>OY282641.1:82125512-83603012 GCA_958299015.1 Tetanocera ferruginea | reverse complement strand
ACTTCATCTTTATATAAATAGGCGTAGGGAAAACAGTTAAGAACCATTTTCTCCCGTGTTTTTCAACCGATTTAATTCTTTTTTTAAATGAATAAGAGTGCGGAGAAGGAGTGCACCGACTACTTTATACAACTTTAAAAAAGCAAACAAAAATTGGTCGATTTTCGACCCCAGGCGGTACTAGTAATTATAATTGCAACAAACCAACCAAATTACCACATCCGACTTTCATGAAATAAAACTGCTACTTTTAGTCCACTTTTAGTAAGGAAATAATTAAAATTTTTACTCTTTGTTATAATGACATTTTTCCACTAATTTCTAAAACCTTTGCTATCTTTGCCAAGCTTCCTATTAGTGAAGCAACAGCTGAGCGAAGTTTTTCTACACAGCGACGATTAAAAACATGGTTACGTTCAACTATGCAAGAAGAACGATGGAATGGACTCGCATCAGTGGCGTAGCGACGGAGGGTGGAGAGGGGGTGTGGGCAGGGGGTGTCATCATGCCCCGGGTGCCACTCGCAGAGGGGCGCCAAATCATTCTCAAGACAAACAAAATTTTGCAACCAAATTTGTTTTAACTTATTAATTCAATAATTAGGTTAGCCAACTGTAGAGTACAATGCTGATAATGCTGCCCTTATGTCAAATCACATATCTGGCGTTCAACAAAAAATAATAAGGCAACATTTGTAAATTGTGATAACCACACATTAAATAAAGTAGGAGTTACTACAGCTAACTAAGATTCAATCGTTGTTACATCTTTTGAAAAAATTGATAACATACGTCTCTTTTTCTCACGTTCAACCATTACGATGGAAATTGTTAAAAAATGCTTTAAAAATATGTTAAACGTGAATCTGTAACACGATGGAGCGCCAGAGCGCAAGCAGTTAGCGTTATTGTCGAGGGACTGGAAGAATGCGTAGAACTATTTGAAAAATTAACAGATGAAAATTCTGCCATAAGTGGTACCAGAAATGCTGCAATCTTTATCTTAAACCGAATTTAAATATCATAACTTAAGTCCATTTCTGGCATGAAGAGAATTGATCGTGTGCAGCTCAGGTTACAAGGTCCTAAAATTAAGTTTACAGAAGCGTTCCATGATCTCAAATCATTGGCGACTGAACTTGCAGAAATTCGTAACGAGATTTGTGAAAAAGTTATCGAAAAGCCTAAAAATCTTTGTAAAAAATGGGGAATCGATAAAACAATACGCATTTTTGCACGCATTTCTTTCAGCGATAGCTTATATTCTCCACTAAAAATGGAAATAGTTTTCGATTTTTTATGAATGATGATAGCGCAAAAACTACTCATCCAAATGTAAAAATTTGTTGAACAAACATGAAGAAAATTAGAAATTTTTTTCGGCTTAGCTTGATTATTAATATTGAACAAGAAGTGTACAAGATATATAAAGATATGCGACTTTATTTGAAAAAAGCGAGAAAAACTTAAAAAATCTTATAAATCTTATAAAATCTTTAAAAAACACGTAAATCCTAGTACTCTGTCCGTTTGCGTGAAATTTCACTCGCAACATTCATTTTTTTGTTGCGTGAAAATTCTGACAAATATTTTGTTGTGAAAAAATTGAAAAATTTGAGAAAGTCATGCTTTACTTCTCAAACTAGAAAAAATAAATTTATGAAAAAAAAATAAAAAAAACAACTGCCACTTTTCACTTCAAAATAAAAATGCAGTTCAATTAAATTGTCGTGGAAAAATGTTGCGAGTATTTTTCACAGCGGAACAGAGTAATGTTTTGACGAACATGTGAAAAATTTCATCATACAAAAATTCAATATATCTTTAGTTCGTGTTTGTAAGATTAGAATAGAGTTAAAATATCGAATGTAACATGATCAGTTCGATGCAATTGATGGCAAAATAAAATATAGTAAAATTTACGCAATTGATATAAAAAAATATAAACTTTATTATTTCAGTTCAGTTTCAACAAGCAAGCAACAGTTATCTTCATCGAACTGTCAAAGTTAGGAATAAACATTGTTAGCAAAGATGTTATGGATACGAGTTAACAGGTTAGGTAGTTAAGGCTAAGTAACGATAACCACAAGTTTCTTTAACGCGTTTGGAAATTCTACTGATGTTGCTGCTCTACGAAAAAAATAATTTAAAAGTGAAGAGGCTGAATACTTGGAAAAAATTAGACCAGCATCACTGAACAACCCAAAAGAATCAATGCTGTAGTTGTTACCAGAGTTGCTTTTATCGTTAGACTTTTATTTCTTCGGCTAATGAGAGTCCTATTTCTGATATTTGAACCACGTCTTTTTTATTAAAACCAATTAAGAAATTAAGAATGTAACATGATCAGTTCGATGCAATTGATGTCAAAATAAAATTCACGCAATTGATATAAAAAAATATAAACTTTATTATTTCAGTTCAGTTTCAACAAGCAAGCAACAGTTATCTTCATCGAACTGATGTCAAAGTTTATATGCTATTAGTCGCTTTGACTGGCAGAGTGAGTTTAAAAATTTAAATACTGATTCATGCTTTAATGTTTTTAAGCTTCGTATCTCCTCAGTTTGTTTGCAACATATTCCCAAGATTAAGCCACGTGTTAGTAAAGTTCCTTGGTATACTCGTGGGCTGAAAATACTAAAAAATCTGCGTAATAAATTTTATAAAAAGTTTGTTTTAACGAATCAGAATACATTTTTCATTAAATACAGGCATTATATGAGAGAGTTTAACTTTTTAGATAAATTTTTATATAGACAATTTATTGCAAATATTGAATCTAATATTAAATCGAACCCTAAAACTTTTTGGAATTATATGAAGTCCAAAAAGGGTTCGTCTAATATTCCATCTTCTATGTTTTTAAATGATAGAACCTCAAGCGATGCGTTTGGGATTGCTAATTTGTTTACAGATTTCTTTCAATCTAATTTTGATAAGACTTATAATAACAATACATATGATTTCGTGGATAATCTACATCCTTTGGTTGATTTTGGAGCCTTGTCTCTTACAACTTTTGATGTTTTAAATGGAATTTTCAAGTTAAAACCCTCATCTCGCATGGATGCAGATGGTGTCTGTTCCATTCTTTTAAAAAATTGTGCTTTTAGTTTAGTTTATCCGTTAACTTTTATTTTCAACAGTTCTCTTCACTCAGGTACTTTTATCGATAGTTGGAAGATATCTGTCATAACACCAATTCATAAATCTGGGTGTAAGAACAATATTGCTAATTATAGACCAATTTCAAAGCTTACAACTGTATCAAAGCTTTTTGAGTCTATAATCAAAGATAAAGTTTTCTTTGCAATCAAGAGTATTATTTCTCCGTACCAACATGGCTTTGTTCCTGGTCGGTCCACTGTGTCTAATTTAGTTTTGTTTTCGGAATACTGTATCTCAGCTTTTAGTAAAGGATCCCAGGTAGATGTAATTTACACGGATTTCTCGAAAGCTTTTGACAAAGTAAGTCATTTTCTTTTAATTAGGAAGCTTGGTAAATTAGGTTTTCACTCCAGTTTCTTAAGTTGGATTGAATCGTATCTGTCAAAAAGACAATGTGTAGTTGCCTTTGATAATGTTAAATCCTATACGTATTTAGCAACGTCAGGTGTTCCGCAAGGAAGTATTTTGGTACCCTTACTGTTTGTTCTATTCATTAATGACATTTCATCAGTTTTTTCTCATTGCAAACACTTGCTTTACGCTGATGATCTTAAGATTTTTCTAAAAATTTCCGATGTAAATGACACAGCTCTTTTACAGAATGAACTAAATAACCTTTATATTTGGTGTTGTAATAACGGTCTTTTGCTTAATTTTAACAAATGTGTTTCCATGACTTTCTCTAAATCGGAAACATACAGAATGTCTGCTTACCGTATTTCCAATTGTACTTTGGCATGTGCTGATAAATTCAAGGACTTAGGTGTAGTATTTGATCGTAAATTTACCTTCAATCTGCACCTAGACTTTATAATTCCTAAAGCATATGCTATGTGGGCGTTTATTCGAAGAAATAGTGCATGCTTTTTGGACCCGCATACTTTAAAAACTTCATTTATTTCTTTGGTGCGTTCTAGATTAGAGTATGCAGCAATTATTTGGAACCCATTCTATGAGTCTCATAAATTGAGGCTTGAACGAATTCAGAAAACGTTTACGAGGTTTGCGTTGAGATCTTTTAATATAGATGGTGTTCCTCCGGCATATAACACCAGATGTCTGTTGATAGGTTGAAAAACATTAGAGAGTAGACGAAGTATTTTATCGCTGCTTTTTGTTTTTGATATTATAAATGGTTTGATTGATTGCCCTGCATTATTGGAAATGGTCAATTTCAATGCTCCTGCTAGGATGCTAAGACACTATGATCCTTTTTACCTTGAAATTTTTCGCTCTAATTATGCAGTTAATGCACCTATTAATCGAGCTTTGCAATTGTTTAATGTTTTAAATTCTAATAATAATATAGATTTTTCTGTTTCTAAAAACGAAATGAGATATGTTTTAAATTATATTTTATAACTTATATTTTGATATTTTTATATATATCTACATATTATACATTGTAGTTTTAGCTAGTCTGTAAGTTACTTTTGGCATAGACTAAATAAATGAAATGAAATGAACTGTCAAAGTTAGGAATAAACATTGTTAGCAAAGATGTTATGGATACGAGTTAACAGGTTAGGTAGTTAAGGCTAAGTAACGATAACCACAAGTTTCTTTAACGCGTTTGGAAATTCTACTGATGTTGCTGCTCTACGAAAAAAATAATTTAAAAGTGAAGAGGCTGAATACTTGGAAAAAATTAGACCAGCATCACTGAACAACCCAAAAGAATCAATGCTGTAGTTGTTACCAGAGTTGCTTTTATCGTTAGACTTTTATTTCTTCGGCTAATGAGAGTCCTATTTCTGATATTTGAACCACGTCTTTTTTATTAAAACCAATTAAGAAATATATTAAAAAATTTTTAATTGAATTGGTTACATCTCGATGTTACTCAATCTTTGTACTTGAAAAACTAGCAATTGTGAAAAGTACCCCAATCAAAAATGTCAAATATACCCAATGCTCTCGACTTCTTTGTTTTTAATTTTTTTAATTTATATTAACCCTTCGATGCGTGAACAGGTCCCTAGGGACCTATTGCGTTTTCAAACGCAATTTACTCCTATTTCGGCCAGGACAACACCCCCCAAAGTTACCATGTATTCCAAGAGAATTTTGTGGAGAATCGTTTAAAAAAAAATCAAGGCAATCCGATCAATGGTTTAGGTGATACACCCATTTAAATCAAATACATGCGCGGATGCGTGAACAGGTCCCTAGGGAGCTTGTACTGAAAATGCAATAAAACACTTATAAATGCATTTGTTCTTCGCTTTATTATAATTTTTTTATTGTTTCAACATATCACAGATGTGTTCTGTGAATTTTTGGATAATTGTTATTGTGTCCTTGAAAGCATAATAATGTGGTAGTTTATTTTTGTACTATTAATATTACGTCCTTCCTTGAAAACATAATAAAGTGGTAGTTTATTTTGGTAATTGCTTTTCGTTGGAAACATAATAAACCAGTTCTTAAAATTTCTACCTATACTTCACTAATCTGTTTTATGTACAAAGAGCAGATGTGCATAGTGTAGGTAACCTAAAGGCCAGGTAGACGTATAGAAGAGTATATAAGAGGTTCTAATTTCGTTAGCCAAATCATTCTAAGTTCAGACAGTGAGCAGTAAAGTGTGATATATAAAGTGAAAATAAAAGTAAGAAAATTGAAATGGCAGACCAATATACAAATATTGAAGTTGCTGAAATGGTTGTACGCCGTAGTACAAGATACCAGGAAATGAGTGTAAATGAAAGACGTGCAGTTGATGACAGATTTGCTAATTTTATGCAAGAAGAGCTGAGCGGTGACGAAGCCTATGATGCTTTTGGCAATACAGCTGAGAATGATGACGACTCCATATATGAACCAGTTTTTCATGGTGATGATTCGGACGCAGAAACTCAACAACATATGAGTTCATTCAAACAATTCATCAGATTCGACAATGCAAATACACGACAGCAGCGACTAATCACCAGCAAAACTGCGGCAATTGATGATATTTGGGAAATGTTGCAGTCAAACTTAGCAGCAGCTTACACTCCGCATGAGTCATTGACAGTTGATGAGCAGTTATTCCCCTACAGAGGCCGTACCTGCTTCACACAGTACATTCCTTCTAAGCCTGCCAAGTATGGAATAAAGGTATGGTGGTTGTGTGACTCCAAATCATACTATCCCGTCAAAGGTATGATCTATTCTGGTAAATTGCCAAACCAGGAACGTGAAGTAAATCAGGGCCAAAATGTTGTACTTACGCTTATGGAGAGATATATGGATACTGGCCGCACAGTTTATGCAGACAACTTCTTCACAACGTTGGATTTGGCACGTGTTTTGATGAGGAAGAAAACGGGCTACGTTGGAACAGTTTGCGCAAATGAGAGGTTCGTTCCAGAGTTCCAGAAAAATCGCCAGCGTCCTGTCCTCACCACATTGTTCGGCTTCAACGATGGCGATATAGCACTATCTTCATATGTGCCAAAACGAAACAAAGCTGTTCTTCTTGTGTCTACTCAACATTATACTTGCGCTTTCGACGAGGCCAGTGCAAAGCGGAAACCCTACAGCATTCTGGACTACAATGCTAATAAATCTGGCGTAGATGTGATGGACCAAATGCTGGGCAATTACTCGTGCAAACGCTCTACACAACGCTGGCCATTAGCAATGTTTTACAATATGGTAGACGTTGCTGCACTTGCTGCATTCACCATATACAACGAAATGCAGCCTGACCAACGAAGTGATCGACGACGGGCGTTTCTCCAGCTCCTCACCAGGCAGTTGGCAATGCCAAACATTGAGAATCGGGCCCTAAACAACCAAATCACGAAGCATCCAAGAAAACGCAATGCGATGGAGACATTTGATGTCAGGGTAAGAAAAAACTGCTCCAATTTCACAACCAGACTACTAATTTTGTTCTTTTTTATTTGTTTTTATCTTTTCAGATAAGACCAACCCCGGTAGAAGTCAATTCACCAGCATTTGCGCCAAGGACGAACAGGCCGTCATGCCGCCTATGCCGTTCTGAGTACGGACGGCAGCGGAAAACGAGGGCCTACTGCTTCAATTGCGACAATGCTGTTTGCGGAGAGCATTCTACAGTCCTCCACCGCTGTCATACTTGCGAACAGGCCACGATGGACCAACAGCAGCTACAACAACAATAGAAAATAAGATGTTTTATATGTAAATTTAATTCACTTTCATATGACCCATGTAAAAAAAAAAAAAAATATCTAAATATACAGTTTTGTTCTTAAGACAATAATAAACATAAAAAAAAAATTTAAAAATTTTTGCAATTTTTTTTCATAGTAAAATACTTAAAAATGAAAAAAGGTCCCTGGGGACCTGTTCACGCATTGAAGGGTAAAAAAATGTTCACGCATCGAAGGGTTAAGTTTTAATGAAATTCACTTATATTTTCAAAAACCAAAATAGTTTTTACCTTTTGTAAAAGTACTTTGATTAACTTTTATAACTCGGTCAGGAAGTCCTTACGTATCAGCGCCGGAAAATAACAGTTACGTGCGCAAAAACACAAAAACTCTTCTATTACTGTTCTTCATGTAATGCAAGAATCGTCGAACTTCGTGACGATTACTGAAATAAAATGATGCTAAATTTATAAAACAAATAATTGAAAAATAACGGCTCGTTCATACCGAAAACGTCACAGTCAAATGTGCCCCAAAGTCAAGGGTACCCCAGTTTATCCTACTAGGATTAACTTAAAAACTTTTTTAGCGATTTTCGTGTAAAGAGACCCTAAATCTATAACAAAATATAATGAACTGTCGTGTACAGAACCTTTTTCTGATTAAGACGCATAGTGTTATTTGTATTAATGTAATGTAATAATTTAATAAGTGTATTATAATTATTTGTACTATATATTAAAATATTATATATAATATATCAGTTTTTTTTTCATTATTTCATTGGGGGCGCAAAAAAATTGTTTTGCCCCGGGCGCCAGTTATGCTCGCTACGCCTCTGACTCGCATTATTGCATATACTTAGAGACATTTAAATAAATATTAACGAAGTTAGTGATAATTTTGCGATGATTTTGTCATATAATTTTTATCTATCTAATTATACAGAGTAACAAAATTAAGCTTTATGAAAGGTGCAGAGATCTCGATAAACAATCCCGAATGAATTTTGGCTGCTGATTTCAAATATGGACTTCGTTTTTCTCCATCAGCTCGAGTTTTTGAGTTATAGGCAAAAACATGAAAATCAGTTAGTTTTCTTATAATTTTCTAATATCTTTTTTATTGACATATCGATTTGAATAACTATGACTGATTTCATTGAAGAAGTACTAGACTTTTAGATTTTTGCACATTCAATAACAATATATTCGACAATTTCGAGGATATAAACGTTCAAATTCGAAAAATTTCACAATTTTTTTTTTGAAACCCTGCATCTTTGATATTTTTCAACGAATTTACAAAAACTTTTTTTTCGTGGTAGAAAATCTCTGGAATTTTTGCAAACATTTAAGTTGTTTTTATTATCTTGCATATTTTCAAGGAAATTGAAAAACAAACAGTTTTGTGCGTTCAATTTTATTAAAATTGGATTATTTCAGCCAATAATCAACTGAATAATCAGCTGAAAAATCTCCGGCACCAAAACGACTGTCGCGCAGTGTAATAAGTATTCATTTTGTATTGTTCATTTATTTTTCAAAGTGTACCATATCATAGTCGTAACGTCAGAACAATAAGTTTCAAACTCCTTTAATTTTTTTTTATTGAAAGAACTAGTTTTTTCATTGCACATACGTAAAAATAAACTTGTGCAATTTTTTTTATAATGGAATAAATGAGAAAAATCTGAATAAATCTACCTTAATTCTGAAATAAGTTAAATTTAGAGTTTTTATTCACTTATCGCTAAGATATTATTCCAGAAAAAGGGTGAAATAAATAAATACGGTAATGTGCGTGTATGTGTCTGGGAAAAATGCTTCTTAAACAATTTAATAATTTCAATTCAAAAAAGGACAATTTTTCTATTTTTAAAAAGACAAAATTTTCTCTAATCGAAAATGTGTGTCATTGATAATTTCCCCCCCCCCCAAGATTTTTTCCAGATCCGCCCCTGTCCACAAGCCAATCGAATCAGAAGCGATAAGAAGAGTTCGACATGGTATTTAATGGGCAAACCGAGACGAGAGCACTTACAGAGGAGATGCAGGTCGAAATTAAAGACCTCGACGAAGTGACAACATCGGACGAGGTGCGAAACGCCATCCAGAAGTATCTATGTGAGCCTATGGTGGTGAACGTGAAGTCACTACGTAAAGCCTATGCTGGCACACAAACGGCGGTTGTAAGCCTACCACTGACACAGGTAAGAAAGATGACCGAAACTGGCAAACTTAAAGTTGGCTAGGTCATATGTAGGGTTCAAGAGAAAGTTACTCAAACCAGGTGCTTCAAGTGCCTCGACTTTGATCGTAGCGCTAAAAGCTGCAACAACACTGACCGAAGTAAGTGCTGCATGAAGTGCGGTAAAGAGGGCCACAATGCGAAAGAGTATAGTGAGGAGACAAGCTGCTTTTTATGCTTGGCCAAGAAAAGCTGCTTTTTATGCTTGGGCCTCAGACAACACTGGCAAAGCTGCTATATGGTCGTGCGGTAGGGATCCTCTCCGCATACACCTTCGTACACGTGCAAACGGATTTGTTCGAGTCGAGGTAGAGGGTGTTCAAGTTTTGAGCTGCTACCTTGTCCCAAGTTAGTCCGTTGAAGAGTTTGGCAAGACCATAGATGCCATAGTTGAAGACGTACTAGGGACTAAGCCAGTTCTAATAGCTGGCGACTTTAACGCTTGGGCTGTAGAATGGGGCAGTCAACGTACAAACCAAAGAGGCTTCATACTTCTCGAGGCGTTCGCATCACTTGACGTGGTGCTGCTCAATACCGGACTGCAGCACACATTCAGCAGTGCAGTAGGTAGCTCCTTTATTGATCTAACCTTCGCTAATAGCGAGCTTGGTATTCAGACTGGGTGGATGGTACAAGCAATTTATACGCACAGTGACCACCATGCCATTACATACACGCTAAGTTAACAACATCGTCGCCGAAGGAATAGTAACGAAATCAGATCTGCTTATAAAACAGATTCGCTAGACGAAGGCATCTTCAGAGTTATGATGGCCGACATACACCTCGCCGCTGTGCCGAATGACAAGACAAACTACTGACCAAGTCAGGAGAGCTTGCAACACTTCCATGCTCCTTAGAAGACCAAGTAAACGACAGCGCAGCCCAGTTTACTGGTGGTCCCCAGAAATCGCAGAAGCAAGCAGAGAATGCATTCAAACTAGAAGAAGATACTACCGCTCAAGAGGTACCGACAGATTCGAATTTCTTCGCGAATCCTTCTGTGCATCCAAAAAATCTTTGAAAAAAGCTATTAATAGGAGCAAGCGCGAGTGCTTTCTGCAACTATGTGTTGAGGCAGAAGCTAGCCCTTGGGGAAAAGCAAGCCAAAAAAGCTTAAGAAGTTTAGACAGCCCACTCCTACGGACCCACACCTGCTTGGTAACGTTGTAAGGACTCTCTTCCCGCCACAGCCAGCGATTTTGCCCCACGATGCAGACCAAGATTTCCAATCAAATAAGGATGGTAAGCACTGACGAGGTGGTGACAATAGCCAAATCCGTGAAGAACGAAAAGGCACCAGGGCCAGAAGGTATTGCTAACCGTGCGTTAAAACTCGCCATCTAGGAGCAACCTCAGACATTTGTCGTGCTCTTCAACGCCTGCCTAAGGTTGCGGTTATAGTAAGCGTCAGTCAGACAGGCAGGCAATGTGAACAAGCGAGATATATAGTTATCTGCATCTCGTTTTTTCACACAGTTTTCAGCCTGCCAGCCTGCGTGCCTGTCTGAATCGCGTTCACTTTAATCGCAGCTTAAGGGAGGGCATATTTCCAGCTCAGTGGAAGGGCCAGAGACTAGTGCTCATACCAAAAGGCAGTGCCTCCACGGAAGATCCCTCAAGCTACAGACCAATTTGTCTGCTTGATACATTAGGGAAAATCTTTGAGCGAATGTTGTGCAACCGAATTGAAGACGCGATTAAATTGCTGGAGGGCTATCCAATCGCCAGTTTGGGTTTCGGAAACTGCACTCAACGACAGATGCCATAAACCTTGTCACCACAACTGCGCAGAAAGCTATCGCAGGCACTCGATGGAAGAATGGTGCAGAACAATATTGCCTTGTAGCAACGCTTGATGAACGCAATGCTTTTAACTCAGCTAACTGAAACAATATTTTGAAAGCTCTTAGGGAGTTAAGAGTACCAAGCTACCTCACGAAAATGTTTGCGAATTATTTCCATGAGAGAGTGCTGCAATATTCAGCCGATAGCGGCGCGTACGTACAATGTCACTGGCGGCGTTCCACAGGGTCAGTTCTAGGGCCCCTTCTCTGGAACGTCATCTATGATGGTGTTTTAAGGCTCGAGGTACCTACAGGTGTCAAGATCGTCGGATTCGCGGATGATTTAGCGGTTGTTGTAACACCTATACAACTAGAAGAAGTAGAGGCTCTATCTATGACTGGCCCTTTCTACCACTGGCTTAAGTCAGCTGGGCTTAGTTTATAATGTGGTTATAAGTAGCCGTTAAAAGTCCGAAATCGCAGTTATAAACGTGCGCGGGCCGGAGTTACACTCAAAACCATTTATTAAGTACCACGGCGTGACTCTCGACTCTGTTTCAAACAGCACCTAGAGTATGCCTATAGAAAGGCAGCCACTTCATGCCTGGCGCTAGCAAGAATGCTGCCAAACACACGAGAACCAAAGCAAGCTCGCAGGACACTTCTTCTCAACGTCGTGCGTTCGATTTCGATGTACGCATCAACGGTCTGGGCTGCAGCGATTAAGGTTAAGTCCTACCGACGAGGAGGAGAGTCGGTGTACAGACTAGGTGCTCATAGAGTGTGCTGCGCTTTCAGAACAGTGTCTGAGGATGCTTCGTAAGGTAAGGTTAAGGTGTGGTGTGGTAGAAGTCATGGTTCAGTGAATTTCTACCTCACCCAAATTCTGAGCGGGCACGGTTGCTTTAGAGCATACCTGTATAAATTCAAGCATGCAAGTGACCGCTATTGCACTCATTGCCCTGGTAGCATAATAGAAGACACTGCACACGTCCTCTTCGAGTGCCCTAGGTTCAACGAAGCAAGAACTGATACTTCGGTCCGCCTGGGCGAAGTGGTGACACCCCAAAACTTGGTGAACCTCATGTTGAGAAGCGAAACCAACTGGTCAGTGGTAAGCTCTTTGTCCAAACGCATAATCGACGAACTTCGAAGAGTCGAGCGTTTGCAAAATAGTTCAGCGTGAGGTAGGAAACTATATTCGATGTTAAGGGTTCTCCCCGACCCGGAGTCGACATCAAGTTAAGGAGAAAACAAAATTAGTCATTCAGTTTCCAGCTTAGGGCTGAGGTTTTTTACACAAAATCATTACACCAAGAAAACCAATTTCAACAGAAGAAGTGGAATCTGAGGTGGAGTGACAGTTGGTGTTATTGGCAGAAGACAAAGGCAGAAGGATCAACTGTTCTCCATAAACCACCACTTCATGAAAGAGTGCAAAAGGCAATCAAACCAGTTTACACGGCGCTGAGTAACCATGAATTGCTAAACTAGTGCTTGGGTGGATTCACGAAAAACTGCAATGAAAGTTTGAATGTAGAATTTTTAATATTGCAACCTGCATGGCAGTGTCTACATACAATGACGGCGCTTATAGTTATTTGCAAATGTTTCAACTACTTGGTATCACCATAGGAGCTACAGCATTGAATTTTTGCAAAGGAAATGATGAAAATCGTTTGAAATGCGCCAGAGTGAAGGCATATGAAGCTTCAAAAGAAGCCCAAATTGCTAAACGATTGCAAAAAACTATAAGAAAAAGCACAACACAAGATAACGAAGGCATACAGTACGAAGCAGGTATGGCATATTGAAGGTAAACTTTTTTCTTTGTTCAAAAACTTTGAACACGTTTATCTCGAAACCATGTTTTTCGTACTGGTTGCGGCACTAGCGGTTTCATTTTTGACGAAATTTTTTTTGTTTATTTTTAATCTCAATTCGCTATCGTATGACACGAGCTTTTTTTAAATTTTTTTTTTTCGATTTTTTATGAATTTGTAAAGTCAATATTTTTTTACAAAAAACACACTTTCAAATTTGGAACATAACCAGAAATGAAAAAGAAAATTTTACAAAAAGGTTCCGTCATACGATAACCAATTTTGTTAAGATTGAAAAAAGTAATTTTTTTTTCAGATCGGACAATTTTTGCGACTCCCAGAGCTGCAACCACGAGGCCCCGTTTTTTTTCTCTGCCGCCAGTTTGGAGCTCTATAAAGCCATGTTGGAGAGAAAAATATATATTTTGGAAAAATGTTTGTTTTTGACTGTGTTATGAATTTTAAAAAAAAGTGTGTTCTCTGCCGCGAATGTAATGTCCCCCTTCAAATTAAAAAAAAAAACAAATTGTCCATTTCAACCCTTGAAAGGACTTTGACCGAGCTTCTTATGATCAATTGTGTTGTGTGTGTTATTCAATGTTTGCACACAATTAACCGAGAACTGGACCTACATGTTTTATGACGACTCCGAACGGCTAAAGTTTATGTTCTCAAGAATCTTTACGTGGCATAATTTACTCTCAGGTTTGCCATTGTCTGCAGAGAGGTGGTGATCGATCAGAAAAATTGTTTTATTGAAAAACTTTTCGCCGCGACTGGGGATCGAACTCGGGCTCCGAGCGTGCTAAGCTACACACTAAACCTGCACGCCACGGTCACCACCCCCCTTCACCACCACCCGTCACCACCTTAAAACTACTCATCTTAATAAGTGACAAAATCTGGACAAAACATGACTTTTTTTATAAAATTCTTATTAAACCGTTTTCAGTTCAGTAAATATTTTAAAACGTTCATTGCTGTTTTTAAGACGTTTCGTTTTACTTTTTTATTTTAAAATATGCGTTCTCATAGATGTATAATGTAGAATATTTTTGAAAATATACCTTTTACCTAAAAAAAATAATATTAAAACGTTTGTTTTTGTTTTTAAAACGTTTCATTTTATTTTTGTATTTTAAAGGAAGCATTTTAATTTTTGTTTGGCGTAGAATGTTTTTTAAATAAACTTACTTATGTTGCCATGACAACCCGTTGTCGGGTTACGGCCGACTTCATCAGCTCTCGCCAGGCGTCTCTGCTTCGCGCGCGCCGTCTCCAATCTCTTTCACCAAGCGTGGTAAGGGCTTCCTCGGCCTGGTCAATACATCGGAGGCATGGTCTTCGTCGTCGATCCTCTTCTTTCACTTCAAACACCTTTTTCGCTGGAGCTTCTTCATCCATACGAAAGACATGACCCAGCCAACGTAGTCGCTGAATTGTCATATGCTGGACTAAGTCAATGTCGTCGTAGAGCTCGTTCAGTTCGTGGTTCATTCGAATGTGATAGTCGTCGCCAACTCGAACAGGACCAAAGATTTTGGGAAGAACTTTCCTCTCGAACACCCCAAAAGCAGCTGCATCTGTTACCACCCATACCTAGCCTACTGGCTGATTCCTTTTCGATAGCGGCAAAAGCAGCAGTTACATCTCTCTTGGTTCTGCCGATAATAACGATATTATCAGCATACGCAAAGAGCTGGACACCTTTGTAGAAAATGGTACCATTTCGATGTACATCTGCCTTTCGTAGGATCCCCTCCATGATGAAATTGAAGTGATCGCATGATAGCGGGTCGCCTTGTCTGAAACCTCGTTCGGTATTAAAGGTTTCGGAGAGGTCATTTCCTACCTTGACAGAGCTGCATGTATTGCTCAACGTCATCTTGCAGAGCCTTATCAAGTTTGCAGGTATACCGAACTCAGACATTGTTGCGTACAGGCAACCCCGAATCGGGCTATCGAACGCAGCTTTGTAATCAACAAAGAGGTGATGGGTGTCGATTTGGTTTTCGTGGGTTTTCTCCAGGATATGGCGTAGTGTAAAAATCTGGTCTATAGTGGACTTGCCAGGACGAAAGCCACACTAATAAGGTCCAATCAGTGTTTTGGTATGCGGCTTCAATCTTTCACACAATACGCTCGAAAGAACCTTGTATGCGATGGAAATAAGACTGATACCTCTGTAGCTGGCGCAGATTGTCGGGTTTCCTTTCTTAAGTATAGGAAAAAGCGCACTTCAAAATAAACTAACCGTTCTTAAAATGGGCTTTTTCCTTGTTTTTGTTTTCTCATTGTAGCCATACTAGTTACATGATTACAATGTATGTAGAATTTCTATATTATTTATATACGAACATTATGGTTTACTTAACTATCTGAGATATACCAAGATATATATTTTTATAAGAAATATCGGAGTATTATTATTATTTTTAAAATTTTGTTTTTTATTAGTATATTTATTTGTACATATATAATTTACATCCATTATAATATGTTAGGCTCCAGCGCCTTAGAGGAATTTTAGAGGCAATTGGCAATCATATAATAAATTTATTACAAAAAAATAATTTCTAATAATAAAAATCTTGAAAAGCTATACAATTAATAAAGGTAGTAATTTATTTATATTTAGCATGATGCCAAAAAAATAACTTTTTTCATCTTTAAGATACAAAGGTGTAACTACACTCATTAAAGAAAGTATTTATTTAGCTTCATTTCGTAGTACTTCAAAATATCCTTGCATTCAGGGTATTGCCTGATAAGTAGATGTTTGAAAAAAATCTCTTTTTTTTTGGAGGTGTTGTGTTTTTAATCTTTTTATCCATTTTCCTCGTAGAAAATCAAACATTTTATAATTTTGTATTATTAAAAAGGATATCTTCTTTACAGAATTATGCTCTACACTGCAAGTTTTAAAACACAATTTAAAAAAATAGCTGTTTTAAAAAATGCAAGAAAATTGCACTTTTATATTTAAAATGTCATGAATATATGAAGGAATCAGAAAGAGTCGTCTAAGCAACATTTGTTAAGCTTATGGATATCTAAATTTTCACCGAGTGGCTTTACGATATTTGCAATGGTTTTGCAGAAAAATGAGCTACAAACAAAGTTCAGTACAAAAAAAGTCTGTTTTTGACCCTTTTTCTGCATCAAATGCCAACCTAGCCGCTCCATGCCTACAAAAATTAATCATAAATTAATTTTTATTGATGGATTTTTAAAAAAATCACCGAGTGGCTTTAAGTTTTTCTTTACCATTGTTGAGAAATTAACCTTAATATGAAGTAAGGTTTGGAAAAAAAAAATTAAAAACAACTAGAAAAACAATTTTTTTTTGCTCAACTTAAGGCATAGAGTAGAATCAAAGTTGGATTAAATGTTGTTTTAGCCACATGGGGACAACGCCCTCTGTGTATATTTATGTATACGTGATCAAATAAAATCTTATGTGGAATTTTAATTTTTAATATTGTATGTTTTTAACTTCAGTTTTTAAACCGTTTAAATGCAGTAACGTTAGTTATATAAAGATGCTTTAATTTTGGCTTAAGATTCAACAATAAAAAAATATTTAAGTAGACTACTTGATGATGTGTATTCATTTTAATAACATAAACTGAAAGGATATTTTTGCAATGACAAAAAGAAATGAGGATATGTCTCATTACAAGGAAATATATACTAGGTGTCAACAAATCAAAGTGGCGTTCAAATAAATTTACACAAAATATCTTCGATTTAGTAGAAAATGACTTAACAAACATTAAATTGAAAGAGGGCACAAAATTGGTGAGAAAATACTTTGACTGCAATGCAATATGGAATGTACTGGAATGCATGAAACGTTTAGCTGAAAATGAAGATGCAACTCTTAAAAAAGACGTGTGAAAGCAAGGAATTATTTTTAAAGCTTTTAATGTGCGGAATCATAGCGTAGAAACTGACTTAAAAGAAAAACTTATAAATTTTCTTTGTTATACATAGATTTTTTTTAAAAAACACCTACTTTAAACATTTTTTTTAAATATCTCTATTGTTTAAAAATCATTTTTAACAATTAAAACGTTGTTGCAAAGGTGATGAAATCTTCTTTTTGTTCAGCAAATAAATTTAGTAGAAACAGCTTCAGAAGATGTCTCTTTTCTTATTTTTTTAAAAGGTTCAGCATTTTTGACATCCAAAAGTCAGAATTGACTTTTAAAATGTCTTACCAAAATATGGGCTTAACAGTCAATTTTCAACTTTTAGAATTTTTTTTATACAAATTGGTTAGTTTAAATATTCAAAATGAGCTCTATCGGAATTAACCTTTAAAAAGCTTCTAAATTACCACGAATAAAAATGACAGCCAAGTCCCTGAACAAACATTGCTACAACTATATATCTTAAGCCATCTTCAACAGTAAAAAAATACTTTTTCTAAAAAACGCTGTTTTGGCATCATGCTACATATTTATATTTATGCATAAAAAAGTATCTATTACACTTGTTTACAGCCAATATGTACTTTGAATGCCACTATCTTTTTCTCATGTAAAATCGGTCGCTAATTCCGAAAAAAAAATTTTTTTTTTTTTCTGTCACTCCGTTTTCGAGATATTGCCCACTGTAGGGTTTTCAACGAAAAAAAAAAGTTGGTTCCACTTAATTGCATATATCTCCAGAACCAACAACAGTAATCAAACAAATGATATATCAAATAAAAGCTAATAAAATTTCCTACAAACAATGCAAACAATTTGGGTGATTTCGTTCCATTAAACACAACTTTTTCATTTCTCAATAGATTTTCTTCAACAATAGCTTATTTTTTTGGAAAAATAAAGGCTTTTAGTAAAAAATATCAAAAGTAACAAAATATTTTGATTTCTTAACGAAATTTGCAACTAGTTTGTCTTTTTTTGGAAATTTTTCTGAAAAATAAAAAAAATCCCCGAAATTTGAATTTATTCCGCCAAAACTAACAGCCCAACCAAAAAATAATCTTAACATTGTTTGTAAGAAATTTTATTAGCTTTTATTTGATATATCATTTGTTTGATTACTGTTGTTGGTTGTGGAGATATATGCAATTAAGTGGAACCAACTTTTTTTCGTTGAAAACCCTACAGTGGGCAATATCTCGAAAACGGAGTGACAGAAAAAAAAAAAATGTTTTTTCGGAATTAGCGACCGATTTTACATGAGAAAAAGATAGTAGCATTCAAAGTACAAACAACTTTTCGTTATTTGTAAACCAGTGTTATTATATAATAAAAGTTACAGCTTTATAACATAGAAGTTCTTTGCAGTAATATTTAAATCATGAAATTGATTTTATCTCTTTCAAATAGGATGGCAATTCGTTGTATTTAACTACACCAATGTAGTCTAGCGTTGTTTGGTTTTTAAGATCTGATTGGTTTCTCGTGTTGAAATTTGCTTGATTTTGTATTAAAGTATTAGTGCGGTGACCAATATTGTGAACACACTTTTTTAGCTATTTTCTTTAACACAATAATGTGCAAATCCCATGATAAGTCGGATGTTGATACTACTATATGTAACCTTTTTTCAGATTTCTTTAAGACTACTTATTCGTCTCCTTCTTCCGATAGTTTAACTTATTCTTCAACTGTTCAACCTGGCGATATTTGTCCACCTTTAGTTGATATTAATACGGTTTCAAATTACTTGAAAAATCTGGACTTCCTATAAAAGCAGTCCTGACAATATATCTTCACGTATATTGAAATATTGTTGTGAAGAGCTTGTAATTCCAATTATTATGCTTATTAAAGCATCGTTGCAATCTTACTATTTTCCAGTGGCTTGGAAATCTTCTTTTATTATTCCGCTGCATAAATCTGGCAATATGCCTTTGATAGACAATTATCGGGGAATTGCAAAGCTCAGCGCCCTACCTAAGCTTTTTGTGGCTTTTGTAACCTCACAATTATCACATAGCGTTAAATCTTTAATATCTCCATTCCAACATGGATTCTTATCTGGAAAATATATGGTCACTTACCTGCTAGAATTAACATCTAAAACTGTTGAGAATTTTGGAAAAGGTATACAAACAGATGTTATTTATAAAGACTTAAGTAAAGCCTTCGATGTTGTAAATCATAAGCTTTTAGTTGTAAAACTGTCTTCATCGTTTCCCATCACATTTAGTGCGGTGGATTGAATCGTTTTTATTTAATAGAACACAAAGCGTTATATTGAACCTCGTAAAGTCAAATGAGTTACCTGTTACTTCTAGTGTACCTCAAGGAAGCCATCTTGGTCCTTTATTGTTTGTACTTTATGTAAATGATTTATCATCTGTGGTAAAACCTAGCAATATCTTACTATACGCTGATGATGTTAAACTTTTTCTGTCATACAAAAATGTGCAAGACTCTTTATTCCTACAAACTGATCTTGACCATCTTTGTAACTGGTGCGAAATTAATTACATGATGCTCAACTTCGGGAAGTGCAAACAAATGACTTTTTCTCGAAGACAACCTTAGGCATGGACACCAAACTTCGCTTTCACATTCACATTAATAAAGAAATCTCCAGAGCTAATAGTACTTCAAGATTTATTAAACGATGGTTTAAAGTGTTTAATGATCCTTTTATTACTAAAACTATTCACATCGCTAGTAAGGCCCATTCTAGAATACGCGTCAAGTCTTTGGTACCCTCGTTATGGGTGTTATATTGACGATATAGAATCTGTTCAAAAATAATTTCTTCTGTTCTACTTACGCGATCTATATAGTGACTAAAGCTTAAATTTACCTCCTTATGAACATCGGTTACAGCTTATTAATCTACCTTCTTTAAAAAATAGGAGAAATATGCTAAATGTGAGTTGGATTACAAAATTTGTGACTACACATTAGAATCCTCCGATAGTTTCCATGATCTTAGA
This sequence comes from Tetanocera ferruginea, assembly GCA_958299015.1. NCBI lineage: Eukaryota > Metazoa > Arthropoda > Insecta > Diptera > Sciomyzidae > Tetanocera > Tetanocera ferruginea. The sequence continues at coordinate 83,582,936 of OY282641.1, read as the reverse complement.
ATTAACATGGATCCTAAACTCATATAAATTAAATAATAAATAGAGCAAATAGTGCCCTAGGATTTATAAACGTTGGGCAAAAGAGTTAAATTATCCTTTTATTACGAAAACTTTATTCACTTCTCTAGTTCGGTCTATCTTAAGATATGATTCAATTGTATTGTGCCCACTATTCACTTCAAAAGTTCATAAAAACTAGCTCAAAAGATCTTCTAAAGGACCAAGAGGAATATTACAGTAAACTTTAGTCAATAAATATGGACTGTCTACATATCCATGTGAAATCTTAACAATCCAACTAACATTAAGCATAACTCTCCTATTTTTTAAAGTAGGAAGATTTCATAAGGTGGTAGATTATAGCCGATATTCATAAGGTGGTAGATTAAAGTAAGCATTGCAGTAAACATAGTTCAAGCAGAACAAAATAAATTTTTTCTGAACAGATTCAATGTCACCGATGTAACAACCATTTCAGATGTTATATTCTTAAGTGAATCCATGATTAATTAAACATAAAATACTAGATTATTTGCAGTACTGCCGTTGAGTGTGATCATGCTCTCTCCAAGATACATCAGTTTTCCTTGGTGATGGATACAAAACAACATGGATATAATCTAATGGACCTGAACTAGGCCTGTGCGAGTAGTTAGATTTTCGAACTCGAAACTCGTATTGAGAACTCGTGTTTTCGAGTAACTCGAAGTTTTTCGAGTTTTTGAGTGCTTTTACTTATCAGTGGAAATACCCAGTAGAAAATTGGTCAAACAGCTTGCCGTTAGGTATATTTGGTAATAATGGTTGTTATGTGCTTTGATGTGTGGATTTTTTTGGGTTATGCCGAATTGCAAGATAATAGTGCACATTAAAAATCAAGACTTCTGCGCTTAATTTCAAGTCCAAGTATTATTTTTTTTTTAAGATTTTGAAGATATTTTACTGTTTTGGAGGGGAGTTAGGCGTGGTCTTTAACCGATTAGGGTCATTCTCGAACATGATTTTTATAAAACAAAAATAATAATAATAATAAAAAATTTTTATATCGAAAAGCTATAACGAATTTTATTGCTATAGTTTCAATGTAATTGCTATGTAATCATGATTACGACAGACGAACGGACAAGTTTAAATCGAATTAGATGGAGATGCTGATCTTAAATTTCCATAGAGCGTTAGCTTACGCTCTATAGAATAAATACCGTATATTAGAAACCTCTGTGTAAGTTATGGTAGTTTATGGTATTCCCTTGCTTGAATTCCCATATGCACATACATAGTGGGTATTTTTAAAGCTTTTTCTTTTATAGTTAATCGTATAAAAGTTGTAAGCTTATTTTATCAACTTATCTCACCATAAATGATTTGTATTGAAAGAAAAGTCAGTTTAAAACCACCAACTAAACTGAAAAGACCAATTTGTGAATTATAATATACATTTAATAATTAAGCAAGTTAAATAAATAAACTTAAGTTTGTTAAATAATAAACTTTAAAACGTATTTTTAATAAATTATTTTACTTGCATGTTTTAGAAATCGGTTTCCATTCCTAGTGGGTTTCAATTTTGAAACACTCATAAATCAAATCTGATAACAGGGTAACAATGTACAAATTAATCGTATACATTTTATTTCCATGACTTCAAATAGGTCTTTGTATTAATAAAATTAAGTTAATGGCCTAGCTATCATAAATTATGATACATAATAGGTCTGTTTCCGTACTCACACTGTGTATCTTGTGTGTTACTATTTTCTGTTTCCGTACTTTCTGTGCTTAAAATGTGAGAAGTAGAACAAGCATAAATCGCTCTCTCGAGCACAGAAGTTTACCAGATTGTGCTTGAACTCAAGACTGCGAGTAAATTAAGAAGAAGCATCAAGAAGAACAAGCATATTTCAAATTGACGTTTGTTTATGTTTTGCCATTATTAAATTCAAAAGTTGTGCGACGATAAGTTGATTTTCAACTGAAAATTGTCAAAATTTACAAATTCAAAAGAAATATTTTTGCTTTAAACAAACAAACTGACGATAATTTCAATTGGCGCTATTTACGTTTGACACGTCTGCTGTCAGTATCAGCTGTTTTGTGCTCGAAACTTACTAGAAGTTGTTTCCGTACTTTTGCCACTATTCTTAAATTTAATTTTACTCTCGCAGCCCGAACTTTACACAGAACTTACACAGTGTAGAGTACGGAAACACACCTAATGAAGTGCAGGTAATTAAAATTTGACATATATAAATGTCATAAATAAACATTCATCAGTGGTTATATATGAGAAAATTTTGTAAATGACAGGAACTTGACAATTTTAAATGATGGGTCCTTCTCTGCTAAATACACGTAACCCATTGACCGCCGTGGACGTCTCTATGGCAAGCGTGGACCTAGCAATAGTACTAAACTGGAACTGTTATCCACAACCCGAAACTTGTGACCATATCCCAATAATAATATGCAATAACAGGTAATTTAACCAAGCCAAAAAACATGTCACAAAATTTTTAGACAAAAAGCAAACTGGTCTTTATTTTACAACAAAGACGTAATCCTCAACCGAACTTACATTGAATAGAAAATATTAACAGGAAGGCCGCCCAAATAAAAAAATTTTAAGAAGATCAGCAAACGAATCAATGGCATCAAGTCATAAACCAAAACAATTGAACAGTCCTGTTTGGTTCAACTCCGACATTGGAAAATTAGTAAATGGAAAGAACAAAGCTTGGAAATACTTCAAACAAAGAAGAACAACAGCAAATATTATTAAATACAAAAAAGCCTGTGCTCTAGTTAAAAGAGCATGCAAACAAGCAAAGCGAGACACTTGGAAAAATTTTATTAATTCTCTCAAACCTACAATGGACATTCGGGTACTGTGGACAATAGTCAAAAACATACGTTCGAAACGCTGCTCAAATTTTCCACCCATTTTCCTCGACAATGGAAGCAGAACACACCCAGCAGACATAGCTGACACTTTTGCAGAATTATGGAGCTCAATCGGATCAAACAACTCATTCAGCTCAAGCATCATTGATGAAAAAATTAATATTAGCATAAACAATATGACAGAAAATGGACATCGTTATGACCACATAGTAGAAGGGGTTAATATAACTGAATTAGAAATGGTCCTTTCGAGTTCTAGAGGGACCACGCCTATTAAGGATAAAATAACTTACTCTGGTTAAAAATGCATCTCCATTGCTCAAACAACGACTTTGTTGGCTCTACGGCAAAATTATATCTTCAGGAAACTACTCACATGACTGGAAACAAGCAATCTTTAGTCCCATTCCTAAATCTGAAAGAAATCCAAATTCTGTAGAGGGTTATCGCCCCATTTCCCTTCTGCCTGTATTATCAAAGATTTTGGACAAAATAATAGCTGAAAGAGTAAAAGGTTGCTCTAAAGGTTGTATTTTGAAAGAACAACACGCTTTTTTGCCGAATCGTGGTGTTTACACTGTATGCCATGCACTCGAAATAACGATAAAAGCGAACATTCAACACAAAAGCATAGTGTTATTTTTTCAGAAGATCTCGAAAAAGCTTTTGACCGCGTAATACCGACATATATAATCAAAGAACTTCATGAATGGGGTATCCCCAAGAAGATACTTAACGGGGGACATGCCATTAGCCGTTTTTTGAAATCGGCCAAAATTTTATAATTTTGTTTTTTAGTAAATATCTTAAGATTCTATGAAAAAAAATTTTATGGAAAAATTCCCACGGGTTCAAAAGTTATAGCCGGATAAGTGAGAGCGCATTTTCATTTTTCCTTGCATTTTTCTTTGTTTACAAACTTTGAATGCGTTTATCTCGAAACCATGTTTTTCGTACTGGTTGCGGCACTAGCGGGTTCATTTTTTGACGCATTTTTTTTTTGTATTTTTTAAAGTTGATTCGCTAACGAGCTTTTTTTAAATTTTTTTCGATTTTTTATGAATTTTTAAAGTCAATATTTTTTTCGAAAAAACTCTTTCAAGTTTGGAATATTCAAAAAAATTTTCAAAAAGATCGGACACTTTTTGCGACTCCCAGCGCTGCAACCACGAGGCCCCCTTTTTCTCTGCCGCCAGTTTGGTGGTCCATAAAACCATGTTGGAGTGAAAAATATATTTTTTTGAATTTTTTTCTTGTAATTTGTTCAATTCTCTACAATAATAAAAAATTTTTTCGAAAAATGTTTGTTTTTGACTGAGTTCTGAAGTTTTAAAAAAAGGTGTGTTCTCTGCCGCGAATGTCATGTCCCTCCTTAAACTAATATTATCATTTTTAACGCATCGAAGAATAACCGTCAGGGTAGACGGTTGCTATTCCAAGACAACCAATCTGGATTGGTCCCGCAGGGTTCCCCGCTATCTGTCATTCTTTTTTTTAGCATATTCAAATTCCCTAGCTAAATATATACGAGATTCCAATAACGTCAATTTCTTTGGAATATATGCGGACAACATCTTTGCCATTTCCTCGGGTTCCTCAGAAGAAATTACTGAAAAATTTAAAATTTTCGATGAAAAGTTGCAAGATTGGGCGGAATCAACAGGAGCAGTTGGCATAATTGAAGAATAATGGAAATGCAAAATTTGTGTTTTTTGACATGTAATTACATGGATTTGGGGCTCCTAAGTTCGATTCTGAAAAAATTAAGAGTCGCTCTCAAGTTATAGGGATCAAAAGTTGAAAAATTACTACACATTTGCCTGTTTTTCGATGTTTTTTAATAAAATTTAAGCAATATGGGTAGCAAGAGGTCATACCATGACCTATTCAGTTAGGTATTGATTATAAAAAATCCATTTATTGCTAACTATCCAACACTGAAAAATTGTTATAAAAAATCGCGCGATTTTTTCGACTGCGGCGCTTTTTTTCGTCTAAATATACTATATGTAAGTGTACAGCAAACTTGAAAAGTACTTGCATTAATTGTTAAAATATAAAACTTTATATATTGTGCACACTTGACTGTTCACTAGACCGTACCTCAAAAAAAAAGTGCGCCGTTAACCAGCGAATATGACGCATTTGTACAAGACAATTACGAAAAAAATTTCGTTTTTTTTTTTGACCGAACGTAGGGGTCGCGCATTGACATATTTCTTCATATCTCTGGTGTTTACAGTCGGATTTTAAAGTTTGGTACAACAATGTTTTTGTCTCAAGAAGATCAATATGACCTCTTTAAAAGTCATTGACCTCAGGTATACCGTTCTAGTACTTACCCTCCAGATCTCAGTTCCTACCATCCTAATGTACCATCCTTATATCAAAAAAATAAAGCTCTTAAAATATCATTAATCTTTTGCCCAGGAAGTATATCAAAATTTCTAGCAGAACTATTTTTAAAAAATTTTTGAAAATTTTTTTGCCGAACGTAGGGCACCCTTTTTTCATTTTCATCATATCTTCGGTATTAAAAGTCTGATCATATTGAATGACATATTGATGTTTTTGTTTAAAAGAGACCAATTATTTTTATTCCAAAATAAAAAAAAAAATATTCCTACAAGTTCTTGGAAGGCCTCGAATTGATTTTGACGAACTTAAAAGCTCGTAAAAGAATAAAAAATAATGCCAATGCTAACAGAGGTATCAACACTTTTTTTGTTGTGATTTTCTAAATATACAATGTATTATTATTTTCACAGCCACATCGAAAATATCAATTTCAAACACTGGCTATTGCAATTCGTTTTTCCCCGTGAAAAAACAGTTGAAAATTGCGTCTGTCTAATATTTACATGAAACAAAGTGGAATCGACGCAGAATTGTCACCGTTCTCGGGTGAACCTCGACCATAATTTTAAAAAAATTTTTACTATTTTTTTTTTTTAAACTAAACTACAAAAAAAAGCCCGAAATTTAATTTTTTTTTTTGAATGGCCGCCATTTTGTCAAAAAAAATCACAAAATTAAGCTTGAGGTTCACCCGAGAATGACATCTATACTGATTATAACCCCGTTTTTTTTTTTCATTTCAGACGCTCCGGAGACCCGGAATCGTGGCCGCCGTGACGACACCTTTTTTTTCACCACCAACTTTGAAGTCTCGTTACTTTTTGAACAGCCCACGTATCGAGGCAAAAAAAATTTTTTTATTTACTTTGAAACTTTTTTAATACAATAAATAAAAAAAGTTTTCAATTATTCTTTGCGTTTTCAAATAAGAATTTTTTTTAAAAAGGGTCCAAAAAACGGGTTTTGAATGAGAAGACCGCCTTAAAAGAAAAGTTTCTGCGGCACTCCAAAAATCTCTTGCATTCGACATTTTAATATTTTCAATATTTCTTTATAATAAAAATTTTTATAATTTTTTCAATATTAATGACAGCAATCACTTTGACAGATAGAACCCAGTTAAATCTTACAAGTTTCTTGGAGTTTCGTAGATTTAACGAAACTCAACTCAACTCGCGTTTCGATAGCGAGTTAACCCCGAGTAAACACAGAATAATCTCGCCATGAAAACTCAGTAATTGTGTAGTTTTCTTGTGTAAAAATAGTTCAATGATTTTTTGTCAAGTTAACAAGAAAAAAATCGATGTAGGTGTGTATGCTTCAAATTAATTTAAATTTAAAGGTTTGTGTGCCAACTTAAAATAAGCATTAATTTTGTGTGTTGTTGTTTTAATCAAGAAATCAATAAATTCATTCAGAATTGATTGAAATGCGGTATTAACATTTTTTTCCTTTGTCAGTGAATTTATGAAAAAAAGAATGTATAAACTTCTTCTAACTCCTACCTCAACTTTTCCCGTAATTTTGAAAAACATTGACTTGAGATAAAGAACTCATTTCAAACAAAGTTGTGTCAGATAAAGGTTGAACAAAGTTCAGTTATATAAAAGTTTTACAATGGCAGAGTTTGAAAATAACGCTCATAATATAATAATAAAGTGCATACGAAAAAAATGTCCTGGTATTGTTTCTTTTTCTCTCTACCTCTCTCTCATTCTTTTTGACTGGTTGACTGAATATAATTCTCAGACTAAAAAAAAATGTCCTCGGATGCCTCGACCTAAATCTCTTTACAAATTAGAAGTACTTCCAGAGAGATGGCAATCCTTTTTCATTCTTTGAGTCATTCTTATGATGTCGTTCCGAGAAGATAGGGAAAATGTCCAGTTGAAAATACCTTAATGAATCCAAACACTAACTTCCTCAATGTTTCTTAGCTGAGTTATCTTTGCATTTATTATTCTTATACTTATTATTATATTCATTCAACATACTTTTTTAAATATATTTGGAAAAAAAACATTCCAAATTTCCATGCATATTTTTTATTACATTTTGTCTCACTTTAAAAAAAAAATTAAACGTAAAGGCCTGTTTCCAGCTCCCAAGTAAAGCATATTTTCATACAAAAACTGAACAGTAATCAAAAAGTATCTTTTTTTTTTGTCAAAATTACTTAAAAGAGAATCCAGCTCGTAAAAAATATTTTTTCTATTTTGCTACCTTTTTCATTAAAAATTAACAGCGTCGACACTGTGAACTTATACTTTTACACACTTAAGAAATATAACTAACTTTTTCTTGAGTAATTACTTAAGAGCTGGATAGAGACCTTAAACCAATAAAAATTATGGGTAATCAAGCTTTTTGTTTCTTCTGTAAAGTTTTTAAAATTGCATTTACAATGTTTTAACGTTTGGCCTTTGATATATAGCCCTTGATGTTTTGTTAAGCTTGGTTTCTATCCTTTGACATAATACAAATATAAATTTGTTGCCCTATTTTCGCTAACCAAAACAGCTTGAAATATGAGTACAATTTATTGCATAAAAAGTTAAGTTTAAGTCGTTTAAATAATATCTCCCTAGGATTGAGAGATTAAGATAATGAGATTGCGGTTAAGTAAAAAAAAAATATAATAAAAATTGTTAACAATTATTTATACAATTTAATGCATTTATTGAAACGACATTAAGCCGGATCGATTTTTTATGGAAAAAAAAGTCATCCGGACACCGACTCAAAAGTTAGAGGGACTCTTAAAAACTATTACTGCATCATTTTTTTGGAATTGGAAAAATCCCCATGGAGCGGTTTTGATTCTCCTGAACCCCTTTTTTAGCCAAAAAAATCAAGCTTTTTGCCTATAATATTTTTGTTTCTTCCGAATGCATACCCAAGATAAGCCAAAAAGACAATGTACATGTATTCAATGTTCCATTACTTTTATCTCTTTTTATCCTTATTATACTCTAAATGCTACTGGGTATGTATTATTGAGAGTGAAGTTGAGAACGTGCCAAAAAAAAATAGCTCGAGTAACTCGATAATTCTTCGAGTTCACTCGAGTTTACTCGAACTCGAAGTAACTCGCACAGGCCTACTAGAAACCTCTTCACTCCCATATTTTGAATTTTTGGCTAGGAGTGGAGATACTCTTCAATTTCTAATAGACACAGGTTCTAACAAGAACTATATCCAATCCACACGAATAAGAAATCCAATCCTCAATAAAAAACCATTTTTCGTAAATTCAGTTGCTGGAAATATTCCGATCACCCATCACACCTTCGTCAACATTTTCGGCCCAGAAACCGAAAAACTTCAATTTTTCATTTTACCTTCATTAAAAACTTTTCACGGTATCATAGGCAACGATACTTAAAGGAACTTAGATCAGTCATTCATACAGACAAAAGTTATATGACAATCCTGTCAAATATCCAAATTCCTCTCAAACAACAAATCACACAAGACATCAATAGTATCGAATTACGCACACCACATCTATTACCTGAACAAGAAATGAAACTAATTCATATAATACGAAAATGCCCAAATTTATTTTCTGATCCAGATAAAAAATTAACATTTACAACTGGAATTAAAGGTGAAATCCGTACCACAAATGAAACCCCAATCTATACTAAGTCTTACCCCTACCCAATGGCATTAAAGCAGGAAGTAGAAAAGCAAGTCGAAGAACTCCTTGCAGACGGTATAATAAGACCATCGAAATCGCCATATAACGCACCAGTTTGGATCGTGCCAAAAAAATTAGACGCATCCGGCGAAAAGAAATTCCGAATGGTAATTGACTACCGCAAACTTAACTCCGTTACAATAGCAGACAGGTACCCAATACCTGAGATCAATGAAGTTCTATACAACTTCGGAAAAAATTTATACTTTACAATAATCGATTTAAAGAGTGGTTTTCACCAAATAGCACTCAAAGAATCAGACAAGGAAAAAACCGCATTTTCCATTAATAAAGGAAAATATGAATTCAATAGACTCCCTTTCGGATTAAAAAATGCCTCCTATATTTTCCAACGGGCTCTTGATGATGTTTTGCAAAAGCATATTGGTGTTCGCTGCCATGTCTACATAGACGACATCATTATATTTGGAAAGACTGAGTAAGAACATTTTTCAAACCTCCAAATTGTATTTAAGACTTTAGAAAATGCCAACTTTAAGGTACAAATAGATAAATGCAAATTCCTTGAAAAAGAAGTCGAGTTTTTAGGTTTTGTTGTTTCAAAAGACGGATTAAGAACTAACCCAAAAAAGGTGCAAGCAATCGTAGAACTCCCTCAACCAAAAACCTTAAAAGGTTCTTAGGTATGACAGGTTATTATAGAAGATTCATCCAAGACTATGCCAGTTTAGTTAAACCTTTAACCTCACTCTTAAGAGGACAGAATGGACTTTTGTCCAAAAACCAATCAAAAAATATCTCAATAGTTATGAACAAACAAGCAATAGAAGCATGGCAAAAAGCTAAAAGCTGTTTAGTTTCACAAGAAGTTATGCTTTCATATCCTGATTTTCAAAAACCATTCGAACTCACAACAGATGCTTCCAATCAAGCATTAGGAGCAGTTTTTTCGCAGGACTATAAGCCAATTACATTTTTATCAAGAAGCCTTTCTCAGACTGAGGAATCATATCGTCGCCCCAATGCTTAAGTGTCGTAAATGAATTTTGCCATTTTTGAGTTTTGATGCAATTTATAGTAAACAAAGAGTTAGCTATCGATTGGTCCGATCAAAATTTCAAAATCTCTTTTAGTTTAAAAGTTATCAGTTGTTCGTTAATCGTACACGCGCAAAACTCTTCCATTATTTGTATGCTTATGTGACGTAAACGAATAAAAATCAAGCTTTGCTTCATTTACGACAAAAACTCTTCAAAAAACGAAATGCATACTTATGTGTTGTACATCCCTGAAAAGGCAACCCCAGCTTGACACGTGAGACAGCAACATGTTTTGCATGGTTTTAACAGAATCTGTTTAGAAGTAAGAGAAAAAAGGCCGCCACTACTTTGTTGAACACATGTTCAGTTGTCAGCTGTTAGCCGTTTAAGGCAGTCCTAGTTTTGTGCCAAAAATAATGAAAATTGCCATAAATAAACAATGGATGGAATAAAATTAGAGTAAATCGTTTAGATATATTTGTTAATAGTGAATTAATGTTAAACTCATTAATTTAGGTCAGAGTCTCCTGTTCCATTTATTCCACATGAAGTTTTGCGGCAACTGGATAGCATTGTTGGAAATGATTCCGATTCAATCCAAAGTGGTGGCTTCTTTGATTCGTCAACTATGTCTAGGTTCCATATATTTATTATATGTTTTTATGTTTATTTAAATTATTTACAGTTCGCCAATAATTAATATTAGCAAAGGTGACACAGACCTTTTTTATGACGGTACGAATGCTGATCCGGACTTTGTGTCAGCCTCAACATCTAATGTGTCCAGTTCGGCGGAAAATTCAATGTCAAATAGTCATCAATGGTTCAGTTCGACGGAAAGTTCAACATCAGAGTCAAATGGTCATCGATGGTCCAGTTCGCCGGAAAGTTCAACATCAGTGTCAAATGGTCAACAAAGTACGCTAACAGTGGACATACTACCGAATGCCAAAACATCTTCGTGTCGGAAAAGGAAGCGTCAACAAGCCAATTGGGCAAGAACAATCAATAATAATGCACGCCAAAAGGGCAAACTATATTACGACAGTCACGGAAAAGTTCACCTGGCAAGAGGTGTTAAATGGAAAAGCTGTCCGCCAAACTGCAGTTTCAGTTGTTCGCAACATTTTAATTCCGATGACCAGCAAAATATTCACAAAAACTTTTGGACTCTTGACGACAAGTCGAAAATTCATTTCTATTCCAAGAACGTCAACAGAATTATTGCTAAAAGAAAATCAAAAGTTCCAGTGAAAAAGACTAGAGAATTTTCATATCAACATTATTTTGAAAACCATTGCAACAAAATAAGAGTTTGTCATCACTTTTTTCTAACTACTCTTGATATTAGTGAAAGGCGAATATATTACGTTTACAACAAACAAATTTTAGCCACTACTGGCGTTGCAAAGTCACCAACTAAAGGAAAGCATATTAAAAAAGTGACATCACATGAGTGCATAGAAGCAGTTAAACGGCACATTGGAAGCTTTCCACGAATTGAGTCGCATTACTGCCGTAGAGAGAATTTTTAGATTTGTATTTAAGTGTCCGAAAAATGTACGGCCTTTACAAGGAAAAGTCAACAGGCACCCAAGTGAGTGAGAGCATATACAGAAAAATTTTTAATAACGAGTATAATCTTACAAAATCCTACAAAATGTTTTCTCACTTCCCAAAGCAGAAGTTGCAAATTTTTATTATAAAAGGAAATTCTCTGTCTTTAATTTGACTGGTCACTGTAATTTAAATAAAATTACCTATTGTAGCATTTGGACGGAATACCAATCTGGCAGATCAGGAAATGACATAGCCAGCGCGTTAAATAAAATTTTAAATCGCATTTTAGTAGATAATCCATTTATAGAAAAGATAATACTTTGGTCGGATTCATGCGTGCCTCAAAATAAAAATAGAATTAATAGTTTGATGCTATTAAAATTTTTGGCAGAACATCCAACAATCGCTCAAATCGAGCATAAATACTCTACACCTGGACATTCGCAAATACAAGAAGTAGATGCTGTCCACAGCGTTATAGAACGGCATCTGAGGGGAATAAATATATACAGTCCTGCTTCGCTTATACCGCAACTCCGTAAAGTACAGTATTCTTATGTCAAGTTAGAAATTATGGAACTTGAAAAAACCGACTTTTTTAACTACAGTATAGCATCGCAACCATATCAATGGATACCATTTGCTAAAACCCATCAAATGATGTATGAGAAAGAGGATTTACTAGCAGTGAAATACAAATTTAGTCTAAATCCGTCCGAGCCTTTTATTAAAATTAAAATTTTTAATTCATGCTCTCTTCGAAGCAAAACAATATCCTTATCAAACTTGCCAGAAGTTAAAAATTTAAAAATATTTAACAATAAAATTGATAAAAATAATCTTGCTGATCTCAAGTCAATGCTTAAATACATGGATCCGAATGATGTAAATTATTACAATTCAATTTTTTAAACAGAATAATAATGTCAAAAAATTACAAGAAAGTACAAAAAAAGTTCCTTTGAATAAGACTTTAAATTAAAAATTAGATTTGTTAAGTTTTTATTTATTTTTAAATATTTTCGCTCTTTTATGCGAATAAAATGAATTCCATTTTTATTTTATTTTGTTAGAAATAAGTTTACATAAAAAATAACAAAATAAAATAAAATACGTTTTTTTAATAAATACTTTTTGTTCAAGATAAAACATACAAAAATAAAATATAGTTCATTATTTTTTGCAAAGAAGACAAAATTCTCTTACCAACAGTTTTGATTCAGGACACTATTCGGTGTTTAATAATTTTTAAATTTTTTTTTTTTTATGCTGTGTGGTATGCCTCTGACAACAAAGTCAACTTATTATTTATGCTTGTCGGTCGTAAACGCTATATTTGTCGTAAATGCACCTAAAAACAACGAATGGTATTTTTGAATGCATTAACGACAAAGTCGGAAAAATTGAAAACGTAATAACTTTTTATTTATACATTTTTTCTGATTTTTTTTTATTGTAAAATAACATCTAGGCAAACACTTTTGAGAAAATTTAAAAGAAATTACATTAATATAAAAGATTAGATAAAAACGGCATTTCCAACTTAAAATGCATTTTCCCAGCAATCAAAAAATGTTGTTTACGTTAAATAAGCATTCAAGCGACGATATGCAACCAACGTGAAAGAACTGCTTGCCATTATATGGGCACTTACATCGCTACGCAGTTTTCTCTATGGTTCAAGAAAATTCAAAATTTACACCGACCACCAACCTCTCACCTATGCTCTCAGTACCAAAAACGCAAATTCTAAGATGAAACGCTGGAAAGCTATCTTAGAAGAGTATAATTACGAATTACTCTATAAGCCAGGTACTAGCAATGTAGTTGCAGATTCTCTGTCTCGCCCACCAAAAAACGAAATAAATTCATTGACACTCTCAGTTCATAGCGCCGATAGTTCTCCTGAAAATTTAGTTCCTTGTGTTGAAGCTCCAATAAACGTTTTTAAAAATCAATTATTTTTAAATTGCGATGACAACTCTTCTTATCAATTTAAAATAATTTTTCCAGGCTACCATAGACATATCATATCAGAAACGTCTTATACACCTAGCAAACTTATATCTCTCCTTAAACGATACCTCAACCCTTCAGTAATAAACGGAATAAAAACACCAGAAAACGTAATGGGTATTATTCAAGAAATCGTTCCTCTACACTTTAAAAATAATAAAATTAGATTCACTCAAGCAGAAGTACAGGATATTAATAGCGAACAAGATCAAGAAAATATTATTATAGAAACACACAATAGGGCACATAGAAATAAACAAAAAAACCGAATGCAGATAATAGAAAAATATTATTTCCCAGGCATGACTAACAAAATCGATCGAATCCTGAAATTTTGTTCTGTTTGTAAAGAAAACAAATACGAACGTCATCCAAATCAACCTTTGCTTAACGAAACACCATTACCAACTTATCCAGGACAGATAATCCACATCGACATCTATAATACGGAAGGTAAACTGATTCTCACTGCTCTTGACAAATTTACAAAGTACGCACAGACGAAAATACTTGACGGAAAATCAATAGAAAACGTTAGAAGACCCCTTTGAGACTTAATTTTCTTCTTTGGTGTTCCAAAGCCAATAGTTATGGATAATGAAGCATCTTTTAACTCTGCTTCAATCCTATTTATGATGAAAAACGAGCTCAAAATAGACGTGTACACTACACCACCCTACAGAAGTGAAGCGAACGGCCAAGTCGAACGCTTCCATTCAACTCTAACCGAAATTATGAGGTGTTTGAAATGTGATGGTACAAGTAGGAATTTCGAGGAACTGCTCGAAAGAGCGGTCAACGAATACAACCGCACAATTCATTCCACAACCGGGAAAAAACCAGCAGACCTATATTACGGACGCACAGTTACTTTCGGACCTGATGACTACGAGAAAACAAAAAGAAATAATTTACAAAAACTTCAGGAAAAACAACAAACTGACCTCGCAAGACATAATAAAAAGAGACACCAAATTAAAAATTACTCAGTAGGACAGGAAATATTTGTAAAACAGAATAAAAGACTTGGTTCAAAACTTTCAAAAAGATTTAAAAAGGAAATAGTTAAAGAGGACAGAGACACTACTACAGTAACAGAAAGCGGAAAAATTGTTCACAAGAGCAACATACGAAATTGAATTTGTTTTTCTTAAAATTATTTTATTTTATGCTTTCAGAGCGCAACTATCACTTTGGCTTGTATCATGCGAGATACAAATATTGGACTATACGAATGCACAAATTGCTACTATTGAAGCAGGAACGGCTAAATTAGAGATAGGAAGCTTTAAAATTATACACGTTATCAACTTGACAAACTATCAGGAAATTTTACATAATTTAGAGGACCAAATCATACATAACATACCAAAACATGACAATGCAAGACTTTTTCTATTACATGAAACAGATCAGATTACCGCAATACTTAATGGATTAAAATTAAATAGAAATAAAAGATCATTGAATTTCTTAGGGACTGCTTGGAAATGGCTAGCAGGTTCCCTGGATCATGACGATTTTGAGATAAATAGCAATAAAATTAATAATGTGCTCGTAAATAATAATAATCAATTTATTATAAATAAAAATAATCTAGAAAAAATTAATGAGATAACTCATGTAACGAATGCAATTCTTAAAACTGTAAACTCAAGTAATATTTTAAAAAACGGAATAATTCAGAATATTGAAAGATAAATAAAAATCATTAAAGATGATTTAATCAATATAGATTATGCCATCCAATAAGCAAAAGTAGGAGTAATAAACTCTTTTATTTTTTCAACTCTCGAAATGAAAATAACACAAGAATTTTTTAAAGGGCAAGATATGCCATATATTAATTTAATAGAAGCTATCGAATTTGGAGAGGTATGAATAGCCTCAGATTTTTCAACAATTATTTACATTGTAAGTTTACCTAAGACAGATAAGGAAAATTGTCAAAAATTGTTAATTAAACCTATTAAACACGAAAACATTACTTTAAAAATTCCTTTCGAAAATATTATAGTTTGTAAGAATTATATTTTAGAAATAAGAAAACAATGTAAAACATTGAATAACGTAGCTATTTGTAAAAGAGAAAACTATTCTTATATTACTGATACCCGCTGTTTACCGAAAATACTAAAAGGACAACCATCAGTCTGTACAACAATTAACAACCAACACATTGCCTCAGCAGAAGAGATTTTACCTGGAATCTTACTCCTCAACCAGTTTCAAGGTGTTATAACAACGGAAAATAAAGAAATTAACTTGCAAGGATCATTTTTAATTAAATACCACAACACTACAATAACAATTGCGAATCAAACCTACGCTAATGAAGAAATTTCAATTGTCAACCCGCAACCAGTTATAGCACAATCCGTAAATGCATCTACTGATTTTGAAGAAATTATTTCACTCGAGATGCTCAAGGAATTACATATGAAAAACACAAAAAATTGACTTATTGCAGACAGAACACAAAACTAAATTTATTACAAGTTTAGGAATCTCAACCTTCGGAATTGTTTTGCTAATCATAATAATCGCTTGGATTTGGCTCCTTAAAAGACCCACTCCGATCAAAATAGTTTCCAACATACAAAATTGTCATCCCGAAGAACAACAAAACATCCCACAAGATAAGCATAGTCAAACAATAGAATCGGAAAAGAAAGTTAAAAGGATAAATCAGATCCCACTCTTTTAAAATTAAAAGATCAAACGAGGACGTTAGAATTTAAAGGGGGAGGAGTTAACGTAACAAAGATTTATTTTCAACCACAACAAGAACAAGCAATAAAAATGCTGACACCATGTCTACAAATGCACGTGCATTCGCTGCAGTTCGCCAATCCATGGGAACCAACGTGTCAGCAAGTTTTATTAGAACGAATACATCAACTACAGAACGACAATAGAAGCAACAACAAAACTCAAAGGCAGCAGCGCAGCTTAAGTTAATATTAAGATATTTTAAATTCTGTTAAGTTAGTTCTAGTTTGGAATTCATACAATAAAGACCGCAATAGCGGAAAAATATTTTTTTTAAACAAATTAAACTTTGTTTAATTTAATTTATATGCATAATATACGTCCCTAATTAATTAAGTCAGTCTGTCAGTCAGCAGTAAAAAGTCTGCTGTCAGAATTATCTGTAAAGTTAATAGTTTGTCTTCATCTATTAATCTATTCAGACGTCTAGAGATTTTACAGTTAAGGCATTTATATTATTGCAAAGTGCTT
Source organism: Tetanocera ferruginea (assembly GCA_958299015.1). NCBI lineage: Eukaryota > Metazoa > Arthropoda > Insecta > Diptera > Sciomyzidae > Tetanocera > Tetanocera ferruginea. Next base: position 83,566,154 of record OY282641.1, on the reverse strand, counting down.
AAAATATTTTTCAAAAGAAGTGGCTATATGCAGAACCCAATATCTAGTTCTTATAGCTTAAGAACGAACCAAAATTCAACCGTGAAATTTTTTTCCAATATTATTTTATAGACTTTATAATAGACTCCCTGCAAACATACGAATTGAAAGAAATTTGATTACCTTAAGGGAAAAAAAATTGTGGCTTTTAGAGGTGGATCATTCGGGAATCGAAATTTTGTTGCGCTCCGTTAGTTAAATTTGATTTGTACTATAAATGTAATGTTTCTCTTTCTTTTAATAAATTATAATTTGTGTTTCTTTTTTCTTAATTCTACTTAAATTGTTAAATTATATATTTACCCCACTTAACATCTTTTGTTTATACAATGTATACAATGTTTATACAATGTATTAAATTATTTTGTTGTGGCATTTAACACATATTTTTAATATTAAAATCTCAATAACTATTCTCATAAGTTAAAATAAATGCGATTGTATATTTTATAGTATAATCTTTTCGAAACTTTTACTATGAGAATAAAGAATAATAATAATTATAATAATAATAATAATAATGTAAACTAATAATAATGTAATGATTGAACTGAACTACAAATTTTAATTTAATGTATTTTTTAATCTTGTATTTATAAATACTTTTAAATACAATTTATAAATTAATAATTTAATTTTACTTTGATTTTATATACACATACATATATTTATGCATAACCAATACTAAGATGATCATGTGAAATTAATTCCCTTAAAGCTACTAACCATTTTTTTTTATCTTCAAGTTTCAGTTTTGGCTTAGTACATACAAATTTCAGTTAATTATTAATTTTTATAATAAAGAGGAATGTTAATGAAAATTAAATGTAGATTTGTTTAAGACGCGAAAGATTCTTTTTTTTAAGGGGCAGTCATAGAGAAATTCAAGTGTTTCAGATTACCACAAGTGTATGGATAGGATATATTCAACGTGTGGGAGAAATACACTCAGAGTGACATTCTGTCGGATCACTCTATAAAGGCGATAAATGTGAGTTAACGTTTTTATTAAAAGTTTTATTTTGGTATGTTGCTACTTCGATTCTTCAAAGTGGTTTTCAAATATGGCATCAAGAGTTTACTATGCTTATGCGCTATCGAGCGAATAAGTGCAAGAACCGCACCACATTCGGTAAAGCTAGCCGATGAACATTTACCATGCCACCGCGCACTTGTTTGCCGAAATTTAACGTCCTGTTCATTTTTGTATGCAATTTTTACCACGCGCGTAACATATTGTAACAGTTATGCGTGTCCATACTTTAGAGCCGCTGTTTTAATAAGTCTAAGATGTATGTTTCTTTATCACGTAAAATCGTTTTGTATAAGACTAAATAAAACTACTATTACTACTACCACTTGCAAACCATCCGCGCAGCTCTTTACTACACACACCCAAAACCCGAATTGAATCTATTGGTGATCATTTAATATTAATTAATTTATTGTATGTTATATTATATTGTTTCCGATAAAATTGCAAATTGTATTAAATAACTTTTATCTTTCTTTTAGATGTTATCAGCGATTTATATTCAACAGTGAATAAAGAAACTGGAAATCTATCACCTATAATATCAGATATATCTTACAAAGTTATTTCAAGTAATGCTGAACGGCTTAATTCTGCAATAATCTATGACAGAGATTTTGCATTTAATTATTTTGGTTTTAAAACATTGGAGCGATCATATCTTCTTAAAATAAATGGGAAAATTGTCGAAAGGCCTCAGCATATGTTTATGAGAGTTTCAATTGGAATTCACGGTGATGATATTGAAGCTGCAATTGAAACTTATAATCTACTTTCAGAACGATATTTTACTCACGCTTCACCAACACTCTTTGCAGCAGCTACAATTCGTCCTCAACTCTCTTCATGTTTCCTTTTAACCATGGTAGCCGACTCTATTGAGGGAATTTTTAAATCAGTAGAGCAATGTGCAATGATATCGAAATCTGCTGGTGGTATTGGAATTAACGTGCATTGCATTCGTGCTAAAGGAACAGCTATATCTGGAACAAATGGCACATCGAATGGAATTGTGCCTATGTTAAGAGTTTTTAATAATGTAGCTCGTTACGTCGATCAAGGGGGTGGAAAAAGACCAGGTGCATTCGCTATTTATTTAGAGCCATGGCACTCCGATATCTTCGATTTTCTTGATCTAAAAAAAAATACCGGAAAAGAAGAACATAGAGCAAGAGATTTATTTTATGCCCTATGGATTCCGGATCTTTTCATGAAAAGGGTTGAAGAAAATAAAAATTGGTCACTTATGTGCCCACATAAATGTCCCGGGCTAAATGAAGTATGGGGGGAGAAATTTGAAGATCTATACGTTAGGTATGAAAATGAAGGTCGAGCCAATAGGAAAATAAATGCTCAGACCCTTTGGTATGCAATAATTGAGTCTCAGGTTGAAACGGGAACACCATATATGCTTTATAAAGATTCATGTAATAAAAAAAGCAATCAGCAAAATATTGGAACGATACAATGTAGTAATTTGTGTACTGAAATAATAGAATATTCAGCTCCAGATGAAATTGCCGTGTGTAATCTTGCATCAATTGCTTTGAACATGTTTGTAACATCAGATAGAAAATTTGATTTTGAAAAACTGAAATCTGTTACCAAAATTGTTACGAAAAACTTGAATAAAATAATTGACATAAATTTCTATCCGTTAATTGAAGCTAAAAAGTCAAATATACGTCATAGGCCTATAGGTATAGGAGTGCAAGGCTTTGCCGATGCACTAATTCTTATGCGTTTCCCTTATGAAAGTAAAGAAGCTTTCATATTAAATCAGCAAATATTTGAAACTTTATACTATGGTGCACTAGAAGCCAGTTGTGAATTGTCTAAAGAGTTTGGAACATATGAAACTTATAGTGGAAGTCCTGTAAGTAGAGGTATATTACAATATGATATGTGGGACAAAGTCCCTTCAGAACTTTGGAACTGGAGTTGCTTGAAAAAAAAAATTGCTCAGTATGGAGTACGGAACTCCTTACTTATTGCCCCAATGCCAACTGCTTCAACTGCCCAGATTTTAGGAAATAATGAGTCATTTGAACCGTATACTTCTAACATATACACACGACGTGTTCTTTCTGGTGAATTTCAAGTTGTAAATCATCATTTATTGAGGGACTTGACAGAACTAGACTTGTGGGATGATTATATGAAAAACCAAATAATAGCACAAAGAGGATCTATTCAGAAAATAGAGAAAATTCCGAAATTAATTCGAAATCTCTATAAAACTGTTTGGGAAATTTCAGTTAAGTCAACTATAAAAATGGCAGCAGATCGTGGAGCATTTATTGACCAAAGCCAGTCGTTTAATATTCATGTGGCCGAACCAAACTATGGAAAACTTACCTCTATACATTTCTATGCATGGAAAATGGGATTAAAGACTGGAATGTATTATTTACGTACCAAACCGGCTGCGAATGCTATTCAATTCACAGTCGATAAAAAACCAATTGAACAAAACTCTAAAAATGGTTTACATGATAATGAATTTCTTGGTCAAACTAATTCGGAGATATCCAGTATGACTGATACTGTATGCTCCTTAGAAAACAAAGATAATTGTTTTTCATGTGGATCCTAAGAGTACAGTCAAAGTTAAACAAATTATAAATAAACGAATTATATCAATCTCTGCTATATTTTTAATTAAAAGTTTGTTGTTATTTTAATTAAATCATTTTAAACCATGGTATAATAATAAGGTGGATGCAGCGATGATTGTGCTCTGTTCTTTACTGTCGATATAAATCAATTTTTAATTGCTTTTAATATTAATATAAACACGAAAAAGAACAATTTTTATTTATAGCAACTATTTTACTTCGTTTACAATTTTGATATTCTTGCTTTCTGACGTTTTTCTCGTAGTTTTGTGATTTTATATGATTTGAAAACTGCGTTTTGACATTCGCGGCAGTACGCTCTAATAGCGAGTTAGCCTCAAATTACACTATGCGCCACTGTTTTTGTACACGGCATCTCACTATATTTTCTAGTAGTTTCGGGGTCTTAAAACACTGTGAGTTAATCGGAACCGGAGTTTTTAAATTTGATTTATCGGAGCCGAAGTCAGAGTCTGAGTCCAAGAAAGATTTGTTAGTTAACTGTTAAGGTTATTAATTATAAAAGAATAATAAACATATTACAGTACTCACTATCTTTAAACGGCACTGAAAATTTTATGTAAATGGTACACACATGTAGGCATATACAGTGGCGTACCGAGACGCTAAGCCGCCCGGTGCGGATTCCAAATTTGCCACCCCTCTCATATGCAATACAAAAAATAACATCTTTGATATTAATATGGGGATTTGAATGCATAGTTTTCACTGTAGAATGTGAAGTTTCATTGTTCTCAATTATATCATCAACATATCATCAACCTATTTCTAATAAGACACACGTTGGGAAAAAATTGAGCAAAACGCGCGCATGAGTCTATTTTTGCTCTCACTTCTATATTTACTAAAATATAAAGCTGATATATTGACACCTGAACAAGTATTTTTTAAAGGAATAACCTGGCATAATAAAATTTTGTCATTGTACACACTATACACTTATACCCTACAGTTATAAATTGGTGAACAAATAATATAAAATGCAGTACAATAAAAAAAAACATAGTATTACAAAGATATCGTTTCATTTAACGATTTTCAGAATCTTAAGTGTCCTTTCACACTCAAACAATCTATGTATATTAAAACTGATGCACGTATGTGTGTGTTAGTTATAGACTTCGAAACTGCTAAACCAATATTTTCAGGATAGCTGTCGCAAGGTCTTGAAAGTGTTGCTGTGAAGTTTGGAAAGAATCGATACAAGAGGCGTTGCACCTCCTATGTAACACAATTTGCAATACCGCTTAGCTTTGAAATTACAAGTCTTACAATCTCATAATCAGGAATTTAATCTCAATTTACACTGCCGCTCCATTGGTAATATTTTGTGAGCTTTATGCAAGAGGCGTGTCACTTTTTGATCAGCTCAAATTTTAGGTAGAAATTTAGAGCTATAGGTATGTACACATCAAAGAAACTTGAAGCCCCATACTATTAAGTCGTGTCCTTTGACTGGCAAAAGTGAGCAAGCAGTGGTCAGAGGGGTGTGTCACCGTCCATACAATCAAAAATATTCATATAAAAAAGTTTTGGAACAAAATGTCATATGATAACAAAACTCAGTATGGAGTAAATAATGGATCAAGTTTTTATGCTAGAAAACTGGAACGAACATTGAAAGACTGGGCGTGGCTTCGCCCATGTGAGTCAAATTTTTGAAACAGATTATCTATGAAAGTAAAATAAGATCACTCATATATTATAATTGGCAAAGGTCTCTAAACAGTGCAACAGTTTTTAAACTTTTTAGTGCTGATGCTTAACTTCAACACAAAATTAAGAATTCTGTATAGTTTTATTGGTTAAATCTGTATTATTTAAAATTATTAATTAAGCAAATTTAAAAAAAATTAAAAAAGCATTTTAAGGCTTTTATAATATAAAGAACAACAAAAAAGGTTGAAACAAGTAGGAATCAGGTTTGGTGTCACTTTTTTTTTGAAGCTTTATATTTTCATATGTATTGTTCTGATCATTACCCGCGATTACCTGTGGAAGTTGCATTTGAATGAAAATTTATTATTTTTGTATATTTTCTTAAAATTTATGCTATTTCAAGGAAGTAAATCTCCTTATTTTGTCACTGAACCAAACTTTTAGGGATACAAATTTAAAGTCTAGTTTTTAAAGTGATTTATTGTTGAAAATTTCATTTATTTTGACTTTAGTTTGAAGTTTTTATGAGCATTTTAGAAAGTTGATACCTTTAGTGAAATTTTTGATTAAATATATTTGACGTTAGCATGACTTGGAGGTCAATAAATAAAAGTGGTTAGGCCTTAAAAAAATGGATTTCTGTCATTAAACATAACCAAAATCATTAAATCATTATAAAAAAACAAAGTTGAGATATTATCGCAATGCGCGCGTTTTGCCTGATTTTTTCCCAACGTGCGACGTAAGTCAAAATTATCCAATGTTGAAGAGGCAAAGAAAACTAACTTCAAATGTATTTAAGAGGACGTTACACCTTCAAACATTTTTTTATTTTAATGTTTTAAAATGCGTATAGGTTGAATAGAAAATAAGATATCATTTTGAAAAATTAAATATATATTTTTTGTAAAACAACTACGCAAAAATTTTTTTTTATTATTTGAATCAGATGTATTGCTACGAGAATTTTTTTAAAAAAACAAAATAAATCTTGGGCGTGATAAAACAAAAACACTCGACCGATCGTACTGAAATTTGAATATATTGTTTTACACTTGCATGGAATGAACTACGGACAAAAAATCGGTTCTATAGTTTTTGGCCAATATTGTCCAAAAAAACTTGTCAATTTTCGAAAAAACGCCGCCATTTTGTTATTTTTGAACCAAACTTGTTTCTTCTTGTCCATTCCATCGTGGTTTTGATGCTGATAAAAACCCCGTTCTTTGTTTTTTTTTTCTGATGTTCCAGTGAGTTGTAATCACGCCCGCTATGGTTTTTTGATGTTTTTTTTAAATAATTCTAGTAGCCATATATATAAATAAAAATATCAAAAAAAATTTTTTTTGTAATTTTTTTACTAAAAAATATATATTTTATTTCAAAATAATTTTTTTTTTATTCAACTTATAGGCATTTTAAAACATTAAAAGAAACTTTTTTGTAGGTGTCGCGTCCCCTTAAATATGTATTCAAGCATTAAAAATTAAAAAAGACAAAAATTAAGTTGATCAATCTACCTTAAACGTTAATAATCACTATTATTCCAAAAGTTGACTTACGTTATAAAGGGTCCGCCAAATAACTATTTTTTTTGAAAATGCTATAAAAAAACCACTGAAAATTTTCTCAAATGTTTTTTTTATTTAAATGTACAATCCTTCCTGTTAATAATGGAAAATAATTTCATTCAAATGGTTGCCTCGGTCCTACACGATCGGTCCAATTTTTAAGCACATTATCGATTGTGTGCAGCTGTATTTCACCAATGGCTTCACGAATATTGTCTTTTAAAGCGTCAATTGTCTGGTTTATTGGCGTTACACTTATCTTTGAGGGCACCCCACACATAATAGTCCAACGGTGTCAAATCGCAGCTCCGAGGAGGCCAAACGACATCAGCTCTGCGGCTGATAATGCGATCTTCAAAAACAGGGCGCAAAACATCGAGTGTAGCTTCGGCTGTGTGTTTTGTGTGTGTTCTATGTTCTCTGTGTTTTGTGAACAATAATTCGTTCAACATGGCCCAATAGCGATGACCATTGACTGTAATGGCCACTCCATGCTCATTTTCGAAGAAAATGGCCCAATTATGCCTCTGGAACAAAATCCGCACCAAATAGTGGCTCGTTTGGGGTGCATTGGCTTTTCAATGTATGCGTGCGGGATTTCTGTGCCCCAAATGCGACAATTTTGCTTGTTTACATACCCGCCAAGCTCAAAATGAGCTTCATCTGAAAAGATGATTTTGATTGATTTTTTTCGCAGGCCCACTCAGCGAAGCGAAAACGCATTGGATGGTCAGTTGTCTTCAACTCCTGAACCAATTGGACTTTGTATGGCATCATACCAAGGTCTTTATGCAAAATTCGTCTCAATGATGTCTCCGAAATGTTCAATTGCTGAGAACGACGGTGAATTGATGTTGATGCCACTACACGCACACTTTTTGAAACGGCAGCAACATTCTCGGGTGTACGCACTGTTTTTGGCTATTCACGCTTTGGTTTATCGATGAGGATGCCAGTTTCTTTCACTTTTTTCACAAGATAACGAACATACGGAGCTGACGGTGCTTCTGTTCTTCCAAAATCCGTACGCAATTTTCGCACACATTCTGCAACATTACCATGATTTTCAAAGTAATGTCGCAATATTTCCCAGCGTTTTGCAAGCGTACACAACCATATTCGTTCAGCGGAAGGATAAAACTAATTATCTGTCAAATCAGACATGTGCTAAGTGTTACCATTCACGAAATAAGCACTAGTTGAAAAAAAAAACGTTAGATGGCGGACCCTTTGTTAGAATAAGGCCAACGATAAAAAAATTTATTCTTATATGACACCGAAAAAAAAAGTTTTTAAAAATACAATTTTTTTTATTTAATATTTTATTAAATTGTTATTTTTCTTGCCTTTTTATTAGCACAATCGTTAATTACATTGACAAAGTCTATTTATTTATTTATTATAAGCTAAGCCTTTGAGGCTTTATAGCTTTTAAAATTTAGCAATACACAAAAAAATATTATTATATATAACAATATAAAATATAATACGATAACAAAAATAAAATAAAATTTGTAATTAACGTTAATTTAATATTCGATATTTTAATATAATACAGATTATAGTGTCGGCCTAGGACGGTGGGAGGTATCTAGACAAACAAGGTCCGTACGCCACACTGATAAGTATAACCATATATATAATACATATTGCTTACAGCGAGGTGGTATTTTGACAAACAAGGTCATATTTACCACACCATTTTCCTTAGAAGCAAAGAAATGGTTGCGAACGCTGGCACTAAGACAACTAGGTCTCATTGGCCTTTCATATTATTATATATGTTATACAAATCGTCCTCGCATTGTTGAAGGAAAAAGTCCAAAAAATACATTCAGCACGGCATTACAAAATAATGCGTTAACATTCCAAGCATGTTCAATTATATTAATTTAGGAGGTCCAAAGCGGGTTCAGGTCCATTCAGATGTATTTATTGTTTATATCCATATTAGTTGAAAAAGATGTGTCAGATGTCAGCATGATCAGAATCACTGTCGGTACTGCAGGTAATCTAAAATTTTAACTTTAATTGAGTACATGGATTCATTTAAAGATATAACATCTGAAACGGAATTAAAGTCTCCGCAAGCGCTTCTTAGTGGTGTAAGGGGGTTTTCTCAAAGGCTGAGGTATGACTCAGCCGCTCCAGGATCAAACGAAGGACCCTCGAACCTCCGTTTAATAAGAAGACTTGTTGGTTTTAATATTTCAAGTACAATCAGTTTTATTGAGTAATCTCTATGATTAATTATGTATATATATGTATATATATTTTGTACATAAGTCTTTTCAAATACACAACAACAATCATTCGTGGGTATCAAGCTGTAATTTTCCAACAACTGCCCTCTCTGACTCTGCCTCGGTGATTACTGGTTCTGGTGCGGTAATATTCGGGATTCGGTGCTTCGGTATATATCGGTGATTTGCGTTCGTGGCGAGTTTTATACGGCTTGGCTTAGACAGAGCTCGACAGAGTGCGTTGGGTTTGGAAAATATACCGTAGAATTATTATATACAAAAGTAGAATACATACATCTTTTGCAGCATTAAATTATACAATGTAAATTTTATGTAGTATATCTATATATTTCTAAAATAACTTATATATATCTATTATATATTTCTTTTCAATAAAAATTATAAATTTAGCATATTCTTAGTTTATATAATCCCTAACGGGTAACTAATATGACAAACTAAGTGTTCGGAGGGATATCCATTCGGCCGAAGCCGACGGTGAAGTCCGACCGAGTGCAACACGCTAAGTATTCGGAAGGGTATCCAATCGGCCGAAGCCGACGGTGAAGTCCGACCGAGTGCAACAAACGCAACTATTAGACACTCGGAACGGTATCCATTCGGCCGAAGCCGACGGTGAAGTCCGACCGAGTGCAACACGCTAAGTATTCGGAAGGGTATCCAATCGACCGAAGCCGACGGTGAAGTCCGACCGAGTGCAACAAACACAACTATGAAATATTCGGAAGGGTATCCAATCGACCGAAGCCGACGGTGAAGTCCGACCGAGTGCAACAAACACAACTATTAGAAACTCGGAAGGGTATCCATTCGGCCGAAGCCGACGGTGAAGTCCGACCGAGTGCAACACACAAAGTATTCGGAAGGGTATCCAATCGGCCGAAGCCGACGGTGAAGTCCGACCGAGTGCAACAAACAAAGAATCTAACTACAATGTATGAAACGAGCAACCCGCCTCTCGGTATTTTGCTCAAAAAATTAGTTACCCCTTTCCCAATTATGAGACGGACAAGACACTACGCCTTCGAGCCGTGCCGACTGTCGACACAGTTGGCTCGTCTTTTTTTTTTTTTTTTTTTTTTGGATTCGCCAAAGGAGTGAGAAATCTCATAAATACGTATAGCCCGTACTATACGCATGCACGACTTACATTCTACAACAGACCGGATTAACCGGAAAGATAGAATGCACCTACGTACTAAAAAACACACCCAGTTGGCGAAGTATGAATTTCCACTAAGCACATAACTGGCTTTTCAGCGGAACTTAAAAATTTTATACAAAAACACGAATTTATTAAGAATATTTGAATTTAAAAAAGTAAACAACATCAAATAAGTAGTAAACTTTACATAAAACTCTAAAACAAAGAGACCAAAGTAACTATAAATAATATGAATATTAGTAAGTTTGCGGCAACTATCCAACCCAAGATCCTACGTGGAAAAGAGAGTAAACTCTTAAACACCAAACCAATTCCAATTATAACAGAGATATATACGTGTAAATATGTACAAACATATATGTGTATATATATACGGGTCACTATGTAATTTTGGAACACCGTGCTAATGTTATTAGTTGGATATGTATTTGGGCCAACGCAGGCATAAACTTGCATGGAAAAGAGATAAACTCTTGCGCACCAAACTAAGTAACTAATAAGTCAACTGAATAAGAAAAATTTTAAAATTTTTTGATTAAAAACAAACAAGTTAAAGCATACATATCTGATTCGATGGTGTTTACTTCATCAAACGCAATATTATAAAGGAAAAACAACTGAAACGATCTCGAATATATGGAATAACTTCAGCCAACATTTTAACAGAATATAACAATATTATTAACCGAGTTAATGTTTGAAACAAAATTCTAAAATGTATCAATTATTTAAGTGTAAAATCATTTTCCGTTTCAAGGCATCCACCGACTCACAAAAATTAATTAAGCTGTAGCTATTATTGAAATCACTACACATACATCGTAAAGGGTCATGAAGGGCAAAATTTGAAGTGCACTGGCTCAACTTAAAAAGCACAAAATGTCTAGATCCTCTTCTTGGGATGTTAAAGTTAAGAGATGAGAGAATATATTGGGAGTCAATTTCACCACAAAGTAATTTATATAGGAAGGTGACATTAAGCACCGTCCTTCTGCTTCTCAGGGAAGGTAGTAAAATTTGCTTAAGGCGGGTTTCATACGAAGGAAGAATAATATCTGGGTTCCAACGATGATGACGTAAAGCAAAAAGTAAAAACTGTTTTTGAACCGATTCTATTGCATCAATGTGGACGTTATATTGAGGGTTCCATACTACGGAAGCATATTCAAGAATAGGCCTTACGAGAGATATATACAGTAATTTAGTAGTGAAGGCATCATTGAATTCTTTCGCCCATCTTTTAATGAAACCAAGGACACCTCTAGCCTTATTTACAGCCAAATTAACGTGGAGATTGAAGCGAAGTTTTGGATCCATAATTACACCAAGATCAACAAAACTATGAACAATTTCTAAGTGGATGTTATTTATAGTGTAATTTGTACTATGAGCAGTTCTACGTGAGAAGGTCATTGATTTGCATTTTTTTAAGTTAAGGTTTAATAGGTTGAAGTTACACCAATCCACTAGTCTGTTTAAATCAGATTGTAAAAGGTGTTGTTCGTCGAGTGACTTGTAGGTAAGAAAAAGTTTCACATCGTCAGCATACATTAAGACGTCACAATGTTTAATTGCCGAGGGAAGGTCATTAATAAATAGTAAGAATAAAACCGGTCCAAGATGACTTCCTTGCGGAACACCAGATGTAACCATTATATTTTGTGAAAGAGAATTTTTATATAAAACTTTTTGAAAACGTCGCGATAAATAAGATTCTATCCAATTTAGCAATTTTACAGGAAACCCAATTAGCTTAAGTTTATTCAATAGAAGATTATGATTGACACTGTCAAAAGCTTTGCTAAAGTCCGTATAAATAACGTCAGTCTGTTTTCCCAAAGTAAAACCTTTTATTACACGAGTTGTAAACTCCAAAAGGTTTGTTGAAGTTGATTTACCCTTTAAAAAACCATGCTGAGTGACAGAAATGGAAGATGAAACGAAGTGGGTTAGTTGTTCAGTTATGATTTTCTCAAATAATTTAGGGATTGCGCTTATTTTGGCGATGCCTCGGTAGTTAGTGACATCAATTTTGGAGCCAGATTTATGAAGGGGTATAATATAAGAATCTTTCCATATAATGGGAAAATGACCACTTTGCAGGGATATATTAAATATGTTTGATAGAGGAGCACACAGGTTGCTAGCACATTCCTTTAGAATGCAACTCGGAATTTCATCAGGGCCAGTCGAAAAAGAGCATTTAACTTGACGAAGGTTATGCATAACAATAATTGAGTCTATTACTGGAGTTTCAAAAGAGCTAACTGGAGGTAAATAAGGATGCTCAGAACACATATTAAATGGTATGTTGGAGTAAGTTGATTTGAAGAAGCTTGCAAACATGTTAGAAATAACATTGTCACAAGACGATTCCTCTTGATTGAATCTCATAAGGGGTGGAAAGTTGGAAACCTTACGTTTTGAATTAACAAAAGTATAGAAGAGTTTCGGATTATCATTAAATTGAGATTTGATGTTGGCTATATAAGCAGTATAACACTGTTTATTTAATAGCTGGTATCTGCAACGACAAGATGAATAACAAGCAAAGTTAGTATTAGAACCAGATTTTTTATATTTTTTAAATAATCGATTTTTTAAATTTTTTAGTGACTTAAGTTCACTTGTTAGCCAGGGTGGACTTAAGGGTTTAGAATTATTTTGCTTTGTTGGGACGCACAATAAGAAGCACCTTTGCAAAGTATCATTAAAAAACTGTACCGAGGTTTCGACGTCATAATATGAATACGGTGGTTTAATAGATAGAATCGGTGACCAGTCAGTCTGCGAGAGTAAGGTGTTGAGTTTAACATAGTCTGTACTTTTGAAATTATATATTTTTGTATTTCGCTTATCAGGTGTAAGTTTATTTTCATTTTCATGAGCAAGTAAAACTGTTATTTCAAGAGTTGGATGATGTTCATCTTCCGGAAATGATACAGGGTTTGATCGATTGAGATATACAGTAGTGCATCTATCTACAAACACAAGGTCCAGCGTTCTATGGTTTTTATTAAAAGTATTATTGACTTGTTGAAGACACAGGTCAGATAACTTATCTAAAAAATCATTTATCCAATTACTAGTGGAAACAGGTGTAAGAAATGAAGAGTCATCTGTCGAATTCCAAGACACAAAGGGTAGGTTAAAATCGCCCAACACAATAAGAACATCATTATTTTTTAACATATTATGAACTTGCTCGATGGCGTTTATATGTCTTAAGTAAATTGATATGTCACAATTTGGAGGAATGTAAGAACAGGTAAGATAAGCAATGCAGTTATTTAATTTAACTGAAACACAAATAAACTCCAGTTCACTAGTGTCGAGAATTGTTAATTCATCAGATGCAAACGAGATATGAACAGCTATCAGAACACCACCACCGATCTTATTATAACGGTCTTTACGGAAAATTTGATAATTTTTACACATTATTTCAGAATTTAGAATATTAGAGCGAAGCCAAGTCAAGTCTTAAATAGTTTATTTACAAAACGTGTTGTGAATTATATTGCATGTTATACAAATTCTTCTTATAGCTGATGGTTGCTCTATCATGCGTTGGCGGTGTGTCTGACTGGTTGTGATGTTGTTGTTGCTGCACACTATGCTGGCTGGTTTGCTATGCGTTGGCTGTGTGTGTTTAACTTGTTGTTGTTGTTATATATACTATGCTGGTAGGTATTCGTTGTGTTCAACAAGTAGATTTTGTAACGCCGTTACAATTCCCCCTCCACTTCGCGGAGTGATACATCACGGCATGAAATGATAAGGAGAAAACAACAAAAGAAAATTTAATAAATGTGAAAAGGCAAAAAAAAAAAATAAAGTTGTGGGCGGTTTAAGGTATGTGTGTTTTTTTTTTTTCCCAATACAATAATATATAAAACATTCCATTTCAATAATATAAGATAATCTTTAATTAATAAATTAATAAAAAGAAAAGAAAAATAGCACATTTCATGATGTAGTAAAATAAAATAAAATAAAAAATAATCAAATATATATAATTCTATAAGGCCTTGCCAGTGGTTGAAATTATTTTCGTCTGCCCGTGGCAACTGAGTCGAACTCGGCCATCGGCCAGTCGCAAAACTGTAACGCGTTGCTGTCGTCGACGGTGAATCACCCAATGCTCTCGTTTTCTGGCTTGTCCCGTCTGTGGCGGCCCCACAGTGATGCCCGCAAATGGATCGGCTTGCGGTGGCTGGGTTGGCAGCGGCTGGGTTGGTGATGACTGAGTTGGCGGAGGCCGGGTTGGCTTTATTGTTGCTGTCTATCGGTGCAGCTGGGCTCTGTACCGGCTGGGTGGTGCCTAGGCTGTGTTGAGAGGGGGCTCGCGAGCGGCTGCTGAATCTGATTGATCTATGCGCGAGCTGCAGGATCGGGACTTTCGTGACCGATTGAATTTCGATCTTTGGCCTGACCCGTCGGCACTCTTCTGGTGGTGGTCGGTAGGGCTCCACACGCTTTGGCATTGCCGTTTGTCGCAAGTGGAATACGATGCGACCCGGTGGTATTGATTTGGTACGCTTACGTTGCATGCTGGTGTGTTCTGCAATAGTGCACGGCCCAGTAACGGTGGCAAATTTCTGTTTTTGGTCATCCAGAATAGTGACTATCTGTCGATTTTGTTCGGGTGTTAAGTTGTCTTGGGTGACCAGAGAGTATAAGCTGGAATGTTCGGTAATCTTATTACTCTCTTGTACTGCTAGCTCTTCTCCATCTATTAACATCTTCATTCCTCGGCGTTGGAGATAGTCCATCCCCAAGATCATCGGTTCTGCTAGAGATGAGAGAGCGGATACAAGAATAAACGTGCTCTTCTGATGGAAGTTGATGTGAAGAGGATACATTTCCTCACAGTTGACTGTAGAATTGTCCGCTAGCTGAATTTTTCGGTTGTGTGGTCGTGGTTGCACTCCTTGCTCTATTAAATACTTCTTTACGGTATCGTCGATATACGAAAGGGTCGATCCAGTGTCAATTAATGCTTTTATCGGTCGCCCTTTTATTGTAACCGTGATGTAGTAGCGGCCATCGGTTACTTCTTTGGGTGGAAATGAAATTGGGCTTACACATGGACAGTCACGTGACAATGT
This sequence comes from Tetanocera ferruginea, assembly GCA_958299015.1. Classification (NCBI taxonomy): domain Eukaryota; kingdom Metazoa; phylum Arthropoda; class Insecta; order Diptera; family Sciomyzidae; genus Tetanocera; species Tetanocera ferruginea. The sequence continues at coordinate 83,550,673 of OY282641.1, read as the reverse complement.
GCCGTCTTGACCACAGCGTGAACAAAACTTTCGAGCTCTGCTTCGGCATTGATACCGTCGGTGACCTCGCTTTTTGCACCTCCAACAGTGGGTACCTGTGTTGTAGGGTGCTGCTTCTCGAAGATAATGGGTAGCCCGTCGACTTCCTTTGGCTTCGTCCCGTTTGAGAACCTCAAATTCCTCGGCAAGATCCATTAGCTCGTCGAGAGTACGAAAATCGCTTCGTCGAGCATAGAGCTTATATTCAACCCGAAGACCATCATAAATTCGGTCAGTGTGGTCCAGAGTTTTCAGCTGAGGATGTTGTCGTATAAGGGTTTGCATAGCTAATACATAATCTTTCGCTTTCTCGCGATGCATCTGCTTCCGATGGTATATGGTGTCTTCTAGGTGGCTTAAAAACCTCTTCGGTAAAAAGAAACGCTCGGCCTCGGTGCGAAATGCATGCCAAGTGGTAATCGCTGGTCGTTTGACACGATACCACTGTAATGCTCTCCCATCTAGTATTTCTAAAAGCGTTGGCAGCAATTGATTTTGATGTATATGGTAGCATTCAGCCAACTCCTCTATTCTTTCCATAAAATCTAGGAGATTTTCGCCACCATCGTAATGAATATTCCATCGTCGTACAATGTTCATTACTTCGGCATCGGAACTGTGTTTATGGTCAGTTCGTGTATATTCAGGTATTGACACTGTAGCTCGGCTGGTGCTGAAGTCGTCGTCCACCATTAGTTTTTCTTCGGATTCTAGTTCGGCTTCCAGGGCTCGGAATATATTCTCGGTTGATGCTTTCATTCGTTTTGTCTTAATAAAATTACTCAATTGCCTTCTTAACTCTTCCACGGTACAGCCTGCGATTGGAAGGCCTATCTTTTGGCATTCGATGATGAGTCTTTCCTTTTTCAGCAAATAAATCCAGCCGAGTGAATCCGACGTTAAGTGTTTGCTGTTCTCCATGATGATGTTGCTGTTGTGTATGGCACCTGCTCCGCTGTCGTTGGTGGTTTGATTCGGATTTCCACAGTCGTCTTTAGAGGCAGGTCCCTGCTCGGGCGCCATTTGTAAGGGGGTTTTCTCAAAGGCTGAGGTATGACTCAGCCGCTCCAGGATCAAACGAAGGACCCTCGAACCTCCGTTTAATAAGAAGACTTGTTGGTTTTAATATTTCAAGTACAATCAGTTTTATTGAGTAATCTCTATGATTAATTATGTATATATATGTATATATATTTTGTACATAAGTCTTTTCAAATACACAACAACAATCATTCGTGGGTATCAAGCTGTAATTTTCCAACAACTGCCCTCTCTGACTCTGCCTCGGTGATTACTGGTTCTGGTGCGGTAATATTCGGGATTCGGTGCTTCGGTATATATCGGTGATTTGCGTTCGTGGCGAGTTTTATACGGCTTGGCTTAGACAGAGCTCGACAGAGTGCGTTGGGTTTGGAAAATATACCGTAGAATTATTATATACAAAAGTAGAATACATACATCTTTTGCAGCATTAAATTATACAATGTAAATTTTATGTAGTATATCTATATATTTCTAAAATAACTTATATATATCTATTATATATTTCTTTTCAATAAAAATTATAAATTTAGCATATTCTTAGTTTATATAATCCCTAACGGGTAACTAATATGACAAACTAAGTGTTCGGAGGGATATCCATTCGGCCGAAGCCGACGGTGAAGTCCGACCGAGTGCAACACGCTAAGTATTCGGAAGGGTATCCAATCGGCCGAAGCCGACGGTGAAGTCCGACCGAGTGCAACAAACACAACTATTAGACACTCGGAAGGGTATCCATTCGGCCGAAGCCGACGGTGAAGTCCGACCGAGTGCAACACGCTAAGTATTCGGAAGGGTATCCAATCGACCGAAGCCGACGGTGAAGTCCGACCGAGTGCAACAAACACAACTATGAAATATTCGGAAGGGTATCCAATCGACCGAAGCCGACGGTGAAGTCCGACCGAGTGCAACAAACACAACTATTAGACACTCGGAAGGGTATCCATTCGGCCGAAGCCGACGGTGAAGTCCGACCGAGTGCAACACACAAAGTATTCGGAAGGGTATCCAATCGGCCGAAGCCGACGGTGAAGTCCGACCGAGTGCAACAAACAAAGAATCTAACTACAATGTATGAAACGAGCAACCCGCCTCTCGGTATTTTGCTCAAAAAATTAGTTACCCCTTTCCCAATTATGAGACGGACAAGACACTACGCCTTCGAGCCGTGCCGACTGTCGACACAGTTGGCTCGTCTTTTTTTTTTTTTTTTTTTTTTGGATTCGCCAAAGGAGTGAGAAATCTCATAAATACGTATAGCCCGTACTATACGCATGCACGACTTACATTCTACAACAGACCGGATTAACCGGAAAGATAGAATGCACCTACGTACTAAAAAACACACCCAGTTGGCGAAGTATGAATTTCCACTAAGCACATAACTGGCTTTTCAGCGGAACTTAAAAATTTTATACAAAAACACGAATTTATTAAGAATATTTGAATTTAAAAAAGTAAACAACATCAAATAAGTAGTAAACTTTACATAAAACTCTAAAACAAAGAGACCAAAGTAACTATAAATAATATGAATATTAGTAAGTTTGCGGCAACTATCCAACCCAAGATCCTACGTGGAAAAGAGAGTAAACTCTTAAACACCAAACCAATTCCAATTATAACAGAGATATATACGTGTAAATATGTACAAACATATATGTGTATATATATACGGGTCACTATGTAATTTTGGAACACCGTGCTAATGTTATTAGTTGGATATGTATTTGGGCCAACGCAGGCATAAACTTGCATGGAAAAGAGATAAACTCTTGCGCACCAAACTAAGTAACTAATAAGTCAACTGAATAAGAAAAATTTTAAAATTTTTTGATTAAAAACAAACAAGTTAAAGCATACATATCTGATTCGATGGTGTTTACTTCATCAAACGCAATATTATAAAGGAAAAACAACTGAAACGATCTCGAATATATGGAATAACTTCAGCCAACATTTTAACAGAATATAACAATATTATTAACCGAGTTAATGTTTGAAACAAAATTCTAAAATGTATCAATTATTTAAGTGTAAAATCATTTTCCGTTTCAAGGCATCCACCGACTCACAAAAATTAATTAAGCTGTAGCTATTATTGAAATCACTACACATACATCGTAAAGGGTCATGAAGGGCAAAATTTGAAGTGCACTGGCTCAACTTAAAAAGCACAAAATGTCTAGATCCTCTTCTTGGGATGTTAAAGTTAAGAGATGAGAGAATATATTGGGAGTCAATTTCACCACAAAGTAATTTATATAGGAAGGTGACATTAAGCACCGTCCTTCTGCTTCTCAGGGAAGGTAGTAAAATTTGCTTAAGGCGGGTTTCATACGAAGGAAGAATAATATCTGGGTTCCAACGATGATGACGTAAAGCAAAAAGTAAAAACTGTTTTTGAACCGATTCTATTGCATCAATGTGGACGTTATATTGAGGGTTCCATACTACGGAAGCATATTCAAGAATAGGCCTTACGAGAGATATATACAGTAATTTAGTAGTGAAGGCATCATTGAATTCTTTCGCCCATCTTTTAATGAAACCAAGGACACCTCTAGCCTTATTTACAGCCAAATTAACGTGGAGATTGAAGCGAAGTTTTGGATCCATAATTACACCAAGATCAACAAAACTATGAACAATTTCTAAGTGGATGTTATTTATAGTGTAATTTGTACTATGAGCAGTTCTACGTGAGAAGGTCATTGATTTGCATTTTTTTAAGTTAAGGTTTAATAGGTTGAAGTTACACCAATCCACTAGTCTGTTTAAATCAGATTGTAAAAGGTGTTGTTCGTCGAGTGACTTGTAGGTAAGAAAAAGTTTCACATCGTCAGCATACATTAAGACGTCACAATGTTTAATTGCCGAGGGAAGGTCATTAATAAATAGTAAGAATAAAACCGGTCCAAGATGACTTCCTTGCGGAACACCAGATGTAACCATTATATTTTGTGAAAGAGAATTTTTATATAAAACTTTTTGAAAACGTCGCGATAAATAAGATTCTATCCAATTTAGCAATTTTACAGGAAACCCAATTAGCTTAAGTTTATTCAATAGAAGATTATGATTGACACTGTCAAAAGCTTTGCTAAAGTCCGTATAAATAACGTCAGTCTGTTTTCCCAAAGTAAAACCTTTTATTACACGAGTTGTAAACTCCAAAAGGTTTGTTGAAGTTGATTTACCCTTTAAAAAACCATGCTGAGTGACAGAAATCGAAGATGAAACGAAGTGGGTTAGTTGTTCAGTTATGATTTTCTCAAATAATTTAGGGATTGCGCTTATTTTGGCGATGCCTCGGTAGTTAGTGACATCAATTTTGGAGCCAGATTTATGAAGGGGTATAATATAAGAATCTTTCCATATAATGGGAAAATGACCACTTTGCAGGGATATATTAAATATGTTTGATAGAGGAGCACACAGGTTGCTAGCACATTCCTTTAGAATGCAACTCGGAATTTCATCAGGGCCAGTCGAAAAAGAGCATTTAACTTGACGAAGGTTATGCATAACAATAATTGAGTCTATTACTGGAGTTTCAAAAGAGCTAACTGGAGGTAAATAAGGATGCTCAGAACACATATTAAATGGTATGTTGGAGTAAGTTGATTTGAAGAAGCTTGCAAACATGTTAGAAATAACATTGTCACAAGACGATTCCTCTTGATTGAATCTCATAAGGGGTGGAAAGTTGGAAACCTTACGTTTTGAATTAACAAAAGTATAGAAGAGTTTCGGATTATCATTAAATTGAGATTTGATGTTGGCTATATAAGCAGTATAACACTGTTTATTTAATAGCTGGTATCTGCAACGACAAGATGAATAACAAGCAAAGTTAGTATTAGAACCAGATTTTTTATATTTTTTAAATAATCGATTTTTTAAATTTTTTAGTGACTTAAGTTCACTTGTTAGCCAGGGTGGACTTAAGGGTTTAGAATTATTTTGCTTTGTTGGGACGCACAATAAGAAGCACCTTTGCAAAGTATCATTAAAAAACTGTACCGAGGTTTCGACGTCATAATATGAATACGGTGGTTTAATAGATAGAATCGGTGACCAGTCAGTCTGCGAGAGTAAGGTGTTGAGTTTAACATAGTCTGTACTTTTGAAATTATATATTTTTGTATTTCGCTTATCAGGTGTAAGTTTATTTTCATTTTCATGAGCAAGTAAAACTGTTATTTCAAGAGTTGGATGATGTTCATCTTCCGGAAATGATACAGGGTTTGATCGATTGAGATATACAGTAGTGCATCTATCTACAAACACAAGGTCCAGCGTTCTATGGTTTTTATTAAAAGTATTATTGACTTGTTGAAGACACAGGTCAGATAACTTATCTAAAAAATCATTTATCCAATTACTAGTGGAAACAGGTGTAAGAAATGAAGAGTCATCTGTCGAATTCCAAGACACAAAGGGTAGGTTAAAATCGCCCAACACAATAAGAACATCATTATTTTTTAACATATTATGAACTTGCTCGATGGCGTTTATATGTCTTAAGTAAATTGATATGTCACAATTTGGAGGAATGTAAGAACAGGTAAGATAAGCAATGCAGTTATTTAATTTAACTGAAACACAAATAAACTCCAGTTCACTAGTGTCGAGAATTGTTAATTCATCAGATGCAAACGAGATATGAACAGCTATCAGAACACCACCACCGATCTTATTATAACGGTCTTTACGGAAAATTTGATAATTTTTACACATTATTTCAGAATTTAGAATATTAGAGCGAAGCCAAGTCAAGTCTTAAATAGTTTATTTACAAAACGTGTTGTGAATTATATTGCATGTTATACAAATTCTTCTTATAGCTGATGGTTGCTCTATCATGCGTTGGCGGTGTGTCTGACTGGTTGTGATGTTGTTGTTGCTGCACACTATGCTGGCTGGTTTGCTATGCGTTGGCTGTGTGTGTTTAACTTGTTGTTGTTGTTATATATACTATGCTGGTAGGTATTCGTTGTGTTCAACAAGTAGATTTTGTAACGCCGTTACAATTCCCCCTCCACTTCGCGGAGTGATACATCACGGCATGAAATGATAAGGAGAAAACAACAAAAGAAAATTTAATAAATGTGAAAAGGCAAAAAAAAAAAATAAAGTTGTGGGCGGTTTAAGGTATGTGTGTTTTTTTTTTTTCCCAATACAATAATATATAAAACATTCCATTTCAATAATATAAGATAATCTTTAATTAATAAATTAATAAAAAGAAAAGAAAAATAGCACATTTCATGATGTAGTAAAATAAAATAAAATAAAAAATAATCAAATATATATAATTCTATAAGGCCTTGCCAGTGGTTGAAATTATTTTCGTCTGCCCGTGGCAACTGAGTCGAACTCGGCCATCGGCCAGTCGCAAAACTGTAACGCGTTGCTGTCGTCGACGGTGAATCACCCAATGCTCTCGTTTTCTGGCTTGTCCCGTCTGTGGCGGCCCCACAGTGATGCCCGCAAATGGATCGGCTTGCGGTGGCTGGGTTGGCAGCGGCTGGGTTGGTGATGACTGAGTTGGCGGAGGCCGGGTTGGCTTTATTGTTGCTGTCTATCGGTGCAGCTGGGCTCTGTACCGGCTGGGTGGTGCCTAGGCTGTGTTGAGAGGGGGCTCGCGAGTGGCTGCTGAATCTGATTGATCTATGCGCGAGCTGCAGGATCGGGACTTTCGTGACCGATTGAATTTCGATCTTTGGCCTGACCCGTCGGCACTCTTCTGGTGGTGGTCGGTAGGGCTCCACACGCTTTGGCATTGCCGTTTGTCGCAAGTGGAATACGATGCGACCCGGTGGTATTGATTTGGTACGCTTACGTTGCATGCTGGTGTGTTCTGCAATAGTGCACGGCCCAGTAACGGTGGCAAATTTCTGTTTTTGGTCATCCAGAATAGTGACTATCTGTCGATTTTGTTCGGGTGTTAAGTTGTCTTGGGTGACCAGAGAGTATAAGCTGGAATGTTCGGTAATCTTATTACTCTCTTGTACTGCTAGCTCTTCTCCATCTATTAACATCTTCATTCCTCGGCGTTGGAGATAGTCCATCCCCAAGATCATCGGTTCTGCTAGAGATGAGAGAGCGGATACAAGAATAAACGTGCTCTTCTGATGGAAGTTGATGTGAAGAGGATACATTTCCTCACAGTTGACTGCAGAATTGTCCGCTAGCTGAATTTTTCGGTTGTGTGGTCGTGGTTGCACTCCTTGCTCTATTAAATACTTCTTTACGGTATCGTCGATATACGAAAGGGTCGATCCAGTGTCAATTAATGCTTTTATCGGTCGCCCTTTTATTGTAACCGTGATGTAGTAGCGGCCATCGGTTACTTCTTTGGGTGGAAATGAAATTGGGCTTACACATGGACAGTCACGTGACAATGTGCCGTCTTGACCACAGCGTGAACAAAACTTTCGAGCTCTGCTTCGGCATTGATACCGTCGGTGACCTCGCTTTTTGCACCTCCAACAGTGGGTACCTGTGTTGTAGGGTGCTGCTTCTCGAAGATAATGGGTAGCCCGTCGACTTCCTTTGGCTTCGTCCCGTTTGAGAACCTCAAATTCCTCGGCAAGATCCATTAGCTCGTCGAGAGTACGAAAATCGCTTCGTCGAGCATAGAGCTTATATTCAACCCGAAGACCATCATAAATTCGGTCAGTGTGGTCCAGAGTTTTCAGCTGAGGATGTTGTCGTATAAGGGTTTGCATAGCTAATACATAATCTTTCGCTTTCTCGCGATGCATCTGCTTCCGATGGTATATGGTGTCTTCTAGGTGGCTTAAAAACCTCTTCGGTAAAAAGAAACGCTCGGCCTCGGTGCGAAATGCATGCCAAGTGGTAATCGCTGGTCGTTTGACACGATACCACTGTAATGCTCTCCCATCTAGTATTTCTAAAAGCGTTGGCAGCAATTGATTTTGATGTATATGGTAGCATTCAGCCAACTCCTCTATTCTTTCCATAAAATCTAGGAGATTTTCGCCACCATCGTAATGAATATTCCATCGTCGTACAATGTTCATTACTTCGGCATCGGAACTGTGTTTATGGTCAGTTCGTGTATATTCAGGTATTGACACTGTAGCTCGGCTGGTGCTGAAGTCGTCGTCCACCATTAGTTTTTCTTCGGATTCTAGTTCGGCTTCCAGGGCTCGGAATATATTCTCGGTTGATGCTTTCATTCGTTTTGTCTTAATAAAATTACTCAATTGCCTTCTTAACTCTTCCACGGTACAGCCTGCGATTGGAAGGCCTATCTTTTGGCATTCGATGATGAGTCTTTCCTTTTTCAGCAAATAAATCCAGCCGAGTGAATCCGACGTTAAGTGTTTGCTGTTCTCCATGATGATGTTGCTGTTGTGTATGGCACCTGCTCCGCTGTCGTTGGTGGTTTGATTCGGATTTCCACAGTCGTCTTTAGAGGCAGGTCCCTGCTCGGGCGCCATTTGTAAGGGGGTTTTCTCAAAGGCTGAGGTATGACTCAGCCGCTCCAGGATCAAACGAAGGACCCTCGAACCTCCGTTTAATAAGAAGACTTGTTGGTTTTAATATTTCAAGTACAATCAGTTTTATTGAGTAATCTCTATGATTAATTATGTATATATATGTATATATATTTTGTACATAAGTCTTTTCAAATACACAACAACAATCATTCGTGGGTATCAAGCTGTAATTTTCCAACAACTGCCCTCTCTGACTCTGCCTCGGTGATTACTGGTTCTGGTGCGGTAATATTCGGGATTCGGTGCTTCGGTATATATCGGTGATTTGCGTTCGTGGCGAGTTTTATACGGCTTGGCTTAGACAGAGCTCGACAGAGTGCGTTGGGTTTGGAAAATATACCGTAGAATTATTATATACAAAAGTAGAATACATACATCTTTTGCAGCATTAAATTATACAATGTAAATTTTATGTAGTATATCTATATATTTCTAAAATAACTTATATATATCTATTATATATTTCTTTTCAATAAAAATTATAAATTTAGCATATTCTTAGTTTATATAATCCCTAACGGGTAACTAATATGACAAACTAAGTGTTCGGAGGGATATCCATTCGGCCGAAGCCGACGGTGAAGTCCGACCGAGTGCAACACGCTAAGTATTCGGAAGGGTATCCAATCGGCCGAAGCCGACGGTGAAGTCCGACCGAGTGCAACAAACACAACTATTAGACACTCGGAAGGGTATCCATTCGGCCGAAGCCGACGGTGAAGTCCGACCGAGTGCAACACGCTAAGTATTCGGAAGGGTATCCAATCGACCGAAGCCGACGGTGAAGTCCAACCGAGTGCAACAAACACAACTATGAAATATTCGGAAGGGTATCCAATCGACCGAAGCCGACGGTGAAGTCCGACCGAGTGCAACAAACACAACTATTAGACACTCGGAAGGGTATCCATTCGGCCGAAGCCGACGGTGAAGTCCGACCGAGTGCAACACACAAAGTATTCGGAAGGGTATCCAATCGGCCGAAGCCGACGGTGAAGTCCGACCGAGTGCAACAAACAAAGAATCTAACTACAATGTATGAAACGAGCAACCCGCCTCTCGGTATTTTGCTCAAAAAATTAGTTTACTCGTTGCCAAGTATGAGACGGACAAGACACTACGCCTTCGAGCCGTGCCGACTGTCGACACAGTTGGCTCGTCTTTTTTTTTTTTTTTTTTTTTTTGGATTCGCCAAAGGAGTGAGAAATCTCATAAATACGTATAGCCCGTACTATACGCATGCACGACTTACATTCTACAACAGACCGGATTAACCGGAAAGATAGAATGCACCTACGTACTAAAAAACACACCCAGTTGGCGAAGTATGAATTTCCACTAAGCACATAACTGGCTTTTCAGCGGAACTTAAAAATTTTATACAAAAACACGAATTTATTAAGAATATTTGAATTTAAAAAAGTAAACAACATCAAATAAGTAGTAAACTTTACATAAAACTCTAAAACAAAGAGACCAAAGTAACTATAAATAATATGAATATTAGTAAGTTTGCGGCAACTATCCAACCCAAGATCCTACGTGGAAAAGAGAGTAAACTCTTAAACACCAAACCAATTCCAATTATAACAGAGATATATACGTGTAAATATGTACAAACATATATGTGTATATATATACGGGTCACTATGTAATTTTGGAACACCGTGCTAATGTTATTAGTTGGATATGTATTTGGGCCAACGCAGGCATAAACTTGCATGGAAAAGAGATAAACTCTTGCGCACCAAACTAAGTAACTAATAAGTCAACTGAATAAGAAAAATTTTAAAATTTTTTGATTAAAAACAAACAAGTTAAAGCATACATATCTGATTCGATGGTGTTTACTTCATCAAACGCAATATTATAAAGGAAAAACAACTGAAACGATCTCGAATATATGGAATAACTTCAGCCAACATTTTAACAGAATATAACAATATTATTAACCGAGTTAATGTTTGAAACAAAATTCTAAAATGTATCAATTATTTAAGTGTAAAATCATTTTCCGTTTCAAGGCATCCACCGACTCACAAAAATTAATTAAGCTGTAGCTATTATTGAAATCACTACACATACATCGTAAAGGGTCATGAAGGGCAAAATTTGAAGTGCACTGGCTCAACTTAAAAAGCACAAAATGTCTAGATCCTCTTCTTGGGATGTTAAAGTTAAGAGATGAGAGAATATATTGGGAGTCAATTTCACCACAAAGTAATTTATATAGGAAGGTGACATTAAGCACCGTCCTTCTGCTTCTCAGGGAAGGTAGTAAAATTTGCTTAAGGCGGGTTTCATACGAAGGAAGAATAATATCTGGGTTCCAACGATGATGACGTAAAGCAAAAAGTAAAAACTGTTTTTGAACCGATTCTATTGCATCAATGTGGACGTTATATTGAGGGTTCCATACTACGGAAGCATATTCAAGAATAGGCCTTACGAGAGATATATACAGTAATTTAGTAGTGAAGGCATCATTGAATTCTTTCGCCCATCTTTTAATGAAACCAAGGACACCTCTAGCCTTATTTACAGCCAAATTAACGTGGAGATTGAAGCGAAGTTTTGGATCCATAATTACACCAAGATCAACAAAACTATGAACAATTTCTAAGTGGATGTTATTTATAGTGTAATTTGTACTATGAGCAGTTCTACGTGAGAAGGTCATTGATTTGCATTTTTTTAAGTTAAGGTTTAATAGGTTGAAGTTACACCAATCCACTAGTCTGTTTAAATCAGATTGTAAAAGGTGTTGTTCGTCGAGTGACTTGTAGGTAAGAAAAAGTTTCACATCGTCAGCATACATTAAGACGTCACAATGTTTAATTGCCGAGGGAAGGTCATTAATAAATAGTAAGAATAAAACCGGTCCAAGATGACTTCCTTGCGGAACACCAGATGTAACCATTATATTTTGTGAAAGAGAATTTTTATATAAAACTTTTTGAAAACGTCGCGATAAATAAGATTCTATCCAATTTAGCAATTTTACAGGAAACCCAATTAGCTTAAGTTTATTCAATAGAAGATTATGATTGACACTGTCAAAAGCTTTGCTAAAGTCCGTATAAATAACGTCAGTCTGTTTTCCCAAAGTAAAACCTTTTATTACACGAGTTGTAAACTCCAAAAGGTTTGTTGAAGTTGATTTACCCTTTAAAAAACCATGCTGAGTGACAGAAATGGAAGATGAAACGAAGTGGGTTAGTTGTTCAGTTATGATTTTCTCAAATAATTTAGGGATTGCGCTTATTTTGGCGATGCCTCGGTAGTTAGTGACATCAATTTTGGAGCCAGATTTATGAAGGGGTATAATATAAGAATCTTTCCATATAATGGGAAAATGACCACTTTGCAGGGATATATTAAATATGTTTGATAGAGGAGCACACAGGTTGCTAGCACATTCCTTTAGAATGCAACTCGGAATTTCATCAGGGCCAGTCGAAAAAGAGCATTTAACTTGACGAAGGTTATGCATAACAATAATTGAGTCTATTACTGGAGTTTCAAAAGAGCTAACTGGAGGTAAATAAGGATGCTCAGAACACATATTAAATGGTATGTTGGAGTAAGTTGATTTGAAGAAGCTTGCAAACATGTTAGAAATAACATTGTCACAAGACGATTCCTCTTGATTGAATCTCATAAGGGGTGGAAAGTTGGAAACCTTACGTTTTGAATTAACAAAAGTATAGAAGAGTTTCGGATTATCATTAAATTGAGATTTGATGTTGGCTATATAAGCAGTATAACACTGTTTATTTAATAGCTGGTATCTGCAACGACAAGATGAATAACAAGCAAAGTTAGTATTAGAACCAGATTTTTTATATTTTTTAAATAATCGATTTTTTAAATTTTTTAGTGACTTAAGTTCACTTGTTAGCCAGGGTGGACTTAAGGGTTTAGAATTATTTTGCTTTGTTGGGACGCACAATAAGAAGCACCTTTGCAAAGTATCATTAAAAAACTGTACCGAGGTTTCGACGTCATAATATGAATACGGTGGTTTAATAGATAGAATCGGTGACCAGTCAGTCTGCGAGAGTAAGGTGTTGAGTTTAACATAGTCTGTACTTTTGAAATTATATATTTTTGTATTTCGCTTATCAGGTGTAAGTTTATTTTCATTTTCATGAGCAAGTAAAACTGTTATTTCAAGAGTTGGATGATGTTCATCTTCCGGAAATGATACAGGGTTTGATCGATTGAGATATACAGTAGTGCATCTATCTACAAACACAAGGTCCAGCGTTCTATGGTTTTTATTAAAAGTATTATTGACTTGTTGAAGACACAGGTCAGATAACTTATCTAAAAAATCATTTATCCAATTACTAGTGGAAACAGGTGTAAGAAATGAAGAGTCATCTGTCGAATTCCAAGACACAAAGGGTAGGTTAAAATCGCCCAACACAATAAGAACATCATTATTTTTTAACATATTATGAACTTGCTCGATGGCGTTTATATGTCTTAAGTAAATTGATATGTCACAATTTGGAGGAATGTAAGAACAGGTAAGATAAGCAATGCAGTTATTTAATTTAACTGAAACACAAATAAACTCCAGTTCACTAGTGTCGAGAATTGTTAATTCATCAGATGCAAACGAGATATGAACAGCTATCAGAACACCACCACCGATCTTATTATAACGGTCTTTACGGAAAATTTGATAATTTTTACACATTATTTCAGAATTTAGAATATTAGAGCGAAGCCAAGTCAAGTCTTAAATAGTTTATTTACAAAACGTGTTGTGAATTATATTGCATGTTATACAAATTCTTCTTATAGCTGATGGTTGCTCTATCATGCGTTGGCGGTGTGTCTGACTGGTTGTGATGTTGTTGTTGCTGCACACTATGCTGGCTGGTTTGCTATGCGTTGGCTGTGTGTGTTTAACTTGTTGTTGTTGTTATATATACTATGCTGGTAGGTATTCGTTGTGTTCAACAAGTAGATTTTGTAACGCCGTTACAATTCCCCCTCCACTTCGCGGAGTGATACATCACGGCATGAAATGATAAGGAGAAAACAACAAAAGAAAATTTAATAAATGTGAAAAGGCAAAAAAAAAAATAAAGTTGTGGGCGGTTTAAGGTATGTGTGTTTTTTTTTCCCAATACAATAATATATAAAACATTCCATTTCAATAATATAAGATAATCTTTAATTAATAAATTAATAAAAAGAAAAGAAAAATAGCACATTTCATGATGTAGTAAAATAAAATAAAATAAAAAATAATCAAATATATATAATTCTATAAGGCCTTGCCAGTGGTTGAAATTATTTTCGTCTGCCCGTGGCAACTGAGTCAAACTCGGCCATCGGCCAGTCGCAAAACTGTAACGCGTTGCTGTCGTCGACGGTGAATCACCCAATGCTCTCGTTTTCTGGCTTGTCCCGTCTGTGGCGGCCCCACAGTGATGCCCGCAAATGGATCGGCTTGCGGTGGCTGGGTTGGCAGCGGCTGGGTTGGTGATGACTGAGTTGGCGGAGGCCGGGTTGGCTTTATTGTTGCTGTCTATCGGTGCAGCTGGGCTCTGTACCGGCTGGGTGGTGCCTAGGCTGTGTTGAGAGGGGGCTCGCGAGCGGCTGCTGAATCTGATTGATCTATGCGCGAGCTGCAGGATCGGGACTTTCGTGACCGATTGAATTTCGATCTTTGGCCTGACCCGTCGGCACTCTTCTGGTGGTGGTCGGTAGGGCTCCACACGCTTTGGCATTGCCGTTTGTCGCAAGTGGAATGCGATGCGACCCGGTGGTATTGATTTGGTACGCTTACGTTGCATGCTGGTGTGTTCTGCAATAGTGCACGGCCCAGTAACGGTGGCAAATTTCTGTTTTTGGTCATCCAGAATAGTGACTATCTGTCGATTTTGTTCGGGTGTTAAGTTGTCTTGGGTGACCAGAGAGTATAAGCTGGAATGTTCGGTAATCTTATTACTCTCTTGTACTGCTAGCTCTTCTCCATCTATTAACATCTTCATTCCTCGGCGTTGGAGATAGTCCATCCCCAAGATCATCGGTTCTGCTAGAGATGAGAGAGCGGATACAAGAATAAACGTGCTCTTCTGATGGAAGTTGATGTGAAGAGGATACATTTCCTCACAGTTGACTGTAGAATTGTCCGCTAGCTGAATTTTTCGGTTGTGTGGTCGTGGTTGCACTCCTTGCTCTATTAAATACTTCTTTACGGTATCGTCGATATACGAAAGGGTCGATCCAGTGTCAATTAATGCTTTTATCGGTCGCCCTTTTATTGTAACCGTGATGTAGTAGCGGCCATCGGTTACTTCTTCGGGTGGAAATGAAATTGGGCTTACACATGGACAGTCACGTGACAATGTGCCGTCTTGACCACAGCGTGAACAAAACTTTCGAGCGCTGCTTCGGCATTGATACCGTCGGTGACCTCGCTTTTTGCACCTCCAACAGTGGGTACCTGTGTTGTAGGGTGCTGCTTCTCGAAGATAATGGGTAGCCCGTCGACTTCCTTTGGCTTCGTCCCGTTTGAGAACCTCAAATTCCTCGGCAAGATCCATTAGCTCGTCGAGAGTACGAAAATCGCTTCGTCGAGCATAGAGCTTATATTCAACCCGAAGACCATCATAAATTCGGTCAGTGTGGTCCAGAGTTTTCAGCTGAGGATGTTGTCGTATAAGGGTTTGCATAGCTAATACATAATCTTTCGCTTTCTCGCGATGCATCTGCTTCCGATGGTATATGGTGTCTTCTAGGTGGCTTAAAAACCTCTTCGGTAAAAAGAAACGCTCGGCCTCGGTGCGAAATGCATGCCAAGTGGTAATCGCTGGTCGTTTGACACGATACCACTGTAATGCTCTCCCATCTAGTATTTCTAAAAGCGTTGGCAGCAATTGATTTTGATGTATATGGTAGCATTCAGCCAACTCCTCTATTCTTTCCATAAAATCTAGGAGATTTTCGCCACCATCGTAATGAATATTCCATCGTCGTACAATGTTCATTACTTCGGCATCGGAACTGTGTTTATGGTCAGTTCGTGTATATTCAGGTATTGACACTGTAGCTCGGCTGGTGCTGAAGTCGTCGTCCACCATTAGTTTTTCTTCGGATTCTAGTTCGGCTTCCAGGGCTCGGAATATATTCTCGGTTGATGCTTTCATTCGTTTTGTCTTAATAAAATTACTCAATTGCCTTCTTAACTCTTCCACGGTACAGCCTGCGATTGGAAGGCCTATCTTTTGGCATTCGATGATGAGTCTTTCCTTTTGCAGCAAATAAATCCAGCCGAGTGAATCCGACGTTAAGTGTTTGCTGTTCTCCATGATGATGTTGCTGTTGTGTATGGCACCTGCTCCGCTGTCGTTGGTGGTTTGATTCGGATTTCCACAGTCGCCTTTAGAGGCAGGTCCCTGCTCGGGCGCCATTTGTAAGGGGGTTTTCTCAAAGGCTGAGGTATGACTCAGCCGCTCCAGGATCAAACGAAGGACCCTCGAACCTCCGTTTAATAAGAAGACTTGTTGGTTTTAATATTTCAAGTACAATCAGTTTTATTGAGTAATCTCTATGATTAATTATGTATATATATGTATATATATTTTGTACATAAGTCTTTTCAAATACACAACAACAATCATTCGTGGGTATCAAGCTGTAATTTTCCAACAACTGCCCTCTCTGACTCTGCCTCGGTGATTACTGGTTCTGGTGCGGTAATATTCGGGATTCGGTGCTTCGGTATATAGCGGTGATTTGCGTTCGTGGCGAGTTTTATACGGCTTGGCTTAGACAGAGCTCGACAGAGTGCGTTGGGTTTGGAAAATATACCGTAGAATTATTATATACAAAAGTAGAATACATACATCTTTTGCAGCATTAAATTATACAATGTAAATTTTATGTAGTATATCTATATATTTCTAAAATAACTTATATATATCTATTATATATTTCTTTTCAATAAAAATTATAAATTTAGCATATTCTTAGTTTATATAATCCCTAACGGGTAACTAATATGACAAACTAAGTGTTCGGAGGGATATCCATTCGGCCGAAGCCGACGGTGAAGTCCGACCGAGTGCAACACGCTAAGTATTCGGAAGGGTATCCAATCGGCCGAAGCCGACGGTGAAGTCCGACCGAGTGCAACAAACACAACTATTAGACACTCGGAAGGGTATCCATTCGGCCGAAGCCGACGGTGAAGTCCGACCGAGTGCAACACGCTAAGTATTCGGAAGGGTATCCAATCGACCGAAGCCGACGGTGAAGTCCGACCGAGTGCAACAAACACAACTATGAAATATTCGGAAGGGTATCCAATCGACCGAAGCCGACGGTGAAGTCCGACCGAGTGCAACAAACACAACTATTAGACACTCGGAAGGGTATCCATTCGGCCGAAGCCGACGGTGAAGTCCGACCGAGTGCAACACACAAAGTATTCGGAAGGGTATCCAATCGGCCGAAGCCGACGGTGAAGTCCGACCGAGTGCAACAAACAAAGAATCTAACTACAATGTATGAAACGAGCAACCCGCCTCTCGGTATTTTGCTCAAAAAATTAGTTTACTCGTTGCCAAGTATGAGACGGACAAGACACTACGCCTTCGAGCCGTGCCGACTGTCGACACAGTTGGCTCGTCTTAAATAGTTTATTTACAAAACGTGTTGTGAATTATATTGCATGTTATACAAATTCTTCTTATAGCTGATGGTTGCTCTATCATGCGTTGGCGGTGTGTCTGACTGGTTGTGATGTTGTTGTTGCTGCACACTATGCTGGCTGGTTTGCTATGCGTTGGCTGTGTGTGTTTAACTTGTTGTTGTTGTTATATATACTATGCTGGTAGGTATTCGTTGTGTTCAACAAGTAGATTTTGTAACGCCGTTACAGTGGCTCATTTTGCAAGTAATTAGATCTACAAAAGTTCATAAAAAGTAGCTCAAAAGATCTTCTAGGACGAAGTGGAATATTAAAGTCAATTTTACTTAATAAATATGGAGTGTCTACATATCCATGTAAAAGCTTAACTATCCAACTTACATTAAGCACAACTCTCCTATTTTTTAATGTAGGAAGATTTAGTAGTTGTAACCGATATTCATAAGATGGTAGATTAAAGTTAGTATTACAATAAAGATTATTTAGGCAGAACAAAATAAATTTTTTCTGAACGGATTCAATGTCATCGATGTAACAACCGTAAGGTGGACACCATACAATTTAAGCATATTCTAAGGACTAGAGAAGTGAATAAACTTTTCGTAACAAGAGGATCATTAAACTCTTTTGCCCAACGTTTAATAAATCCTAGTGTACTTTTTGCTCTATTTACTTTTTTATTTATATGAATATGAAATCGTAGTTTAGGATCCATAGTTACTCCAAGATCATGAAAACTATCTAAGGATTCTAATGTGTAGTCACAAATTTTGACATTTCACTTCAAAATGGTTTTCGCGAGAAGGTCATGTGCTTACATTTTTTCATTTTAAGACTCATGAGATTTATTCTACACCAGCTATGGAGATTGTTGATGTCAATTTGCAAGAATAAACCATGGAATTCATTCTTAAAAGAAAGGAATAGTTTGACATCGTCAGCATACATCAAGATGTTAGAATGTTTTATGACCGATGGCAAATCATTTATATAAAGTAGAAACAAAAGAGGCCCAAGGTGACTTCCTTGGGGTACCCCAGAGATAACAGGAAACTCGTATGATTTCACGAGTTTAAATAGAACAGATTGTGTTCTATTACTTAGATACGATTTGATCCATCTCACCATTTTTGTGGGAAATCCAATCAAAGATAATTTTAGAATCAAGAGCTTGTGATTACAACATCAAAAGCTTTGCTTAAGTCCGTGTAGATAACATCAGTCTGTAAACCTTTTCCAAAATTTTCTATTGTTTTAGATGTAAATTCAAGGAGGTTAGTGACCGTAGATTTTCCCGAGAGGAATCCATGTTGACATGGGGACTTCAAAGACTTAACACTATGTGATAATTGTGAAGTAATAATTGCCTCAAAAAGTTTGGGCAAAGCACTTAATTTCGCAATTCCACGATAGTTATCAATTAAAGATCCTATTACCAGATTTATGCAATTGGATAATGAATGAGGACTTCCAGATGGTTGGAAAATAGCAAGACTTTAAAGAATAGGTAAAAAGCCAAGTAATTGGATTCACTAATTCTTCACAGCAATATTTCAAAATGCAAGAAGGAATGTTGTCGGGACCACTTTTATACGATGTTTTAAGGTCTTTTAGATAAGATAAAACTGTATTGTTGTCAACTGTTGGGAGGCAAATATCCCCAGAATGAACATTAAAAGGATAGCTACCATTATCAAAAGATGACGATGAGTAAGTTGAAGAAGTCAGCAAAAAGGTTACAAACGCTATAATCATTATCAGATTCCACATTTTTATATTATTAAAAGAAGGATAGGAATCAATCTTACGCTTTGTATTTACAAAGCTCCAGAATGATTTTGCATCAGACTTAATGTTTAATTTTACTTTTGCTAAGTATATGTTATAGGATTGCTTGCACAACTGCTGGTAACTGTATTTAGTAGAAGTATAATGGCCAAAATCGATTAAGCTATGTGTTCTTTGGTATCTCTTATAATATTTAGATGTCAAGTTTCTCAATTTTCTTAATTCATTGGTGTACCACACATGGCCTGCAATTATAGAAGCTTTTCTTTGCGGAATAGCTCTAAGGAAGCAATCAATGATCTTTGTATTAAACGCACAGACTGCAGCATCCAGATTCTGTGATGATAAAACTCTTGTATTAAGAAGCAGTATAGATGACCAATTTAAATTGGACAAACTATTTTTCAAAATAACATAGTTAGTTTTTTAAAGTTGAACTCAATGAACGATTGACTAGCAAGATTCTGCATAGATGGTTTAGGAAAATTAAGACTGATTTCAATGGTTGGATGGTGAGAATCGTCAGGAGTGACCAGAGGATCGGACCTTGAGACTGAAGCAATGTTGCTCTCATCAAAAAATACCAGATCGAGTAAACGGTTATTCTTGTTCAAGTGATAGTTTAGTTGGAAAAGACCTTGGCTTGAAAGCTAATTTAAAAAGTAATTATCAGATGAAATATCAGAATAACAGTTCCAAGAAACATTGGGCAAGTTAAAATCACCAGTTATTAAAATATGATCATTAGGATGCAGCAATAGGAACACTTTACTAATAGAAAGCAAATGTTTGCTATACACTTCTAAGTTGGAAAAGGGAGGTATATATGAGCACGTAATGTACAAACTCACAGAACCGTACTTTGCATGAACACAACAGTATTCTATGTCTGCAGCTTCTAACCGCAATAAGTACGCCCCCACCATTAGAGCAATTACCAGGAATGGAGTTTCTGTCTTAACGATATATATTGAATTTGTGTTAGGCCTAAGCCAAGTCTCACTGAAGGCAATTATATCATATTCAATATTGTGACTCATAACAAATAAATTAATCAATTTTGTGTTAATACCACGAACGTTTTGAAATAATATGAAGAACTAAAACTTGAATTTATATCTTGCAGGTGGAATCACTACAAGGTTCTTGTGAACTGGTTGATTTAAGCTGCTTTCCATGATTCGTTTTGGAATTGCACCTGTGGAATTAGCGTTGAGAACAGCAAAGAGAACTAACATAACTTAATGAAGCGCACGTCTTAGCACAAGTTAACTTAGCGCCCGAAGTAGACGGAGAATCAGTGGTTACATTTATGAAAGGAAAAACAGTAGAAGCCTCAACCAAAATTAAATTCTCATCAACTGATACAGGTGCCTTGGAAGGAGCTACATCATAATTATTTTTAACATAAGCTACACTTTCAATACCAGTTGATATAGCTTCACCGGAAGATTTTAAGTTTGGTGACGGCTCATTATTTAAATAAGTGTTAGGCTGAGCCTGGAGAGACACATTTGTAGTCGGGGTGACTGCTTTTGCATTAGAATTGGCAAAGCTCCGGAGGTGTTTTTTGCTTCGTTTGCGCTTAGGAGATACAAAAGTCTCATCCATGCACTTAAACGATTTAAATAAGCCTTCGTATTCCACCAATCTATTCTTAGCCGCTTCTAAATCTTTCGAGACCTCTAAGAAGCCTTTCCTAGACTGTCTAATAAGCTTCAAAATGTCAACATCCGTTGATCTGCAATCTTCGCATGACCAACGTAAACCTTTGTTTTCGTTAATTGCATCGAAGACACGCGCATTTAATGCTGCACACTTAATGTGGAAAAAGGACTCACACAACCAGCAATTTACAACACGGTCGGATTCACCTTTTATAGCACAATTACGGAATTTGCAGTACATTTTGAATTGATTTTATTCAAAAGTATTTTTTTTAAAAATTGTATTTAAAAATTTTGTTACTAAGTTGAAAAAATAGCCTTGGCAACCCTATACGATAGTTTGAAAGGCACAAGTATTGTAATGCTTGCTTAAGCAGTTTAAGAGGCTTCAATAAGTGCAGAGCTGACTGAAAAGCTGTGAAAGAAAAAACAAAAATTTTGCTCTCACAAAAAAATAACAATGTGATGCAAGTAAGAAGCAAAAGAAAATAATGATAATATGAATGTATGTAAATATAATTAAAGGGTATGTTCGAGGCACTCAATAAATGCGGCAACACTGCAGCCTTTCTACACGCTTGCAACACTGTTGCAGATATTTTGCGTATTTTGCACAATTTCCATAAATTAAAGCAAGAATAGATTTTTGTGCAAGTTTTATTTTGTATAGAAAAGAAAATGATAAAAGTTTGTTATTGAAATTGGAAGAAGCAAGAATTAAGAGACTTAAGAAGAGAAGAAGAATTTTTTTTAAAACCATTCAATTATATCCTGGGGATATATTTTTCACGCATTTCCGATTTAATTATTAGTTAATTTATATACGTGACCAATAATAAAAATAAAAAGTAAAATAAATAAACAATTTTCTAACCTTTCTTCATCCAGTATTATTCTGCAGACAAAAATTTTGTGTTGCCTCTTTTTCGCATTTCCTGCGAATCAAATGTCAAATTTTTTCTTCGCTAGAACGTTTTGCTTTGGCCAATGTTGCCAGAAATAAGCATAGAACGTGATGCTTTGACAAATCATGCAACACAGCCGCAGTGTTTGCAGCTCGAACATACCCAAAACCCCAGGGTACCCCAGGTGTCTCCTGGAAACGTCAAAAACTATCGCCCGATAAACTTTGGCGGCTAATTTGAGCGGCGGGCTTCCCCTTTGGCCATCAAGCAAAGGTTGTGCGTTGGGTTTGAAGCCCACCACATAAAAAAAGATTTCAATGAAACGTAAAAGAATAAATGAAAGAATGATCCCCAAATCTGATGACGACTACCGCAAACGAAAAACTGATAATGATTTACGGATATGCACCTGGAATGTCCGGACCCTAAATTGGGATGGTGCCTCTATCCAACTGATTGATATCTTGGAAAGATATAATTCTGATATCACTGCAATCCAAGAAATGCGATGGAAGGGACAGGGTTGCTTACGGCAAGCATCCTGTGATATCTACTACAGCGGCCATGCGGAGAAGAACGAGTTTGGATGCGGATTTATAGTTGGCAAGAGAATACGGCATCATGTCCTGCGATTCACTCCTGTGAACGAACGACTTGTCATAATCCGCTTCAATGCAAAATTTTTTAACATAAGCCTAATATGTGCGCACGTTCGACAGAAGAAAAAGATGACGAGACCAAAGAAAGTTTTTACGAGCGCCTTGAAGACGCATACGAGCGATGCCCCCGTCATGACTTAAAAATCGTACTTGGTGACTTCAACGCCAAGGTGGGTAAGGAAAACATATTTGGTCCTACAGTCAGAAAGTTCAGCCTCCACGACAACACATCCGATAACGGAATGACGTTGATTAACTTCACCGCAGCACGAAACATGGTCGTTAGTAGCACAAGATTCAAGCATCTCAATATTCATAAGGCCACCTGGTTGTCCCCGGATAAAAAAACATGCACCCAAATTGATCACGTTTTGATTGACGGAAGGCACTCTTCCAGTGTACTAGACGTACGCACGATCCGTGGTGCTAACATAGACTCGGATCATTATCTTGTCGCAGCCAAGATCCGCAAACGTCTGTGTGCAGCTAAGAATGCTCGCAATCCTACACTAAGAAAGCTAGACGTCGACAAGCTGAAGTCAAAACGGACGGCCGAAGCCTTCGCTACTCGACTCTCACTCCTGCTTCAAGAAAGCACTCCTCCGATCGACGATATATGCGTACAGTGGACGCACATATCCCACTCCATGCGTACGGCTGCCGAAGAGGTGATAGGCTGCAGAGAAGGACACCGCCTACAAAGCCACCCTGCAGTCGGTTGTAACGCGTGCTGTTATGGAGCGATACCGAGAGAAGAGGAGGGAAGAGAGACGCATTTTCAGGCGAAAAAAACGAGAGGCGAAAATGCGTGAGTGCGAGAAAATTGAGATGCATGGCAACAGGAATGAGACTCGAAAATTTTTCGAAAAAATAAGACGCCTGGCCGATGGTTTTAAGACCGGAGCCTCTTCCTGCAAGGACGAGAATGGGAATCTAGTGACAGATATCCAGAGTACACTGATGTTATGGAGGGAGCACTTCTCTAGACTTTTAAAAGGCGACGCTGACAACAATCCCGCCAGTGGAGATGATATCCCGGAAACCCCAATTATGGACGACAGCGTTGAAGTTCCGCTGCCCGATTATAACGAGGTCTTAACAGCTATAGCTCGGCTTAAAACAACAAAGCCGCAGGAGCCGATGGCCTACCGGCTGAGCTGTTTAAGACCGGTGGCGAAGCTCTGTTTAAATGCATTCACAGACTTCTATGCAGAATATGGTCGGAAGAATGCATTCCAGATGATTGGAACCTCAGTGTACTCTGCCCAATCCACAAGAAAGGCGATGCCACCATTTGCGCCAACTACCGTGGGATTAGCCTTCTTAATATCGCATATAAGGTCCTGTCGAGCGTATTGTGTGAAAGGCTAAAGCCCATCGTCAACCAACTGATTGGACCTTATCAGTGTGGCTTTATACCTGGAAAGTTCACCATTGACCAGATCTTCACGCTCCGACAAATCTTGGAAAAGACCCTCGAAAAATAAATCGACACACACCATCTTTTTGTCGATTTCAAAGCCGCCTTCGACAGTCCAATAAGGAGTTACCTATATGCCATCATGTCTGAATTTAGTATTCCTGCGAAACTAATACGTCTTTGCAGGATGACACTGAACAACACCAGCAGCGCACTGAAAATCGGGAAGGACCTCTCACTTCCGTTCGATACCAAGCGAGGTTTCAGACAAGGTGATTCCTTATCGTGCGACTTCTTTAATAAAGTAATGGAGAAGATCATCCAAGCTGCTGACCTGAGACGCAGCGGCACAATTTTCTATATGAGTGTTATGCTGCTGGCGTATGCAGATGATATTGACATGATTGGCCACAATACGCGTGAAGTCAGTGCAGCATTCTCCAGGCTAGAAAAAGAGTCGAGTCGAATGGGTCTTGCAGTGAACGCAGATAAAACGAAGTATCTTGTGTCAACAAACAAACAGTCCCAGCGTCTTGGAAACCACGTCACTGTTGACAACACCTTCTTGAGGTAGTGAAGGACTTTGTTTACCTGGGATCCAGCATTAATTCCTCCAACGATATCAGTATTGAGATTAAACGAAGGATAACTCTTGCCAACAGGTGTTACTTTGGGCTCAGTAGGCAATTGAGAAGCCGAGCTCTTTCTCGACGAACAAAACTGACAAAGTCTGATGAAAGGACTTTGGGAGCGTTCGAGAGAAAAATCCTTCGCAAGATCTATGGTGCAATCTGCGTCAATGGCGAGTACCGAATACGATGGAACCACGAGTTGTATGAGCTATATGCCGACATCGATATAGTCAAGCGTATTCAAATAGAGCGGCTTCGCTGGCTAGGTCATGTCGAGAGAATGAACGACGAAGCTCCAGCGAAAAAAATATTGGATTCGGTGGCCAACGCAGACGAGGAAGACCGCATCTCCGTTGGAAAGACCAGGCATTGGATAACCTGACAACGCTTGGAATTTCCAACTGGCGCCAGCAAGCACACGACAAAAGAGGCTGGCGAAAATTCTTAGACGAGGCCAAAACCGACCAACGGTTGTAAGAGCCATCTAACAACAACAATACAACTTAGAGAAGCTCCTTTCACAAGTGGCAACACTAAGAGCAATCGTAAGAAAGATGCGTAAAAGCATAACAATGTTTGGAATTGCGTTTTCTAGACTTAATTTAAAAATTAATTTGTGAAGTATTTTTCTCTCTACGAAAAAATCTTCTTTGTCAATATCTTCGTGACAGAGTTCATTCAGTTTGCATTCCAACTTATCATTCTGGAGAATCAAAGGAGTAAGAATTACGTATTTTTCAGCAAAAGCATGCAGCTGCTGAAACCTTGTGGTCATTCTCAAAATTATTTCTCCAAAATTAGTAATTAAATTACTAAATTAGAAAATGACCCAAATTAGTATAGACCACACCTAACTCCCCTCCAAAGTGATTTTATCAAAACAGTAAAATCCCTTAAAAAATCACAAAATTATAATAGATACGACTTAAAATTATAAGCATATGTCTTAATTTTGAATATGCACTCTGAACTTACAATTCGCCATAATCAAACGAAAATTCCACTACTGTGTTTTTTTTTTTTTTTTTTATTTTATTCGCGAAGGGGGAACCTTCAAAAGGCCCCACCGTGCAGGTGGGAGTGTGCGATTCCTACGCACTAAACCTAAACCTCCGCATTGAATCTTCGACCCAGTATGAATCCCGTGGAACCGCCGTAAGGCATAACTTCGCGGGATGGGGGAACAGCACTAAGCTGAAAACTGATGGACTAATTTTGCCTGTCGGATGACTGTCAAGTTAAGAGCCTAAATTTTCTCCTTAACTTGATGTCGACTCTGGGTCGGGGAGAACCCTAAACATCGAATATAGTTCCCTATCTCACGCTGAACTATTTTGCAAACGCTCGACTCTTCGAAGTTCGTCGATTATGCGTTTGGACAAGGAGCTTACCACTGACCAGTTGGTTTCGCTTCTCAACATGAGGTTCACCAAGTTTTGGGGTGTCACCACTTCGCCCAGGCGGACCGAAGCATCAGTTCTTGCTTCGTTAAACCTAGGGCACTCGAAGAGGACGTGTGCAGTGTCTTCTACTATGCTACCAGGGCAATGAGTGCAATAGGGGTCACTTGCTTGCTTGAATTTATACAGGTATGCTCTAAAGAAACCGGTCCGCTCAGAATTTGGGTGAGGTAGAAATTCACTGAACCATGACTTCTACCACACCACACGGAAAGGTTAGGGATGAGGTGATGGGTCCAGCGTCCCTTCTCCGATCTATCCCAACGTTCCTGCCACTGGGACATACTTCTCTCTCGCGCCAGTTTTTTACGAGAGGATGCGCTCTCGCTAACAGCTCCTGGTTGGGCCTCTTCCACCAAGAGGTCGATGGGGATCGAGCTAGCGAGCACTAGAGCTGCATCCTCAGACACTGTTCTGAAAGCGCAGCACACTCTAAGAGCGCCTAGTCTGTACACCGACTCTACTCCTCGACGGTAGGACTTCACCTTAATCGCTGCAGCCCAGACCGTTGATGCGTACATCAAAATCGAACGCACGACATTGAGAAGAAGTGTCCTGCGAGCTTGCTTTGGTCCTCGTGTATTTGGCAACATTCTTGCTATCGCCAGGCATGAATTGGCTGCTTTTCTGTGGGCATACTCTAGGTGCTGTTTGAAACAGAGTCGAGAGTCGATCAGCACACCGAGGTACTTAATAAATGGTTTTGAGTGTACCTCCGTCCCGCGCACGTTTATAATTGCGATTTCGGACTTTTTACGGCTACTAATAAGCACCGCCTCCGTCTTTTGTTCCGCTAAACTTAGCCCAGCAGACTTTAGCCAGTCGTAGATAGTGCTAATAGCAACACTACTAAGGGCCTCTACTTCTTCTAGGTGTTTAGCTGTAACAACAACCGCTAAATCATCCGCGAATCCGACGATCTTGACACCTGTAGGTACCTCAAGCCTTAGAACACCATCATACATGACGTTCCACAGAAGGGGCCCTAGAAATGACCCCTGTGGAACGCCACCATTGACATTGTACGTTCTTGCGCCGCTATTGGTTGAATAAAGCAGCACTCTCTCATGGAAATAATTCGCAATAATTTTCGTGAGGTATCTTGGTACTCTAAACTCCCTAAGAGCTTTCAAAATATTGCTCCAGTTAGCTGAGTTGAACGCATTGCGTACATCAAGCGTTGCTACAAGGCAATATTCTTTTGCACCATTCTTCCATCGAGTGCCTGCGATAGCTTCCTGCGCAGTTGTGGTGACAAGGCTTATGGCATCTGTCGTTGAGTGCAGTTTGCGAAACTCAAACTGACGATTGGATAGCCCTCCGGCTATTTGAATTGCGTCTTCAATTCGGTTGCACAACAGTCGCTCAAAGATTTTCCCTAATGTATCAAGCAGACAAATTGGTCTGTAGCTTGAGGGATCTTCCGTGGAGGCACTGCCTTTTGGTATGAGCACTAGTCTCTGGGCCTTCCACTGAGCTGGAAATATGCCTTCCCTTAGACAGGCGTTGAAGAGCTCGACAAATGTCTGAGGTTGCTCCTAGATGGCGAGTTTTAACGCACGGTAAGGAATACCATCTGGCCCTGGTGCCTTTTCGTTCTTCACGGATTTGGCAATTGTCACCACCTCGTCAGTGCTAACCCTTACTATTTGATTCAGATCGTCTTCATCTGCATCGTGGGGCAAAATTGCTGGTTCTGGCGGGAAGAGAGTCCTTACAACGTTACCAAGCAGGTGTGGGTCCGTAGGAGTGGGCTGTCTAAACCCCTTCAGCTCTTTTGTTACAAGCTTGTAGGCGGTTCCCCATGGGCTAGCTTCTGCCTCATCACATAGCTGCAGAAAACACTCGCGCTTGCTCCTATTAATAGCTTTTTTCAAAGATTTTTTGGATACACGGTAGGATTCGCGAAGAAATTCGAATCTGTCGGTACCTCTTGAGCGGTAGTATCTTCTTCTAGCTTGAATGCATTCTCTGCGTTCTTCTGCGATTTCCTGGGATCACCAGTAAACTGGGCTGCGCTGTCGTTTGCTTGGTCTTCTTAGGAGCATGGAAGCGTCGCAAGCTCTCCTGACTTGGTCCGTAGTTTGTCTTGCCATATCGGTTGCTGTGCCGGCGAGGTGTAAGTCGGCCATCATTACTCTGAAGATGTCTTCATCTAGCGAATCTGTTTTATAAGCAGATCTGTTTTCGCTACTGTTCCTTCGGCTACGATGTTGTCTACTTAACGTGTATGTAATGGCGTGGTGGTCACTGTGCGTATAAATATCTTGCACCATCCACCCAGTCTGAATGCCAAGCTCACTACTAGCGAAGGTCAGATCAATAAAGGAGCTACCTACTGCACTACTGAATGTGTGCTGCAATCCGGTATTGAGCAGCACCACGTCAAGTGATGCGAACGCCTCGAGGAGTATGAAGCCTCTTTGGTTTGTACGTTGACTGCCCCATTCTACAGCCCAAGCGTTAAAGTCGCCAGCAATTACAACTGGCTTAGTCCCTTGTACGTCCACAACTATAGCATCTATGGTCTCGCCAAACTCTTCAACTGACAAACTTGGGGCAAGGTAGCAGCTCACAATCTGAACACCCTCTACCTCGACTCGAACAAAGTCGTTTGCGCGTGTACGAAGGTGTATACGGAGGGGTCCCTCCCGCACGACCATACAGCAGCTTTGCCAGTGTTGTCTGAGGCCCAAACTCCAGGGTTTTTGCAGGCATACGGTTCGCTTAGAATTGCAAGATCGGTGCTCTGTTCTCTGACCGTTTGCGCTAATAGGTCTTGCGCTGCCCGGCAGTTGTTAAATACACATTCCACTACTGTGTATTTCCACTGATAAGTTAAAGCACTCAAAAACTCGCAAAATTTCGAGTTACTCGAAAACACCAGTTATTCAAAAGGCTCAATTTAGCTTCAGTGTCGCCCCTAAAATAATGCTGCCCGGGGCGGACCGTACCCCCCACCCCCCACGGTACGCAGCTGGGTATATACGCAACAATAGAAAAATATCTAGTTTTAAGTGTTGTTTAAGCCAAACTAAGTTACTCTAAAAGTACAAAATTGTACTTAATGAACAAAAGCTTGTCAGCTTTCTCCCTGTCCAACCGATTTCTTACAAGTTCATATATGAGACCGACACTACTAAAAAGTTGCTCACTTGCAACTGATCCTGGAGCATAGTACAACAAGGAAGGTAGTATTATTACTGACTGCGCTGCCAAGCTGTGGGCATAGAGTGTCAAAAACAAGTGATGCACACCGAAGCAAAAATAAAAAGGGCATATTTTTCTTAAAGCAAATATTTCAACATCAAATTCTTCTTTTATATGTTTTGCGAATGGTTTATGAAGCTATATATATAATAAATTTGTTACATTTATCTGAAAAAACTATTATTTTTAATTACCATAAATCAAAATGGTAAGTATTTGTAATATAAATATTCTTATAAGAAAGCAGCAACTGTGCAACACTTTCCAATAAGAAATTATAAAGCAACACCGTATTTTTCTTTTTCATATTTTCATATTGTAAAAGTTACAAGTTCGTGCGTATGATTTTAAATAATAATATTTAATTGTTGTGATTGTGTTTTTGATATATTAAAATTATTAAAATGGAAAAATTGAGTAAAAGCCATATAGTTTGTGCAGTGTGTCGGGAGTGCTACAAAAATAAAAACAAAGACTTGAAGTTATTTCTAGCTCCAAAAAACAATTTTAAGCTGCAGCGGTGGATTGAAAGCTGTGGTGTCACTTTAGGAGACCATTCCAAAGTTTGTGAAAAACATTTTCGGAAGTGTGACTTCATAAATTCACCTGGAGATCCTGAAGCAAAGCGCGCACGCCTTATGCCAGGCACAGTACCTTCGGTATTTGTAGATAGCGCAGCCGCAGCCGTTAATAACGAAGTTTCAGACGTGCACAATTATGAAGATGGAGTTGTTGATTGCTGCACCCAAACGAGGTAAGTTATTAAATGAAATTAAGGGGATTCAGGTTTGCGTATTGCATATTTTGAATTGACATGAACGGACCATAAAAATTTGAGTAAAATGAACTGCGTAGCTTGAGAGATGCTTAAACATTTGTCACTGATCACTTTTATTAGTGTTGAACGAATTATTAGATCGTGTGAAAAACAATTAACAAACGATTTTGACATGACCGCTGCTTACGCAATCCAATTATACGCAATACGCATCAAATCTAATGCGTAAAGATTCGAAAATCCCTTGTAAAGTTCATAAAAAAAAATTACAAAAATTACTTGAACACCCTAATTGTTATTATTTAAAGCACGAACCGAGCTTGCACAGGAGTGCCTGTTCGACATTGAGTAATTTGTTGTACATTTTAAGAAAAGTAGAATTTTTGTAGTAATTCTTAAGTATATTCTCAGTTTGTGTGTATTGATTGATTTGTGATTGTTTTGTGATTGTTTTATGACTGTTTTATAATAATATTGTAGCGATGAATTTATTAAGAGTTTTGATATCCTCGAAATTAAGAAGCTGAGACAGAAGGTGGCAGAGTTACAGGTCGAATTTGACGCTCTTAAGAAAGAAAAACTAGAAAACCAAAACATTTTCGAATATATAAAGAAAATTTTTACTATAGGCCAAATTAAGAAAATGAGGTAATATAATATTCTATCTTCTTTTCCGCAAAAGTTAGAAAAATTACACCTCAAATTACCTCAATTATTGGCAACCTTCAATGAGCTTTAAATAAATCTTTAATCTATAGCAACCCCGATAAAGTCATGAGATGGTGCTGGGAGGATATTTCGAGTGCCATAACATTGCAAGCAGCCGGGTCGAGAGCTTACAGGCACCTTTATAAAAAAGGCTTTCCCATTCCATCTGTGGATACAATAGCCAAGTGGGCACAAAAACTCAAATTTGAGGAAGGGCTTCTTGCCTTTTCCATTGAGTCGATGAAATTCGGGCACAGTTTGACTGTTGATGACAGGCTCTGTGTTCTTTCCTTTGACGAGATGGCAATATCTTCGATATATGAATACGATCCATCAAAAGACATGGTCAGGGCCCCATGTAGTAATGTCCAAATGGCAATGGTACGGGGACTGCGTCTTGGAAGCAGCCCGGATATTATGGATACGACTGAAAAATGCATAAATCGCTCCTGTTTGAAATTATCCAAGCAGTATATGATGCTGGATTCCCCATTGTTGCCATCGTCTCCGACATGGGTCCTTCAAATCAATCCCTTTGGAGAGAACTTGGTGTGAACATGAGTAAGAAGCAAAATAAAAAATGTAATTATTATCTTATTTTTTAACTTTTTAAAGATCAAACGTGGTTTAAAAACCAGCTAATGCCGATGAAAAAATTCACGTGTTTGCCGACGTTCCCCATCTCCTGAAACTGGTTAGGAACCATTTTCTAGACACAGAACTTTTGTTTGGCAATACAATAATAACGCCACAAACTATTAAGCAAATGATGCAACATGCATCCGTGTCTGATGTATCAATTGCTTACAAAATCACGGATGAGCACTTGTCAGTTAAAAGTGCAGGTAAAGCATATTTAGCCCCATTTTGTTCACAAGAGGAATAAATATGATTTAGCTCGGGTATAACTATCTCTAGGTTAATTTTATTCCAAGCGTATAAATTGTGAGATAAAAATTGGTTTTGTTCACATTTTATTCCTGATTTATGCTGAGAGTATAAATTTGAGAAGAACATTTTTTTAGTTTCATTTTTCGATGCCCAGTAAGAAATTATTTCTAAAGCTAGAACATTTTTTGGAGCGTAATTTCTTGTTTTTTTTTGTACTGTTTGCTGAACTTTATGTTTTATTATTGTATGTTTTTTAATGTTTTCGACACAGTACTTCAGAAACCACCGATAAACTTTATAATGTTATTACGAAACCCGTTTTTCGTCGCAAGGTATCACAGCCGAAGCTTTAAATCCTTTTTTTGAACTACAGTGGCTCACAGCTTATTTCAACCAGCACCTAACAAAAACTTTTCGAAGCTTTGACTGAGGCTTTCTGATCTGAAAGGCTTTCAAAATAATATAAATGCAGGTTGTTAGTCTGATATTTTAACTAAACCAATAAGCCACTTTATATATTTAAATGCACAAACATTCGGAACAAATGAGCGCAAAGGTACGGTGGTGCACCGACGATCTGTATCAACCTGGAGCTTAGGAGGGAAATTAAAAACAAATTTTATAAAAAATAAATTATTTTCTTAAAAAAAAAATTGTGAAGTGAAAATCTGGCTGACAAATTATATTCTCACATAAATTTTTTTTTCAATTTTGATTGGTTGATTTTGAAAAATAAAATTCAGTACTTCCGCAGCGCAGTTGCGATGAACAACAAAATTCAGGAACTTACATTATTTTTTTTTTCATTTATTTTGTTGCTCAGAGAATATTCAATTTTATTTTTCATAACGACCAATCAGAATGAAGAATACTCTCAAAATTATTTTTATGATGAAAAAATTATAAAATGAGAGTGATAAGAGCGAGTTATATATTTCAGGGGTTAAAATATCTCGCCGCCATTTTTATCTCCCGCTCAGGAGATAAAAGCCTTAACTCACTATGAACAAATGAAAAAAATAGAATTATCTCGGAGATAAATTTATCCCCCTGTGAACAAAACGGCCCTTACTATTATATATTAATATTTTAACCCTTTAATATATTTTTATATATATTTTTATATAAAAGGCAGGCAAAAAGTAAAGCTTGCAGCGCAACAGCTTTTGTTTTTCTGACACAACAGCCAGCGCACTAAGAAGGTGTTTCTCTATAGGAAAAGATCTGTACAACTCTTGTCCAACTGCAGATTATATTAAATTAATAAATGATTGGTTCGATTTGCACAATTCCAAGCTGAGCACTTCATCCAATGTACCAAGCAAGATGCCATTTGGGAAGGATCTTGAGCCACAACAAAACATTTTATACAGTGTTACCCAAATTATGGAAAAAGTAATAATTCCAACAAAAACAACCTTGGCTCCGTTCCAAAAAGGAATAGTGATAAGCAACAATTCTCTTGATTCCCTATATGAATACCTTAAAAGCAAGTTCGGTATTCAGTTTTTACTGACAAGTAGGCTGAATCAAGACATTCTTGAAAACTTTTTTGGTGCCATGCGGAGTAGGGGAGGTCTCCATGATCATCCTAGCCCAAAGGAATTCAAGTATAGGCTTCGAAAATACCTATTAGGTAATTTCTTAAACACTTCTAATTATATTGCTTAGAACTAGTTGGTGGTAAAATGGTTCGCTTCCACAATAAGTTCTTATGCAAGAAATGTTATCTGTTTATAAGTATGTTTACATTTTTTTTTATATAAAGTAATTTTTATTTTACGTACAGCACGAAGCACAGAATATTTAATTTCAGCTGGTAATGTTCAGGAAGACAAGACTGATTGGCTCGAGATCTCACCGCCCTCTTTTGGTGGCGATTTGAATGACACCGAAACTGAGGAAGCTCTTGTAATCATTGATACCGATGGAAACATGTACGAAGAGGACGAATTTCCAGAAAACGTAAGCGGTACTCATAAGAACGACGAGGAAATTGATATTCTTCACGAGTATGCGCTGGAATATGTTGCTGGCTACATCATAAGGCGGTTAAAATTAGTGGAACATATAAGCACAGATTGTTCCTACACGTTTGTTGATGAAGTATCCCAGGGTGGCTTGAAGAAACCATCTGCAGAATTTCTTACCAAAATAGTGGACATGGAACGAATTTTCAATGAAGCGAATGGAAAAAACATTGTTGTTTGTACAAAATACCAAGCAATGTTATTGAAATTGTGCGATGGTGTTGATTTACCAACGGAGGTAAAACGACTTTTTCTGAAATGCAGAATGCATTTTCGAATCAAAAGTTTAAATAAAAGATTAAGTAATCAAAAAATAAAACAAAAAATTTTGGGAAATAAAAAGCTTTTGAAATTCCGCCTTTAAACTGATTGTTTTAATTTTATGCATTGTTTTATTGCAATTTTAGCATCATAAGATTGCTTTATACAGTTTTTTAAAGACTTTTCTTCCCATCACTAGTAAATTATATTCATCTTGTGTCAATTTTTCATAAATTCCACGGTTCTTTATAAAATCCCAACTACTTCAAAAATATTTTTCTACCAAATTCATAAATCTATTGCATTAGTAATAAGGCCACCCACGACCTTTTTTCAAACTCCTATAACTTTTTTGTGTGTTTTAAACTATGCAAAATTAACTGATTATATATATTTATATTGTGCCATTTTAAGAAATTATTTTGTCCCTTATAAGAAAAATCCCTTCGTATGTTAATAAGAACAACACCGTCAATTGTCATCGCAGCATTTTGACACTATATGCCTATGCAAAACAGCTGTTTCAGTCTGATTAATACTACCTTCCTTATTGTACTATGATCCTGGAGGACACGATAAATATTGACGAGTAATTTAGTGCAAATTTCGAATTTACTAACTACAAGAGAGTTTATAAGCAATTAAAATTATTTAACGAAGAACTGTGCTCTTGTGTAAGATAGGTAAAATTGTATACGCCCGTACATTTCGATCTTCGTTATAACTCTGATTCAAAATTGTCGGAGTCTGAGGTGTAACTCAATCGGAAGTTCCGACCTTTCGGAACCGAAGTCGAAGCTCCCTTACATCCCTTCTGTAATTGTTGCTGAGGTTGATTTTTGCCAATTGTTCGTTTTCAAGATAATAAAAAAAAACAGGGATTCGCACGCTACAAAAGTAGAAGATTTTGAGGCGAACAGTTCAAACCCTGATTTCAGCGAAACATGAGGTATTATTTTAATATGACCAATTTTGTAATGCTGTTCTTCATGTCTTTTAAAAATAGTCTCTATTTGATTCAAAAATTTTTGTAGGCTTTGTAGGCTTCGCGTGTATGTAGCTACTCTGTGATATCAAATTTTACTGTTTTTATATCTCTAGATATTTTTTTTGGCTTATCTCTATTCTTAATGCATTTTTGCATACTTTGTTTTAATATCGTAAAATCTGGTATAAATTTACCTAAATGTAAGTATTATTTCAAAAGTTCACTCTTTGTAAATCGCTAATATTGATCAATTACAAAATATTAATGAAACCGTTATAACTAGTGTCCGACCGAATATTCGGTTTCGGTTTCGGTTTCGGCCAGTTTCGGCCCTTTTAGTCAGTTTCGGCTATTCGGCATCAATATGGCCGAAACCGAAACCGAATAACTCTAAACACTAAAAAGTTCCTTAAAGTGGTATTAAAAATTATCTCTTTATTTATTATTTTAAAGTTGAACTTTAATATTCAAAGAATATTTATCGTATGTATACGTTATTATTATCTGTTTGAATTGTTTTGTTTTTGACAGATTTTAATAAAATTAAAAAAAAAAATAAAATGTTTTTAAAAACAAATTTGTATGTTGACTTTCAGTTTCGGTTTCGGTTTCGGCCGAATATTACAAAAATGGCCGAAATTCGGTTTCGGTTTCGGCCAAAATTTTGGTTTCGGTCGGACACTAGTTATAACGCAATTTATCATATGTGCAAACTCGTGCGCAAAAGTTAATTGCATATGGGCATTTCCAAACTGGCGTTATGTACATTTTGTACGAAAAAATTAAAAAAAAGAATGAAAAAGTCTTAAAAGAAAAAAAAAGTATAACAATCGACTCTAGGGATTAAAAAATATAAGCAAAAATATGCACTGGCGTGACGTTACAAAAAACAGAAGTGGTTTTCGACTTAGATTAGAAAACTTGCAAAACTCTGCGAATTGGGCAAGACTTTGAAGAATTTAAAATAATAAAGTTTATTTTGCTAACTATCAAAATAAAAAATCTTTTCTCGGTTTTTGCTTATTAGGCTAAGTCATCTGGCGTGACGTAACTGGCGTTACGTTACTTAAATTTCCATCGGAATATTTTAAGTTAAAATTAAAAAAAAAAAAATATTTGACGTAAATAAAACGAAGTTTAGCTATATCTTCGTCTAATATAAATATAAATGCCCCTATCACCGTCCGCGAGTCGAATGTTGCAGTCGAATCGATTTAGCTGGCGAACTATTATTCTTGCGGTAACGCCTGGACCGATTTAAATGAAATTTGGTATTATGAAGGTTCAACTGCTCCCAAAATAAAACAGGCAATAAAAAATTCCATAGATTTCCGCAAGAGGCCGCTTTAACCCCAGGGTGTTCGGCTACCTAAGAGGCGGTAAGTGACTGCTGGGCCTCACGAGGCCCATAAGCCTTGATCAGCTGTTCTTTCGATTTTCATCCAGCTAATTGTCAAATCGGTAAATATTATTAGTTAAGAGCATTGTATGAAGGGGTTTTTAAAGGGATAGGGGGTCGGTATGCCTTTAAAAGTAAACATTTTTTTTTAATGATTCAAGATTGGTTAACATATTCACATGAACCCAAGGATCTGTACTATTCAATATTTTTGGAATCCGCCCTCGAACACGCCTACCTCCCGTTCCACAACAAAATAAAAATCACTACATAGAGAGTTGTATTTAAGCTACAGAAATAAAATATGAAATTTATGTATTTTATATGAAATTGTAGACAACCACAAAAAATGGGCGTGATCCGCCCAGAAACTCTGCAATCTCCCATACAATCCAAATATCGAAAACTCTAAAAAAACTCTATCAAATCTAAGGTGTGCATAAAAAATAAGCGTCATCATCACAACTCACTGTAGTGAAAACTTTAAAAAGACGTTTATTTATGAGCTACAAAGATTAAACTTGGTATGTGAGTATGTTATATCAATAATGTGTACAATAATGTGTACAATAATGTGTTCTATAAAATGTACTATAATTTGTACAAAAAATGGGCGTCATCCGCCTACAAACATGTAAAAACTAAAAATTTGGGTTACCCAATTGGGGTGACCTGTATGACCCAATGGTCGTACAGGGTTAAGAATATCGAAAAACATACAAGGTTGGAAACTGTTTACCCAATAAAATAGTTTTGGCCGCCTAAATCGACGAAATACCCCTAGTGTGATAGTTGGAATGATTCGTGAATAATAAATCCCGCAACACACATACACATGCAGTGTAATAATATTACCGAACATGGCCGATCGTGTTTGAACATGTTTTGTTTAATAGATTACATGCATTTCCATGCGTTTAACGCATGGTCCTCGTTACGCCCAGCAGGTGCACTTACCACCTTCATACATAAACAGATGAGGTTTGTTCAACGAAATTAATGAAAATAATCGCCCTTATTATTGTCACTTTTTTCGAGTGAGGTGACGTGCGTCACTGATCTCTATTCTTGTTGGCGAAGTGAGGTGACATAAGTCACTGAACAGCGACATTCTTAACAAAACACAGCCAAATAGTTTTTGTCGTATTATAGTTGTTACTGTTATAGCCCGGTATACCACCGGTATCAATACAACTGACTGTTATTTTTATTATTGTTAAAGTATGAGAATTCAGCTGTAACAAAATCATAAGGTATAGAATTACTTTATGATTGAACATTTTTGACAAGTTCGTACTCGTGACTGACGTATAGTCCACCATCTGCAAATCAGCTGACGGTTATTTTTTTGTTCAAAATGATCTCAAAATCCATCCTATGAAGTTTGGCGCGAAATAAAATTACTCGTGGCATAATTTTTTTTACAACTTTGACAGGCTGTCACCTCTAGCTCCACCGTGGGTGCGGCATCTGACGCTCATTTTGGAGATTATTAAACATAAAACAATTGCTTGCAATCGAATTTAATCGGCATAAAATTCCTCGCAAAAATGCAACGCTACCTCCCGGACTATAAGCCCAATGGTGAAATAAAAAATTGTCGGTCTCGATTGGTTTAAGAGATAAAATTCGCGAAGGTTTGAAAATTCAGTGCAAATGTTGACGTGTGTGGAAGCTAATTTAACCTTTTACATTATGATTTCTTAACCTAAATGTACATTTTTTAAGGCTTATTACCATTACGATTTCCGGGGCGCCGCGATTTGAAAGTGTTTTCTGGTAGAGAACAACAAAAAAATGTGATTCGCCGAACAAAAAACCGATAGCTCTATTAGTTATCGAGTTATCGGTTTTTAAAAAAATTTTTTTTGTTAAAAGATTTGTTCAAAAAGCATTATATCTTAGCCGTTACTCAATGGATCTTTAAGATTGGTATGTCATTTGAAAGTTAATTAAATGATCTTTCAAATATATTTATCATAAATATCATTGTTACAGTATTTTAAGTTTTATAAGCGAATTTATTCTAAAGTTGAATTTTTTAATAAAAAGAACCGTTATTTTCTAAAAAATTTACGTTACTAAGTTACTTAAAATATATTTGGTATAGTTACTTTTATTTGGTATATAAAAATATGTATGTTTTTTTTAATATCACACCATATTGCTTAAAATTGAAATTTTCCACTTCTTTTGTTTGTTACAAAATCTGTTCAAAAAATTTTCTATATTTTTGCCAATATCCAATAGATCTTAAATTTATGATTTATGCATTTTTTGGCAAATGGTCGTATAAAGCCCAATTGACTGTGACAACATTTGCATTCGTTAATGGCTTAAGCATATATCAATTATTCAATTGAATAAAATGGAAACCAATGTCCGAAACTGATCGACTACAAATTACAAATTTTTTTCACTGACTCGAAAATCCCGTTAATTAGTGTATATAAGAGATGTAACGGACATCCGGTTACCATCCGGTATGCCGGATATCCGGCCTAAATTTACTTTTAAAGTTTTTTTGATGACATTTACTGAGAAAGTGTGAGAAAGCTGTTGTGGCTGAACTTTAGTGTTATTGCATGTAAAACTGCTATATTAATATGAGCTTCTTTATTATTGTGCTATGGTTGTAGCATGTCGAATAAGAAATTATTTAGTTTGTTAACAACCTGCCAATGGACCCACTATCCGGATGCCGGATATTCGGTCATCCGGCTTAGCAGCTCTACGGAAATCCGGTATCTGGCCAACTCACAAAACGTTAAATCTCTAATATAAATATTATAGCTACAATGTTGCCTTAATAACAATTGTTTATTGTATTGGCGATATTCGAAAATATGGTGTAAGAAAGCAAAACATCTTAGGTAAATATGAGTGAAATAAACAACTTTCCATACAAGGGCAAATCATTGTATCATAAAAAAACACCACAAAAAGTCAAATAAATCATATATATTTAGGGTATTCACTTCAACGCAGAAATTTCCGAAATCGCAAATTTCCGACGAGTTGAAGTGAGTGACCGTTTATAATTTTTTTATGCTTCTGTCGGCATGAAAGTCGCCATAGCTGGCTTTTATCGAACGCCAACAAAAAAATTAATCGTGTCTACTTTTTGTTAAAAAAAAATATTGTTTGCCGTCTTAATTATTCTTAATTAATAATTTAGTTATTGCATAATAAACTAAACATGATGTTTAATTTGACGAATTTATATGAGAAGAGACAAAATGTTCTTCTTCTTTTGATATTTTGCATGTTCACAATGACGGACATCAATCGAACAGGTCTACTAACGAGTTACTGAACAGACCTTTTCTTCGCAAATTTACGACGCTTAATTTTCATCAACTCAATAGATGATTAAATTTAAGCAAACTTCGGAAAACCAAAACAACAACAATTGCACTGAAATTTTCGTAAATTTGCGATTTCGGAAATTTCAGCAGTGAAGTGAATACCCTAATTATATTCCATTATAAAATACAAAGTACTCAACAGATGTCGTTCATTTTAAATTTTTAAAATTTTCTTATGCAAATTCACTTGTTACTTAATTTTGTTTTGACAGCTGAACAGCTGTTTTTCGGAGTTCGGAGTGCGGATCGGTATTGCAGTTCACTCGCACGGTTTCAACAATGGGATTCTTTGTTTAAGTGAGGGGAGTGCGGATCAGATGAACTCCCGCCGCAACCAATCCGCCGTTTTCCACAATCAGCATGACTTTCTTCAATTTCTGACTTCGAATTAAAAACACTTTAACTCTTCCTTAGTAACCTGAAAAAATACTGCTGATTATAAATCTTGCCAATTATTGAAAAATAATTTTTTCACTTTTAATTTGTATTTCGTATTGAGTAAATGCTTCTTGTTTTTTGTATTAATTCGTTTGTACTTAATTTCGAGTAGTATAAAAGACAATATGAACTTTTATCACAAAAACACAACTTCAAATAAAATAATTGCTTGTAAATGTCAAAAGCACTTTCTGCTGAAGCTTGTTGCTTTCGCTTTTAAAAAATTCAAGACGCCCGATA
The DNA here is from genome assembly GCA_958299015.1 of Tetanocera ferruginea. NCBI lineage: Eukaryota > Metazoa > Arthropoda > Insecta > Diptera > Sciomyzidae > Tetanocera > Tetanocera ferruginea. Next base: position 83,510,533 of record OY282641.1, on the reverse strand, counting down.
TTTCTCTACAACGACAGAATGGAGACCTGTCGTTCGTCGCTCGTTGTCGTCATTGTGGATGGGCTATTATCCGCAATGTGGCGAATTGAAGTGACATTATAGACGGATCGATTGTTTAAGTGAGATGGAAGCAGAAAAAAGGCAAATTGACAAAAATTTCAATTTTTTAATAGAAATTGTTTATATTTGATTCCTATTAGCTAAAAAATAACCACCAGGAGGCAGTTCGAGGAGATGGTATCATTTATGGTTAAGAATGAAGCCAAACGGGTAAGAGATATCACTTAATTTAATTCTTTTATTCCTCAATTTTTTACCATAATCTTCACTATCTGAGCTATCAGAACTCGAAACCCAAAACACAATAGAACTCATAATAAATTATTCAAAAACTTTAATTTGTGACTTCGTTTTGCACAGTTGTCATACATTTAACATTTTAAGATGTGTTTAATGAGATGTAAAGTTTAATTTCAAATTTTTCGTCACCTCATGTCACGTGACAACCAAGATACCACTTTTCAAGTGACGTGACACCGACTACGACAAAACTCACATAGGTGAGGTGACAACAAGAATAAGGGCAAATATGCAGATGGTTTTGTTCCGTTAACAAAACATAAGCGGTCGTTGGCATAAAATATTTGGGCGCGCAGAACCAAGAAAAAAATTTGACAACAATTCAAAGTCAAAATGGGCCTCGAAAAGCCCAGCCGCACATCTTAGGGTTTAGTAGTGCTTTTTAAAGACAATAACTCCTTTACACCTATACCGATTTGAATTTTGTATTTGTATTTGTATTTTATTGCGCATATATGTTGGCATATAAGAAAAAGTTTTCTTTTGAGTGCCGCAAATGAACATTAATAACAACATAACTCAAATATTTAAATAAATTAAAATTGTAAATTAAGATTAAGATTAAGATTAAGATTAAGATTAATAAGTTGATTAGTATTAAAATTGAATTAAATAGCAAGTAATTAAAAATATTAACATTTCAAATAAAACTATCAAAATTTATAAGGAAGAATTAATAAATTAAATTCTTGGTGGTTATGTTCAACAATTTGATAAGAAATTTAGAATGATAGAGCTAAAAAAGATACGGTAAGAATAACTGCAACTTAGAAATATTTTAGTAGATAGATAGATAGATAGATAGTAGAGAGAGTATGAAAATAGAATAAAGTTATGAAAAGTAGTTAAAAATCAAACGTCTGAAGGCTCTTTGGTTGGACACAACCTTAATGCGATTAGGCAAAGAATTCCACAATCTAATTGTACTAACGAAAAACAACCTGCTGGAGTTTTTGTAAAAGTAGCTCGGGATCAAGAGGTTCATGTTTCTGCTGGACCTACAGAACTTAAGTTTTTCAAAGAGGTAAAGTGGAGACCGCGTGTATGCAAGAAAAGACAATTACGCGCCTCAAGATGTTGGAAGAGGCAACGACCAAGTAATTTAGTGCGGAATTCTGAAACATGATCAAACTTTTTTAGGCCATAGACATACCGGGCAGCATTATTAAAGGCAACTAGTAACTTGTGAGATGACTGTGAATCCAGATTGCTATAAACTACTTCGGAGTACGTGATAATCGGCATTACCAATTGTAGGACTAGTTTTCGTCTGATTTCTACAGGTACATAATCAGCAGTCAATTTCAAATTTCTCAACACGTAGTAGATTTTACTCACGCTTGAGTTAATATGGTCTTCGCTTGACAGCGAAGAATTGATATAAAAACCTAGATTGGAAGCCTTAGTAACAGATTTCAGTTTGGTTTCGTTGAGAAAAATCGAGGGAAGATCGATATAAGAGAGGGAATTTTTGGAGATCGGTAAGACGTATGATTTTTTGGGATTTAGTTTTAGTTTATTATTTTTAGCCCAGTCTGCTATAATATTCAAATCTTCATTTAATCTAACACAAAGATCTTCGATTAGCCCAACAGGCCTTGACAAATATAGTTGAAGATCATCAGCATATGCATGCATTGTGACGTTATTGCACTTGCTAAAGATGTCATTGATGAACATTGTAAAAAGTAAAGGACCAAGTACTGAACCTTGGGGAACTCCATCGGTTATGCTTTTGTATGTAGAGAAGTTGTTACCAACTTTAACCCGCTGTTTCCTACCGCCTAAATAACTTTTCAAAAAACGAACTGAAGTGTCAGAAAAACCGAAGTTCATCTTGAGCTTATTACACAGAATATTATGATTCACGGTGTCGAACGCTTTAGAAAAGTCTAGAAGGCAGAGTAACGTCACATGTCCATTATCAAAGGGTATTCTGATATCATCTAATATTTTGACAATAGCAGTAGAACAGCTATGCCCTGAGCGAAAACCAGATTGTAGATTTGACATTAGACCGAATGAATTGATGTAGTTGGAGATCTGCTGTGCCATTAGGGACTCACAAACTTTTGATATTGAGGACAACAAACTTATGGGCCTGAAATCAGACGGTTCGCTTGCATTAGATTTTTTAGCAATCGGTATGATAGTTGCTGCCTTCCATTTTTCAGGGTAACACGAGGTTGTAAAGCTATGGTTGATTATGTGTACAAGCGGACTGATAACATATGGCAGAATGATTTTAACAAACTTAATGGGGATTCCATCATCACCAGAAGCATTCGACCTAACTTTTGCTACACAACGTGCGACATCCAATTCACAAACCGCGGTAAAATTAAACTGACAGTGAAAATCAGGGGTAGATAAATTAATATTAATCGGTTCAGAAGATTCATCTGAAAGCGAGGTCGAAATGAAGTAATCGTTGAGTAGATTGGGATCAATTTCGCAGGATTCGTGTTTTTTGTTAGAAATTCCCATACCTTTTAAATTATTCCAAAGCTGTTTAGTTGATAATGAGGGACTTAGCTTAGACAGATAGAACCTTTTTTTGGACGATCTCACTGTTGCGGTAGCTTCATTCCTAGCAAGTTTGAAAGCCTCCCAGCTCGATAAAGATGGATTGCGCTTCCACCTGCTGTATGTTTTACTTCTATTTTTTAAAGCAAGTTTGACAGAATTCGTGAACCAGGGACAAGATGCATTGGTGACTCGGCGAGTACAGAGAAGAACGTGATTTTCAAAAAGTTCAGATATTTTGCTAATGAAAAAATTTAACTTTTCATCAACCGAGCTTAAGAACCAACAGTCCGTCCAGTTAATTAGGGACAAGTCAAAAAACAGTGATGCATAATTGATAGACTTAAAGTTGCGAAAAGAAAAAGTTGTATCAGTGACAGTAGTAGAGAGATCAATGTCCAATGAACAAAAAATAAGATCATGATCTGAAAGAAATGATAATTGGTCAAAAAGCAGTACTGATGATAAATCAGAAACTATTAATAAATCGAGTAAACTTGGACAAGCATTGTTGGCAAATCGAGTTGGAGAAGTTTGATTTACTATATTGAGACCTACTTGAGCTAGACCGCTGATTAAGTTTGTGCAGTTATTGTCATTAGCAAGAATATTCACGTTGAAGTCGCCACACAAGACAAAATGTTGAAAATCTATGGCATAATCCGAGACTTCTTTTAGTAGAGGTTCGAGACTGCAGTTACGGTTAGGGTTATAGACGCATGACAGAAAAACTTTAGTTCTGTTGTTAAGGATTTCAACATTTAAATATTCAACATCAGAATCGCTTGATGAGCCAAGCACTTTAACATTTAAATATTTTTTTGAGTATATAGCAACGCCGCCGCCTTTTTTGTTAACTCTGTCATTTCGAAAAAGATTAAAATTTTTGATGTTCAGAAGGGAGTCGTTTACATCCCTATGAAACCAAGTTTCTGATACACAGATTATATCGACAGAAGACTTTTCGAAGACAAATTTAACACAGTCCAACTTAAAATCATTAAGACTTCGTGCGTTAAAGTGCACGATTTTCAAACCTGAGCGTTGCTTGCACAGTATCTCAATCATGGTTTTTTGGTTTTCGTTAGCACTAGAGGCTGCGTTATTCGATGCAAACATAGATAACTTAACGAACAGGAGCACGACAGACATTCAATATTATGAAAGGAAAACTAGAGAATAGAAAAAGGTAGAATGGGAAAGAGAAAAAGTTTAAAAGGAAAAGAAAAAGGAAAAGATAGAAAATAGATGAGTTGCAGATGAATACCATACATGTAAAATACAGAGCTTGTTCATTGTTCAGGTTCTTCTGCAACGACGTCTTCATTTGCAAAGCTATCCAGTTCATTGATGCTGTTGATTTTAATTTTGTCACCCTCTCTCTGCAATCTGATGTAGATGGAGCCTCGTAGCGAAAAAGCGTTGAATATGTTGTTTCTCCGCTTGTAGGCAATCGCAGCTTGGAGAATCTTACGCATCTCAACGGGAAGGCTTTCATGTAGAAAAACATTATTGTTCGAGTCGAGTCCAGCATTTCGAAGGTTAACTGCATGTTTCGAGCGCCTGCGGTATTCCCCAAAGGCCTTTAGAACACGATTACGATCGAAGGTGGTATAAAACTTTATTATTACTAGTGGGCTACTAACATCAGGCTTAGCCTTTACTCGGAAGATATCTTTTATCTGTGGTGAGTGAAAATCGATGGACCGGCAAATGAGATTGAAAATACTCTTGAGATTTTCTCCGTGAGAAGACGGCAGTCCAAACAAAACAGCGTCCGAGCTGTGATCTACAAGAGTACTGCTGATGTTGTTGTTGTTGGTGTGGTTATTTTTAACACTGGTCTTAGTTTCTTCTAAAAGAGTGGATAGCTCATCGCACCGAGTGGTGAGGGCACTCAGTTCGTTTTCGAGCGTGAGTATTCTTTTATCACACTCAGTGTATTTGGCGTCGATAGCTGCAACTTCTGTCTCAAACTTACCGATGTAGTTGGCAAGTTTAGTTGAGAGGGAGTTGAAAATTGCGTCTGTATGCTGTCGTAGACGTTCCTCCGAGAGCCTCAATTCTTCTCTCGTGCTTGCTTTGAGTCGATTTTCTAGCGCACTGAGTTGAGTGGCGATCGAATCTGCGATGCCACTACCAGTTTTCGGTGTACCCTCTGCTTTGGCTGTACATCGGGGAGCAAGCTGGTCACGCTGTTGTCGCGTTTGCATTGGGGAGGGAGACATCTAAACAAAACAGACTCAAGAGAAAAATAGCAGAAGAGTATGTTAGCAGCAGAACAGTAGGAGAGAAAGCAAGCAGCGCACAATACATAGAGGTACCACAGTAGCTGTGGTGCTGATCTTATTATGCAGTCTTGTTACAGCTAGCAAACAGAAGCGAGGCTTTCGATGATTTATTTTATGTTATTTATTTTTAGTTTTGTTGTGTTATTTATTTTTAGTTTTGTTGTGTTGAAAAAAAATGAAATTTGGTATGAACCTTCAACTCCACCCAAGATAAAATATAAAGAATTCCAAAGACTTCCGCAAGAGGGCGCTTTAAGTAGTGCATTTTTAAGACTCAATAACTCCTAAGCGCCAGGAGCGATTTTAATGAAATTTGGTATGAAGGTTCAACTGCATCCAAGATAAAACAAAGGTAAAAAAGTAGGCAGAAGTATTTGGGCGTGGTACTCTATAATAACTCCTAAACACCTGGACCGATTTCAATGATATTTGGTATGAAGGTTCGACTGCGCCCATGATAACATAGGCTATAAAAAATTCCAGACTTCCGTAAGAGGGAGCTTTTTGCAGTGCGATTTAAAGAATCAATTACTCTTTAACGCCTGAACCGATTTCAATGAAATTTGGTATTAAGGTTCAAATGCACCCAAATAAAATATAGGCTATAGAAAAATTCCAAAAACTTCCGCAAGAGGGTGCTTTAAGTAGTGCATCTCTAAGACTCAATAACTCCTAAACGATTTGACCGATTTTACTAAAATTTGGTATGTGAAATAACCTGACCCTGCAACAGAATTGACGCTATTTCATGAATTTCAGAAAACTTCCGTAGCAGGGCGCTTTAAGCAATCAACTTTGTCTGGCTCATTCACGTCAAAACGGAGAAACGGATTTCAATCAAACTTGGTAAGCATTCGTATCTGTTACTGAAATAGATCCTATGCTTTTAGAAGTTCTTGCGACGAAAATCAAGGAATGAGCCGAAGGCAAACGGAGTCAAGAACGAAAGAAAGACTAACGAAAAAAAAAAATTAACGAATACGAGCAGAACCTATAAAGCAGTGACCCAGCGGTCAGAATATGCCTGAATCAATACATTCTCTCAGGCCTGAGGGATAATAGTAGGGCCTGTGTATTCAACACACCTCTTGATTTTCTTTTCCCATATAAAGGTCATACTTACGTAACACCTGCTATCGTATAGCGTAAACTCGGGCCTGAATATCCCCAAGAATATTCCTCCGAAAATTCAGGCCTGAGAGAATGCTTCAAAATCAGGCCTTCTATCACTCAGGCCTGAAAATTCAAACGAAAGGCAGATAGTGAATATTTGTCAATTTATGTTTCATGAAAATAAATTGAAAAAAATTTCTCATTATTCCCAACGTTTCGAAGGTTCTCTCTTTTTCTGTAGTTCAGTTTTTATAAAAGGAAATATAAACAATTATAACGATTTATTGAATTTTTTCTATATTATTAGGGTAAAATATTATAATAACAAATTTAAAAAAAATTAAGGAACACTTAAGGTATTGAATTTTATGTTCACGATATAAATTTAAAAAAGGAAAGGAACAGTAAGAAAGTTAACTATTTTTCATTGAAGCTTTCTTCTTTTCCTCCGATTTGGCCTTATGGATGCGATTTTTTACAGATTTATATGCAGATCTTAATTGTCTTATTATTTTTATTAAAAGTTTATTAACAAAGTTAATTGCATAAACAAACTTTTATTCTAGGCACTAACAACTAAGGTCTTCAGCCTTCATTTTATTTGAAAAATATTTAAATTCTTGAGTAGATGTTAAAAACTTTTAGTATATTTATAGTGGTATCTATATTTTCTTTAATCGTTGCAAAAAATACATATAGGTGGAGGTGCGCTTTCCATAAGGTGGCGATGAGTGAGAAGCGTATGTCCTATCCTTAGCCTGGCATATTTTTGAATATGTTTTCTCTCACAATCCAGTGGATAAATAGGTACTTTTCCGTTCTGGTTTGTTCTTTTATAGTGGTGATTGTAGTAGGTCCAGTTCTGTTTAAGTTCGTTTGAGTAAAAACTGTTGATTTTCAGATTCATCAGTCAGATTTATTATACGTATTTTGAAGTTCTACTGGGGCTGTGGTTGCATATATGGCGCCTTCATCTGCTATATTGTTACCTTTTATGCCAGTGTGGCTTGGTACCCACATTAATTTCAATTTGATTTGGTGTTTTATAAGCATGTCTCGTATTTTAATTATGGTTTCATTTTGATTGCGGATATTTTCAACAGCTTTGATGGAAGATAGTGAGTCCGAACATATGATGTATTTACCTCTTAAAGATTTGCAAAAATTAATAGCATAAAATATTGCTTCACATTCTGCAGTAAAGATTGAGCAGTAAGAATTAACTTGTACTGTCTTGATAATTTCGAATTTGTCAGTCACAACAGCATAACCAACACCAGTGTCGGTTTTGCAACCGTCAGTATAGTAGAAGCGCCAGTTTTGGAATAGATTGGCGGTTTCTTCAAAGTGGCTGATATAGGTAACAGCATTAGTGGGGGTTTTTGGTAAATGCCTAAGATTGTTGATGAAACTCTGCTTTCTTAGGTTCCATGGAGGCGGGGAAGATAAATATTTAAGGTGTGTCTTTTCTTCAAATTCAATTTCTAAGGCTGTTTCATTTATAAGTTGCAGTGTTGATGGAACTCTTCGCTTTTTATTAATGTTTTTTGGAAACATTCTATCAGTGGACATTAATATTTTAGGGATAAGTTTAGCAGTAAGTGTTTTTATTCGGTATTCTATGGTAGGTAGTCCTGTCTAAGTTTAATCTATTTACAATTGATTTTTTTATGTACTCTATATGTGAAGACCTTTTATAGTTACAATTAAATATAATACCTAGTATTGTAAGATTATTTACAAATTCAATATTAGTACTATGTATAGTTAAATTTAAAGGAGTACAATTTCTTTTCCTACAAATATGCAAAACCTAGTTCTAAGTTATAGAAATTTTAGCACCAGAACTTATGCACCACGAAATCATCTCATCGATAAGCAATCTAAATTCAGATTGCAATTGAATTTCATCTCTATATTTGACAGTAAGGTATAGGTTGTCTGTGTAGATACAGTGATTGAAGAACATATGCTTAATGATGATTTTGTTTAGTGCTTCAAATGCAATCTGAAATAAGATTACCGAAAGTGGAGATCCTTGAGGAATTCCATTATAGAGTGGAAAAAGTTGAGAGTGCGATGCATTTATTCGTACCCTTATTTTCCTGTTTGAGAGAAAACTTCTTACAAAATGAACTATATTTTTCCCGAACTTCCATTCTTGGAGTTGATTAAAAATAGTGTGGCAGCCAATTCGGTCGAAAGCTTTTTCAAAATCAATTGAAATATGATTTCTTGTTGATAAGGCATTTGCAATTTTTTGATCAAGAAATAGAAGTGCGTCAATTGTACCTTTGCTATTTCTAAAAGCAACTTGGTTAGCATTTTTCAAGCGGTTTCTATTAAGAAACTACCCTATTCTATTAGCTATTATCTTTTCAAGTACTTTACTTGTACAAGAAAGTAGGGAAATCGGACGATACCCTGATAAATTGATTGAAGGTTTATTTTGTCAGAGATAAAGAGATGGGAAACTTCGTTTTAAATGAAAATAAAAAAAATTTTGCTTGATAGCTGTGCTTGTTCTACCCATTTTTTCATGCACTCACGTATTGTGTATATGAATTCACCCCATTATCTGTCAAATTCTGGCAGGTTATTAATTTTGTTTTAAGGCAATATGTTTTAATATGTTTAAAGGTTAATATGTTGTATTTTATCTAAGAAAAACTTTTTAAATAAAAGAAAAATATACATAGCTCTATAAAATTTATAATCATCTAGGACATAATGGACATTGGCATATAATATAAAATTGTTAACATATGTTTTTACTTGTTTATGTGTGGTCAGTTCGTATAAGCACACAGAAAGGGTTGCGTTTCCGAAAAAAAGTTCTATTAAAAAAAGAGTTGCTTTGATATAATGCCCGTATTTCTTTATTAATTCCGAACAGAACAGAATTCAGAGTCAATTCAGATTAAGAACAGAATTGATTAATCCAGGTTAATAAAAATGCTATGTTTCCATAGCTGCCAACCCATATTCCCACAGAAAATACATTATTCCCACAAGGAAACTAAAAATTACCACACCAATTCCCACGGTACTTTTTTCATTAAAAAAAATACCACAGCAAAATGCGTCTAGAGTGTGAACTCAACCTTGTTACATACGATTTACTCAAAATGCAAACCATAACTGAATGCAAAACAAAATATAACTGTAAATATAACACTAAATCGAAAAAGTACAGCCGTAGGCACAATTATTACAAATTACTACCGAGGAATTGGGCGTTATTCGACTAAGGGGTGTGGCAGTGTGTAAAAAAACTGCATAATATTGACTTAAGGGTGATAAAATTCATTGTTAGAATGGGTAGAACTATTGAAAACACTATGACAAAGAGTGTGATATTCTCGACAAAGACGCGTGTCACTATTTTAAACACACTATATTTCAGTCAATATTGACATTGGGGTAGTGATAAAAATACAAGAGTAGGTACTGATAAAGATACTGACAAAGAACAGAATAAGAAACGACAGAAAAGCATTTTCCATATTATGAGCATAAATAATTGGTGTTTAATTAATTTAAACACTTTTTTAATATATATCATTTTCTCTAAAAAGAAAGAAATAAAAACTTTTTAACAAAAAAAAAAACCTACTTCAAAATCACTACAAAGTAAAAAATAATTTTAAATTACTTTTATTATTTATTTCTTGGTCAAACTTGATCATTTATTTATACTCATTATTATATTGGAAATCTTATGATATCAATTATTCTGAATTTTTTTTTTTTTTATCATAAATATATTAATTTTTTATGATAATAAAAGCTTCGAAGTCGGCGCTAATATAAACAGATTTTTTGTGCAGCTGCTACACACATATAGCATTTTAATTAAGATTTAAGAAAAATTAAGATTACAAATTAATACAGCGTCACCTAAGCAGGATATTCACAAATAAAAAAGTCTTAAATAGGAATAGCTAAACTATCATGATTTTATGTCAATGGTTAGCGCTGACTAGAAGCTTTTATTGTCATAAAAAATGAATATATTTATGATAAAAATAAAAAAATTCAGAATAATTGATATCATAAGATTTCCAATATAATAATGAATATAAATAAATTATCAAATTTGACCAAGAAATAAACAGTAAACAGTAATTTAAAATTATTTTTTACTTTGTAGTGATTTTGAAGTAGGTTTTTTTTTTTTGTTAAAAAGTTTTTATTACATCCCAATTAATGTTCACTCATTTCATTGTTATTGTTATCAACTTGCAAATAAAATTCTATGTACCGCTTGGTTGCGCTTTGCCTAAATAAAGACACGACTCATGTAGAAGTTTCTCAAATCAATATTTAGTACTAATACATAACATACATAAATTCGTACTTTTGCCATAAAAGCCTACTCCAAATTACACAAAACTACTTTTTTATGCAGCACTGCTCTCAGGTATCAGACCGTGGTAGATTAAACTCAAATATAGTGGCCGCATTCAAAGGACACAATTGTTCAAGTAGCGAAACTTAAGTTAGCGCTGTTATTCTATGATAATGTTTCTTAGTAAAACGCCAGAAGTTAAAAATACAAGACCGTGTGTCAAATTTGTTGGGATATTAACAACAAATGCATATGTTCTTGCAATTTAGGAGCATATTTTATTTGCATATCATAGAATTTAAGGTAAAAAATTATTTTATTATATTAAAACATAATTAATTTATTGATCTTTAAGCAGATATGGCTTAATAGTATATATTGTTTGCTACATTGAATGGCAACAGCGACATAAAAATCCTACACATAAGTAACTTGTCAACAATAGAGTCTGCTGAATGTAGTCACTACTTCAAGCCATGGTGGAAGTTTTACGTCTTAGTGGTCAAATTTTACGCGAAAAAGTTTTTTCTTTGAGAATTGTGGTGAAAAATTTACTACTACAGTTAAAGCATTTGCATTAGTATTGACGATTTTTGACATAAGGCGCACATAATGCTATCCCTTTCACATGGAAGTTTCCCATCTCTTTATCTCTGATTTTGTTTTGGTAGTGGTATGATTGCTGCATTCTTCCATTCTTGGGGTATAATGCTTGATTTAAAGCCGGTATTGTATATTTGCAATAGACGTAATTTAGCAACGGGTGGTAAGTTTTTGAGCATTGGATAGCTTATTTAGTGAAACCGGGATTTTACCTTTTACTGAGCTTAGAGCTAAATTAATCTCTATTAAGGAGATATCGGCTTCAATAGACTCAGCAGGACCACTGAGGGAGTAGTTAACTTCGACGTTACTATTGTTTTTTAATTCAAAAAACTTCGGGTTAAAGAAAGAGTCATGGGAATAGACGGATCATTCTTTAGCAAAAGTGCTTGCTATATGGGTATGGCCCGAGATTATAGAACCATCGTTGTTAACTAAATTATTAACTGTGAAGGTTATTTTCAAATGAGTTTAGTTGAAGTGGAGGGGTTAATTTCTGATGTAAACGCATAAAACGAGTCACTCTTTGCCGCCTTGACCTCACGTTTGAAGATTGCGTTGGTTCTTTTGTAGGCTAGTAGGGTGTCAACTGAAAATTATTTTTGAAAGTGTGCCAAAGGTTTTGTTTAATCGTACGGAGTTTTTTCAGATTTTTGCTCCACCAGTAAACTGACTTTGGGAGATTGTGCTGAAAATGTGTATGCGAAATTGATTAATTTGAAGCGGAAATTACTATTTTGTGAAAAACTGCAGCGTCGCTGTTGGTATTTTGTGTAACTTGAGTGTGCTCTGTTTTGTTGCTAATAATGTTTTGAAATTGATCCTACTTCGCTTCGGTCAGCTTGAACCGGCAAAGATTTTTCGTACTTGGAGTTTGAGCTTGGCTAGAGAAGCGATTTTGGTAAGTTATAAATATTGGAAAGTGATCGCTAACATGTGGGAGACTGTCTACTTTCCAATTTAAAAAGGGGACATTGTTAGACGTAGCAAAAGAGAGGTCTACATGTGACAAAGTAGAGCGCGTGGAGAGATGAGTAGGGGAACAGTCGTTCTATAGTCTTACCCCTGCGGTTGGTGTGAGGAGATCCCCAAAGAATGCTATGAGCATTAAAATCACCTAAAATAAGTGATGGTGCAAATATGTTGTTGCATACTGAGGTTAACTTGTTGAGAGCCAAACTATCAGATGGTGGAAAATAAATAGAAAAAATGTTTACTTTTATGTCGTGCTTGATTTCTACTGCTACTGCTTGAATGTTGTCGGGAAGTGTTAAAAATTTGTGTTCTATTGCTTTTTTGACGAAAATTGCAACTCCGCCTTCACCGCGGTTAGTGTTATAGAGATTTGCAAATTTTGCATTATATTGTTTCAAAAAAAAAGGTTTTGTCTGGTTGTGTTTTAAGTGGATTTCCTGAAGAGCAATAATATCCGGTTAATGCGCTTTTATTAAAAGCTGAAAATCATGTAGATTATTGAAAAATCCGTTTAAATTCCACAGAAGAATTTTTAGGACCATACAATAATAGAGGAGAAAAAAAAAAAAAGAAATAGAAATGCTCTTCAGTACTTTACGAAAACCAAAGAGAGCATTCATTTTTTTATAAAATATTTATGTCGCTTCTTCATCGGATGTTGGCGAGGTATCTAACTGAGTTACTATTTTATACTGCCTATTTTGTTTTTATGATAACGTAAGAAGAGCAATGCAAATAACGACTGTTCTCGATGTGCGCAGGGTATAGACTGTGTTCTTGTCTTATATACTCGTCCATTGTATAGTCATCCTGTGCGCGAACAGATTCTGTAAAACATATTATATACAACAATTGATATATGCCTACAACTGCAGCGAAAGAAAGGTGTGCAACGAAAGCTTGATGTCGATAAGCTGCTATCACATCGGACCGCCGAGGCCTACTCCACTCAACTCTCGGTTAAACTCAACCAACCTTACTCATTGCTCGATGACGCTGGCGGACTTTGGGCGCATATATCCCTTTCCATGGTCGGAAAAGAAGGCATCTTTGGCTCCACTGTCGGTCAGTTCAGTCTCCACGAGACCACTTCGAATAACGGTCTAAGACTGACTGATGGTAGTTAGTAGCACCAGATTCCAACACTTCGATATCCAAAAGGCAACCTGGCTGTCCCCGGATCAAAAAACGCGAAACAAAATTGATCATGTTGTGATCGACGGAAGGCACGCTTCAAGTGTACTGAATGTGCGCACATTTCGGGGTGTCAATATTGACTCCGACCATTATCTTGTTGCAGCCAAGATCCGCATGCGATTGAGCAATGCAAAGAATGTACGCACTGGTGTGCAACGAAAGCTTGATGTCGATAAGCTGCTATCACAACGGACCGCCGAGGCCTACTCCGCTCAACTCTCGGTTAAGCTCAACCAACCTTACTCTTGCCTCGACGACGCTGGCGGACTTTGGGCGCATATATCCCACTCCATGCGCACTGCTGCTGAAGAAGTCATTGGTTTTCGGCGCCCGCAACCTCGCAACCAATGGTATGACCAGGAGTGTCGCGACGCGACAGCAGCAAAATACGCCGCATATAAAAAGACGCTGCAGTCAGCTGCAACGCGAGCCATGCATGAAAACTATCGCGATAAGAGGAAGGAAGAGTGATGCCTTTTCAGACGTAAAAAAAGAGAGCAGGAAAAGCGTGAGCGAGAAAAAATTGAGGTGTACCAGGGAAAGAAGGAAGCTCAAAAATTCTACCAGCAGGTTAAGCGTCTAACCCAAGGTTTCAAGCCCGGAGCATCCACTTGTAGAGATGTGAATGGTGATCTGGTTACAGATACGCAGTGCGCATTGAAATTATGGAGACAGCATTTTTCCAATCTGCTTGCAGGCGACGATACCAACAATTCCGCCCTTGGATAATGCAGTCTGACACCACCAATCGACGATGATGGAGTGGAAATTCCACCACCTAGCCATGACGAGGTTAAAGTTGCTATCCAGCGACTCAAAAACAACAAAGCCGCAGGTGCTGACGGCCTGGCTGCTGAATTGTTTAAAACCGGCGGTGGTGAATTGATAAGGTGCATGCATCAACTCATCAGCAAAATATGGCTAGCGGAAAGCATACTTAAGAAAGCTTTGTCCTATACTTAAGAAAGGAGACCCGACAATCTGTGCCAACTACTGAGGTATCAGTCTTATTTCCATCGCATATAAGGTTCTTTCGAGCGTATTGTGTGAAAGATTATTATTATTATTATTTTTTTATTTACTAAGCCTTGTAAGGCTTTTTAGCATTATACAAAATTTAAAGATTTATATAAATAAAATTGAAATTGTACATACAATTCAGTGGAAATAACCAAAAATGCATAACTCAAGTAAAGTAGTTTTTTAAATATCCTTAAATTTGAAATCAGTGATATCTGGTGCACTTATAAAAAAATCATTTGCCTGTTATCTATATTATGCAAACGGATACTTACAAAAATAAAAACGACTTAACTCATTTTTAACAATTTTGATTTAGAAAAAACCTCTTATCTCAGACAGTGCTTTTCCACATCTTTTAAAAATTATTTACCTTATTTCAATTTTGGAAAAAATGAATAAGTGAGTTAAGTACTGTTTTCATTGCCGAGTTGTGTAGTTTATGTTCGAAATAAGCAGTTCTTCCGAACTCAAAATATTCTAAATAGTTATTTTATTACGACTAAAGCAGTTTTTCCCAAGTTGAAGAAGTTTACTTTGCGGTTTAACTCAGATATGTGTTTTTTTCCAATAATAATTAAAACAAAAAATTGTTGTAACTCGTTTTAAGTAGTTCTTTCGAATACAAATGGTAATGAAAATATGAGTAAAGTGTATAAAGTTTTTGTTGTTAATTAACGAAATATAAAAATTTTATTTGAATCTTTTTAATATATCGATTCTTTACTTAAATCTGTATAAAACTACTTCTCTTTTGTCTACTGTATTGTTTGTCTTTACCCAGAAAAATTTTTTGAAGAATGCTACAACAATTACAACAAAAGAACAACAACAAATTTTTGGGATTCGTGGCACAATAATTTTTCTAACAACAAAAACACAGTGGTATTCATGCAATGCCGAAAACATGCCGAATATGCCGAAAATTGGAAAAAGCGTAAACGCCGTATATCAACTGTCAAAATTTGTATGGAATTTGATATACGCAAAGTTCCCAGTTTTCCTCACGATTTTGATGCGAAAACAGCGCCGAAAACTTTCGGCAAAGAGTTGTTGCCACCTTTAAAATATTTTAAAATATTTATTACAAGCTAAACACTTCTTACTCAACTTTCAACTTGAAAAACCTTTAAAATAACAAATTGCATGTTGTCAGTTGTTGAATAATAAAAGAATTTATCTGGAATTTCTTTGTATTCATCTTAATTATGAAACTATTTATGTATTTGTTTAATTTTTTAATTTTTAGTTCATTTATTCAAACTAAAAATTAATTGAAATATTCCGAATATATTGAAAATATTCCGATATACGGCATCGGAAAATATTCGGCATTGCATGAATACCACTAATGATTTTACTTTCAACTGAATTCGTCGAATTACAACAATCATGAAAACATTGAAGTTGTTGTAAAGAGTGGAAAGAGTTAGGCGCTGGGCATCCCTGGTCTATATTTATTATATAAAAGGAGACTCGCGGCGTATTTGGAGACGAGTGTTCTCAATAACCGCTGAACCGATTTTTATAAATTGTTCACTGTTCAATTGCTATGATAAGCGAAATTACTATAGGGTACTACGTTTTTTACAAAACTTTTTCTTTAATTATTTAAGAATTCATGTATTTTAATCCATGCTAATGCTGTACAAACAGCACAACAAACAGCAGAAAAACAATGCTTAAGCTCTTGCTGTGAGAGTAACTCTCAACACAGCACGGCTGCCATGCAGGGTTGCCAGAGACTCTTCCCTTAAACACGTCAACAAGCTTTTCAAAAATCGTCATTTGAGTTTAAAAATCGTCATTAGCCCGTCCCAAAAATCGTAATTTAAGTCCCAAAATCGTCATAAAGTACATTAGATTTAAATTTTTACTCAAAGCAACAAAAGTGTTGCAAACTCTTTATTTATAAAAAAAAAAACAGTATATTAAAATTAGGTCATCAAATTCATTTACACACATGTATTCACAAATGGAGTATATATATTTTTTATTAAATGGCTTTAGATTAAATGGCTAAGTAATTCAGATTGTGGCTCAATTTCATAAAAAAATTATTGAATTATTTTTTTAAAAATTATTATTTTATTTAATTATTTAATTTCAGATAATCTTGTGCAAGCAAAATATGTACCTTTCAGAGTATCGGTTTTTAAACGAATTCTAAATTTATTTTTATTATTATTTTATTTAAGAATAATTTTTTAAAAATTCTTTCTTGTTTGTCGAAGAATATTTGAAATAGTTTGAAATAGTTTCCCAAAAGACTTCTACTGTTCTTTGTTCTTTATTGGGTAAAATGTTACCAACATTTAAACGTTTTAGTTCTGTTAAGTCTATGTCAATATCTTGAAAATCACCGCTTGTTAACAAATTAAAAAATTCATTGGCGATTGCATATTAAGATTGAATTTAATTGGTTTTCATTATTAGTTTCGGTATTGTATGCAATATTTAAGTTTTTCAAAACTATATTATTGACATCGAAACATTTTTAGTTTGGTCACAGAACTCAATGTAAAAAAAAATACAATTATATGTCAACTCATCTAATTTATCAGTAGATATATCACATTTGTTCATTTTTGTTATAACATACAATCTTAAATAAATGTCATCCCTTTTTTAAAATTATCATTGTTTTTGTAATCGATACCTTTCATATATTTAGAATTTATGTACAATAATGCTTTCAAAAAAATTATCTGCAGTGTTGTTAAAAAAAAATATTAATGTAAGTTAGCAGCATTTTTTCAGATTTTAACTTTAAGTGTTGTTAAACCAAAAAAAATATTTATATTTAAATAGTCATTTGAGTTCTTAAATCGTCAAAATTACGATGCCATCGTCCATCTGGCAACGCTGCTGCCATGTTGTGTGGGGAGTTGCTCTCAGTTTGGTCTTGAGCAGTGCTGCCAAATTTTTTTTTTTCAGATGAAGTACATGTGTTTGTCTAAGGCGTAGCAACGCCCGCCAGGTATTGCTTTTCTAATATATAAAATCTCATGTGACGGTGTAAGTGTTTGAACTCCTCCGAAATGGCTGGACCGATTTTAATGAAATTTTTGGGAACATTTGATAGGTATGAGAATAGGTCGCAAAGTATTTTTCATCCTCATACCCGTGAGGGGCGTGGAACATTTTCAAGAACATAAGTTTTCGGTGTAACTTTCTGTCTATAAGTCACACATAAATGAAACTTGGTACGAACTTACAATTTAGTAATGCCGTTCCACTTAAAAATTTGAGAAATCTTTGTAAAAGGGGCGTGGCATCGCCTATACAATTAAAGTTTTCGATACCGAAAAGTTTTGGAACTTAATATCGTGTAAGGTCTTTAATTTATAAAACTGACACGGGTATTGGAAAACGGGGAATGGATCCACCCGTACAAATAAAATTTTCGATACAGAACAGCTATGGAAGTAAAAGGCAGAGAAAAATTTCACTCAGAATGTAGTTACTATTTGGTAGTGTGCTGCTACTAGAAAACCAGAACGGGCATTCTACAAGGGGTATAGATCCGCTGATTAAAGGCACACTTTTTACATTGAATCGCTTTGGAAATAATAGTCACAGATACAGTAATAGTCAAACTCGGTTTGGATTAACTATTTGGTGACTACCTACTACTGGGAAATACTCGAAAACTAGAACGGGTATTAGACAAGGAGTGTGGCTACGCCCATAAAAGAAAGCTAATTTTATATTTAATAGCTTGAAAATAATGGTCACAGAATATTCAAACTCATAGTGAAGTTACTTTTTGTTGATGGCCTTCTTTTAGCAAAATGGAAAAGGCATTGGACAAGGATGGCAGCAACGGGTCGGGTACCAGCTAGTATTTTAATAATAATCAAGAACGATTTGAAATTGAGGGCATCGATGAATAATTTTTGGATACAAATTTTTCAGTCGTTTGAACTTTTTTAAATTATTTTCATCTATTGCTTCTTGTTTCTATATAAAATCAAAATAAAAGAAAATTAAATCAAGCTCGAACATAAGAATTCGTTCTTCTCGAGTTTTAGCTATGCATTTAAAAAAATAATTGAATATGAATCAATCCAAAAAGAAAACAATCCAAAATTGCAGCATATTTGTAAATTTGAACGGAATAATAATTTTTAGCTGGTTATTTAAATTTTATTTGCATTATATATTCCCACGTTTATTATATCGCACACAATCTTCAAAAGTGACACAACTCAAAATTTTAAAATTTTCAGGAGAGGCAAAAAACTATTTCTTTTTCAAAGCAACTTCATACAAAAGAAGGACACAAAATGTTTTTTTAAAAATTAAAAAGAGCAATCAGATTAAAACAAAATTTTAACAGTCGATGGAGATGTGCATTACGAATTGGTTTATATTAAAAAGTCAAAATTGAAAAATTTCGATTTGTGTCTCTTTTGAAGACACACGGTCTTTTGAAGACACAAGGTCTTTTGCGATATAGACCTTGACCATTTTTTTGATGGTGATGATTTAGTTTAATTAAATTTATATAACACTACGTGGTGTTAATACTTTTGATATAAGTGCAATAAAGAAATGCTATTCAGAGCCCATTAAGATATCGGATGCAAAAAAGAAAGATCTTTTCGGTTTGTTGGCACTAATTAATGACAGGGTATATTCTTTTTATCTTAATTTTAATTCTAGCACGACTTCCATCCTGATTTTACAGTAGAAGAAGAAGAAGAAGAAAAAGAAGAAGAAGAAGAATAAGAAGAAGAAGAAGAAGGTAATAAGTCTTAAGCAATTAACTTTTATGTATTTATTATAACTATCTAATACGATAAAAGCATAGTGAGTTTGCAGTTACAAAATACCTTAACTAAAACATTTTTGTTATCATGCATTTTCAATAACAACTTAAAATCAGATACTTTTTATTTAGCATAAAATTTAGTTAGAAAAAAACAACATAACTGAATTAAGTTCTTGAAAATAAAAATATTAATTTTAGAAAAAACAACATAACTCACTAATTTTAAGATACCTGCAAGCCTAGAAACATTTTGGACATGTTGTATATTAGATAAGAAAGGTCGTATCTTGATAAATAACAGTAATTGAGTATAATATTTGTATACACAATACTTTTTTTAAAAAATCAAATTAAAACTTATTTTGCGATTTCCCAAAATTAATGTTTTTGAGTTAAGCAGTTTTGGGTTATTTCCACTGAATTTAAAATTTACGTTAAAATATGTACATATAAATTATAAGATATTATAAGAATATTACACAGCAAAGAACATTGTGGTAAGAAGGCCAACATGGTTATATCCGCCCCCACTTAAAATAGCTTAGTGTCGGCATAGAACGGTGGGAGGTATCAAGACAAACAAGGTCTGTACGCCACACTGATAAGCATATGCATATATATAATATAAATCGTTCTTCTAAGCAAGGTGGTATTTCGACAAACTAGGTCAAATACACCACACTAATTTCATTCTATACCAAGAAATGGTTGTGAACGCAGGCACTAAGACAACTAGGTGTCATTGGCCAGTTATATTATTATATATACAATACAAATCGTTCTAGCATGGTTGAAGAAAATATACAACCAGCATGGCACGGCCGAAAGATGAGTTGACATTCACCAAGCATGTTCAGTTAGATTAAGTGAGGAGGTCCAAACAAGTACAGGTCCATTTAGATTATTTGTAGTTTTGTATCCATCACCAAGCGAAAATTGTGTAGTACAGACTCAGCGGCGATAATCTAAAATTTTAAGTTTAATTGAGTACATGGATTCATTTAATGTTATAACATCTGAAACGGAATTAAAACCACCGCAAGCGCTTCTTAGTGGTTCATTTTGTAAGTAATTAGTTCTACAAAAGTTCATAAAAAGTAGCTCAAAAGATCTTCTAGGTCGAAGAGGAACATTAAAGTAAATTTTACTCAGTAAATATGGAATGTCGACATATCCATGTAAGAGTTTTAAAATCCAACTAACATTTAGCATAGTTCTCCTATTTTTTAAAGAAGGCAGATTAGTTAGCTGTAATCGATATTCATAAGAAGGTAAATTACAGTTTGAATTACAATATAGATCACGTAAGCAGAACAGAAGAAATTGCTTTTGAACAGATTTTATATCGTCAATGTAACACCCATAACGAGGGCACCAAACAATTGACGCGTATTCTAGAATGGGCCTTACTAGCGATGTGAATAAGGTTTTAGTTATAAAAGGATCATTAAACTCTTTGGACCATCGTTTAATAAATCCTAGAGTACTATTAGCTCTGCTGATTGCTTTATTAATGTGAATGTGAAAGCGAAGTTTGGTGTCCATAGTAACTCCGAGATCAACGAAAACCTCTACAAACTCAAGTGTATAGTCACCTATTTTGTAATTAGTTCGAGAAGGTTGTCTTCGAGAAAATGTCATTTGTTTGCACTTCCCCAAGTTGAGCCTCATGCAATTAATTTCGCACCAGTTACAAAGATGGTCAAGATCAGTTTGTAGCAATAAAGAGTCTTGCACATCTTTGTATGACAGAAAAAGTTTAACATCATCAGTGTATAGCAAGATATTGCTATGCTTTACTACAGATGGAAGATCATTTACATAAAGTAAAAACAATAAAGGACCAAGATGACTTCCTTGAGGTACCCCAGAAGTAACAAGAAACTCATCAGACTTTATGAGGTTAAATATAACGCTTTGTCTTCTATCTAATAAATATGATTCAATCCACCGTACTAAATGCGTTGGAAAACCAAGAAGAGACAGTTTTATAACTAAAAGCTTATGATTTACAACATCAAAGGCTTTACTAAAGTCAGTATAAATAACATCTGTTTGAAGACCTTTTCCAAAATTCTCAATAGTTTTAGATGTAAATTCTAGAAGATTAGTGACAGTAGATTTTCCAGGTAAGAATCCATGTTGAAATGGAGATATTAAAGATTTAACGCTATGTGATAATTGTGAGGTTACAATAGCCTCAAAAAGCTTAGGTAGGGCGCTGAGCTTTGCAATTCCCCGATAGTTGTCTATCAAAGACCTTTTGCCAGATTTATGCAGCAGAATAATAAAAGAAGATTTCCATGCCACTGGAAAATAGCAAGATTGCAACGATGCAGTAAAAAGCATAGTAATTGGAACTACAAGTTCTTCACAGCAATATTTCAATATACAAGAAGGTATTATAAGACCGCTTTTATAAGATGTCTTGAGATTTTTCAAGTAGGTTAAAACCGTGTTAATATCAATAATTGGAGAACATATATCGCAAGGTTGCAAATTTAAAGGATAACTTAAACTATCGTAAGAAGCAGAATAATAAGTAGTCATAAAAAAATCTGCAAAAAGGTTACATATAGTAATATCAACATCCGACTCAAATGTTTTATATTTCATAAAAGATGGATATGAATTTATCTTACGTTTAGTATTAACGAAGTTCCAAAATGATTTTGCATCAGACTTTATGTTTAATTCGACTTTTGTTAAATATATGCTATAAGATTGCCTACATAATTGACGGTACTTATATTTAGTTGAGGTATAAGAAGCAAAATCACAAATATTATGAGATTTTAAGTATTTTTTATAATATTTTGATTTTAAGTTTCTCAGATTTTTCAGTTATTTGGTATACCAAGTGGGACCAGATATTAGAGAGGCTTTTCTCTGAGGAACTGAAGTTGAAAAGCAATTATTAAGAGTATTGTTAAAAGCAAACACGGCAGAATCAAGGGTTTGTGGCAATATTCTCGTAGTATTGATATTAAGTAGTGATGACCAGTTGATAATAGACAAATTATTTCTTAAAATTACATTAGTTGTTCTTTTAAAGTTGAACTCTGAGGGAGGATTCAAACGATTTGATATAGATTGTTTGGGAAAATTCAGAGTGATTTCAACAGTCGGATGGTGTAAGTCCTCCGGATACACAAGTTGATCAGACCTATTAACTGAAACAATATTACTATCATCAAAAAATATAAGGTCTAACAAACGGTTATTTCTATTATAGTGATAGTTGATTTGAAAAAGTCCTTGACTCAAAAGCTCATTTAAAAATGAGTTAACAGATGATTGTTCTGAAGACGGCAGGAATATTGCAGCATTTTCAGCACAACGGTTCCAAGAAACATTAGGAAGGTTGAAGTCACCAGTTATTAAAATGTGGTCGTGAGGCTAAAGTTGTGAGCAAATTTTACCAATCGACAATAGATGTTTCCCATACACCTCGACATTGGAAGCAGGAGGAATATACGAACATGTAATATAAATTCTCAAAGAACCAAACTTCACAAGAACACAGCAAAATTCAATATCTAAAGACTCAGATATTATTATTTCTTGTGAGAAGTGTGAAGACTTAACGGCAATAAAAACGCCACCCCCATTGCAAAAATTACCAGCAATAGCGTTTACCTAAAATATTAGGTTTAAGCCAAGTCTCACTGAAAGCAATAATGTCAAAGTGAAGATTATGGCTTAAAATGAACAAATCTGTCAACTTGGTATTTAAACCTCGGACATTCTGGTATACGACTAAGAACTGATGGCAACAATCTAGTTTTTTGAGTTAGTGGTGTGGGAAGGTAAAGTAGCTAAAGACATTTTAGGAGGTGATCTAGGAATAAATTCATGAATCACGGTATTTTCAGGCCAAAAACGTTGATCCATGACTTTACCAAAGAGATCACCTGGTAAATTAATTCTAAAAGAAGAAGAGAACCGCTCATATGAAAACTTGAATTTGTGAACCGAAATGTTCTTATTAACAAGTTTCAACTTTGAGTTTATGTGATGTAAAACATCTTCTTCAGATGTATCAGGAGCAAAGCGTGAGGCAAATATAGACCTAACAGGCTGAACAATAACAAGTTCCTTATATATAGGCTGGTCACTGTTTTTTATTAATATCTGTTTAGGTATAGCACCAGTAGAACTAGAAGCGATACTAGAAGACGAAGGAGCCGAAATTGGAGCAACACAGGCTTCGGTGTAAGTTTTTTTCCTACCAGATGGACTTGGAGAATTACTAACGACGATAGTTGGTGCCACTTCAGGAGCTTCAGCTTTTTGTAAAATAATGTCAGCTGTTGCAGGTACCTATGAAGATACAATCTTATTAGTAATTTTGTCATCACTGACAGACTCAGTTGACTGCGCTTCTTGTTCTACGTTCAAATAAGGTGAAAGTAATATTAAATCGTTGTTAGTAGACGGAGGAATGGCTATAGCAGAAGGTTTTGCGGTATTTCGAAAATTCTTATATGGTCGCTTTCGTTTAGAAGAAACAGAGGCTTCATCCATAATTTTAAACTTCTTAAATAAGTCTTCAAAACCAGCCAATCTGGCTTAAGCCGCCGCTAAATCCTTTGAAACCTCTAAAAAGCCTTTACGAGATTGTCGTATAAGCTTTAAAATATCTACATCAGTAGATCTACAGTTTTCGCACGACCAACGAAGTCCTTTACCTTCATTAAGTGCATCAAAAATTCTCGCAGTCAACGCTGCACACTTTATATGAAAGAATGCTTCACATAACCAGCAGTTGACTAGCCTATCCGATTCACCCTTAACAGTGCAGTTACGAAAATTGCAGAACATTTTAATAGTAAAATAAATAAATAAATATAAAGTTAAAATAAAAAATAGAAATTTTAAAAATAAATAATTTAATTGAAAAAAGTTCTATGGCAACTCTGTTTACGATGATGGTTTGAGAATAGGGTAAACAAACGTCAAACAGTTTGAGAGGCGTTGTGGTGCAAAAATCAGCAAAAGAAACAATGAGGAAAATGACGAAATGAAAAACAAACTTCGCTCTCACTTAACTTAACTTAAATGAATACAAGTTAATAGCAATAAATAAAAGGAAATATGCAAATAATTAAAAAGGATTTTTTATGCGCTTTCTTGATGAATCTCAGCAAAAGTTGATGTTCAGCAAATACAGGAGACCACGGGAAATTCAAATTAAATTAATTAATTAATTAAATGTTTCAATTGAAGTTCAAAAATGTAATATAAACTTTTAAAATATCGCGAAAGGATTGAAGCCGCATACCAAAACACTGATTGGACCTTATCAGTGTGGCTTTCGTCCTGTTCGAGTTGGCGACGACTATCGCATTCGAATGAACCACGAACTGTACGAGCTCTTCGACGACATTGACATAGTCCAGCGTATAACAATTCAGCGACTACGTTGGCTGGGTCATGTCTTTCGTATGGATGAAGAAGCTCCAGTGAAAAAGGTGTTTGAGGTGAAAGCCGAGGGTCGACGATGAAGGCGAAAACCATGCCTCCGATGGATTGACCAGGCCGTGGAAGCCCTTACCGCGGTTGGTGAAAGAGATTGGAGACGGCGCGTGCGAAGCAGAGACGCCTGGCGAGAGCTGATGAAGTCGGCCGTAACCCGACAACGGGTTGACATGGCCACCTAAGTAAGTAAGTAAGTAATTACAAAGTGCAACTTATAATTTTGAGACTCAGGTTTGTTAATCTCTTGTCAATACTTATTTGTCAAAACTAGATATTCTGCATCATTACTTTTGCCTACTAACGTTCAAATAAGAGATTTACGATGTCACCCATTTTGCGTTAAAATCTGGTATGTATATCTGAACATTGAAATTTTTCTACGTATACGCCATGGTAGCCAATTTCTTATTTAGCGTCAAATGTATGACTTCGTAAATTTCTTATTTCTAGTTTTAGCAAGTTCATATTTTCAGGAGACGCTTTTAAACCTTAGCACCAAAACGATGACTTAAAAAATGTTGCAAAGTGTTATGATATGTAAGTTAACGCGTTTCCTACGCGTTTGTTAAAAAAATATATTTTGGCCGCTAGCACAAGATACCAAATGCCCCACGGGCCAATAAATTAAACTCACAAATTAATACAAGTATAAGTTCTTTATTCTTACAATACCCAAAAATAACTGAAACGATAAAATATAATATAATATATATATATTAATATAATAAAATCTAAGCTAATAGCTTATAGTGTGTGAAAATGCAGCGTCTGCATTTTCCCACTGCTCCAAGCCAAGTGTCTGCTTGCGCAGCTGCCTAAAAGCTCAATCGTCACGTACAGCGCTCAGGTTACATGTCTTGGTTGCTGTCGTCAGTCGTTGACTCCTTCCTCCTTAAAAATCTGCGTCTCGCAGATTATGTTTCAACTGCGTCGTTTTGATGGTGGTGTGTATCCTCGATCTGGATAACGGCTGGTACGATCTTGGGTAAGTTAAGGTTTCGGCTTGATTTCCACCAAAAAATGCTGCGATCAGGATGATACCAAGGATAGACACTAGGTCTGAAAACAGAGAGAGCTTTATTTTTTTTGTTACCCAATCGCTCGATGTTGTTTAATGTAGCCCCGTGTAGGTAGGAAAGGTCGATTTTATCTGATCCTTTGGTTACGTTGGTAAACAGCTGTGGAAGTGTTTGGACCCTGGTTACTGTAGATGCCGAGAAAATTCTGTCGTTCACATAAATCGTTTCATTTTCCAGTTGTACAACGTATGTGCCATCAAGGTGCCTTGAAAAGTTTTTGGAGCTAACTATTCCTCACACAACTGTCTTCTGGAATTTTTGTGAGTAATGCTGCCTTACAGATTGTTGAATTTCTCATCAGAAGACATCCTTCTTTTATTCCGAATGTTTTTTTTTTGGTTCACGAACATTTCATCGAACGGAATATCCACCTGACTGCTGTTGATGACGGTGGCTCGTGCAAGGATATGGTTATAATTCTCTTGTTGAACCTTTGGTAAAGAAATGACATAAAGAAGCATTGTATCGTTAGCAAAAATTGTTGGGGTGGCGAACTCAAGGGCTTCGATCTGATTTTCGTAGGGAAGTGTCTCAACTTCGGATAACACCTTGTTCATTTCTTCACTGTCCAGGAGATTTGTGTTCACTATTCCGCTCCTAGCCATTTGGCATGCTCGAACGATTTCGTGGACCTGGTCCGATAAAATAAAAGATTTTTCTAAGAAGCCTTGCTCCAGCTTAGTGGTGAGTCGGTTATCTATGTATTATTTCAACTAATTTGTTGTATTTGGTGATAGCTTGGTGTGTCACTTCAAACAATTCCCTGTTGATCTTATATTGCTGGTTGTTATTCTCTACAATAGCCTGCTCGCTACGTAACACTGTATCCCAGTCCATGGCGTCTGGACTTCCAGCAAGCCATTTCCATGCTGATCCTATCCAATTAATAGAGCAGGCTACTCTCTGTTTCCTACCTCTTAACTCGTGAAGCCCTTTGTGAACTCGAATAAGGTGATATTGCAACAGTGAAATCGTATCGTCTGTAGTTGATATGTTTTTTGCCGCTTCGCCAATCTCTGATGTCAGCTTTTCGAATCGTGCCAGGTCAATAACATGAACGAGGTTGAAATGACCATTGAGGATATAACCGTTGCCTTTCCTTAAGGTAACTAGAGGTGCCGTGGTGCGGTAATACTTTATACCAAGCAGATTGTTAAGTTGACGAAACAAATCAGACTCAAATTGCCTTCCCAAATCGGTTGTGATTTTTACTGGAACTCCAAAACGAGCTATCCAACCTGATAGCAAATTTCTGGCAACTGTCTCTGCTGTCATGTCCGGTATCGGCAAAGCTTCTGGCCAGCGAGTATATCTGTCTATAATTGTTAAACAATACCTGTTGTCTCGTGAGACAGCGAGTGGTCCGACCAAATCGATGTTGATGTGTTCAAAACGTTCACTTGGATTAAGAAAATGACCCAATTCTGATTTGTTGTGTTTGGTAACTTTACTGCGTTGACATGAAATGCAGCATCGGACAAACTCGTGAACATCGCCTTTCATGTTCGGCCAAACAAACCTTTCCTTGATCAGCCTAGTTGATGCTTTGGCACCTGCATGAGCAATTCCGTGAATTTTGGTCATCACTTCCGTGCATAGCTTTACGGGCACCAACGGTCGAAATTTTCCTTGCAACACATCACCGAAAACGCTGACGTCTGTGTTGGGTACCCTGAACTGTTGAATCAAGAGTGATGAAGCCTTTTCCCTATTAGCCACCAGGTGTTGTGTCTCAAAATCCGTTGCTTGATCTCGTGCCAGTCTTTCAAAATCGATGCAGGACTCTGCCGCTAACTGCTGGATGCGAGACAGCGCGTCTGCTACCTCGTTGTCTTTTCCAGATACATGTTGGATGTTAGTGGTGAACTGCCCAATATAATCAAGGTGTCGTGCCTGTCGAGGCGACGCCTTGTCGGAATTCTGCTTAAAAGCGAATGTAATTGGTTTATGGTCCGTGAAAATTGTGAACTCTCCCTTCCACCATGTATTTAAAATGTTTCACAGCCTAAAAAATCGCCAACAGTTCTCTATCATAGGTGCTGTACTTCTTTTGTGTGTCCGTGAGCTTCTTTGAGTAGAAACCCAGTGGTTGAAGATTGTTACCTACTTGTTGATGCAGTACCGCTCCAACAGCGAAATCCGAAGCATCCACGCTGAGTGACAATTTTGCTTCAGGAGTAGGGTGAAAAAGAAGCGTGGCATTCACGAGCTCTTTCTTACATTTCTCGAATGCCGCTTCCGTAACAGACGACCAACTGGGGCTGACGATGTGACGATGTGTGCACCGTTGGCTGCGTATAACCGGAACTCATGCGGACCATTGTAACGCTCCTTTCCGCTGGGTGGGATTACTGACACGTCAGCCCCAGTATCTACCAGGAAATGCCTGCTAGTCGCAGTGTCAGTAATGTACAGACGACGTACATCTTTATGGCCACCCTTGTCGTCTGCGAACGGCAGCCCCTCACTTAGTTTTTTGACGGATACGTACTCGAGCCGCGACAACGTAACAACGGTGGAAATAACACCAAAGATGTTTCTTTGTTTTGACTACTGTATGCGCGTCCTTGTTTGCACGAGAATCCGCTCTAGATTTCGACCCAAAGCGTTGAGGCGGCAGCTGTCGCACTGCTGACCCTCGGCCTCTGCCAGAGGGGACGAATAACATCTCATCTTCGGAGTCCTGTGACAGTTCCACTGGTGGCACATTCTTACCAACGTAGCTTCGGCCACGTGGCCACGTCGGGACCATGTGGATGGTCCCTGTCGTACAGGGCGTCTTCCAATCTATTAAGGCATTTTTCCAACGCACTATTGATTTCTTGCGACGCTTTATTTGCCGTGGTTGTCGCGACCTGTCGCGATCGGAAAGCGCCCGTCTCCATAATTTTATCCGCGAGTGCCGCTCGTTGCGGTAATTCCACACTATCGGTCTGGAGCAACCCTTGTACTTGCGGAGGCAAACGCGCGAGCCAGAAATTTTCTAACATTTTCTCGTGGAGGTTTTTACCTCCGAGTTCGCGCATTTCGTTCAGCAATTGAGTTGGACGCCGGTCGCCCAACTCACAGTCCGACAAAAGCTGATTGAGCTTTTCTTGCTCACTAGCACTGAATATGGACAACAATTTATTTTGTATTGTGTCATAACGTTCTGTGGACGGCAGATCGCGCACAAAGTCACTCACTTGTTTAAGGACACCTTTTTCAAGGGCGCCCACAACCGTGTAGAATTTTGCGGAGTCACCACGAATTTTTAGTTTTGCAAATTGAGCCTCTATTTGGAGGAACCAGAGATCTGGCACATCGTGCCAGAACTGAGGTGTGTGCCCGCGACTCTGTTCATCCCGGCGATGAACTCTACGCTCTCTTGTGCACTTGGTGCAGCGGTGACTGCACCTTCCTCGACCTCAACCACGCGCAATGGCACTTCGCTTTCGTTAACGACAATTTCTTTTTTGTTTTCGGCCATTTTTTAGATAGTTATTTTTATATATATATATTTGATACGTCGCACACAGGGGCCGCCCCATATAAGTGGGTGCTCAAAATTCTGAAATACTTTTCTTTCCACCAAAATCGGTTAATCAATACTTTTACTGCAATTTTTGACAACTTAACCTTTTGAGGACCATGTTTTAACCCATTTGTGACCAAATTTTTTGATATAGAGAATTAGGCAAAACTTAATTTATTACATTTTACTGTGCAAAATAAAAACAAGATTTAACCAATTAATGACCTTCACTTAACCTATTCGTGGCCATGATTTAGACTGGTAAAAAAAATTTTATATAATAAATTAAACCACTCGATTTTGATTATATAATCCATACGAATTTTAAACGGTTAACCAGTTGCTTATAGCCTTGCTTTAGCCAACGAGCGACCAAGATAACATCTCGATATAATTAAAAAAAACGTTTAAAATTTTCACTTCAATGTGAAATTGAAATATGAATTGTTTTAAATATTGTTGGTTTTGATCAGATTTATTACAATAATAAGTGAATTAAAGTAACAATATATTTAAATAATTTTAATTTTAGTAGATAAGAGTACATAGTCAGTTTAGTTTACAACAAAGGTAATTAATTTTACGTTTCAATATAGAAAATGTTAAGTTTCAAATAAAAACAAATAATGTAATAAATCATAATAACGAAAAGAAGTAATATAATAAATACCAACACTTAAAATTCTTTAAGGTTTATCAAATAAGCCGTCGCTGTTTATCCAAGTATTTTCACGTATATAAAATCTTTCGAATTTTCTTTTACTAGATTCCAATTTGTTGATGACTTGTGTTTTAAAATTTTTGAAAGCAGAATTTAAATTTATTTTCTAACAGATGTTTTTTGATTTAAAACTGAAGCAAATCTTCAAATTTACCATCAAGTTTTATTTCTTTGCTTTGACATATTTCTGGCACATATCACGTCTCTTTACTGCTATTTTGCCTAAATAGATGCACTTCAAAGAACTTTTTATATAAAAAAAAATTGTTCATATTCAAAAAAATTGTTTTAAGTAACACATTCGGATTATAATACTTTTTGAACGTTTTCTACAAGAAAAGGAACTCATAGTTTTAGTTTATTTGTTTTTATTATGATTTAATACCCTTTATATCTTACATATCTTACATTTGCACTCCTTTTTCGTGCATTAAAAATGTACACTGTAATTATATTGATTGAACAAAGCATACAAAAAATTAAAATCTTTATATTCATAACGCTTGAATGGGTAAGTGCTGAAAACAATGCACTTTTTGCGATTATTAAGAAGACTAACGTTCTTTCTTTATTCATTATTCACCTTTATAGAATGATACTTGTCAGTTTGAAATGAAACAGAATCATTTTAACAAGAAAGATAAGTTTTTGTGTTTACTTTAAATCAATGTGAAATTTTTAAAACAACTTTTTTTAAAAAGGCGCAAAGGGATTCTGGTTTTGAACTCGGATTCTTAATAAGGAAGAATCATATTTAATGAAAATGCTGCCAGATTTAAAAGCATTTTGCGCCATTTTAAAAAAAATTACTTTAAAGATAACATTGCAACAAACTAGAGGTTAGGTTAGTTTTTTTAAAACTGTAAACTTTTGAAAGCTCATACTGTCAAAACAAATACTACGAAAAAATAAAGAAACTTCGTTTGAACTATGGCAAAAAACAAAATCAGGAAATCTTGTATCGTTTTCTTACAGTAAGAACTTCAAAAGCTCATTCGAAATTCTCAGTTTTGAAAAATAAAAAAAAAAATGAAAATGTGTCATATTTGGGCACGAATATCTCCCAGCAGAAAAACGCTACAAAGCTGAAAAATGAGTTTCAAATGCATAATTTTATGGAGAATGTAACTGCATTTTTATTTTTTTAAAAAATTCATTATTTCAAAATTGAATTTTGAGCACACTTGGCCCCAGTGTGCGTCGGGGTCACCAATTTGTGGGGTTAATATAGAACTTCACAATGCTTTTGTTTTAATGTTTTTTGTTTATTATTTTATTAATTAACTAACTTACTAAACATGAATTTTAATTCTAATACCGCGCGCGCGTGAGGTTAAAAAATGACTGGACTGTCATGGTAACATGGACCACAGTGCATTGAAAATATACTGCAGGGCACAATAAAGCGCTGCAGCACACCCCATAGCCAATAAAACTACCGCGATTTCTTTAATATTAAAACTGACTCCGCCTGCTTGCAGAGGAGCCAATATTTATATCGAAACGCTCCGTCACCAGCGCTAGCGACGGGCGAGAGTTCCAAAGCATAGCTTATGCTGACTCACAAACGCCAGTCAATGTTACTGGCGGCGTGCTTGCCTGTGTGTTGGTTAGCTACTCCAATCCACAGGCAGCGCACGCTATGAGTCGCGCACGGCAAGCCATTGTTGTTGTACAACAAACGTTTGTACAACAACAACACTCAAGCTTGCCTGCGCTGACTGCACTACTATGACTCGTCACTAAAGTATTAGCGCGATCGCCACGTCTGACGTTCTGTTAGTCAGACGGGTGGCGATTCGTCATGATAGTCAGCACAGCGGAATTGTATAAACAACTCGATGCTTAGAATAAAAAAGTTGCCGTCTCAAATGACTGCTGTGTGATAACAACAGCAACAATGTACAAAGTTTACATTATGAAATTTAAACTGTTGGCTGCAGATCCAACAGTGGCAACAAAGTTTTGAGCGGTTAGGAATTTGCTTGGGTCATCACTTGTGTGGAGAACCACGCAGCGCTAACCGAAATCGTTGCGATAGCATGAGGGTGTTTGATTACGACAAAGTGTCGCCAAAGGCTCGAAGAGCAGAAACACGTAAAATAGCTTACAACTACTAAAAAGTGTAACGGGGAAGTGACGGGACTGAAGGTACCGCCACAGATGTTTTTCTGTTTTTAATCTAGAAAGAGCGTCGGCCCCCAAATTTGTTGGGGGTGTGATACGCTGAATTGCCTCTATTTTTTTTGGGTCAGCTTTAATTCCTTCTGACGTTATCAGGTATCCTAAGAATTCTACCTCTGTTTTAAAAAATTGAGTTTTATCTAAATTTACCCTAAGGTTTGCTTCTAGGAGTCGTGCGAAAACTGAAGAAATATTTGACAAATGCTCTTCTTTGGTTTTCCCTAAGACGATGATATCGTCAATATAAACATAGCAGATCTTACCAATATATTCTCGAAGAACATCGTCGATCATACGTTGAAAAATTGCAGGCGCATTCTTTAATCCAAAGGGAAGACCAAGAAGTTCATATTTCCCATTCATGGTTGAGAAGGCAGTTTTAGGAATATCAGAGGACTTCATCGCAATTTGATGAAATCCAGAGGTAAGATCAAGGGTGGTGAAGAACTTGGATTCACCCAAGCTTGCAAGTGTTGTATTTATATCCGGTATTGGATATGTATCCGCAATCGTAACATTATTTAGTCGTTTAAAATCAATTACGAGTCTGTACTGTTTTTCTACCTATGGCTTTGGCTTCTTTGGAACGATCCATATGGGTGAATTGTAGGGACTTCTGGATGGACGAATTATGCCTATGTCCAATAATTCCAGTGCTAGTTTTAATTTCCGCTTTGACAAAAGTGTCCACAGATCTACCTAAATCAATAGGGGCAAAAAGATTTTGGAATTTATGTGTCAGAATTAATAATTTCTTCTTGAATTCGGGAGGAATGTTACTATCGGGTATAGAAATAGTATTTATTTGCTTAGAGATTTTGTTTTTAAGGGGTAAAAGTGTATCGGATTTTAAAATGAGGAAATTTTGTTTTCTATCTATAACCGCTTCAAGTTGTCTTAACGTATCATCACCAATGATACCATCGAACGAGGTCAAGCCAGGGAGAACATAAAAAGTGAGAATATCGTCAAGGTGTTTGAAGAACTTCCCGCAGATCTTGTTTGTTATTTTTAAATTTCCTGCGGTTGAAATTACCAGGAAGGGTTTTTCAATGTTGTCAGAATATGGGGCTATTGCACTGGACACAAAATTTGTATTTGCAGTATCGATTAGGAACTCAAGGTTTCGACCATCTTGCGTTTTGTATTCTCTGCTTCCTCAAATGTATTTGCTTACTCACTCTGTTCAGTAGTATGGAAAAATCGTTGACGTTTATCTTGGGATTATTTTTCGAACTTGAACTGCCGTCCTGTGTTCTGGGACCTTCCTGAGTTCTGGAAGTGAGGTCTGTTCTGGTAGTCGACTTGCTTTGTCTGGATACTTCTGTCAACGTCCATTGGTTCCTGTGGCTTAGGTCCTGGAATTGGAGGTCGGTCGGTCCTTGGATGGAAACGGTGCACATAGGGTTTTTGATAGTTGCTAAAGTGTGGTTGGTTCGGTTGTTGCCAGACTCTAGGCTTAGGGGGAGGACTTGGTCTTATTTCTCTATTAAAAAATTGATTAATAGGGGAGGAGATGGTGTTGCTCACACCATTTTTGTGAATATAGTTTTTCCTGTAATTGAGGTTCTGCATCTCGATGCAGTCCGAGTAAGCTTCGGGCAAAGTTTGTGGTTTCTTGATGGCCAGTAGACGTGAAATATCGCCATCAAGACCGCGGATGAAAACATACAACGCCCTGTTCCTATAATTTTCAATAAGGACCTTAACTGTTTCTTCCGAGTAAGACTCGGTTTTAACCTTGTTAATTATCAATGAGAACTGATGATTCACGGCTGCGTAAAACTCATCTTACCTCATTCCTCTTTGGGTAAGGGCATTGAGCTGGTGCTCTAATGTCCTTATGTCCCTTTTATCTGCGTAATGCAGGGAAGTACATTGTTTAATGGATGCCCAATCATCGTCGAAAATATTATAAGATATTAGTGCTGCATCAGCGGGCCCCCTTATCTTTTGCCTGATACTTTGTAGAATAGCTCTATAGATTGGCTTTGCCCTAACTATACTATAATCCTTCAATATTCCTTCCACATTATGTATCCATGATACATATTGCGTAGGATTTCCATCAAAAACCTGCAACTCCTTGACGCAATCTGTAAGCTTGCTTATTTCCTTTAAATCTACTTCTGTGCTTGGCCCACGCAGTGGGAGTACCGGTGCAATTAAACTTCCTGACGCATTTGGACTTTCGCTTGCCCTCTGTTCCAAAACTTTAATCTTACATAGTGCCGTATTCACAGCACCAGTCAGTTAAGTTATCGCCTGCTTGATTTCATCCATTCCGCCGCGAGGAAAAATTTAAACAATTTAAGTGACAACCAAGCGAAAATAAGGCCAAAATCAACGAGAATTTTTTATTTATGACAATGCAATCGCACAATTTTGACACAATGGTGCACAATGCAATTGACTAAAAAAAAAGTGGCAATAATGCAGTTAGTGAGCGAGCAAATGTTTATTTAAATTTTATAAGAAGACTTAAGGGTACTCACATCAAAATGTTCATATTGATTTTATATAGGTTCCAAGCTGATTCTGGTTCCAAGGTGATTCCTATTTGTTTTTGTTTCCGTTACTCTTTGCTTGGGTCCTCGTCAAAATATCTGCAAGAAATTTTTGGTTCAGGATTTGTTTCTTGGACCGATGCTATCGCCACACTTCCATTTGCGCTCTCTGCAAATTGTTCTTATGTGAATAGTGCAGATTGGTAACTTGCTTATTAACACTTTCCCACTATCTGGAGGGACTGCGTGATCCTTTTTAGAAGCTGCCCATCAGCGACTTACTCAGGCACAGTTGACCTCACGCCCCGCCAATAACCATCTGACACTTTTTTGTTAGAAGAGTGTCCTGGAATATTGGTTGTGAGGAGATAGTTTTTCCTAAACACTAAGCTGGAGGGTCCCCATTTCGGAGTGAATCGCAGATTATTTTCCACCAAAGCTAATCAAACTGGAGGGTCCCCCTTTCGGAGTGAATCGCAGCTTGTTCCCCCCGCAAGTTACCAACAACGCCAGGATAGTATAAGGCAGACAGCTTCGGTCCCTGCTCGGTTGCCAGTTAACGCGTTTCCTACGCGTTTGTTAAAAAAATATATTTAGCACAAGCTAGCCAATGCCCCACGGGCCAATAAATTAAACTCACAAATTAATACTAAGTATAAGTTCTTTATTCTTACAATACCCAAAAATAACTGAAACGAGATTAACAATAGATATGACTTAAATACTAATTTGTTGAATTAGAAGAAGCATAAATTTAAGGAACAAGAACAAGATTAATATAATAAAATCTAAGCTAATAGCTTATGGTATGTGAAAATGCAGCGTCTGATGTTTTTGTATGCTTTGAAGGCATCCATTCCCTGCGTTCCATCGTAGTTCATTGACATTATCAACTCTTCAGTAAAAAAGCAGTGAAGTTTCTTATTAATATGAGATCTTCCCAAAATGCTTTATTACGATTAATTGCTATAAAAAAGAAATATTTTTAATAACAAAGTTAACCCCACAATCTGAACTTACGATTCCGTTGTAATTTTCGTCCAGGTCCTTTTCTAATGTCTCGAGATCCTCTTTATTAGCGATTGGAAAGAAACTGGGCTTCACTGATGGAATACTTTCCTTTCTGAAAAGTACTTGCAAAAGCGTCGTTTATTTTGCTCACATGTCCACAATTTGTGTTTGCACCTGCTCAATTCGGTCCAGCCTTTTTAGAATGTTTTGCAATATAGGCATCACTTGTTAATCTTTTAGTTAAAATATTTCAACTTAGTTTTTAGTTCAAGAACGTTCCTAAGGGTGCCTTAGTGCGTTTTACGACTAAACCAAACCGAACTGAATCTCTTTTTCCGCAATACGTTTTTCAGCTTCAGTTCGGCTCGGTTCGACCGTAAGTTAGCACTATAAATGCACTCTAAATAGATCATGTCCTTATCTTAAGCGCCACAAATTTCGCCGACTTCGATATCATCAGCATTGTATGAATTGTAAAATTTTTGTTGAAGGGCCATCTTGTATAATTGTTTAAAAATCAAGGCCTTGTAAAAGTATTCAATTTATTTGGTGTAAAATTGGTATTAAAACAAAGTTATCGTAGTGCAGTATTCTCATAAACTTGCATGTAATTTCACTCAAAAGAAAAGTATGGTCCTCATCTACTTCATTGCTATCGCAAATATATACCCCAATATTAACTGAGTTAATAGGCAAATCAAAAAAGCTCTTAAGGTTCTTAAATTCTCTGCCCAAAACAGTACCTACTTTAATTTAAGAATCTTATGATTTTCAGAACTTTGAACGATTTTAGTGAACATATATTGTCTGGTTCTATGGTACTTAAGAACATATCAGGCAACGTATAACTAAGTATTTCGTTGTTACGAATTCTAAATACCGGCTTCTTTAGAGGACTCGTCACATTTTCATTACCATATATGTTATAGAGCTGTTTCAAAATATTTGTTGGACTTCTGATATTTTTTTTGTATCTTGCAGAGCGTTTTCAAAAGGATATGCGGAAAATGAGTTTATATCACCGCAAGAGCTAATATAGTCTGTTAAGTGCAACAAATTGTGTACATTTTAGGCAACACTTTTTTCTCCATAACAATTTGGGAAAAACTTAACAAAGTCTGAAAACATTTGGTTAGCAATATTTTAATTGGTTGCGTAACTTTTTGGACATGAAGCAAGTCTGTATGCGCAAAATATACGTAAAAAGTGATAATACAAATTATCATCAACGATATCCTTCAAAAAACTATCGCTGATGATAATTAATAACTCCTGTACAGTCTTAATTCGGTTGCCTTAAACATTTTTACCTCAGAAAAACTTCTTGATTTTCGTGAAAATTCGCGTGGCATATAACCAACCACTGATAATTGCCGCCTACACACCTCATCTTTTTTGCCCCTGTTATTTTTTTCAGTTTTCCCATCAATTATGCATCTGAGTATTTTCCGTGCAACACCTAAATCAATGAGATGCATAGGGTCTAATGGGAATTGCGAAACCATCTTTACTCCTATTGTTTCAGGTTTTCAATAGAGGTTGGTGATGATCGACGCCGGCTCTCATTTCAAAAGTTTCGTCTGCCCGTAAGTCTGCAAATCAGTTGCATAAAACTGTATTAAATCCAATTCTTTGACCCACTTGTGTACATTTGGTACATCCATGAAAGGAAGTGTGCCCAACAGTACCTGAGAGGAATGAGCGGGCTGGTGCATCAGCAATAAAGCAACGTATTTGAAATTTAAGCGTTTTTTACTGAACTACCAGTCCATGCAATTCTATTTTTTTTTACTACATTAACAAAATCATGTAAAAAGCTTTCTATATTATTGGGTTTTCCCGACCCTACAAAAGCACCAATTATGAATATTTTAACATTTTTCATATTTACCACTTTGCCCATGATGAGCCAAAGAGCAGTGGAAGACCTTTTAAATAATGGTAAACCATCCCCTCCGATATCTTTTATCACCACTTCGTATTCTTGCAAGAGCTCTATTTTTTTAATTTGATTTTCTATTCCAAAGTGATAGTACAAACCTGGTGCTACCGTTCGCGTAAATAGTTTTAGATTTTCTAATATAATGAGGCTCACTAAAGTTCGGGGTACGCATAAATTTTCATCGTTTAACTTTTTTGAAAGATTTTCTGGACAGTGTTTCGTTGGTCTTGTTTCTTTGTACCACTGAACTAGTATGTTTTTAAGGTCTTTCTAAGGTTTTTTTTCGTCTCGTTACTGTTGTCTATAAATGAGTTCTGGTCATCTGAATCATCTTTTCCCTCTTCGACGTCCTCATTGTCATTGTTCTGTTCGTCCTCACTTTTCAGCATTTTATTGCTGCTACTTATTTTCGCCCAAGCCGTGTCTCTTTCTTTTTTTACAAGGCGCTTTAAATGCCTGCTGCTTACGCTTGCAATTTATTACTTATCACCAGGGCTCGGAATTTAATGCCCTTAAAAACATATAAAAATTACCTAAAAAAAAATGACTTAATGCCTAAAAAAAACTTTAAAAATGCCCTTAAAATACACTTAAAATGCCAAAAAATCTAAAATTTATTGATGTATTTTTTATTTATTTTTTCTTTGGCTAAGATGTTTGAAAAACTTATAACAAATAACAAAAGTAAGAGCATAAAAAATGATGCATACATTGCCATTAAAGTGGAAATAAAGTCACTTACCTCTGCCATCAATACCATTTGTTCACAAATCCAGCAAAAGCACAAGAGATTTCGTTCAGCTTATCCATTTGGCAGCAAACTCATTGAGCAGCGCACTGAGCTTTTGATAAAAACAACAATCCGAATGAAAACCTACACGAAAATATGTCCTTCTTTGTGTTCGGTCTGTTTATTGAGTGAAGTTCAGTTGATTTGCCGCTTACAAATTATTTGTAAGAAGTTTTATCCAAAAATGATACATGTGTCGTGCTTGGCACATGGTTTCCATAGGGTTGTTGAAGAAGTAAGAACAAAATTCTCAATGGTCGATTGCCTTATTTCAAATACCAAAAAAGTTTTTATCAAAACTCCATCTCGAAGAGAACAATTCAAAAGTTTAGCTCCTCGTAAGCCCTTCATTACGAGCTCGTCATTACGCGATCATTACGCGGGTACATGGCATGTTTATATTATTGTGACAATTTTGAAACTGTAAAGAATGTTTTATATACTTTTGATAGCCTTGAATCAAAAGGCACTGAAGAAGCTCAAAAATTGTTTTCCAACATTGAAATAGGAGACCAATTAACGTACATCAAAGCTAATTTTTAATCCATACCACAAACTATAGAAATTTTGCAGTCAACATCACTGACTTTGGAAAATGGAATTGATTTGATTAAAAGTCGAAAAGAAAAGTTTCTTGTTATGGATATATGGATATGGAGATATGGAATTCACGCTCATGTTTTTCTCGTCCTACAATGTTGTTGTACTGTAAACCTCTTTTCAGCCAGAACTTTTATTTCGCATAATTTACAAAAAAGTATTCTTCCATCTGTTGAAAATATATTTTTGCCAAATTCGACGACCATATTTTGTAAACGCGACTGCTCAGATGGTTTTTCCTTCGGAATTTTCTATAAGATTGCAAATCAAGTTGTTAAAGAAAAGCCACTCACGCGAAATTTTATAAAATTACAAAAGTAACGGTGCTCGCTTAAATATATTAAAATATATACAATGTGAGTCAACTTTGTGGAAGTGTTCAGAATTGCCTTTTCATGCTCTTCAGAACGAGAATAAGAACAAAAGAACGAGATAAATATACGATCGCATCATCTCTCTATGTCACACAGTTACCATTAACCACCTTTACAATTACCACCTTTACAGAAGTGATCGGCAGAGTTGAAAATGAGACTTTAAGTGAAAGCGAGGCAAATCAATTGTGTATCAGCTGAAACAATGCTGCTTTGCTACTGATTGTTTGTCGAATGACAGAAATACCATAATAATATGTGTGACCTTACATTTGTTTTGCAATCTGTTAAAAAGAGACAGAAGAGACTGACAAAAACTTTTGAAAGCAAAATGATGCCACACTGTAAAAATTGAAATTTAGGTGATCTAAAGTGACAAAAAATAACATTAATAAAAAAATTGCATTATTCCATAAAAATAACTCGAAAAATTTACCTACACTATGAAATATGAAATTTAAACCAGAAAAGACTTAAAAATGACAAAAAATGCCCTAAAAAAATTGTACCTTAGGTACCTGGGGACTATGAACGGTGCTTTTGCATCATTAAAAATAAAATGACGCGTCGATAACTTTGCTTTTTTATATTTTTATTTTGAAAAGTTTCCCAAAGTCTTTTGGTGGCATTACGACTTCGCTT
Source organism: Tetanocera ferruginea (assembly GCA_958299015.1). Classification (NCBI taxonomy): domain Eukaryota; kingdom Metazoa; phylum Arthropoda; class Insecta; order Diptera; family Sciomyzidae; genus Tetanocera; species Tetanocera ferruginea. The sequence goes on along the minus strand of OY282641.1, from coordinate 83,470,475 downwards.
CTAATCTAAGCCGTTGTTGTGCGAACACGAAGCAAATTCAGAAATATACTTTTGGGGGATATTTAAGTGCGTGAAGATAAATTCGTAAATCCGTCTCGATCTTAGCAAAGACACAAACCCATATTTTTTATGCGGAAAAAGTTAAATTAATACTTTTTTAAAGGAACGAATTTAAATTAGTGCAAAGTACGAATTTAACATAGCGCACAAATTCAACAAACATTTCCACGAATGTAACTTTCTTGATGGGAATCACTTTAAAATTGATTGATTCGTAACGATAAAAACTTATAAAATAAAAAACAAAATTTAAACAAATTAATACAAAACAAATTCAAGATTCAACTGCACAAACTTCGGATTAAAGCCATCCGAAAATGCAAAAAAATTAATATTTATATTATAGATACCAACTTTACTAGATTGACTTAAAAACATATCGGGAAGAGACCGATATGTTCATTGCATTAACTTTGATTTACAAAAAACTTCATTCGTATGTTATATACCACCACACAGGTAGTTGAATCAGGGTATATTCGGAAATGCAAAAAAATGCGCAAACTGCTTTTGCAGTACAAGCAGAACGTTCTGAAATGTAGAAAAAGTCATTTTTGTATCAAGCGCTTCTCATGATTTGCATTAAAAAAATTTTGCTGCTGATTTGCAGTATGCAATCGTGATGCATTTCCGATCAGACCCTCACCTTCTCATCGATACATAATTCATGCGACACACTCAGGATTTTGGCCAAAGGAATTTTTGGGAAAAGGATTAAAAGATAGCTTCATGGTAATAATTTGGAATGGCAAAAAAAGGAAATCCGAAATACAAACCTGGCATGATATGCATACCACTGGACAGGTAATTGAAGCACCTTTTCAAGTATATATAATTCATTCGTGCACACTCAGGATTTTGGCCAAAGGTATTTTTGGAAAAAGTAGTAAAAGACAGGTTCATTCAACTAACTTGAAAAGGCAAAAAAAGATATCCGAAATACAAACATGGCATATAGTGCATACCACTGGACAGGTAATTAAAGCACGTTTCCAAGAATATATGAATCATTCGTGCAGAGTCAGGATTTTGGCCACAGGAATTTTTGGAAAAAGTAGTAAAATATGTTATGTTCATGGTACTAACTTGGAAAGGCAAAAAAAGGATATGCGAAATACAAACATTGCGTGATATGCACACCACTTGACAGATAATTGCAGCATTTTTCAAAGGTAAAATGACTCATTCGTGCACAATCAGGATTTTGGCCAAAGGAATTTTTGGAAAAATTAGTAAAATATATGTTCATGGTACTAACTTGGAATGGTAAAAAAAGGATACAAGAAAACAAACATGGCATAATAAACATACCACTGGACAGGTAGTTAAAGCACCTTTCTAAGGATATATGACTCATTCGTATGACAAAGGGCTTCTGACACTCTGCATCTCAAAAAGAAACAAAAAAATCTTTATAAATTTGTCACTGTTCGTTTTTGTACCTTATCAATATTTTTGGTGAAAAAATAACTTATTTCACCAAATATTGACTAACCAAACATGTTATGGACCATTAACGTGTGCTCATCTTTGATTTCAAACTACAGTTCTCTAAGGAGGTATAAAAAAGCTTGTAAAAATAAAATAAACTACCTAAAAAATAAAATAATATACCTAGACATATCGACGAATGTTGTCAATTATAACTTACCAACAACATTCCTCAAAATGGAATACGAAATAAATAACCAACAATGTGACACAAATGACTCCCTGGTCATATACATATATTAAATATATTAAAAAATATATATTATAAAAATTATAAATTCAACCTCCATCCTTGAATAAAAAATACCATTTAAAATATCAATATTTTCAAATCTTACGGCACTTTAAATCCCAAAATGAGACCATAAAAATCAATCTATATATACAAAATAACCATACTGACGAATATTGTCGATTGCAACTTTTCATTAAAAATCTTTATACCGACAATACTTTTCAATATGAAATAAACTAACCACTAACCAGATAGTGTGGGTGGGAAACAAATTTTCAAAAAAGAAAATTGCTGAAAAAAAGAAAAATATTCGACCCGATGAAAACAATTTTAGGTGGAAAACAACCTAAAGCCTAACCCTTGCCGTGAAGGCGCGTGGGCTACCTTTAAAACGACCGCCAGATAGTCTCATCAGAAGGTTTTTTTATCTAACAAAATCTAACAAACCCTCTAAAAACTGAATGCACCGCTTAATCTTAAATAAAAAAGCTAAATCTATTCGAATTATCTGAGAGAAAAAGTATAAAAAATAACTATTTTACCTAAAAAAACATTCACAAAACATTCGGAAATTCTACACAAACATTAAGTTCACATTCACACATTAAGTTTTACTCAAAAAAATATTCTAAAAAAACAAATTCTTTAAAAGAAAAAAAGAAAAAAAATTTAATAAGTAAATATACAATATGAAATGCAAATTCTAAAATATATATTATAGTATATAAACTAACAAAACTTACAGAAAAATGTTTATTGGTGTTGTGTTTTTTTATTTTTATTTTGTTATACGTTTTAACGGTGACGAAGTTTAACTTTAAAACACGTAATTATTTTGTATCGAATGGCGGAAAAAATTTTGCTTAAAAACGCACAATATTTTATTATTTTTCTAGAAACAATTCAGAATTAAAAGTCATAAAAACAAATCAAATAGAATTTTTTATATTAGGGAATAAATATTAGTTTCTTAACAAATGTCATTTTAACACTCGCGTTAAAAAAAAACATTTTAAACACTACCGACACCCCCGACAGCATTCATAAACGACAAAAAAACAAATATTTCTTCCGACCGCGTACCGCACTTCAAAAAGATTTTTTTAAGACTGAAAACATATCTCTATTGAAAAAATGATCGCACTTCAAAAAGAATTTTTTAAGACTGAAAACATATCTCTATTGAAAAAATTATCGATGGTTTGATGGACGGAGAGAATTCCTTCTAAAAAAGAGAATATGGCAAAACAATTTTTTTCGTTTTTTCTATTTCGAGCGCACGCGACCAAGGATGAGACAGAACGGCATCTTTAAGTTTGGAAAATTAGCGGCATCGCGTCAGTCTGTACTTGTTTTAATTGTTTTCGCGTATTTTTTTAGATGATTTCTTACGCATTTTTTTGCATATATTTTGTTGGTAATTTGTGTGGGTCCAGAGAATTGTAAAGTTATAGTTGTTATTGGTAAGAGTGTACGTTTTTTTGATGTGAGAGTTGTTTTGGTGTTTTTTTGTTTTTTGATGAGAGAGTTATTTTGGTGTTTTTTTTTGGTGATTGATGTTTTTGGTTTTTTGATGTGAGAGTTGTTTTGTTTATTAGTATATTCGTTTATTTTTTGATTGTTATCGATCTATTTATTTATTTTTTATTTTTTGATATATTAATTAATTTTTTTTATTTACAAATTAATTTTTTATTAATTATTTGATTATTTCATTATTTATTTTATTATTTATTTATTTCTTAATTGATTTATTTATATATTTTTATTTATTGATTTTTAATTAATTTATTTATTTATTTAGTGATTTATTTATTTATTTATTTATATATTTTTTTATATATTTATAATTTATTTATCTATTTTATTTTGTTATTTTTTTATTTATATATTTATTTTTATATAGTTTTGGTTTATTTTTATAAATATATATTTATTTATTTATTTTTTTTTGATTATTTATTTATTGATTATTTATTTATTTTTTTATTTATTTTTTTTATTTATTAATTAATTTATTTATTTATTTTTTTTTTTATTAATATATTTATTCATATTTTTTTTTATTTATTTTTATATTTATTTATTTATTTTTATTTATTTAATTATTTATTTATTCATCTTTTTATTTATTAATTTATTTTATTTATTTATTTATTTTAATTCATTTATTTTTTATTATTTAACTATTTATTTATATATTTATTAATTTTTTATTAATTTTTAATGTTTTAATATATTTATTCATTTGGTTTTTGTGTGGGTTCAGAGTTTTTGGTGAGAGTTGTTTTAGAGGGTGAGAGTTGTTTAAGAGTTTTGGTGTTTTTTGTTTTTATGTTTTGGTGGTTTTTGTTTTGTGTTTTGGTGTTTTTTAGGTTTTGTGTGGGTTTAGAGATTTTATTGGTTAGAGTTTCCTTCTCCGGTTGTTCGCCATCAAAGATGACGAAAGGTACATCCAGCTTTGGTAAACGTCACAATAAGACGCACACCTTGTGCCGTCGTTGTGGTCGTTCCTCATATCACATTCAAAAGTCAACATGCAGCCAGTGCAGATATCCTGCAGCTAAATTGCGTTCCTACAACTGGTCCATCAAGGCCCAGCTGCGTTTCCTTAAGGTTCCTTAAGGTTGTCAGAAGGCGTTTCCGTAACGGTTTCCGTGAGGGCACCCAAGCTAAGCCAAAGAAGGCCAACCAAATCAAATAGATTCATTCGCTTGCAAGCTGAGTGTTTCGTTCTGGCTGACTTTCGTTGGTGTTTGACAGTGCTTCTGTTTTGTTTTACACTAACTTAATGTAAAGTACAACAAAAAACTTTGGTAAACATTAATAAAAGAAGGATTTTTTTTTTGTTTTAATAGTTTATTTGTAGAGTGGTAGTTTTTTGTGGGTTTAGAGATTTGACGGGTTTAGAGGTTTTATTGGTGAGAGTGGTCGTTTTTTCTTTGATATTTGTTTGGCAAAGTGCTTCTGACACTCTGTATCTCAAAAAGAAACAAAAAAATCTTTGTAAATTTTACAAAGTGTCAAAATCACATTGCCTAGGGAGCTAGAGACGGATAAAAAATTAAAATTGCCACTAACGTCCTGTCACTGTTCGTTTTTGTACCTTATCAATATTTATGACGAAAAAATAACTTATTTCGCCAAATATTGACTTACTAAAGATCAGACCATGAACGTGTTCTCAACTTTGATTTCAAACTACAGTTCTCTAAGGAGGTATAAAAAAGCTTGTAAAAATAAAATAAACTACCTAAAAAATAAAATAATATACCTAGACATATCGACGAATGTTGTCAATTATAACTTACCAACAACATTCCTCAATATGGAATACGAAATAAATAACCAAAAATGTGACACAAATGACTCGTGCTCATCCCTGGTCATATACATATATTAAATATATTAAAAAATATATATTATAAAAATTATAAATTCAACCTCCATCCTTGAATAAAAAATACCATTTAAAATATCAATATTTTCATATTGAATCTTACGGCGCTTTAAATCCCAAAATGAGACCATAAAAATCAATCTATATATACAAAATAACCATACTGACGAATATTGTCGATTGCAACTTTTCATTAAAAATCTTTATACCGACAATACTTTTCAATATGAAATAAACTAACCACTAACCAGATAGTGTGGGTGGGAAAAACATGCAAAAAAAGACAATGACAAAAACACTCAGTTATAAATGCTAAAAAAATGATTTTAAAAAGGAATTTTGTTTTGGAAAAAAGATGAAATTTGCTGCAAAAATGAAAATTGCTGAAAAAAAGAAAAATATTCGACCCGATGAAAACAATTTTTGGTGTAAAACAACCTAAAACCTAACCCTTGCTGTGAAGTCGCGTGGGCTACCTTTAAAACGTTTTTCGACTACCGCCATATAGTCTCATCAGAAGGATTTTTTTATCTAACAAAATCTAACAAACCCTCTAAAAACTGAATGCTCCGCATTCGAAATAAGCTAAATCTACTCGAATTATCTGAGGGAAAATATATTAAAAATAACTATTTTACTTAAAAAAACATTCACAAAACATTCGGAAAATCTACACATACATAAATTCATTCACACAGTGAGTTTTTCTCAAGAAAAATATTCTACAAAAAAATTCTTTAAAAGAAGAAAGAAAAAAGAAAAAGTAAATATAAGAAGTAAATTTACAATATGAAATGTAAATTCTAAAATATATATTCTAGTATATAAATAACAAAACTTAAAAACAAATTTTGTATGGTGTTGTTTCATTTTTTTATTTATATTTTATTTTGTACGTTTTAACGGTGACGACTTTTTACTTTTAATACTCGCTATTACTTTGTTTTGAACGGCGGAAAAAGTTTTTACTTTAAAAACGCACAATATTTTATTATTCTTATAGAAGAACAATTTCAGAATTATAAATTTTTATTACTATCGAAAAATATAAAAAACAAATTAAAAAGAATTTTTTAGCCTTTTATATGAGTTTCTTAACAAATGTCAGTTTAAAACTCGCGTTCAAAAAATAATTTTAAACACTCCCGACACTCCCGACATCATTTTGCATGACAAAAACAAATTTTTCTCCCGACCGCGTACCGCACTTCAAAAAGATATTTTAAGACTAAAATATATTTCTATTAAAAAATGATCGATGGTTGATGGACGGAGAGAATTCCTTCTAAAAAAGAGAATATGGCAAATCAATTTTTTCGTTTTTTCTATTTCGAGCGCACGCGACCAAGAATGAGACAGAACGGCGTCTTTAAGTTTGGAAAATTAGTGGCATCGCGTCAGTCTGTTCTTGTTTTAATTGTTTTCGCGTATTTGTTTAGATGGTTTCTTAAGCATTTTTTTACATATATTTTGTTGGTAATTTTTGTGGACCCACAAAAAATTGAAGGTAAGAGTTGTTATTGGTAAGAGTGTACGTTTGATAAATTTTTGGTGTAACAGTCGCAAACAACAATACAAATTTAAATTAGAAGTAAATTGCTATGAATATAGGTCAAATATAAACAAACACTTAATTCCTTCAGTAGGCACATAAATCATGTAAACAAATACTCAAATCAGACAATATAGAAATACAAATACTTAAATCATACAATATCGTCTTCAACAGAAGCACTTCTTAAGAATGGGTGAACTTAGGAATAAGCCAAAAGTATTGAAAAATATTTTCCGTTAAATCTTTTTTATGTATATATTCTTTGGGGTTATTTTGTTTTATATGTTTTCGTTTGGGCAGATAATTTTCAATTTATGTATAAACTTTAAAATATTATTAAAAAAGGCCATTATTATTTCATATTGTTGAATTGATATATATTGTAACTTTAAAAATGTCAGAAAAAATTGAGATTGAGTGGATGTCAGAAAAAATTGAGATTGTGAAAAAACTTATCATTTGACCACCGTAATTTTTTGTTGGTGGAAAGTTTACATATTCTGCTTTAAAAATTACAAAACAAACAAAAGGTTCAAAAAGGTTTTTCAAAAAGTTTGCAACTATAGCATAAAAAAAACCAAAAATATTTATTTTTTTTAAATCGCTTTTTAATAGCTTTCTAACGATACTTCATTTACAAAAATCGGGTAACAGATGATAGAGATATGATTTATTGGAAATGACTCTATTTTCAAGATTTTTACTTTTATTAAAAATTGGTGTCTCCATAACTTTTGAAAAAATGGCAAAAAAAAAACAAATAACTTACATTCTTATAAGTGGAAAAAGTACCCTTAGACAAAATTTCGAGCCAATCGAAGAGCATGAAGCCAATCACGACTTATATTGGGCGTGGAATGCCCGTATTGGGAAAATATTGAGATTTTATTTAACTTTTTAAAATGGGATTATAATAAAAACTGTGACTTTTAATTTTCGATTGTTTAATATACAACTGGAAATTAATATAAATGTAAGCTAACACATTTTACAGTACTCCGAAAAGAGTTTTAAAGCTTATATTGATTTGGTAGTTTTGTATCCATTCTGGTAGTTTTTTTAATGTAGTTGGTGGCAAAAACCAACTTGTTTTCGGTGGCAACCCTGTCTACAATTAATTTCATCGAACATGTTCGGTTAATTCATTCTTTCAGCCGTACCGTACTGGTTGCATGCTTTGGATTTTTCGCTACAGCTATGCAAGAACGATTTGTGTTGTATATATAATTATATATGTGGTCAATCAAACCTTGTTGTCTTAGTGCCTGCGTTCGCAAACATTTCTTTGTATTTAATGGAATTGGCGTGGTTTATATGACCTAGTTTGTCAAAATACCACCTTGTTGAGCCAGAAGCTCATCTGCTTTAGCAAGACATAACGATTTGTATTATATAAATTAGGGTGTATCGAAATGTATTGACCTAAGTTAACACTCAATTCCACCCCTAAATAATGAAATAAGACGGAAAGACAATGCAGACATTTTTTTTAATGAATTCCTGGTTCCCCAAATAGCGGTTTTCTATGTTAATCGAGCACTGGAGTACTTTTGTACTGGAGCCCACCTAACGGTACATTTTTTTATAAAAATACTATAGATATCGATTCACTACTAAAAGCGATTTATGAATGCAAATTTTCAGAGAGATCGGACCACGTACAAGAGTGTCAGCATAGAAACAAAAAACTCTGATATAACCTATATTCAACTAATTTTGTACTGGAGCCCATATTACAGTACAGTTCTTTACAAAAACCACCACATATACTGATTAACCATTAAAACCAACTTATTCATGCAGATTTTCAGAGAGATCGAACTACGTTCAGAAGTGTCAGCATAGAAAAAAAAAACATCATTGAACATATTTTGGATTACTTTTGTACTGGAGCACATTTTAACGTCCCCTTTTTTACAAAAACCCCCATAGATCTCAATTAACCACTTACGATAACTTACGCATGCATATTTTCCAAGAGATCAACACGTACAGTTCAGTTTACCCTTCAATGAGGGTTCAGTTTAGCTTAAGTTCCTAATCTGCCTGTTATAAAATTTCACAAGTGCCTGATCTGTCTATGTTCGAAGCAGCATAAATTATTGTTTGCTTTTGCAAAAAAAAAATATGGAAGTAAATTTTTAGAGATTTCAAGACACTTTTGCACTGAAGCTGACTTAGAACTACAAATACACTAGAAGTTGATTATGTTACTATACCAAAAACTGATTGCCTTAAAAAATTTATGAAAAGTCGTGTGTAAACATTAAGTTGATTCATGTCACTTTGTAAGTTTTCGTAAATCGCAAATTGTATTCTTCGTAATTGAAATTGACATGAACGAACTTTTAGAATTTTTTTACGTTTTTTTTTGTAAACTTAAATTGATCGCATTCTGTACAATTGAGCGCTCAGGTAGAGATGTAGCACACTGTTCAGTTTGTTTTCTTTTCAAAATAAATACAGCGAAAAGCTGCTTGAAATTGTATTATTTTCATACATTAAGTAGTCTAGTTAGTCAATTGGTAACATTCTTGACTGCTATTACGGTGGTCCCAGATTCGAATCGCAGTCATGCTATTGTCCAACGCTAACTTTAACTGAGGTAAAGGCAACGCACTTACCTCGGATTCAAATAATCACGTTAATAAACCTTTTCGGCACACATGGTACATCCTACCCTTGTTTTCCTTTATTTTACTTTTATTCCTACTTGCATATCACCCCTTTTGCGAACCAAGACAGTCTTGATTGAAGAAGGGACATCTGAAATCCTTGTTTTAAAGCTTAAAAAGTATACCTCCAATTTCTACACATTGAAGAAGGGACATCTGAAATCCTTGGTTTAAAGCTTAAAAAGTATACCTCCAATGTCTACACAGCCATTCAGGCAATGGAATCAGCTTCGGATGTTCAGGCTGAAAAATAGTTTCATCAAAATGCCGTGGCCTCAGAGGAAACACTGCTGTCTGCAGATGGTAATTTAACCCTTACTACGTTAATCATGAAAGTATTTCAAAACTTTAGATAACTCCAGCGCGTTCCGGAGGCTCACCTTCAGTTATGGAAACCAAAAAGTAGTGCTTCAAAGAGCAGCAACTTTTGGAGAGCAGTTAAATCTAACACCTTATGCCATGGAAGTAAGAACTATCTCGACTCTTTCATTCAATATTGGAAAGCCAGTAAGAATGATCTGTCTGAATTGAGAATAGGCAATAAAATTAAACAAACTTGTTTCCCCGCTAGTACATACAATTTTCACATGTATTTTGCAAAAGACAAAGTGTATTTTAAAAAATGGAAGCAGCATGAATTAGACTGTAGATTTAATCTTCGCGAAACTATTCACTATGGTTGTCCGTTAAACCTCTCAGCAACACTTCGCCCAAAGGACGAAAGGTGCAACTTGTCACTATAAAGGCTGCCACCCCTCCATCTGATCCACCAAGAGTTATTCCAATAGGTCCCAGCAACACTCCACTAGCAAAACAGCAAGCATCCGTTACGTATTGATAGTTCTTTATGCAGGACGCTTTAATCACTTCCTGAATCAGCAGTTTTTTGGCTTATCGCAATGACGTCCGATGGAGTCACTTTTAACAAAGGAGCTGGGTGGTGGAACCATGATTCTGCCAGTGGATTCAACCGCTGCTGGATTTAATCCGCTTAAGTCACAGAAGGAGACATCTAAGATGCTGTTAGATTATGCTTTTATGTCGCAATTTGCACCGAAAAGAGACATGTTAGCTGTCTTAGGTGCAGCACAGCCATGCCGACAGCTTTTTTAGATGTTCTCCCAAGGATAACTTTGCACGCTTTCTGATTATATCTTTAAATAAACGATTCGGCTTATTATATTCACTCAAAAGAATAAATAAAAGAATTCTTTTATTTTCAGTGAAAGATAATTTCCAAATCAAACAAATTTTTTATTTTGACATTCAAATCAAAAAGCTTACGCAAACTTTTTTGCGAAATAAGCATCAAATTTGGTTCGTAAAGTTAACGAACATTCATATCCCAATATATATTCAAATAATTTTGACGTTTCGTAAGTTCTTATGAAATACGAGGTTAAGAACTACTTACGCAGTGATATGAAGCACCTTATTATATTATTATATTATATTATTTCAAAATGAATTAATTTGACAAAGTAGCTGTCGTATGACGATAAACTTTTTAAATTCAATTTAACGAAAATCTTATTTGTGTCAAATTTGGGACGCTTCGATCGTGACTCCAGAGTTGAAAACATAATTCCTTCTCGACGTGCCTCCGGAGCAGGGTTGGTTGATGAATTATTTCAATTATTTCTTTGTCCAAGATGGCAGTCTTTGCAAGTTTTTCGATGCTCTTATATGACATTCTACGGGTTTATGGTGGTTCGGTATAGTACAAATTCCGATCAAACATGTTGTAGTAGTTTTCGCAATCGAACCTGATGTTTGGAAGACGATAAGTGCGAATTTGTCCAATTTCTTCTGCGGACTTCTCACATGCTTGCAGAATTTTTGTGTAGCTCATAGGTCGTATATTACGATCGTCATAAAAAATCAAAGCCAGCAACAAATTTTCTGGGTGCGCAAAGAAGCAATTATTTTTTACAAACATTGTCAACAATTTTCCGATAATTTGAAGGCAAATATCTTGAATTTCTTAAGAAATTAAAAAAGTGGACGCTGCCGTGCGTGATGGAATACTGATGTTTAATGTTGAAATACATTGGAACGTACACCCGAATAATGTATGTTGCCAATTCCTGTAGCTCTTGCGTTGGTTGTGCTTGTGATACGAAATAGCTCAAAACTCTACTGGCTTTTGTGAGCCAACGCGCGGGATGGATGCGTCCCGGGTTTTTATTAGTAAAGTTCAAAATGCCTGTCGCTACTGCAGCGGTTGCTATATCAAACAAATACTTTTGATTGGTACTTTCGACAGTAATTCCGATATTTGGTGGCGTACTTCCCTCAACAAATGGAATCGCTTTAAAATTTGCAATCTAAATAAATAAATAGAAATAAAAAAGTATCTAAGTTAGTAAACGAGAAATAATTTAAAAAAGGTTTAATGCCCAAATAAATGCCGAAATGGCAATTCAATAAAGCGCTGATCAGAGTGAAGGAGTGATTGTCGATTCTCTTTCTACTCGAATTTAGCGTTCGAGTAAAATCGGCTTTCGAGTCGAACTACAGAGTAACCCCCCATATCAACCAGCGTATAATTCCGTTGTTGATGCCAGTGTTTTTCACTTCGCCATCAGAACAAACACCAATTAAGACCGATATATTGTGATGCTTTGTTTGAAAAAGTTCAAAACAATTTCGTCAGTGGATGGTGCAGTCGAATTACCGCGAATTGAGGCAGAACCCAAGAATTTTGAATATGGCTGCTTTAGAATGGTTAAATGGGTTTCATCGATTATTCGCGGATGACGCGTTCCATCACCCGTTTTCTCCAGGTTAAGAGTTTTGTCTTGTAGTGTACAAACTAATATACAAGTTTTAATTAAATACTTTAATTTTTTTATCTACTTTGTTTTGAAATTTTTTATACATTCAAATTTTAAAGATTCAAAAAATAACTTACTTCAAATTTTTTTCTTCAGATTAAAAAATGTTATAAAACAAATGTATACATGAATGAACATGATTAATTATTATTAATAGGCCTATTACGGTTCACAGCATTAACCTGTTGTGTCTTCTGTCGAGTAGAGACAACAGTCAAGAAGACACAGCAGTTTTAAGCTATTATGGTTCACAACAATACCTTGCTGTTATTTTTGATTGTGGAATGTATGTAGAATTTGGTGCTTTGACTGTTCGCTGTTAAAAATAATAACAATAAACATGCAATTTTCGTTTTAATTTGAAAGAGTTGCAAATAAAAAAATTAATAACGCGTTGGACAGACATTATTTTTTGCATATTTATTATAAAGTGACGTGATTACTATGTCCCAACTAATGTGCATCATAATAAGTGTGTTGAAGACTCAGTATTGTTGACAGACAAGAGTGGATTGTATTCGGTTGTATTGTTGTCTAACCTAATAGCTCTTTACACATTGAAGACAGAAATGACTGTTGTGTTGTAAACTGTAATAAGGCCGTAAAAAAAATATTAATAAATAAAAATTTATATAAAACAACAAGTTCAATTGTAATAAATAAAATAGTGCACACAAAATCATGGTGCACCAAAAAATGGCAATCCTGCCAGGAGATCTAGCATTAATCCTACAAATGATAATGCTAACAATCCTACAAATGATCCCGCTAAGAATCCCGCTAACGATATTGCAAATAATGTTTTAAAAAACAAACAGCATCAGCATGTACATTTATATTGTAGTTCTAAATGCAACAATAACAACAACAACAACTACATCAGTTGCAGCAACAACTTCAATAACAACTCATACCTGTCACAATCAAAACATCTATAAGATAAGTTATCCATAATTTTTATTACAATTATTCAATATTTGGCTTTATATTTTTTTTAATATTACTATTAACTATTATTATACCACACTTAATGATTTAATGCACTTTAAATATTAATTTTAATTTTTTTTCATTTATTTATTTGACATCTAAATTATTGAGCATTGGAAACTTCTCTCCTTTTTGTTTTTATTTTATTAACTCCTTATTTATTTTCAATTTACATAATATTCACATTTCAAATGGTATTAACTAGATCATTTACTAGAAACAATCTATGGCAAACAAATACACTTCCAATTAATACCGATCCTAACACAACTGAAGACAACACCAACATTTCTCAAACACCTCCATCCACCGTTTCTCCAATTAATACATCAACTCCAAATCAAAACACTTCTCAAATATTTTTATCTAATACATCAACACCAAATCAAACCACAACAATGGAGAACAACCACACAACTTTCCAAAACCTCATATCCCTCACACACCAATCACACAATTCTGTAAAATTACCATAATTTTGGCTCGAATGTCCTGATGCTTAGTTTTTACAAGCAGAAGTACAATTTATAATGGATGATAATTAAAAATTTCAATTTTTCTAATTTCACTTCCGCAACATGTTATTACAAAAATTTTGGATGTTATTCATCTAAAGATATTCTCTTAGCGAAGAGAAGAGATTGGAAGAACTTTTTTCCAATACTCAATTAGGTAACCGTAAACCTTCTGAATTTTTTCGCAACATGAAGTCTCTGGCCGGTTCCAACTCAATCGTCGGTTGCGAATTACTGTATAAGTTGTGGCAACGAAAATTACCACAACACTTACAGATACATTTGACGTCTTGTGGTACTAAAGTGATGATGAAAGAATTAATCTCGCAGATAAAATTTATTAAGTCACAAATAAATCACAAAATTCAGCAACAATTTCGAGCACCAATCAAAATTCAATCGAACAGTGCATGCAGAGTTTAACCCAAATTACTGCAACACTTTGTCAAAATTTAAATCAAATTACCATGGACATAGCCGAACTCAAGTTAAGATCCAGATCCCATGATCGAAACAATTCAAGATTAAGAAGCAATTCCAGAAGACGATATACAAATTCTCGTAATAACATTTGCTGGTATAACAGAGAATTTTATGAAAATGCAATTAAATGTATTAAACCATGTGCTTTTATAAATAAAAACAATAATAACAATTTCGCCCAAAATTTAAACTAAATCATTCCATAATGATGGTGCCAGATAATGGAACCCAAATAAAACCCAATCGCAGCCTTTTCATTTTATATAAATATAATTATAGAAACTTTTTAATAGATAACGGCGCAGTAGTTTCAGTTGTACCATCTTCAAAATTCAAATCATCCAATAGAAATTTTGACATCAATTTAATAGCGGCAAATGGTTCATCAATAGAAACTTTTGGATAAAACTCTTCAAAATTGACATAGGTTTTCGTCGTGATTTTGAATTTCCATTTTTATTAGCAAATATTTCCACCCCTATTATTGGAGCTAATTTTTTAAAAAAATTTGGAATAATAGTTGATATGAAAAATAAACAAATAATTGATTTGATTACCAAATTAAAAGTAAATGGAACTTCTGGTTTTTGCGATATTTATTCTCTTAAATTCACAATTTCACTAAAATTAAATTTTCAAAATTACTTAAGAAATTTCCATCTCTCACTTCTGAACCAGACTACACTAAACCAGTGAAGCACAATCTGGTTCATAGAATAGAAACAACAGGAGTTTTTCCGTTTACTAGACCTCGCCGTCTAGACGCAATCAAAATGAAAATTGCTAAAACTCAATTCGAATATCTTTTGAAAGTTGGTATATGCAGACCTTCAAACTCTCCCGTAGCTTCTGCTCTTCATTTAGTTTCTAAAAAAAGAAGAAAATGACTGGCGCCTATGTGGAGATTACAGAATGTTAAACTGTATTTCTATACCAGATCGTTATCCACTTCCACCCATATATGATTTAAGTATCGAATCTAAAAATAAGACCATATTTTCAAAAATTGATCTTGTTCGTGCGTACCGCCACATTCCAATGGTCGAAGAAGATATTCATAAAACTGCAATTACAACACCATTTGGAATGTTTCAATTTCTACGCATGCCATTCGGTCTACGAAATACTGCTCAAACTTTCCAACGTTTCATCAACGAAGTATTCTTCTGTTAAGATTTTGTTTTTACATATGTGGATGACATTTTAATTGCCAGTGAAAACGAGACTCAACACCATGAACATTTAAAAATTATTTTTAATCCACTACAACAATATGAACTCAACCTTAAACCCTCGAAATGTATATTTGGTGTACCTTCACTAGATTTTCTTAGCTATGAAATCTCCTCGAATTGAATACAGCCCTCCAAAGATAGAGTTAATCTTATCACAAATTTCGAAAGACCAACTTCCATAAATAAACTACAAAAATTTATTGGAATGGTAAATTACTGCCATCGGTACATTCCGATGTTTGCTTCTGTTATATATTTTATAATTTTCTCAAAAACTTAGTCCAACAGCAATAAAATATTCTACTTTTGACAGAGCAGTTTTAGGAATTTATTGTGCTGTTAAACATTTTAGACACTTCTTAGAAGAAAGACAATTCATTATTTATGCAGACCACAAACATTAAACATTTATCATAAATTCAAAAAAAAACTGATCATCCAGACAAACACGACACTTAGAATACAAAGCTCAATTTACAAACAACATACAATACATTTCCGGAAAACAAAATATAGTCGCAGGCCCTCTTTAACGCATTCCAGAAATTGGTGCTATATCTACGCAAGACACACATTTTCAAACACTTCACAAAGAACAACAATCTGACAAAACACTAAAATCTCTCATAGAATCTCCAAATTCTAAATGGAATCTAAAAGAAATTCTAGTTCCTATATTGAATATTAAAATTTAATGCGACATTTCTAGTAATGCTTCTCGACCATTTGTCCCAATTTCCATGCGAAGAAGCATATTTGACAAAATACATTCATTATCTCATCCTGGCGTACAAGCCACGAGACGATTGATACAAGCAAAATATTTTTGGCCTAACATGCGAACAGAAAGAAATGATTGGTCATCCAGTTGTATCAATTGTCAAAAATAATACCTATCCAAAAAATTGAAATTCCACCAGGTAGGTTTGAGCACATACATATGGATCTGGTGAGACCACTACTACAGTAGTAGACTGTAGAAACAACTTTCGTAAAAAATTATATTCCACGTTTTGATGCTCCACTCAAAGTTACTATGGATCAAAGCATACAATTCACATCAAAAGTGTTTAGAGAATTAACAAGTTTACTGGGTGCTCATTGTTGTGTATTGTTAAATGTCTCATAGCGGACTGACTTTATCTATAACATAAGTACAAAAAGTAAGCTTAAATTAATGAGTATGGTAATACATAGTAGCGTTTAAACATAAATCATGATATAATTACTCCAAGGTAGTATTAACGTTTCTGTTGGAAACGGACGTTTGTCAAAAAATATAACAAGAAAGAGAGCGCTCACAATCCGTCATAGCATACAATTAATTTTCACTGGTCACATTCAGCGTACCCAACAGTTGCCAACTGCTAAGTCAAAACTTGATGCACATAAATATGAAGTTGCGCATTAAAATGCATTTAAAAATAGAAAATTTTTAATTTGTCGGTAAAATTTCCATTCGTATTTGATACAAAGCTTGATATTTCATAAACTTGACAATTTTTCTGAAACTTCAATACCGATAATAGCGCTCCCCGATGTGTTGTTGTCACAACAGTTGACACAGCTGAATGTGGCCAACGAATATAACAACGAGCAGCTGTTTTTGACAAGGGTTCGTTTACTTGTAGCTGAGAGAATCAACATTTGTCAACACTACCTGGTAAAATTATTCTATCATGAACATAAATATAGAGATAACGGTAGGGTGGTTCATATATGTGATATATGGAGCAGGGTCGGTTGATGATTCTGTGGCGAGTTTGAAATGTCTTTCCGTGTCTTGAATTAATTCAATTATTTCTTTGTCCAAGATGGCAGTCTTTGCAAGTTTTTCGATGCTCTTATATTACATTCTTCGGGTTTATGGTTTTTCGGTATAGTACAAATTCCGATCAAACATGTTGTAGTAGTTTTCGCAATCGAACCTGATGTTTGGAAGACGATAAGTGCGAATTTGTCCAATTTCTTCTGCGGACTTCTCACATGCTTGCAGAATTTTTGTGTAGCTCATAGGTCGTATATTACGATCGTCATAAAAAATCAAAGCCAGCAACAAATTTTCTGGGTGCGCAAAGAAGCAATTATTTTTTACAAACATTGTCAACAATTTTCCGATAATTTGAAGGCAAATATCTTGAATTTCTTAAGAAATTAAAAAAGTGGACGCTGCCGTGCGTGATGGAATACTGATGTTTATGCTGAAATCGCAATATTGCGTCAGGTCGGTCGTGCGCCGATCGTACTTTATATCGACGTTGCATAAACTTTACGAGATGAGCTGTCAGAACACACGACCTATAAATTAACAAAACTCAATGTTGCACTGACAGATCGTGCGTCTGTAATTTTGGTGATGCCAATAAAAGCAGCTATACAAAAATGACCACAAAAGTTGTTTTTCCCCCAATTGTAAATCTCGCAATTTCTATATAAATTTCTAAGATATCGAATAATACAAATAGATTAACTTTATCAAAATTTTCATTTGATTACTTTAATAGCATGAGTTATTAAAAAACATTATATAAAACATAGATTCCAGCGATTATAAAAGAAATCCCACGAAAATCTACACATTTTAAGCACTTTCAATGAAAATGCAACTCTGCTCTATGAAGAAATGTCAAACGCACGACCGAGTAGAACATTTTTCTACTTATCTCGTTAGATCGTACTTTGGTCTTTTTTTACCTCTTCTTCTTGTTTCACGATATAAAGTACGACCAACGCTTGAGGTCGAATTTCAATTTGCACCATAAGAACACGTTGATCTCTACTCTAGCTGTCAACGCACGACCGACCTAACGCAGTATTGCGATTTAGCCATTAATGTTGAAATACATTCGAACGTACACCCGAATAATGTATGTTGCCAATTCCTGTAACTCTTGCGTTGGTTGTGCTTGTGATACGAAATAGCTCAAAACTCTACTGGCTTTTGGGAGCCAACGCGCGGGATGGATGCGTTCCGGGTTTTTATTAGTAAAGTTCAAAATGCCTGTCGCTACTGCAGCGGTTGCTATATCAAACAAATACTTTTGATTGGTACTTTCGACAGTAATTCCGATATTTGGTGGCATACTTCCCTCAACAAATGGAATCGCTTTAAAATTTGCAATCTAAATAAATAAATAGAAATAAAAAAGTATCTTAGTTAGTAAACGAGAAATAATTTAAAAAAGGTTTAATGCCCAAATAAATGCCGAAATGGCAATTCAATAAAACGCTGATCAGAGTGAAGGAGTGAGGGTCGATTCTCTTTCTACTCGAATTTAGCGTTCGAGTAAAATCGGCTTTCGAGTCGAACTACAGAGTAACCCCCCATATCAACCTCCAAACAGCGTATAATTCCATTGTTGATGCCAGTGTTTTTCACTTCGCCATCAGAACAAACACCAATTAAGACCGATATATTGTGATGCTTTGTTTGAAAAAGTTCAAAACAATTTCGTCAGTGGATGGTGTTGTCGAATTACCGCGAATTGAGGCAGAGTCCAAGAATTTTGAATATGGCTGCTTTAGAATGGTTAAATGGGTTTCATCGATTATTCGCGGATGACGCGTTCCATCACCCGTTTTCTCCAGGTTAACGGTTGTTGTCTTGTAGTGTACAAACTAATATACAAGTTTTAATTAAATACTTTAATTTTTTTATATACTTTGTTTTGAAATTTTTTATACATTCAAATTTTAAAGATTCAAAAAATAACTTACTTCAAATTTTGACGTAGAATTACGTCTTACAGCGCGGTTTGTATGGGATCGTTTTAACAGATTTTTTCAAGGTCATTAGGCAACGTTTTGACGAATACTTTGGGTATACCTACAGCCTTTAATACTCATTGTTAAAGATAATATATATATTAAAATATCAGATATATCCTGCGATGAATGAATATCTAATTTTGGATTTTGTCACTATTATATTAAAGTCACAAAATAGTAAAATATAAGAAGAAAAATGCATGTTTTTATCTAAGAAAATCAATCATCAGCTGCTTATGTGTCTGCTGCTTTCTTTGTTTTTCTTTCGTTGTTTATGCTTGTATTGCTTTTGCTTCGCACGACCTGATTGGTTGTTTTGGCAGCATTGTAAGCATTGGGTTTATGTATGCACTACTGTTCTAGTATACTTTTTTGAAACCAGAGGTCATGAACCTCTTTTCAACTCAGTCAATGAACTCAAACTGTCAAATTTAACGAAATGGGTCTGTGATCCGGTTAGATTTAACTCTTATGAAAAAAACGAGTTGGATCATATTTCGTTTAATGCTTTTACCCAATAGATGGCGTAAAATTATAATTTTGTTTTTAATGCAAATTAATTTGGATTCCACATCCCATTAGCACTAGCGAGTGTAGTTCGCAAACTATACATCGAACAGAGACGAGAGGAAAGGACATGTGCTCAGCGTGAAATATAGACACCATACGAATTTTTAAAAATCGGGGTCTTAATTTTAATTTGAAATTAGTAGTTAAACTGACTATAGCTCGCAAACTATATATCGGGCAGAGACGAAAGTGGCACCTATGGAAAGTGCATTTGCTTCGCCTTCTTTTCAACTAAGTCAATGAACTCAACCTGTCAAACTTAACAAAATGATCGAAAAAATTTGAAATTTTGCTTGTTTCTTTTTGCTTGCTCATTTAATCATACTTAATTTTTAACATTTTCTTTATTTTGGCCTCGATAAGTCCACAATTAGTGTTAGAAATTCTACGTCTACACTTACGATACTGTCGAAACTGTTTCTTTTTGTTTTATCTTCAGATTAAAAAATGTTATAAAACAAATGTATACATGAATGAACATGATTAATTACACTGGCTTACAGCCAATATGTACTTTGAATGCCACTATTCTTTTATCATGTAAAATCGGTCGCTAATTCCGAAAATTTTTTTTTTTTTTTTCTGTCACTCCGTTTTCGAGATATTGCCCACTGTAGGGTTTTTAACGAAAAAAAAAAGTTGGTTCCACTTAATTGCATATATCTCCAGAACAAACAACAGTAATCAAACAAATGATATATCAAATAAAAGCTTATAAAATTTCTTACAAACAATGCAAACATCATTTTTTGGTCGAGTTGTTAGTTTTGGCGGAATAAATTCAAATTTCAGGGATTTTTTTTATTTTTCAGAAAAATTTCCAAAAAAAGACAAAATAGTTGCAAATTTCGTTAAGAAATCAAAATATTTTGTTGCTTTTGATATTTTTTACTAAAAGCCTTTATTTTTCCAAAAAAAATAAGCTATTGTTGAAGAAAATCTATTGAGAAATGAAAAAGTTGTGTTCAATGGAACGAAAGAACCCAAATTGTGTGATTGTCAATTTATACATTTGGACTTATTTTATTGCCATAAAAAAAAAATGAGAATTAAAGGTTGTTGTAATAAAATCATATATTCTTTATTTTTATTGTTCTTTTAATAATTTACATTATTTAAATTGTATATAATTATTATTAATAATTTTTATTGTTCCCTTAAATCATTTATATTGTTATTTACATTGTAAATGATTTTTATTTATCATTCAGAAATTAAAAATAATTAGAATTCTTGTTTTGTCGTTTATTTAATTCGGGATCGGTTTCTCTGATGAGAAACCAACAATAGTCGCCCATCATTCCTTTGTCCCAAAATCCTTGGTACCGATTCTCAATTACTTTTATCTGTTGGTGGAATCTTTCCCCATGTTCGTCGCTCTCGTCACCGAGATTCTTCGCTTTCTTTGTCTTACGCCTTGACAGTGTTTTTCATAAGTCCAAGTTTGATGTGCAACGGTGCAACGATGTGCAATTTGCAATAAATTCGTTAAATTGACTGGTTTCTTTTCGAAAGTAAGTTCACCGCACACGTAGCAGAAAATGTCTGGGTCGTTTTTACACTGGAATTTTCGCAGTCTTTTACTCATTTTATTTTGAAGTATATCTTATTTTTTATTTTTTCCTTTCGTTACAAATTATGCGTCCGTTTGTTTGCCACGTTTTTTAGTATAATGCATGAGTGTTTTTGCTTTTATACATCTCGAAAGTGCTGCAGGTACAATAAAGGAAGGTAGGTCCACGACTCAGAGAGAAAAAAACACAAAATAATAGCGTTTTCTTTTCTCAAAAAAAATTCTGCATTTTTTTCTGCCCTCATTGAGTATTTTGCATTTTTTTCGTTCTTTTCTCAAATAAAATTCTGACCTCTGAATTTGAACCGTGTTCATTTCTCGAAAATTTTGACCTCAAAAGTAGAAAAAATGCAGAATTTTTGCCCTCTCTACTTCAACGGTTCAAAAAATTCTGACCGTAAATTCTACCAACTGAATAAACAAAATAAATGACATTTGTGAAAAATAATTAACTTTACCATTGACATTTCAGTAAAGATTGAGCTCTTTTACGGAAAACGTCAGAATATATACAAATTCTAATATTAAACATAAAACCTAACAAAAAGTTAACATAATCAGTTAAATATAAGTAAAAGAATAACACCAACACTAAACAGCTGGCAAAGGTTACCAGGGTGCATCATCTTCGATAAGAATCATTGTAACAAATAATTACTCATCATGAAAACGAAACGCAATTAAGTTCCTGTTCCAATACGATGTCGCACACGCCGCTTAATGTAAATAATTCCAGTCCGGAGCCCTTTCTTTAAACTAAACATGGCAAATATTTTTTGCGTTTTCTGCATTTATTACCGGCACGATTAGCTAACCACGATTCCACCAGGTGAGTTTAAGAGGGGAAGCTGCAGGGAAGGAAAGTTCATTACTCCAATTTATATAAATGTTATTTTAGAGGCACAATAACATTCTTCTCTGTTTGTAGACTGGATATCTTAAATTCCCCACAGCTACTAGACGCTACCCTCAGGAAGCGCATTATTGAATGGATTTATGGTAGTCTGATGGTACCTAAAATTAATGAGCAGCAGTGTGGTGGATTTCAGGTAAGTGCTTGAAAAACATTTGAACTTCTGGAACTGATTTTAAATTAATAAAGGGCGCACATTCTGTTATACTTAAAACCAACTATGAAGCATTGCTCAATAATGTTAGAGCTTATCAATGGGATCACTTGGCCATGTCGTATACAAGCATTTCCGTGTTGGCCACACTTGGTGAGGATCTGAGTCGACTGGATCGACTGGATCTTAAGTTCATAAACTCTTAAGAAATAATTATTTTTAGGTGTAGCTGCTGTGCAACGTCCAGATGGTAGTTTCAGGGCCTGCATTGCTGGCAGCGAGAATGATATGCGTTTCGTTTTCTGCGCTGCTGCTATCTGCCACATGCTGATTATTGGGGTGATGTCAATAAAGAAAAAATGCTGCAATATATCAAGAGTAGCATTGTAGGTGATATAAAGATTAATCAATATGAATATAATATAATGTTTCTGTAAAATTTATTAAACCAGCGTTATGATAATTGCATTAGTCAACAATTAGAGGGCGAGTCTCATGGTGGCACTACTTTCTGTGCGCTTGATATAAGTGGACAGCTGCAAGTCTTGGACGAAAACACTTTGGAGGGCATCAAACGTTGGCTGTTATTCCGACAGGTTCTTCACGCTCTATTTTGTGCCATCATTTCAATAACTCTCGCTCTTATTGTTAGGTTGGTGGCTTTCAAGGACGTCCTAACAAACTTGTCGACACCTGCTACTCCTTTTGGACTACGTCGAGAATCGCAAATATATTCTAGAGACTCAAGACAAGGTTGTGGGCGGTTTCTCTAAGTGGCCCGAATCAGATACAGATCCATTCCATACCTACTTCGGTATTTGCGACCTAGCATTTATGCAAAGAAGTGATGCCAAGTCTTAATATTTCAATGTCTGCTTACAAACACCTGCTACAGCTTCATGCCAAATGGCGAGTGGAAAGCTGGGATAAACATTTTACGTCCAAAACAAATATGGCAAATTCAGAGCCTCTAAGTTGTTTTTGAAAACGTGGTATATGTATTAAAAATTTTCTAATGTAATTTTTATTTTATTTCCATTCAATAACATTATTTTTCAATTATATTATTAGTATATATTAATGAATGTTTACAATTTTTTTAACATATTCAAAACATATTTTAATTAAATTATTAAATAACATGTTAATAGTACAAATGTCTTTCAGTAATTTCTTTAAAGACTTAAATTGAGCTTAATGGTCAAATGCTTCAATGAAGACAACAACTAACAGCAACAACAAGTCTGTATAGAACAAATCACATAGCATTGACTAGACAGTACTGTTTCGTGGCTGCTAAGCGAACTCATCAGTAGTCTAGTCAAGTTATTATCTAGTTATCTAGGCTAGAAAATTCTTCAGTTTGAAGTTTTGAAATTTAAATATTCTATTTTTTTGAAGTTTTTCAAAAAGGCAGCCAACACAAAAACATTGAAAAAAATGTTGCATTTTTTGTGATCTATTCTCAGCTAATAACAGGTCAGAATTCTGTGGAGTCAGGTCAAAATGGAAAAAATTCTGCATCTTCAGAGGGCAGAATTTTTTGTTGAGAAAAGAAAACGCTATAAGTATGCACATGGCATAATAAAAACAGGTAGGCTCTCTTTCTTATAGCCATAAGTGTCGAAATCAGACGTTTTGCTGTGACGGTTTCGACGGTTGCATTCTCAGTCGTGAGCCTACCAAACCCTTGACTTAATTCCTATAAACAATAAAAATTAAAAATAAAAATTATAGTACAATAACCCAATTTATTTATATGACAAAAAAATTTGTAAAAAAAACATAACTTGGGTGCTTTCGTTCCATTGAACACAACTTTTTCATTTCTCAATAGATTTTCTTCAACAATAGCTTATTTTTTTTGGAAAAATAAAGGCTTATAGTAAAAAATATCAAAAGTAACAAAATATTTTGATTTCTTAACAAAATAAGCAACTATTTTGTCTTTTTTTGGAAATTTTTCTGAAAAATAAAAAAAATCCCCGATATTTGAATTTATTCCGCCAAAACTAACAGCTCAACCAAAAAATGATGTTTGCATTGTTTGTAAGAAATTTTATAAGCTTTTATTTGATATATCTTTTGTTTGATTTCTGGGTTCTCGAGATATATGCAATTAAGTGGAAAGAACTTTTTTTTTCGTTGAAAACCCTACAGTGGGCAATATCTCGTAAACGGAGTGACAGAAAAAATTTTTTGCATATTTATTATAAAGTGACGTGATCACGATGTCCCAACTGTTGTGCATTATAATAAGTGAATTGAAGACTTAGTATTGTTGACAGACAAGAGTGGATTGTATTCGGTTGTATTGTTGTCTAACCTAATAGCTATTTACACATTGAAGACAGAAATGACTGTTGTGTTGTGAACTGTAATAAGGCCGTAAAAAAAAATATTTATAAATAAAAATTTATATAAAACAACAAGTTCAATTGTAATAAATAAAATAGTGCACACAAAATCATGGTGCACCGAAAAATGGCAATCCTGCCAGGAGATCCAGCATTAATCCTACAAATGATAATGCTAACAATCCTTCAAATGATCCTGCTAAGAATCCCGCTAACGATATTGCAAACAATGTTTTAAAAAACAAACAGCATCTGCATTTACATTTATATTGTAGTTCTAAATGCAACAACAACAACAACAACAACTACATCAGTTGCAGCAACAACTTCAATAACAACTCATACCTGTCACAATCAAAACATCTATAAGATAAGTTATCCATAATTTTTATTACAATTATTCAATATTTGGCTTTATAATTTTTTTAATATTACTATTAACTATTATTATACCACACTTAATGATTTAATGCACTTTAAATATTAATTTTAATTTTTTTTCATTTATTTATTTGACATCTAAATTATTGAGCATTGGAAACTTCTCTCCTTTTTGTTTTTATTTTATTAACTCCTTATTTATTTTCAATTTACATAATATTCACATTTCAAATGGTATTAACTAGATCATTTACTAGAAACAATCTATGGCAAACAAATACACTTCCAATTAATACCGATCCTAACACAACTGAAGACAACACCAACATTTCTCAAACACCTCCATCCACCGTTTCTCCAATTAATACATCAACTCCAAATCAAAACACTTCTCAAATATTTTTATCTAATACATCAACACCAAATCAAACCACAACAATGGAGAACAACCACACAACTTTCCAAAACCTCATATCCCTCACACACCAATCACACAATTCTGTAAAATTACCATAATTTTGGCTCGAATGTCCTGATGCTTAGTTTTTACAAGCAGAAGTACAATTTATAACGGATGATACTTCAAAATTTCAATTTTTCTAATTTCACTTCCGCAACATGTTATTACAAAAATTTTGGATGTTATTCATCTAAAGATATTCTCTTAGCGAAGAGAAGAGATTGGAAGAACTTTTTTCCAATACTCAATTAGGTAACCGTAAACCTTCTGAATTTTTTCGCAACATGAAGTCTCTGGCCGGTTCCAACTCAATCGTCGGTTGCGAATTACTGTATAAGTTGTGGCAACGAAAATTACCACAACACTTACAGATACATTTGACGTCTTGTGGTACTAAAGTGATGATGAAAGAATTAATCTCGCAGATAAAATTTATTAAGTCACAAATAAATCACAAAATTCAGCAACAATTTCGAGCACCAATCAAAATTCAATCGAACAGTGCATGCAGAGTTTAACCCAAATTACTGCAACACTTTGTCAAAATTTAAATCAAATTACCATGGACATAGCCGAACTCAAGTTAAGATCCAGATCCCATGATCGAAACAATTCAAGATTAAGAAGCAATTCCAGAAGACGATATACAAATTCTCGTAATAACATTTGCTGGTATAACAGAGAATTTTATGAAAATGCAATTAAATGTATTAAACCATGTGCTTTTATAAATAAAAACAATAATAACAATTTCGCCCAAAATTTAAACTAAATCATTCCATAATGATGGTGCCAGATAATGGAACCCAAATAAAACCCAATCGCAGCCTTTTCATTTTATATAAATATAATTATAGAAACTTTTTAATAGATAACGGCGCAGTAGTTTCAGTTGTACCATCTTCAAAATTCAAATCATCCAATAGAAATTTTGACATCAATTTAATAGCGGCAAATGGTTCATCAATAGAAACTTTTGGATAAAACTCTTCAAAATTGACATAGGTTTTCGTCGTGATTTTGAATTTCCATTTTTATTAGCAAATATTTCCACCCCTATTATTGGAGCTAATTTTTTAAAAAAATTTGGAATAATAGTTGATATGAAAAATAAACAAATAATTGATTTGATTACCAAATTAAAAGTAAATGGAACTTCTGGTTTTTGCGATATTTATTCTCTTAAATTCACAATTTCACTAAAATTAAATTTTCAAAATTACTTAAGAAATTTCCATCTCTCACTTCTGAACCAGACTACACTAAACCAGTGAAGCACAATCTGGTTCATAGAATAGAAACAACAGGAGTTTTTCCGTTTACTAGACCTCGCCGTCTAGACGCAATCAAAATGAAAATTGCTAAAACTCAATTCGAATATCTTTTGAAAGTTGGTATATGCAGACCTTCAAACTCTCCCGTAGCTTCTGCTCTTCATTTAGTTTCTAAAAAAAGAAGAAAATGACTGGCGCCTATGTGGAGATTACAGAATGTTAAACTGTATTTCTATACCAGATCGTTATCCACTTCCACCCATATATGATTTAAGTATCGAATCTAAAAATAAGACCATATTTTCAAAAATTGATCTTGTTCGTGCGTACCGCCACATTCCAATGGTCGAAGAAGATATTCATAAAACTGCAATTACAACACCATTTGGAATGTTTCAATTTCTACGCATGCCATTCGGTCTACGAAATACTGCTCAAACTTTCCAACGTTTCATCAACGAAGTATTCTTCTGTTAAGATTTTGTTTTTACATATGTGGATGACATTTTAATTGCCAGTGAAAACGAGACTCAACACCATGAACATTTAAAAATTATTTTTAATCCACTACAACAATATGAACTCAACCTTAAACCCTCGAAATGTATATTTGGTGTACCTTCACTAGATTTTCTTAGCTATGAAATCTCCTCGAATTGAATACAGCCCTCCAAAGATAGAGTTAATCTTATCACAAATTTCGAAAGACCAACTTCCATAAATAAACTACAAAAATTTATTGGAATGGTTAATTACTACCATCGGTACATTCCGATGTTTGCTTCTGTTATATATTTTATAATTTTCTCAAAAACTTAGTCCAACAGCAATAAAATATTCTAGTTTTGACAGAGCAGTTTTAGGAATTTATTGTGCTGTTAAACATTTTAGACACTTCTTAGAAGAAAGACAATTCATTATTTATGCAGACCACAAACATTAAACATTTATCATAAATTCAAAAATAGACTGATCACCCAGACAAACACGACACTTAGAATACAAAGCTCAATTTACAAACAACATACAATACATTTCCGGAAAACAAAATTTAGTCGCAGGCCCTCTTTAACGCATTCCAGAAATTGGTGCTATATCTACGCAAGACACACATTTTCAAACACTTCACAAAGAACAACAATCTGACAAAACACTAAAATCTCTCATAGAATCTCCAAATTCTAAATGGAATCTAAAAGAAATTCTAGTTCCTATATTGAATATTAAAATTTAATGCGACATTTCTAGTAATGCTTCTCGACCATTTGTCCCAATTTCCATGCGAAGAAGCATATTTGACAAAATACATTCATTATCTCATCCTGGCGTACAAGCAACGAGACGATTGATACAAGCAAAATATTTTTGGCCTAACATGCGAACAGAAAGAAATGATTGGTCATCCAGTTGTATCAATTGTCAAAAATAATACCTATCCAAAAAATTGAAATTCCACCAGGTAGGTTTGAGCACATACATATGGATCTGGTGAGACCACTACTGTAGACTGTAGAAACAACTTTCGTAAAAAATTATATTCCACGTTTTGGTGCTCCACTCAAAGTTACTATGGATCAAAGCATACAATTCACATCAAAAGTGTTTAGAGAATTAACAAGTTTACTGGGTGCTCATTGTTGTGTATTGTTAAATGTCTCATAGCGGACTGACTTTATCTATAACATAAGTACAAAAAGTAAGCTTAAATTAATGAGTATGGTAATACATAGTAGCGTATAAACATAAATCATGATATAATTACTCCAAGGTAGTATTAACGTTTCTGTTGGAAACGGACGTTTGTCAAAAAATATAACAAGAAAGAGAGCGCTCACAATCCGTCATAGCATACAATTAATTTTCACTGGTCACATTCAGCGTACCCAACAGTTGCCAACTGCTAAGTCAAAACTTGATGCACATTAAAATGCATTTAAGTTGCGCATTAAAATGCATTTAAAAATAGAAAATTTTTAATTTGTCGGTAAAATTTCCATTCGTATTTGATACAAAGCTTGATATTTCATAAACTTGACAATTTTTCTGAAACTTCAATACCGATAATAGCGCTCCCCGATGTGTTGTTGTCACAACAGTTGACACAGCTGAATGTGGCCAACGAATATAACAACGAGCAGCTGTTTTTGACAAGGGTTCGTTTACTTGTAGCTGAGAGAATCAACATTTGTCAACACTACCTGGTAAAATTATTCTATCATGAACATAAATATAGAGATAACGGTAGGGTGGTTCATATATGTGATATATGGAGCAGGGTCGGTTGATGATTCTGTGGCGAGTTTGAAATGTCTTTCCGTGTCTTGAATTAATTCAATTATTTCTTTGTCCAAGATGGCAGTCTTTGCAAGTTTTTCGATGCTCTTATATTACATTCTTCGGGTTTATGGTTTTTCGGTATAGTACAAATTCCGATCAAACATGTTGTAGTAGTTTTCGCAATCGAACCTGATGTTTGGAAGACGATAAGTGCGAATTTGTCCAATTTCTTCTGCGGACTTCTCACATGCTTGCAGAATTTTTGTGTAGCTCATAGGTCGTATATTACGATCGTCATAAAAAATCAAAGCCAGCAACAAATTTTCTGGGTGCGCAAAGAAGCAATTATTTTTTACAAACATTGTCAACAATTTTCCGATAATTTGAAGGCAAATATCTTGAATTTCTTAAGAAATTAAAAAAGTGGACGCTGCCGTGCGTGATGGAATACTGATGTTTATGCTGAAATCGCAATATTGCGTCAGGTCGGTCGTGCGCCGATCGTACTTTATATCGACGTTGCATAAACTTTACGAGATGAGCTGTCAGAACACACGACCTATAAATTAACAAAACTCAATGTTGCACTGACAGATCGTGCGTCTGTAATTTTGGTGATGCCAATAAAAGCAGCTATACAAAAATGACCACAAAAGTTGTTTTTCCCCCAATTGTAAATCTCGCAATTTCTATATAAATTTCTAAGATATCGAATAATACAAATAGATTAACTTTATCAAAATTTTCATTTGATTACTTTAATAGCATGAGTTATTAAAAAACATTATATAAAACATAGATTCCAGCGATTATAAAAGAAATCCCACGAAAATCTACACATTTTAAGCACTTTCAATGAAAATGCAACTCTGCTCTATGAAGAAATGTCAAACGCACGACCGAGTAGAACATTTTTCTACTTATCTCGTTAGATCGTACTTTGGTCTTTTTTTACCTCTTCTTCTTGTTTCACGATATAAAGTACGACCAACGCTTGAGGTCGAATTTCAATTTGCACCATAAGAACACGTTGATCTCTACTCTAGCTGTCAACGCACGACCGACCTAACGCAGTATTGCGATTTAGCCATTAATGTTGAAATACATTCGAACGTACACCCGAATAATGTATGTTGCCAATTCCTGTAACTCTTGCGTTGGTTGTGCTTGTGATACGAAATAGCTCAAAACTCTACTGGCTTTTGGGAGCCAACGCGCGGGATGGATGCGTTCCGGGTTTTTATTAGTAAAGTTCAAAATGCCTGTCGCTACTGCAGCGGTTGCTATATCAAACAAATACTTTTGATTGGTACTTTCGACAGTAATTCCGATATTTGGTGGCATACTTCCCTCAACAAATGGAATCGCTTTAAAATTTGCAATCTAAATAAATAAATAGAAATAAAAAAGTATCTTAGTTAGTAAACGAGAAATAATTTAAAAAAGGTTTAATGCCCAAATAAATGCCGAAATGGCAATTCAATAAAACGCTGATCAGAGTGAAGGAGTGAGGGTCGATTCTCTTTCTACTCGAATTTAGCGTTCGAGTAAAATCGGCTTTCGAGTCGAACTACAGAGTAACCCCCCATATCAACCTCCAAACAGCGTATAATTCCATTGTTGATGCCAGTGTTTTTCACTTCGCCATCAGAACAAACACCAATTAAGACCGATATATTGTGATGCTTTGTTTGAAAAAGTTCAAAACAATTTCGTCAGTGGATGGTGTTGTCGAATTACCGCGAATTGAGGCAGAGTCCAAGAATTTTGAATATGGCTGCTTTAGAATGGTTAAATGGGTTTCATCGATTATTCGCGGATGACGCGTTCCATCACCCGTTTTCTCCAGGTTAACGGTTGTTGTCTTGTAGTGTACAAACTAATATACAAGTTTTAATTAAATACTTTAATTTTTTTATATACTTTGTTTTGAAATTTTTTATACATTCAAATTTTAAAGATTCAAAAAATAACTTACTTCAAATTTTTTTCTTCAGATTAAAAAATGTTATAAAACAAATGTATACATGAATGAACATGATTAATTACACTGGCTTACAGCCAATATGTACTTTGAATGCCACTATTCTTTTCTCATGTAAAATCGGTCGCTAATTCCGAAAATTTTTTTTTTTTTTTTCTGTCACTCCGTTTTCGAGATATTGCCCACTGTAGGGTTTTTAACGAAAAAAAAAAGTTGGTTCCACTTAATTGCATATATCTCCAGAACAAACAACAGTAATCAAACAAATGATATATCAAATAAAAGCTTATAAAATTTCTTACAAACAATGCAAACATCATTTTTTGGTCGAGTTGTTAGTTTTGGCGGAATAAATTCAAATTTCAGGGATTTTTTTTATTTTTCAGAAAAATTTCCAAAAAAAGACAAAATAGTTGCAAATTTCGTTAAGAAATCAAAATATTTTGTTGCTTTTGATATTTTTTACTAAAAGCCTTTATTTTTCCAAAAAAAAAAAGCTATTGTTGAAGAAAATCTATTGAGAAATGAAAAAGTTGTGTTCAATGGAACGAAAGAACCCAAATTGTGTGATTATCAATTTATGCATTTGGACTTATTTTATTGCCATAAAAAAAAATGAGAATTAAAGGTTGTTGTAATAAAATCATATATTCTTTATTTTTATTGTTCTTTTAATAATTTACATTATTTAAATTGTATATAATTATTATTAATAATTTTTATTGTTCCCTTAAATCATTTATATTGTTATTTACATTGTAAATGATTTTTATTTATCATTCAGAAATTAAAAATGATTAGAATTCTTGTTTTGTCGTTTATTTAATTCGGGATCGGTTTCTCTGATGAGAAACCAACAATAGTCGCCCATCATTCCTTTGTCCCAAAATCCTTGGTACCGATTCTCAATTACTTTTATCTGTTGGTGGAATCTTTCCCCATGTTCGTCGCTCTCGTCACCGAGATTCTTCGCTTTCTTTGTCTTACGCCTTGACAGTGTTTTTCATAAGTCCAAGTTTGATGTGCAACGGTGGGAGAATTATGTTTTCCTTTCTGACGAGTGGGACGTTTTTGACGTTGTTCTCTCCAACTTTCGACTCAATTCTTTCTGGCCAGTCCTTTTTGTGATAGTGGTGTTCACGTGCTCGACTATCCCACTTGCATACAAAATAGCAGTGCTTTGTGTAGCCACTCTGTAAACCACAAAGCATACCAACGACTTTGAGATCAGAACATATTTTCCAGTCGTGTTGTTCATATTTAATACATGTCAATAGCTTCGCCATTGTTTCGTACGTTTCCTTTGTGTTGACTGCATGTGCGACCGGAATCGATGGCTTTTTGTTTCCTATATGAAGTAATACCGCCTTCAAGCTCACTTTGCTGCCATCAATAAGCAAACGCCACTCTTTGGGAATGTACGGCTGACCGAAGGTATTAAATAAGCCAGGAATGTCTACGCAATAGCAGATATTGTCATTCTTAGTAAAGTGTATAGCAAACGGTTTTTCACGATTTCTGTAGTATGTCACCTTAACATCGGGTCCCAAAAAGTTGAATTGTTGCAAACGAGAACCATACAAGTTCCAAATCTCTTATCCAATCATTCAGCTGCGCTTGCGATAAAAGGTGAGTTGTGTTTTCAGTTGTAATAGTACTACCACCTATGGTTCCTTCCGACTCCACTGAATCTACGGATTTTCGATTGTTTTCACGTGTTGAATCGGGACAAGTAGGATATGGAACATCGTCAGAATGAGATACTGGCAATGAAACATTCGGGACAGTGGCGTATATCACTCGTTTGTGTTTTCCAACACCTGCAATAAATTGCAATAAATTCGTAAAATTGACTGGTTTCTTTTCGAAAGTTAGTTCACCGCACATGTAGCAGAAAATGTCTGGGTCGTTTTTACACTGGAATTTTCGCAGTCTTTTACTCATTTTATTTTGAAGTATATCTTATTTTTTATTTTTTCCTTTCGTTACAAATTATGCGTCCGTTTGTTTGCCACGTTTTTTAGTATAATGTATGAATGAAACAACTTTCGTAAAAAATTATATTCCACGTTTTGGTGCTCCACTCAAAGTTACTATGGATCAAAGCATACAATTCACATCAAAAGTGTTTAGAGAATTAACAAGTTTACTGGGTGCTCATTGTTGTGTATTGTTAAATGTCTCATAGCGGACTGACTTTATCTATAACATAAGTACAAAAAGTAAGCTTAAATTAATGAGTATGGTAATACATAGTAGCGTATAAACATAAATCATGATATAATTACTCCAAGGTAGCATTAACGTTTCTGTTGGAAACGGACGTTTGTCAAAAAATATAACAAGAAAGAGAGCGCTCACAATCCGTCATAGCATACAATTAATTTTCACTGGTCACATTCAGCGTACCCAACAGTTGCCAACTGCTAAGTCAAAACTTGATGCACATAAATATGAAGTTGCGCATTAAAATGCATTTAAAAATAGAAAATTTTTAATTTGTCGGTAAAATTTCCATTCGTATTTGATACAAAGCTTGATATTTCATAAACTTGACAATTTTTCTGAAACTTCAATACCGATAATAGCGCTCCCCGATGTGTTGTTGTCACAACAGTTGACACAGCTGAATGTGGCCAACGAATATAACAACGAGCAGCTGTTTTTGACAAGGGTTCGTTTACTTGTAGCTGAGAGAATCAACATTTGTCAACACTACCTGGTAAAATTATTCTATCATGAACATAAATATAGAGATAACGGTAGGGTGGTTCATATATGTGATATATGGAGCAGGGTCGGTTGATGATTCTGTGGCGAGTTTGAAATGTCTTTCCGTGTCTTGAATTAATTCAATTATTTCTTTGTCCAAGATGGCAGTCTTTGCAAGTTTTTCGATGCTCTTATATGACATTCTACGGGTTTATGGTGGTTCGGTATAGTACAAATTCCGATCAAACATGTTGTAGTAGTTTTCGCAATCGAACCTGATGTTTGGAAGACGATAAGTGCGAATTTGTCCAATTTCTTCTGCGGACTTCTCACATGCTTGCAGAATTTTTGTGTAGCTCATAGGTCGTATATTACGATCGTCATAAAAAATCAAAGCCAGCAACAAATTTTCTGGGTGCGCAAAGATGCAATTATTTTTTACAAACATTGTCAACAATTTTCCGATAATTTGAAGGCAAATATCTTGAATTTCTTAAGAAATTAAAAAAGTGGACGCTGCCGTGCGTGATTGAATACTGATGCTTATGCTGAAATCGCAATATTGCGTCAGGTCGGTCGTGCGCCGATCGTACTTTATATCGACGTTGCATAAACTTTACGAGATGAGCTGTCAGAACACATGACCTATAAATTAACAAAACTCAATGTTGCACTGACAGATCGTGCGTCTGTAATTTTGGTGATGCCAATAAAAGCAGCTATACAAAAATGACCACAAAAGTTGTTTTTCCCCCAATTGTAAATCTCGCAATTTCTATATAAATTTCTAAGATATCGAATAATACAAATAGATTAACTTTATCAAAATTTTCATTTGATTACTTTAATAGCATGAGTTATTAAAAAACATTATATAAAACATAGATTCCAGCGATTATAAAAGAAATCCCACAAAAATCTACACATTTTAAGCACTTTCAATGAAAATGCAACTCTGCTCTATGAAGAAATGTCAAACGCACGACCGAATAGAACATTTTTCTACTTATCTCGTTAGATCGTACTTTGGTCGTATTTTACCTCTTCTTCTTGTTTCACGATATAAAGTACGACCAACGCTTGAGGTCGAATTTCAATTTGCACCATAAGAGCACGTTGATCTCTACTCTAGCTGTCAACGCACGACCGACCTAACGCAGTATTGCGATTTAGCCATTAATGTTGAAATACATTGGAACGTACACCCGAATAATGTATGTTGCCAATTCCTGTAACTCTTGCGTTGGTTGTGCTTGTGATACGAAATAGCTCAAAACTCTACTGGCTTTTGGGAGCCAACGCGCGGGATGGATGCGTTCCGGGTTTTTATTAGTAAAGTTCAAAATGCCTGTCGCTACTGCAGCGGTTGCTATATCAAACAAATACTTTTGATTGGTACTTTCGACAGTAATTCCGATATTTGGTGGCATACTTCCCTAAACAAATGGAATCGCTTTAAAATTTGCAATCTAAATAAATAAATAGAAATAAAAAAGTATCTAAGGGTGAGTGCTAATTGGCTACTTTTCCTACTGTCGACGGAAATTTTGGCAATTCTGAGGTGAATTTTACCTTTCAAAATTTGTAGTAGCCCTAGGGGCTAGTATAATTTTTGACAACAACAAATAAGAAAAAAAAATATTTTTCATTTGAATTTTAACAAGATTTTTGAAAAGTGAGATTGCCATTAATTGTCAATCGTTTTTAAATCTAATTGGTAAGTTATTAATTTTCATTATATAAATGAAATATTGCTTATAAGCAAAATTTTTAATTTTATATGTCAAAATTTGTAAATTCCCAATTGGCACAACAAAAAAGTAAATTATTTTCCCCACAGTGTAAATATTTTCAACACTTCTCACCTCGTTGTAAAAGTAGCCAATTAGCACACACCCATAGTTAGTAAACGAGAAATAATTTAAAAAAGGTTTAATGCCCAAATAAATGCCGAAATGGCAATTCAATAAAGCGCTGATCAGAGTGAAGAAGTGAGGGTCGATTCTCTTTCTACTCGAATTTAGCGTTCAAGTAAAATCGGCTTTCGAGTCGAACTACAGAGTAACCCTCCATATCAACCTCCAAACAGCGTATAATTCCATTGTTGATGCCAGTGTTTTTCACTTCGCCATCAGAACAAACACCAATTAAGACCGATATATTGTGATGCTTTGTTTGAAAAAGTTCAAAACAATTTCGTCAGTGGATGGTGCTGTCGAATTACCGCGAATTGAGGCAGAGTCCAAGAATTTTGAATATGGCTGCTTTAGAATGGTTAAATGGGTTTCATCGATTATTCGCGGATGACGCGTTCCATCACCCGTTTTCTCCAGGTTAAGAGTTTTGTCTTGTAGTGTACAAACTAATATACAAGTTTTAATTAAATACTTTAATTTTTTTAAATACTTTGTTTTGAAATTTTTTATACATTCAAATTTTAAAGATTCAAAAAATAACTTACTTCAAATTTTTTTCTTCAGATTAAAAAATGTTATAAAACAAATGTATACATGAATGAACATGATTAATTACACTGGCTTACAGCCAATATGTACTTTGAATTCCACTATTCTTTTCTCATGTAAAATCGGTCGCTAATTCCGAAAAAATTTTTTTTTTTTTTCTGTCACTCCGTTTTCGAGATATTGCCCACTGTAGGGTTTTTAACGAAAAAAAAAAGTTGGTTCCACTTAATTGCATATATCTCCAGAACAAACAACAGTAATCAAACAAATGATATATCAAATAAAAGCTTATAAAATTTCTTACAAACAATGCAAACATCATTTTTTGGTCGAGTTGTTAGTTTTGGCGGAATAAATTCAAATTTCAGGGATTTTTTTTATTTTTCAGAAAAATTTCCAAAAAAAGACAAAATAGTTGCGAATTTCGTTATGAAATCAAAATATTTTGTTGCTTTTGATATTTTTTACTAAAAGTCTTTATTTTTCCAAAAAAATAAGCTATTGTTGAAGAAAATCTATTGAGAAATGAAAAAGTTGTGTTCAATGGAACGAAAGAGCCCAAGTTGTGTGATTATCAATTTATGCATTTGGACTTATTTTATTGCCATAAAAAAAAATGAGAATTAAAGGTTGTTGTAATAAAATCATATATTCTTTATTTTTATTATTCTTTTAATAATTTACATTATTTAAATTGTATATAATTATTATTAATAATTTTTATTGTTCCCTTAAATCATTTATATTGTTATTTACATTGTAAATGATTTTTATTTATCATTCAGAAATTAAAAATGATTAGAATTCTTGTTTTGTCGTTTATTTAATTCGGGATCGGTTTCTCTGATGAGAAACCAACAATAGTCGCCCATCATTCCTTTGTCCCAAAATCCTTGGTACCGATTCTCAATTACTTTTATCTGTTGGTGGAATCTTTCCCCATGTTCGTCGCTCTCGTCACCGAGATTCTTCGCTTTCTTTGTCTTACGCCTTGACAGTGTTTTTCATAAGTCCAAGTTTGATGTGCAACGGTGGGAGAATTATGTTTTCCTTTCTGACGAGTGGGACGTTTTTGACGTTGTTCTCTCCAACTTTCGACTCAATTCTTTCTGGCCAGTCCTTTTTGTGATAGTGGTGTTCACGTGCTCGACTATCCCACTTGCATACAAAATAGCAGTGCTTTGTGTAGCCACTCTGTAAACCACAAAGCATACCAACGACTTTGAGATCAGAACATATTTTCCAGTCGTGTTGTTCATATTTAATACATGTCAATAGCTTCGCCATTGTTTCGTACGTTTCTTTTGTGTTGACTGCATGTGCGATCGGAATCGATGGCTTTTTGTTTCCTATATGAAGTAATACCGCCTTCAAGCTCACTTTGCTGCCATCAATAAGCAAACGCCACTCTTTGGGAATGTACGGCTGACCGAAGGTATTAAATAAGCCAGGAATGTCTACGCAATAGCAGATATTGTCATTCTTAGTAAAGTGTATAGCAAACGGTTTTTCACGATTTCTGTAGTATGTCACCTTAACATCGGGTCCCAAAAAGTTGAATTGTTGCAAACGAGAACCATGCAAGTTCCAAATCTCTTATCCAATCATTCAGCTGCGCTTGCGATAAAAGGTGAGTTGTGTTTTCAGTTGTAATAGTACTACCACCTATGGTTCCTTCCGACTCCACTGAATCTACGGATTTTCGATTGTTTTCACGTGTTGAATCGGGACAAGTAGGATATGGAACATCGTCAGAATGAGATACTGGCAATGAAACATTCGGGACAGTGGCGTATATCACTCGTTTGTATTTTCCAACACCTGCAATAAATTTGCAATAAATTCGTAAAATTGACTGGTTTCTTTTCGAAAGTAAGTTCACCGCACACGTAGCAGAAAATGTCTGGGTCGTTTTTACACTGGAATTTTCGCAGTCTTTTACTCATTTTA
Organism: Tetanocera ferruginea; assembly: GCA_958299015.1. NCBI lineage: Eukaryota > Metazoa > Arthropoda > Insecta > Diptera > Sciomyzidae > Tetanocera > Tetanocera ferruginea. Next base: position 83,432,161 of record OY282641.1, on the reverse strand, counting down.
TTTTGAAGTATATCTTATTTTTTATTTTTTCCTTTCGTTACAAATTATGCGTCCGTTTGTTTGCCACGTTTTTTAGTATAATGCATGAGTGTTTTTGCTTTTATACATCTCGAAAGTGCTGCAGGTACAATAAAGGAAGGTAGGTCCACGACTCAGAGAGAAAAAAACACAAAATAATAGCGTTTTCTTTTCTCAAAAAAAATTCTGCATTTTTTTCTGCCCTCATTGAGTATTTTGCATTTTTTTCGTTCTTTTCTCAAATAAAATTCTGACCTCTGAATTTGAACCGTGTTCATTTCTCGAAAATTTTGACCTCAAAAGTAGAAAAAATGCAGAATTTTTGCCCTCTCTACTTCAACGGTTCAAAAAATTCTGACCGTAAATTCTACCAACTGAATAAACAAAATAAATGACATTTGTGAAAAATAATTAACTTTACCATTGACATTTCAGTAAAGATTGAGCTCTTTTACGGAAAACGTCAGAATATATACAAATTCTAATATTAAACATAAAACCTAACAAAAAGTTAACATAATCAGTTAAATATAAGTAAAAGAATAACACCAACACTAAACAGCCGGCAAAGGTTACCAGGGTGCATCATCTTCGATAAGATTCATTGTAACAAATAATTACTCATCATGAAAACGAAACGCAATTAAGTTCCTGTTCCAATACGATGTCGCACACGCCGCTTAATGTAAATAATTCCAGTCCGGAGCCCTTTCTTTAAACTAAACATGGCAAATATTTTTTGCGTTTTCTGCATTTATTACCGGCACGATTAGCTAACCACGATTCCACCAGGTGAGTTTAAGAGGGGAAGCTGCAGGGAAGGAAAGTTCATTACTCCAATTTATATAAATGTTATTTTAGAGGCACAATAACATTCTTCTCTGTTTGTAGACTGGATATCTTAAATTCCCTACAGCTACAGCGTTGGACAGACATTAGTTTTTGCATATTTATTATAAAGTGACGTGATCACGATGTCCCAACTGTTGTGCATTATAATAAGTGAATTGAAGACTTAGTATTGTTGACAGACAAGAGTGGATTGTATTCGGTTGTATTGTTGTCTAACCTAATAGCTATTTTCACATTGAAGACAGAAATGACTGTTGTGTTGTGAACTGTAATAAGGCCGTAAAAAAAAATATTAATAAATAAAAATTTATATAAAACAACAAGTTCAATTGTAATAAATAAAATAGTGCACACAAAATCATGGTGCACCAAAAAATGGCAATCCTGCCAGGAGATCCAGCATTAATCCTACAAATGATAATGCTTACAATCCTACAAATGATCCTGCTAAGAATCCCGCTAACGATATTGCAAACAATGTTTTAAAAAAACAAACAGCATCAACATTTTCATTTATATTGTAATTCTAAATGCAACAACAACAACAACTACATCAGTTGCAGCAACAACTTCAATAACAACTCATACCTGTCACAATCAAAACATGCAATAACAAATAGAGTTCAGCTACTACAGCTTTTTCGCACTTTCTCAGCATTACCCCATTTAAAACCACGACCCATAGCATAAAATAAATTTTATGTTAAGGATTCCAGTGGCTAAAAGCAAGTTAATGTGGAAAAAATTTACCATCCAAAGTTTGGATTGGGCTCAGGGACAACACAGGACACAACTACTAACCATGCATACAAAGATCTATAATAACATATTCTCTTTTAGTCTACTTTTGAGTTGACCTTTTGACAAGTTAACATCAAAAACGCTACAATTGTTAACAAAGGTACTCATGCGGTTTAAAGGAGCAGTTAACATATAATTCGTTCTACTGAATCGTAAATAAATTAAGTTGTTTGCGTTTCTACTGCTTCTACGGTTAGTGTTAAAATTAATAAGAGAAAGGAGTTCTGGTGAATCAAATACACCGGTTATAAGTTGATGTAAATAGACGATATCAGCAGATTTCCTTCTATCACTTAACGACTGCATTTTCAACAGTTTCAAACGATCTTCATAAGGAGGAAGGTTTAAAATGTCAGTTCCACTTAAGCCCCTTAGAGCAAACTGAACAAAAAGTTTTTGGATTCTTTCAATACGATCAACATGCACATTGTAGCTTGGAGACCAAACTTGACTTGCGTACTCCAAGTGAGGACGCACAATTGCATAATACAACGTGGTGGTTGTAATCATGCTGTTGAATTCTTTGGCCCAGCGTTTTATAAAGCCAAGCATTGAAGACGCTTTTTTACAAATATTGTCAATATGAATATTGAACGATAACTTAGAATCCATGCATATACCAAGGTCTTTGACAACATGTACACGACATAAAGCAGTGTCTGTTGCGTCTTAATGGGCGCAACTGCAAATCCTTAATCTTAACTTGACTAAGGAATAGTTGTTTAAATAATTATTCAAAAGTTAACCAGGCACTTTAACCTGTTCAACTAAGGATAATTATTTTTGTTTTTTTTTTTTTGCTTTGGTTAACCAGGCACTTGAACCTGTTCAACTAACGATAGTTTGTTTTATTTGCTTTGGCTAACCAGGCACTTGAACCTGTTCAACCCAGAGGAATAAAAAGGAACCGCTTCAAAGGTGTTGACTTTTAATATTCATTTATTGTTACTATTTAGATTCCTTTTATACAAAATTTGTTCCAATTTTACATAGAAAAAGAATATATAAAACTAATATGTAATATGTATATATGTATATATATTGATTTAGCATATGATTAAGCATAACAACAAAATGCACACACAACAAAAACGGCCAAGCTGCCCTTGAAATAATTGTTCAGCACATTGCACTACAAAATTCTATTCATATTAAAACATAGCCAAACTGGCCTTGACTTTGTCCAGAACATTGCACTGAGACTCATGTGTCGTTTTTTGCAGGCTCAGCTTTTTTGGTAGTTACTGGAATGCTTTGTTGTTTTGTGTTTTGCTGTTATGCTGTATATTTGTGTGACTACAACTACTTATTAATAACTTAATTTATTTGTATTGTTCGGAACTGAACATTCTCCGCCCCGTTGAACCATGGGTTCAACAGCTGAAATTTAAACTTCAATCGTAAAATCCGAATCTCTTTTATGGCTTGTATCAGGTGCGATGACATGAATTCTTGGCGTGGGTTGTGGTGGTAAGCAATTGATGCAGTGAGATCTCCTGATGCGTTTCCAAACAAAGAATGAAATAATGCAACCAACCAAGAAGAGACATAAATAACTTATTGAGTAGTGATGAATGTCATGTGGTCGAATTTCGTTAGGAAGATTCAATTGTAGCTTAGATAATTCACTTTGGATAGCGGATAGCTGTTCTTGATGGGAGTTGTAACGAAGGGAAATGTTGACTGCTGGAGGTTCTGTTGACGAGAACACCAAATCAGATGTCTGAACGGTTGGGAAATATGATCTGTGATTGGTTGACTTTAATGTCTTGTGGCCTTGAATGGTTATCAGTGGCTGTTTAATGACGCAGTTTTCATTCATAGATAGAAGTCCTGAGTCTTGAATGGTGAATTGCGTTAGAACTGCTTCACAAACTGCATTTACCACGACTTCGCTCCTGACAGAATATATCCATGTGTTAGGATTGTGTAGTTGAAGCCAATGGGGGCCGGCTTCCGCATGTTCGATGGAGCATGACGTGTTTGTTTCAATGTGATTAAGCAAGTTTAACTCACATATTGCTATGTTGGATCCTCGTTTATAAAGTGGGTGAATTTGTTGACAAAGATAGTGCTCACTTTCGGTTGACGTGCATATCCTTGAATCAGCTTCCTTTAATGGATAGTATTGATCACGATGCAGATTTACAATCAAAAATGAGAAGGGAGACTGGATTTTGACAAATTCATTGTTTAGATGCCACGGCACAGGAGTAAGTTGTAGTAACTCGAAATCTTCAGTTGGCATCGTAACTACTAGTGGAAGTTTCAATTTAAAAATAACGTAGTTTGAAGTGACTCGTCCTTCGATTGACATCAAGTTATATAGTTGTATCAATTCTTCGGTAGGTAACCTTAGATGGCTGGGAAGGCTGGCCTTTATGTGGAGTAGCTCTTCTTGTAGCTGTTGAGGTGAGATTAGTTCGGGACTTAATTTACCATGATGTGTGTCTATTAAAATGCTTAGAAGAGAATCTTGCACGCGTTGGAAGTATATTAGTTCCAACGTTGTTTGAAGAGCTAGTTCAGCAACTGATTGAGCGATGCCTTGTTTGTTTACTTCTTGTTGCACGTTCTCAAATCGGAATTCCAGGGTTTTCAATGTCTTTTCGACCTTTACAAATTCTTCTTCAATACTTTGTTGGTTCCTTTTCATGATGTTTATTGTGCTGTCCAGAAATGAGGTTTGGTTGTGGATTTTATTTTCAAGATAATTTTCATTTGGATATATTTTGTCAATGGTACTGGCGACATCTTCTGCATACTGAGAATCTAGAACTCCGAATAAAGAGTTAGCTATGTTGCCGATGATGTTGAATGCACCTCTTTTCGCTCGATGTCCATTGTGTATTTTCAGGAGTTCATTCTTCAGTGTTATTTCATCCATTAAACGCTTAATTAACATAACTATTACTGAACAGTGTTTGGACGTTTGCAAGATTGTGCAGGATTTTTGTAATATTTGTGGATAACCATTCATTAATTCCAAATTCTTCCAGTATGTTTGCATATTAATGTAGGTTATTAGGTTCCATTCACTGGTGATTATTCCAACCGACCCTAATTTTTCGAAATAAATACCCGGATTAGACACAAATACCTGAACCTCTATTGGCGCAGGGGAAGCGTATGGTATAAATAAGCAAGCCATCAAGATAGTTACAAATGCTGAACTTGTGTTCATTCGTGTTCGTTTTGATTGGTGAGAAGAGTTGGTATGATCTGAGTGTTTAATCTTCCTTTCATTTGTTTTAGAGCTGTCTTCTTTGCGCTTGCTACCTTCATCGTTTTGATCTGATGGAATGAGTCTGTCTTCTTGTTCAAAATTCTTTATTGGTAGTGGTGCAAGCCTATGTATCGGACGTTTTAAAGTTCCTGCTGCTGTTTGAATGTCAGCCACTCTAACATTGTTGTCGGGACCTGTGTATGTCCTTACGATCCTGCCTAGCGGCCATTGGAGTGGTGGTACGTTATCCTCTTGTATTATAACCATTAAACCTGGATTGACGTTGTTCATTTGTTGTTTCCATTTACTTTTATATTGCAGTTCCTGAAGGTAATCTCGCGACCAACGCCTCCAAAATTCGTGTTTCAGATGGGATACTAACTTCCATCTTGTTAGTAGCGACGCGTTGTTTGGCGTGGCATATGTGTCTACGGATGTTGTCAGTGGTTCGCCGATCAAAAAATGCCCTGGTGTTAAGGCAGTAAGATCCTTGGGATCGGATGACATTGGAGTGAGTGGTCTTGAGTTGAGTATAGCTTCAATCTCAACCACCACTGTTTCTAGCTCTTCATAGGTTAGCGACACTGTAGACACACTCCTTATTAACAAATGCTTGGCTGATTTGACTGCAGCCTCCCAGAGCCCGCCAAAATGTGGAGCCCGAGGTGGAATGAATTTGAAATCTATTCCTTTATCACTGCATAACCTTACTATTGATTCATTGGCTTTCTGGGAGTGGATTGCTTCATTAAGCTCATGGAGTTGGTTTCGAGCTCCAACAAAATTTGTAGCGTTGTCGCAGTAGAGGGTTTTACAATGTCCTCTACGGCTGATGAAACGTTTCAATGCGCCAATGAACGCATTCGTTTTTAAATCGCTTACCAATTCGAGGTGGACTGCTTTCGTAACGAAGCAACAAAATACAGCAATATAAGCCTTTGTTGCTCTTTTTCCTCTGATTTTATAATGAATCCATAATGGTCCACAGTAGTCAACGCCACTGTTAATAAATGGTCTTGCTGGAGTCACTCGGGTGTGTGGTAGATTACCCATGATCTGTTGACATAATTTTGGACGGGCCTTGCTACATCGTATGCATTGTTGTACAGTTGCTCTGGCTGTTAACTTTCCTTTGATTGGCCAAAAACGTTGCCTTATTGTTGCTAATAATGTCTGGGAGCCACAGTGTTTGTTGTCCTTGTGTATCATAATGAACAAAAGTTTTGCTAACGGGTCGTTGTAAGGAATTAGCATTGGATGCTTAGAGTCGTAGTTTAGTGTTGATGCTTCCAGCCGTCCACCCACTCGAATGATGCCTTTATCATCAATGAACGGAGTCAAACTGCTAATTGAACTTGATTTGTCAAGTCCTTGATGATTTTTTAATTGTTTTAACTCGCAACTAAAGTCAGACATCTGCATGCTTTTTATGATAACAAAAAGTGCATCATCCATTTCTTTGGGGTTAAGCGATATTTGTTGTTGCCTCAGATTCTTTTTGACTTTTGTGTGGCTTATAAATCGCAAAATATACCCTAGGATTCCTTGTAATGTTCGGAAAGAGTTTCTATGCCTTATTGTATACACTAATTCTCCGTTAATATGTGGTTGCAGCAATCCTTTTTCAATCTCTGTTGTAGCAATAGCGACGTCGTTACTGGGCAATACTACCAATTGCTTCCTTTTTTCCAGGTCGTTTGGAATTTGAAGTTGAGCTAAAAAACGTGGAGGCCACAAGTCCTGTCTCCCATGTAAGAAAAATGGTCCTTGAAACCATAGGTCACATGCTGCGAGAGCTTTCGCTGTTAATCCCCTTGACAGCACGTCTGCTGGATTGTCTCTTGATCTGACATGTCGCCACTGCTCCGGCAGGGTTAGCGTTTGAATTGTTGCTATTCTGTTAGCCACAAATGTTTGGAATGTTGAAGATTGAGCATTGATCCAACTTAGCACAATTTCTGAATCGGTCCACAGAAATAATGGTTGATCCTTGGTTTTCATGTCATCCCTGAGGCGAGTTGAGAGCTGTGAGGCTAATACTGCAGCGCACAGTTCCAGCCGTGGTAGTGTTTGCGTTTTGAGTGGAGCTATCCGAGTTTTTGCACACAATAGTCGGACTATTACTCTACCATCCTTAAGAGTTGCTCGAATATATGCTGCAGCACCGAAAGCCCTTTCAGATGCATCAGCGAATACATGAAGCTGAGTTGAGGTTGGTACTTCTCCTCGAAATATGTGTCTAGAAACTTGGAGGTTGTTTACGTTTGTCAAATTATCTCGAAATATGGACCATTTTTCCTTCAGTTCTGATTGTAACGGTTCGTCCCATGATAAGTTAAGCTGTCATAACTGTTGAATAAACATTTTCGCCTTGACAATTACCGGTGCCAATAATCCTAGTGGATCGAATAACTTGGCCAGATCAGAGCTGACGGTTCGCTTTTTAACTACTTTAACTGGGTCCAGTTTTACCTTAACGCAAAAATAGTCAGTTTTTGGTAGCCACATCAATCCCAGAGTTTTAATTGAATCGTTGTTGAGATTCGTAAAGTCCAGATTCACTTCTTGATCACATTGTGGTATATTCTCTAGGAGCTGCGAATGGTTTGCACACCATTTTCGCAAATTGAAACCATGCTTCTTTAATATATATATCAGTTGTTGTTGAGCTTCAATGGCTGTTATCAAACTATCAGAACCTCCCAGACCGTCATCTACATAAAAATTATCTTGTAGAATTTGAGCTCCCAACGGGTAATTATTGGCATTTGCAGTTGCAATTCGCTGTAAACATTTTGTGGCGAGATACGGTGCTGATCTTGTTCCATACGTCACAGTGGTTAATTGATAATATTTGATTGGAAAGGCTGGATTCTCTCTCCAAATAATTAATTGGTATCGTTGATCATCTGGATCTACTAAAATTTGACGATACATTTTTTCGATGTCTGTAGTGAACACGTAGCGTGGTAGCCGGAACTGAAGAAGAATTGAAAAAAGTTCGCTTTGAACGGTTGGTCCAGTGTACATTAGATCATTTAGTGAATATCCTGATGATGTCTTGGCTGAGGCATCAAAGACGACCCGAAGTTTCGTTGTCGTGCTGTCGGGCTTGAATACACAATGATGTGGAATGAAATAATTCGGAGTTAGTACAGAATCGAGATTCATTTCTTTCATGTGCCCAAGTCTTTCATAATCCTTCATAAATTGAATGTATTCCTTGCGTACGATATCATTTTTTAGAAGTCGGCGTTCTAGACTCATAAATCTGTTGTGGATCATGGCTTGTGATTGCCCTAAGGCTGATGTGTTTTCGATAAAGGGGAGTTTAACGACAAAGCGGCCTTCCTCATTGCTACGAACATTTTGAGCAAAGTGAGATTCACATCGCTGCTCTGCTGGTGAAAGATATTTCTTACTTGTTTCAACTTCTTCTATTTCCCAAAATTTTTTTATCAGTTCATTCGTGGTTTCTTCTTCTTGACTGAATATACCACATGTGACAGCATCGTAGCTTGTTGATCCCACCATTCCTGCTACTATCCAACCAAACACCGTATTCTGCAGTATGGGCAACTGTTCACCGATGTTGATTTGTTCTGGTCGGATCAAGTGATAATACAGTTCTGCTCCCAGTAGAACATCGATCTTGTCAGATTTGAAGAATTCAGGATCTGCTAACTTAATGTTTTCTGGGAGTGACCAGGTTGAAATGTCAATGTTCAGTCTTGGTTGAGGTGATACGATGTGAGACAGGACGACTGCTTCGAGTTTGGATGTGAAGTTTCCAGTTCTTGAATGCATATCTACGTTTACTCGCTGAGTTGATTTATGAGTACCCTTTCCAATGCCTTCGATACAGAGCGATGATGATGTTGTTGATAGCGATAATTTCTTAATCAGTCTTTCAGTTATGATATTAATCTGAGAGCCGGAATCCAGAATTGCTCGAACTTCACACGATCTTCCATTATTTGCTGAGATTTTAATTTTTGCTGTTGCTAGTAGAACGTAGTTATATTTGTTAGTTTCATTTTGAGCCGCAGCTACCGTGAAAGGCACAGTGTTGTTATTTGACTGATCAGGAACTTGATGATTTACTGTTGTTTTCTGAATTTTAGCATCTCCCTGTTAATGCAGTAGTGTGTTGTGCTTTGCTGAACATTTTGTGCAGCTTCGTGAATTACATGTCTTGGCTGTGTGATTTTCTTTGAAACAATTGACGCACAGGTTTTGTTTCTGTATCCATTTCAGTCGTTCTACGGCGGACATCTTGAGAAACTGTTGGCAATAGTAAAGAGGATGGCCACCTTGCTTACAAACCTTGCAACTGTTGTGATTGGATACTGCTGTCGATGTTACCACTCTTTTGATATTACATCCAATGGCTTCTAATGCTTGGAACCGATTCTTTAAGAATTTGAGAAAGGTGCTTATTTCTTGAAGCTTTCTGGGGTCTTGAAGTGATTGCTCGTAGAGCATATGGATTTGGTGATCAAATTTCTTTATTTAAATGTGCAACAGCAGAGGATCCCAGCTATCTGTCTCGACTCCAAGATTCTTGAGTGCGGCTAAGCTTTCATGAATGGTGTCATGAAAGTTTCGAATAGTCTTGGCTTCTGATGTGAGGTTTGGAAGGGATATCAGCCGTTGTATTATAGCTGATGTAAGCATTCTCTTATTGCTAAAACGATCTTGTAGAGCTTCCCATGCGATGTCGTAATTATCTTCTGTCAATTCGAGATGACCAATCGCGCGTTTAGCCTTGCCGAATACATTGGTTTTGAGTTACCACATTTTCTAGATTTTTGGAATTTGTTGCTGATGTATCATTCGCGTGAATATGTCTGCGAAAGTTTGCCATTTCAAGTAGTTTCCGTCAAACTTCGGTACTGACATTTTTGGTAGATGCACCAATTGGTGATTTATTGCCTGGAATTCATCATTGATATTCTTATGTTTTGTTAACAATTCTTGTCGGTGTATGACTCTGGCTTCGAATTCTGAGTATGCCAGTATGTCATATCCTTTTGCTGCCGGGTCCTCGAACAGTTCCCATAATTAATAGTGAATTTCTTCAACTTGGCTCCACAGCTTGCTTAACACGATCAGACACTGTGAAGGAGCCTCTTGTATTGAATTGCCCGCTAGTAGACGTTCCAGTGATGACATCATCGCCTTTTGTCTCCTACACATGGCCTCAAAACTAACTTGGACTGGAGAAATTGATGACGACTGATCCTGCTGAGTTGTTGGTGCGACCGAGGATGCATCTTTTGTAAATTCTCGTATGTCTCTTGGGGTTGCCTTTGTAGGTGGTTCCAATTGGGGTGATGACTTCGACTCCAGGTTTTGTATCTCGGTTGTAAAAATCTGTTTGTACTTATTGGCCACAGTCAAAATGTTGTTATAGTAGTCTGTTCTAAAGTATTCATGATCTAATGATAGATCCTTTATCGTACGAATCTTCGTGTCATTTTCTTCAAATTGATCCCACACTTTATTTAGACGCTGCAGTCGCTCTTCAAAATAGATTGATGTCGTCTTTCGATCTGGAGAATCCTTTTTGAAATTCTTCACAATTTGCTGAATTTCATTGCCCGCCAACTTTTGCAAGGCAACCAATGATGAAAAATCTTCCATGATAAATGCTGATGAAACTGAACCACCAGAATGATATGTTGAATCTGCCTAAGAAGTGTTGCAGATCACGTCGGGGTCACCAGAATGTTGCGTCTTAATGGGCGCAACTGCAAATCCTTAGTCTTAACTTGACTAAGGAATAGTTGTTTAAATAATTATTCAAAAGTTAACCAGGCACTTTAACCTGTTCAACTAAGGATAATTATTTTTGTTTTTTTTTTTTGCTTTTGTTAACCAGGCACTTGAACCTGTTCAACTAACGATAGTTTGTTTTATTTGCTTTGGCTAACCAGGCACTTGAACCTGTTCAACCCAGAGGAATAAAAAGGAACCGCTTCAAAGGTGTTGACTTTTAATATTCATTTATTGTTACTATTTAGATTCCTTTTATACAAAATTTGTTCCAATTTTACATAGAAAAAGAATATATAAAACTAATATGTAATATGTATATATGTATATATATTGATTTAGCATATGATTAAGCATAACAACAAAATGCACACACAACAAAAACGGCCAAGCTGCCCTTGAAATAATTGTTCAGCACATTGCACTACAAAATTCTATTCATATTAAAACATAGCCAAACTGGCCTTGACTTTGTCCAGAACATTGCACTGAGACTCATGTGTCGTTTTTTGCAGGCTCAGCTTTTTTGGTAGTTACTGGAATGCTTTGTTGTTTTGTGTTTTGCTGTTATGCTTGTATATTTGTATGACTACAACTACTTATTAATAACTTAATTTATTTGTATTGTTCGGAACTGAACAGTGTCTTTTATACTGTAATCAAATATTAATTCGTTCCTTTTTCGCGAAAAGGTCATAGTTTGGCATTTCTCTGGATTTAGAAACATAATTATTTTTAGAACACCAAACTTCAAAGGATTTCAGATCGGTCTGGAGTAGGTCGGAATTATCTTTAGCATTTATTGTTCTGTATATTTTCATGTCATCTGCATGAGAATGTTTAATAATGTGAGTAACATCGTTAATTGATAAAATAAACAGAAGTGGGCCTAGGTGACTACCTTGAGGAACACCTGATTGCGCAACAAATGCCGACGACAAAACCCCTCGAAATCTTATTTGATAAGATCGTTCTGTCAAATACGATTGAATCCAGCTAACAAAATATTGAGGAAATCCCATTGTTTTAAGTTTAAATAGAATCAAATTGTGAGGTAATTTATCAAATGCTTTACTGAAGTCAGTATAAATGCCTAAATAACTCAATGTTTTTTAGGCAAAAAGATGTAAAATCGACAAGATTAGACACAGTGGATCTACCATTAACAAAACCATGCTGACGAGTTGTAATGACTTCTCCGCAGTGAATTTTTACCCGATCATACACGATATGCTCAAAAAGTTTTGGAATCGATGAAAGCTTAGCAATGGGCCTGTAGTTAATAACATCATTCCTGCAACCCTTTTTATAAATTGGACTTATGTACGAATTTTTCCAATAAATTTGAAAATAACTCTCGTTGATTGATTTATTGAAAAGCAAAGATAGTGGTTGACACAAAATGGAACCGCATTGAATTAACACTGCGGCAGGAATTCCATCGGGTCCAGCATTAAAGTCCTCATCGATCGATCCAATGTACTTTAAAATATCCTCAGAAGTAAAGGATAAAGGTTCCAAAGAAACTTTGGGTCCAGAATTCATGCATTCAAATGTATTCAAAAATATCTATAAGACAAGTTATCCATAATTTTTATTACAATTATTCAATATTTGGCTTTATAATTTTTTTAATATTACTATTAACTATTATTATACCACACTTAATGATTTAATGCACTTTAAATATTAATTTTAATTTTTTTTCATTTATTTATTTGACATCTAAATTATTGAGCATTGGAAACTTCTCTCCTTTTTGTTTTTTATTTTATTTACTCCTTATTTATTTTCAATTTACATAATATTCACATTTCAAATGGTATTAACTAGATCATTAACTAGAAACAATCTATGGCAAACAAATACACTTCCAATTAATACCGATCCTAACACAACTGAAGACAACACCAACATTTCTCAAACACCTCCATCCACCGTTTCTCCAATTAATACATCAACTCCAAATCAAAACACTTCTCAAATATTTTTATCTAATACATCAACACCAAATCAAACCACAACAATGGAGAACAACCACACAACTTTCCAAAACCTCATATCCCTCACACACCAATCACACAATTCTGTAAAATTACCATAATTTTGGCTCGAATGTCCTGATGCTTGGTTTTTACAAGCAGAAGTACAAATTATAACGGATGATACTTCAAAATTTCAATTTTTTCAAATTTCACTTCCGCAACATGTTATTACAAAAATTTTGGATGTTATTCATCTAAAGATTTTCTCTTAGCGAAGAGAAGAGATTGGAAGAACTTTTTTCCAATACTCAATTAGGTAACCGTAAACCTTCTGAATTTTTTCGCAACATGAAGTCTCTGGCCGGTTCCAACTCAATCGTCGGTTGCGAATTACTGTATAAGTTGTGGCAACGAAAATTACCACAACACTTACAGATACATTTGACGTCTTGTGGTACTAAAGTGTTGATGAAAGAATTAATCTCGTAGATAAAATTTATTAAGTCACAAATAAATCACAAAATTCAGCAACAATTTCGAGCATCAATCAAAATTCAATCGAACAGTGCATGCAGAGTTTAACCCAAATTACTGCAACACTTTGTCAAAATTTAAATCAAATTACCATGGACATAGCCGAACTCAAGTTAAGATCCAGATCCCATGATCGAAACAATTCAAGATTAAGAAGCAATTCCCGAAGACGATATACAAATTCTCGTAATAACATTTGCTGGTATAACAGAGAATTTTATGAAAATGCAATTAAATGTATTAAACCATGTGCTTTTATAAATAAAAACAATAATAACAATTTCGCCCAAAATTTAAACTAAATCATTCCATAATGATGGTGCCAGATAATGGAACCCAAATAAAACCCAATCGCAGCCTTTTCATTTTATATAAATATAATTATAGAAACTTTTTAATAGATAACGGCGCAGTAGTTTCAGTTGTACCATCTTCAAAATTCAAATCATCCAATAGAAATTTTGACATCAATTTAATAGCGGCAAATGGTTCATCAATAGAAACTTTTGGATAAAACTCTTTAAAATTGACATAGGTTTTCGTCGTGATTTTGAATTTCCATTTTTATTAGCAAATATTTCCACCCCTATTATTGGAGCTAATTTTTTAAAAAAATTTGGAATTATAGTTGATATGAAAAATAAACAAATAATTGATTTGATTACCAAATTAAAAGTAAATGGAACTTCTGGTTTTTGCGATATTTATTCTCTTAAATTCACAATTTCACTAAAATTAAATTTTCAAAATTACTTAAGAAATTTCCATCTCTCACTTCTGAACCAGACTACATTAAACCAGTGAAGCACAATCTGGTTCATAGAATAGAAACAACAGGAGTTTTCCGTTTACTAGACCTCGCCGTCTAGACGCAATCAAAATGAAAATTGCTAAAACTCAATTCGAATATCTTTTGAAAGTTGGTATATGCAGACCTTCAAACTCTCCCGTAGCTTCTGCTCTTCATTTAGTTTCTAAAAAAAGAAGAAAATGACTGGCGCCTATGTGTAGATTACAGAATGTTAAACTGTATTTCTATACCAGATCGTTATCCACTTCCACCCATATATGATTTAAGTATCGAATCTAAAAATAAGACCATATTTTAAAAATTGATCTTGTTCGTGCGTACCGCCACATTCCAATGGTCGAAGAAGATATTCATAAGACTGCAATTACAACACCATTTGGAATGTTTCAATTTCTACGCATGCCATTCGGTCTACGAAATACTGCTCAAACTTTCCAACGTTTCATCAACGAAGTATTCTTCTGTTAAGATTTTGTTTTTACATATGTGGATGACATTTTAATTGCCAGTGAAAACGAGACTCAACACCATGAACATTTAAAAATTATTTTTAATCCACTACAACAATATGAACTCAACCTTAAACCCTCGAAATGTATATTTGGTGTACCTTCACTAGATTTTCTTAGCTATGAAATCTCCTCGAATTGAATACAGCCCTCCAAAGATAGAGTTAATCTTATCACAAATTTCGAAAGACCAACTTCCATAAATAAACTACAAAAATTTATTGGAATGGTTAATTACTACCATCGGTACATTCCGATGTTTGCTTCTGTTATATATTTTATAATTTTCTCAAAAACTTAGTCCAACAGCAATAAAATATTCTACTTTTGACAGAGCAGTTTTAGGAATTTATTGTGCTGTTAAACATTTTAGACACTTCTTAGAAGAAAGACAATTCATTATTTATGCAGACCACAAACATTAAACATTTATCATAAATTCAAAAATAGACTGATCACCCAGACAAACACGACACTTAGAATACAAAGCTCAATTTACAAACAACATACAATACATTTCCGGAAAACAAAATTTAGTCGCAGGCCCTCTTTAACGCATTCCAGAAATTGGTGCTATATCTACGCAAGACACACATTTTCAAACACTTCACAAAGAACAACAATCTGACAAAACACTAAAATCTCTCATAGAATCTCCAAATTCTAAATGGAATCTAAAAGAAATTCTAGTTCCTATATTGAATATTAAAATTTAATGCGACATTTCTAGTAATGCTTCTCGACCATTTGTCCCAATTTCCATGCGAAGAAGCATATTTGACAAAATACATTCATTATCTCATCCTGGCGTACAAGCCACGAGACGATTGATACAAGCAAAATATTTTTGGCCTAACATGCGAACAGAAAGAAATGATTGGTCATCCAGTTGTATCAATTGTCAAAAATCTAAAATCCATGTTATACACGAAATACCTATCCAAAAAATTGAAATTCCACCAGGTAGGTTTGAGCACATACATATGGATCTGGTGAGACCACTACTACAGTAGTAGACTGTAGAAACAACTTTCGTAAAAAATTATATTCCACGTTTTGGTGCTCCACTCAAAGTTACTATGGATCAAAGCATACAATTCACATCAAAAGTGTTTAGAGAATTAACAAGTTCACTGGGTGCTCATTGTTGTGTATTGTTAAATGTCTCATAGCGGACTGACTTTATCTATAACATAAGTACAAAAAGTAAGCTTAAATTAATGAGTATGGTAATACAAAGTAGCGTATAAACATAAATCATGATATAATTACTCCAAGGTAGTATTAACGTTTCTGTTGGAAACGGACGTTTGTCAAAAAATATAACAAGAAAGAGAGCGCTCACAATCCGTCATAGCATACAATTAATTTTCACTGGTCACATTCAGCGTACCCAACAGTTGCCAACTGCTAAGTCAAAACTTGATGCACATAAATATGAAGTTGCGCATTAAAATGCATTTAAAAATAGAAAATTTTTAATTTGTCGGTAAAATTTCCATTCGTATTTGATACAAAGCTTGATATTTCATAAACTTGACAATTTTTCTGAAACTTCAATACCGATAATAGCGCTCCCCGATGTGTTGTTGTCACAACAGTTGACACAGCTGAATGTGGCCAACGAATATAACAACGAGCAGCTATTTTTGACAAGGGTTCGTTTGCTTGTAGCTGAGAGACTCAACATTTGTCAACACTACCTGGTAAAATTATTCTATCATGAACATAAATATAGAGATAACGGTAGGGTGGTTCATATTTGTGATATAAACAAAAATTACACTATACAACACACATAAAATTCACACCTTACCATATCATCCACAATCAAGAGGGATGGTAGAAGGCTTTCATCAACAACGTAAGACGTCAATTATATCTTCAGACAATTCAGTTCATTTGTCAGAACTCTTGCCTTGGATTTTTCTTGGTCTACGAATTGCAATCAAGAATGACTTAAATTGCTCTTCCGCAGAATTGTTTAACGGTCAAACTTTATAGTTACCATGAGAATTAGTTGTTGAAAATAATGATACCATAAACATGGATCTTACTTTCAAAAGTTAAGGAACATTTTTCACATGTTTGATCGAAAATTGTTCATGATAATAAAGATTATAGTTACGTTCAAAAATAGCTTAGTACTTGTGAATATGTTTTTGTAAAAATCAATCGTTCATCTCGACTTCAACAACCATTTGATGGGCCTTTTAAAGTTTTTTCTAGACATGTTAAAAAATTTCAAATTACATATGGTAACCAGTGGCGTAACAAGATGATCAAGGGCCCGTGTGCAAAATTGAAAAAGGGCCCCTACAAGAAAAATTAAAAAACTTTTTCAAACCAAAAGAAGTACAAAAACAATATTGTTTTTATATTATTATACTTTTTATATATATATATTTATATATAATATATATAATATATTTTTTATATTTTTACTCTTGCTTAATCATGAGCAAAAGTTTCTATTAATTTGCTTAAATCTAATTCAGACGCCTGTTTGTTCTCAATTGCAATCAATGCAAAATTTGACAAAATGGATTGGCTTGTCTTATATCTTAAATAATTTTTAATTTACTACATGACCGGTCTGCACTTGTGGAGATCACTAGGATTGTGAAGAACAACAGCATAGCTGTATAAACTTATGTAATGTCACATTCAATTGCTTCAAAATTTTTCATGATTTTTGACACCATTGATTAACGGTGTGCAATTCACCAACTTGTAAAGGGTGATTTTGTAAGAGCTTGATAACTTTTTTTCCATTCGGAAAGTCCAATTTTGGGCAACTTTTTCGAGCATTTCGGCCGGAATAGCCCGAATTTCTTCGGAAATGTTGTCAAATGTTGTGAATCGTGTTGTTGTTGTCAGATGGGGCTACGTCAAGTCTAAAGTCTACAGAAATAAGCCAGCAACTATTCCAGCTTTGGAAGACAACATTTCCGAAGAAATTCGGGCTATTCCGGCCGAAATGCTCGAAAAAGTTGCCCAAAATTAGACTTTCCGAATGGACCACCTAAGACGCAGCCGCGGTCAACATTTAAATGAAATTATCTTCAAAAAGTAAATGTCATGGACCAATCTAACGTTTCAAATAAAGAACCGATGAGATTTTGCAAATTTTATGCGTTTTTTTTAAAAAAAAAGTTATCAAGCTCTTAAAAAATCACCCTTTAAATACTGATGAATTGTTGAGTAAAATTTTGGGCTACTATTTCACAGTATTTTGTTGGAAAGTTATCGCATTTTTTATTATATCAGATTCGTTACCATTTGCTATTTGTAGTATAAGCGAAGGGCCCCTATCGCTTAAGGGCCCCGATGCTCTGCACCGTCTTGCACCGATGGAGTTACGTCACTGATGGTAACATATACTGAGTTTCCATGGAGAGTTAACTTTGTGCTTACTCGGGGTTAACTCGCTATGAAAACGCGAGTTGAGTTAAGTTTCGTTAAATCTACGAAACTCCACGAAACTTGTAAGATTTAACTTGGTTCTATCTGTCAAAGTGATTGCTGTCATTAATATTGAAAAAATAATGAAAATTTTTATTTTAACAAAAATATTAAAATGTCGAATGCAAGAGTTTTTTGGAGTGCCTCAGAAACTAGTCAAAAAATAACAAAAATTACAAAAAAGATTTGACAAGTTCAACTCGACTCGGTGTTGTCCATAGAAACACTATCGAGTCAGCAAAGTCATTTTGTCAACGCAACGAAAACCCAAACCCAGAGTTAACTCGCCATGGAAACTCAGTAATAATAAAATCTATCTAAATTGATTATTTAAAACTAGCATACATTAATGTCAAATCTCTAATACACAACACAACAGGTTCAAATAAACCCACTCAAAATAAAGTGACTTCATATTATATAAATGTTCAATTGGAGCGGAAGTATTTGTAGTGTATAAACTAACATACATGTTTAAATTAATAACTTTAGTTTTTTATCTAATTTGTTTTTAAAATTTTTTATACATTCAAATTTTTAAAATTAAAAAAATAGCTTACTTAAAATTTTTTCCTTCAGATTAAAAAATGTTATAAAAAAAATGTAGACATGAATGAACATGATTAATTATTATTATATAAAATATTAATAAATTAAAAAAATATATGTGTGTGGCCGCCACGCACGGTATAAGTGAAACTTTAACCCAAAAAAGTAGAGAGTTTTTAATTTGGTCTTACTAAAAAAAGGCTCCTATCATATAAAGCCATAAGAAGATTAAGTTTATTTTAAATAGCGAAAGTGCTGATCCTCAATGTCATGCGTCATCAAAGAAAGCAATTAGTAGGGGTAAGACTTTCCATTTCAGCGTTTCAAGGTATGTTTTGACCGGCTGCGTAACATGTTGCCCAGCGTTGTCATGTTGCAAAATTTCCTTGTTGTGCCTTTGATCGCACTCTGGACGTTTTTGCTTCTATGCTCGGTTTAAACGCATCAATTGAGTTCGATAGAGTTGCCCTGTGAAAGTAAAACCTAGTTGTAGCAGCCTACACCACCGGCCCCACCAAACACAGAGAAGTACCTTGTCACTGTGAATAGGCTTTGGCATAGATTTTTGCGTATGGCCGGGCGGCCCAGCCCGTATGGTTATCATATACTTAAAAATGTAATTAAAAATGGAATCCATTAAAGTTTCAATGACCACTTGCGAATGACGACCCGCCTGTGACCTCAGATAATCCCATTGCATCCGATTGGCCATAGAATCATCCATATTTGTCCAAATGCTCCATGGAATCCATAAAAGCACAATTAACCCGCCTGTGACCTCTGACAATCCCATTGCATCCGATTGGCCATAGATTCACCCATTTTTGTCCAAATGATTCTTGGAATCCCTGACATTGCCAGATAATCTTATTGAATCCGATTGGCCATTGAATCATACAGGTTGAAAATACCAGCGTAGCGTGTCACGGTTGGAAATTGAAGCATAACGTATCTAGCTGAAAATGCCACCTTCAAAAAGTGCTGTCTAAAACTTTGTTGATTAATTCGTCTGTTAGTTCGGACTCAAACCATTGTTTGATTATTTTTTTCCTACGAATTTATAGGGTGTTTCGAACACTTAATTTCAATTAAGTTCACCTAAATTGACCTAAATTCACATTAATTTGTCGCCGCTTCATTCGTTTCATCAGTTTTACTACCCGTTTCATTCGCCGCATATTGTTTACGCGGCTAAAGAAGTTTCACTTCAAAAATTTATATAAAACAACAAGTTCAATTGTAATATATAAAAATAGTGCACACAAAATCATTGTGCACCAAGTTTCTTCTTCCGTCGAATGCACAAACTATAATATTGGAACTACAAATGTTTTCCTGCATTACTTTTTCTTGGTTTGCCTCTCTTTCGCTAACTTTATTTTTATCGATAACACTGTGCTAGTTGCAAAATCCATCAAACGGGGGACCCAGGGGGATAACATAATTCGAGTGCGCTGATTCTAATGGTGCTATGCGTTTTTTTAAGTTAGCTCTAGTATTCGAGTTATTCGAAAAACAAAATATCACTATCAAGGATAAAACGGAAACAATTTTATTTTTTGTATTTTACAATTTATTAAAATTAAATCGATATAAATTGATAGAATAACCTTAATATCGACAAATATACATCAAATAAAAACAATATGAAGAATATTTCGATGGTTAAGCGCACTAAAGTGATAAGTGACCTCTTGACGAAAATAGGTTTACTGCATTTTTCAATCCATCAATATAATATCTACCTTGTGTAAATTTATTGAAAATACATAGTCAGTGAATGCGTGTCAGTATACAGTTAAAATTAGTGTTTTGTATTGAGATGTATTGAAATTGAAAAACAAAATCGAAAAATGCGCTCTTACTAATTTGGCTGTAACTTTTTAATCCGTAAGAAGTTTTCCATGAAATATTTTTTCTTAAAATTTTAAGAGTATTTACTAAAATACAAAACTATAAAAAAACAACGGCCAATGTCATGTCCTCCCTTAAATAAATGGTCAAGAATTAAAAATTTTTTTCTTCGTGGGTCTAAAATTTTGATTCTCAAAATTCTCGAAAACAAGAGCTAACCTAAAAAAACGCTTAGCACCATTAGAATCAGCATACTCGAATTATGTTATCCCCCCGGGTCCCCCGTTTGATGAGAAAAAAAAGTGTCCGATTCGAGCACAGTGTAATTATAGACTTTGTTGTTTCGTCTTTTAAATTTGCTTGAATAAGTTATTTTAAATGGTTAATTGAGATCTATGGGGGTTTTTGTAAAAAAGTGTACCTTAAGATGGGCTCCAGATACAAAATAAGATACAAGTACACTAGTATAACAACAAACTTATTTAATTCTCCTAAAACAACAAATACAACGAACAAAAATACACTATGATATAAGTAAACTCAACAACAAAGAACAAAAAACACCATGAGTTAATATTACAACCACAACATCGACAACGGAAAAAAACACTTACGAAAAACAATTACGAAAACAAACGAAAATGTACTTTTAGAAAAAAAAATTACAACACTGGTTGTTTTTTAAGCAACATGCTTTTACGAAGCAAATATTATTAACCTAATACAAGAAAGTTGACCGCCGAAGCGAACGGACGTGTTTTTAATAAGTGTCGTGGGGCACGCGCTTTTATTTAACAAATTGTTATAAGCTTAAAAAAACAACTGTCAAATAAATAAAAATGAACTGCTTAATATTTAATGAAAAAATAGAAAGAAATGACGCTAATAAGATATCGTGCTCAGATTGTAATTGTTTTTTTTCCATTACAACTGCGTAAACATAAATTCGGTTGACATTGAGTATATGAAAGCAAGCAAAATAAAATATCGTTGCGACAAGCGCAGTGCTCTCCGACGAAAATCCCTTCAACAATCGTCATCAGCAACACCAACTGTAGCAAAAACTAAGAAAGTAGCCAAAGCAGGTTAACAACAAACAGCAATAGTAGTTATGCAACAAACAGCTACGACGTCATGTTTGACTACGACTTGAACTCATGTTACAGCTGATAAAACGAATCAAAACAAAAACACTTATTCTCCTCCTGGTGCTAAAGAGGCAGATTTGCATAATGCAGCAAAACATAAAGCAAACACAGTTTATCAATCTACAGCTCTAACTAACAGCCAGCTACAATCTGGCAAAAATCATCATACTCGCGCCGCACATTGGTTGAGGTTCATAGAACGAGCGGCTAAAAATAGAAGACGTTGTCGAAGGACAATGAAACTTGCCACATAGACATTTTTTGTTTGAATGAAGAAAAAAATGAAAAAATCAAAATTATCCGCCCACTTGTACGTCCAGCTCCCATACAAAGTGAAAATTAAATTTTGACCCACGGCATTGTTTTTTGACACATAGCATTTTTAAACACTCAAAATCATTTTTGTTAAATTTGAAAAATATCTACCCTCTTTTACGCCCACTTTTCATACAACTTGTATTGAAAAAGTGGCATAACTCCCTTGATTTTTAATGCATCAACTCAATTTTCACAAAAAATAAATATTATAATTGTAGAAAGGGCTCCTGAAAATATACATTTACCTGATCCGCCCACTTTAACGCCCACCTCCCATAGAAAAACAAATAGAAAAAACATGAATAAGTAATTTAAGCAAAGTCTTTAACAATTTTTTAACATCATTATCGTACTCCAATTTTTTGATTTGCAGCTTTGACCAAAATCTATTTATAAATGGGTCTGAAGACAATAAAAGATTATGCGTTTCGTCTTCATTAGTAGCTACACGTCCAATTCTTCGCGAATGATGTAATCTATAGGCTCTATAGTCTTTATTCCTCGCTTCCTGAGCTTCCTCGCTCCACAGCGCTAAAAAGATGCAGTTGATGCCACTTATCATACCTTCTTTGCAACGAGTTACAGATGACCAAATCGGTTAAGATTTGACGAAATGGGATCACTTTGTATGATAGCAAGCATATACATGGGAATTAGTGTTTGACGACGATAAAAAAACCGTTAAAATTGCCACCATTAAGCCAATTCTCAACCGATATTTTTGAGTTCAATGAAAAGGTACATTTACGCGCAATGAGTTTTTGTGAAAATAATGAAGTTATTCATGCAACATTATGCCATTAAAATTCTTAGAAACTTTAATTTTTTTCTGAAATTACCGAAAAACAAAAGAATTTGCTTCGCTACACACTTCATTTTGTATTAAATCAAATTTCTTTTTTACAGCTTGTTCTACGTAAAATTCTATTGAAAAGAAGTGCAATTTAGTTTTTATTTCCGACAAGGCAAATGACTGTAAAAATTCAATGAAAGTCGGCACAACAAAACTTTAACACTTCAACTTTAAAAATTAATTACAAAAAACTGTGACGACATTGAGAGGTCTGACAAGGTGCGATGGATTCGCAACATGTCCCTCTTTTAGAATTTCTATAAGGTTTGCTTGTGCTTTTTTAGTCGTCACACCGGGTATTTAGATATCTAACAACAAAATTAAAAAATTATCCAAATCGGCGAACATGAAAAAAATGATTTTCGGACACTCTTCAACCAATGTGCACTGCAGAAAGTGAAACTATTCAGCCAACAACAGCTCCAACACTAAAGCAGCAATCTTCATTTAAAGAAAACACATTCGTATGCTCTGAAGATGACCGAAGCTCAATTATTCTTCAGTTGCTTTATGAAGAAATCCTTAGTCTAAACAAAATAAACAATGAGTCCTTAGGTACTCTTGATCAGCTAAAACATGAAAATGATCTCTTGAGCAAAAGAGTTACTAGCCTCAAAAATAAGCTTAACTGGAGTGAGCAAAACCAATAAGAGAATGTAATTGAAATTGTTGGCTTACCAAATATTAATAACGTTAATGCTGAGGAATGCGTTCAGAAAATGATGGAAGATGCTCTTAATTTGTCAGTACCAACCGAGCAAATCAAGAAATGTTTTGTAAAAAAAAAATCTATAAAAAGAGAAGTATTAGAAATATGAAAGCAGATTACAGCGAAATTCTGTGCGTTCACCTCTCGTCGTATGAACTTAAGAAATTCATAATGGAAAACAAGAAAAAATCTATGAAGAAGCTGAATACATCATTGTTTACAGATGGCGCGAAGAAAAATATTTACATTAATGACATTTTTACTAAATATAACAAAGCATCGCTTATGTCCGCTAAATCAGCCCAAAAGCATAGGAGCTACAAATATTTATGGTATAGTTATTCTAATTTTTTTTTTAAAACAGATGATAGAAGTAGGATTGTTGTTGTAAGATCATTTGAAGACCTCAATAACATATAGTTTATCTGTAGAATTTAAAGTAGATTTTTAATAACAAAATGAATAACAATGAAAATTATCTTACCAACAACGATCCTACTATTATCACCTTGAATAATTTTGATAATATTCCTATGCTAAGCCATCAGAAATTATTAGTTGTTCACCAAAATGTACGTAGCTTGCGACAAAACTTTGATACCTTTGTTTGTAACCTTCAAGCACTTAAGAACTTGCCAGATATAATTTTTTTGTCTGAAATCTCGATTTTTTCGTTTGAAATCGATGATTATAATATTTGTTGTTTGCGCTTGTTGCTTGATAGCGGATTTCAAACTTTATTTCTATTTTGCGAGCGAATTGTCAAAAAAAAATGCGAGTTAAAGAAAAACCCGTGCGGTTAGAACGACAGACACTTTATTAACTTAAATTATAGAATACATAAAAAAGAGAGTTGCCAGATTGGCCCCAACATATCGGCCGCCTTTAACGGCTTAGCTTAGTTCAAAACTAATTCAAAATATTTTATATCAAGTAGATATTGCAAATAAAATTTTAAGAAAACCAAAATGAACTAATAAAATTTACGTTTCAAATAAATAAATCATTTTTTGTTGGCATAAGTGTTAGCTTAACAACCGTAGAAGTTCTCCCTCATGAGTTTTTATTCTTACGACTCGGACTTTCCAATCCAACCCAGGATGACACTGGATAACGCGTCCAAGCTTCCATTTCGTCGGTGGAACGCACTTGTCATGTATTACAACGATGTCGTCAACTTGGAGATTATTAGAAGGGCGAAACCGTTTTGTTCGCTGTTGAAGACTTACTAGATACTCATTTTGCCAACGCTTCCAAAAGTGTTGCCTCATGGCGACGATCATATTCCAACGCTGACCAAGTGTACCATGAAAGTCCTGAATATTAACTTCTGGAAGCGACTTCAGAGGCTCTCCTGTAATAAAATGCCCAGGTGTCAGAGTTTCAGAATCAAACGCGTTAGCCGTATTCGAGCAAATATGCTGAAAGTTGACGCAGGCCTCAATTTCGGTGAGCAGAGTATTAAACTCTTCGTACTTAAGCAACGTACCAGCAAGTACACGATTTAAATGGTACTTAACTCTTTTGATACCAGTCTACCAATATCCTCCCATATGAGGTGCACTCGGCGGGTTGAAATGCCACGTAATCTGCGAGTCCTCGAAATAGCGACGAACATGTTGATCGACCATACATTGGTCAAATGTTTTGCGGAGCTTCTTTTCGGCACCCACAAAATTAGTGCCGTTATCGGTGTAAACATGGTGGCAGTATACTCTACGGTTGATAAAACGTTAAAAGGCACTTAAGAAGGCAGCTGTCGACATATCACCAACCAGCTCTAAGTGCATAGCGCCTGTGCTCATGCACACAAAAGAGCAAAAATAACCCTTTGTTGACTTGGCTCCTCTACAAAAAGCAACGTGCGCTCGTTACACGGCTCAAGGGAAGGTCTGCCATCATCTGCTGCAAGGGTTGGCGATATACTCGTTTGCATCTTACACAGTTATGATATAATTTACGAACGATATTGCGGGAACCCGGGACCCAGAAGCGACGTTGTAACACAGCTTGCATTATGTGTGGCCCATCGTGTAATGTGAATATATGGATTTCAGCTAATATAACCTTTACGAGCGGAGAATTCTTAGGCAGTATTATGGGATGTTTTTCTTCGACTGCGATATCAGCATTTCGCTGGTGGCAGCATGCGGCCACCCACACGAAGAATTCCATCAGCATCCAAAAACGGCTGTAGTCGCAACAAGCTGCTTCGTAGTGATATAGGTTTATTTAATATGCAAAGAGAAATTTCATTCGAAAAGGCGGTGTTTTGAACATACTTTACCAGAGCCAACTCGACATTGCAAATTTCAGAAATGGTAAACGGCCCGGTTTTTCGTTCTTGAGCAGCATGCATCAAATTGTAGCTAAAGCGTCCAAGGTAGGCAGCTATTCTCTTTAGCTTAGAATATGAAGCATACTTGGTAAGAAAATCCCAGTATTTCTCAGTACTTGCGGTGTGTGCCGTCATAACCCTTTTTTTTAGCTCCAAGTCAGTTGTATGCTGCGATGGCGTGCTATTCTGCCAGTTGATTTTACCAGACAGCAACCATCGCGGACCATGCCACCACAATTGCTGATCAAGAAGTTGGGAGGGCGAAACGCCTCTAGACGCACAATCTGCAGGATTATGCTCTGAGCGGACATGTCTCCAACATGCAGGCGGCAGAACTTTTTGGACTTCAGCGACGCGGTTTGCAACGTAAGTAGACCAACGGTTTGGATGGCCTTGCAACCAAGATAATGTGACTGTAGAGTCCGTCCATGCGCACAACTTGCTTGGACTGAATTCGAAGCTATCAAAAATGTGTCTTACAATTTTGGCACCTTGGTGAGCGGCACACAATTCTAAGCGGGGTAATGTCGTGGATTTAAGTGGTGCGACCTTTGCGCGTGCGGCGACTAAAACTACTTCAATACTTCCATCTTCGTGAACAGATCGTGCATATACGGCATCTGCATAGGCGCGCTCGGACGAGTCAGTAAAGACATGAAATTCTGTGTTAGCGGCGGTTTGATTGGTCCCGATCCAACGACTTAGTTTGAGCGATGAGAGCTTTGGTAGCTCTGAGCGGTGTGTGGTCCAATCCTTTAATATACTTGCGGGTATTGGCACACCCCAGTCTACGTCGGCTTGCCAAATCTGTTGCAACCATATTTTTGAGCGGATGGTACACGGAGCCATCAATCCTAACGGGTCGGATAACATGCTAGTATCAGAAAGGAACATCTTTTTGGTTATCGAAAAAGATATTTCTTTTAGGCGAACAGCAATCGCTAAAAAATCGCCATCTGTATTCCAAAGAATACCCAAAGTTCGTACCTCAAAATCATCAGCTAAAAGATGCGATATTTCTTCACAGCCGCGCGGTTTGTAGCTTACGAGTTCCTTACAGTTCGTAGCCCATTTACGGAGCGGGAAACAACCTTGTGATAAAATATGTGAAATATTGCTTTGAAGAACTTTTAGATTTTCGAAGGACCCGTTACCAGTGAGCAGTTCATCCATATAAAAGTCGCGGATGATGACTTCCGCGGCTTCTTTCTGATTTGCAGCAGCATACTTAGTGGTCTGTTGAAGCGACTTAACTGCCAGATGAGAGGCAGCTGCCACACCGTAGGTTACCCGGAGCATTCTGTAATCCTGCATGGGCTCTAGTGGCGTCTTGCGCCATACAATGCGTTGGTAATCGACATCACTTTCGTCAACTTGTACCTGGAGGTACATTTTCTCTATATCAGCAGTCATTGCGTAGCGGTGGGTCCTAAAACGTACCACTATGCTGAAAAGATCTGACTGCAGCTGAGGGCCTACCATTAAGGCATCGTTCAGCGAATGACCTGACAACGATTTCATTGACGCGTTCAATACTACCCTTAATTTGGTGGTATTACTAGTGTCCTTTATGACCGCGCGATGCGGCATATAGTAGCTATCTCGTGGAATATCATATCAGCCGGACGGTGGCAACCCACTCGGTGTTGTTCACAAAATGTCTCCTCAGTTGTGAGATGCTTTTTTTGGGTTGCTCCTCTAGCTCCCAAAATCGGCTTACAGCACGCATCAGTTGAACATCACAATGCATTGATGAAATACTAGTCGCAACACTTTCCATCGATGGAGCATTACCAAAAAGTTCCCAACCAAAAACGGTTTGTTGTGCCATAGGCCTGGCGGACCTTTATGCAAGCCTAGCTGAAGAAATTTATCCATTTCGTCCATTCAGATTCAGATTCAGATTCAGATTAGTAAATCAATCGGTGCAGGTATTGTATAACATGGATCTGCTAATGAGAGTGCTTGTAGGTGAGGCCATGCCATGTCACGCACATTAACAGTTGATAAATTGTTTGTAATTTTGATGATATTAAAGCCTTGATTACAAAATTGCAACGCGAAATCTGACTGCAGCTGAGGGCCTACCATTAAGGCATCGTTCAGCGAATGACCTGACTCTAGGTTTTCGTGGTTTTATTTACAATTGGCTTGTGTCCTTTTTGAATTGTAGAACACAAAGAGTAAAAATTTGTAACGAATTAAGCGGCTCTTAATGCATAAATTTAGGTATTCCCTAGGGCTCTGTCCTTGGTCCGATTCTATTTCTAGTTTATATTAACTCTATTTTTTCGCTTAACTTAGTCGGCAAAGTAACTGCTTTTGCTGACGATCTTGTCATTGGCTACGCATGAGTTAATCCTCTTAACTTAATTGCAGATATAAATTACGATGTTTATTTACTACGAGTTTCGTTTGCAAAACACAAATAACTTGTCTGCAAAAAACAAAGCTCATGTATTTTAGCTTAAGTGGTGTAGTGCCGCCGGATATTGATATAATATTTCACGGATATGATTGCTGTCGTTTTTGCTTAAAGTCGGCTTCGAGATATAGCCTCGGTTTAACTTTTAATAATAAAATTCCTTGTAGTAATAATTGCTTTGTTGTAGAAAAGGTGCCTTTCTATAAATATTTAAGAGTAATGGTTGACCAACAGCTTAACTGGACTGCTCATATTTCATTGTTGAATAAGCATTTGCTTTCTTCATTAAGATGCATTTATAGGCTAAGACAGTTTTGTTACGAGAGTATATTAACAAAAATTTACTATGGGATCTTTCACTCCAAATTACAATATGGTTTGTGTTGTTGGGGAGGAGCATATATGCATAATATACGTCCCTAATTAATTGTACAAAAGTCTGCTGTCAGAATTATCTGTAAAGTTAATAGTTTGTCTTC
This sequence comes from Tetanocera ferruginea, assembly GCA_958299015.1. NCBI lineage: Eukaryota > Metazoa > Arthropoda > Insecta > Diptera > Sciomyzidae > Tetanocera > Tetanocera ferruginea. Next base: position 83,403,509 of record OY282641.1, on the reverse strand, counting down.
ATCTATTAATCTATTCAGACGTCTAGAGATTTTACCGTTAAGGCATTTATATTATTTCAAAGTGCTTAAAATATTTTTCAAAAGAAGTGGCTATATGCAGAACCCAATATCTGGTTCTTATAGCTTAAGAACGAACCAAAATTCAACCGTGACTGTTCCTGTTTTTCGCGCAACACACTATCGAAATTTTTTTCCAATATTATTTTATAGACTTTATAATAGACTCCCTGCAAACATACGAATTGAAAGAAATTTGATTACCTTCTTAAGGAAAATAAAATTGTGGCTTTTAGAGGTGGATCATTCGGGAATCGAAATTTTGTTGCGCTCCGTTAGTTAAATTTGATTTGTACTATAAATGTAATGTTTCTCTTTCTTTTAATAAATTATAATTTGTGTTTCTTTTTTCTTAATTCTACTTAAATTGTTAAATTATATATTTACCCCACTTAACATCTTTTGTTTATACAATGTATACAATGTTTATACAATGTATTAAATTATTTTGTTGTGGCATTTAACACATATTTTTAATATTAAAATCTCAATAACTATTCTCATAAGTTAAAATAAATGCGATTGTATATTTTATAGTATAATCTTTTCGAAACTTTTACTATGAGAATAAAAAATAAAGAATAATAATAATAATAATAATGTAAACTAATAATAATGTAATGTAATGATTGAACTGAACTACAAATTTTAATTTAATGTATTTTTTAATCTTGTATTTATAAATACTTTTAAATGCAATTTATAAATTACTAATTTAATTTTACTTTGATTTTATATACACATACATATATTTATGCATAACCAATAATAAGATGATCATGTGAAATTAATTCCCTTAATACTATGGACACACATATGGTATCGATACCATGGTATTGAAACCATGAGCAATTGTATACTATATGGTATAGAAGAAGTGACACACATATTGAAATAGTTTTAATTGACAATAGTGTCAAATAATAATTTAAAAATAAATCACAAATTTTTCAGCTACTTCAATTAAGGGTATTCCGAAGAAAGTTAGATCCTGCAATAAAAAGCCAAGCAAACAGCCTTTATATATATGTTCGATGGTCGCACAAATCGCTTGTTTACGTGCCATGTATAAAAAAATAAATTTAACAATTGGAAAGTGCTTGCTTCGTTGTTTTTCAACTGCAAATTTTTGAAATTGAAATATTTTTCAAAATAATATTTTTCAATATTCTGACATTAATGTAGTTAAAAATTTTAACGCCCTCTCACATTGGCGCTAATATCAGATAAAATATATCAATATCAGGGTTGAAAGTCGAAAAAATGTATGCTAGCATGGAGAAACCATGAAAATTTGTTGTGTTTTGTATACCATGAATGAGACGCTATACTAGTTTCAGAAGCTGGTTTATAGCTGGTATACCGTGACACACATGTGGTATACAATGAAGTATATTTACTTTGTAGTATCGAAATCATATGTGTGTCTCCAGTATAAGGCTACTAACCATTTTTTTCTATCTTCAAGTTTCAGTTTTGGCTTAGTACATACAAATTTCAGTTAATTATTAATTTTTATAATAAAGAGGAATGTTAATGAAAATTAAATGTAGATTTGTTTAAGACGCGAAAGATTCTTTTTTTTAAGGGGCAGTCATAGAGAAGTTCAAGTGTGTCAGATTACCACAAGTGTATGGATAGGATATATTCAACGTGTGGGAGAAATACACTCAGAGTGACATTCTGTCGGATCACTCTATAAAGGCGATAAATGTGAGTTAACGTTTTTATTAAAAGTCTTATTTTGGTATGTTGCTACTTCGATTCTTCAAAGTGGTTTTCAAATATGGCATCAAGAGTTTACTATGCTTATGCGCTATCGAGCGAATAAGTGCAAGAACCGCACCACATTCGGTAGAGCTAGCCGATGAACATTTACCATGCCACCGCGCACTTGTTTGCCGAAATTTAACGTCCTGTTCATTTTTGTACGAAATTTTTACCACGCGCGTAACATATTGTAACAGTTATGCGTGTCCATACTTTACAGCCGCTGTTTTAATAAGTCTAAGATGTATGTTTCTTTATCATGTAAAATCGTTTTGTATAAGACTAAATAAAACTACTATTACTACTACCACTTGCAAACCATCCGCGCAGCTCTTTACTACACACACCCAAAACCCGAATTGAATCTATTGGTGATCATTTAATATTAATTAATTTATTGCATGTTATATTATATTGTTTCCGATAAAATTGCAAATTGTATTAAATAACTTTTATCTTTCTTTTAGATGTTATCAGCGATTTATATTCAACAGTAAATAAAGAAACTGGAAATCTATCACCTATAATATCAGATATATCTTACAAAGTTATTTCAAGTAATGCTGAACGGCTTAATTCTGCAATAATCTATGACAGAGATTTTGCATTTAATAATTTTGGTTTTAAAACATTGGAGCGATCATATCTTCTTAAAATAAATGGGAAAATTGTCGAAAGGCCTCAGCATATGTTTATGAGAGTTTCAATTGGAATTCACGGTGATGATATTGAAGCTGCAATTGAAACTTATAATCTACTTTCAGAACGATATTTTACTCACGCTTCACCAACACTCTTTGCAGCAGCTACAATTCGTCCTCAACTCTCTTCATGTTTCCTTTTAACCATGGTAGCCGACTCTATTGAGGGAATTTTTAAATCAGTAGAGCAATGTGCAATGATATCGAAATCTGCTGGTGGTATTGGAATTAACGTGCATTGCATTCGTGCTAAAGGAACAGCTATATCTGGAACAAATGGCACACGGAATGAAATTGTGCCTATGTTAAGAGTTTTTAATAATGTAGCTCGTTACGTCGATCAAGGGGGTGGAAAAAGACCAGGTGCATTCGCTATATATTTAGAGCCATGGCACTCCGATATCTTCGATTTTCTCAATCTAAAAAAACTACCGGAAAAGATTTATTTTATACCCTATGGAGTCCGGATCTTTTCATGAAAAGGGTTGAAGAAAATAAAAATTGGTCACTTATGTGTCCACATAAATGTCCCGGGCTAAATGAAGTATGGGGGGAGAAATTTGAAGATGTATACGTTAGATATGAAAATGAAGGTCGAGCCAATAGAAAAATAAATGCTCAGACCCTTTGGTATGCAATAATTGAGTCTCAGGTTGAAACGGGAACACCATATATGCTTTATAAAGATTCATGTAATAAAAAAAGCAATCAGCAAAATATTGGAACGATACAATGTAGTAATTTGTGTACTGAAATTATAGAATATTCAGCTCCAGATGAAATTGCCGTGTGTAATCTTGCATCAATTGCTTTGAACATGTTTGTAACATCAGATCGAATAAAATAATTGACATACATTTCTATCCGCTGTTGTGGTTCGTTCAAGTGACGTAAATAACTGTATGCCACTTGAATGAAACACTGACCTGCCTCAGAATATGAAGCGATCGGCGTTCATAAGCAATGCGCGAAATTGAACTTCAATTTCAAGCGCAAGCACCGGCCAACATTAAAAATGCAACGGTTAGCGGAAAATATCGAAACAAGCGCACGCCAACTGTTTCGGCTGCGTCCCTGCTATTAAACCCTTCAAGCGATCGCGGAAATAAAAGAATGCATGGTGTTTGCGTTTCGAATTGCATTGTTCTATGAATGTTTCTAGGTCAATAAACCGCACGGTTGACGAATTTATGTCGAAATATAACACGCCAAAATAAGCGGTGCCAAATATAAACGAATTTAGGTTGGCGAGCAACTGAATATGTATGTATGTATGTCGGTATGCGCACCTGGCAAAATATGTAGATTGTTAAGCACTCGAATATATATGTCGGTACGTACAAATTGCAAAATATGTAAGTTGGTAAGGTCTTTAAATTGTTTATTAAGTATGTGCGTATGTATATTATCCAACATGTTAGTTTGTATATTATTTGTAAGTCTGCTACCATTTAGTATGTAAGTTTATATATTATTTAGAATTGTAAATTATTTAGCATGTAAGCTTATATAACAATTGATATGCAAGTTTATACTATTTATTAGCTATTGTATAGGTGCAACTTCTAGTGTGGAAGTTTAGATAGTAAGATGGAAAGGTGTATAAATATAAGAGTAAAATTTAATAAAAGTGAGTTGATGTGAAGTAACGAAATATAAAGTGTAGTTTTTATGTATAAAAAGGAAGAACAGTCAAAAAGAAAATAAGATCATACAAGAAGGAAGAACATTCAACAAGAAAATAAGATCATACAAGAAGGAAGAACATTCAACAAGAAAATAAGATCATACAAGAAGGAAGTCCCCATAGAAAATCAAAGAAAGTAAGAATAAACACACAACTGATCTAACAATAACACATGAACTATCACACCCCATACAATAAGACACACAGATTAACCTGTTAATTACATTTAGAAAAATAACACACAACATTTTATGGCGCAACCGGTAGTCCTTTTTTTTATTTTGAAAAAAAAGGATAGTGATTCGAAATCACCTAAATAAATACAAATTATAACTACCCACTGATTCTGCGATTCCGTAGCCAATTCTTTGTAGTTAACCGGACCCTCCAGAGTATAATTAAAAAGGTTTCGAACCATTAAACGTGTAAAATTCAGGAAAATTTACAATAAACAAAAGAAAGAATTAAGATTTTTATGGTCACATAAAAATAAATGAGATAGATGAAGAAATAAATCAGGATTTAATGGAGAGCCACTACGTATCAGGAAGAAAATATACAGAACTAGCAGGAGAAATTAGTAAATTCGCGGAAAATTTATGGAACAGGGCAAGAATTATTATTGGTAACAAAGAAAATTTCGCGTTATTACAGTCAAAAGTAAGAGAGAGAAATATAACAAAAGTGAAAGAACTAGACGTTGTTTTCGACTATTTAGAATCATTTTACGAGCATAAATTAGCTAGTCAAAGGGAAAATTTTGAAGAATTGAAAAAAGAGTTTGAGACATTAAAGAAAAAGTTGACAGAATTGGAACAACAACAGATAGAGGAAACTGAGAGAGCCCAAGAATTAGATTTAGAAAACGAAAGGCTGAGGGAACTGTTGAAAAATAAAAACATTTCTAACGACATCGTAGAGAAATACATTACTCATTTAGCAAGGGAAGAATTCCAAACAGTAGAACAAGCCAGCGATAGAATAAGAGAATTTCAGGTACAGAATCGACACTTGCAGGAAAAATTGAAGCTAGCAGCAGAAACATCATTATACCATAAGGACGCAGGGGATTCAGAGGAAAATCTGAATAAAAACTCAATTATTTCTAAAAATATATTAATAAAATCCAGCACTATGAACATATGCGAGATATCAAAAACAGTTTCTGGTCTCGTGCCTCTATTTCCCGGAGCGGAATCCAGTGAGTTACACGCAGAAGTATATAAGTTTATACAGGGCACAGAATTAGCTCTTCAGGGCGTTGGTAAAGAGAACCTAGATAAAGTTATTCAGTGCATAAAGTTAAGATTATATGGAGATGCTTTTGAGTTGATAAGGTCTAGGCAATTTAACACGTTAAATGAATTACATCTACTAGTAAAAAATACATACCTAAAACCAAGATCACTGGATGCAGTATGGCAGGAATTACAGCAGGCAGTACAGAAACCAGCAGAGGAAATAAGGCAGTTTGCTAGAAGGCTGAGTGGTCTTAGAACTACAGCAGAAGAAATAATAAACATCAGATATAAAGATGGTGTGTCGGCACTGTTAACTGAGTTAGAGAGAACCATGCTTACAACATTCAGAGTGGGTCTGAGAGATCCTACACTGAGGACACACATGTTGGGAGTAAATTTAGACACATTTGAAGACATAGTGGAAGAAGCAATATGTGCATTCGGAATAATAGAAAGAAGAACAAATGTGGCAGGGAAATTTGCAGTGAATAAAAGGCCATTTGGACCAACTTTGATTAGGGTTGAAGAGGAGCATAGAGAATATTCAGGCACCAATTCACGGCCAGTGAGACAAATGATAGGTAGATTTGAGGAAGAACGAAGTAGAAATATAAGACCAACATGCTCATTTTGTAATAAAGTGGGTCATACGAGAGATGACTGCTATAAAAGGAAAAATCAAACATATTGCCAAAAGTGCAGAAAATACGGGCACGAATATAATTTTAACGGTGCAACTGGCAGGGATTCGAATGGATATAACGCGAACAGAAGGGATAATAGTTATAATAGAAGCCAGACTAACAGCAATAAAAACCAGAATACGAAAGATAGCAGAAGATTTTATGTAGGCAACAGAGAAGAGATAAAATGTGAATGGTGTGCAAGAGTAGGACAAAAAATGCAGAATTGTTTTGCAAAGAGGGATTTCGATGCGAACCAGGGAAACTATCAAGGGCTCAGCCGAGGCCAGTAAGCTGGGAACCCACAAATTTAAGTAAGATAAGGCCAAACATAGTGGTCACAGATAATTTGACGTCAGAAAAGACAGTAAATATCTGTACTACTAAGCCAACTGATAAAATATCGGTCAATCTCACAAAAGAAGATCTAGTTGAAATATTAATAACTACATCGCAGAGTTTCGTCAGTTTTATGGTGATGATAGCATACATCATTATTTGCATTAGCAATTCAACAATAATGTTAATAAATAAAAATATACACAATATAATTGAGAAAAAGTCATACCTTAATAACGCCAAAATTTTTTTTCAAGTCGTTAATACATTTAATAGAAACTAAACTGAAAAACCTAAAAATAGAATAAATAAAAAATTCTAAATCTTATTACAAAAACATGAAAAACGCATGTTGTCATATGAATTTAACATTCCAAGAAAAAGTCGAACAAGGGGGATGTTTTGGTGTTTCCAAAGTGAATGATGTGTTCATAGAGATCCCGTGTAAAGACTCAATTAACGGACGACTCATTTTACTTGTAGATTCCGGGGCTGATACCAGTTTAGTCAAACAAAACAAATTGAAGAGTATTTTTAATAGAGATACAAGTGATACAAAAAATTTAAGTGGAGCATTTGGAGGCTTCGTCAAACCCTTGGTTCTCTGAGAATTAAACATAAGGAAGTAGAGCACCTCAGTTTTAAGTTACACATAGTGGCACTAGAACAAGGCTTGCCTGCAGATGGCATATTAGGTCGTGACAACCTTTGGAATAAATCAATAATAAATGCGGTGGAAAAAACACTAACAATATACAATTCATGTAGGGAAAATGTTTTAACGTTACCTTTGAAACAAATAAACGAGTTGAGTTCCATAAGCTACAACGACGAAATAAAAATAAAAGCGAGAACGATACAAAAAGTAAAGTTACCGATAAAAACAAAAATTCCTGTAATAGTCATCCATAAGCAAGAAATAACACCAGGAGTATACTTAGGGGGAGTAATAGTAAATGTTACAAATAAAATGGCATACGTCTCAGTTCTAAACTCAACAGAAGCTGACTTTGTAATGCCCGAATATTTTGAACCAAAGTATTCAAATTTCAACAAATTCAATACTAATAATAATTCAATTTTTAGCATAAAAGAAGCAAATATAAGCAACAGAATTGAGAGGCTGAAAAAAGCAATTACATTAGACGAAAATTTAAATTCAGAGGAAAAAGCTTCAATAGAGAATTTGGTGACCTCGTTTCATGACATTTTTTTGTTAGAAGGAGATAGGTTATCATGTACATCTGCAATAAAACATGACATTCAAACGCAAGTAGATCAAGCCCCCATTAATCAGAAGCAATACAAATTGCCACACATGCATAGGGAGGAAATACAAAAGCAAGTACAGAAACTTTTGGAAGACGACATAATTAGGCCAAGCAGATCGCCTTGGAATTCACCCATGCTCTTAGTACCAAAGAAGGCGGGGAAAGATGGTTACAAGATCTAGAGATTAGTTATTGATTACAGAAAGTTACGATGCTACGATTAAACAAGTTTTTCCAATCCCTCGTATCGATGAAATATTAGACCAATTAGGTCATTGCAGATATTTCTCAACTCTGGACCTAGCAAGTGGGTACCACCAAGTACTAGTTAATGACAAGGATAGAGAAAAAACAGCCTTAAGCACGTCATTAGGTCACTACGAGTTCAATAGAATGCCATTTGGACTAACTGGAGCACCAGCTACGTTCCAACGGTTAATGAATAACAAACTTACAGGGCTGCAGGGGATAGATTGTTTCGTATACTTAGATGATATTGTTATATACGCTAAGAATTTACAACAACATGAGGAAAGATTGGGGAAGGTATTCCAGAAACTTAGGGAAAATTGTTTGAAGCTGAATACAGAAAAATGTCAATTTCTGCGTCGTGAGATAGCGTATTTAGGGCACAAATGTTCAGAACAGGGAGCTCTGCCAGATCCGCAGAAACTAGAATGTGTTAAAAGTATTCCAGTACCAAGAAATAGAAGGGAGGTTCAGGCGTTTCTGGGCTTAGTAAATTACTACAGAAAATTTATAAAAAATATGTCGAAAATCGTATTACCAATAAATAACTTGCTAAAAAAAGACGTCAAATTTCAGTGGACAATTGACTGTCAGCAAGCTTTTGAGACGTTAAAGGAAGCAGTTACCTCATCCCCAGTTCTAGGTTATCCAGATTTTGAAAAACCTTTCTTATTAACTACAGATGCCAGCGGAGAGGCACTTGGTGCGGTTTTATCACAAGGCAAAGTTGGCGAGGATAAGCCAATTGTATTCGCAAGTAGGGCATTAAATAGCGCAGAGAAACGCTATTCGACAATAGAAAAAGAATTTTTAGCAATTGTTTGGGCAACCAAAAATTTTAGGGCTTATCTGTTAGGAAGGCCTTTTAAGATATAAACGGATCATCAACCATTGAGGGGAATAGCAAATCTGAAAGACCAAACGTCGCGCTTAGCACGATTTCGGCACAAACTCTCAGAATACGAATATGAAATTATATATAAACCGGGTAAACGAAATTTAAATGCTGATGCGCTCAGTAGGATACCACAACAAGAGCAGGAAATAGTAATAGTTCAAACAAGGTCAAAGGCTAAAGAACAAGAAAGGGAAATGGAAACGGAAGAAACTTCAGAGAAATCTAGTGAACAAAATGAGCAGGTGGTAAACCAACGGAATAAAGAAATAGTGATTCTAACCGATCCAAAGGACATTAAAAGAATTTTGAGAGATTTTCACGATCTACCATTAGGTGGGCACCAAGGAGCTTTAAAAACCTTTTTCAGAATAAGGCAAGAATATAAATGGAGAGGGATGCAAAAGGAAATCAAGGAATATGTTAAGAAATGTCAAAAGTGCCAGGTTAATAAAAGTTCTAAATTAGCAAAAATGCCCATGGTATTAACAGATACACCGACGCGTCCATTTGATAAAGTTTACATGGACATAGTGGGTATCCTGCCAGAGACTGTGTCAGGAAATAAATACATACTTACTTTTCAGGATGATTTTTCGAAATACATGGCATGTGTCGCAATACCGGATGCTGAAGCTAGTACGGTATCAAAAGCGTTCTTCGACGAAATTATAACTCGTCACAATACGCCAAAAGTTCTGATTACCGATATTGGATCAAATTTTGTGTCGAAATTATTTTCGGATGTGTGTAAAATGTTAGGAATAAAGAAATTACACATAACTCCATACCACCCACAAGCTAATGGTTCATTGGAAAGAAGCCATCGTCCATTAGCAGAATACTTACGAAGTTTTGCTAAGGAGGACGGGCCAAATTGGGACCAGTGGTTAACATCTGCCATGCATGTGCACAACAACACACCGCATATGAGCACCAAACAATCTCCGTTCAAAACTTTGTATGGATTCAATTCAGAAATGCCAACTAACCTCAAGCGTAAATGTAGTCCGGTGTATAACACCGAAGATCCTTCAAAAATCATTAAATATCAAATCCAAAGAACTCATGAACTAGTGAGACAGAACCAGGAGCGAGCAAAAGAATTATCAAAAAAACAGTATGATAACTCTTTAAATCCTGTAGAATTTAAAATTGGTGACAAAGTACTGATGAAAAATCAGGCTAGAAAGAATAAATTCTCACCAATATGGATAGGCACATATGAGGTCATAGCAATAAAAAGTCCGGTTACCACTGAGATTTTAATAAAAGGAAAATCTAAGAAAATACATAATAATTTAATGAAGTTGTTTCACAGTAATTAAATTATGTCATAAAAGGAAAAATTAAATTAAATTTAAATTAAAATTAAAGTTCAGAAATTTTTAACGGAACTAATTAAACATAGATATTGCATTTTTTTTTATATAAATTATAATAAATAAGAACAATCAAAAAATTTTCATGGGATGTTTTTATTTTTTTTTTATAAAATATAAGATAAATTAAAACTTTACAATAATAACATTACGTCGATCCGCCATAGAAAAATACTGCATCGGGCAGTTGCAGAAACCCAACGGGCCCGACAACTTCACGTTCTAGACGTATCACCTCCTGGCAGCACGTTTTCAGGGCCTCAAGGTTGGGGGAATTCTCATAAGTTCCGAGACGGACCTTGAGGATGGCGTCCACATCGTCATCCCAGGAGTAGTCACAGAGTAACGTCAAGTAACGGGACAGAAAGGTCAAAGGACTATCCTTCCATAGGTTGTTGCTATAAGCAGCAGCGCTCTGTGCGGCCAAAGCCGCGTCGACGTCCTCCATCCTCCTGCGTTCAGCGAAGTACCTGTCGACGCTGCAGGGTGAGAAGCTTAGGTCCTCTGAATGTACTCCAGACTCTTGGTCGTCCTTAATTAGGCCATCCTATGACGCTGGAAGTCACCGTAAATAGTATCTGAAAGAATATAAATAATAGAGAATAGCAAAATATATAAAATAGAAAAAAAAGGATTTTATGCTTACTATTATTATTTAATTGTGGGGAAGTCATATTTTGATGTAATGTAGTTTTAGGTTGACGGAAGACTTATCAAAATAAGAAATGGATAGAAATAAAAATTCTTCCGAATAAATACGATTTTTGAGGTAAAAATTTGATGACAAATCAATGTATTGACACTAATTTAAAAATTTAAAAAAAAAAAAAAAACAACGTTTATGCAATAATGCATAAACAGACAAAAATGCAATAAAGTTAATATAGCAAATTACGTTATGTTCACAATATATATAAATTTAATAGATTATAGCAAGCACCGAACAATTAAATAAAGCAACGGTCAACTTGAAAAAGCAAGCATGGCACAAAAATAATTTCGAAATATACAGCCAATGTAGGAACAAGAAACACAACATTTATGCAATAATGCATAAACAGAACAAATGCAATAATGTTGATATAGAAAATTATGTTAAGTTAACAATAAATGTAAATTTAAAAGATTATATATTTGAATAGGAAAAAATATTTACATTAACGACACAATGATATGGGTCCTGGGTTTTATTTGGATTGGATGCACAGGAGCACAACATGCGGAGGTGGTCAGCTTGGAGACAACCCCAGTTTTCTTAGAAACAATAACCGAGGCGATGTTCTATTCCGAGGAATGGACGATTTTAACGAAGTTCACACCGGTTAAATTGGACGAGGTACTAGAGACTTCGGAGAAGTATTTGCAAGATGAGGAGAACAGATGTAAAACTTTAGCAGAAGTGTTCGCAGCGAAAGAATTTTATTTATCCTGTGTGGCTCCTCTACGGGAAACGAGAACGTTACTAGTAACACTGAAGAGAAATGAAGAAGTCATGGCAACGATAAAAAACCAACGCAGAAGCCGGAGATCAGTTGATTTTGTTGGAGAGGCGCTCCATTGGGCTTTTGGAGTGATGGACCACAAGGACGAAGAGAAAATTTCAGAGCACCTAAGGGACATAGAAAACAGGGAAAGCCAGACTTATGAGATACTTAAGAAACAAGTCACTGTAATGGAGAACTCTTATAAGGCCGTGTCCAAACCTTTATTGAAGGTAATGAAGGAGGTAGAAGGTTTGCAGAGTATCATGAGCAAATCATACCAAGAACAAAGCATGAAGAATAACGAGACCAACAGACTTTTGGGGAAAGTAACGCTAAAAATGGAATTATTGGAAAGACAAGCCGTAATTAATTCAAAACTGGTAGAAATTCAGGGGCAGCAGGCACAGGAAATTGCAATCCTGGACGATTTGATTAGAGGCTCTCTGCATCCCACAATACTCAACGCAGAAGATGTGCATAAGTTGATGAGTCAGTTTACAAGGGAGGGAAAAGCAAAATGGTTCATGGACAAGTCATTTGAGGTTCATCAGATAGCAACGGTGAAGGCGTTTCCTGCGAATGGCAGTTTTGTGGTAGTGGTAAAATTACCTCTACCCGAGCGGATGCGGTTCAGCATGTATAAAGTATATCCAATTTCAATATTCACAAAGGGACGATGGGACCTAATGGCGAAGACAACCTATGCCTACATGGCAGAATCCAGGAATAGAAGGCAGTTCCAACGGGCTTTCGAAGGAAGAAATGTCAAAATGTACCCAGATGTTAGGGGCCGACATGAGTGAAATACGACTATGCTGACTTCCGGGAAAGGTACTCACAATGAATAGTCAAGTCTGTGAGGTAAGCCTACTTCAAAATCTTAACAGACGAGAAGAATTCTGCCAATATGCGGCTATTCCAACAGTTAATGGTTTTTTGGTTAAAATGACAGTGTCAAATAGATGGTTGTACAATTTTCAAGTACCAGAAACATTTGAAGTTACGTGCGAGGACGAAGTGAGTACACTCACGCTATCAGGATTTGGCTACGTCACTATAACACAACGGTGCACAATCCGAAATGAGGAGATGATTTTGCCATACGAGACACCACGACTTCACAATTACAACATAACACAACGAGTGGTAAATGGTACATCACTCATAGAAACATTAAAGTCAGAATGGACAGAGGTATTGAATGAAACGAACTTTAGATCCACACACTTGCCTGTTGTTGTTTCTGATCACGAAAGCATGAAGACGGAGTTACAGAACGTCAGCGCAGTTGGTCCGAGTTAAAGACGATTCTCGAACAAAGGAAAAATAATGATAGCCTCTTCCAAATACACAGAATAACAACCGGGTCGGGCATTGCATTTGGGTCATCAACAATCGTCCTGACTATTATCATAGCGGTATTCATATGTAGAAGGAGGAGAGTGGCAACAACCAATAAAGAGCCAGCAAGGCTAACGCAAAGAATCCGGAAAGAAGATATACATGTACAGCATCACACAGCATCACAACGAGAACCAGTTCGTAAAGTAAAGAAAGTCAAATACGATCTCACAGGAGGAGCCTCGCGTATTCTGGAAATGAGTCAAGAAGAGGAGCAAGAAAGAGAGACTTCAACGGCGCCACAGAGAAAAGCATCTACCCGCTCAGCAAAAATACTGGGACCCACTGAAGAAACGGTTTTTAAGCAGGCATAAGAAATTAAAAAGAGGAATAAAGAAGGTCATTATAAGAATTCATAAAAAACTGAATTATTAATTTTGAAAGTAATAACAATCATTATTAATAAGATTCAAATTTAAAGCTAGAAAAACTCTAAAATAGAGTAAACCAATTCAGGATCAGTAAAATAAGAGAAATGTACAAAAAATTTAAATAATACATAAGAAAAAAAAACAAAAAAATAAAACAAAAACAAGAAGAGTGCAGATTTAAAAAGCGTTAAGCGCACATGACGAAAAATTATTGCTAATTAAATAGCATAATTTTTTTTTCGAAGGGGGGAGGAATGTTGTGGTTCATTCCAGTGACGTAAATAACTGTATGCCACTTGAATGAAACACCGACCTACCTCAGAAAATGAAGCGATCGGCGTTCATAAGCAATGCGCGAAATTGAAGTTAAAATTTCAATCGCAAGCACCAACATTAAAAACGCAACGGTTAGCGGAAAATATTGAAACAAGCGCACACCGACTGTTTCGGCTGCAACTCTGTTATTAAATCCTACAAGCGATCGCGGAAAGTAAAAGAATGCATGGTGTTTGCGTTTCGAATTGCATTGTTCTATGAATGTTTCTAGGTCAATAAACCGCACGGTTGACGAATTTATGTCGAAATATAACACGCGAAAATAAGCGGTGCCAAATATAAACGAATTTAGGTTGGCAAGCAACTGAATATGTTTGTATGTATGTCGGTATGCGCACCTGGCAAAATATGTAGATTGTTAAGCACTCGAATATATATGTCGGTACGTACAAATTGCAAAATATGTAAGTTGGTAAGGTCTTTAAATTGTTTCATTAAGTATGTGCGTATGTATATTATTTAACATGTTAGTTTGCATATTATTTGTAAGTCTGCTACCATTTAGTATGTAAGTTTATATATTATTTAGAATTGTAAATTATTTAGCATGTAAGCTTATAAAACAATTGATATGCAAGTTTATACTATTTATTAGCTATTGTATAGGTGCAACTTCTAGTGTGGAAGTAAATAACTTGCTAAAAAAAGACGTCAAATTTCAGTGGACAATTGACTGTCAGCAAGCTTTTGAGACGTTAAAGGAAGCAGTTACCTCATCCCCAGTTCTAGGTTATCCAGATTTTGAAAAACCTTTCTTATTAACTACAGATGCCAGCGGAGAGGCACTTGGTGCGGTTTTATCACAAGGCAAAGTTGGCGAGGATAAGCCAATTGCATTCGCAAGTAGGGCATTAAATAGCGCAGAGAAACGCTATTCGACAATAGAAAAAGAATTTTTAGCAATTGTTTGGGCAACCAAAAATTTTAGGGCTTATCTGTTAGGAAGGCCTTTTAAGATATAAACGGATCATCAACCATTGAGGGGAATAGCAAATCTGAAAGACCAAACGTCGCGCTTAGCACGATTTCGGCACAAACTCTCAGAATACGAATATGAAATTATATATAAACCGGGTAAACGAAATTTAAATGCTGATGCGCTCAGTAGGATACCACAACAAGAGCAGGAAATAGTAATAGTTCAAACAAGGTCAAAGGCTAAAGAACAAGAAAGGGAAATGGAAACGGAAGAAACTTCAGAGAAATCTAGTGAACAAAATGAGCAGGTGGTAAACCAACGGAATAAAGAAATAGTGATTCTAACCGATCCAAAGGACATTAAAAGAATTTTGAGAGATTTTCACGATCTACCATTAGGTGGGCACCAAGGAGCTTTAAAAACCTTTTTCAGAATAAGGCAAGAATATAAATGGAGAGGGATGCAAAAGGAAATCAAGGAATATGTTAAGAAATGTCAAAAGTGCCAGGTTAATAAAAGTTCTAAATTAGCAAAAATGCCCATGGTATTAACAGATACACCGACGCGTCCATTTGATAAAGTTTACATGGACATAGTGGGTATCCTGCCAGAGACTGTGTCAGGAAATAAATACATACTTACTTTTCAGGATGATTTTTCGAAATACATGGCATGTGTCGCAATACCGGATGCTGAAGCTAGTACGGTATCAAAAGCGTTCTTCGACGAAATTATAACTCGTCACAATACGCCAAAAGTTCTGATTACCGATATTGGATCAAATTTTGTGTCGAAATTATTTTCGGATGTGTGTAAAATGTTAGGAATAAAGAAATTACACATAACTCCATACCACCCACAAGCTAATGGTTCATTGGAAAGAAGCCATCGTCCATTAGCAGAATACTTACGAAGTTTTGCTAAGGAGGACGGGCCAAATTGGGACCAGTGGTTAACATCTGCCATGCATGTGCACAACAACACACCGCATATGAGCACCAAACAATCTCCGTTCAAAACTTTGTATGGATTCAATTCAGAAATGCCAACTAACCTCAAGCGTAAATGTAGTCCGGTGTATAACACCGAAGATCCTTCAAAAATCATTAAATATCAAATCCAAAGAACTCATGAACTAGTGAGACAGAACCAGGAGCGAGCAAAAGAATTATCAAAAAAACAGTATGATAACTCTTTAAATCCTGTAGAATTTAAAATTGGTGACAAAGTACTGATGAAAAATCAGGCTAGAAAGAATAAATTCTCACCAATATGGATAGGCACATATGAGGTCATAGCAATAAAAAGTCCGGTTACCACTGAGATTTTAATAAAAGGAAAATCTAAGAAAATACATAATAATTTAATGAAGTTGTTTCACAGTAATTAAATTATGTCATAAAAGGAAAAATTAAATTAAATTTAAATTAAAATTAAAGTTCAGAAATTTTTAACGGAACTAATTAAACATAGATATTGAATTTTTTTTTATATAAATTATAATAAATAAGAACAATCAAAAAATTTTCATGGGATGTTTTTATTTTTTTTTTATAAAATATAAGATAAATTAAAACTTTACAATAATAACATTACGTCGATCCGCCATAGAAAAATACTGCATCGGGCAGTTGCAGAAACCCAACGGGCCCGACAACTTCACGTTCTAGACGTATCACCTCCTGGCAGCACGTTTTCAGGGCCTCAAGGTTGGGGGAATTCTCATAAGTTCCGAGACGGACCTTGAGGATGGCGTCCACATCGTCATCCCAGGAGTAGTCACAGAGTAACGTCAAGTAACGGGACAGAAAGGTCAAAGGACTATCCTTCCATAGGTTGTTGCTATAAGCAGCAGCGCTCTGTGCGGCCAAAGCCGCGCCGACGTCCTCCATCCTCCTGCGTTCAGCGAAGTACCTGTCGACGCTGCAGGGTGAGAAGCTTAGGTCCTCTGAATGTACTCCAGACTCTTGGTCGTCCTTAATTAGGCCCATCCTATGACGCTGGAAGTCACCGTAAATAGTATCTGAAAGAATATAAATAATAGAGAATAGCAAAATATATAAAATAGAAAAAAAAGGATTTTATGCTTACTATTATTATTTAATTGTGGGGAAGTCATATTTTGATGTAATGTAGTTTTAGGTTGACGGAAGACTTATCAAAATAAGAAATGGATAGAAATAAAAATTCTTCCGAATAAATACGATTTTTGAGGTAAAAATTTGATGACAAATCAATGTATTGACACTAATTTAAAAATTTAAAAAAAAAAAAAAACAACGTTTATGCAATAATGCATAAACAGACAAAAATGCAATAAAGTTAATATAGCAAATTACGTTATGTTCACAATATATATAAATTTAATAGATTATAGCAAGCACCGAACAATTAAATAAAGCAACGGTCAACTTGAAAAAGCAAGCATGGCACAAAAATAATTTCGAAATATACAGCCAATGTAGGAACAAGAAACACAACATTTATGCAATAATGCATAAACAGAACAAATGCAATAATGTTGATATAGAAAATTATGTTAAGTTAACAATAAATGTAAATTTAAAAGATTATATATTTGAATAGGAAAAAATATTTACATTAACGACACAATGATATGGGTCCTGGGTTTTATTTGGATTGGATGCACAGGAGCACAACATGTGGAGGTGGTCAGCTTGGAGACAACCCCAGTTTTCTTAGAAACAATAACCGAGGCGATGTTCTATTCCGAGGAATGGATGATTTTAACGAAGTTCACACCGGTTAAATTGGACGAGGTACTAGAGACTTCGGAGAAGTATTTGCAAGATGAGGAGAACAGATGTAAAACTTTAGCAGAAGTGTTCGCAGCGAAAGAATTTTATTTATCCTGTGTGGCTCCTCTACGGGAAACGAGAACGTTACTAGTAACACTGAAGAGAAATGAAGAAGTCATGGCAACGATAAAAAACCAACGCAGAAGCCGGAGATCAGTTGATTTTGTTGGAGAGGCGCTCCATTGGGCTTTTGGAGTGATGGACCACAAGGACGAAGAGAAAATTTCAGAGCACCTAAGGGACATAGAAAACAGGGAAAGCCAGACTTATGAGATACTTAAGAAACAAGTCACTGTAATGGAGAACTCTTATAAGGCCGTGTCCAAACCTTTATTGAAGGTAATGAAGGAGGTAGAAGGTTTGCAGAGTATCATGAGCAAATCATACCAAGAACAAAGCATGAAGAATAACGAGACCAACAGACTTTTGGGGAAAGTAACGCTAAAAATGGAATTATTGGAAAGACAAGCCGTAATTAATTCAAAACTGGTAGAAATTCAGGGGCAGCAGGCACAGGAAATTGCAATCCTGGACGATTTGATTAGAGGCTCTCTGCATCCCACAATACTCAACGCAGAAGATGTGCATAAGTTGATGAGTCAGTTTACAAGGGAGGGAAAAGCAAAATGGTTCATGGACAAGTCATTTGAGGTTCATCAGATAGCAACGGTGAAGGCGTTTCCTGCGAATGGCAGTTTTGTGGTAGTGGTAAAATTACCTCTACCCGAGCGGATGCGGTTCAGCATGTATAAAGTATATCCAATTTCAATATTCACAAAGGGACGATGGGACCTAATGGCGAAGACAACCTATGCCTACATGGCAGAATCCAGGAATAGAAGGCAGTTCCAACGGGCTTTCGAAGGAAGAAATGTCAAAATGTACCCAGATGTTAGGGGCCGACATGAGTGAAATACGACTATGCTGACTTCCGGGAAAGGTACTCACAATGAATAGTCAAGTCTGTGAGGTAAGCCTACTTCAAAATCTTAACAGACGAGAAGAATTCTGCCAATATGCGGCTATTCCAACAGTTAATGGTTTTTTGGTTAAAATGACAGTGTCAAATAGATGGTTGTACAATTTTCAAGTACCAGAAACATTTGAAGTTACGTGCGAGGACGAAGTGAGTACACTCACGCTATCAGGATTTGGCTACGTCACTATAACACAACGGTGCACAATCCGAAATGAGGAGATGATTTTGCCATACGAGACACCACGACTTCACAATTACAACATAACACAACGAGTGGTAAATGGTACATCACTCATAGAAACATTAAAGTCAGAATGGACAGAGGTATTGAATGAAACGAACTTTAGATCCACACACTTGCCTGTTGTTGTTTCTGATCACGAAAGCATGAAGACGGAGTTACAGAACGTCAGCGCAGTTGGTCCGAGTTAAAGACGATTCTCGAACAAAGGAAAAATAATGATAGCCTCTTCCAAATACACAGAATAACAACCGGGTCGGGCATTGCATTTGGGTCATCAACAATCGTCCTGACTATTATCATAGCGGTATTCATATGTAGAAGGAGGAGAGTGGCAACAACCAATAAAGAGCCAGCAAGGCTAACGCAAAGAATCCGGAAAGAAGATATACATGTACAGCATCACACAGCATCACAACGAGAACCAGTTCGTAAAGTAAAGAAAGTCAAATACGATCTCACAGGAGGAGCCTCGCGTATTCTGGAAATGAGTCAAGAAGAGGAGCAAGAAAGAGAGACTTCAACGGCGCCACAGAGAAAAGCATCTACCCGCTCAGCAAAAATACTGGGACCCACTGAAGAAACGGTTTTTAAGCAGGCATAAGAAATTAAAAAGAGGAATAAAGAAGGTCATTATAAGAATTCATAAAAAACTGAATTATTAATTTTGAAAGTAATAACAATCATTATTAATAAGATTCAAATTTAAAGCTAGAAAAACTCTAAAATAGAGTAAACCAATTCAGGATCAGTAAAATAAGAGAAATGTACAAAAAATTTAAATAATACATAAGAAAAAAAAACAAAAAAATAAAACAAAAACAAGAAGAGTGCAGATTTAAAAAGCGTTAAGCGCACATGACGAAAAATTATTGCTAATTAAATAGCATAATTTTTTTTTCGAAGGGGGGAGGAATGTTGTGGTTCATTCCAGTGACGTAAATAACTGTATGCCACTTGAATGAAACACCGACCTACCTCAGAAAATGAAGCGATCGGCGTTCATAAGCAATGCGCGAAATTGAAGTTAAAATTTCAATCGCAAGCACCAACATTAAAAATGCAACGGTTAGCGGAAAATATTGAAACAAGCGCACACCGACTGTTTCGGCTGCAACTCTGTTATTAAATCCTACAAGCGATCGCGGAAAGTAAAAGAATGCATTGTTCTATGAATGTTTCTAGGTCAATAAACCGCACGGTTGACGAATTTATGTCGAAATATAACACGCGAAAATAAGCGGTGCCAAATATAAACGAATTTAGGTTGGCAAGCAACTGAATATGTTTGTATGTATGTCGGTATGCGCACCTGGCAAAATATGTAGATTGTTAAGCACTCGAATATATATGTCGGTACGTACAAATTGCAAAATATGTAAGTTGGTAAGGTCTTTAAATTGTTTCATTAAGTATGTGCGTATGTATATTATTTAACATGTTAGTTTGCATATTATTTGTAAGTCTGCTACCATTTAGTATGTAAGTTTATATATTATTTAGAATTGTAAATTATTTAGCATGTAAGCTTATATAACAATTGATATGCAAGTTTATACTATTTATTAGCTATTGTATAGGTGCAACTTCTAGTGTGGAAGTTTAGATAGTAAGATGGAAAGGTGTATAATATAAGAGATAATATAAGAGATAAATATAAGAGTAAAATTTAATAAAAGTGAGTTGATGTGAAGTAACGAAATATAAAGTGTAGTTTTTATGTATAAAAAGGAAGAACAGTCAAAAAGAAAATAAGATCATACAAGAAGGAAGAACATTCAACAAGAAAATAAGATCATACAAGAAGGAATAAAAAATAAGATCATACAAGAAGGAAGTCCCCATAGAAACTCAAAGAAAGTAAGAATAAACACACAACTGATCTAACAATAACACATGAACTATCACACCCCATACAATAAGACACACAGATTAACCTGTTAATAACATTTAGAAAAATAACACACAACACCGCTAATTGAAGCTAAAAAGTCAAATATACTTCATTGGCCTATAGGTATAGCAGTGCAAGGCTTTGCCCATGCACTAATTCTT
Source organism: Tetanocera ferruginea (assembly GCA_958299015.1). Lineage (NCBI taxonomy): Eukaryota > Metazoa > Arthropoda > Insecta > Diptera > Sciomyzidae > Tetanocera > Tetanocera ferruginea. The sequence continues at coordinate 83,382,629 of OY282641.1, read as the reverse complement.
ATGCGTATCCCTTATGAAAGTAAAGAAGCTTTCATATTAAATCAGCAAATATTTGAAACTTTATACTATGGTGCACTAGAAGCCAGTTGTGAATTGTCTAAAGAGTTTGGAACATATGAAACTTATAGTGGAAGTCCTGTAAGTAGAGGTATATTACAATATGATATGTGGGACAAAGTCCCTTCAGAACTTTGGAACTGGAGTTGCTTGAAAAAAAAAATTGCTCAGTATGGAGTACGGAACTCCTTACTTATTGCCCCAATGCCAACTGCTTCAACTGCCCAGATTTTAGGAAATAATGAGTCATTTGAACCGTATACTTCTAACATATACACACGACGTGTTCTTTCTGGTGAATTTCAAGTTGTAAACCATCATTTATTGAGGGACTTGACAGAACTAGACTTGTGGGATGATTATATGAAAAACCTAATAATAGCACAAAGAGGATCTATTCAGAAAACGGAGAAAATTCCGAAATCAATTCGAAATCTCTATAAAACTGTTTGGGAAATTTCAGTTGTCAACTATAAAAATGACAGCAGATCGTGGAGCATTGATTCACCAAAGCCAGTCGTTTAATATTCATGTGGCCGAACCAAACTATGGAAAACTTACCTCTATACATTTCTATGCATGGAAAATGGGATTAAAGACTGGAATGTATTATTTACGTACCAAACCGGCTGCGAATGCTATTCAATTCACAGTCGATAAAAAACCAATTGAACAAAACTCTAAAAATGGTTTACATGATAATGAAATTCTTGGTCAAACTAATTCAGAGATATCCAGTATGACTGATACTGTATGCTCCTTAGAAAACAAAGATAATTGTTTTTCATGTGGATCCTAAGAGTACAGTTAAAGTTAAACAAATTATAAATAAACGAATTAGCTATATCAATCTCTGTTATATTTTTAATTAAAAGTTTGTTGTTATTTAAATTAAGCAGCGATGATTGTGCTCTCTTTTCTTTACTGTCTATATAAATCAATTTTTAATTGCTTTTAATATTAATATAAACACGAAAAAGAACAATTTTTATTTAAAGCAACTATTTTACTTCGTTTACAATTTTGATATTCTTGCTTTCTCACGTTTTTCTCATAGTTTTGTGATTTTATATGATTTGAAAACTTCGTTTTGACATTCGCGGCAGTACGCTCTAATAGCGAGTTTGCCTCAAATTACACTATGCGCCACTGTTTTTGTACACGGCATCTCACAATATTTTCTAGTAGATTTGGGGTCGTCAAACACTGTGAGTTAATCGGAACCGGAGTTTTTAAATTTGATTTATCGGAGCCGAAGTCAGAGTCTGAGTCCAAGAAAGATTTGTTAGTTAACTGTTAAGGTTTTTATAATTATAAAAGAATAATAAACATATAACAGTACTCACTATCTTTAAACAGCACTGAAAATTTTATGTAAATGGTACACACATGCAGGTATATACAGTGGCGTACCGAGACGCTAAGCCGCCCGGTGCGGATTCCAAATTTGCCGCCCCTCTCATATGCAATACAAAAAAATAACATCTTTGATATTAATATGGGGATTTGAATGCATAGTTTTCACTGTAGAATGTGAAGTTTCATTGTTCTCAATTATATAAAAACAAATTCTAATATACATATCATCAACCTATTTCTAATAAGACGCACGTTGGGATAAAAAATGGAGCAAAACGCGCGCATGAGTCTATTTTTGCTCTCATTTCTATATTAACTAAAATATAAAGCTGATATATTGACACCTGAACAAGTATTTTTTAAGGAATAACCAGGCATAATAAAATTTTGTCATTGCATACACTATACTCTTATACCCTACAGTTATAAATTGGTGAACAAATAATATAAAATGCAGTACAATAAAAAAAAAACATAGTATTACAAAGATATCGTTTCATTTAACGATTTTCAGAATCTTAAGTGTCCTTTCACACTCACTAAAGTTGATACGTTTAGTGAAATTTTTGATTAAATATTTTTGACGTTAGCATGACTTGGAGGTCAATATATAAAAGTGGTTAGGCCTTAAAAAAATGGATTTCTATCATTAAACATAACCAAAATTATTAAATCATTATAAAAAAACAAAGTTGAGATATTATCGCAATGCGCGCGTTTTGCCTGATTTTTTTCCAACGTGCGACGTAAGTCAAAATTATCCAATGTTGAAGAGGCAAAGAAAACTAACTTCAAATGTATTTAAGAGGACGTTACACCTTCAAACATTTTTTTATTTTAATGTTTTAAAATGCGTATAGGTTGAATAGAAAATAAGATATCATTTTGAAAAATTAAATATATGTTTTTGTAAAAAAACTACGCAAAAAAATTTTTTTCCAAAAAACCTTGTCAATTTTCGAAAAAACGCCGCCATTTTGTTACTTTTGAACCAAACTTGTTTCTTCTTGTCCATTCCATCGTGGTTTTGATGCTGATAAAAACCCCGTTCTTTGTTTTTTTTTTCTGATGTTCCAGTGAGTTGTAATCACGCCCGCTATGGTTTTTTATGTTTGTTTAAAATAATTCTAGTAGCCATATAAATAAATAAAAAAATCAAAAAAAAATGTTTTGTGTAATTTTTTTATTAAAAAATATATATTATTTTTCAAAATGATATCTTATTTTTTATTCAACTTATAGGCATTTTAAAAATTAAAAGAAACTTTTTTTGTAGGTGTCGCGTCCACTTAAAAATGTATTCAAGCATTAAAAGAGTCGAAAATTAAAAAAGACAAAAATGTAGTTTTGATCAATATACCTTAAACGTTAATAATCGCTATTATTCCAAATGTTGACTGACGTCATAAAGAGTCCGCCAAATAACTTTTGTTTTTTTGAAAATGCTATAAAAAAAACCACTCAAAATTTTCTCAAATTTTTTTTTTATTTAAATGTACAATCCTTCCGGTTAATAATGGAAAATAATTTCATTCAAATGGCTGCCTCGGTCCTACACGATCGGTCCAATTTTTAAGTACATTATCGATTGTGTGCAGCTGTATTTCATCAATGGCTTCACGAATATTGTCTTTTAAAGCGTCAATTGTCTGTGGCTTATCGGCGTTACACTTATCTTTGAGGGCACCCCACAAATAATAGTCCAACGGTGTCAAATCGCAGCTTCGAGGAGGCCAAACGACATCAGCTCTGCGGCTGATAATGCGATCTTCAAAAACAGGGCGCAAAACATCGAGTGTAGCTTTGGCTGTGTGTTTTGTGTGTGTTCTATGTTCTCTGTGTTTTGTGAACAAAAATTCGTTCAACATGGCCCAATAATGATGACCATTGACTGTAATGGCCACTCCATGCTCATTATCGAAGAAAAATGGCCCAATTTTGCCTCTGGACCAAAATCCACACCAAACAGTGACTCGTTTTGGGTGCATTGGCTTTTCAATGTATGCGTGCGGGATTTCTGTGCCCCAAATGCGACAATTTTGCTTGTTTACCCGCCAAGATCAAAATAAGCTTCATCTGAAAAGATGATTTTTTTGGCAAAATCGGCATCTTCTGTAAGTCGATCGCAGGCCCACTCAGCGAAGCGAAAACGCATTGGATGGTCAGTTGTCTTCAACTCCTGAACCAATTGGACTTTGTATGGCATCATACCATGGTCTGTATGCAAAATTCGTCTCAATGATGTCTCCGAAATGTTCAATTGCTGAGAACGACGGTGAATTGATGTTGATGCCGCTTCACGCACACTTTCTGAAACAGCAGCAATATTCTCGGGTGTACGCACTGTTTTTGGCTTTTCACGCTTTGGTTTATCGATGAGGATGCCAGTTTCTTTCACATTTTTCACAAGATAACGAACATACGGAGCTGACGGTGCTTCTGTTCTTCCAAAATCCGTACGCAATTTTCGCACACATTCTGCAACATTACCATGATTTTAAAAGTAATGTCGCAATATTTCCCGGCGTTTTGCAAGCGTATACACAACCATATTCGTTCAGCGGAAGGATAAAACTAATTATCTGTCAAATCAGACATGTGCTAAGTGACGAAATAAGCACTAGTTGAAAAAAAAACGTTAGATGGCGGACACTTTATTAGAATTAGGCCAACGATAAAAAATTTATTCTTATATGACACCGAAAAATAAATTTTTAAAAATACAATTTTTTTTATTTAATATTTTATTAAATTGTTATTTTTGTTGCCTTTTTATTAGCAAAATCGTTAATTACATTGTCAAAGTCTATTCTATTACTTAACTTGTATTCTATAAATAATATGGCAAGATTTTGTAAGCTAGACGTACTCATTGTTGTTCTAATGCAGGTTTTTATGAGTTTTAACTTAGAGAAGCTCCTCTCACAAGTGGCAACACTAAGAGAAATAGTAAGAAAAATTCGTAAAAGCATAACAATGTTTGGAACTGCGTTTTCTAGGTTTAATTTAAAAATTAATTTGTAAAAGTTCAATTGGACCTTTCATACAAGAATCAGTTTTTTTGTGCGCAATAGAAACAAAATTTTGAAGTATTTTTCTCTCTACGAGAAAATCTTCCTTGTCAATATCTTCGTGGCAGAGTTCATTCAGTTTGCATTCCAACTTATCATTCAGGAGAATCAAAGGAGTAAGAATTGCATACTTTTCAGCAAAAGCATGCAGCTGCTGAAACCTTGTGGTCATTGTCAAAATTATTTCTCCAAAATTAATAATTAAATTACTAAATTAGAAAATGACCCAAATCAGTATAGACCACACCTAACTCCCCTCCAAAGTGATTTTATCAAAACAGTAAAATCCCTTAAAAAATCACAAAATTATAATAGATACGACTTAAAATTATAAGCATAAGTCTTAATTTTGAATATGCACTCTGAACTTACAATTCGCCATAATCAAACGAAAATTCCACTACTGGGTATTTCCACTGATAAGTTAAAGCACTCAAAAACTCGCAAAATTCCGAGTTACTCGAAAACACCAGTTATTCTAAATGCTCAATTTAGCTTCAGTGTTGCCCCTAAAATAATGCTGCCCGGGGCGGACCGTACCCCCCACCCCCCCACGGTACGCAGCTGGGTATATACGCAACAATAGAAAAATATCTAGTTTTAAGTGTTGTTTAAGTCAAACTAAGTTACTCTAAAAGTACTGAATTGTACTTAATGAACAAAAGCTTGTCAGCTTTCTCCCTGTCCAACCGATTTCTTACAGGTTCATATATGAGACCGACACTACTAAAAAGTTGCTCACTTGCAACTTGTTGCATCAGCAACCACAATATTTGCCCTTTGACAATTTTTCTATAGCGCTCACAAAATAGTATAATGAAAGACTTAAGTTACAAAAGATTTTTCATTTTTATTTAAATTTAATTTCAGTTTAAGTGTAACAATTAAAAAATCAGTAAGATGTGAAGCGCTTAAAAATAAATTGTAGCTAGCCGGTCGTCGCTTTGTTTTTGACTGAATACCAAAATTATATTTTTTTTCCTTTAGCTATGAAAATTTGTCTACGTGACTTTTAGCAACTGACCGTTATTTCTTAAATAAGTACATTGTTGTTGCACAGATGTGCATAAAAAGCAATGAGCAGAGACAACTAACCGCTTGAGTGGCGTGATATTAAATACATAGAATTTTAAATATGTTTATACATAGAATATTACATACGTAGAAAGAAAATGAAAATATGATTGCATATATTTTTACTTGAGAGCTCTACTTAATATTTGCGGCAACAGTTCCCTCCTCCGTAAATGAGTTCGATGAGTCGAGTTTACTGTCAGAGCCGCCATCTTCATCCAATAAAGCCAACTTAGCCACAGGTCGTTCTAGTATGCTGTTATTTGTTTTAACCGTAACTCTTCTGACTTGGCCATCTTTTGCCAGTACTGTGTCGATCACTATACCTTTAGGCCATGTATTTCTAGGAAGATCGGGATCTACAATAATTACGACATCACTCACCAACTTTAATAGGCGGCTGTTTGGTGAACCATTTACTTCGTCGCTAGATGATGGGCACATATTCTTTAAGCCATCTTCGCCAAAACTGCCAGACGAATTCTTGCGTTTTATACCAGCGTTGTCGAAGATCTATATTTTCAGTTGTGATTGGTTTATAGCCATCTGACGAACCTATTAATTAGGCGTGAGTGCTTCATCATCGCTACATTCAATGGATACGAATGTCAGTGGGCGACAATTAATTGTAAATTCTGCTTCGCATAAGGCGCTTTTCAAGCTTTCGTCGCTGAACTTCATTGATGGGCATATGCTATTTAGTGCTGTTTTAATCGACCTGACCAGCCTCTCCCAAACACCGCCCATGTGTGGCGCCGCTGGAGGGTTAAATTTCCACTTGATTAGGTCAAAGGTTGATTGAATTGTTGATAAATTAACGTCTTTATTTTGGCTGCATAGGATCTTCTCAGCGGCTTTAAAATTTGTGCCGTTGTCGGAATAAATCTCTTTTGGTGTGCCGCGTCTTGAGATAAAATTTCGAATAGCCATGATACATGAGCTTGTATCCAAACTGTGGGCCACCTCCAAATGTACTGCACGAAGCGTCAAGCAAGTAAATATTACGCCCCACCTCTTTTCGCGTCTTCTTCCAACAGATACATAGATCGGCCCGAAGTAATTCACACCTACGAAAGTAAATGGGCGCTCAAATGCCGAGAGCCTTGCTGTCACTAATGGGGCCATTTGTGGCAACTGTGGTACTGCGTTGTTTATTTTGCACCATTGGCACAATCGGCGTACTTTTCGAAACAAAACTCGCAAATCAGTTATACAGTAGCGACTCCTGATATCATTGAGTGCCGTTTCGTGAGATTTGTGAAAAAAATTTTCATGGTAGTGTCGCACTAACAAAAATGTAACTTCATGATTCTTAGGCAACACAATAGCGTCTTCGTGATTGTTGAGATACTCTGCTCTTCCTCGGGATCGTATTACGTCATTTGTGTCTAAATAGATATTTTGGTATATTAACTTGCTGGATCTCTCAATTGGCTTACCATGCTTCAAATTGTTTAATTCGTGGCTATATTCGCTTCTCTGTGCGTATTTGACTAAAAGCGTTTGAGCCATTTCAATCATATCGCTGTCGACTTCTTGGTGCTGCTTAGTCGTATTTCGCTGCGCTTTATCCTGGAGTCGCTTGCAGTACAGAATGAACGTTGTACTGCAAGTACAACGTTGTATGAACCGCACGATACAATCGCTTCCAATTAGAAAAATATTCAATGTTTAGTTGTATGTTATGAACCTTGCCAATAACTAATGCGCAGTGTTTAATTTCGGTTTCGTCCAGTGGTCCGAAGTCGTTACAATGGGGCCAGTCGTCTGCGTCACCTTGCAAAAAATCTGGGCCAACAAACCATGCTTGCGCACTTGATGTTGCCGGTACTTTACTGGCAAGGTCAGCCGGATTTTGCTTCGAGGGGACCCATCGCCATTGGTTGTTGTTTGTGGTTTCGAGGATCTCACCCACACGATGCATCACAAATTGCTGAAACTTCTTCGGGTCCATCTGCAGCCACTTCAAAACTGTTTTTGCGTCGCTCCACTAATATTGCGAATCGATTTTAATGCGACGTACTTGAATAATTGTTTTTGCTAGCCTTATACCAAGCAGGGCAGCCTGAAGCTCGAGCCTTGGAATAGACATTGGTTTTAGTGGCGCCACCTTACTTTTTGCTGCGACTAAAGTGGTGGTTATGTTGTGTTTCACCTTGATGCGCATATAGCAAACCGCAGCGAATGCATTCTCTCCGGCGTCGACAAATGTGTGCAATTGGATTTCGTCAGCAGCTGGCAGTTCTGGAGAGTAGCATCGTATAATTCTGACGGCAGTTATGAGTTGAATAGTGCTTTTCCATTTGCACCATTTTTTGGTCAACTTGTCGGTAAGCTGCTCGTCCCAGGCTATACCGGAAAGCCATATCTCCTGAAGAAGTATTTTGAGGCCTATGGTATAGCAGGACACGAAACCAAGAGGATCAAAAATGGACATTAGGACCTGTAGGGTTTCACGCTTCGTCGGTCTCATTGACTCACTCAACACATCTCGCTTCAGTCTTGCAAATCTGCAAATATATCTAAATTCGTCATTATTGGGGTCCCAATACATACCTAAAATTTTGGTGGTGGTGCCCCAATCTTTTATCGTCTGGTCACATAGCGTATTGTTGTATAGAGCCTCCATAACTTTTAACGAATTTGACGACCAGTTATGCATCTTAAATCCAGCTGCTGCATGAATTTCTCGGAATCGCCAAGCCAGCTCTGTTGCTTGTTGTTCATCTTCGGCGCTGTCAATGAAGTCATCAACGTAGTGATTCTTTTGTATGGCCTCGACTGCTCGCGGATGTTTATCTTTAAATTGATCAGCATTCTTATCGCGTATGAAATGTGCGATAAAAGGCGCGCAACTTATGCCAAATGTTAATGCACGCATTACAAAAACACTTGGCTGATGAAGTTCATCTCCTTTGTCGTGCCACAAGAAGCGCTGTGCATGCATATCATTCTCCCTAACGTTTACTCTATGAAACATTTCAGAGATGTCGCCGCATATTGCTGTTTTTCCGACTCTGAATTTTAGCAATATTTCCACAAGAGGATTTAGCAAGTCTGGGCCGGACATCATAAAGTCTTTTAGAGACACACCATTGGATTTAGCCGCAGCATCCCATACAAGGCGAATTTTTTCTAGTTTGTTTGGGCTTGTGACGACAAAAATTGGCAAGTACCACGTTTTATCATATTGTATCTCAAGTTCGGTTGAAGTTAGTTTTTTAGCATACCCTTTGTCAACAAGATTGTCGCTTTGTGTTTGTAAAGTCAGTTTTAGAATTTTATTTTTAATGTATTTTCTTTGCAGGCACATGAGGCGATTAAAAGCGTGTTTATAGCTATTTGGAAGTTGCGCATTTTGGTTTCGCCATATCAGTCCAACCTCATAATGCTCGTTGACCTTTTTGCATGTTCTCTCCAATATTGCTATAGCCTTTTTGTCATCAGATGATAGCAGTTGTTTTGGCTGAGCTGATTCGAGGCGGAAATAGTCCTTCACCATATCATGAAGCTTGTTGTATCTCTGCTGACAATCGCATGCGTGAAGGTTGATGCGATGAAATTTAGATTTTTGGGCATTTTTAGGGCTACATCCTTGCAGCGTCCATCCAAGTCGTGTTTTGGATGCGATTGGTTGGTGCCATGACCCCTCTCGAATTTTTAATGGTACGGCCAGTTTCCAGTTATTAGTACCTATCAGTATTGTTGGCGTGGCATTGTTGTACGGCTGTATTGGCAGCCCATATAAATGCGGGAATCGCTTCGAAAGTTCAGCAGTGTCAATTGTCTGTGCTGACAATCCCTAACTGTTCACAGTGTGGACTCCGTTCAGCTTAAATTTCTTTTCATTGGTCACATTGGAAATCGTTGTATTGGCTTTCATTGAATCACTCTCCATTCGTGTGGTGTCACCTGTCCATCTTAAGCACAATGGATCTCTTTCACCTTCAAGGCCTAGATCATCGAAGGTACTCTTTTCAATTAGCGTTACGGCAGAGCCCTCATTGAGAAATTCAAACACTTTTTTAATTTTGTTTGGTGCATGAATATTGATGGGAATAATTCGAAATAATGGTTGCGATTCATCTTGATTGCTGTGTGCGTTAACGAGCGCTTTTGGTTGCGTACTTGATGGCACACTTGTTGAGCTGCTTTCTGTGTTGCTCACTGAAGGCACATTTTGAGGGGCCGCATTTAATTTTTTGTGTAGCAAAGGATTATGCCGAAATTTGCATCCATCTATTCCACATTCTTTTTTCAACATACACTTGCGTCTATGAGTACCCAAACATTGTCGACACATATTTTTGACCTTCACACATTCCCACTTATTGTTGAGCGACATATTCTTGAAAATATCGCATTGTGCTGCTTTTTGGTTGGCAGCTTCGCATATAATACATGTGTTACTTACTGTGCTACTATTGGTGATATTTGCACTGGGCTGCGTGCTGCTATCCTCACGGCTATGTGTGTTAACTGCTGCGCCTGGTTTTCCGAACAACGGTGTCACGGTGCTAGCAGCCTCAGCGAGGCTATATAACCAATCGTTGAATGCCTTTACAACAGGAACGCGTTCATCTTTGTGACACATTGCCCAACTTAATTTGAGATTATTTGGCAACTTGTCCACTAACTCCTTGACCAATAGTGGATTGCTTGGATGTGACTGTAAATGGCAGCCTTCCATCGTGGCGCATATGTTGCGCACACACAATGAATACTCAATGAGTGCATCTAGCTTGTCTTTGAGCACCGGCATGCTGCGAGCTTTTACAATAACACGATCTAGTATGTGTTCGGGCCTGCCGAAATACATTCTTAGCGTCTGAATAATTTCAGGCACCATTTGGGGTAAAAGCAACTTATTTTTCACCATGTCGCGTGCCTTACCTTTCAGAGCTACCTGCAGTCTAATTAAATTTTCTGTATTCGAGTAACCTGCCACAGCGGTGCTGTTCTCAAAACTGCTGATGAAGAGCGGCCATTCCTCTGGATCACCATTGAAACTTGGCAGCTGTTTTGGGATCGCATGTCTTGCTGCTACTTGAGTTGCCGTTAGTCCCATAGTTGGTGTCGTCGTTGACATCGACGTTTGGTTTTGATCGCGTATTACTTTATATTTATTTTCTAAATATTGTTGCTTCAATCGCATCTCTTCTTCCAACATTTGTAACTCTACATTTCGCTGCTGCTCAATATTGTCAAAAATTGCTGTATTTGCTGCTGCTGCACTAGTGGTTTGACTTTGCATGTGCGAATTAGAGTGGCTAGTTTGAAGGAACGCTGCGTGCGAATTTTGTTGTGTATGCATATTCTGCATATTATTGTATATTCCAGCATACATTGCTGTGGAATACGGTGTTTGGTGCATTACCGGCATCGTTGTTGTTGGTACGTATCCGTGTTGCAATGTCATACCAGACATGGACGACATAATTGGAGCTGTATAAATCGACGGCAGCGGTGCACTTATCCGGGGTGCAGATGTTGCGAATGCCATTTTTATTGCCATAGGTTGAGAAACTATAATGTTCCCTGCAATACCTAGCGGAACATGCGGCTGCACAAAATCTGCAACTGATTTTTGCGGTGCCAAGATTATTCGCTGATTTAATGGCTGCATGCTGGTTGAAGACGACGATGCCGTTGCAGTGTCACTGGTGGGTGTTGAAGAGTGCGATGCACCTGGCATATTGGCGATAGATGATGCGTGCTTGCAATGCTCACAACTCCAGCTTTCATCTGCCACATTGCTGTCGACTCCAACGCAGTCAAAGTGATACCACTGATCACATTCGTCGCACTGTACCATATCCACGGTGTCTTTGCCGGAACACCTTTTACAATTGTAGTCATTTTCACTTTGCGCTTTAGCTTTTGGGGGCATATTAAATAATTTCGCGAACCGTAAAATTTAGTCAACTTAATTGATTTTATATTTAAATTTATTTTTAAGAAATGTTGCATCAGCAACCACAATATTTGCCCTTTGACAATTTTTCTATAGCGCTCACAAAATAGTATAATGAAAGACTTAAGTTACAAAAGATTTTTCATTTTTATTTAAATTTAATTTCAGTTTAAGTGTAACAATTAAAAAATCAGTAAGATGTGAAGCGCTTAAAAATAAATTGTAGCTAGCCGGTCGTCGCTTTGTTTTTGACTGAATACCAAAATTATATTTTTTTTCCTTTAGCTATGAAAATTTGTCTACGTGACTTTTAGCAACTGACCGTTATTTCTTAAATAAGTACATTGTTGTTGCACAGATGTGCATATAAAGCAATGAGCAGAGACAACTAACCGTTTGAGTGGCGTGATATTAAATACATAGAATTTTAAATATGTTTATACATAGAATATTACATACGTAGAAAGAAAATGAAAATATAATTGCATATATTTTTACTTGAGAGCTCTACTTAATATTTGCGGCAACACAACTGATCCTGGAGGACACGATAAATATTGACGAGTAATTTAGTGCAAATTTCGATTTTACTAACTACAAGAGAGTTTATGAGCAATTAAAATTATTTAACGAAGAACTGAGCTCTTGTGTAAGATAGGTAAGATCGTATACGCCCGTACATTTCGATCTTCGTTATAACTCTGATTCAAAATTGTCGGAGTCTAAGGTGTAACTCAATCGGAAGTTTCGACCTTTCGGAACCGAAGTCGAAGCTCCCTTACATCCCTTCTGTAATTGTTGCTGAGGTTGATTTTTGCCAATTGTTCGTTTTCAAGATAATAACAAAAAACAGGGATTCGCACGCTACAAAAGTAGACGATTTTGAGGCGAACAGTTCAAACCCTGATTTCAGCGAAACATGAGGTATTATTTTAATATGACCAATTTTGTAATGCTGTTCTTCATGTCTTTTAAAAATAGTCTCTATTTGATTCAAAAATTTTTGTAGGCTTTGTAGGCTTCGCGTGTATGTAGCTACTCTGTTATATCAAATTTTACTGTTTTTATATCTCTAGATATTTTTTTTGGCTTATCTCTATTCTTAATGCATTTTTGCATACTTTGTTTTAATATCGTAAAATCTGGTATAAATTTACCTAAATGTAAGTATTATTTCAAAAGTTCACTCTTTGTAAATCGCTAATATTGATCAATTACAAAATATTAATGAAACCGTTATAACGCAATTTATCATATGTGCAAACTCGTGCGCAAAAGTTTATTGCAGAAGGGCATTTCCAAACTGGCGTTATGTACATTTTGTACGAAAAAAATTAAAAAAAAATGAAAAGGTCTTAAAAGAAAAAAAAAGTATAACAATCGACTCTAGGGATTAAAAAATATAAGCAAAAATATGCACTGGCGTGACGTTACAAAAAACAGAAGTGGTTTTCGACTTAGATTAGAAAATTTGCAAAACTCTGCGAATTGGGCAAGACTTTGAAGAATTTAAAATAATAAAGTTTATTTTGCTAACTATCAAATAAAAAATCTTTTTTCGGTTTTTGTTTATTAGGATAAGTCATCTGGCGTTACGTAACTGGCGTTACGTTACTTAAATTTCCATTGGAATATTTTAAGTTAAAATTTAAAAAAAAAAATATTTGACGTAAATAAAACGAAGTTTAGCTATATCTTCGTCTAATATAAATATAAATGCCCCTATCACCGTCCGCGAGTCGAATGTTGCAGTCGAATCGACTTAGCTGGCGAACTATTATTCTTGCGGTAACGCCTGGACCGATTTAAATGAAATTTGGTATTATGAAGGTTCAACTGCTCCCAAAATAAAACAGGCTATAAAAAATTCCATAGATTTCCGCAAGAGGCCGCTTTAACCCCAGGATGTTCGGCTACCTAAGAGGTGTTAAGTGACTGCTGGGCCTCACGAGGCCCATAAGCCTTGATCAGCTGTTCTTTCGATTTTAATCCAGCTAATTGTCAAATCGGTAAATATTATTAGTTAAGAGCATTGTATGAAAGGGTTTTTAAGGGGATAGGGGGTCGGTATGCCTTTAAAAGTAAACATTTTTTTTTAATGATTCAAGATTGGTTCACATATTCACATGAACCCAAGGATCTGTACTATTCAATATTTTAGGAATCCGCCCTCGAACACGCCTACCTCCCGTTCCACAACAAAATAAAAATCACTACATAGAGAGTTGTATAAACTCTGCCATCTCCCATACAATCCAAATATCGAAAACTCTAAAAAAACTCTATCAAATCTAAGGTGTGCATAAAAAATAAGCGTCATCATCACAACTCACTGTAGTGAAAACTTTAAAAAGACGTTTATTTATGAGCTACAAAGATTAAACTTGGTATGTGAGTATGTTATATCAATAATGTGTACAATAATGTGTACAATAATGTGTTCTATAAAATGTACTATAATTTGTACAAAAAATGGGCGTCATCCGCCTACAAACATGTAAAATATAAAAATTGGGGTGACCCAATTGGGGTGACCTGTATGACCCAATGGTCGTACAGGGTTAAGAATATCGAAAAACATACAAGGTTAGAAACTGTTTACCCAATAAAATAGTTTTGGCCGCCTAAATCGATGAAATACCCCTAGTGTGATAGTTGGAATGATTCGTGAATAATAAATCCCGCAACACACATACACATGCAGTGTAATAATATTACCGAACATGGCCGATCGTGTTTGAACATGTTTTGTTTAATAGATTACATGCATTTCCATGCGTTTAACGCATGGTCCTCGTTAGGCCCAGCAGGTGCACTTACCACCTTCATACATAAACAGATGAGGTTTGTTCAACGAAATTAATGAAAATAATCGCCCTTATTCTTATCACTTTTTTCGAGTGAGGTGACGCGCGTCACTGATCTCTATTCTTGTTGGCGAAATGAGGTGACATAAGTCACTGAACAGCGACATTCTTAACAAAACACAGCCAAATAGTTTTTTGTCGTATTATAGTTGTTACTGTTATAGCCCATCCACAATTACGACAACGAGCGACGAGCGTCAAACGTCATTTTTATTTCACATGTATTTCTTATGGGACGAACTTTTGAAGACAATCGCGACGATATTGTTGCCCGACATCGAATGTCGTTGTAGCCAGCTTCAATTTAATTCTACTTTGGCGACAAAAACAGACGACAAAAGTAAATGTCAGCCATTGTTAACATTCGTGTTTTTTTCATGCCGGCTGCTCGAGTGCTCGTTTTTGTGTTCAATTTATATATTTAATTTCAAATTGTGATGTGAGTTTATTAAATTATCGGAATTAAACAATCGGAATGTTATAATTAATATTTTATTCTTAATATCAATAGTTTAATTGTGAGTGCAGTGAAAAACTGTGAGTATTAATAGGAATTGTTCAGCCATGAGCGCCGCAGACCAAAATTTTGGCATAATTTTACTTTAGCGACCAGGTCCGAATAATTTTTTTCTTATTTTTAAACGTATATGGACCTCCTAAGCCCAATGGTGAAATAAAACATTGTCGGTCTCGATTGGTTTAAGAGATAAAATTCGCGAAGGTTTGAAAATTCAGTGCAAATGTTTACGTGTGTGGAAGCTAATTTAACCTTTTACATTATGATTTCTTAACCTAAATGTGTATTTTTTAAGGCTTATTACGATTAGGATTTCCGGGGCGCCGCGATTTGAAAGTGTTTTCTGGCAGGGCACAACAAAAAAATGTGATTCGCCGAACAAAAAACCGATAGCTCTATTAGTTATCGAGTTATCGTTTCAAAAAATTTTTTTTGTTAAAAGATTTGCTCAAAAAAACATTATATCTAAGCCGTTACTCAATGGATCTCTAAGATTGGTATTTCATTTGAAAGTTCATTAAATGACCTTTCAAATATATTTATCATAAACATCATTGTTACAGTATTTTTAGTTTTATAAGCGAATTTATCCGAAGTTGAGTTTTTTAATAAAAAGAACCGTTATTTTCTAAAAAATTTACGTTACTAAGTTACTAAAAATATATTTTTTTTGAAAAACTTACAGCTAGACCTTTTATTTGATATATACAAATATGTATGTTTTTTTTAATATCACACCATATTACTTAAAATTTAAATTTTCCACTTCTTTTGTTTGTTAAAAAATCTGTTCAAAGAATTTTCTATATGTTTGCCAATATCCAATGGATCTTAAATTTATCATTTTTTGGCAAATGGTCATATAAATCCCAATTGACTGTGACAACATTTGCATTCGTTAATGGCTTAAGCATATATCAATTATTCAATTTAATAAAATGGAAACCAATGTCCGAAACTGATCGACTGCAATTTACAAATTTTTTCACTGACTCGAAAATCCCGTTAATTAATATGTCGTGTGAATAGTCATTGTGTAGTGTGTACAGTCTTGTCGTGTGAACAGTCTTCTGTAGTTGACGTCAAGCATAACTCTTGCTTGAATGGAATCACCGCTGACAGATAGGGGGCGTTGTGCCCATGTGTAGAGTTGTGTGATAGTGTGGAGAAAGCAGAGCGATAGTGTGGAGAAAGCAGAACAGATAGGAAAAAAAGGAAAAAGGGTGCACACATGCGGTGGTGAGATCATCACGTTGGAAATAAAAATAAAATTAAAATAAAATAGAAATAAAAATATGAATAATACGACATCAGAAGTGGGATCACCTTCTCCAGCTGTGATTAATGAAGAAGTTGATGGTGGTGGTGGTGGAGGTGTTGCTGGTAAAAATTCTAGAGGCTTCGATAATGGCGTCGATACAAGATGGCGGATTTTGTTTGAGCAGCAAAAAAAAAAATCATGGCTGTTATAAGCAATGAATGCTCCTAAAGAAAATAAAAGTCATATCAAATTACCAGAATTTAATCCAGATACGGCAACTATAGATGCATCTGCATGGATTTCAACAGCAGATATGTGTATGGGTGAGCAGCCTCTTCAAGGAGCAGAACTGATGATTGCGCTAAGCACTTCATTGAAGGGTTCAGCATCTATATGGCTGTCACAGGTTTGTTTCCCAGACATGAGTTGGCTGGAGTTCAAAAGTATTTTTTTTACACGTTTGTTTTACAAAAGGACAGACCAAAGCCGGGTGAATGCTTGGCATCGTATGCCTCTACTTTGATGACGTCACTTATGATGAGGTGCAAAGATTTGTCCTCAGAAGATATTGCGATTTCTGTTGTATTGGCTCACATTGCGCAATTTCAACCGCGTATGCGACGTTTAGCTTTCACGTTGATAATAGGTACCAGAAATCAAATGCTAATGAGCTGAAGGCTTTGTCTGTCGACAAGACAGGGCTTAGCTGTTATAAAGAAAATGAACCTGAGTTAAAACGGCCTAGATTGTCAACAAACGTTACTGTGACATGTTATCGTTGCGGAATGCTTGGGCATAAGGCGGCTTCATGCAAAAAGAATGACAGCAGAACATCACATTCCGATTCTTCAAAGAAAACTTCAATGTCATCCATCGTTTGCTACAAATGTAATAACATGGGTCATTACGCATCAACTTGTCCTACTAAAGATGGATCCGGCAAAACTGTTGAGAAGAAAGTAAACCTCTGCACAGTAGAGATGAGCGATCCGGTGATTTTTCAAGAACGTCGTTCTTAGTGAACGTGATTTTAAAATCACCGTTCTATGAAATGGTTACCGTGATCACGGTATTTTATAATTAATAACATATTCAAGTATGTGGTTATGAGAGATGTTGTGTTTTTATGTATCTTCTTTTCCAAGGTGCTACTTAATGCAAAAAAAAATATTTTTTTTAAAGAACATGCAATATGATATCGAACATTGCAAGAGCTTGTGAAAACAATAGTTATAAAAATCTTGCTGATTTAAAAACGTGCATTTAACAACAACTTAATGTATGGATTTGTCAGGAAAATTTGTAATTTTGTTAGAGATTGGAAATAATATCCGTATCCAGAGATTGGAAACAAACAGTACGCAAACACTTTTCGTATCTCAGCAACACTAACCGAATCACTATCTCCTAATGTTCTGATATTTGAAATGTGGACCAAAGCAAGCAAAAAAAAGGAGAGAAAGAAAACTATTATGTTGTGTTATGCAAATGTTATATTTAACGTCCTATGGTCTCCGTGCTTTCACAAGGAGAAGAGAGACCCATGGACGGAAAGAAGAAGACGTTTGTTTGTTTTTTGTTTATTAGTTTTATTTTATTTAGTTTATTGCAACAATGGCCCGCTGTCTATGCGAGGCTGCGACCAGAGTTGGATTTATAATTTTATTATTTTAATCTAAAAGGCCCGCTGTCTAGGCGAGGCTGCGACCAGTTTAGATATTGTAGGTTTGAAACTATCTTTCTTTCTTCTTCGATCGTTTCTACGCCGGTCGGTGGTTTATAAAGGAAAGTCCTCAGTTTTCGAGGGCGTTTCCTTATTCCAATAATTCCAATAATTTCCATTATGTGGAAATTCAAACAGATACCAACCAATCAAAATCAATACATTAGTTACATATATCTAGGAAATGTAAATCATTATGTAGATTTACATATAGTTCTACTTCCCCTTAGTGATACGTGATCACGTACACTTTGCATGTTACGCAGTTGCAGGCAATGCACCTTACAAGCAGCGCAGTAACTAGGGTAGGTAAATGAACGGCCTTTGCTGACCATGCAAGCCAATGCCGATGCACCCAAACAGTCACTTGCTTTGTTTTTGTTGTCGCCGACGTTTAAGTCGGAACCACTTGACAATAAAAACAAAGCATTGGTTTTGTTTATTTTGGTAATTTAAGCATATGCGCTTAAATTAGGTCGGTATGTTTTTATTTTCTTGAACGCCGGCAATTTGAGTCGCTGTACTCAAATTGGGTTGTTGTCGTTCGTAGTATTGTATTTTTTGTTTATTATTTGTGTCGAAATGCAGATCGCTGCATTTTTGATATCGACATCTGGTAACAATATTTATTGTGTTGGTTCTTTGGAATTGGTGTGAGGTCGGGTGTACAAAGTGTACATGCAATGTTGTGGGATACAACATCCCTCCCCCCTTATAAAAGAAAATTTTTCTCCTTGAAGAGGTTGAAAAATTTTCTGTCGCGATACCACCGATCAGTGAGCAGAAATGAGAATTACATGAATTTTGTAGTTAATTTCTATGAATATAATGAATAATTTTAATAATTTTTGTAATTTTTTATATATAAATAGGTTTTAAGAATTTTATACAAGTTAAGTAGTACATGAATAGTTTTTTCGTAATCTTTATATACAAATATTTTTTAAGAATTTTAAATGAAGTTAAATGTATCTTATAATGTAAGTATAATCATGTGATTGATTTTAAGTATTTGTTAAAAAAAATTTTTTTTTTTTTTAAATTATTAATCAATTTATATATAGTGTTAATTTTTTTTTTTTTTTCTTATAAAAACGTCTTATTTATTATGTTTTTAATATATATATATATATATATCATTTTCTTTTGGGTTTTTTTTTTTTTTTTTGTAATCTTATAAGGTAGGTAAGTAAAAATATTTTATACATTATGTTTTTTGTTTTTGTTTTTGATATTATTTTGTATATTATATGAAAATTAAAATTTAGAAGAACAAATATGATATTGTAATATCAAAATATGAATTTGTGTCCTATGTACATTTATATTTTTCTTATATACGGACGTATTTATTTACTTTGTAACACAAAGTTTTTGCGTTTTGTACAAACAAATTTTTTTTTATTATTATTTTTTTTCAACTTGTAAGCGGAATATATTTTTTTTTTTTTTTTTTAGTTTTTGCGTATTGCACCATAATTTCAATTTGTTGATTTTAATTTTGTTTTCGTTTCAATTTGTAAGCCGAATATTTCTTTTTTTTTTTTCGTATTGCGTATGAATCAGCTAAAATTCGAGAGAAGTTAAAAAGTTTTGGTTCATGAAGAAAACAAAAGACTGCCTTTTTTCAAAAGAATGAAGTAAAATAACATGTTTCCCTAGGCTTGTTAAAATCGTGACAAAATTTGTAGTTCTGATTTTAAGATGTGTTCGTATTAAGTTGTGGTATTTTTATGAATGTGTTTTATGTAATGTTAACCAAATGTTGAATTTTAATCGGAGAATAATTTCAGGTTGTTATTGTGTATTACTTTAATTTTATTGCGAATTTTTATAGCAGTATTTTCGGGTGAAATAATCTTAATAACTTCAAATGGACCTTCCCAAAGAGATGAAAATTTATTTTTCCTGGTTTGGTTTCTAATCAAAACCTTTTCTCCAACGTTAAATGTTTTTGGTTTGGAACCTTTATCATACTGTTCTTTTGATTTCTCTTTTTTATATTTCAAAGTTTGGCCTGCAATTTTAAATCCGTGTTGTAGTCGTGCCTTTAGCTCATTTGCATAATTTTCGTAGTTATAATTTAATGATGGGTCTTTTTGTAAAGTGGATGGGATTTTTGCAGGGTATCCATAGAGTAATTCATGAGGGCTGTAATTGGTGCTACTGTGAGGCGTGTTGTTGAAAACAAATATTGCATAAGGGAGCCAATCGTCCCAAGTGAGAGGGTCATTATTGACATAATGCCGAAGATATTCCGCAAGTGTGCGATGGCTTCTTTCAAGTGCTCCATTTGTTTGTGGATGATATGGAGTTGTTTGTAATTTTTTAATTTTTAATAATTTACATACTTCTTTAAATAAATCGCTGAGAAAATTAGTACCTTGATCAGTTAATAATGAATCAGGAAATCCAAAACGACAGAGTATCTGTTCTACAAAAGCTCTTGCAACTGTGGTTGCTTCTGCATTCTCTAAAGGTATTGCTTCAGTAAATTTGGTTAAATCATCTTGAAAAGTTAAGATGTATTTATTACTTTTGTAAGTCGCTGGAAGTGGACCTACTATGTCTAAAGCCACTCTTTCAAATGGTGAAGAGCTCGTCGTTGTTATTTTCATTGGCACTTTTGGAGATTTATTTAGTTTATTTTTCTGGCATGATTCACATTTTCTTATGTAATTTTGTACATCAATTTTCATTGTTGGCCAGTAGTAATCTGCTTTTAATCTTTTTAACGTTCTATTTACTCCTTGATGTCCTCCAAGCGGTGATTCATGATATTCTCGTAAAATTGTTTCTATTTCATTAATGTTTTCCAAAATTGTTCTTTTGTTGATATGCAAATTAATTGTTTTGTCGGAAAATATTTCTTTAAGCAATGTTTTAAAATTTTCTTTAAACTGTGAGTTAATGTTTGGAATTGATATGGCTATAGAATCATGATTTTGATTTTCGCTTTTTATTTTGTTAAGCGTTTTCTTTGCTAATTCTTGATCTTTTAACGTTTTAAATGGTATAGGTAATGTCGTCGTATGTAGATTTACGTTATTATATGAGTATGACTCTATTTCACCTATTAAAGGTTTTATAAACTGTGGAATTGATTTTATTATAAATTTTTCTTCTAAAGATTCTGTAAGAGGTAATATTAATATTTTTAATGCAGATTTTTTATTGAAATATATTGAATCTTGGGTTTCTATTATTTTATAGATTTCCTCGTTCCTTGTATTTTTGCGTTCTTCAATTTTTGAATGTACATTTTCATTTTGCTCCTTTTTATTTGTCATTTGGCGTGTCATAACTAATACTTTGTTTACTATTTCTGCAAGTTTTTCATCTTCAGTGATTCGACTGAGTGCGTCAGCATTTGTATTGCTTTTCCCTGCTTTATATTTGATCGTATATTCATATTCTGATAAGAGAATTCGCCATCTAGCTAATCTTGACATTGGGTCTTTTAACTTCATTAGCCATTCGAGTGGTTTGTGGTCAGTGTAGATTGTGAACTTTTTACCGTAAATATAAGGTCGGAATTGTTTTACAGCAAAGACAATTGCAAGCAATTCTTTCTCCGTGGTGCTATAGCGTGTCTCTGCATCGTTCAATGTTCTACTTGCAAAACATATTGGCTTGTCTTTTCCAATTATACCTTGAGATAAAACTGCGCCAAGTCCTGCATCACTCGCATCTGTCGTTACTATGAATTCTTCATCAAAGTTTGGATATGCTAATATTGGAGGATTAATTAGTTTTTCTTTTAATTTTGAAAATGCTTCATCGCAGAATGCGTCCCAATTGAATTTGATATCTTTTTTAAGTAGTTTAGTTAATGGTTTTGCTGTACTGGAGAAATTTTCAATAAATCTTCTATAATATCCAGTGAATCCTAAAAATGATTTTATTCCTTTCACATTCTTTGGAGTTGGATAAGTTTTAACTACTTTAATTTTTTCGGGATCTGGTTTTATACCATTTTCAGAAATTATGTGCCCTAAATACGTTAGTTCTTGTTTGAGAAAATTACATTTGTCAGGTTGTAGCTTAAGGTTGTGTTGACGCAATCGGTCAAATATTTTAATTAATTTGTTGTTATGATCCGATAAATCATAACCGTACACAACGATGTCGTCGACGTAGACAAAACATTCAAATCCTTGTAAACCCATTAGTACGTTGTTCATGAGCCTCTGAAAAGTTGCTGGAGCGTTTTTTAATCCAAATGGCATTCTGTTATATTCGTAGTGTCCAAAAGGTGTGCTGAAAGCAGTTTTACATTTGTCAGATTCTTTAACGGGAATCTGATGAAAACCTTTGGCTAAATCCAGAGTGCTGAAATATTTTGCTCTTCCCAACTGGTCAAGTATGTCAGTAATATTGGGCAAAGGGTATGCGTCACCGACAGTTAAGTCGTTTAATTTTCGAAAATCGACTACAACTCTCCAACGTTTGTAACCTTCGGAATCTGCCTTCTTTGGAACAAGTAAAAGTGGCGAGTTCCATGGACTTGAACTTGGGCGAATAATACTATCTTCTAACATTTCATTAACCTGCTTATGAATTTCTTGTCTTTGACTTTCAGGTAGTCTATATGGTCTAACAAATAATGGAGGTTTGTTTGCTTCAGTTATAATTTCGTGTTCTGAAGTTTCTGTACAAGTGAGGTGGTCTCCTTCAAAATAAAATAAGTCGTTATAATTTCTACAAATTTCTAATATTGATTTCTTTTCTTCTTTGTTACAATGCGTTAGTTCTATATTTGTTTCTATCTTTTTTAGTCTATCCTTTATTAAATCTTTTGTTTTATCTAATTTGATTTCATTGAAATTTTCTATCTTTTCCCACTCATATTGAATTTTATTTAAATTTATTTCTTTAATATCTTCTGTTGTATTCATAAAATAACTTTAACTTTATTTTTAATTGGGCGTACCAGGGTTTCCGCCAAATATACTCCTGGTTTTATTTCTTTCTTGTGGATCACTGCATCTTTTGAATAAGCAAAAGGGATCTCTACAAGTTGTTTGCAACGAGGTTGTAAGGTAATGGATTGCAGCCCGTAGACATCAGGTTGAGTTGACTCAATCTTGTTTTTACAATTCCTTTCATTATCCAAGAATAATGCCTTAGTTTCCTCTTTACTTGCCTTCACATTATTTTTTGTGATTTTGTTTTTACTTTGAGGTGACAATGTGATGGATTGCGGCCCGTAGACATTAGGTTGAAGATTCTCAATATGACTTATGCCATTCGGCGCATACTCCTGCTCTTCATTCCTATTTTCACAATTCCCTTTGTTACCCGTAGGCAACACATTGTTTCCCTTTTCTGTGTTTTTACAATAATCTACAATATGTGATTTTAAAATTTTATTTTTGCTTACAGCTGCGTTTGAGCAGTCTACTGGTATTTCCAGTTGTTTTTTCTTGAAATCTATTTTACAGTTAAATTTGGTGAGAAAATCGCTTCCTAAAATTCCATCATAGGATAAATTAATATTTTTATTTAGAATATGAAAATTGTGACTCAGTGTTATCATCTGGTCATTATATGGAACATTTATTGTTTTTATCTGTTCACCTAATGTTTGCATTGAATTACCTGAAATGGTTGTAACTGTATGTTTACTTTGTTTGTTAATTGTATACTTTTGTTCTGTGTTTTTTAAAAGGCTTATCTGTGCGCCTGTGTCTACTAAAAGTGAAGTTATATGTTTGTCTGAAGGTTCGAGTTTAATACGAAGCACTGGCTCATCGTATTTTTCACAAAAAGGTATTATAATTGAATATGTTAATTTTGTGCTTGGTGCACATCGGCTTTTATTTGCATCCGGGGAGAAACGCCGCTGATTTCTTCCCGTGCTATTTCGTTTCCCGATGCATGATTTACGTGGTGAGTTTGAAAAGGAGGATTGTATTGACCTCTGAATTGGTTGTTTTCTCTAAACGGATTTGGATATTGTCTGAAAGCTCTATTATTTTCTAAGATTCTGTGATTTTGGTGTTCTTTATATTCTTGCCTTGGCCGCGATCTACACTCTTTGTATGTGTGATTCGACCGTTTGCAGTATGAACAAAATATAGATTGTATTTCTTTCTTTATATTATGATGTTTGTTTTGATAAGAATTTTGACTATTATAATTAGAGTAGACATGATTATTTTTGCGATAGCACGAATTTTCAGTGTGCCCTGACTTTTTACAATATTGGCATGTGGGTTTAAAAGGTGAGGTTTGGTATTGCGAATTTTTTTCCAGCCGTACTGAATGCTCCTCGGCATACATGATGGCTTTCTTCAAGTCCCGCTCATTGTGAGCTTTAAGAATTAATCTTAAACTATGATTCCGCAAACCATCCTCGAATACCCTTATTGCCAAGTGATCGTTCTCGCGTTTTAAATATGTACGAACTGAAATTTCGCTAGTGCTAGAAAATGTAGCTGAATTTAGTGAATGCAGTAATTTTCCAATTCGTTCACCGAACTCTTTAACAGTTTCTCTCAAATTTTGTCTAGCTGTCATAAGTTCGTTTTGAGCAGAGGCTCGCGTTTTTACTTCTTTGAACTCATTCTCCAAATCTTGTACCAAATCATTCCATTTGGTAAAAGATTTAAATTGGATGAGCTCAAAAGCTGAGCCTTCTAGCCGTGTTTTTATAACCTCAAGAATGAATTTATGTTCTGCGTCGGTCTTCGCAGAAGAAAAAAGTATATTACCGCATGCAATGAATTTATTTAATTCGGCTGGATTGCCGTTAAAAACCGGTACGATATTGTAAATGTCGTTCAACGAAAACTTGAGATCCATATTTAGGTACTCAGGATCAGAATCCGCGTCGAAACAAAAAGAATTTTCGAAAAATGGTAGAGAAGCAAAGTTCTGTACTACCTTAGTCGCGTGTTGACGAGTGAAAATTTTGAAAATATTTTTTTTTTTTTTTAGAGCAGAAAAATATATAATAATTTTTTTTTTCGCAAAAACTTTCAATCTACTTAAAAATTACTAAAATAAGTGAATATATATGTATATAATTATTTATTAATTATGTTTTTTTTTTTTTTTTTTTTTGCTTACTATTGTTTTAAATTCTTCCTGGTTCCTGGTTGTTGATGTGTAGTTGTTGATGTATTCTTGAGTTATTGGTGTCGTTGATGTGTTCAATCCCTTTTTCCTGCTTGACGTTGTTTCTTCTTTTTTTTTTTCTGTTTGTTGTTGATGACGCCAGGAGGCTCTTAGTAGCCCTATAGCTGGTTATCCTGGTCTTTGTTTATAGGTTTCCTCTGATGTTGTTGATGCCAGGAGGCTCTTGGTAGCCCTATAGCTGGTTATCCTGGTCTTCGTTTATAGATGGGCCAGGAGACTTCACGTCTTATAGCTGGTTAACCTGGGCTTTTTTTTTTCACTTTTTATTCACTGTTTTTCACTGCCGCTGTTATAGCCTCGGCACGCTTTTGTTTTTTTTTTTTTATATTTTCACTTTTTTAAAAAAAATTTCAAATCCGATGTTGAAGCCTCGGTACGCTTTTAAATTTTCTTTATTTTCCTTCTTTTTTTTTTTTTATTTTGATTTCTGGGATGTAGCGATCCCACCGCTGCCACCAATGTTATATTTAACGTCCTATGGTCTCCGTGCTTTCACAAGGAGAAGAGAGACCCATGGACGGAAAGAAGAAGACGTTTGTTTGTTTTTTGTTTATTAGTTTTATTTTATTTAGTTTATTGCAACAATGGCCCGCTGTCTATGCGAGGCTGCGACCAGAGTTGGATTTATAATTTTATTATTTTAATCTAAAAGGCCCGCTGTCTAGGCGAGGCTGCGACCAGTTTAGATATTGTAGGTTTGAAACTATCTTTCTTTCTTCTTCGATCGTTTCTACGCCGGTCGGTGGTTTATAAAGGAAAGTCCTCAGTTTTCGAGGGCGTTTCCTTATTCCAATAATTCCAATAATTTCCATTATGTGGAAATTCAAACAGATACCAACCAATCAAAATCAATACATTAGTTACATATATCTAGGAAATGTAAATCATTATGTAGATTTACATATAGTTCTACTTCCCCTTAGTGATACGTGATCACGTACACTTTGCATGTTACGCAGTTGCAGGCAATGCACCTTACAAGCAGCGCAGTAACTAGGGTAGGTAAATGAACGGCCTTTGCTGACCATGCAAGCCAATGCCGATGCACCCAAACAGTCACTTGCTTTGTTTTTGTTGTCGCCGACGTTTAAGTCGGAACCACTTGACAATAAAAACAAAGCATTGGTTTTGTTTATTTTGGTAATTTAAGCATATGCGCTTAAATTAGGTCGGTATGTTTTTATTTTCTTGAACGCCGGCAATTTGAGTCGCTGTACTCAAATTGGGTTGTTGTCGTTCGTAGTATTGTATTTTTTGTTTATTATTTGTGTCGAAATGCAGATCGCTGCATTTTTGATATCGACATCTGGTAACAATATTTATTGTGTTGGTTCTTTGGAATTGGTGTGAGGTCGGGTGTACAAAGTGTACATGCAATGTTGTGGGATACAACACAAACACAACCAGTATTTCGTGTTTTTGAGTTTTGAGATACCTGGTTTTTACTACTTTTTGACTATTTTTGGTATAGCGTGACCCCTCTATCTACGCGTCTCGTTAATTTCATCCCCCTTTGAAACCCGTAAATAGTGGTTATTTTTATACTATCTTGCTCCATTTTCGAGATATCCCGATTTTTCTATTTTTTTAAAAATTTTTGGAGTAACGCAGTTCCAGCAACATGTTAAATATCACTTAAAAGGATCGCTAATTTAAGTAAAAGATTGAGTTAAAAAGAAAAAAATAAATTTTATTTAATCAAATTTTGTCACAATATTTATTGAGCGTTCGACGCTCATTAAGTACTTGCCCCGCTTTTGAAAAAAGTCTTTCGCAAGGCACCGAAGAGGCCAAGGCACAAAGTTTTTCTCCAGCTATAACTGATAGCTTTGGGTATTTAAATTGATTGCACTCCCACCATTCTAGTGGATCTGCCTTTCCTGAAAGAACATCGTCTTCCAAATAAAGCTGCACTTCGATTATTGCTCGTGAATTCGATGTCCCCTTAGGTTTATATTGAGCAACATAGGTGTCGAAGGAGTTCCATATAGATAGTTCTTTAGGAAAATCGGTTTCAGTTCTCTCTACTTCTGCAAATGTTTGACATAACGATGAAATTACAATTTTTTGATATTTTCTGCAATTGAAGTGTCAGAGAAAGCCAAGTTCTTAAACCTCGGATCCAAAAAAGTACATAACGCTAATGTACTGCTCCTTTCTACATTGCCTAAACGCTCCTTCAAACCATCTTTTATTTTTACTCCCAAATATTCATTTTTTCCAACGTTGATATAACATTTTGTAGGCCATTTGTGATAGGAATTACTTATGACGCAGAACAGTACGATTCGCTGCTGATATTTTTCGTTGCATACTCAAATGGTTTCAGGACTACACATAAATTCTTAATAATTATCCATTCCCTATGGGAAATTAAGGGCAATACATTATCAATTAATGCTATAGTGGTCTTAACTGCATCTTCAAGTTGCACAAACCGTTCGAGCATAAAAAATGTGGAATTCCATCTTGTATTTACATCTTGGAGTAATTTTAATGGCACATTACCTGCATTTCTTTGATATGACATCAACTTTTCATCTGCAATGTAGCTTTTTTTGAAATAAGCAACGATGTTTTTAATTTTATTCATTACATCCGAGATCACTACATTTTTGAGTGAATCTTTAACAATCAGGTTAAGGGTATGGGCAAAACAACCAAAATGTTTCCAATTTAATTTCACTAAGATGGCATTTTTGATATTTGCGGCATTATCGGAAACTGCAAGGACAATTTTATTTTGGATATCCCAGTATTCCGCTACTCTCATTAACTCATGCGCTAAGTTTTCAGAAGTATGCGAAAAGTCCGTGGAGCAGCACTCAAGTAAAACAGAGCATAACTTAAAATTATTATTTACAAAATGTGCTGTTACGGCAATGTAACTGACCGTGTCTCTCGACGTCCAGCAGTCGGTTGTTATACAAAATTTTAACCCTTGCGACAAAAAATCTTTCATTTTATGATGACATTCTTCATACATAGCTGGAATGAGAGTTTTAGAAATTGTGTGCCTGCTCGGCAGCTGGTAAGCTGGATTTAAGGCTTTAAATCCAGAATCCTCAACTATGCTGAAAGTCCGAAATAAAGAGCATAAGCAAATTTTTTTGAATTTGATCAAAAGATTTCTTTGAAATTTTTTGAGTTCCAAACAACGTTGAAAATTTTGTCTGACGAAAAATATTTGATGAAACTTGCTTTGCAGCTTGTCCGTTAACTAACAAAACTTCACTTCGATTGAAAGCAGCTGTATGATTGGAAGATGTGGTCCCGATGTTGGTTTGTGACAGCGTAGGTGATTCCAGCAATGAAACTAAAACAACCTCCTCATTCTGCCAATAAAAAAAATGTTTATTTTGTATATCTTATTCTAAAGGAATCATTATAACTTTTTACATTTTGATTACGATTTGTACCATCCGGCAATGCTACAGTTGGATGTTTTGTCTTCATGTGCTTTTTTAAATTGGAAATTGTTTTTTTGCACGATAATTTTATTTGGCAAATAAATGTTGCATTTTGCATAGCAATCATCAACGGGCTGGAAAAACTAACACATTTCACTTGTTTTCTTCTTTTTTGAGATTAAATCCATTTAAAAAATGATTGCTTATTATTGAAGTATAGTTTTTCTTCAGTTAAAGTTGATTTTTGGCTTCACAACGATTTTATATCGTTTAAAAGATGGCAGTTGAAATTCTTGTAAGAAATAACAAAGAAAGCTTAAAGCAGACTTAGAAAGAATTTTGCAGCCAAAATAATGCATGTGAATGAAGGAGACAGCAATTTTGGCAGAATGTGATTACAAAAAACAGGGTTCCACTTTATTTTTTTGCAACGTAGTTTTTGTACTTTTTTAATACTTTCTTTTATCATAACCATTGGATGTTGTTATCAAAGAAGTAAAATATAAGGAAGTGCTGAAGTCGAAAAGTGCGGCACTTCTCATATTTGTATTGGTTTACACATATAAATTAACTTTCACACAGGACCGTATTTGGTAGCATCGTTATAGAAGGGCGAAACTATTTCTAATTAGAATCACATTGTTTAATATGTGATCAAGTTTAAAGCAATTGCTATCTTATTTATTTTTGTTCATTGAAATGCTATATTGTTTTTTCATACCACCCTTGACGCACACAATTTGGTGCGTTACCGATATTTTATTTGGGTGTTCGACCCGGTAGGTTTATTTCACCGAAAGCCGAGGAAACATTAATAAATAATATGAAAAATTATTAATTTGCAAGAAAAAAATTATTTTTTTTTTTATATTATCTACCTGTTCATTCATTATTTTAAGAATCAAGCTCTAAAAATGTGTGCAACTATGTAAAATGAATGCGCCTATGGAGAAATGTTTGTAATATGAAATGTTTGTAATTTGTAATTGTCAATGTAATTGTAATTGTAGCTGTTAATTCGTTTACATTTGAAATAGCAATTTAAATCAGATGTTTTTTTCCGATAAAATATTCAAGAACCCAAATATTTTCCGACTCAAAATCTCAATCTTGATTTTTGTTCAATAATTACAAATTTCCTTGCCTAAATTGTGTTCATGTCTTGAAATTTACTATGAAAACCAAATTAATTATTTTAAGGGGTCACATATGCATAATATTTGACGATCGAAAATGGAAAATTTAGAAAAGACCAATTTATTACGATTTTAATGATAGAAATCCTTGTCGTAAGAGTTCAACTAAATGAAGTCATTAAAAATTCTTACAAAATTAAAAAAGAGTTGTTAAATTTAAAAAAATTAAGTTTCCAGCACTGGAATAACGATATTATTTACAAATGAGAAAAATAAAGTGATTTGACTTTTTTACAATTTTAAAGATTATATTTAATGAGGTAATTAACACAAAAATAAACAAATTTTTACATAAATTATACAAAACTGAAGTTAAGTGTGTAATGCAAACGCTTCTTTAAAATACAAAGGAATCTTCTCTTTCATCGAAACAGGAGGTCCTTAAATATAAAAAAATGCGGAAACAGTACGGAAATCTCTTGAAAAGACTTTTTCTTCGACAAAACTCTGGTAAATTTACGAAAGTTAAGGGTTTCCCTGCTTGTTGCGTTCTTATTCAAAAAATTAACTTAAATATACTTTATTAATTTCAATATTTTTTAAGCATATTAATAAGATAATGGTTAAGCATTCTTAATTTTTGGGAAGAATATTGCAATCATAAAAATTAGCTCACAAGTATTGTTTTTATTTATTACACATAATCAATTAGGGTATTCGCAAGGTGTGCTATTACGTCTTATTGTCTTATTGTCCTAAAATTTTACAAGGGTTTAAAATTGCTGACGTTTCCTTCCATACAAAAACGTGCTAAAATATTACATCACTGAAACCTATGTTTATTTTGGTATCGTTAAGAAACAGCTGTTCTTTGCTTGTATCCATTCCTTGTGCTTGATTTAATTTAATTAAATTAAAAACTCTCAGCGATTTTTGTATTTACTTAAGTCAGCCATTATTACGTCCAATAAATGGTTTTCGCATAAACAAGCTATTATTTAATATTTTTCGCTTTATTTTGGCATTGTGATGACAAATCACCTGATCAGCTGATTGAGAGTTGAAATAACACACTGAACTATATCCTCCTTCAAAAATGCCTTATTTTAATATAAATCTCTTAATTTCAAAATGTTGCTGCCTCTTTTAAAACGTCAATTTAAAATCACGGCATCAATTTTTCTGAGATCTCGGTTATGGTATTATTTTTGGTTTTATTTTCTCTTTCGCATTCATTTGAAGAATTAAAGTAGTCAATTTTAAGTACTTTTTTTCTGTACCCTCGCAGACATTTCTTAATATGTTGCAGGCCTGGAGATTTTGTGAGCATTAAAGCCGGATACTTCATTGTTTTTTTTCCAATTTAATGCATTGAAAATGAATTTAGAAGAGTTGAAACATAGCGCAAGCGTAAATTCAATTGGTGTGAGTGGATATGCATATAGTACGAATTGGAGGAAAAAATGTGGAACGGACTGTATTTTTAATGCATTGTTATTGACGTTTCTCTCAATTCGTCGCTCTATCCAATTCTCGCATTATATATAAGAATTGATGAATACACTAATTGTCTTGCCCACTATTTGATCACCACAGTTACTAGTGATTTTTTTAATCACCGTGACTAAATCACCGGTATCAAAATATCGCTCATCTCTACTGCACAGTCAGCAGTCCGACTGGTTTTCTGGAGCACATGGGTGAGAAATTACAATTTTATTTTGATTCAGGAACGGAGTGTTCGCTCATTAAAGAGTCTATTTCTGGTAAAATTAAAGGAAAACGTTTGTATAGTATTGTAAGAATGATGGGTATTGGTAACTACAGTGTTAACAGTACCATACAAATTTTATCAGTTGTAAAAATAAATAATATTGACCTAGAGATAATTTTTCATGTACTACCAGATTCGAGTTTGTGTTATGACATAATACTTGGTGGTGATATTTTGAGCCAGGGTATTTCAGTTCAAATCACTGCAGACAGTCTAAAATTTTATCGGTTCAGTTTCGTGAATGTGTGTGAAGTAGAAACTTGGAAGAATCGGGTAGATAATATTGACACTGACATGCCCTTAAAATTTATTCCAAAACTAGTTTCGATTTTGAGTGAATTCAAAGATTTCTTCATTCAAGGAACTCCTAAAATTTCGGCTAAAGTACAGCCAATACAAATTGAATTGAAAGATCCTAATAAGACAGTTCCCTTTACCACTTATAACATACCAGATTGATATATTAAATGGATGCTTTTATTTCACTACATTGGATATGGCCAGTGGTTACCATCAGGTGCCAGTCCACCCTGATTCAGTTCAAAAGACTGCGTTTGTGACACCTGATGGCCATTTCGAATATTTGACGATGCCTTTTGGATTGCGTAACGCTCCTTCTGTGTTTCAGCGAGCTGTTATGCACACGTTAGGAGAATGAACAAGAACTTACGTAGTAGATTATATGGACGATATTCTCGTGATGGGGATATCAAATATTGATGAGACTTTAGACAGGGTTCACATAGTATTAAAAATATTAACAGAAGCTGGTTTTTCGCTTAATCTGAAGAAGTGCTCGTTCAAGAAGCAGAAGGTTGAGTATCTTGGTTTTGAAGTGTGTAATGGAGATATCCGTCCAAATCCTAGAAAAATTCAGGCCCTAGTTACATTACCACCTCCTTAGACAGTAACACAGTTACGACAGTTCATAGGGTTGGCATCATATTTTATACTATGTTCACACTGAGATCAAATTAGGTAATTTCGAGCTTTTATGTAATTTCGACTGAAATTATCTAAAAACAAGTAAAGAAAGTCTAAAGTCGGTCTAGGCCGACTATGAAATACCCTAAACCCACTTTTCAAAAACAAAAAATTTTTATTGTAAATGGGCGTGTCCGTGGGCTAATGAAGCCTATATTTTATGTGCATTTAAATGTTGATGAAAAATTTACACATACCAAGTTTTATTCCTGTAGCTCACAGTCAGGGGCGCAACCAGGAATTTTTTTTTGGGGGGGGGTTTTATCAAATGTAGATTTATATATAAAAACGATTTAAGGTAATTATAGCGGCTGTGTTGTAAAGGTTAGTACGTTCAATTTTTGTACTAATGGTTCCTTGTTCAAACTTCAGGCATGGCCAGCAACATATTTTTTTCCACACAAAATGTAAAACGGTTACTGTCAGCACATTTTGTCTGAACAGCAGTGGTAGCGGTCGTTGTTTAACCCTGGATCACTAACCTATGGCTGAGTTGCGTCACAACTTACTCTGGGTGTCTTCCACCCACAAAAGAAATTCTCAATAATTAGGACATAATTGCTTCAACCTAATAAATGTGGTAGTTTTTAATATATTCCAGATTATTTTCGCAATTTTAGAATGTTTTGCTATGAAAAGAATGCATATTTCTATGTAAAACAAAAATTTTAAATTAGTTCATATTTTAATGTAAAAAAAAAACACGAAAATACAAGAGGTTTTGAAAAAAGCGTGTCATTTCTACAGTTTAAGAGCTAGTGAAATATGAAATATACGATTGTAAAGCTGAAGTTATACAGACAAAAACATTATAAAAGTACTTTTTTCTCTTAAGAACAAATTTCCACCTCAAAAAGATCAGCTAAAATTATATAATTTTTGCAGTAATATTACGCTACTGGAAGAACTATCGTCTGTAGTTTTCCTATTTTTGCGAAGGCGTTGCGTTAAAGGACATACCGTTGTAAGTGCAAATTTGATATATGTGTCCTTATCAAATGTATTTATCACTGTTAGAGCACGTTGTCTTAGTTTTGCTACTAAGCTTTCTGGGTGTAATTCACCCAAAAAAAAAGTATTTTATAACTAACCTGGGTGTAAAGCACCCAAACAATTCTTATTTTAATCGCGCTGTCACGCTTTTATCTTGAAGACCACTAGAAACTGAAAATTATTGAATTGAAAATATTGAATAGAGATTAGATTTTGACTGTTAGTTCGTCACGCAAGTATTGCATTAGAAATCTTAAATAGAAAGTGTGACTGGGTGGATTCCACCCCAAGGTTAGTGATGGAGGGTTAAAGTCTGTACGGCCACAAATGTCTTGCAAGCGCTAGTTATACGCCGTTTCACGGATTTTTTATTGTTCGGCAGTTATACGAAGATTGTTAGGTCCCAAAAATGAAATTTTTTCTCCCCACAGTGAAAATTTTTCATCCATACTTCACTTCGTTGTAAAAATAGCCAACTGGCTGGCACAAGCCTTAAAAATCGTCCATTGGTGAGTACTAATTATGCTCAATTCCGAAAGTAAAAAACGCTAAATTGCTGACACTTTGGAATAAAAAACAAAAAGCCTGAATTTGAAAAAATCGCTTGAGTCCCTCGCCACCAAAATAGTCGATGAAATTACCCCTTATATCGACTTTTATGGTCTTATTCATAATCTTCCATTGGATTTTCAAAATCAGTTTCATAAAAATCCCTAAAAATTGCGCAATACCGATTTTAATGAATGAGGGCTCTTTAGTGTAGTGCAGACCTATCGTTAAAAGGTGTAGTAAAGATCGATTAAAGTCAGCATTTACTCATTGGAATAAGTTATACCGTATAACTATAATATGTCACTGACATAAACGGGTGAAAAATCAAACCAACATCTTTTTACCTAATAAGCCATTATTCCTTAAAATCGGATATTCTTTGACAATTTTAAGAAATTTTTTATGAAACAGATTCGGGAAAAAACGATGAAAAATTAGGAATTATGAATTTTTTCTCCAGTTTCGGAAGTCAATCGGAATAATTTTTGTAATGAATCACATGACTTCACTATAAACTTTATTCTTCAGAGTTTAAATTATAGATGTTAAAAAAAATATATATAAAAAAGACGAAAAATAACAATTTAATAACAAATAACAATTTAATTTCTTTGATTAATTCGGTGGCGAGTGACTCAACCAATTTTCCTCAAATTCATGCTTTCTTATGTTGTTTTACTTTTGAATTAATATTTTCCACATAATTCCATTTGCCTAGTGGGTTCCATGCTAGAAGTTGAAAAGATAACTCAAATCAAAGTATTGCCAAAAACCCCTCAGTGGTCAGAATCAGAACACAACAAAAATTAAATAGACTCCGACCCAAAAGTTAGAGTGACTCTTAAAAACAATTTCTGTATAATTCTTTTTGGATCGGAGGAATCCCCATGGAGCGGTTTCTGTTCTTCTGAACCCCTTCTCTGCATAAACATTTTTTTTTCTTCAGAATGCAAAAAACTAAAGATTTACGTACGTAGGCTAAAAATTTTTTAAAATTTTTGGTCTTTACACTGATATATCGCTCTTCTTTCCACTGATATATCTTATGGTGTGGTTTAAACCACGATAGAATAATAAAGGTAGGCTCATATTAATATTGCTGCTCAAATGTCTAATTTTACACAAACAATGCTGTGAGTGCTATAAATGTCAAACAAAAAGGCAACAACAACAATTAGAACAACTTAAATTGTTCTAATATCAAACAGCTGATTTTGACATCTAGCTCACTTCCTCTCCAATATGCGCCTACCTTGTTATTCTATCATGGGTTTAATCAAAACTAAGTGCCACAGTTATATAAAATGTGAGAAATCGATATTCAAAAGCTCAATTATTATTTAATTGTCATACTTACTGCTCGATTTGGCAAATCTTGGTGGGTATATATATATTGGTGGGAATATATGAATTTTTAGTTACGCCAAATCGTATTCTGGTAACCAGTTATTAGTAAAATGTACGCCACATAACGCTTAAGTACCAAAATTCATGATTTTCGAATATATATTTTTTTGAAACACCTATAAAAAACGCATTTTTCATAGTACATACTCAGTTTTGATTAAACCACACCATACGATACACCAAAAGAAAGAAGAGCTCAATACATTTACCTTAATATGTATGTGAATACCATGAAAAGTATCTATATATTTTTAGGTGTTTAAAAAAAGATTAAATAGTTTTTAAGAGTGCCTCTTAGTTTTGTGTCGGTTTCCGGCTCACTTATTTTTCTCCTAATTTTATTAGAACAAAATATGACTAATTTAGTAGATTATGCATCAAACAGAATCGATTTGAAATATGCATTTGGGGTTTTAACTCATTTCATAAGACCTGTGATTGGTTTTCATGTGACTCACTTTGATTGAATGCTGTTTTGCTTGGTACTACAATAATTTTTGGGGGGGGTTTAAACCCCGAAACCCCCCTTTGGTTGCGCTTATGCTCACAGTTAATGCCTTTATTGTGCTTTCGCTTTGGGAGGTGGGCGAGTTTTTGGACGGATTACTCCCAATTTTTGAACACACCTTACTTTTGGTATAAAATACATACATACCAAATTTAATTTCTCTATGACAAACATAACCTTATTTATTGAGTTTTCAACTTTTTGGGCTATATGGGAGGTAGGCGTGTCCGTAGGCGGATGACGTCCATTTTTCAAAACCATCTTTGTCTTGTCATAAAAAACATATGTGCCAAAGTTTAGCTCTTTAGGTTAAACACAGGCTTATTTATTGCGTTTTCAATTTTTGGGTTGTATGGGAGGTGGGCGTGTCAGTGAGCGGATGACGTCCATTTTTCGAAGACATCTTTGTGTTGGTATAAAACACATACATATCAAATTTTATTGTTGTAGGTTAACTATGAGCTGAGTTATGCAGTTTTAAATTTTTGCGTTGTATGGGAGGTAGGCGTGTCCGTGGGCGGATTGCAAAAATATTAAATAGTGCAGATCCTTGAGTGCATGTGACCATGTGTACCAAGTTCCATCCAATTATCTTTACTCCTTCTTCTTATCCTGTGTATACGGACAACACACAGACGGACGGACGGACGGACGGACATGGATAGCTCGACTCAGGTGGTGACGCTGATCAAGAATATATATACTTTTCTATACCGGACTCGCTTCGTTCTATGCGTTACAAACGTTTGCACAAAGTTAATATACCCTGACCTTTCAGGTTTAGGGTATAACTATGGTAATTTCCCATACAATTTGTTGATTTGGAAATTACCTCAAACAAGGTAATTTCGTTTAAATTACTCACGAAATTAGGCAAAAATGCACTACAACCCTGAAATCTGAATATAGTGTGAATTAAACACACCCTTTTTTGGCGTATTAACAATCTTGCTATCCATTCCAGCTGAGCCGTCAAAATTATACATGACACATGATAATGGCCACATTCAGATACTTAGCTGTTTTGACTCTTCGGTTAGCAACCCATTCAGTGAAACTTAGGTGAGCGATGTTTTCAATGAATTAAAGTTGCACAATTGATAACATGTACGGCTTTATGCGAAATAATTTAGCAAACTTACTTTGAGTAAGAATTTTCTATTTTTAATTGAACATTTAAGTTGGCAACTTTCGAGAGTGCTGAATGTGGCCAATAATGAATTGAAAAAAAAATATATCAAACGTCAATCGAAATTATCCAAGCCCAGTGTGAACACTTTTGTACAATTTCGAAATTATCTCACGAAATTACCTAATTTGATCTCAGTGTGAACATAGTATTAGGCGATTTGTGCCCAAATTCTCGCAATTTATGGCACCATTGTATGCACTGACTAGTTCTTCTAAAAGTGAATTAGATTGCCAGCCTGCACATGAAAAAATAAGGCAGAAAGTTATTAATACATTGACAAATGCACCTGTGTTAGCTATTTTTAATCCCGATTGTCATTTAGAATTACACACAGACGCAAGCTCTGTTGGTTACGGTGCTGTTTTGATGCAAATGCAAAATAATAAGTCACATGTCGTTGCATATTTTAGTGAGCGTACTTCAAGTTTTGAGTCCAAATATCACTCCTATGAACTCAAAACACTGGCTGTGGTGAATGATATTAAACATTTTAGGCATTATTTATGTGGGCGTTATTTTACGGTGGTAACGGATTGTAATTCCCTCCAATCTTCACGTAAAAAACAAGATTTGACGCCACGTGTTCATAGATGGTGGGCATTTCTCCAAACATTCGATTTTAATATTATCTATAGGGATGGAAAGCGAATGTGCCATGCAGACTTTTTGTCTAGAAATCCGTTACCAGAAAAGCCATGTGCTATTGCTATCGAGCCAAAGCAAAAAGAAATCAATATTGCTGAACTCTCTGACAATTGTTTGCGTGCTGAACAGCAACGGGATCCCGAAATATCGGAATGAATCAGAAATCTTGATCAGGAACCCAATAATAATGTATTAAGAACATATGAAATGAGATCAGGTATATTTTATCGAAAAATTCAACGGCATGGTGGAACTAAATGTTTGCCAATAATTCCTAAATCATATAAATGGTCTGTTGTAAATTCTGCTCATGATGCGCTGTTTCATTTGGGCCCTGAGAAAACTCTTGATAAGTTATATGATCTATACTGGTGTTGCGTCTTAATGGGCGCAACTGCAAATCCTTAGTCTTAACTTGACTAAGGAATAGTTGTTTAAATAATTATTCAAAAGTTAACCAGGCACTTTAACCTGTTCAACTAAGGATAATTATTTTTGTTTTTTTTTTTGCTTTGGTTAACCAGGCACTTGAACCTGTTCAACTAACGATAGTTTGTTTTATTTGCTTTGGCTAACCAGGCACTTGAACCTGTTCAACCCAGAGGAATAAAAAGGAACCGCTTCAAAGGTGTTGACTTTTAATATTCATTTATTGTTACTATTTAGATTCCTTTTATACAAAATTTGTTCCAATTTTACATAGAAAAAGAATATATAAAACTAATATGTAATATGTATATATGTATATATATTGATTTAGCATATGATTAAGCATAACAACAAAATGCACACACAACAAAAACGGCCAAGCTGCCCTTGAAATAATTGTTCAGCACATTGCACTACAAAATTCTATTCATATTAAAACATAGTCAAACTGGCCTTGACTTTGTCCAGAACATTGCACTGAGACTCATGTGTCGTTTTTTTGCAGGCTCAGCTTTTTTGGTAGTTACTGGAATGCTTTGTTGTTTTGTGTTTTGCTGTTATGCTGTATATTTGTGTGACTACAACTACTTATTAATAACTTAATTTATTTGTATTGTTCGGAACTGAACATTCTCCGCCCCGTTGAACCATGGGTTCAACAGCTGAAATTTAAACTTCAATCGTAAAATCCGAATCTCTTTTATGGCTTGTATCAGGTGCGATGACATGAATTCTTGGCGTGGGTTGTGGTGGTAAGCAATTGATGCTGTGAGATCTCCTGATGCGTTTCCAAACAAAGAATGAAATAATGCAACCAACCAAGAAGAGACATAAATAACTTATTGAGTAGTGATGAATGTCATGTGGTCGAATTTCGTTAGGAAGATTCAATTGTAGCTTAGATAATTCACTTTGGATAGCGGATAGTTGTTCTTGATGGGAGTTGTAACGAAGGGAAATGTTGACTGCTGGAGGTTCTGTTGACGAGAACACCAAATCAGATGCCTGAACGGTTGGGAAATATGATCTGTGATTGGTTGACTTTAATGTCTTGTGGCCTTGAATGGTTATCAGTGGCTGTTTAATGACGCAGTTTTCATTCATAGATAGAAGTCCTGAGTCTTGAATGGTGAATTGCGTTAGAACTGCTTCACAAACTGCATTTACACCACTTCGCTCCTGACAGAATATATCCATGTGTTAGGATTGTGTAGTTGAAGCCAATGGGGGCCGGCTTCCGCATGTTCGATGGAGCATGACGTGTTTGTTTCAATGTGATTAAGCAAGTTTAACTCACATATTGCTATGTTGGATCCTCGTTTATAAAGTGGGTGAATTTGTTGACAAAGATAGTGCTCACTTTCGGTTGACGTGCATATCCTTGAATCAGCTTCCTTTAATGGATAGTATTGATCACGATGCAGATTTACAATCAAAAATGAGAAGGGAGACTGGATTTTGACAAATTCATTGTTTAGATGCCACGGCACAGGAGTAAGTTGTAGTAACTCGAAATCTTCAGTTGGCATCGTAACTACTAGTGGAAGTTTCAATTTAAAAATAACGTAGTTTGAAGTGACTCGTCCTTCGATTGACATCAAGTTATATAGTTGTATCAATTCTTCGGTAGGTAACCTTAGATGGCTGGGAAGGCTGGCCTTTATGTGGAGTAGCTCTTCTTGTAGCTGTTGAGGTGAGATTAGTTCGGGACTTAATTTACCATGATGTGTGTCTATTAAAATGCTTAGAAGAGAATCTTGCACGCGTTGGAAGTATATTAGTTCCAACGTTGTTTGAAGAGCTAGTTCAGCAACTGATTGAGCGATGCCTTGTTTGTTTACTTCTTGTTGCACGTTCTCAAATCGGAATTCCAGGGTTTTCAATGTCTTTTCGACCTTTACAAATTCTTCTTCAATACTTTGTTGGTTCCTTTTCATGATGTTTATTGTGCTGTCCAGAAATGAGGTTTGGTTGTGGATTTTATTTTCAAGATAATTTTCATTTGGATATATTTTGTCAATGGTACTGGCGACATCTTCTGCATACTGAGAATCTAGAACTCCGAATAAAGAGTTAGCTATGTTGCCGATGATGTTGAATGCACCTCTTTTCGCTCGATGTCCATTGTGTATTTTCAGGAGTTCATTCTTCAGTGTTATTTCATCCATTAAACGCTTAATTAACATAACTATTACTGAACAGTGTTTGGACGTTTGCAAGATTGTGCAGGATTTTTGTAATATTTGTGGATAACCATTCATTAATTCCAAATTCTTCCAGTATGTTTGCATATTAATGTAGGTTATTAGGTTCCATTCACTGGTGATTATTCCAACCGACCCTAATTTTTCGAAATAAATACCCGGATTAGACACAAATACCTGAACCTCTATTGGCGCAGGGGAAGCGTATGGTATAAATAAGCAAGCCATCAAGATAGTTACAAATGCTGAACTTGTGTTCATTCGTGTTCATTTTGATTGGTGAGAAGAGTTGGTATGATCTGAGTGTTTAATCTTCCTTTCATTTGTTTTAGAGCTGTCTTCTTTGCGCTTGCTACCTTCATCGTTTTGATCTGATGGAATGAGTCTGTCTTCTTGTTCAAAATTCTTTATTGGTAGTGGTGCAAGCCTATGTATCGGACGTTTTAAAGTTCCTGCTGCTGTTTGAATGTCAGCCACTCTAACATTATTGTCGGGACCTGTGTATGTCCTTACGATCCTGCCTAGCGGCCATTGGAGTGGTGGTACGTTATCCTCTTGTATTATAACCATTAAACCTGGATTGACGTTGTTCATTTGTTGTTTCCATTTGCTTTTATATTGCAGTTCCTGAAGGTTATCTCGCGACCAACGCCTCCAAAATTCGTGTTTCAGATGGGATACTAACTTCCATCTTGTTAGTAGCGACGCGTTGTTTGACGTGGCATATGTGTCTACGGATGTTGTCAGTGGTTCGCCGATCAAAAAATGCCCTGGTGTTAAGGCAGTAAGATCCTTGGGATCGGATGACATTGGAGTGAGTGGTCTTGAGTTGAGTATAGCTTCAATCTCAACCACCACTGTTTCTAGCTCTTCATAGGTTAGCGACACTGTAGACACACTCCTTATTAACAAATGCTTGGCTGATTTGACTGCAGCCTCCCAGAGCCCGCCAAAATGTGGAGCCCGAGGTGGAATGAATTTGAAATCTATTCCTTTATCACTGCATAACCTTACTATTGATTCATTGGCTTTCTGGGAGTGGATTGCTTCATTAAGCTCATGGAGTTGGTTTCGAGCTCCAACAAAATTTGTAGCGTTGTCGCAGTAGTGGGTTTTACAATGTCCTCTACGGCTGATGAAACGTTTCAATGCGCCAATGAACGCATTCGTTATTAAATCGCTTACCAATTCGAGGTGGACTGCTTTCGTAACGAAGCAACAAAATACAGCAACATAAGCCTTTGTTGCTCTTTTACCTCTGATTTTATAATGAATCCATAATGGTCCACAGTAGTCAACGCCACTGTTAATAAATGGTCTTGCTGGAGTCACTCGTATGCATTGTTGTACAGTTGCTCTGGCTGTTAACTTTCCTTTGATTGGCCAAAAACGTTGCCTTATTGTTGCTAATAATGTCTGGGAGCCACAGTGTTTGTTGTCCTTGTGTATCATAATGAACAAAAGTTTTGCTAACGGGTCGTTGTAAGGAATTAGCATTGGATGCTTAGAGTCGTAGTTTAGTGTTGATGCTTCCAGCCGTCCACCCACTCGAATGATGCCTTTATCATCAATGAACGGAGTCAAACTGCTAATTGAACTTGATTTGTCAAGTCCTTGATGATTTTTTAATTGTTTTAACTAGCAACTAAAGTCAGACATCTGCATGCTTTTTATGATAACAAAAAGTGCATCATCCATTTCTTTGGGGTTAAGCGATATTTGTTGTTGCCTCAGATTCTTTTTGACTTTTGTGTGGCTTATAAATCGCAAAATATACCCTAGGATTCCTTGTAATGTTCGGAAAGAGTTTCTATGCCTTATTGTATACACTAATTCTCCGTTAATATGTGGTTGCAGCAATCCTTTTTCAATCTCTGTTGTAGCAATAGCGACGTCGTTACTGGGCAATACTACCAATTGCTTCCTTTTTTCCAGGTCGTTTGGAATTTGAAGTTGAGCTAAAAAACGTGGAGGCCACAAGTCCTGTCTCCCATGTAAGAAAAATGGTCCTTGAAACCATAGGTCACATGCTGCGAGAGCTTTCGCTGTTAATCCCCTTGACAGCACGTCTGCTGGATTGTCTCTTGATCTGACATGTCGCCACTGCTCCGGCAGGGTTAGCGTTTGAATTGTTGCTATTCTGTTAGCCACAAATGTTTGGAATGTTGAAGATTGAGCATTGATCCAACTTAGCACAATTTCTGAATCGGTCCACAGAAATAATGGTTGATCCTTGGTTTTCATGTCATCCCTGAGGCGAGTTGAGAGCTGTGAGGCTAATACTGCAGCGCACAGTTCCAGCCGTGGTAGTGTTTGCGTTTTGAGTGGAGCTATCCGAGTTTTTGCACACAATAGTCGGACTATTACTCTACCATCCTTAAGAGTTGCTCGAATATATGCTGCAGCACCGAAAGCCCTTTCAGATGCATCAGCGAATACATGAAGCTGAGTTGAGGTTGGTACTTCTCCTCGAAATATGTGTCTAGAAACTTGGAGGTCAAATTATCTCGAAATATGGACCATTTTTCCTTCAGTTCTGATTGTAACGGTTCGTCCCATGATAAGTTAAGCTGCCATAACTGTTGAATAAACATTTTCGCCTTGACAATTACCGGTGACAATAATCCTAGTGGATCGAATAACTTGGCCAGATCAGAGCTGACGGTTCGCTTTGTAACTACTTTAACTGGGTCCAGTTTTACCTTAACGCAAAAATAGTCAGTTTTTGGTAGCCACATCAATCCCAGAGTTTTAATTGAATCGTTGTTGAGATTCGTAAAGTCCAGATTCACTTCTTGATCACATTGTGGTATATTCTCTAGGAGCTGCGAATGGTTTGCACACCATTTTCGCAAATTGAAACCATGCTTCTTTAATATATATATCAGTTGTTGTTGAGCTTCAATGGCTGTTATCAAACTATCAGAACCTCCCAGACCGTCATCTACATAAAAATTATCTTGTAGAATTTGAGCTCCCAACGGGTAATTATTGGCATTTGCAGTTGCAATTCGCTGTAAACATTTTGTGGCGAGAT
Organism: Tetanocera ferruginea; assembly: GCA_958299015.1. NCBI lineage: Eukaryota > Metazoa > Arthropoda > Insecta > Diptera > Sciomyzidae > Tetanocera > Tetanocera ferruginea. The sequence goes on along the minus strand of OY282641.1, from coordinate 83,339,372 downwards.
ACGGTGCTGATCTTGTTCCATACGTCACAGTGGTTAATTGATAATATTTGATTGGAAAGGCTGGATTCTCTCTCCAAATAATTAATTGGTATCGTTGATCATCTGGATCTACTAAAATTTGACGATACATTTTTTCGATGTCTGTAGTGAACACGTAGCGTGGTAGCCGGAACCGAAGAAGAATTGAAAAAAGTTCGCTTTGAACGGTTGGTCCAGTGTACATTAGATCATTTAGTGAATATCCTGATGATGTCTTGGCTGAGGCATCAAAGACGAAGTTTCGTTGTCGTGCTGTCAGGCTTGAATACACAATGATGTGGAATGAAATAATTCGGAGTTAGTACAGAATCGAGATTCATTTCTTTCATGTGCCCAAGTCTTTCATAATCCTTCATAAATTGAATGTATTCCTTGCGTACGATATCATTTTTTAGAAGTCGGCGTTCTAGACTCATAAATCTGTTGTGGATCATGGCTTGTGATTGCCCTAAGGCTGATGTGTTTTCGATAAAGGGGAGTTTAACGACAAAGCGGCCTTCCTCATTGCTACGAACATTTTGAGCAAAGTGAGATTCACATCGCTGCTCTGCTGGTGAAAGATATTTCTTACTTGTTTCAACTTCTTCTATTTCCCAAAATTTTTTTATCAGTTCATTCGTGGTTTCTTCTTCTTGACTGAATATACCACATGTGACAGCATCGTAGCTTGTTGATCCCACCATTCCTGCTACTATCCAACCAAACACCGTATTCTGCAGTATGGGCAACTGTTCACCGATGTTGATTTGTTCTGGTCGGATCAAGTGATAATACAGTTCTGCTCCCAGTAGAACATCGATCTTGTCAGATTTGAAGAATTCAGGATCTGCTAACTTAATGTTTTCTGGGAGTGACCAGGTTGAAATGTCAATGTTCAGTCTTGGTTGAGGTGATACGATGTGAGACAGGACGACTGCTTCGAGTTTGGATGTGAAGTTTCCAGTTCTTGAATGCATATCTACGTTTACTCGCTGAGTTGATTTATGAGTACCCTTTCCAATGCCTTCGATACAGAGCGATGATGATGTTGTTGATAGCGATAATTTCTTAATCAGTCTTTCAGTTATGATATTAATCTGAGAGCCAGAATCCAGAATTGCTCGAACTTCACACGATCTTCCATTATTTGCTGAGATTTTAATTTTTGCTGTTGCTAGTAGAACGTAGTTATATTTGTTAGTTTCATTTTGAGCCGCAGCTACCGTGAAAGGCACAGTGCTGTTATTTGACTGATCAGGAACTTGATGATTTACTGTTGTTTTCTGAATTTTAGCATCTCCCTGTAAATGCAGTAGTGTGTTGTGCTTTGCTGAACATTTTGTGCAGCTTCGTGATTTACATGTCTTGGCTGTGTGATTTTCTTTGAAACAATTGACGCACAGGTTTTGTTTCTGTATCCATTTCAGTCGTTCTACGGCGGACATCTTGAGAAACTGTTGGCAATAGTAAAGAGGATGGCCACCTTGCTTACAAACCTTGCAACTGTTGTGATTGGATACTGCTGTCGATGTTACCACTCTTTTGATATTACATCCTATGGCTTCTAATGCTTGGAACCGATTCTTTAAGAATTTGAGAAAGGTGCTTATTTCTTGAAGCTTTCTGGGGTCTTGAAGTGATTGCTCGTAGAGCATATGGATTTGGTGATCAAATTTCTTTATTTAAATGTGCAACAGCAGAGGATCCCAGCTATCTGTCTCGACTCCAAGATTCTTGAGTGCGGCTTAGTTTTCTTGAATGGTGTCATGAAAGTTTCGAATAGTCTTGGCTTCTGATGTGAGGTTTGGAAGGGATATCAGCCGTTGTATTATAGCTGATGTAAGCATTCTCTTATTGCTAAAACGATCTTGTAGAGCTTCCCATGCGATGTCGTAATTATCTTCTGTCAATTCGAGATGACCAATCGCGCGTTCAGCCTCCCCGAATACATTGGTTTTGAGTTACCACATTTTCTAGATTTTTGGAATTTGTTGCTGATGTATCATTCGCGTGAATATGTCTGCGAAAGTTTGCCATTTCAAGTAGTTTCCGTCAAACTTCGGTACTGACATTTTTGGTAGATGCACCAATTGGTGATTTATTGCCTGGAATTCATCATTGATATTCTTATGTTTTGTTAACAATTCTTGTCGGTGTATGACTCTGGCTTCGAATTCTGAGTATGCCAGTATGTCATATCCTTTTGCTGCCGGGTCCTCGAACAGTTCCCATAATTTATAGTGAATTTCTTCAACTTGGCTCCACAGCTTGCTTAACACGATCAGACACTGTGAAGGAGCCTCTTGTATTGAATTGCCCGCTAGTAGACGTTCCAGTGATGACATCATCGCCTTTTGTCTCCTACACATGGCCTCAAAACTAACTTGGACTGGAGAAATTGATGACGACTGATCCTGCTGAGTTGTTGGTGCGACCGAGGATGCATCTTTTGTAAATTCTCGTATGTCTCTTGGGGTTGCCTTTGTAGGTGGTTCCAATTGGGGTGATGACTTCGACTCCAGGTTTTGTATCTCGGTTGTAAAAATCTGTTTGTACTTATTGGCCACAGTCAAAATGTTGTTATAGTAGTCTGTTTTAAAGTATTCATGATCTAATGATAGATCCTTTATCGTACGAATCTTCGTGTCATTTTCTTCAAATTGATCCCACACTTTATTTAGACGCTGCAGTCGCTCTTCAAAATAGATTGATGTCGTCTTTCGATCTGGAGAATCCTTTTTGAAATTCTTCACAATTTGCTGAATTTCATTGCCCGCCAACTTTTGCAAGGCAACCAATGATGAAAAATCTTCCATGATAAATGCTGATGAAACTGAACCACCAGAATGATATGTTGAATCTGCCTAAGAAGTGTTGCAGATCACGTCGGGGTCACCAGAATGTTGCGTCTTAATGGGCGCAACTGCAAATCCTTAGTCTTAACTTGACTAAGGAATAGTTGTTTAAATAATTATTCAAAAGTTAACCAGGCACTTTAACCTGTTCAACTAAGGATAATTATTTTTGTTTTTTTTTTTTGCTTTTGTTAACCAGGCACTTGAACCTGTTCAACTAACGATAGTTTGTTTTATTTGCTTTGGCTAACCAGGCACTTGAACCTGTTCAACCCAGAGGAATAAAAAGGAACCGCTTCAAAGGTGTTGACTTTTAATATTCATTTATTGTTACTATTTAGATTCCTTTTATACAAAATTTGTTCCAATTTTACATAGAAAAAGAATATATAAAACTAATATGTAATATGTATATATGTATATATATTGATTTAGCATATGATTAAGCATAACAACAAAATGCACACACAACAAAAACGGCCAAGCTGCCCTTGAAATAATTGTTCAGCACATTGCACTACAAAATTCTATTCATATTAAAACATAGCCAAACTGGCCTTGACTTTGTCCAGAACATTGCACTGAGACTCATGTGTCGTTTTTTTGCAGGCTCAGCTTTTTTGGTAGTTACTGGAATGCTTTGTTGTTTTGTGTTTTGCTGTTATGCTTGTATATTTGTATGACTACAACTACTTATTAATAACTTCATTTATTTGTATTGTTCGGAACTGAACAACTGGTTTGAGAATATGGCGAAGTATGTACACAAACTCATTGAAAACTGTATTACATGCAAAATCGCAGAGTCGCACTCTGGCAAAGTTGAGGCAGAGTTGCACTCAATACCGAAGGTTTCAATTCCATGGCACACCATTCATATTGATACCACTGGAAAACTAAGTGGCAAGAGTGATAGGAAGGAATATGTTTTCGTCCTGATAGATGCATTTACTAAATATGTAATACTTCGTCATACCTTAAACATAGACAGTGCCATCAGCATTAAGGCTGTATCTTTTTGTGTTTCTTTATTTGGTGCACCCGCACGCATAATTGCAGATCAGGGACGTTGTTTTTCCAGTATCGAATTTCAGGAATATTGTAAGCCTCATAATATCAATCTTCATCTAATAGCTACTGGTAGTAGCCGTCCAAATGGCCGATAGAAAGAGTTATGAGCACGCTAAAAAATATGTTGACAACTGTTGAGGTTAGCAAGGAAATTTCTTGGCAGGATGCGTTGCCTGATGTTCAGTTGGCTTTAAATTGTACGAGCAACCGGGTAACCAAGAGTAGCCCTCTTGATTTGCTTATTGGAAAGGTTGCAAGACCATTGGGTTTGACGACAGTAACTGATGAGGAACCACTGGTTGATCTCGAAGAAGTACGCGAACAGGCGAAGCTCAACATGAATAATAATGCAAAATATGACAAAGCTCGTTTTGACAGTACCAAGTGTAAACCAAAATTGTTTGAAGTAGGTGATTTAGTCTTACTTAAAAATGAAGAACGCAACCAAACGAAATTAGATCCTAAATTTAGAGGTCCTTTCAAGATCACTGATGTATTAGAAGGAGATAGATATACTCTAATGGCTCTAGATTCTAAAAGAAAATACAAATATGCTCATGATAGTTTAAAAAAAAATACCTGTTAGCACTGTTGGTACTGATTATGATGAAGAGGAAATAGATGAACATAATTAAAATTATATTGATAACTTTTGTTCCTTTGAGTTTAATTGATTTACAGAATTTTATTTTGTCTTGTGATTAATTTTGTTAAAATTATATTCATTGACTAATTGTTGCTTTGTACTGATTTATGTTAACAAAATAATAATTTGCTTTTTGCCTTTTGTGATGAATCTTGTTACAGAAAAATTAGATTAAGTTACTTTTGCACCTTTGTAGTAAAATTAATGTTAACAGATAATATTGTTAATTATTATAATACTGTAATAAAAATTACTTTTGTGTAATGGAATTCAGTGCTGAAAATAGTATCATGAGAAGTGATGAAAAGCATGGTAATATGCTCAGAATATTGCCACAGGGAGTGGTGTTGGGCATGATGAAGTGCTCAGAATATTGCCACAGTGAGTGGTGTGGAGCATGATGATGTGCTCAAAGTATTGCTACGGTGGGTGATGTGGAACATGATGAAGTGTTGATTATTGCCACTGTAGGCGATGTGAAGTATGATGTAGTGTTGAAAGTTTAGTTATCGTTGGAATAATTACGATAGAGGAATAGCATATTTACGTGACAGCCATTGACATAATTTGCAGAATATACGTGTGAATAGTCATTGTGTAGAGTGAACAGTCTTGTCGTGTGAACAGTCTTCTGTAGTTGACGTCAAACATAACACTTGCTTGGATGGAATCACCGCTGCCAGATAGGGGGCGTTGTGCGCATGTGTAGAGTTGTGTGTTAGTGTGGAGAAAGCAGAGCGATAGTGTGGAGGAAGCAGAACAGATAGGAAAAAAAGGAAAAAGGGTGCACACGTGCGGCGGTGAGATCATCACGTCGGAAATAAAAATTAAATTAAAATAAAATAGAAATAAAAATATGAATAATACGACAAATATATATAAGAGATATAGCGGATATCCGGTTTCCATCTGGTATGCCGGATATCCGGCCTAAATTTACTATTAAATTTTTTTTGACGACATTTACTGAGAAAGTGTGAAAAAGCTGTTGTGGCTGAACTTTAGTGTTATTGCATGTAAAACTGCTATATTAATGTGAGCTTCTTTATTATTGTGCTATGGTTGTAGCATGTCGAATAAGAAATATATTTAGTTTGTTAACAACCAGCCAATGGACCCACTATCCGGATGCCGGATATTCAGCTCTACGGATATCCGGTATCCCGCCAAATCACTAAACGTTAAATCTCTAATATAAATATTATAGCTACAATGTTGCCTTAATAACAATTGTTTATTGTATTGGCGATATTCGAAAATATGGTGTAAGAAAGCAAAACATCTAAGGTAAATATGAGTGAAATAAACAACTTTCCGTACATATAATCATATATATTATATTCCTACATAATAAATCATATATATTATATTCCAAATGAAAGACAAATTTTCAGACTTTAATAATTGACTCTTTGTAGAAATAAGCGTTTTTATTTCAATTATTTTCTTTTAGATTTGAGTCCCAAGCACATGAACTTGGACTTATTGTTTTTTTTGAGTGACAATACGGCACTTGAACCGATTGCTTGTAAAATGAAACACTGGATGTCGAGTTTTTACTGGTAACAATAAAACACTGAATTTATTGATGAGCTTTCGACCCTTTTATAGGCGAAAACCCAATAATATAAAATACAATAAACAAATTACATATATTTTTAAATGACAAATAAACAATGTTAAAAATTACATATATATTTTAATGACAAATATACAATGTTAAAAATTACATATACATTTTAATGACAAATATACGGTCTTGGAACTGCAAAAGCTATGTCAGCAATTTATGTAAGCATGCATTGGCTAACGGGGTAGTATTTCAGCAGACTGCTTATTGCAGTTTTGTTGCTATTATACATTTGTTTACCGTGCCAAAGTTGCAGGTGGGAGCAATGTGCTAAACCAAGGCCTCGAAAGAGGTAATATTTTAGCTGACTCAAGTTGCAGTGCCAAGACCGATACATGAATTTTAAATGAAAAAATTAACTTCAAATGACCATGAAAACCGTACGATTCAGCGACCCTGAAATCGTACATTCTCCCCCTGGTAAGGTCTGAAATTCTTATGACCTTACAAAATTTATAATTTTTTCATACGGTGACCTCAAAGTCCAAGGTTGTTGATCTGCGACGAGGAGTAGGCTGGGGGTATCTTGTCTCTGTTGGTTGCGGTTTATGTTGCTTCGATTTTACCTTCCAGATGGTGTAACTGGTGATGATTATCGACAGAATCAATGCAGTATATCCTATTGTTGAATAATGAAAGTTGATGTGTTTAATCTGTGCCGGAAGATCCAGATATTCTTGGTGTGACAATAAATTTTGAAGTTCCGTGAGGTTTCTTAGTTGCGTATTATACTGTTCAGTTTTTTGGGCAAATAAATCAGGTTGCTTGGGTTGTACAATATCTGTCATTTTCCCTAAGCTGGTGTAAGAGACCTGGCGATTGCTGGAGTAGGTTTGGTGTCCTTGAATGGTGATGAAATTCTGTTTTAGGACACACTGTGGTTGCAGTGAAAGAATTCCGGACCCCTTTATGGTGAGTTGTTGACTTTGACCTTCACATACTGCAGTTATTCTCTTGGGAATGGTTACAGCATACATCCACTGATTTGTGTTTGACATCTGGGTCCATATTGAATTTGTTTGCAGTGATTCTGTATTGCAAGCCGATTGGGTGTCGTTATTTAGCAATTGCATCTCACAGGAGCATATGTCTGAGCCTTTGTTGTATTTAGACTGGATGTTGGGGCATATGTATGAAAGTCCCGTTGTCATAATACAGGATTGTAGTTTGGTTGTGCTCATGGGAAAGTATTGGTCTCGGTGAGCATTGATAGCAATCATGTCATCACAAGGTATGATTGAAATGACACTGTGGTTTACGGAAGTGGGAACCGGGAAAATCTTGAATAGCTGAAATTTTTCTTGATCGCACAGAGGTATGGAAATTTTAAAAATAACATGGTTTTCTGTTAATCGTTCTTCTACTGTCATTAACTTATAAAGTTGTATGCGTTCATCATGTTCAACTGGTAGTTGCAAGGTTGACGGCAGATAGTTTCGAATTTTAACCAATTCCTCCTGTAATTGGTTTGGTGATAGCAAAATTGGGCTTATTTTCCCGTGATGAGTATCCGTTAATACGTCTATGATTGACGTTTGTATGCGTTGTAAATTTGCTGCTATAATTGTGAGTTGCATGGCTAAAGAATTGAAGATTTGGAACCTCTGATATTGATAGTTAGTGTCCTCAATTTCATGTACTTTTGACCATATCTCGTTTAAATTTAAATTTATTTTTAATAGCTGTTTGATCCTGTTTGAAGATGTTGATGGTTGAATCGAGAATCGATGTTTGATTCTTGAGTAATAGTTGGAGATGACCTTCGTTTTGTTTGACTATTTCAATGGTTTTAACCATTTGATCAGCATAATCTGAGTCCAGTACTCCAAATAATGAACTTGCAATGTTTCCTACAATATTAAGGGCACCTCTTCTGGTTCTGCTGAAGGGTCTGCTGTGTGTCTTTTGTTTCTTTTAATTGTTAAAAGATTGTTTTCTTCGTTGAGTCCATCCTCAAAATGTTTAAGCGTGTTTACGACGGTTTTGCAGGCACCCATCTGCTTTAGTTCTTGACATAGTTGCTGTAATGCTGCCGTACCATTTGAAAATGATTTTGCTTCTTCCCAATATGATTCCAGATCATAGTAAACAATAAGCTGCCACTTCGTTCTAGATGTTTTTATTGTACCTATTCCTTCGAAGTGCATACCTAAGTCATCAGCAAACTCTATGTTTTTGACTCCATTTGCCATGACCAGAGGTAGCGTAAGCATAGCGATTAGTAACACTGAGACTAAGTTGTTTGATGAATGTTTTCTCTTTTTGCGTACTACATCTGTTTCCTCATCATCATGGTTGGTAGGTGACCTGTTATTTATGAGCCTAACATCTACAGATATGTCTGACTTGTTGTCTTCAATTGGTAATGGGGCTAATCGATGTATGGGACGTTTGAAAATTCCCGACTCCGTTTTTACGTCCACTACTCTAACTACATCATCATCCCCTTTGTAGGTTCTCGTGACTTTTCCTAATGGCCACTGAAGTACAGGAGCGTTGTCTTCCTTGATGATGACTACGGTACCAGGCTTAATGTTGTTGGCTTGCTCTCTCCATTTATTTCTGTACTGAAGTTCGCCGATCAGAAAATGTCCAGGAGTGAGCGCAGATAAGTCGTTTGGGTCGTTTGACATGGGACTAATTGGTCGTGAGTTTAAAATTGCTTCAATCTCGACTATAATGGTTTCTAACTCTTCGTATGTGAGAGATGCGGATGCAACACTTCTTAGTAGTAAATGTTTCGTGGATTTTACTGCAGCTTCCCATAGTCCTCCGAAGTGAGGAGCTCTGGGTGGAATAAAATGAAAATGTATTCCCCTTTCATTACATGTTTTCATAATCATATCTTGGGCGTTAGCTGAGTGGATTGCAGCTGATAATTCTGAAAGTTGATTTTTTGCTCCAATGAAATTAGTTGCGTTATCGCTGTAGAGATTTTGGCATCGCCCTCGTCGACTGATAAATCGTTTAAGGGCACCGATGAAAGCGTTGGTTGTAAGGTCGCTTACAAGTTCCATATGAACTGCCTTTGTAGCAAAGCAACAGAAGATGGCCAAATATGCTTTGGTCGGTCTTTTTCCTCGCAGCTTATGATGAATCCAAAAAGGTCCACAGTAGTCCACTCCTGCGTTTATAAACGGTCGTGCTGGTGTAATTCTCGTTGCTGGCAGATTTCCCATGACTTGTTGAAGTAGTTGTGGCCGCGCCCTGTAACATCGGACACAGTGGTGAACGATTGACCTTGCCATGCTTGCTGCCTTGATGGGCCAAAAGCGTTGTTTTGTATGTGCAATTAATGCGGTTGGGCCGCAATGCATTTGATATTCGTGTATTTTTTGCATTAGTAATTTTGTTATGGGATCATTGTAAGGAATTAGCATTTGATGTTTATTTTTATATGGAAGTGTTGATGCATTTAGTCGGCCGCCTACTCTTAAAATGCCGTCGTTGTCCAAAAATGGTTTGAGGTTGTGCATCGAACTGCTTGTGCTGACCACACCCTTTTTCTTTAAGGCCAAAATTTCTGAACTGAAATCCGCCGTCTGCATTGTTCGCACAATTACTTTAAGTGCTTTGTCTAATTCAAGTGGAGTTAGCATCCACGAGGTTTGATGATTTTTTCGTGCACCTCGTGTGTGTTCTCCAAATCGGATCATGAAGCCTAGAATCCTCTGTAGTCTCTTAAAAGAATTACCATGATTAATTGAATATATCATGTTCTCTGCTTTACTTCTTGCTGTTATTAAAGACATTTGTGCCTTTCTTTTGCCTTCTTCAGTTGGTTTAAATTTATTAGTGCAAAACGGTTGTGGCCAAACTGATTCCTTTCCATGCAGAAAAAAAGGTCCGTAAAACCATAAATCACACTGTTTGAAAGTCCTTGGATCGCATCCTCGTGATAGGACGTCTGCTGGATTTTGTTTTGATGATACATGACGCCATTGCTGTGCTATTGAGCAGTCCTGAATTTTTGCAACGCGATTGGCCACAAAAACTTCATATGATGATGCTTCCGCATTTATCCATGAAAGCACAACTTCAGAATCAGTCCAAAAGTACGTGGATTCACTTCCATATTGAATGTCTTGTTGAATTCTGGTTGCCAGCTGTGCACCTAGTAGGGCCGCACAGAGTTCTAATCGGGCAATTGTTTGATGCTGCCGATTAATGGGTGCGACTCTTGATTTGGCACAGAACAGCCTTGTAGTAACCCTTCCATCCTTGGTGGTAGACCGAATGTATGCGACGGCCCCATAAGCTTTTTCTGAAGCGTCAGTAAAAACATGTAGTTGACATGAGTCTGGCACAGTGCCATTAAATACATGACGAGGGATCTGCTTATCATTTACTTCTTGAAGCTGGTTTCTAAATGTAATCCATTTGCTGTGTAATTCTGCGGGTAGTGCTTCATCCCATGCCACCTTCAGTTTCCAAAGCTCTTGCATAAATATTTTAGCGTTGATAACTACCGGAGCCAAGATACCCAATGGATCGAATATCCGTGCCAAGTCTGAGCTTACACTCCTTTTTGACACTCTTGTGGTGCTGTTAAAAATGGTTTTGGCCTTAATGCAGAATGCATCGTTCTTTGGCAGCCATGTTAATCCCAATGTCTTGATAGAGTCACGTGAGTCCTCATCAAAGTCGAGGTCTATTTCTTTTTGATCTGCTGGGATGCCATGAAGTAGTTGAGGGTGATTAGCACACCATTTTCGCAATTCGAATCCTGCTGATTTCAAAATTGTTGTGACTTCCTTCTGAAGCAAAACAGCCGAAGTGAGGCTGTCACTTCCCAATAATCCATCATCCACATAAAAATTGTTATCCAACGCTGCGGCTCCTAACGGGTATGCTAAGCGATTTTCTTTAGCTAACTGCAACAGGCATTTGATTGCTAAATATGGTGCTGCTCTGGTCCCATAAGTCACCGTGTTCAGCTGGTAATATTTAATCTCTGCTTCGGGATGTTTTCTCCAGATAATAATGTGATACATGCGATCTTGTGGATCGATCACAATTTGTCTGTACATTTTCTGAATATCTGTTGTGAAGACATATTTCGGTAGTCTAAAACGTAATAAGATGCTGAATAGCTCGTTTTGGATAATTGGCCCTGTGTGCATGATGTCATTTAAAGATAATCCGGTTGATGTTTTTGCTGATGCATCAAACACCACCCGCAATTTAGTGGTGCTACTATCCGGTTTGATTACGCAATGGTGTGGAATGACGTAGCATGGTTTTCGTGAAATGTCCTTACTAGACACTTCAGACATGTGTCCTAAGAGTTCGTATTCGTCCATGAAGTTGACGTACGACTGCTTAATCTCAGGGTTTTTAGCCAACCGCCTTTCTAAAGCTAAAAATCTATTAAGAGCCAGTTGTCGTGATTCTCCCAATGTTGATGGATTGTCTGTGAATGGAATTTTTACCACAAATCGTCCTTCAGATGTTCTTCGAGTGTTGTGGGAAAAATGCGCTTCGCATCGTTTTTCTGCAGCTGAAAAATGTTGCTTTGTGTTCTCAACTTCCTCTAGTTTCCAGAATTTCTCGAGTAAACCATTTGTGGTCTCTTCATCTGCACTAAAAATGCCACAAGTTGCAGAGATAGTGTTGGTTTCTTCTATTCTGCCTGATATCACCCAGCCAAATACAATGTTTTGTAGAGTTGGCAGCTTGTCGCTTAGTCTGATTTGACCAATTGAAAGTGTTTGATAGAAAAATTCTGCTCCTAACAGTACATCTATTGGACCGGGCTGATGAAATGTTGGGTCAGCAAGTGGTAGATTGGAAGGGATGTTCCATGACGATGCGTCTATCAGTTGTGAAGGCTGATCGTTAACAATTTTTGGTAATAAAAAAGCTTCAAGCCGTGATTCGAACCCATTTAAGAGAGATCGCATGGTTACGTTTATTCGCGCCTGACAATCCCTTTTATTGGCTCCAATTCCTTCTATGATTAGTGAAGAGTGTTTTTGTTAGAGTCCTAGCTTCTTAACAAGTCTTTCTGTGACGAAATTGACTTGCGAGCCGGAGTCCAATACTGCTCTGCATTCCAGCTCACGACCACTGTTTGTTATAAGATGAATACGAACAGTGCTGAGCATGACATATTTGTTGCAGGTGGACCTATCTGCTGCGGATAAGCTGACTGGCATGGGTCCCGTATTATTAGATGACGATGTGGGTGCATTTCCTGAACTTAAACTCATATATCCTTGGTTGTTGGATGATGATGAACAGATTGGCTTTGTAGACATAGCCTTTTGTTTGCTGCATGCTGATAATGATGAATGGGCTGACCTTGCTGATGTAGTTTTTTGGTTGTTGGATGATGTTGACGAAATTTTCAAATTATCTTGGTTGTCGAGATGAAGTAACGTATTGTGTGTTTTGTTACATCTTGTGCATTTTCTTGATTCGCAGGAACTTGCGGCGTGTCCCTCCTTTAAACAATTGACGCATCTTTTGTTGTTTTTTACTACCTGCAGCCGTTCTGCTGGCTTCAAGAGTAAAAAGGTCTTGCAAGCAAATAATGGATGAGTTCCAGACTTGCATACATTGCACTCATATTGAGAGTATTGATTTGTTGATATTGCTGACACATATGATCTTGCTGATGCCTGTCTATCCTTGTTATTAACTGCTTCTAATGATTGAAACTGGGCTTCCAAAAAAATCAAAAAATCCTTTATTTTCGGTAACTCCTTAGGGTTTTTTAGGAATTGTTCATATCTAATGTGCGTTGATCTATCAAGCTTCTTCACAAGTAAGTGAAGAAGTAGTGGATCCCAGGATGATGTAGTTATTCCGAGGTTTTCCAGTGACATCAGGCATTCCTGCGTTGTATCATGCAAATTTTTGATGGAAGAAACCGATGAAGCCCTGAATTCTTGCCCCAACATCCTCTGTATTAACGTGGACCACAGTACTCTTTTGTTATTGTATCTATCTCGCAGCATATCCCAAGCCACGTCGTAATTGTCTTGGGTGAGAGACAGATGCCTGATCAATTTTTCGGCTTCTCCTGATAGGTTTGTTTTTAGATACCACATTTTATGAATTTTCGGCAATGCTTGTTGGTCTACCATTTGAGAAAAAAGTTCATAAAATTGTCGCCACTTCAGAAAATCCCCATCAAATTGTGGAATGGCGACTCTTGGAAGTCTAAGTGTTTCTTCGCTTGCAACACATGTTGATCGTGGTACTGCACTGGTTGTGGTAGATAATTGTATTCGAGTAGCATGCACTCTTGATTCACATGCCATGTACTCCTCAAAATTGTATCCGAGATCGCTTGGTTGTTCACAATTTTCCCACAGACTGTAGTTTATTTCCTCGATTTCTTGCCAGAGCTTGTTAATTTGCTGAAGGTTGACTTCGTGATACTGTGACTGGTCGCCTGGATCCTTTGTTAAGCCATCAAGCAGGCGGTTGAGAGAGTTTAGAATTGCTCGTTGCCTTCGTATCATTTTGATAAGATTTGTTGCTTCTTGTGAAACTGATTGTTGAAAATTTGATGCATCTGTTCCTGCTTGTGGAAACATGATTTTTGGTATAATTTTTGCTGCTTGAGGCTGCTTTGTTGAGAATGATATGTCTTTTTCGTTGCCAGTGGTACTATCTTGCTTCTCTAAGCGCTTGATTTCATCTTGAAATAATTAAATGTGGTTGCTTGATAGATCATTAAGTTTTTCGTAATAGCCTGAGGTGAAATATTCCTGCTCCAATGGCTGGTTAGTAAGTGTCCGTAACTTGTTATCATTTTCCTCGAAAATATCCCATTGGCTGCTGAGACGGTGAAGACGTTCTTCAAAATATTCCTTGGACTTCTTCCTGTCTGGTGAGTCCTTTTTAAAATTTGAGATGAGGCGTTGTATAGCCTCACCTATCCTTTTCTGGTCATTTACTACTTCCTCAAAAGTAGCCATTTCTTCTCCCTGACTGGCGGTGATTTTATGGAATGATTGTTGATTGAAAAAGTGGCGGACGAGCTTCTGTAGTAGATTAACGTCGAAGTGGTTCGAGTCCACCCGGGGGCGCCAAATGTAGAAATAAGCGTTTTTATTTCAATTATTTTCTTTTAGATTTAAGTCCCAAGCACATGAACTTGGACTTATTGTTTTTTTTGAGTGACAATACGGCACTTGAACCGATTGCTTGTAAAATGAAACACTGGATGTGGAGTTTTTACTGGTAACAATAAAACACTGAATTTATTGATGAGCTTTCGACCCTTTTATAGGCGAAAACCCAATAATATAAAATACAATAAACAAATTACATATATATTTAAATGACAAATAAACAATGTTAAAAATTACATATATATTTTAATGACAAATATACAATGTTAAAAATTACATATACATTTTAATGACAAATATACGGTCTTGGAACTGCAAAAGCTATGTCAGCAATTTATGTAAGCATGCATTGGCTAACGGGGTAGTATTTCAGCAGACTGCTTAGTGCAGTTTTGTTGCTATTATACATTTGTTTACCGTGCCAAAGTTGCAGGTGGGAGCAATGTGCTAAACCAAGGCCTCGAAAGAGGTAATATTTTAGCTGACTCAAGTTGCAGTGCCAAGACCGATACATGAATTTTAAATGAAAAAATTAACTTCTAATGACCATGAAAACCGTACGATTCAGCGACCCTGAAATCGTACACTCTTTATAATTCATAGTAATAACAGTAATTTCTTAGAAAATAACGGTTTTGTGTAAGAAAATATTCTTTTATTGCATAAAAATGCCTATAAAATACAAAGTACTCAACAGATGTCGTTCATTTTAAATTTTTCTTAAAGCCATATATATAACCTTTTAAATAATACCTTAGTCATTAATATCGGTAATATATTAACGGCTGTATTCATAAAATTTTATGAGCCTCTTATAAAGCCTTTATAAGAAAAATATCGAAAACATTATTCATAAACGTTCAATAATGAGAAAAACCTCTTATAAAGGCTTCATAAATGAGAAACCCTAAATAAACCCTCGATAAAACATTTTTAAAATTTTTACTCTCATCTGAGCACAAATATTGTCAAAAATGCTTCAAACTAATTCAAAAAATATAAAAGCATCGCAAAACATTTCAAAATATTGAAAATAAAAAAATAATTGACAGTTTTTTCAGAGCAAAACATATATAACAACATTTTGTGACTGCTTGAATGTCAAAATATTAATAAAATTGTGACAAATAAACAAAAAATTATTGAATTTATCAAATTCACAAACCATTTCTGACGCTGTTCCCACCTAAAATAGAAAGTGTTCCTATTTTAAAAAAAAAGCTGAGACAACGTTTTTATGAATAACAAAATTTTAAAAAGCATTTTATCTCTAAAAAGCTTTTTAACTATTGAGCACTTTAAAGCTATTTTAAGATTTTTTATGAATAAGACCGTAAGAATAATATAACCAATAAAAAAAAAAATTAAAAAATCGATAACTCGAAAACAAATCGATAAATCAACTTTTCCTTTGGCTATTCTTATTTATATTGAGAGTACTCTTCGAATCCATCGTCATATCGCGGCACCCCGGAAATATCTCCCCAAAGGAAACAATGCAATATCATGAAAAGCACAAAAACTTCAACCCTCATAATTCAGAATTGAATTAAAAGAAAATTTTTATATTTTAAGGAGTATAGAAAAATTATTATTGAAAATCGCCGCGCTCTTTTCTGTAACAAAATATTGAGTTTTGTGAAACCTATAAGAAATGTTGAAAAATTGTTATTAAAAATCGCGGCGATTATAAAAAGCGATTTTTCTATAAAAAAATTGCGCAATTTTTATCAAATTTTAACAAAAATATTAACAATCATAAGAACTGTTTAGACATGAGTGGCGAAGGCGAAAATTTTTTGAGTTTTTAACAGTGATAGAAAAACAATATGTTTCTGTTATTTAAGTCATGGATTCAGACGAAGTGCTCATAGAAGAGGTGCGAAAGCACAAACACAAAAATAATCATGCTGATTGTGGAAAACGGTGGATCAGTTGCGGCGGGAAAATTACTCGAACTCGTTGTTTTAGCGATTGTAGAAACCGGTGAGTAAGTTCGTTGCGTATCGATAATGCAGTTGGCGGATTCGGAGTGAAAAAGTGCTATTGTTGAAAACGCAGTCCATCCGCACTTCATACAAATTTTTTCACTTTTCATACGCAACAAAATTGCTGCGGATCTGTGCGGATTTGAAGAAAATTTCTAAAAAAAGAAATGCTATATATGATTTCAGGGTAATTTGAGATCGCTGAACTCGATTCTGGTGTTTAAAATATTATTAAATTTTTTTTAACTCAAAAATAATTTTTATAAATTTTAAAATAAATTAATTTTTTATCATAGAAGTTTTCGGATTTCAAAGCAAAACAAAATTTTCAGACATTTTCCAGTTGCTTAATTAATAAGGCTGTATGTACTTTGTGCATTGTACAGCCATGCATCGTGAAATTTGCAAAATATGATTGCAAATATTTTCAACACAACAACATAATTTATAGAAATGCATTTGCCCGAGTGTATCAAATTTGCACCACTAAAATCCTATTGCCAATGCATCATACCAATGAATGATATGGGCACATAGAATTTAAAAATCGACTTTTTGAATGTATCATATCTATGTTTATCTATTAATCGACAACTTATATATTTAATTTTTGACTTAATTTAACTACTTAACTGTTAAAAAACTGGCACTTGCAAAATTTTTTTACCGAGTTAAAATTATGGATGTTCCTAAGAAGTAAGTTTAAGATCTTAAATTAAAATTAAATAAACTAAACGTATTTATATAAACAGCAATCGAACAACAACCCGTGTCCAGTACCAGGCAATGGTCGAAAAAATGAAAAAATTGGCATGGGAATCTTCACCAGGAGAGGCAGAGATAAGGCTCAAATGTCTTGGTAACGGTCCAGATGTCTCAGGAGTAACGTAAATACCATAATAAATGCAAAAAACATCACGACCAACAAAAAAGAGCTACTGCGAGGCGTCCTGACGGCAGCAACGCTGTGCTGCGGTGAAAGGACCACTCGCCTAGAGCTCCATGTTACCAGGACAATGTATTAGAGATTTTTAAAAATTAATTTATGGTATAATTACATTTAAATTGTCTTTTTATTTATATTTTTCACTTTTGTTATAAATATTTTACACTTATGTAAATTCACTCGTTACTTAATTTTGTTTTGACAGCTGAACAGCTGTTTTTCGGAGTTCGGAGTGCGGATCGGTATTGCAGTTCACTCGCACGGTTTCAACAATGGGATTCTTTGTTAAAGTGAGGGGAGTGCGGATCAGATGAACTCCCGCCGCAACCAATCCGCCGTTTTCCACAATCAGCATGACTTTCTTCAATTTCTGACTTCGAATTAAAAACACTTTAACTTTTCCTTAGTAACCTGAAAAAATACTGCTGATTATAAATCTTGCCAATTATTGAAAAATAATATAAAAAAAATTATAAATAATTAATAATAACTTAATTTCGAGTAGTATAAAAGACAATATGAACTTTTATCACAAAAACACAACTTCAAATAAAATAATTGCTTGTAAATGTCAAAAGCACTTTCTGCTGAAGCTTGTTGCTGTCGCTTTTAAAAAATTCAAGACGCCCGATATTTCTCTACAACGACAGACTGGAGACCTGTCGTTCATCGCCCGTGGTCGTCAATGTGGATGAGCTATTATCCGCAATGTGGCGGATTGAAGTGACATTATAGGCGTCTCGATTGTTTAAGTGAGATGGAAGCAGAAAAAAGGCAAATAGACAAAAATTTCAATGTTTTTTATAGAAATTGTTTATATTTGATTCCTATTAGCTAAAAAATAACCACCAGGAGGCAGTTCGAGGAGATGGTATCATTTATGGTTGAGAATGAAGCCAAACGGTTAAGAGATATCACTTAATTGAATTCTTTTATTCCTCAATTTTTCACCATAATCTTCACTAGCTGAGCTATCAGAACTCGAAACCCAAAACACAATAGAACTCATAATAAATTATTAAAACACTTTAATTTGTGACTTCATTTTGCACAGTTGTCATACATTTAACATTCTAAGATGTGTTTATTGAGATGTAAAGTTTAATTTCAAATTTTTCGCCACCTCACGTGACGTGACAACCAAGACACCACTTTTCAAGTGACGTGACACCGACTACGACAAAACTCACATAGGTGAGGTGACAACAAGAATAAGGGCGAATATGTTTGTACAATATGTTATGCGAATATGTTAAAACAATATGTATATTGTTTTGTTCCGTCAACAAAACATAAGCGGTAGTTGGCATAAAATATTTGGGCGCGCAGAACCAAGAAAAAAATTTGACAACAATTCAAAGTCAAAATGGGCCTCGAAAAGCCCAGCCGCACATCCTAGGGTTAAGTAGTGCTTTTTAAAGACAATAACTCCTTTACACCTATACCGATTTGAATGAAATTTGGTATGAACCTTCAACTCCACCCAAGATAAAATATAAAGAATTCCAAAGACTTCCGCAAGAGGGCGCTTTAAGTAGTGCATTTTTAAGACTCAATAACTCCTAAGCGCCAGGAGCGATTTTAATGAAATTTGGTATGAAGGTTCAACTGCATCCAAGATAAAACAAAGGTAAAAAAGTAGGCAGAAGTATTTGGGCGTGGTACTCTATAATAACTCCTAAACACCTGGACCGATTTCAATGATATTTGGTATGAAGGTTCGACTGCGCCCATGATAACATAGGCTATAAAAAATTCCAAAGACTTCCGTAAGAGGGAGCTTTTTGCAGTGCGATTTAAAGAATCAATTACTCTTTAACGCTTGAACCGATTTCAATGAAATTTGGTATTAAGGTTCAAATGCACCCAAATAAAACATAGGCTATAGAAAAATTCCAAAAACTTCCGTAAGAGGGTGCTTTAAGTAGTGCATCTGTAAGACTCAATAACTCCTAAATGATTTGACCGATTTTACTAAAATTTGGTATGTGAAATAACCTGACCCTGCAACAGAATTGACGCTTTTTCATGAATTTCAGAAAACTTCCGTAGCAGGGCGCTTAAAGCAATCAACTTTGTCTGGCTCATTCACGTCAAAACGGAGAAACGGATTTCAGTCAAACTTGGTAAGCATTCGTATCTGTTACTGAAATAGATCTGAAAGATGAGATCTGAAATAGCTTTTAGAAGTTCTTGCGACGAAAATCAAGGAATGAGCCGAAGGCAAACGAAGTCAAGAACGAAAGAAAGACTAACGAAAAAAAAAAGTTTAACGAATACGAGCAGAAGCTATATAGCAGTGACCCAGCGGTCAGAATATGCCTGAATCAATACATTCTCTCAGGCCTGAGGGATAATAGTAGGGCCTGTGTATTCAACACACCTCTTGATTTCCTTTTCCCATATAAAGGTCATACTTACGTAACACCTGCTATCGTATAGCGTAAACTCGCGCCTGAATATCCCCAAGAATATTCCTCCGAAAATTCAGGCCTGAGGGAATGCTTCAAAAGCAGGCCTTCTATCACTCAGGCCTGAAAATTCAAACGAAAGGCAGATAGTATATGAGTGAATATCAGTCAATTTATTTTTCATGAAAATATATTGAAAAAAATTCCTCATTATTCCCAACGTTTCGATGGTTCTCTCTTTTTCTGCCGTTCAGTTTTTACAAAAGGAAATATAAAGAACAATTATGACGATTTATTGAATTTTTTCTAATATTATTAGGGTAAAATATTATAATAACAAATTTAAAAAAATTAAGGAACACTTAAGGTATTGGATTTTATGTTTACGATATAAATTTAAAAAAGGAAAGGAACAGTAAGAAAGTTAATTATTTTATGCTTTATGGATGCGATTTTTTACAGATTTAAATGCAGATCTTACTTGTCTTATTATTAATATTAAAAGTTTATTAACAAAGAAAATTGCACAAACAAACTAATATTCTAGGCACTAACAACTAAGGTCTTCAGCCTACATTTTATTTGAAAAATATTTAAATTCTTGAGTAGATGTTAAAAAGTTTTAGTATATTTATAGTGGTATCTATATTTTCTTTTGTGACCTGTGATAACAATTCGAGTAGTTTTATATTATAACTATTACTATTAATAATGTTGCATTCATCCGTAAGGTATTTAATTGAAAGCGTTTGACCGTTGCAAAAAATACATAAAGGTGGAGGTGCGTTTTTCATAAGGTGGTGATGAGTGAGAAGCGTATGTCCTATCCTTAGCCTGGCATATTTTTGAATATGTTTTCTCTCACAATCTGGTGGATAAATAGGTACTTTTCCGTTCTGGTTTGTTCTTTTATAGTGGTGATTGTTTAAGTTCGTTTGAGTAAAAACTGTTGATTACATGTAAATAGTCAGATTTATTATACGTATTTTGAAGTTCTACTGGGGCTGTGGTTGCATATATGGAGCCTTCATCTGCTATATTGTTACCTTTTATGCCAGTGTGGCTTGGTACCCACATGAATTTCAATTTGCTTTGATGGAAGATCAAAGATGGAAGATAGTGATGGATAGTTGATGGAAGATAGTGAGTCCGAACATATGATGTATTTACCTCTTAAAGATTTGCAAAAATTAATAGCATAAAATATTGCTTCACATTCTGCAGTAAAGATTGAGCAGTAAGAATTAACTTGTACTGTCCTGATAATTTCGAATTTGTCATTCATAACAGCATAACCAACACCAGTGTCGGTTTTGGAACCGTCAGTATAGTAAAAGGGCCAGTTTTGGAATAGATTCACGGTTTCTTCAGTAGCAGTGGCAGTATTAGTGGAGGTTTTTGGTAAATGCCTAAGATTGTTGATGAAACTCTGCTTTCTTAGGTTCCATGGAGGCGGGGAAGATAAATATTCAAGGTGTGTCATTTCTTCAAATCCAATTTCTAATGCTGTTTTATTTATAAGTTGCAGTGTTGATGGAACTCTTCGCTTTTTATTAATGTTTTTTGGAAACATTCTATCAG
The DNA here is from genome assembly GCA_958299015.1 of Tetanocera ferruginea. NCBI lineage: Eukaryota > Metazoa > Arthropoda > Insecta > Diptera > Sciomyzidae > Tetanocera > Tetanocera ferruginea. The sequence continues at coordinate 83,318,139 of OY282641.1, read as the reverse complement.
TGGGCATTAATATTTTAGGGATAAGTTTAGCAGTAAGTGTTTTTATTCGGTATTCTATGGTAGGTAGTCCTGTCTCTGTCAGTATGTTAGTAGAACGGAAAGCGCCTATATAGTAACGAGCGGCGGCATTATATACAATTTGAAGTTTGCGTAAATTGGATTTAGCTGTGTGTCCATAAATCACAAGACCATAGTCGATTTTTGAGAGAATAAGTGCTTTGACGACTCGAACTGACATCGATGGATGTGAATTGCTACAAAAACTTGTCAGGCATTTAACTAAGTTTAATCTATTTGCAATTGATTTTTTTATGTACTCTATATGTGAAGACCATTTATAGTTACAATTAAATATAATACCTAGAATTTTAAGATTATTTACAAATTCAATATTAGTACTATGTATAGTTAAATTTAAAGAAGTACAATTTCTTTTCCTGCAAATATACAAAACCTAGTTCTTAGTTATAGAAATTTAAGCACCAGAACTTATGCACCACGAAATCATCTCATCGATAAGCAATCTAAATTCAGATTGCAATTGAATTTCATCTCTATATTTGACAGTAAGGTATAGGTTGTCTGTGTAGATACAGTGATTGAAGAACATATGCTTAATGATGATTTTGTTTAGTGCTTCAAATGCAATCTGAAACAAGATTACCGAAAGTGGAGATCCTTGGGGAATTCCATTATAGAGTGGAAAAAGTTGAGAGTGCGATGCATTTATTCGTACCCTTATTTTCCTGTTTGAGAGAAAACTTCTTACAAAATGAACTATATTTTTCCCGAACTTCCATTCTTGGAGTTGATTAAAAATAGTGTGGCAGCCGATTCTGTCGAAAGCTTTTTCAAAATCAATTGAAATATGATTTCTTGTTGATAAGGCATTTGCAATTTTTTGATCAAGAAATAGAAGTGCGTCAATTGTACCTTTGCTATTTCTAAAAGCAACTTGGTTAGCATTTTTCAAGCGGTTTCTATTAAGAAACCACCCTATTCTATTAGCTATTATCTTCTCAAGTACTTTACTTGTACAAGAAAGTAGGGAAATCGGACGATACCCTGATAAATTGATTGAAGGTTTATTTTGTTTTGGTAGTGGTATGATTGTTGCATTCTTCCATTCTTGAGGTATAATGCTTGTTTTAAAGACGGTATTGTATATTTGCAATAGACGTAATTTAGCAACGGGTGGTAAGTTTTTGAGCATTGGATAGCTTATTTAGCGAAACCGGGATTTTTACCTTTTACTGAGCTTAGAGCTAAATTAATCTCTATTAAGGAGATATCGGCTTCAATAGACTTAGCAGGACCACTGAGGGAAAAGTTAACTTCGACGTTACTATTGTTTTTTAATTCAATAAACTTCGGGTTAAAGTAAGTATCATGGGAATAGACGGATCATTCTTTGGCAAAAGTGCTTGCTATATGGGTATGGCCCGAGATTAAAGAACCATCGTTGTTAACTAAATTATTAACTGTGAAGGTTATCTTCCTACCATAAAGCTTATTCACTTTATTCCAAATGAGTTAAGTTGAATTGGAGGGGTTTATTTCTGATGTAAACGCATAAAACGAGTCACGCTTTGCCGCCTTGACCTAACTTTTGAAGATTGCGTTGGTTCTTTTGTAGGCTAGTAGGGTGTCAACTGAAAAATTATTTTTGAAGGTGTGCCAAAGGTTTTGTTTAATCGTACGGAGTTTTTTCAGATTTTAACTCCACCAGTAAACTGACTTTGGGAGATTGTGCTGAAAATGTGTATGCGGAATTGATTCATTTGAAGCGGAAATTACTATTTTGTGAAAAACTGGAGCGTCTCTGTTGGTATTTTGTGTAACTTGAGTGTGCTCTGTTTTGTTGCTTATAATGTTTTGAAATTTATCCCACTTCGCTTCGGTCAGCTTGAACCGGCAGAGATTTTTTCGTACTTGGAGTTTGAGCTTGGCTAGAGAAGCGATTTTGGTAAGCTATAAATATTGGAAAGTGATCGCTAACATGTGGGAGACTGTCTACTTTCCAATTTAAAATGGGGACAATGTTAGACGTAGCAAAAGAGAGGTCTATATGTGACAAAGTAGAGCGCGTGGAGAGATGCGTAGGGGAACAGTCGTTAAGAAGTGACAGATTTTCTTGCAAATAGAAAGATTCTATAGTCTTACCCCTGCGGTTGGTTTGAGGAGATCCCCAAAGAATGCTATGAGCATTAAAATCACCTAAAATAAGTGATGGTGCAAATATGTTGTTGCATACTGAGGTTAACTTGTTGAGAGTCAAACTATCAGATGGTGGAAAATAAATAGAAAAAATGTTTACTTTTATATCGAGCTTGATTTCTTCTGCTACTGCTTGAATGTTGTCGGGAAGTGTTAAAAATTTGTGTTCTATTGCTTTTTTGACGAAAATTGCAACTCCGCCTTCACCGCGGTTAGTGTTATAGAGATTTGCAAATTTTGCATTATATTGTTTCAGAAGAAAAGGTTTTGTCTGGTTGTGTTTTAAGTGGATTAACTGAAGAGCAATTACTGAATAAACCTTAGAGAGTAAATAATGCCATGTAAAGCTTCTTGAGAACATGAGCCGTTGGGAGTCGGCATAAAACATGTAGGTCCAGTTCTCGGTCAATTGTGTACAAACATTTAATAACACACACAACACAATTGATCATAAGAAGCTCGGTCAAAGTCTTTTCAAGGGCTGAAATGTCCAATTTGTTTTTTGTTTAACTGAAGAGCAATAATATCCGGTGAATGAGCTTTTATTAAAAGCTGAAGTTCATGTAGATTATTGAAAAATCCGTTTAAATTCCACTGAAGAATTTTTAGGACCATACAATAATAGAGGAGAAAAAAAAAAAAAAAAAGAACAAGAAATGCTCTTCAGCAGTTTACGAAAACCAAAGAGAGCATTCTTATTTATACCCCAACGCGTACTGCGTAAGGGGTATATAAATTTTGTCACGAACGTGTGTAACGCCCATAAGGAGGCGTGGTAGGTACAGAAAAGTATATATATTCTTGCTCAGCATCACCACCTGAGTTGATTTAGCCATGTCGTCTGTCTGTCCGTCTGTCTGTGGACACGATTACAGCCGTAATTTTAAAGCTATCGTGCTGAAATTCTATATATAAGCTTTTTTCTAAAAAACTAAGATCAAGTTCAAGAATGGGCTAAATCGGATGAAAACCACGCCTACCTCCCATACAACCCAAATGATGAAGAATCCATAGAGAAGCGAATATGAACGCTTCCAAACTCAAATTCGGTATTTGTTTAGTCCTTAACAAAACTCAGGTGTGTTACAAAAATGGGTGTCATCCACCCACTAACACGCCCACCTCCCATACAACCCTAATATTGAAACCTATATATAGAGGCTTGTGTCGAAGCTATAAAAATAAAATTAAATATTTATTATTTTTGTATCAAAGTTAAGACGTGGGAGAAGAATGGGCGTAATCCACCCACGAACACGCCCACCTCCCATACAACGCCAAAATTAAAAACTTTATAAATAGGCTTCTATCGAATCTACAAAAGTAAAATAAGATATTTATTTTTTTTATAATAAAATAAAGATTTGTTAGAAAAATGGGCGTTATCCATTGATGAACACGCCCACCTCCCATACAACCCATAATATTGAAAACTCTATGAATAGACTAATATTTAAGCTACAGACCTGAAATTGGGTATTTGTGTATATTATATCAAAATTGAAGCGTATTAGAAAAATTGGCATGAACCACTCAAGAACACGCCCACCTCCCATACAACCCCTTATTGTAAACTTTATAAAAGGCTTGTATTTACTTTGCAGAAAGACGATTTGATATGAATGTATTTTAGACGTCATCAAAAAAATTAAAATTTTTTGAAATTTCATATAAAAAGAGCTGCAATTTAAGATGTTGTACCATTACGAATCGCCCGTGGGGGTATTGTAACTTCGGCCAAGTCGAAGATATACCTTACTGGTTTTATAAAATATTTATGTCATTTCTTCATCGGATATTGGCGAGGTATCTAACTGAGTTACTATTTTATACTGCCTATTACTATTTTGTTTTTATGATAACGAAAGAAGAGCAAACCAAATAACGACTGTTCTCGATGAGCGCAGGGTATAGACTGTGTACTTGTCTTATATACTCGTCCATTGTATAGTCATCCTGGGCGCGAACAGATTCTGTAAAACATATTATATACAACAATTGATATATATCTACAACTGCAGCGAAAGAAAGGTTTGCAACGAAAGCTTGATGTCGATAAGCTGCTATCACAACGGACCGCCGAGGCCTACTCCACTCAACTCTCGGTTAAACTCAACCAACCTTACCCATTGCTCGATGACGCTGGCGGACTTTGGGCGCATATATCCCTTTCCGTGCGCACTGCTGCTGAAGAAGTCATTGGTTTTCGGCGCCCGCAACCTCGCAACCAATGGTATGACCAGGAGTGTCGCGACGCGACAGCAGCAAAATACGCCGCATATAAAAAAACGCTGCAGTCAGCTGCAACGCGAGCCATGCACGAAAACTATCGCAATAAGAGGAAGGAAGAGAGATGCCTTTGCAGACGTAAGAAAAGAGAGCAGGAAAAGCGTGAGCGAGAAAAAATTGAGTTGTACCAAGGCAAGAAGGATGCTCGAAAATTCTACTAGCAGGTTAAGCGTCTAACCCAAGGTTTCAAGCCCGGAGCATCCACTTGTAGAGATGTGAATGGTGATCTGGTTACAGATACGCAGTGCGCATTGAAATTATGGAGACAGCATTTTTCCAATCTGCTTGCAGGCGACGATACCAACAATTCTGCCCTTGGAGAATGCAGTCTGACACCACCAATTGACGATGATGGAGTGGAAATTCCACCACCTAGACATGACGAGGTTAAAGTTGCTATCCAGCGACTCAAAAACAACAAAGCCGCAGGTGCTGACGGCCTGGCTGCTGAATTGTTTCAAACCGGCGGCGGTGAATTGATAAGGTGCATGCATCACTTCATCAGCAAAATATGGCTAGCGGAAAGCATGCCCGACGATTGGAATCTCAGTGTGCTTTGTCCTATACTTAAGAAAGGAGACCCGACAATCTGTGCCAACTACTGAGGTATCAGTCTTATTTCCATCGCATACAAGGTTCTTTCGAGCGTATTGTGTGATAGATTGAAGCCGCATACCAAAACACTGATTGGACCTTATCAGTGTGGCTTTCGTTCTGGCAAGTCCACCATAGACCAGATTTTTACACTACGCCAAATCCTGAAAAATACCCACGAAAACCAAATCGACACCCATCATCTCTTTGTTGATTACAAAGCTGCGTTCGATAGCCCGATTCGGGGTTGCCTGTACGCAACAATGTCTGAGTTCGGTATACCTGCAAAGTTGATAAGGCTCTGCAAGATGACGTTGAGCAATCAATCAATGGGGATCCTACGAAAGGCAGGTGTACATAGATATGGTACCATTTTCTACATAGGTGATAAATAAGCAATTAGGTTCCAGAGCCTTCTCTCGATCGACAAAACTAACACTCTACAAGACGCTCATCATACCTGTGCTTCTCTATGGCGCTGAGGCATGGGTTGTTTCGCAAACAAATGCAGTCGCTCTTGGGGTGTTCGAGAGGAAAGTTTTTCGCAAAATCTTTGGTCCTGTGCAAGTTGGCGACGACTATCGCATTCGAATGAACCACGAACTGTACGAGCTCTACGACGACATTGACATAGTCCAGTGTATAACAATTCAGCGACCACGTAATATTTACAAATTCAATATTAGTACTATGTATAGTTAAATTTAAAGAAGTACAATTTCTTTTCCTACAAATATACAACACCTAGTTCTTAGTTATAGAAATTTTAGCACCAGAACTTATGCACCACGAAATCATCTCATCGATAAGCAATCTAAATTCAGATTGCAATTGAATTTCATCTCTATATTTGACAGTAAGGTATAGGTTGTCTGTGTAGATACAGTGATTGAAGAACATATGCTTAATGATGATTTTGTTTAGTGCTTCAAATGCAATCTGAAACAAGATTACCGAAAGTGGAGACCCTTGAGGAATTCCATTATAGAGTGGAAAAAGTTGAGAGTGCGATGCATTTATTCGTACCCTTATTTTCCTGTTTGAGAGAAAACTTCTTACAAAATGAACTATATTTTTCCCGAACTTCCATTCTTGGAGTTGATTAAAAATAGTGTGGCAGCCGATTCTGTCGAAAGCTTTTTCAAAATCAATTGAAATATGATTTCTTGTTGATAAGGCATTTGCAATTTTTTGATCAAGAAATAGAAGTGCGTCAATTGTACCTTTGCTATTTCTAAAAGCAACTTGGTTAGCATTTTTCAAGCGGTTTCTATTAAGAAACCACCCTATTCTATTAGCTATTATCTTCTCAAGTACTTTACTTGTACAAGAAAGTAGGGAAATCGGACGATACCCTGATAAATTGATTGAAGGTTTATTTTGTTTTGGTAGTGGTATGATTGTTGCATTCTTCCATTCTTGAGGTATAATGCTTGTTTTAAACACGGTATTGTATATTTGCAATAGACGTAATTTAGCAACGGGTGGTAAGTTTTTGAGCATTGGATAGCTTATTTAGCGAAACCGGGATTTTTACCTTTTACTGAGCTTAGAGCTAAATTAATCTCTATTAAGGAGATATCGGCTTCAATAGACTTAGCAGGACCACTGAGGGAAAAGTTAACTTCGACGTTACTATTGTTTTTTAATTCAATAAACTTCGGGTTAAAGTAAGTATCATGGGAATAGACGGATCATTCTTTGGCAAAAGTGCTTGCTATATGGGTATGGCCCGAGATTAAAGAACCATCGTTGTTAACTAAATTATTAACTGTGAAGGTTATCTTCCTACCATAAAGCTTATTCACTTTATTCCAAATGAGTTAAGTTGAATTGGAGGGGTTTATTTCTGATGTAAACGCATAAAACGAGTCACGCTTTGCCGCCTTGACCTAACTTTTGAAGATTGCGTTGGTTCTTTTGTAGGCTAGTAGGGTGTCAACTGAAAAATTATTTTTGAAGGTGTGCCAAAGGTTTTGTTTAATCGTACGGAGTTTTTTCAGATTTTAACTCCACCAGTAAACTGACTTTGGGAGATTGTGCTGAAAATGTGTATGCGGAATTGATTCATTTGAAGCGGAAATTACTATTTTGTGAAAAACTGGAGCGTCTCTGTTGGTATTTTGTGTAACTTGAGTGTGCTCTGTTTTGTTGCTTATAATGTTTTGAAATTTATCCCACTTCGCTTCGGTCAGCTTGAACCGGCAGAGATTTTTTCGTACTTGGAGTTTGAGCTTGGCTAGAGAAGCGATTTTGGTAAGCTATAAATATTGGAAAGTGATCGCTAACATGTGGGAGACTGTCTACTTTCCAATTTAAAATGGGGACAATGTTAGACGTAGCAAAAGAGAGGTCTATATGTGACAAAGTAGAGCGCGTGGAGAGATGCGTAGGGGAACAGTCGTTAAGAAGTGACAGATTTTCTTGCAAATAGAAAGATTCTATAGTCTTACCCCTGCGGTTGGTTTGAGGAGATCCCCAAAGAATGCTATGAGCATTAAAATCACCTAAAATAAGTGATGGTGCAAATATGTTGTTGCATACTGAGGTTAACTTGTTGAGAGTCAAACTATCAGATGGTGGAAAATAAATAGAAAAAATGTTTACTTTTATATCGAGCTTGATTTCTTCTGCTACTGCTTGAATGTTGTCGGGAAGTGTTAAAAATTTGTGTTCTATTGCTTTTTTGACGAAAATTGCAACTCCGCCTTCACCGCGGTTAGTGTTATAGAGATTTGCAAATTTTGCATTATATTGTTTCAGAAGAAAAGGTTTTGTCTGGTTGTGTTTTAAGTGGATTAACTGAAGAGCAATTACTGAATAAACCTTAGAGAGTAAATAATGCCATGTAAAGCTTCTTGAGAACATGAGCCGTTGGGAGTCGGCATAAAACATGTAGGTCCAGTTCTCGGTCAATTGTGTACAAACATTTAATAACACACACAACACAATTGATCATAAGAAGCTCGGTCAAAGTCTTTTCAAGGGCTGAAATGTCCAATTTGTTTTTTGTTTAACTGAAGAGCAATAATATCCGGTGAATGCGCTTTTATTAAAAGCTGAAGTTCATGTAGATTATTGAAAAATCCGTTTAAATTCCACTGAAGAATTTTTAGGACCATACAATAATAGAGGAGAAAAAAAAAAAAAAAAGAACAAGAAATGCTCTTCAGCAGTTTACGAAAACCAAAGAGAGCATTCTTATTTATACCCCAACGCGTACTGCGTAAGGGGTATATAAATTTTGTCACGAACGTGTGTAACGCCCATAAGGAGGCGTGGTAGGTACAGAAAAGTATATATATCCATTCCATTTATATATTACGAAAATAAATGGAAGATTTGCTGTGATTTGAAGGTCATCAACATTATGCAAGGGATCATCGATAAGGGCGGCTTCCCAAAATTCTTTTGTTTTCTTTGTAATTGGGATTCACGCTCACCTCTGAATCAATTCCAATGTAATTCGTGGAGGCCAAGAGGAAGTGTGGATGAACAAATACAACAACATAGACTGAAGAATGCACCTTTAATTGACAATACTCAAGACATCTTGCTGCCACCGCTCCACATAAAATTGGGAATTGTTAAAAAATTCATCGAAGTGGCCGTTGTAAATTGTCCAAACGCATTCGACTATTTGAAAAGCGTTTTCCCAAAGCGTAGCGATGACAAAATTAAAAAAGGTATTGTAGTAAATTTAAAACTGATTTTTGTTCACCTTATTGTACTATATATATAGCTATTTCTTATGTTAATGTTTTGTTTTCTGTCTTTATTTTTTGTTTTCATTTAACAGGCGTACTTAATGGCCCTGACATTAGAAAGCTATTCAAGAGCAACTTTGCTTCATCGCTTGATGAAAATCATTCAATGGCATGGATTTACCTTCAGCGTGTATGCACCAGAGTCTTGGGAGCGCATCGAGACGCGGAACCGGAAGCAAGAGAATGGGTGAAAGCAATGCTGTATTATTTTGAGATAATCGGCGCATCGATGACATTAAAGCTGCATTTTCTTCATTTTCATTTTGACGATTTCATCAAACAACTCCCTACCGAATCAGATGAGCAAGGAGAACGGTTTCACCAAACCACAATGCCCATGGAAAAACGGTTCAAAGACAAAAACCTGGACGCATTGCTTGCAGAGGTATGTTGGTGGAGTCACAAGATCACCCTGTATGATGTTAATGAAGTAGTTGAAGAAGAAAGAGCTGATGATGGAGGGCAGTCTGGAAGCAACGTGCCTGTGGACACCATAATTTCTGAATCAGAGTCAGATTCGGACGATTCGGACGACGATTTGGATCCACAACTTAAGAGAGCGCGATTTGCAAGTCCAGGGCCATCAACATTATAAACATAATTATAACATTTAAACATAATTATTATAATACGAATATTTTTTTTTTAATATTTTTGTAATAGATAGCATAGTAACTCAATGTTGAAGTAAATAAAAAACAAATGAAATTAAAAAACGGTGTTAAGAATCATCTCTAGGAAGTTTATATGTTTTAGAAATTTGTTTATTGAGATCTTAGGTACATTTTTGTAGTTGATTGTTTCCTTGAATTTTGAACGGTTTGCTACCTATGGACCTGAACACGGGAAAAAAGGTAAAAAAAAATCGAAATTTTTTAAGTTTTTTGCGATTTTGACCTGGAAGGTGAAGTTTTTTGGATTTTATATGTTGGCAATTTTTGTTCCTTATGACAAGAGCTACAACTTTGCCTCTGAGAGTAAATCGAAATTCTGAACGGTTTACAAGATATGAGCCTGAGAAAATGATCACATTTTTACGAAAATGATACCGAGGCCCCAAACCTTTGGGGGCCCATAAAACAAAAAGTGCATGACTTTGGGGAAAATTGGGAGACACATGTCTTTTTTTTTTAGTCTTTTATCACGTAGTGGTGTCCGTATATGGTTATTTTGCCGTGACTTAAAAAATTACACACAGTGTTATTATCAATCTTACAACAACAAATACAACAACGACGTCAATTGAAAGATTTACTAATCAAAACAATTTTTATACCCCCACGCGTAAGGGTATATTAATTTTACTGCGTAAGGGTATATTAATTTTGTCACGACGTGTCTAACGCCCATAAGGAGGCGTGGTAGGTATAGAAAAGTATATATATTCTTGCTCAGCATCACCACCTGAGTTGATTTAGCCATGTCCGTCTGTCTGTCCGTCTGTCCGTCTGTCTGTCTGTGGACACGATAACAGCCGTAATATTCAAGCTATCGTAATGAAATTCGATATTTAAGCTTCTTTTAAAAAACTAAGATCAAGTTCGAGAATGGGCTAAATCGGATGAAAACCACGCCTACCTCCCATACAACCCCAATGATGAAAACTCCATAAAGAAACTAATATTTACGCTACAAAACTTAAATTCGGTATTTGTATAGTCTATGACAAAACTCAGGTGTGCTAGAAAAATGGGCGTCATCCACCCACTAACACGCCCACCTCCCATACAATCCTATTATTGAAGCCTATGTATAGAGGCTTGTGTCGAAGCTATAAAAGTAAAATTAAATATTTATTATTTTTATATAAAAAGTAAGACGTAACAGAAAAATGGGTGTAATCCATCCACGAACACACCCACCTCCCAAACAACCCCAAAACTGAAAACTATATATATAGGCTCCTGTCGAAGCTACAAAAGTAAAATTAGGTATTTATTCTTTTTATAATAAAACCAAGATGTGTTAGAAAAATGGGCGTCATCCATCGATGACCACGCCCACCTCGCATACAACTCATAATATTGGAAACTCTATAATAAGGCTGATATTTAAGCTACAGACCTGAAATTGGGTATTTGTGTATGTATATTATATCAAAATTGAGGCGTGTTAGAAAATTGGCATCAACCACTCAAGAACACACCCACCTCCCATATAACCAATAATTGAAAACTTTATAAAAAGGCTTGTCTTTATTTTGTAGGAAAACAATTTGATATGAATGTATTTTAGACGTCATCAAAATAGTAAAATTCTTTGAAATCTCATATAAAAAGAGCTGCAATTTAAGATTTGTACCACTGCGAATCACCTGTGGGGGTATTTTAACTTCGGCCAAGTCGAAGATATACCTTACTAGTTTTTTTTTTATTTCATATAATTCTCAGTGCTGAGAAATCGCGGTAGCCGCTGAAACCAATTTTTGCGAGGCACCAGTGGAGAACTGCAAAAAATCAATTATTACTTTATATTTTTGTACCAAAATGTTTTTAAATCGCCAAATGACGTATTATAATATACTTATTTTGAATATTAATCTTTATTAAAAGTAAGTTACAAAAAATTCTTGAAAGTAGGCCTTTTTTTTGACACAACAAACTTTACCCCGCCCTCAAGAAATCTACACTGCCGGCATAAAGAAGAAGGCCGTATCTAGCATGAAAATCAAAATTGATTTTATTGCATTTTCCTTATCGTTTATCCTTCGTCTTTAAGATCGGAAAATAAAAAAAGTGAATTTATTAATACCAATTCTACTAAATAACAATTCTATTGACTCAAATTGTTGTATCTATACAAGAATTGTCGTATCTACACAAAATATAGCTACCATACCGAGCTAAAAAGCAGTATCTACATAAACAGAGCAAAAAATGCAGTATTTACATGCAGATACGGCTTTTTTTCTTTATTTATGGTTATTTTTTATTTGCACCTATTATCAAATTATTTTTTATATTTATAATTCACAATACCGTATAATGACAGTACAGAATTGGCATGAAATTATATATTAAAAATCAATAAATGAAACAAATTCAAATTTTCAATAACTCACCACTAAAGGAGAACAAAAAAATTGTACAAATTAAGTTTGTTTGATTTATTGAAATTAAATTATTTCAAACATGGCAACATGATCATTTTGAACTATAAAACTAGATGGAAACCGACTGAGAGGCTTACACAAAACAAAAAAATTTAATAACATTTGAATAAGTGAACCAGCATTGAAATCAAATCTCTTTCAAACTTTCAGATGATCCAAATCATCTATTGCCATTTATGTCTTGTGTATCGTTTCACTTGCACTTATGTGTTTTATCTTGTCTTCGCTGCAATCACACACTTGATTTGTTTGCGGAGAGCAAGATAGTGATTGTAGTGTGAAAGAAGCAGATGTCTTGAAATCTGTTTCAAGTGCACTCACGCAAGGCCTTTAGTACACTGTGGTGCGTAACTATAAGAACAGCTGTTTTTTTTTCAATTAAGTGGCCATTAAAAAATTTTTTAAAAAAACTATGGATGGGAAATAAAAGAGAATCAAAAAACTAGTTTTCTAACAAAAAAAAAAAACGACAATAACAAGTGGCGTTTTCCGTTAGACTGAAATCGTTGCATTTTGAGTGGTGCATAACTATAAGAACAATTACAAATCAGTTGCGTTAAGACAAATCTCTGGAGAGGAACACAATTTTTTTTGGTGTAACAATAAAGAAATATATAATGCCACGTCGGAAATACCTTTCTGAAATGGAAAAAGGGCAAATATATGCTTTTCAAACAGAAGGAATACAGAAGAAAACACTTCTTACGAGAAATTGCAAGAAAAGTTAAACGCAGTAACAGTTGTGCGATATTTTTTGCAAAAAATTCCGAATATGGAAAAAATAAATGAGGAGGACCAAAGTCCAGGCTATGTTCGCGGGATAAACGTCGAATTGTGCAATCGGCAAGTAATTCAATGAAGAGTGCTAGCAAAATATCTAAAGAATTGAACTTAAATGTATCACGTTGGACTGTAGCTCGAGCACTAAAACAGATTGGAAGTATCATCAGATAAGTTCTCAAGACAGCGCCGAGGTTACTTGAGCGACATAAGAAAGTTCGTCTCGAATTTGCAAAAAATAATATGTCAACGGACTGGAAAAAGGTGGGAGCGCTCTTTAAAGTATTTCAATAATCCATGACATCCTCTTTCGTTTTTTTAGGTTATTTTTTCGGATGAACAAAAATTTAATTTGGATGGTCTTGATGGATACAAGTGTTACTGGAGGGATTTGCGTAAAGAGTCGCGATTTTTTTTCAAACGAAACTTTGGTGGTGGCTCTCTCATGGTTTGGCGAGCTTTCAGCTTCGAAGGAACCTAGAATTAGCTTTCCCGAGCACCCGAATGAATTCTGCTGAGTATTTTCAGACATTGCAAATGAATCCTGTACCCTTTCTTCGAAGAAAGATAAGCTCAAAATAGATTTTTCAGCAGTACAATGCGTCCGTTAACAAAAGTCAAGGGACACGAGACAGGGTTCAAATGCAAAGAGTGAATTGTTTAGCCTGGCCTGCGTGTTCTCTGGACATGAACCCCATGGAAAATGCTTGGAGTTTTCTTGCTAAACGTTTTTATGCCGAAAATTCTCAATACAACACTATTGCCGAACTAAAAGTTGCCGTTATTCAAGAGTGGCAGTCATCTCATTCCTTCCATGCCCATTCGAATTTTCGAACTAATTCAACAAGGTGGAGGACCCACACATTATAAAAATGAAAAAAATGTTCCTTCTGTTCCTTTAACATAGTTTAGTTTTGCTTATAATTAGGTCATTCATATTGTTTTTATAGTTATGCACCACTCAAAATACAACGATTTCGGCCTAACGGAAAACGCAACTTATTAATGTTGTTGTTTTTTTTTTTTAAATAAACAAGTTTTTTATTCTCTAATATTCCACATTCGTAGTTTTTTCTAAAATATATTAAATCGACATTAAATTGAAAAAGACAGCTGTTCTTATAGTTACGCTGTAATATAAGTCCATACCAAAAATTTTATTAAGTTTATACCATCAAATCGTATACAAAAATATATACACACTTCGGATACATTTTATCCGAAAATTGTATAAAATTTATTTATACCACGTTGGTATACATTTCTATAAAAAAAAATAATAAAATTTTTTTAATCTTTGTTTGTATACATTTTTAGAATAAAAAAGAATAAAATCTTTTTAAACTACGTTGGTAAACATTTTTATAAAAAGAAAGAATAAAATCTTTTTAAGCTAAATTAGGATACTTTTTATAGCAATATTGTATAAAAAGTATATGGCGCAGGTATATACACAAAGTATTTTGTAGAAAATTTACATTTTATACAAAAAGAAACACTGATTTTTTTCATTTATTTATTTAAAAATACATAAAATATGTAAATATGCTTGCATTTATTGATATATAATTGATACCTACATAAATAAATCGAAAGTCATGAGCTAGGAACAATAAATGACTATTTATAGATTTTATGTTAACATTTGTTATTTTATATTTTGGATATTCAAGTTTTTTTAGCGAAGACAACAATTTAAATGGATTTCATCAACAGGTACCTTAAGTTATTTTTACGAGAGAACACAATTTCATGTTTTTAATGACTTAGCTGCACAGTTAAAAGTTTGAGAGTTAATTTTATCTTTTTTATAACATTTCTGTGGTATAAACTCGTTTTATTCTAAATTTATTATAAGTTTTATCCCATTCTATAGAATAAAACTTGCATTTCCATTCAAACAGCTATTTTACTCCAAAATAGTTTAATTTTTATGCCATAAATTTATAAATATCATATATTTATTCCAGTTATGCACACGAGAACCTCGCGGAGCCACAAGGCTTTAACGTACAAGTCGAGTTTTCAAAGCTACCGAACTTCATAGAGGCTTGCAGACAAACAGTTGGCGTTTGTTCTTCAGTCGGTAATCATGTTATGCGCAAATAGTTCCGTTGAATGTTTTTTGTACACACATATTAAGACAAAAATATTGCGCTTGAATTGGAAGCTCTGCCAACATGATTAAACATGTAAATTTCTGAGTACAATTTTTACTCTTTATTTTTCCTGTCAAATTGTTTTTGATAATATAAAAAAAACAATATATCATGAAATCTATCAATTGAAATCTAAATATTATTCTTGCTTTATGACTTTAAATGTAACACATATTAACATATTTTATGTATGTTTATATATGTGCCACATATTTTTATACAATATTGCTATAAAAAGTAACCAAATATGGTTAAAAAAGATTTTATACTTTTGGTTATAAAAATGTATACCAACCAGGTGTAAACACATTGTATAAACTTTTCGGATAAAATCTTTGGTAAAATCTGGTACAAATTTTATAACATATTTGGTATGGATTTATATTTATACTCAATAGTATAAAATTTATCCTCATATTTTTTACTGTGTGTGTTTAATTGAATCGAACCTTTTTCTTAAGTTTTTTTACGAATTACGAATTAAACGAATAACGAATTATGGAAGCTACAAAAATGTGATATTTCATAGTAAGAGCAAAGGAAAGTTACATTATTTTCATCGACTAGAATGAAATCAATAAAAAAACTTTGGTATTTTCGGAAATTTCGTCGTCGTTAGGTACAATTGCCAAGCCGTTTCGAAAATCAGCAAAAAACCCAATGCTCGATTTTTGTATTGTTTGTAGAAGTTAAGTTTCCATAATTAGAAAAGTCTGATATATTTTCAATGGGAAAGGATTTTCCCATTTCAACATTTTGCTAAAATTGAAAATTGTTCCAAATATGTGCAAATTTTTGTTGATGCCTATACGCCAAAGTTTTACAAACATTTTTAAAATATTTAGCTTTGGAATAAGTTGTTTAAAATATTGGTGCTTAGCTTTATATCTCAAGATCGAAAAGTGATTTGCAGGTCCTATTTGTCTGATTATTCTAGGATAATGTATAAGAAAATGATGTTTAGGTATAAGGCGAACATTGTAATCAATGCAGAGTAATACTATGTTCACACTGGAAGCTAAATGCGCATTTAAAGCTTAATGCGCATTTATTTCATTAATGCTTCTCTAAATGCGCATTTACCCATAGAAAATTCTGTCAAGTTAATTCACTTAAATGCTACTTCTAATGAGCATTTAGCAGTTTGCGACCCTGATTCGATATTCGAAAAACTGCTACTCGCTACTTTTTGCTCATCTCTGACTTGAACTCGTTTCATTAGTTGTCAATTTTGTTTACTGTCAGATTTTTTTTGCTTAGGCTGTGTGCCAATCGGAAACTTTTGACTCGGATTGATACTCAGGGTATAGTATAAATTTTGACACAAAAAAAATTTTGATAAATTTTTGACACAAGCGAAAATTAAAAAAAGCATATCTTAGTTGCATTGAAGTTTGGTAAAGTTAAGAGGAGGGTTGTGTAAAATATATTAGCTAAATTATTTTGACTTTTATTTCTGAAAAACTAGTATTGCTTGATGATGTTTCTGGATGATGTTAATATTCAGAATATATTAATTTTTCATTAAAGTAATGTGCGGGCGGTGGTGTAGTACTCAAAATGTAATGTATATAAGGATTTATAAATCTAATTATAGAGTATAAATATACAGTATTTTGGATTTTGAAAATTTTACCTTCAGGTAAATTGCATACAAATGGGGAAATAAAATAAGAGCCACACATTATTAAACAAATAGCCGCACATGCCTATTGATGGTTTACAGTATTTTTCCAGCAGGTCTTTTCTCCAATATAATTTTTTTTTAAATTAGTCCTTGTTTGTTATTCGGTTTAAGCAATTCTGTCCAAAAATAAATGACAGCTGTCCATACTTTTCCAATGGTATATTGATAACGAAGATTGTAAAAGAAATGATAAAGTTATTTGAAGTTTTGTGAAAATAATCTAAAAAAATACATGAAAACATTATTATCATTAATGCAATTGCAAATATTTTCAAATTTTTGATGCGGATTGAACGAACTTTTTCAGGCCTATAACTTGATACAGTTTATTTGCTAACAACTATTACACTTGTTAATATATATACGGAAAACATGGTTTTTGGAGGTTTTTGCAAAATGGTTTAGCTTACTGACGGATTTCGGAATAGCCAAAATATTTTGGGAAGCACCGTAAAATACATCAAGGTTAATTTTAGAATGGGTACAACTGGAACTGTTTTTTCAAAGCACGTGTTCAAATTTTATTTATTTATTTATTTATTGGCCAAACAAGGCAAATTACTTATTCTAACAGGTTTTTTTTATGGTTTTTTTATGGTTTTTTTATGGTTTTTGTATGGTTTACTAAAAATTTGCAACTTCGGGTGTTGCAAGGTCAAGACTAAGTGAGATTTTTTTGGAGTGCGTGTTAAGTTTTAAGGTTTTTAGGTTCGGTGGACAACATTTTAGCACTGCTACTGATTTTTTTTTTCATTAGTATATTTTAGGTCTGTTCCCGTACTCTAAAGTTTTAGTCCAATTTACCAGTTTTTACCAGTTTTAGTCCGAGAAGCGTTCCCGTACTCGAAAAAATGGTAAAAGAGAGTGCAATCGAGAGAGTAAAACATTTCCCCTCCTTGTCAAAACTTGCAAGTTTTAGTCCGAGAAATTTCTTCGGGTAAAATTGGCAAAAGTGTCAAACAGCCTAAAATCAGCTGTTTACAAGTTAGCAAAGAAATTGCGATACATCAAAACTTCTTTGAAACTATTAAAATGGAAACCAGAAACATGGGAAAATGTGTAAAAACAAATATATATGCTAAGCATCAGAATTAATTTCAATATTATTAAAATCTCAAGCATTTCGTTTGCTCTGACGATTCTCCATATCAAGCCAACGCTGAACAAACATTCTTATTTGACAGTTTTTACAATTTTAGTCCGAAAAGCGTTCCCGTACTTTTTTGTGTTTTTCTCTATTTTCGAGAGATTTTTTCTTATTCTCAGACTTTTGACAGTTTTACCATTTTTAGTCCAAAAAGTACGGGAACAGACCTTTTATAAATGGAATAAAATGATATCAAAAACATGTTGAATGAAAATAATTATGAATAAATCGATGGTTAAGTACACTAAACTGATAAGTTCAAAATTTTGCATGTGCAGAAACGTCGATTTTGTTTTTACATTTCAATATATTTCAGTACAAAATACTAATTTGAACTACATATGTACTGAGCAGCATTCATTGGTTATGCATTTTCAACAAATCAACACAATATAGATATTATATTGACGACGACCTATTTTTGTCAAAAGACCAAATGGTTTTTGTTTAATTTTTATACATGTTTACACAAATATTGCTTTAATAATCTTATTTTACGCAAATCAACAGTATTTATTAAACATATATAATTTTGACTAAAAAAAATATTAGAAAACGCAGCAGTTAACTTTTCGTGCTTCATTTGGCACAGTAAAAATGACAATTCAATTTCAATAGACAGAATTTTTGTTCAACTCAGAATTTTCCTTCCTACCACGAGTGAAAAGTTTCCGATTGGCACATAGCCTTGTTCGGCATGTTCGAATACTTGTCAATGCATGTTCGATTACTTGTCAATTTAAATTCACATTTGACGCTTCTCCCTAATGTGAACACTTGACATTTGGTTGAATTTTCGAACTTCTAAATGCGCATTTAGAAATCAGTGTGAACGTACTATAAAGAAAGGTGCCCTTCTATAATTTGACCAAGATCGAGAAAAATGCGTTTAAAGTTTTTCTTAGCATGCATTTAATATGCATTTTTATCTCAAAAAACTTCCAATTATAAAAAAAACTTTTGGCATCGATTCGATTTTTGGATTGTCTTCGTTCAACTTCGGTTATGATCGATACTGTTAGGTTGATTTTTGTTCTTTACATAGCTTCTGCTCATATTCTTTAAACTTTTGACGTAGAATTACGTCTTACAGCGCGATTTGTATGGGGTCGTTTTAACAGATTTTTTCAAGGTCATTAGGCAACGTTTTTGGCGAATACTTTGGGTATACCTACAGCCTTTAATACTCTTCGTTCAAAGATAATATATATATTAAAATAGCAGATATATCCTGCGCTGAATGAATATCTAACTTTGGATTTTGTCACTATTATATTAAAGTCTCAAAATAGTAAAATATAAGAGGAAAAATTCATGTTTTAATATAAGAAAATCAATCATCAGCTGCTTATGTGCCTGCTGCTTTCTTTGTTTTTCTTTCGTTGTTTATGCTTGTATGCTGTGGTTTTGCACGAACTGATTGGTTCGCTTTGGCAGCACTGTAAGCATTAGTTCGCATTGGGTTTATGTATGCACTACTGTTCTAGTATTCTATTTTGAAACCAGAGTTCATGAACCTCTTTTCAACTCAGTCAATGAACTCAAACTGTCAAATTTAACGAAATGGGTCTGTGATCCGGTTGGATTTAACTCTTATGAAAAAAACGAGTTGGATCATATTTCTTTTTATGCTTTTACCCAATAGATGGCGTAAAATTTTAATTTGGATTCCACATTCCACTAGCACTAGCGAGTGTAGTTTGCAAACTATACATCGAACAGAAAGTGTAGCTAGCAAACTAAATATCAGACAGAGACGAGAGGAAAGGACATGTGCTCAGCGTGAAATATAGTAACCATACGATTTTTTAAAAATCGGGGTCTTAAATTTAATTTGAAATTAGTAGTTAAACTGACTGTAGCTCGCAAACTATATATCGGGCAGAGACGAAAGTGGCACCAATGGAAAGTGCATTTGCTTCGCCTTCTTTTCAACTACTACTATGTTCACACTGAGATCAAATTAGGTAATTTCGTGAGA
Organism: Tetanocera ferruginea; assembly: GCA_958299015.1. Taxonomy (NCBI): domain Eukaryota; kingdom Metazoa; phylum Arthropoda; class Insecta; order Diptera; family Sciomyzidae; genus Tetanocera; species Tetanocera ferruginea. The sequence continues at coordinate 83,298,406 of OY282641.1, read as the reverse complement.
TAATTTCGAAATTGTACAAAAGTGTTCACACTGGGCTTAGATAATTTCGTTTGACATTTGATTTATTTTTTTGTCAATTCATTATTGGCCACATTCAGCATACTCAATAGTTGCCAACTTAAATGTTCAATTAAAAATAGAAAATTCTTACTCAAAGTAAGTTTGCAAAACTATTTCGCACATAACCGTACATCTTTTCAATTGTACAACTTGAAACAGTGTTAATTCATTGAAAGCACTGCTCACCCAAGTTTCACTGAATGGGTTGGTACCCGAAGGGTCAAAAAAGTAAATTATCTGAATGTGGCCATTATCATGTGCCATGTATAATTTTGACGGCTCAGCTGGAATGGATAGCAAGATTGTTAATACGCCAAAAAAGGGGTGTGTTTAATTCACACTATATTCAGATTTCAGGGTTGCAGTGCATTTTTGCCTAATTTCGTGAGTAATTTAAACGAAATTACCTTGTTTGAGGTAATTTCCAAATCAATAAATTGTATGGGAAATTACCATAGTTCTTATACTATGTTCACACTGAGATCAAATAAGGTGATTTCGTGAGATAATTTCGAAATTGTACAAAAGTGTTCACACTGGGCTTAGATAATTTCGTTTGACGTTTGATTTATTTTTTTGTCAATTCATTATTGGCCACATTCAGCATACTCAACAGTTGCCAACTTAAACGTTCAATTAAAAATAGAAAATTTTTATTCAAAGTAAGTTTGCAAAGCTATTTCGCACATAGCCGTACATCTTGTCAATTGTACAACTTTAATTCATTGAAAACATTGCTCACTCAAGTTTCACTGAATGGGTTGCTACCCGAAGGGTCAAAAAAGTAAAATATCTGAATGTGGCCATTATCATGTGTCATGTATAATTTTGACGGCTCAACTGGAATGGATAGCAAGATTGTTAATACGCCAAAAAAAGGGTTTGTTTAATTCACACTATATTCAGATTTCAGGGTTGCAGTGCATTTTTGCCTAATTTCGTGAGTAATTTAAACGAAATTACCTTGTTTGAGGTAATTTCCAAATCAACAAATTGTATGGGAAATTACCATAGTTCTTAGATCATTTCAGTAGAAATTACACAAAACTCGAAATTACCTAATTTCATCTCAGTGTGAACATAGTATAAGTCAATGAACTCAACCTGTCAAACTCAACAAAATGATCGAAAATATTTGAAATTTTGCTTGTTTCTTTTTGCTTGCTCATTTAATCATACTAACTATTTAACGTTTTCTTTGTTTTGGCATCGGTAAGTAGTCCATAATTGAGTGTTATTCATTTATTTTTTTAATTTTTGGAAGATCAATAAAAATACGTGCAAAATGACAAAACAATCGGACCAAAGAGACAAAGTAGAAGAGGTTACAACTTAAACGGAATTCTACGTCTACACTTACGATACTATGGAAACTGTTTCTTTTTTTTTACTCGTTAGTCTTTGGTTCTTGACTTTGTTTGCCTTCTGCTCATTCCTTGATTTTTGCCGAAAGAATTTTTAAAAGCATAAATAGTATCTTTTTAGTTACAGATACATTTGCTTACCAAATTTCATCAAAATCGGTTTATCCGTTTTGACGTGTATAAGCCAGACATAGTTGGTTAAATAAAGCGCCCTCTCATGAAATTTTTCTGAAATTTAAATAGCCTCGATTCTTTTGCAGAGTCAGGTTATTTCATGTACCAAATTTTAGTAAAATCGGTCAAGTCATTTAGGAGTTATTGAGTCTTAACAATGCACTTCTGAAAGCGCCCTCTTACGCAGTGTTTGGAATTTTTTATATTTTATGTTTCATCTTGGGTGCAGTTGAACGTGCATACCAAATTTCATTGAAATCGGTTAAGGCGTTAGGAGTTATTATAGAGTGCCACGCCCACATACTTCCACCCACATTTTTACCTATGCTTAATATTGGTTGCAGTTGAACCTTCATACCAAATTTCGTTGAAATCGGTCCAGGCATTTAGGAGTAATTATAGAATGCCACGCCCACATACTTCCACCCACATTTTTAACCTATGCTTTATATTGGTTGCAGTTGAACCTTCAACCAAATTTCATTGAAATCGGTCCAGGCGTTAAGGAGTTATTGAGTCTTAAAAATACACTACTTAAAGTGCATCTTGCGGAAGGTTTTTGAAATTTTTTATATATTTTTGTTTTATCTTGGGTGGAGTTGAACGTTCATAGCAAATTTCATTGAAATCGGTCTAGGCGTTTAGAAGTTAATATGGAGTGCCACGCCCATAGATTTGCGCCCACTTTTTTACACCTCCTATGTTCTTTCTCCATATCAAACGTACTCGGTGTCCAAATTTCAGCTCAATCGGATAAACGGTGCGCGAGCCTATACGGAACAGACAGACAGACAGACAGAGGGACAAACATTTGATTTTATGTATTAGATGTTATCTTGGGCGCAGTCGAACCTTCATACCAAGTTTCATTGAAATCGGTCCAGGTGTTTAGGAGTAATTATAGAGTGCCACGCCCACATACTTCTGCCCACTTTGTTAACCTTTGCTTTGTATTGGTTGCCGTTGCACCTTCTTACCAAATTTCATTGAAATCGGTCCAGACGTTAAGGAGTTATTGAGTCTTAAAAATGCACAACTTAAAGCGCCCTCTTGCGGAAGATTTTGAAATTGTTTATATATTTTTATTTTATCTTGGGTGGACTTGAACGTTCATACCAAATTTCATTAAAATCGGTACAGGTGTTAAGGAGTTATTATGTCTTTAAGCGCCCTCTTGCGGAAGTCTTTGGAATTTTTTATAGCCTATGTTTTATCTTGGGCGCAGTTGAACGTTCATACAAAATTTCATTGAAATCGGTTCAGGTGTTAAGGAGTTATTATATAGTGCCACGCCCATATACTTTCGCCCACTTTTTTACCTATGCTTTATCTTGGGTGTAGTTGAACCTTCATACCAAATTTCGTTGAAATCGGTCCAGGAGTTTAGGAGTTATTGATAAAGCGCCCTCTTGCGGAAGTCTTTGGAATTTTATATAGCCTATGTTTTATTTTGGGAGCAGTTGAACCTTCATGCCAAATTTCATTGAAATCGGTCGAGGCGTTTAGAAGTTATTATATAGTGCCACGCCCACATATTTCCGCCCACTTTTTTACACTCCTTTGTTCTTTCTCTCTATGAAAGGTACTCGGTGTCCAAATTTCAGCTCAATCGGATAAGCGGTGCGCGAGCCTATACGGAACAGACAGGCTGACAGGAGGACAAACATTTGATTTTGTATATAAGAAGATATATGAAGATGTAGGAAAAGTTTTTTTGAATAAAAATCCTTAATTAAATGACTTTATTCGATCATTAATATCATTGCAACTTAATAATTTTTTAGCTGCTATATAATTGAAAAATGTTATTAATGCGTAAGTAACAACACCTTCAAATAAATCGTGCATGGGGTTTGCTGTACACTGATCAAACGTATCATAATGTAAATAATTTAAAATGCAATAAAACTTAATGCCTTTCGATATATTCAAATCGGATTCTCTATAAACTTAATTATCTTTGTTTAAGCTAAAACGTAATTGCACTTCAGATTCTTTAAAAACTATGGAAATATCTTTTCTATGAATCTCACAGAAACGACAAAAGTACACAGTAAAAAATATGAGGATAAATTTTATGCTATTTGGCATGCATATATAAATCCATACCAAATATGTTATAAAATTTAAACCATAAAATCCTGTAAGCCAAATTTATGCAAAGTTGGTATAGATTTTATCCGAAAAGTGTATAAAATGTATTTACACCAGGTTGGTGTACATTTTTATAATCAAAAGTATAACATCTTTTTAAACCACATTTGGTTACTTTATATAGCATAATTATATACAAATATATGGCACATATGTAAACACACATTAAATATTGTAATATGTGTTACATTTAAAGTCATAAATCAGGATTAATATCTCGATTGAATTTGTTTTTATATTTTTTTATATTTTCAAAAACAAATCAGAAAATTTGCATGTTCGATCATGTTGGCAGAGCTTCAAATTCAAGCGCAATATTTTTGTATTATTATGTTTTTACAAAAAAATATGCAACATATTATTTGCGCATAACATGATTACTGACTGAAGAACAAATGCAAACTGATTGTCTGCTATTATCGCGGAAGTTCGCTTCACAAACTCGACTTTTACGTGAAAGCCGAGTGGCTCCATGAGGTTTTCGTGTGTATAACTGGAATATAAGTTAATTTTTATTTGTCCGAATAAATGAGAATCTTAGACTTGGCTTAATTGGCACTATGTGCCAGTGTAGTATCTTTATTGAAGGCTCTTCTTAGAGTAACTTATTAATAATCAAAACACATACTTAAAATACTCAATGTTGTTTTATTATTGTTGCTACTGCTGACATCGTCTCTACCTGTGTGCTATTGTTGTCGTCGTCGCTGTTGTTGTTGTTCTTCTTGTTCTGTTGCTGTTGTTGTTTTTGTGGCTGTTTTTGTTGTTGTTGATATTGCAGCTACTGCCAATACCGTCTCTACCTGTGTGCTATTGTTGACGTAGTCGCTGCACAGTGTGCTACTACGACGATGGCAGACCCTTACGTTGCAGAAAAGATTTGAGTGGATTTGGATCGGATGCGCGTGTTAATTTTCAGTGGAAAGGCACAGTTAGGTGACACTTGCTAACTTATATATATTCTATATAAATAAAACTCAAACGTCGTTCGTTGGTAATTGCATCAGTTGAGAACGGCTGGACCGATTTGGAAAAATTTTTTTTTTAAATGTTCGTCGTAGTCCAACTTAGGTTTTTGCGGAAATAAAAATTGACCACGCCCACTTTAACGCCCACTTTTTTCGATTTATCTAAAACCGGAAAACGGCTGCACCGATTTGGCTAATTATTTTTTTAAAAGTTCGTAGTAATCCAATTTTAGATTTCACGGAAAGAAAACTTGACTACGCCTACTTTATTCGATTTATCTAAAATCGGAAAACGGCTGCACCGATTTAGCTAATTCTTTTTAAATGTTCGTAGAAATCCAATTTAAGTTTTAACTGAAAGAAAAATTTACCACGCCCACTTTTGCGCCCACTGTTTTGATATATATATCTAAAATCGCAGAATGCCTGGGTTGATTTTTATAATTTTTTATAAATGTTTGTAATAGTCTACAAAAGTTTTTTACATAAAGAAAAATTGTCCTCTTCCAAGGTATTACACTTGTAATCAATCGTCAAAGAAATTTCAACGGCGGAAAAGAGGAAATCCAGTGTCAGGTTACCCCAATTTATTTTCGACCGACTCATTAGGTTGCATTTGCACAGTCGATCCAAGAAACGATGAGTGCTTCTGTTTACGTTTGCTGTTAGTCAACGTTCGTGGCAGAACATCATTCCAAGATTTGCGTACTATAAATGGTGAACTGTGTGACACATATAGAGAAGCGTGTCAACGTTTGCGATTGTTAGAAAATGACAATCATTGGATATACACCCTCGGAGATGCTGGGCTTTCGTCAAATCTTCATCAAATACTAACGCTGTTTTCGATAATTATCTCGACATGCTTTCCATCCAAACCAACTGATTTGTGGAGCAAATACAAAGATGCCATGTGTGTTGATATTTTGCATCAGATGCGTATTAGAACATCAAATCAAAATTTGCAACTGAGCGAGGAAATTTACAACGAGGCTTTGATATTAATTGAGAACATGTGCTTGATGATGTCGAACAAGGCATTATATGACTTATGCATGACAGCTCTCAATCGTCCGATGCACGACGCATTCAATCAAGATTTGCGACGCAAAAAGCAATATGATTGCGAAGCCTTGAGGGAATTAGTTCGAACGAGCGTTCCACCGTTGAATCGACAACAAAAATGTGCGTATAACACTCTTATGAAAGTTGTGAACGGTGGAACTCGAGGGATTTTTTTTGACGCTCCCGGTGGAACTGGAAAAACTTTTTTGCTCGCGTTGATTTTGGCAACGATACGCTCGCAGAATGATACTGCACTTGCACTTGCTTCATCAGGAATAGCAGCTACGTTGTAGGAAGGCGGTCGAACTGCTCATTCAGCACTCAAGTCGCCATTGAATATGCAAATCAATGAAAATTCAACATGCAACATTTCCAAGAACAGTGCGATGGCCAAAGTTTTGCAACAAAGCAAACTGATCGTTTTGGATGAGTGTACAATGGCGCATAAAAAGTCTTTGGAGGCATTAGACAAAACGATGCAAGAATTACGAAACAATCAAAACCAGTTTAGTGGTGCGATGATTCTGTTGGCAGGTGATTTTCGTCAAACATCGCCAGTGATTCCACGATCAACTCCAGCCGATGAACTTAATGCGTGTTTGAAGTCGTCCGTTTTGTGGAGACACGTCAAGAAACTCAAATTGACTGTGAACATGCGTGTCGAGCTGCAGAACGATCAATCTGGATAAGTATTTTCAAAACAATTGCTGGACATTGGCAACGGCAAAATCACGGTTGACATTTTAGCCATTTTTTTAGTCAGTTCACCGAATCAAAATCCGAACTCATCCGAAAGGTTTTTCCAAACATTGCACAAAATTTCAAAAATCATGATTGGTTGAGCGAACGTGCTATATTGGCTGCGAAAAACATTGATGTCGACAAATTGAATCTTAAGATACAATCTGAAATAGTGTCGAATTGATGACGTATAAATCGGTGGATTCTGTTACTTCCCAAGATGATGTCGTCAACTATCAAACGGAGGTTTTAAACTCGCTGGAATTACCCGGATTACCGCCTCACAATCTCCAACTGAAAGTCGGGTCGATCCCAATGATTCCGACCGACATGCCATTCGATTTTAAACGCTTGCAGATTCCGGTAAGGCTTGCATTTGCAATGACAATTAAAAAGTCTCAAGGGCAGTCATTGCGTGTTTGAGGCATTAATCTTGAAAATCCATGCTTCTCGAATGGTCAATTGCCACCATAAACACCATCAGCATTATTTGTTTTCGCTCCAGATAACAAAACAAAAAATGTCGTGTATCATAGATCAGAGGTGTCAAACTATCGATGGCACTATCAAAAGTTTCATATTTTTGTGACTATCAATGAGTATTGATAGTTTTATTTTTATTAAAAAAACTATCGATAGTTCAGTAGGACTATCGAACATCTCTACTGAACATTAAAAAATAACCAAAGCGCGGGTAAGTTGTTTTTTAGTAGGAATAATTAATTCTGAATGTAAAGTATATCGAAAGTATTAAGTTTTAAAGAACATATGCTGTTATTTTAGTTGGTTTTTGTCATTTTTAATTGTTTCCTTTTTTATACTGTTACCAGCGACTAAAAAATTGACCACGCCCACTTTAACGCCCACTTTTTTCGATTTATCTAAAACCGGAAAACGGCTGCACCGATTTGGCTAATTATTTTTTTAAAAGTTCGTAGTAATCCAATTTTAGATTTCACGGAAAGAAAACTTGACTACGCCTACTTTATTCAATTTATCTAAAATCTGAAAACGGCTGCACCGATTTAGCTAATTCTTTTTTAAATGTTCGTAGAAATCCAATTTAAGTTTTAACTGAAAGAAAAATTGACCACGCCCACTTTTGCGCCCACTGTTTTGATATATGTATCTAAAATCGCAGAATGCCTGGGTTGATTTTTATAATTTTTTATAAATGTTTGTAATAGTCTACAAAAGTTTTTTACATAAAGAAAAATTGTCCTCTTCCAAGGTATTACACTTGGAATCAATCGTCAAAGAAATTTCAACGGCGGAAAAGAGGAAATCCAGTGTCAGGTTACCCCAATTTATTTTCGACCGACTCATTAGGTTGCATTTGCACAGTCGATCCAAGAAACGATGTGTGCTTCTGTTTACGTTTGCTGTTAGTCAACGTTCGTGGCCGAACATCATTCCAAGATTTGCGTACTATAAATGGTGAACTGTGTGACACATATAGAGATGCGTGTCAACGTTTGCGATTGTTAGAAAATGACAATCATTGGATATACACCCTCGGAGATGCTGGGCTTTCGTCAAATCTTCATCAAATACTAACGCTGTTTTCGATAATTATCTCGACATGCTTTCCATCCAAACCAACTGATTTGTGGAGCACATACAAAGATGCCATGTGTGTTGATATTTTGCATCAGATGCGTATTAGAACATCAAATCAAAATTTGCAACTGAGCGAGGAAATTTACAACGAGGCTTTGATATTAATTGAGAACATGTGCTTGATGATGTCGAACAAGGCATTATATGACTTATGCATGACAGCTCTCAATCGTCCGATGCACGACGCATTCAATCAAGGTTTGCGACGCAAAAAGCAATATGATTGCGAAGCCTTGAGGGAATTAGTTCGAACGAGCGTTCCACCGTTGAATCGACAACAAAAATGTGCGTATAACACTCTTATGAAAGTTGTGAACGGTGGAACTCGAGGGATTTTTTTTGACGCTCCCGGTGGAACTGGAAAAACTTTTTTGCTCGCGTTGATTTTGGCAACGATACGCTCGCAGAATGATACTGCACTTGCACTTGCTTCATCAGGAATAGCAGCTACGTTGTAGGAAGGCGGTCGAACTGCTCATTCAGCACTCAAGTCGCCATTGAATATGCAAATCAATGAAAATTCAACATGCAACATTTCCAAGAACAGTGCGATGGCCAAAGTTTTGCAACAAAGCAAACTGATCGTTTTGGATGAGTGTACAATGGCGCATAAAAAGTCTTTGGAGGCATTAGACAAAACGATGCAAGAATTACGAAACAATCAAAACCAGTTTAGTGGTGCGATGATTCTGTTGGCAGGTGATTTTCGTCAAACATCGCCAGTGATTCCACGATCAACTCCAGCCGATGAACTTAATGCGTGTTTGAAGTCGTCCGTTTTGTGGAGACACGTCAAGAAACTCAAATTGACTGTGAACATGCGTGTCGAGCTGCAGAACGATCAATCTGGATAAGTATTTTCAAAACAATTGCTGGACATTGGCAACGGCAAAATCACGGTTGACATTTTAGCCGACTGTATTCAATTTCCCGTCGCTTTCTGTCAGTTCACCGAATCAAAATCCGAACTCATCCGAAAGGTTTTTCCAAACATTGCACAAAATTTCAAAAATCATGATTGGTTGAGCGAACGTGCTATATTGGCTGCGAAAAACATTGATGTCGACAAATTGAATCTTAAGATTCAATCTGAAATAGTGTCGAATTGATGACGTATAAATCGGTGGATTCTGTTACTTCCCAAGATGATGTCGTCAACTATCAAACGGAGGTTTTAAACTCGCTGGAATTACCCGGATTACCGCCTCACAATCTCCAACTGAAAGTCGGGTCGATCCCAATGATTCCGACCGACATACCATTCGATTTTAAACGCTTGCAGATTCCGGTAAGGCTTGCATTTGCAATGACAATTAACAAGTCTCAAGGGCAGTCATTGCGTGTTTGAGGCATTAATCTTGAAAATCCATGCTTCTCGAATGGTCAATTGACACCATAAACACCATCAGCATTATTTGTTTTCGCTCCAGATAACAAAACAAAAAATGTCGTGTATCATAGATCAGAGGTGTCAAACTATCGATGGCACTATCAATAGTTTCATATTTTTGTGACTATCAATGAGTATTGATAGTTTTATTTTTATTAAAAAAACTATCGATAGTTCAGTTCGAACTATCGAACATCTCTACTGAACATTAAAAAATAACCAAAGCGCGGGTAAGTTGCTTTTTAGTAGGAATAATTAATTCTGAATGTAAAGTATATCGAAAGTATTAAGTTTTAAAGAACATATGCTGTTATTTTAGTTGGTTTTTGTTATTTTTAATTGTTTCCTTTTTTATACTGTTACCAGCGACTAAAAATCCGATAGTGCCATCGATAGCGCTATCGATGGTTTCCTTCTTTTGAGACTATCGTGAGTATTGATAGTTTTTTTGAAAACGATCGAAACTATCGATGGTGAGACCATCGATAGTTTGACACCTCTATCATAGATCATTGCAATGAACGAAATTATGTTACAACTGAGCAATCCAAAAAATATTTTTTTTTTTTAATTGGTTACCTGACCAGAGATCTTCAATCAAAATGTAAATAAAACACCATAAAATTCATAGTACTTATTTTCAAATCAAATGTAAAACAAACATACCCCAAACTGTCGGGTCAGCTATCAAAAATAAAAAAATACTTTATTTCAGCTGCGGTTAACGGTATTTGAACAATATTTGATATGACGGTTCAGTGCACCTACCATTTGTTTTTTAAATATCAATCCGCCACGACTTTGCAACGGAATCACACTTTCAGTAAAAATAAAAATTGAAGGCAAAACAACGTTTGCCGGGTCAGCTAGTGATATTTATAAATTTATGGTATAAAAATGATACTTTTTTGGAGTAAAATAGATGTTTGAATGGAAATACAAGTTTTATACTATAGAGTGGCATGAAACTTATAATAAATTTAGAATAAAACAAATTTATACCACATTAATGTTATAAAAAAGATAAAATTTACCCTCAAACTTTTTACTGTGTAGATAGTAGAAGTAACAATTAAAAAAAAATTTTTTGCAAATATTTGTTTTCACCCACTATACGCCCCACCCTAAGATTTCTGAAAGCAAAATACTGAGTTGTAGGTTTATTACTCCGCAGCGTTTGTACAAATGAAATGAGATCAATCTGCTGCATAACCAAATTCAAAATTTGGACTTTGGAAATGATAGACAACATGAGAACCATTGGTTTTGCTATCGGCGTCTTCTGTACACGGTTAAAAATTTTGGACTAGTTTTTAATCCAAACTTTGGTTTAAAAGTATTTTTAATCCAAAAAGTACTATTTTTTATCCCACACTTTAGTTTAATTTGTTTTTAATCCAAAAAAGTTTAAGTTTAAGACTATTTTTGGACTGAAAATTTACATTAATTTAGTATTTTTAGGAAAAAGTATTTGTTACCTATGATTGAAAACTACTACTGCTACGAAATTTACGCTAAATATAATTGTTAATGTTGTTAAAGCATCGGAAGTTTATTTTTAATTGAATGAAACAAATTGCTTATTAAAATCTGAACCAAAATATTATTATATTCATTATTACATTAAGCAGAGTTTTATAATACAAAATAAGTGTATTCATGCCAAGCGGCAAGCTTGTATTTTGAGCAATTAGTTATTTTTATCAGACAGATTGTGTGATCGTCGCCTAAAGTCGATTGCTCTTTTGGAGAGATATGTCAGCTGTTAACTTGTTAACAGTCAACTTTCAGCATGCATATAAACAGCTGATTGCTGGTTTGTGATATATCTGGTTTGTGCAAACAGTTCTCCATACATTTCATTTATAAGGCTGATAAACTTATACGGTTTATATCATTTATAAGGGCATTGCCCATTTGCATGAATACCCTTAATGTATATATAGTGAAGTTCATGGCAATATAAAACTATGTTCACACTAAGGCCGAAAAGCTGTTTTTCAGGTGAGCAACTTTTCAGGAACAGGTGTTCACACTGGGAAAGACGCTTTTCATTTGACATATAATCATATCGCACACTAAATACAATACAGTCATAACTCGAAAAACATAACTTTTTAGAAGAAGCGAAAAAGAAAACTCTTTGATTGAAACTGCAGAAGAAAAGCAATTTTCATTTAAACACACAAACTTCATTCTTCCAGTTAATGAAGAAAATAATGAAAAGATAGTGAGATATGTATTTTCTGAATTAATTTATAACAAAAAGCTGATATCGAAAAATTTTGAGTTGTGACAGCTTTGTATTTAGTGTGCGATATGTTTCTTATTACTGCGTTCTCTTGCGATTGTTGTATGTAGCTGAATTTCTGGCCACTTCCGCATATATATGCATATTCTTAAAAAAAAATCGTTAGTTTTCTCCTCCTAGAGCACTAAATATATTGCCTCAGGCAGCTCACTTCACTTTACACACACTTCGCATTTTTCTTGTCAATTTCAACAAGATGATTAAATCCAATATGTGAATCAATATGTAAATACAAACAGACAAACGAAACGTTTGTGGATTAAAAAGTAATCCTTTTCGGATTACAATACTTTAAACTTTTTTTGGACTACAATCTAATCCTTTTTGGATTATAATATTTTATACTTTCTGTGGATTAAAAATTATTCCTTTTTGGATTAAAAAATTTTAAACTTTTTGCGGATTAAAAATAAATTCTTTTTAGATTGAAAAATTTAAAACTTTTCATTGGATTAAAAAGTAATCTTTTTTGGTCGTGTCCTATATGTAATCCAAAAAAAAATTAAAATTTAGCCCAGGATTTTTAACCGTGTATGTGAGGTAGTAGGTATAGATGATGAAGTAGAAGGCAAAAATGAATCTTGAATGTTGCTGATTACAAAGACATAATAACGCACATTAGCAGATGGAGGAGAGGGTCACATGCATAAAGGTAACCCAACAAATCATTAGGAAGTTAAAATTTACATTTCACCACAATGAGTTCACTGTCACTTTGCTAGCCAAAACCTATATTTGTTGCACTCTGTTATTGTGTAGTTGTAATATAAAATAAAAAGACATTGTTTTTGTAAAAACTAAACATCCTTTTAACAGCAAACCATCAAAGAAGAGCTCCTGAGTAGAATAGAGGATGTAATTGCGTGCGCGTATTTGTAAGGTTTAAAGGTTTAAGGTTTTTTAAAAGTGGTCAGCGAGCCCATAGTGCGACTCAAAATTTAACTATAACATTTAAAACTAGCATTAAATTATGAGAGAAATAAACTTACCAAATAATTTTACAAGCAATGTCTATCACAAAATATATTCACAAAGAAATCATTCCCGTAACAGAACAATAAAATTTTATGCGTCTACATCACGAAGTGCCGACTGAAAACTCGAACGCAACCTCGATAATAGTTTTTGTTGATCGATGAATTCAGTTCAGCGAGTGAATGAAATTTCAACTGAGTTTTGATTTTTCTCTTATATCGAACTTTAAATTCTAAAATCCACAATAAAAGGAGAAAAATTGCGATTCTTCTTTCTTCAAAAATATATATCTCAGTAACCAGGTATCTCACACAATCGATGAATATATCAAAATATTTGTATTTAAATTATATATAAACTTCCTTGACATTGAAATGACGTCACTTAATTTGTACTTATGTTCCGAAACATTACGCCTAAAAATCAGTATTTTGCTTTCAGAAATCGTAGGGTGGGGCCATAGTGGGTGAAAAAATTTTGTAAAAATTTTTGTTTTTCTACTGGTAACTTCTTATCACTATCTAGCATTGATCTAGGAAAATAGTTCACCTTATATGAACAAAAACCATCTTGAACCAATGTTTCTTAAACGCATTCATATTAAAAGCTATTTTTAAAAAGTTGGCGGTTCGAAATTCATCGAAGAGCAGAATCCTTCGGCCAAATTGCTTAAAATGCTGTAAGTTTTCAGTTTTTCAATCCCGCTTCGTTGCAAAAATCTCATCCCATACATTTCACTGCGCCTTAATGTACATACAGTGGTAGCCACAAGTTTAGCACACTAAGCATGTATTGTTTTCAAAAGTAAATAATATTCTCTAATAATCTTAATTGAGCCAAAAGTTTGTGGTAAAGTGCTGAATAGGGTGTGATTAGTATGTACCGTTATTTGTTTTCTCTTTCTTTTGTGCACTGTATTACTTCGCTCGTTTAATTGCAAGTAATACGTAGAATTGGCTGGACACAAATTTAGCACATCTTATTAATGGTGTTATTAACTGTATTTTTCTCCTGATTTAATTAATTGTTTGGTAAGTTTCGAAAACATTTTTATAACTTGAAGTGGTTATTTGACAAAATTTATAATCAGACATGGCGTAATGAAAATGGTGCACGGAAGCGCAGCGACAGATGATTCAGCAATGGAACACCACTGGAAAAACAGTCGCGAGTTAGCAAAACTTTTAAATTGCTCCAGGAAGATGGTATGCAACGCATTAAGTAATATTGAAACCTAAGGGACCATCAAAAATATAAAATAGTGTCTTCTTATATTAAGAAAAACAACAAAAAAGAGATCTCTTTGGTTTATAGAGCCTCAGTAGCGGACCCATTTAAGAGCTTTAATAAAATAAAAAACATATGTTTCGGAAAAATTTGGCGTAAATGTCTCCTAAAGAACTATTAGGAGAAGACTTAATGAAAAAAATTTGCATGGATGCATCGCTTAGCGAAAGTCACACCTGTCAAAAAAAAAATTGAGGAGTCGAATTTAATTTGCCCATGAGCATTTAGATAAACTAATGATTTTTTGTAAAATGTCCTCTGGAGTGACGAATAAAAATTTTTCGGTTGGGATCTGACGGAACACAATACTTTTGGCGTCCACCAAACATGCAGCACAACACAAAATACAGTTATGAGACAGTTAAGCATGGTGGTGGAAATGTGATCATGTGGGCTGCGTTTTCTGGGCACGGTGTTAGTCCCATACGCAAAATTGATACATGGATGGATCAGTATGTTTACAAAAACTTACTGTTAAGTGCAATGACTCCATATGCAGATTAAAACATGCCACTTATGTGGCGTTTTATGCACGACAACGATCCAAAACACACATAACGAACAGGGAAGAGTTGCTTCGACAAGAACAGTGCAGAAGTTTTAAAATGGCCAGCTCAATCACCGGATCTCAATCCCATTGAGAATATTTGGAATGATGTAGAGCAACATATTACTACAGTAAAACCTAAAAATTTGGCTGATCTGTGGATCGAAATTCAAAAGGCTTGGAACGCAATATTAAGGGAGCGTTGCATAAAACTGGTGGATAGTATGCCAAGAAGATGTGCAGCTGCTATTAAAAATCATGGATGTCCAACTAAATTTAAAGTTTTTAACAAAATGTTCTGCTTAGTTTAGTATTTTCTTCTATTTAAATAAAGTTTTGTAATATGTGCTAAATTGCTGTCCAATCTTTTTCTGTATTAGTTGTATTTTAAAACGAATAAAATCGAAATGCAACAATATTACCTAACAAAAGTAATGTTACTTTATCACTGAATCATTAGTAACACATTTGTAAAAACAGTTATTAATATAAATGAAAACAAAAGGAAATATTTGATTTAATAAGTTACATGCTCCTAATGTGCTAAACTCGTGTCCACCACTGAATATCCATCTATGCATATGCACATGCAATATATTTATATGTATATATATATATATATATTAGGCCGGATCGATTTGTGGGGAGGCAAAAAAATCGCCCATTGCTCTGGGATAATCGTATTCTAGGGATCAAAATAAGAAACTTTGCCGAAGGAACCATACCTCTAAAACGAATTCTGATGTCCCCCAATTTGGGTCGAACTTTTGAGTAGGGGCAAATTTTGAAAAATCCCACTTTGACCCATTTAGAGTGCTCCAATCGAGTCCAAATGTATGAACGACCCCACTAACTTTGGAGGCCCGGCCCACCCATGCCAGTGGCACAGCTCCTGGAACCCCTCTGTGGGGTTCCACATACAAACATTTCAAAAAATCGCCAGTTTTGGCACTTTACATGGAAAAATCAGCGAAATGCCTTTGTTTTCTTCTTTTTGGATTTTTTTTCTCTTTAGAAATTTATTCAACCCTTTTAAAAATGAAGGTATCACTATGTCACAATAGCAAATCGGAAAATTGCTTGTGTGCATTTTTTAAGGCACCACAAGACACAGCTGCATGTCGTAAACTTACTTGTGTAGTTTTTTTAAAGCACCTGCTTAAGAAATGAAGGTTGTTTTTACAACCCTTTTTGTGGGTATTTTATGGCACCTTCTTAAGAAATGCGCGTTTTATGCAAACATTTCAACAATTAAGGTATCACTGGAATGCACCGCAACCCTTTTAAAAAATTAAGGTATCACCGTGACACAATTGCAGATCCTAAAATTGCTTGTGTGCGTTTTTAAGCCACCACAAGACACAGCAGGTAGAATTGAAATTACCATTTCATTCTTATTACCTCGTCTCGTAGACCGAGGTGCGATATATAACGCAACAGTTTTTGTGAATGCATTAAGTCGTTGTGAAGAACTCAAAGTGTGAAGTGCTAATTTCAGACAAAAAAATATTTAAAAAAAAAATAATAAGTGAAGTTGACCATTCCAAATCAAAGTTTACAATGAATCCACCATCCTCTACACCGCAAGATGAAGCAACAACAACTATCGAAAACCCAATGAGTCATATACCCAAGCACGATGTTACTGAGATATTATTTTTACTTAAGCGAACGTGCTAAAACAGAACAAAAAAAGTTTTCCCATAAATCATTCACTATTCAAGTACAAGATAAGTTGAATGGAATTTGGGAAAAACTTGGTATGGAAATAATGCTGAAAAAAGTGTATTTAATAAATTGAATAAATTGCTTGACAAGTATCAAGATCAAATAAAGAGAAGAAACAAAACCCAACAATTTACAGAGTATGTAAAATCTCTGGAAACAATTTTTTATATTGGAACATGTAAATGCGATTTGAAGGCAGCTCCATGTGCATGTGGCTGGGTTCCCGAACGCCTCAAAGAGTTCATGCACGATCAACATAATCAGAGAAGACTAACAATGGATGCAGTTGTGATGGAAACTGAAGAGCAACGTCTATGTCATCAATGCCAACATACCAAGATCCCGATGATTCAACATACGCACCGCCACCGGTTCAAGAAGATATGGATAGAAGCACAAGTTCACAATACACAGAGAGATACGATTGTTTTAACTTTGCCTTGGTATGTGACAGATTTGGTGTGCCTGATAGAGTAGCATCGGCATTGGGAACCGCTCTTTTCCAAGATTTTAAACTGAAAGATAAGCATGGCAAACCTCTCATCATGGATAAATCGAAAGTTCTCAGAGAAAAAGAGAAAAGCAGACAAGAAGTGGTTCTCAAACGGTTAGATCATACCAATTTGTTAGCGTTTTCATTCGATGGCAGAAAAGATGATACTTTAACGACAGCTAAAGTTGATGAGAAGTATCATACTAGGATGGTAAAAGAACCTCATCTTGTTATTTTGAGAGAACCAATTCTGAATTGATTGGTTACGTAAGACTGGAACATAAACCGCTGAATACAAATTAACCAAATTAAATGATGTTTTCAACGATAAAAATATATCACTGGATGCATTAATTGGAATATGCACTGACGGTGAGCCGACAAACACTGGCCCACACGGTGGAATTATACGACGATTCGAATTGCTGTTAAAAAGACCATTGCATTGGTTTGCCTTCTACACTTCAACGAACTTCCGTTTCGGCATTTGTTTGAAGCTTTGGATAAATCAATCAGCACTGGACCAAGATCGGCAACCGGAAAACTGAGCCGTCAAATCGAAACTTGTGAAACTCTTCCGGTAAGTTATTGCTATCACTCATTTATTATAATTGTCAACCATTTTTAATTATTTTATTATTACACATTTTCAGGTGGTGGACGGCTTCCAGAAAATTGAGTTGCAAAATATGCCCCCGCTCCAGAAAAAAATTGAATTTTCCACCAATTCGAAGTACTTATACGACATGGCCCATGCAATTTCTAGCGGCGTGTTTCGGTGGATCTGGCTAACATCAAACCAGGGAAAATTGTACATTCTCGGTGGCTCATCAAGGCCGCTAGATATTACGCTTATATGTGACAACGGAAAATCCAGATGCAAATTTAAGAATTCTGGTTGAATTTATAATTAAATGTTATGTGCCAATGAACTTCAATATCAAGTATTACAGCTCTGTCGTGTACGGCAGTGCATTATTTTTCAACTTCATTAGTTGGTCACGATTTCTAGAACCTCGTTTACGCAAAATTGTCAATCGAGTAATTACAGATAATTCATATTATGCGCATTCCGGAAATATCTTGTTATCAATGTTGTTTGATGATAGCAAAGAAAAGCGCGACTGTGCTATCAACATAATTCTACGCTATTGAACAGATGTTGACGACCAAACGCAACTTAGAGCTTATAAAAAACCAGATATAAAGTTTAATTGCACAAGTTTAACGGAAATGATCAATATGAATGACATAAATAACGTATTTGAACCACCATTCACGTGAGGCATTCCGTACGATACATTGAAAGAATATTTAAATCAAGATGATCCACCGTTTAATGATCCAAAAATTCCATCACACATACAAGGAACGGAACGACATGTTCAATTGCTAGCTAGCGTTTCCAAACGGGTTATACCGGAAAATGTAGAGGCTGTTATGGCGACGACATTAGAGAGCCGTGCGAAATTGCCCAGACTTGAAAGTAAAAAAGACTTCAAACAATAATTTATTTAGTTTCTTTTCTATAACTAACTTAAATTAATTTTTTCATTTGCATATGTTCTGACTAAATAAATTTCAAAAGGGAAAAAATAGATATTATTATAAATAAATAATAAATATTATTATAAATAAATATATAAAAATAAAGAAAAAACATAGCCATTTCGCTGATTTTTTCATGTAAAGGCCAAAAATGGTGATTTTTTTAAATGTTTGTATGGGGAACCCGACAGGGGGTTCCAGGGGGTGTGCCACTGGCATGGGTGGGTCGGCCTCCAAAGTTAGTGGGAGTCGGTCATACATTTGGACTCGATTGGAGCACTCTAAATGGGTCAAAGTGGGATTTTTCAAAATTTGCCCCTACCCAAAAGTTCGACCCAAATTGGGGGACATCAGAATTCGTTTTAGAGGTATGGTTCCTTCTGCATTGTTTCTTATTTTGATCCCTAGAATACGATTTTCACAGAGTATTGAGCGATTTTTAAATCGACCCATCCTAATATATATATATAAGTGACATATCATGTTACTCTGTGTGAATTTCTGAGATATGAAATTCACACAAGTAAAAATCCGAAGTCAGCAGTTTCTAGCGCTGCATTAGCAATGCAGCACTAAAACAACAATAACATAATTGTAGTTTTAAGTAAAGCTTTCAGCAGTCTTTAGCATTGCACTAACACTAAAACAATAACATAACTGTAGTTTAAGTAAAGCTTTTGTTGGTGAACCAAAAGCTTTCATATTGTACTCTATTAGAATCTTAAGAAACCAGAAGCGACTAGAATAAAATATAACTCCGAACAACGAAGTTCAAATTTGTTTTAATAATAATATACAATTGGCGCAGTCGGTAGGATATCGCGAAAAGATATCCGTAAACGAATCTTAAAATATATTTAAAGTTTTATTTTCAATAAAAATAAAAGAAACATCAATTAAAGATAAATAAATGAATGTCAGTTCAAAACAACAGTGAAGATACTCATCTAATTAAGCAGTTTTCATCATTGCAACTGACAAACAACAACATGGACAAAAATTTTACAATGGAAAATTTTAAATTAATTCGAAAATTCGATGGCAACAAGGCTAGCATGCTTCATCAGTGATGTAGAAGCAGTCATCAAAACAATAAAACTACAAACCGAAGAGGAGAAATTGTTATACTTCAACATGATACAAAGAGCACTTAGCGGCCCAGCCCTAGTCACTATAAGGGAGCAACCGGAAGACTGGACCTCGTTAAAGAAGGTACTCATCGATAACTTTGGTGAGTGCACACCGGTTTCGACGCTTATTTTAGAGCTCAACACTATTAAATTTAAGAATAATGTGAAAAGGCTTTGTGATGATATAAATTATTTGTTGTGTAGAATCAAAGATAGTATTAAATTAAGTTCAGAACTTCCGACAAAGAAAAATTTTTTAAATAGTGAAGCAGATACAACTAGCCTTAGTGTCTTAAAAAAAGAATTACCTAACCATTTAACAGCGCTCCTTAATGCAAATTTAGTGTCAAGTTTTCAATCAGCAATAAAAATATTACGGGAAAATAATGAATACGAAAAAGTTAGTTCTGATGCCTATCCGAAAAATCATTTAAATTCAAGAAGTAATTCATTTTTAAAATATGAACCTCAAGCAAATCAATATTATCAACCTCAATTTCGGCCAAGTTATTAAAATCCTTATTTTAACCAAAATCAGGCTCAATATCAACAAAACTCAAATAACTTCCCGCCCTTTAAAAGACAAAGAGAAAATGACTCCAACCAGTCTCGCATTAGGCGATATGGAGCACCCCAACCAATGCAAGTTGATGAAAATTTTCGTTTAAATGCTTCGGATCCAAATTACCAGCCATTGAATTAATAATTAAAAACAAAAAAATTACCTTCCTTGTAGACACAGGATCGTCAATAAGTTTAATAAATCCCAATATTTTAGAATCGTCTATCCAAATAGTAGAACCAATTCAAGTTAAAACGATTAAAGGAAATGTAATTCTGAACAACGCTCAGTACCTTTACGAACCCACCCTCATAAAAGGATATTTAATATTTTACGTTTATAAATTTTCGACAAATTTTGAAGGATTGATCGGACATGATATACTCAAGGTTTTAAGAGCAAGAATTGATTATGAAGACAATTTTATCGAATTAAACCATAAATTTTTTAATTTCAAGCTGACAAACGAAGAGGAAGACTATAAATTAAAATTGAATCAAGCTAACCTATTAATTGAGGATAACAGTAAAATATTTCGGACTGACCACTTAAACAAAGAAGAAAAACTAGAACTAGACAAAATTTTAAAAAACTATGAAAATCTTTTTCACATGGATGAAAACAAATTGACATTAACAAGCGCTATAAAGCATAAAATAGTAACTAAACATGAAGACCCAATTTTTTCAAAATCTTATCGTTATCCTCAGGTTCATAAAACTGAAGTAAACCGACAGATAAGAAAAATGCTAGATCAGGGAATTATACGCCACAGCCAATCTCCATACTCTGCTCCGTTATGGGTTGTACCCAAGAAAATGGATGCTTCCCATAAACAGAAGTGGCGAATCGTGATCGACTATCGAAAACTAAATGACATCACAGTCGATGATAGATTCCCTATCCCGAATATCGACGATATTCTAGAGAAACTTGGGCGTTCGCAATATTTCACAACCTTGGACCTTGCAAAAGGATTCCACCAGGGGCCTGTTTCTCAAAACTACAAGTTCACAAGCTCACAAGTTACAAGTTACAAGTGTATTTTCTACAAGTGCTTGTAAAAACTGTTTCTCAAAGATTTTCAATAGTCTTGTAATATTTTTACACGTGTAGAATAGTTTTTTAATCAGATTTTGGCATTTGTCAAGTAACAGAGCTACCAGATTGTATATTTTTTTATGACTCGGAACTTGAATATACTGCGTTCTTCAAGAAACATATTGGGACAATTAATAAGGGGATTCAAGTCACTGCGTAGGTTTGCGTATAGCGTACTTTGCGTATATTGAATTGACATGAACGCACCATCAAATTTTGCGTAAAATGAACTGCGTAGCTTGAAAATTTCTTGAACATTTGTCACTTGTATTTCATTCATTGTTCTTAGTTTTAAAATAAATCACATGCAACCTTGTTGGATGACGTGTTAGATCGTTTGAAAGAAAAATTAATAAATGATTTTGACAGGGCAGCTGTTTACGCAATCCAATTATACGCAATACGCATCAAATTTCATGCGTAAAGTTTAACGCAATTGGCTTATTAAAGTACATTAAAAAAATTACATTTCGTAAAAAGTTGAGAGTTAAGCAGTTACGCAGCCCTTACGCAGTGATTTGAATCCCCTAAATATTTAAACGCAATTTATCGCGCAAAATATAGAAATATCTTGTTTATCAAAAGAAAATTATCAAGTAAATACGAACAAATCCATTAAAAGTAAAATATTTAAATTAAATATTAAAATATTATTATCACTTTTACTATTGTTGAGAAAGTACGAAATAACTAAACAATACTTAGGGTTTTCGCAAACTCTCGCATTAACGTATTGCGTCTTCATAAAAATTTGCAACAGCTGTGAACACACCTAAAAGGTATTCTTTGTTGCATCACGTATTTATACAGCTGACTGAAAAATACAGGTGACTGAAAAAATAAATTATTTCATATCAACAAATTTCATTTTTAAGAAGATAATGTGGAAACTAACAGCAAATATTTTTCTCCTGCTGTAAAAAAATAACACAATACAATACTACAATCTAATGCGACAGCTTGTGAAACCCCTTTCTATAATATATAAACACAGTTTTAATAACACTGTAAAATGTTCCTTATAAATACAAGTTTCACCAACAATGCTGAAAACACCAATCTGGCAACATCTGTGCAAGCTTGTTGAAGTAAGTTAAATATTTAAGAACAACGATACTTCTGTTCTTTTTGAATATAATTTATTGAATTCTTTTTTGCATAAAAGTTTAGTACTGTTAATATTAATAATAATGAAAAATTTTAGTTTCCAAAAAAGTTTAAAATAGTTTGAAGTTTGTTCTGTCCTCTTCTATCAGCTGGTTGTTCTTCATCATTAGCTACTTCCAAGGAAGTAGTTTCGTCGCTTTCGTCTGCGTTGTCAGGACTCTCATTTGTTGTGTACTCTTCGTCAAGTCGTGCAAAGTTGCATAAAGCTACACAACTGTTGAAAACTTCACAAGCTTTTTTTGGCTCTAGTCGCAAATAGTTAAGGCATGGAAATTTTTCTTTTAAAATACCGATGGCGTTTTCAATAAGTCTTCGAGTAGACTTATGAGCCCGAAGAAAGCGGCGGTTGGATTCATTATTTACATCGGTTAAAATAGGAGGAATTAACCAATCCTTAAGCGGATACGCAGAGTCTCCAAGAAGTATTCCGTTTGGGAAAGGCCGCCAACCATTTTCCATTTGATGGAATATACCACTATTTTTTAAAACTCGAGCATCATGCGTACTTCCAGGCCAATTTGCGTATGAATAATAAAATTGCAAGTCCGGTCCACAAACAACCATGCACGTTATTGAGTGGTTTCCATGTCGGTCTACATAAACTCCTTCATGTTCTGTAGGAGCATCTATTTTGATGAGAGTTCCATCGATGCATCCGCAGACCATTGGCATTCCTTTTATTGCAAAGAAGCGTTCTACGATAACCTGCATATTTTCTGGCCATTTTACATACATTTGGAGCAACGTGTTATTAACAGCCCCTACAACATTCCGGATGGATCTGCAAACACTGGCTTTGCTAACACCATGCATATCTCCAATTGCATGGTACTGAGATCCTGTTCCCATCCAATGGAGAGCAATTTGCAATTGCAGTTTAGCTGACAAGGCGTTACTTCTTCCAGTACATCTTTTCAAGTTGCGGCCTAATAAATTCACAAGAAATTCCAATTTATGTGCTGAGAGGCGAAATCTCTCATTAAATTCATATGACATCTCAAAATATCCATAATTTATACGATGTCTTAAAATCCTTGGCCTTCTTATTATTATAACTTCCTCCTCACTGCTAGAATCACTTGACCACATTTTTTGCTATTTTTAGAATTATATATTTATAAAATTTTGTGTTTCCAACTTGTAACTAAGTAGAGAGACTTGCAAGACTGTCGAAATTTTTGACACTTGATCACAAGCTACAAGTTTCAAAACAAGTTTTGAGAAACAGGATTAAATTTACAAGTACTTTTGACACTTGTAAATACGACAAATAGACTTGTAACTTGTATCCTACAAGTGTAGATTCCAGAAACAGATACTTGTAAAAATCTTCCGTTTTACAAGTATTTCTCTTGTATTACAAGACTTGTATTTTTTGAGAAACAGGCCCCAGGTTGAAGTTGATGAAAAAAGTCGCGCAAAAACAGCTTTCTCCATACAAGATGGGCACTACGAATTCACAAGAATGCCGTTTTGGCTTAAAAATGACCCAGCAACCTTTCAAAGGTTAATGAATTCGGTTTTAGGTGACTTAGTAGGAAAGGACTGCATGGTATATCTTGACGATGTTATCATATTTAGCACATCACTTCAGGAACATATGATATCTATTAACAAAGTTTTCCAAAGACTTAGTAGTGCCAATCTTAAGATTCAGGTAGACAAGTGTGAGTTTTTGAAAAGAGAGACTTCATTTTTAGGACACATTGTTACACCGAGTGGCATTAAGCCCAATCTTGAAAAGATTGAAGCAATTCAAAAGTTTCCCACTCCAAAGACAGAAAAGGAAATCAAACAGTTTTTAGGACTGGCAGGTTTTTATAGAAAATTTATTAAAAATTTTGCTTTTATAACTAAACCTTTGACCAAATGTCTAAAAAAGGGTGAACAATTTAACTACTTTGACAGCGAATATGTCAAAGCAGTAGAAACGATAAAAACTTTGATAATAAATGATCCGATCTTGAAGTATCCCGATTATAATAAAAAATTTGTGCTCACAACTGACGCATCAAATTTCGCAATGGGAGCAGTTTTAAGTCAACAAACACCCTATTTGTTTTGCCAGTCGAACATGTAATGAGCATGAAATTAACTATTCGACCACAGAAAAGGAACTACTAGCCATTGTGTGGGCAACGAAATATTTTCGGCCTTACTTATACGGAAGAAAGTTTTTGATCAATAGCGATCATAGGCCTTTACAGTGGCTTCAAAATTTAAAAGAACCCAACGCAAAACTTCAACGTTGGAAAATTAAATTAAATGAGTATGATTTTGATATTAAATACATTCCGGGAAAAGAGAATCATGTGGCAGATGCGCTGTCAAGAGTAAAAATAGAATGTTGTCATAATAATGAAATAGCATCTGACCAAGCAACAATTCATTCTGCGGATGAAGATAATGCAGATTTTATTGAAATTTCTTAAAGACCTTTAAATACATTTAGAAGGCAATTTGTTTTCAAAAAATCTGAGAACAATATTGAGGATATTCAAAAAATATTGAAAAACACGCGAATAACAATAAATTATTCTGCAATGACCGTAGAATTTGCAAAAAATATTATTTTAGAAAAGTTAGCAGGGAGAACTGCTTGTGTTTACTTTGAATGCGATGAAGATTTTATTAAATTCCAAGACGTTTATTCAAGATTAGTCAGACAAACTCGCGCAAATAGAATCTATAGAGCAACAAAAATTTTAGAAGATGTAGTTTCTTATGACAATTTTAAAGAAATTATTTTGAATATTCATTTACAAGGCCTTCATCAAGGCATTGATAAAATACAATATGAATTCAGAAAAAAATACTATTACCCAAATTATGTTTCTGAAATATCGGATATGAATATAAAAAACAATCAAAACAGATCAGGATAGTGGACTAATAAATATTAGTTTACAGGAATGGTTAAAGAGCCTTAACATAGAAATTGAAATCACAACAGGAAAAACTGGTATAGCTGATATCGAAAGATTGCACAAAACATTAAATGAAAAATTGCGTGTCATTAATACCGCGCAAGATAAAGAACTTCAACACCATGCAATTTTTATTTATTTTTTATTTATTTATTTATTATAATGATACAACTTAGGACATTAAGATGAACTAATCTTATAAAACTGTCCTAACGATAAATGAGGCATGTGTCTTGAGTTTATTAAATTAAAATTATTAAACCTAACTTTAAATAATAATTTAACTAAACTTAACTTAACCCTTTCAAGACCACAAGGTTTCCAGAAATGAAACAAGTTTTTTGGGATCATCAAATAGTTTAATTAGCTTCAATTAAGAAGATTTCAAAACAATTATAAAAAAAAATTCTTCAGTTTTCTTGTAATTTCATGGGACATGGGTGTCCCTATGGTCCTTAAAGGTATCTTTTTAATGCCACTTCTTCATTGAAGCACTGATATAGATAATCAAAAAATATAAGAAAGTAAATACATATTATGTTATATGTTAATATAATATATATAAATACATATTATCAATTTTAACCTCCTCAGAGTTCAAAATTAGAAAATAAAATGAAAAGTTACAGTTGAGGACCAGAGGGACACCTGTGTCCCATAAAGTTTCTGCTTAAAAGTCTTTACCATTTTAAAAATTTCCGGGAACAGGGAAATTTCGAACAGGGTTGCTAAATCACAAAAGCTTAATTTACTACTTTAAGTAGCCCATAGTTAAATAAAAAACATTTTTCGACTTTAGGATAAGGTATGACGAAGGAAATTATTTTTGGGACGCCGGTGTCCCTTGGTCCTGAAAGGGTTAAAATATAAGAAGAGTTATTCAAATTTTCATTATATGACAGATTGACAAAAAAGTTAACAATATTAAGAATAAGGTAAAAGAAAATTTATTAATACATTTCATCAGCATTTGAAAATTGAAATTTGTTGAGAAAAATTATTACAATATGTTATAAGATAGAAAAAGGAAAGAAAGGAGATAGACAGATAAAAAGAGATAAAAAGAAAAAAGAAATGACACATGATATGTAACATGTAATGTGTTATTTATATGTAATATATTATTAATATGATTAAAACCCAGTAAATATATTTATTGCACTTGATAATAATTTGAGAGATCCTTCTTGAAGATATTAAAGTTGCTATTATTTAAAAAACTGTTTGGAAGGGAGTTCCAGAGCCTGATAGCATATATAAAGAATTGACGATCTGATGTTAAAGATACATGTCGAAACTGGACAAGTTGATTTAAGCGGCTAGAAAAGGTGAATCTTAAACGTTTGTACAAGTATGAAGGTTGCTTTGTATATATAATTTTATGAAGTAAAAGTAGCGTTTTAAAGTCTAGGTGCTGGTCAAAAGTCCTGTTGAATATTACTTTGGCTAAGGAAGAAACATGATCAGTTCTCTTTAGGTTAAAGATGTACCTAGTGATGTTGTTAAATAATACTTTAAGCTTTTGTTTACTTTCTGAATCACAGTTTGCGAATAATTCGCTGCCATATAGTAGAGTGGGAATAAGATAAGATTTTGCCAGTATCATTTTAATTTTGTAGGGTGTAAAAAATTGCGACGCCCACAGGGATCGTAGCATACCATACACTTTTCCAATAGTGGAGTTGATGTGATGTTTCCACGATAAAACTCCATCAAACAAGATTCCTAGATTCCTTGCACTGTGAACGTACTCAATTTCGGTTGAGTTCATAAGAACTCTCGGAAGATTTGTAGTATCAATTTGTTTCTTAGATATAACTAAGCATTTCGATTTTAGAGGATTAAGACATAAACCATTTTTCTTTGTCCACTCATGAATGTCGCTCAGGTTACTGTTCAGTTTCGCTACGCAGTTGTTTATTTGGTCTCGGCTACAGCTAGTGTACAGCTGTACATCATCAGCGTACATGTGTATTTGACAGTTGCGTAGAGCAGAGGGTAAATCATTGATATATAATATAAACAAAAGTGGACCCAAAATAGAGCCCTGTGGTACGCCTCTCGCAACAGGAAGTAAATTCGAAAATTTACTCTGTATATTTGAAGAAAGATGAACTGTCTGAAGCCTATTTGTAAGGTATGAGTCAAGTAGTTTAACTGCAGTCGAAGAAAAATTGTACATATATAGGAGTTTTGTGAGCAGAATTTTGTGATCTACTGAATCAAAGGCTTTAGAGTGATCAAGCAGTGTCAGAAAAGATATTTGATTCTCATCAAGTGACCTGCGAATATCTTCGAACAAACTATTTTCACTTACAATCACGTAATAACCCATTCAGTAACAGGTCAAACTCCATATAATATATTTTTTAATAAAAATCAGCCAACAAAAGATACCCAAGCAGACAAGGAATAAGAGTTATAATGAAACAAAATTTTAAAAATTTTTTAATGTCAAAATGTTAGTATGAGTAAGAAATTAAACATTTAAGAAGATGTGGGTATGCGTTCTGTGAAAAATAAAAAGTTACAAGCAAAAAACATGTTTTTTTACCAAAAAGGACCTTCAGGAGAATCAAAATTGCTTCGGCGGTTTTTCTCCGATTTGAAAAAAGTATGCAGAAATCATTTTAATGAGCTCCTCTAACTTTTGAGACCCCGACCGGTTGACATTTTTTGTATCCAAATAAAAATGTTCCGGCCGAATATATATATCTAATATAAAATCAAATGTTTGTCTGTCTGTCTGTCTGTTCCGTAAAGGCCCACGCACCGTTTATCCGATTGCGCTGAGATTTGGACACCGAGTACCTTTCATAGTGAGAAAGAACAAAGGGGTGTAAAAAAGTGGGCGGAAGTATGTGGGCGTGGCACTCTATAAGAACTTCTAAACGCCTGGACCGATTTCAATGAAATTTGGTACGAAGGTTCAACTGCTCCCAAAATAAAACATAAGACATAAAAAATTCCAAAGACTTACGCAAGAAGGCGCTTTAAGTAGTACATTTTTAGGACTCAATAACTCCTAAACGCCAGGACCTATTTCAATGAAATTTGGTATGAAGGTTCAACTGCAACCAATAAAAAGCATAGGTAAAAAGTGGGCGGAAGTATGTGGACGTGGCAATCTGTAATTACTTCTAAGCGCCTGAACCGATTTTCATGACATTTGGTATGAAGGTTCAACTGCTCCCAAAATAAAACATAGGCAATAAAAAATTCCAAAGACTTCCGCAAGAGGGCGCTTTAAATAGTGCGTTTTTATTAAGACTTATTAACTCCTAAACTCCTTGACCGATTTCAATGAAATTTAGTATGAAGGTTCGACTGCGCCCAAGATAACATAGGCTATAACAATTCGAAAGGTTTTTATATAAAGGTCACCAAGGTCTTTGACCGTCTCTACACGACTTAAAGCAATATCTTTTATATTGTAATCAAATAATAAATTATTCCTTTTTCGCGAAAAGGTCATAGTTTGGCATTTACTAGGATTGAGAAACATATTATTTTTAGAACACCAAACTTCAAAGGATTTCAGATCAGCCTGGAGTAGGTTAGAATCATCTTTAGTATTTATTTTTCTGTATATTTTCATATCGTCTGCATAAATCAGCAGACGAGAGTGTTCAATGACGTGTGTGACGTCATTAATTGCTAAAATAAACAGAAGTGGACCAAGCTGGCCACCTTGAGGAACACCTGATCCAGCAATAAATTCTGAAGGCAACACACCTCGGAATCGTATTTGATAAGATCGCTCAGTCAAATACGATTTTATCCAGCATAAAAAATAATGTGGAAATCCTATTAACTTAACTTTGAATAAGATTAAATCATGAGGTAATTTATCAAATGCTTTACTAAAGTCAGTTTAAATACAGTCGAATGCAGAATGTTGTAAAATCGAGAAGATTAGACACAGTGGATCTTCCATTAACAAAACCATGCTGACGAGTTGTGGCTTCTCCACAATAAATTTTAACACGATCGTACACAAATCGCTCAAAAAGTTTGGGAATAGACGAAAGCTTAGCGATGGGCCTATAATTATTAACATCATTCCTGCAACCTTTTTTTATATATAAAATAAAAATAAAATATATTTTAGAAGGTTCAACTGCTCCCAAAATAAAACATAGGCAATAAAAAATTCCAAAGACTTCCGTAAGAGGACACTTTAAGTAGTGCGTTTTTAAGACTCAATAACTCCTAAACGCTTGAACCGATTTCAATGAAATTTGGTATGCGTTCAACTGCACCCAAAACATAAAATATAAAAAATTCCAAAGACTTTCGAAAGAGGGCGCTTTAAGCAGTGCATTGTTAAGACACAATAACTCCTAAATGACTTTATTGATTTTACTAAAATTTGGTACATGAAATAACTTGACTCTGACACAGAATTGAGGCTATTTACATTTCAGAAAACTTCCGTTAGAGGGCGCTTTATTCAATCAACTATGTTCAGCTCATTCACGTCAAAACGGATGAACCGATTTTGATGAAACTTGGCAAGCATTTGTATCTGTTACTGAAATAGATCCTATGCTTTTAAAAGTTCTTTCGACAAAAAACAAGGAATGAGCCGAAGGCAAACGAAGTCAAGAACCAAAGACGAACGAAAAAAAAGAAGTTTAACGAATACCAGCAGAAGCTATATAAAGATGAAAAAAAATTAACCGAACAGTATCGACCAAAACCAAAGTTGAACGAAAAGAATCCAAAAATCGAATGGAATTTATTTGAGATAAAATTGCATTTTAAATGCATGCTTAGAAAAACTTTAAACGCATTTTCTCTAAAATTCTTCTAAAATTCTCTAAAAATGATAAAAACCTTCTAGGAAAAAGAGAAATATATAAAAATAATTTGATTTTAGAGAAAAAGACTTTTTAGTTTTGAGAAAACATTTGTTTTTATTGAAGAAAAAACTTCTCATAGTGAATTTTTTTCAAAATATATGAAAAAAATTTTCGTTTTCAAAAAATTTTTCTGTATAAATGAGAATTTTTGTGCGAGAAAAATATTTGTCATTATAAGACCCATTGAAATATTTCCATTTCCTAGAAGTGCAGAAATATTTCTTCGAAAATGTGGAAATTTATTCTAATTGAAGAAAATTTTATTTGAAAAGAGAAAATTGCTTTTATCGAATATAGAAAAATGTTTCACCGGAGGAAGATATGTGTTTTTTTCTGAGAAACCAGACGTCAGATCGAGACGTTGAAGATGTCATTTTTTGTTTTAATCATGTCTGGCAGGTACAGTTTTACGGAAATTTGACTAAACACTTTCGACGGAAGGAGGGGACAAAACCGCAAAAAACGATAATTTAAAAAATTTTAAAATTGAATTGATAATTTTAAAAACTTAAAAATGAGAGCTGTTTTGAAAATCGTCCTCTTTCTGTGCTCGAGGCACAACCCCGTGTAACACCGGGTTACATCCGCTAGTATTCTATATATTACTTCCATTCCGTTTTCAAAAATTCTATATATAAATTAAAAATTTTATAGACAATTTCCAATTATTCAATGTAAACCATATTAAAATTTTGTACTGAAATATTGCCAATTGCGCCCACTGTACGTTTAAAGTTTACAGCGTGCAACAAAAAATAAGCCGCTATAAGCATACATACTCACTCAAATTCTTAACCACAGTTCCCAACCTCTGCTAACATTTTATCTAATTCCGCGTAAGTTCTTATTTTAGAACACGCATACTACCATTACACTATGGAACAAACTCTGGTTAGCAAAAGTAAGGTCGATTCTGAGAGTGAGGGGTAAAAATAGAGGCTTAATTAGAAGACCCGTTTCGCGGCGTTTGTTTATGTTAGTTCGAACTTTGCAGTCAAATGCAAAATTACAATTTTTTAAAAAATTGTTATTGTTGCATAGGTCTCTAGCAATAATTTGGCTTTTACAGATTGAAAAAATATCAATTAGTCGACGAGTTATAACCAAAAAACCATATAAGCAATATGCTGAAAATCGGCATATGACTGCAAACTTCGAAGGTCGATTAAAAAAAAATTCGAACTAACATAAACAAACGCCGCGATACAGGTCTTCTAATTTATCCTTTTTTTTCACCCCTCACTCTCAGAATCGACCTAACTCTTGCTAACCAGAATTTATTCCATAGTGTTATTTTATGTTTAAACGTTTTAAAGAGAAACAGTCTCCACTTATTGGTAACAAATAAGTGAGGTTCTTAAGCTTTAGCAGCATTGTTGCAGCTTGTTTAAGAGAGAATATAATCAATAGGGCGACAAATTTCATGCACTATAAAATTAAAAATATGCGCATATAATATGCTCAACAGAAGTCAAAATATGCACCAAAATAATGAAAATATGCGGAAATAAATAAAAATTGTTGAATAAAAAGCAATTAATTTTAACGAGATTTATTAAAACATAACAAAATAACATAACATAACAAAAAATAAAATTCAGTGTGTTGAAATTGTGTCTACACAATCAAATAAAAAATTAAAATATAAAAATAAAATCAGTCCATAGAATCTGCACATTTAAACGAGTAGTATTAACATAAATTTTTGTTTGTGTAAATAAATACATATTTTTTTAAATTTTCAAATGCAAAGTGCCTGTTGGGGCGCAGAAAGTTTTTGTACATCGAAAATGTTCGCTCCACATCGACGGAAGTTATTGTAGCATACTTGAATGAAGATAACTCATTTGGGGAGTAATTTTCTAAGGAAATAGGCACATCTAAATTTAGTTTGAACGTTTTGGCAATTTTCTTAATTTGGTCGAATCCTTTATTTTTCTGTAGTACATTTTGAAATTTTTGTTTTATCATTTCTGCAATATCACCTTCCACATCAAAAATTTTGGTAACAGCATCGTCAATCAAATTAACCTGCTCATTCAAAGATCCGAATCCCTCTAATTTTGTTATGGATTCGCTAAGGAAACTGTAGTTTGAAGATATAAAGGCCAGTTGAATTTTAACATGAGACAAATGTAATATTTCTTGAACTTTCTTGATTGATGATGATTCTGAATCATCTAGCTCCAATATAGCACTTCTAAAATCATCAAAGTTATGCTTGTAATACTCTACGGCCTCTAACCAGGATCCCCATCTGGTAACAACTGGTTGGGGTGGAACACTTAACCCGGGATACTTTTCTTTTAACATCGCTACACGTGAAGGTGCCTTCAGAAATATTTTCTTTCCGCTGGATATCAATAAATCTATATCAGCAAAATGAGATCTTACTTCGTCAGCTACGCGGTGCAAAGCGTGAGCTAAGCATGTGACATGAATGAGTTTTGGATAAAATATGATAAGTGCCTTGGCAGCTTTCACCATATAAGGAGCTGCATCAGTTAGAAACAAGAGAATATTATCTTTGTTAAATTCCTCTCCTAAAATCTTAATGGAATCGTGAAATGTGCGTGCAATTGTTGCATGATTGGTTTTTTCCAGTTCCACAACATTAAGAAGAAACCTCTTTTTGCTAATATTCTCATCTTTGTCCAAGATTCCAACAATTACGTTTGCAATATACCGACCTTCAATATCTGTAGTTTCATCTATAGATATCCACAGATATCAATTTCTTAAATATGTTCTTATTTCTTTTAATTGCATATCATACAGCTTATCTACATATTTGTTTCGAAGTGTAGTATCGCTGGGAATATTCTCGTTGGTATATTTCTTAAGAAAATTTGTTAGGCTAGGATTTCTTAACTTTGCCAATGGAATGTCCGCAGAAACAAATGCTTCACATAAGTCCAATGAAAATCGGTCTATTGCATCGGCATCCAAATTTGTTATCAACGCTTGCGTAGCTTTTCCTTTTCTACGATCACACAATTCCAAATGCTTTTGGCTTTTAACGTGTTGATCAACGAGAAACTTCCTTTCAGAATTGACCACTTTCTCGCAAACTTTGCAAAATAATATTTTTCCATCCGTTTTGAACACATCATTGTATTGAGCTGTATATTTATGTAAATTGCTGTATTTACACGCCTTAGTTTTCGGCATTTTGTTCCTAAAAAATAATTTTATTATATGATTGCGGTTTTTAACGAATCCATAACATTTGCCAATGTGACATGCGACTTACCTGAATTTGTGCTCTTGCAATTTACACCTTCTATATTAAAAGTTGCTTTAACAATTGAATCTTTTGACAAAGTTTGTACTCAATTTACAACAAGTGTTCTTTTGTATTGTTTTCCTCATTTGTGTTCTACTTTACGAGATGATTCAGAGAACGAAGTCGACACTTAATTATCGTCGGCGAAACTTTTGGTTTGATCGGCGGTAGCGGCTGAGTTTAATTAAGCGGAAACTTTAGACGGCTATGGCAAGATAGCTAGTCCGCTTTTATACTGGCAACGTGAAGTGTGAAAGTCTGCTGATGTTTTTGAGTTGCTAGGAGAAAAAGGTAAGAGGAACGGAACGGGGGTGGCATTTCAAAAGAGAATCGTAAAGAACGTCAGCAGAGGCTTGACTTCACGTTGCAAGTGTAAAAGCGGACCAACATCTTGGGCTATGGCGCTTGGTATTTACAGCGGCGGCTTTCTTTCTTTGTGTTTACCAAGGGGGCTATATAAATTTTTACCGGCATTGACACATCAGCTGGTATAATGAATAACATATAAATATGTACATATGTATATATGTATGTACATAGTATGCACGTTGTATCTTGTATCATATGGCGGTTATTTCAGAGATGATATTAAAGTATTCAGTGCAAGTTTGAGAGAATGGAGGATTTTTTTTTTAATGTTGTTATAGCTGTAAAAAACTTGGAAAATATGCAAATAAATATGCATTTATTACAAAAATATGCAAAGAACTTAGTTTTTTGTTAAAATATGCAAAATATGCAAAAACAAATTGATGCCATTTTACAGGAAATCTTATGAAACGCAAAGAAACTTGTTCAGAATGGCTTTTAAAGTGTCGACAATAAATATGCATTTGCATTGAAATTGTCGCCCTAATAATCAACATTCCAAGACTCATTAAAGCAACATTTCCGCAACATCTCCTTCACATAACCGAGAGTAGTGTTTTAGAATTAAGACACAAACTTAAGTATTCTTCAGCAACATTTTTATCTCTTAAAGCTAAGCTTAAGGCCATTTCCTCACGGAGCAATTCAAAAGAAATGCAATTGCAACAAATGTTGCTGATCCATGTTACAACACCGAAACATTCTTATGAACCAACTTTTTCAAAACTATTTGGCAACACGATAAGTTTTATGCAACGCTGCATGCTGCAATTTATATCACCAACTTGCTGTGTTTTTTCTTTGGTCATTCTGTAGAATGCTCAAAATTTAGCATCAATTTGTTGTAGCTATTTTACTGGCATAAACAATCTGCTGTTTTTATTATTTTTTAATATACGGATGGACCCAAATCTTTTTTTGCCGTTTGTTTTTTTGCGTATAGCAAAAGAAAAGAAATAATTCTGCTTTGGGGCCCATGCCGCTTGTTTTTTTTTTGGGTCCTGAAGTAGAATTATGTCTTCTTCTATAAAAATTATCAATGTTGCGTTGTAAAATGTCTTGATCTTCAAAAAGCATAGGTTGCAATTAAGTTTTGAATTACAGTGGTTTGAAACTTTCTAAGCAATTGTGTTGCAATTGCATTACTTTTCAATTGGTCCGTGAGGAAAAGGCCTAAGCCAAAATTTTTGCAACATTTCCTCCATATACCCCGAGTAGTGTGTTAGACTTAAGACACAAACTTGAGTCTTTCTCAGCAACATTTCCATATCTTCAAGCTAAGCTCAAGCCAACATTCCCTCCACATACCCCGAGAAGTGTTTAAGACTTAAGACACAAACTTGATTTTCAACTCATACAAGTCACTTTAAAAAAAGTCAACATTACAACTAGCACTTCGCAACATGAAGCCTAAAATTTTGTTTTAGCCCCCTTTGAAAGCTCTCTTTATTGTTACTAACTATTTGGAAGCTATCAACATTGTTATTAATTGAGGAGTTTACATTCAAAACCAGATAAGTCACACAGATGGAATTGTTGGGAAATTGAAAATAACGTCTTCATTTTGACAGAAATTTTTTAGAAACAAAGCAATTATGTAAAATTATGCTACACAGGAATAAATATATTAAGCAAAAAAAAATACTCTCATAGAGCAAAAAAAAAATCGTATTTGCAGTTTCAAATTTGGACTTGTCTGGTTTTGAAAGTTAGAAATGAATCAAAACTTAGATTCCGCCGTTCAGGGTCTCAAAAGTTAGAGAAACTCATTAAAATGATTTTTGCATACTTTTTTTTTAACTCGGCGGATATCCGCCAAAGCAATTACGATTCTCCTGAAGGTCCTCTTTAGTTAAAAAAAATGTTTTTTGCTTTTAAATATTTATTTTTTACTAAACGCATACCCGAATCTTCAAAAATGTTAAATTTATTACTCGTACCAACGTTTTGACACAAAAAAGTTTTTAAAATTTGAATGAAAACTTCACAACTGAAAACTTGCTTGGACTTGTCTGGTTTTGATTGAAAACTTAAAGAGGACATGTCTGCTTTTGATTGAAAAGCAGATTTTTTAATGCATTTTTCTCTTGGATTTTTATAATTTTTATCAAAGAGGATTTTTTGGATCGGTGTATTGTAACATTAGCTTTACATGCAATAACAAAAGAGTTCAGCTACTACAGCTTTTTCGCACATTCTCAGCATTAATCTATTTGAAGCCACAATCCAGATTTCATTGAAATATTTCAATGTAATGAATTCCAGTGGCTCCAAACAAAAAATTTACCCACCACAGAATGGATTGGGCTCAGGGACAACACAGGACATAACAACTAACCATGCATACACAAACACAGATCTAATTACACAATAGCTTTCAATCTACTTTTGAGTTGACCTTTTGACAAACTAACATCAAAAAATGTACAGTTGTTAACAGAGGCACTCATGCGGTTCAAGGGAGCAGTAGCCATGTAATTTTTTCTACTAAATGGTAGATAAATTAAGTTGTTAGCATTTCTACTACTTCTACGGTTAGAGTTAAAGTTTACAAGAGAAAATAATTCCGGACAATCGAATACACCGGTTATGAGTTGGTGTAAATAGACGATATCCGTAGACTTCCTCCGTTCACTTAAAGATTGCATTTTTAAAAGTTTTAAACGATCCTCGTAAGGAGGAAGGTTCAAAAGATCAATCCCACCTAAGCCCCTAAGAGCAAACCGAACAAAACGTTTTTGGATTCTCTCTATACGTTCAACATGCACACTATAACTTGGGGACCAAACTTGACTTGCGTACTCCAAGTGAGGGCGCACTATTGCATAATACAACGTAGAAGTTGTAATCATGCTATTGAATTCTTTGGCCCAACGTTTTATAAATCCAAGCATTGAAGATGCTTTTTACAATGTAATCAATATGATTGTTGAACGATAGCTTAGAATCCATGCATATACCAAGGTCTTTGACGGCCTCAACACGACTTAAAGCAGTATCTATAATATTGTAGTCAGAAATTAAATTATTCCTTTTGCGCGAAAAGGTCATAGTTTGGCATTTAACAGGATTTAGAAACATATTATTTTTAAAGCACCAAACATCAAAAGATTTCAGGTCAGCCTGGAGTAGGTTGGAGTCGTCTTTAGCATTTATTGTTCTGTATATTTGCATATCATCTGCATAAATTAACAGGTGAGAGTGTTTAATAATGTGGGTAACATCATTAATGGCTAAAATAAACAGAAGTGGACCTAAGTGACTGCCTTGAGGAACACCTGATTCCGCAACAAATTCAGGAGACAAAACCCCTCGAAATCGTATTTGATAAGATCGTTCTGTCAAATACGATTTAATCCAGCTAACAAAATATTGTGGAAATCCCAATAACTTCAGTTTAAATAAAATTAAACTATGTGGTAATTTATCAAACGCTTTACTAAAGTCAGTGTAAATGCAGTCGACCTGGTTACCTGATTCAATTGTATTGAGGCAGAAAGATGTTAAATCGAGAAGGTTGGACACAGTGGATCTGCCATTAACAAAAACATGTAGTAACTTCACCTTTTTTAAAAATGAGCCTGAAAATAAAGTTACAGCACGTTTTGTACTCAAATTTACAGCCATTTTTTAAACAATCAACTTTAAAGATGCGTTTTTTGTTACAAATAAAAATTAAATTAAATTAAAGCCGCTGTACATTGTCGTACTGTGTGTTACGACATGTCAAAATTTTTAATGTGTGATAGAATGTGGGATCTTGTAAACAACGAAAAAGAAAGTGTGTTCGAATCTTTTATGATTTTTTTGACATGAAGTACTACATTTTGTTTTATAGGGTTGTTTCTAATTTCATCACACATTCTATCCGACCACAGTTGCATTTAAATAACTATAAACTTTAACTTGATTTGTTTTTGTGCACAAAAAACACTTATTCTGCTTATTATAGCAGCTAGATTGCGATTCATTTGGATGGTCGTCAAAGTTGAATTGGCTTATATTTTTTCTTTTAAAATCAAAGCATTTAATGTAAAATGTGATGTGATTAAATGTGAAAGTCTAAACATGAAATAAGAATTTCTTTATAAAGAAATTAAAAATGACAGTGTGACGAACTTTGGTCTTATTTTCTATCTCACATGTCGTAACACACAGTAGGACAATGTAAAGCGGCTTTTAGCACATCCAATTCACACCTAAAGCGGGAAGTTCATTCACAGCATATGCATATGCGTCCGTCTACTCACTGGTTTAATTTAAGCCGCGTTTTCATGTGATCTTATCTTATCTTATCCCATTTTTATTAGTAAGAAAGAGCATGCATGCCATATTTTATGGGGCTGACTAATGCTAGTGTGAAACAGGCATACATTTTCTTTTTTTATAGCATGTGATCAGTGGCGTAACTAGATGATCAAGGGCCCGTATGCTACTCCGAAAAAGGGACCCTACTAGAAAAATTTGAAAAAAATATCTACAAAACGTAATACGAGGGGTACTGTTTATATTTCGGGAAGAGCAAATAATTACAA
This sequence comes from Tetanocera ferruginea, assembly GCA_958299015.1. Classification (NCBI taxonomy): domain Eukaryota; kingdom Metazoa; phylum Arthropoda; class Insecta; order Diptera; family Sciomyzidae; genus Tetanocera; species Tetanocera ferruginea. Next base: position 83,260,039 of record OY282641.1, on the reverse strand, counting down.
ACATTTTTAAATGAAAATGGCTTCATTGTTTTTCAAAATATTCCCCTTGATGATCAATACACTTTTGCATTCATTCAGACGAAAATATTGATATTCGGGAACAAGAAGAAGTCAAATCAGGACTGTAGGGGGATGAGTCATCAATTCGCCTTTTTTACTGCTCAAAAATGCACATGTTTTGAGCTCGTTTTGTCATTATGAAGAATGATTCGTCTTTGGCGGTTGGTTTTGCAAATTTATCCGAAGACTTCCGGCAAACATATGTCCGTGTATAATTCAGAATTGACCTTCCTACGTTGCTCAAGCGGAAAAGTGGTCACATGGTCCATGCGGTGGAACAAAAAGGCGACCATTTGCTTCGCAGTGCTTCGTGCGCGAACAATTTTTGTTGGATTTGCCTCGCCTGGGAATGCCCACACGATCGATGTCTGCTTTGTTTCCGGCTTATAAGCATATATCCATGATTCTTCACCTGTGAAGATTTTATACACCTCTTTTGAAGCACCATGATTGAACTTTTTAATCATTTCCTTACACCAATCGACGTGAGACTTTTTTTGAGCAATTGATAAATTATGGGATATCAAACGAGAGAAATTTTTTTAACAGATAAGTGCACAACAACCGATTTTGGACGACCGTCACGGAATTCGTCGGCAACCGAACAACGACACGATTGAATTCACTATACCAGCGATATAGTTACTGTGGTTTTTGATAGTGCTTTATCGTCATACAGATAACTGAGTTCATCGACACATTCTTGTTGAGATAATCCACGTCGAAAGTTATGAAAAATAATCCAACGAAATTTGATTGATTTTATTGACTCACTGTAAACACTTCAAATAGCACATGTTCATCAAAACGTTGTGAGTACATTTACACAGAAAGAAAAAGTACGTAAATATAGCAAAAAACGTTAGCAAATATTATTATTTTTTAATTGGATATACCCCAGTTAAAAAGTTGATTGCATGAACATTCAAAAATCCATATCAATTAATGATTTAACTGATTAAAAAGGGTAGGTACCGTTAGAATATAAAAAAAAGAAATCTAGTTAACTATTTGTAATAATAGCAAAAAAAATAATTGTATGAATTAAGACATTTATAGATAAAGGATGGTACTGTTATTCAGTTAAGAAAATACAACAACATGTTTTGCTGATTAAGTGAAATTATTCTCACCAGTAGTAAAAAGTTTAATTGCTTTAATAACTTTGAAATTTAATGGTATTAAACGAATTGTGGAAGTGAAGAAATTACTTGATGTTTCTAACAAATGATTTAATAGTATTAATAACTAATTTGTAACATTCAACAAATAAATTGAATATAAACCACGGAATGTATTAAAGTAGTTATTGATTTAGCAAAACTAATTAAAAAACTAAAAAACTTATTAAACAAAAAATTAAAAAACTAAAGAAAATGATTGATTATTTCAATTAAATATTTAGTTGAAATGAAAAGTGCAATGGTAAATGTGATTATCTGATTTATCGTATGTAATAAGAATGCTTTATTGGCCAATTTATATATTACAAGTTGTAAATTTTAACATTCAACAGATAACCAACTAAACAATGTACATATATCCCTAAATATGCGACTTCCCTAATCCAAGAGTACGAAAACAACATAATAATTAATAGAGTTTGTCCCAAGTCAACGCCAGTGATTTTATTTTGAGAATTTAAACGTTATTACGGGAATGTTGATATAGCTTATGCTTAAAGCTGTTTGCAGTGCCGGAAAAAGAATGTAGGTAAATAGGCAGAATATTCCAACATCGAGCAGTTCGTACCAGAAATGACCGTTAAAAAATCAAAGATGATATTCTAGGTATCATTACTTGAGGGTTTCTAGTAGAACGACTAAACATTAAGGTGCCTCGACTTGTATGAAGAAAAAAAAAGTTCCATTTGTACCCATTTTAAAATAAACCTTGATGTATTCTATGATCATTCCCAAAATATTTCGGCTATATCAAAATCCGTCAGTGAGCTAAACCATTTTGAAAAAACCTCCATAAATCATGTTTTCCGCATTTATACTGGCTAGTGTAATAGATGTAAATAAATAAACTGTCTCAAATTGTAGGCCTGAAAAAGTTCTTTCAATCTGCATCAAAAATTTGTATAAATTTGCAATTGGATTAAAGATAATGATGTTTTTCATGATTTTTTTCTTAATTTTTTTAGATGATTTTCAAAAATTTTCATTGAAACAAACGCTTGAAATAAACAAAAATACAGTGTTTTCGATTTTGAAAATTTTATTTTCAGGTAAACTGCACACAAATGGAGAAACAAAATTAGAGCCACACTTTATTAAACAAAGAAAAATGTCCAAAATATATGACAGACGTGCATACCATTCCAACAATATCTTGATAACGGCGATCGTATAAGAAATAATAAAGTTATTTGAATTTTTGTGAAAATAATCTAAAAAAATGCATGAAAACATCATTATACTCAACCCAATTGCAAATATTTTCAAATTTTTGATGCAGATTGAACGAACTTTTTCAGGTCTATAATTTGAGACAGTTTATTTGTTTACAACTATTACACTAGTTAATATATATACGGAAAACATGATTTTTGGAGGTTTTTGCAAAATGGTTTAGCTCACTGACGGATTTCGGCATAGCCAAAATATTTTGGGAATCATCATAAAATACATCAAGGTTCATTTTAGGATGGGTACAAATGAAACTTTTTTTTTCAAGGCACCTTACTAAACATACATTTCTGAGCCAAGTATTGTGGAACATGGCTTTTTATAAGTGTATAGAAACACAGTAAAAATCTAGTATTCAAAAAAATTGCGAAAGGAACAACCCAAGAATTTTATGACATAGGGAGATGTATGCTCACGTCTTCAATTCCATACACAAACCGAACAATATTATTTACAATTACCTGGACTTTTTGGTAAGAAAAGCTGAAGCACCAGAATAAACTTTAAGACAATAAGTAACACAAGACATAAGCAGAGAATGACCAATCATACATAGGACATTCAAGGGCAAGTACAAATTTGTGTTGTAAAGCTTCCTTAACGTAAATCCAATTCTGGAACTTAACGCATTGATATAAGAGTCAAAAGTTAACTTATTATCAATTATAATACCAAGACATATTATACTTTCCACAAATTGGAGCCGTTAATTTTGCAATTCAACATTTAAAAAGTTAACTCGAAAACTTGTAAGGGTTTTTCTCAAAGGCTGAGGTATGACTCAGCCGCTCCAGGGTCAAACGAAGGACCCTCGAATCTCCGTTAAATGAAAGGATTTGTTGGTTTTAATATTTCAAGTACAATCAGTTTTATTGAATAATCTATATGATTAATTATGAATATATATCTATGTCGACAAGGAATAACCGCTAAAGTCGAGTTAGGACAAATTGAGATTAGTACTTTCATTGCGTTTTTTCGCAACGAAATACACTAGTACGCAAATTTTTATGGTTGTACCTTGAAAATTAAATGTTTGATGTCATCAAATCTAAACAGCAAGAGTCGGGGTACCCTGATATTAGGTAGCAATTTTAATCTTAAAATTGCTCTCCTGAAATTTTGAAAATGAGTTTAGCTGTTATTCCTTGTCGACACAGATATGTATATATATTTTGTACATAAGTCTTTTCAAATACACAACAACTAAATATTCCTTGAGGTGCTGCAGTCAAACTTGCAAAAAATCCCAGCAGATTAAAACATAAATTTAAAATTAGAAAAAAATGGTGGTTTTTATTTATTTCATTTAACGAATATACATAGATGATCTTACCAGACTCGAGTGTTGTTTTACATTAAATTTTTACTCTTGTCGGCCTGCCGACGGACCTAGGCAAGAAACAATTTTCGGAGTCACTCAAACAACTGTGACTCAAATTATGCTACAATAATTATAGAAACTAAAGAAATAAAGATACAGTGTTCGGCGTAAACATTGCCGCCCGCCTTGCAGCATCACTGCAAAAAAAAATTGAATTTCAAAATAAATATATGCATACATATAACTACTTAGCAATTTATAAATTCATTAAAAGATTAAATGTTAATATTAAAGTTCAGTGCAGTTCATTTTTTATTAATTCAGTGTTCATTTGTTTTTTTTTTGTATCTTATATTATTTATAACGGATATATCCCTGATAATACCCATCCAAATATTGTGCTCTGAGCAGTTAACTGACCAGCAGAATTCGGGAAAAGTCCTGGAAGAAAAATTTTCGAATATACATCGACGCCTAGGATGAGATCTACTGGCCCGGATTTATAAAAATTTTTATCTGCCAACATTAGGTTCGCATATTGCTCTGTGACACGGGCATCAATATTTCTCAGCGGCGTGATACATGCAACTCCATGTTTTACATGCGCTATCACCGTAATCCGATCATTTCGACCAAATTTGCCACCTAACTCGAACATGCATGTCGTATCCGAACCCAAACGAGACGTGGACAGTCGCAAGGACGTGATCAGCTGGTCTGATATCAACGAGACGGAACGACATGGATCAATTAGCGCTCGAACCGTACTGTGTCGACCATTCAACAAAATTTTGACAATCGCGGTCGGAGATATTGCAACCGCGTGTTGTAGCAAGTTGGAAGACGCCTGTCTTCCAATCATCGCGCGCACGTCCCCTTGGAAGCGCTTTTGTGGCTCGTAGCGTGCAATTTGGGAATGCTGCTGAGAAGATTGGTGCCGAAGTCTTCTATGCCGATGGTTTCGGTTTTCCAGCCGAGACGAACGAGGCCTCGGTCCAGAACGTAGCGGTGGCCGATATGGATGAAGCCGATGGTTTTCAGCGGGCGTTGGCCGAGACGGACGGGGCCTAGCATCTTCCGCCGGAGACAGCCGAGACGGACTAGGTCTCGGTCCATCTCCTTCGGACGAGGAGTTCTCCGACTCCTCATAAATAACTGGCAGCCCAGACGGACGAGGCCTAGGTCCACGACAGCGACGCTTTCCGAGGGGCTTGCTATCTTCTAGCTTCTCCTGAGTCGGCCCGTGTAGCAAACTGTGGTGCTTCTCGTTGCAGTAGCGGCATAACATTTCGCTGACACAATTGTTCGGTCTATGGCTCGGCGAAAAGCAGTTTGAGCAATAGTTATGAACTAAATCTGTTCGTAACTTTTCGGCGTGTGTTTGAGCTTGAAATTCCTGACAGAAACGCAGGGGTGGCGACCGTTGCACAGCCGGCACGCGCCATCTGCGACTTCCTTTTTTTCCGCATGTTATTATGACGGACGCCAACCATATCGCACTGAAAGTTCATGAGGGGGGTATATATCAGGATAAGGGTTTTAACACGCTGGTAACACGACCAGCTTTACTACAGGCCGTGTAATCAAACCGCGCTCGGTACGAACATCAGCTACACGCACCCGAGCATCTTTGCCTAAATAAATTTTTACTATTCGACCTAGTCGCCATTCGTTTGGGGGCAAATTCTCATCTCTTACAACAACCATATCATTAACTTCCACATCTTTTTGAGGATATTTCCACTTAAAACGCTTGTGGAGTTCTTTTAAATATTCAGATTTCCATCTCTGACAAAATGTTTGATGCAAAACTTTTACTTTTTGCCATCTATTTACTATCGAGAGGAGACTATCATTTATTTCAGGTTCTATCGGAGTGAATATGGGTGTGCCTATTAAAAATGACCTGCAGTTAGGGTGGCTAAATCATCCGGATTATCTGTCATCGGACTGATAGGCCTCGAGTTAAGGCATGCCTCAATACGTGTAAGCAAGGTGGAAAACTCTTCAAATGTGTATTTCATTACTCCAGCTATCTTTTTAAAATGTGTCTTGAAGCTTTTAACTCCTGCTTCTCATAAGCCTCCCATATGGGGAGCACCTGCAGGAATAAAATTCCAAACAAGATTTTGGTGGGAATAATCATCAACAACTTTTTCACGAGTCGAACTTATAAAAACCCGAAATTCACGTTTAAAAATTTTTGAGGCCCCAACAAAATTAGTTCCGTTATCGGAATAGATCTTTGCTGGACAACCTCGTCTTGATGAAAAACGAGAAAATGCTGCCATAAAAGCCGCAGTGGATAAGTCACTTGTCGCTTCAAGGTGGATCGCTTTTGTAGCAAGACACACAAACAAGCATACGTAACCTTTCGTAATCAAACATGCGCGACCAGTGTAGTTTTTAATCTCAAATGGACCCGCGAAATCTACACCTGTTGATGCAAATGGTCTCGTAAGTGTTGTTCTTTCAGGTGGTAAGGCAGCCATAATTTGGGTCATTTCCTTTTTTCTGTTGATAACGCACACCTTGCAGTTATGAATAACAGTTTTAATAAGGTTCTTTGCTTTCAGTATCCAGAATTGCAACCAACAGATTACCACCATGTAATGAGATCATATGGGTAAATTGGACCAAAAGTCTCGAAAACTGGCAATTATAGGGTAATATGATTGGATACCTTTCATTGTATGACAGCATTGGTGAAAAAGCTAAACGACCACCTACTCTTAAAACGCCATTTTTATGTAGAAATGGATTTAGCGTAAGAATAGTACTCTTAGTGCTAATTGCAATTTTTTCTTGAATATTGTGATACTCAGCGGCAAAATTAACTTTCTGGCTAAGAACAATCAATCGAATCTTCACGAAGTCAATTTCCTTACTCGTGAGTTGATTAGACGCAAACCGTAATTGTCTATTCTGAGCCTTATGTATGAAACGAAAAACATATGCGAGAACTCGTAGTGCTCGTGAAAATGATGAAAATCTATCCATAATGTCTTCATAGTTTGTAAAGAAGACGAAATGTGACTGAATCGGTTTTCTTTCAATTTCGGTTTCAAAGTGAGTTTTCTCACAGAGTTGTGGCCAATCAGATCTACCTTTTATAAGCCATGGGGGACCACACCACCACAGAGGATTTTCAATAAGATCCTGAGGCATTACTCCGCGGCTTCCTAGGTCAGCTGGATTCTCATGAGAATCAACGTGAAACCAATTTTCATTGCCAACTTTTTCCAAAATCTTTGTGACACGATTTGCCACGAATGTTGTCCATGCACACTGTGGTTTCCGAAGCCATGCAAGAACAATAGTTGAATCTGTCCAGCAATACAATTTATATTGCTCTATTTTTAATTCCGGAATTAAGATATCAACTACATCTGCAAGCAAAGCAGCTCCACTCAATTCAAGTCTCGGAAGCGAAACTGTTTTTACTGGAGCCACTTTTGTTTTGGAAGTGAGCAAGTGGGAGGATACTATACCATGCGGATTTTCAATTCGTATATATATTGCTGCCGCATATGCTTTTTCCGAAGCATCACAGAAAGCATGAAATTCTACTTTACTCCATGGAGAAAAATTGATCCATGGTGGAATTTTGACCTCATTAATGTGATTATAATTTTGAACAAACTTTTTCCATTTTTGAAGAGTTTGGCTAGTCAATTCGTCATCTCAATCGATTTTTTCTAACCAGATATGCTGCATTAGAATTTTCGCTATAACAATCGTAGGACTTAACCAACCAGCTGGATCAAATAGTTTGGCAATTGTTGATAAAACTTCTCTTTTGGTAAAAGTGTGTTTTATTTCTAATGGCTTTGCCACAAAATAAAAACAGTCTTGACTTGCATTCCATCGAATGCCTAAAGTTTTTGCAGTGCTGGAATCTTCCAATTCTAAAAAATCCTTATTTAATAAGTGCTCTTTTGGAAGATCGGCAATGACATCTTTGCAGTTCGCCGTCCATTTGCGTAGAACAAACCCAGCCGAACTTAAAGCTGAGGTCAACTCGTTTTTAGTTTGGATCGCTGTCTGAATGTCGTGGGCTCCTGCAAGAGCATCATCGACGTACATATGGTTTCGTAAAACCATTGAAGCTAAAGGGAAATCCTTTTCGACATCCTCCGCAAGCTGAAGGAGTGTTCTTCTACCATTGGATGTCGGACATGAGGCATTAAAAACTACCCTGACCTTCGTTGACACGCTGTCAGGTTTTATTACCGCATGATGGGGCAAGTAATAGTTACTTGGAAACTGTTCAAAACTTGGAACTGACACTTTTTCCATGTGATTCAAGCTTAAATATTCATTAATGACATTATCATATACCGTTTTAAGCTCAGGATTTTTTAAAAGCGAAGCTTCACTTCTTGCAAATTGCTTGTTTGCACACTGACGAGACTGGCCTATGCTGATTTTGTTTGGAAAGTCACTTTTAAATGGAAGCGATACTACATATCGACCATTCTTATTACGTCGTGTTGTTTTGACGTAGTTTTCTTCACAATATCTTTCTTCTTGTGTCTTATAGACGATTTTCTGGGTTTCCTCCAACTCCCAAAAGCGTGAGATCTGCTGATCGAGTGATATTTCAGTAAAATATGATACTAATTTTGACGAAGTCGGTGGATTTTCTCGTGGCATTGGGCCAGTAAAAATCCACCCGAAAATCGTCTCTTGAGCAATCAGTGATCCAAGAACATTCCTTCGAATGCCATCTAAAATTATCTTGGGATAAATGTCACCACCGATTAACACATCAACCTGGTTACTTTTGTAAAAGTTGACATCTGCCAAAGGTATATCTGGCAGATTTTTGATAACGGAGCTATCAATAGGTTGGAAGATTTTCAGTAAGTTGGGGAAGAATAAGAGCATTCGTTTCAATTAGAATCCGTGAATTACTAGGGGAGCTGATCACCAATGTGCAGCTCTTTTGAACCCTAGCTGAAACACTCTTATTTAGTCCTGAAACTTGCACATTGACGTTGTTAGTGGGGAGTTTCAGAATTTTCTGCAAACGTTCCGAGATAAATGTTCCTTCGGACCCAGAGTCGATAAGCGATCTGGCTGTGTATACTGTGCCTCCGTGACATATGGTCACCATGGCAGTACCGAGCAGAACACTTTTCTTGCTTAAAGTGAAACATGCTTGAACGTTATCAGAAGGAGTTTCAGTAGTGGACTGTATCATTGTAGCATGAGAGTGAGTGTGAAGATTTGGAGTTTGTGTAGCATTGAAATTTCCTTTAGAGGTCCTTTAGATTTTGCCACGCGAGGGCAAAGCCATCGTGAGTAAGTGGGGATTTTTTCACTATTTCTTTCGCTTCGCCTCGAGTCTTTTGGTTGAGATGGTAAAGTTTTTCCACCGGTGTTAAGCGAGCATTTGTAATATAAATAGCCGTAAACATATCTCTAAATGAGGGCCAAGAAATATAATCTCCGTAGAAGAGCTCGGTATCGCAGGGAGGTAAGCTTATATTGTGGCTTGAGGACGGAAAATTAACAAAACTTTCCTGTTCTGTTGAGACCGTTTTACTGAATTGGTGATTCATTTCACCCATTTTTGCGACGCACCTAACATACTTATCAAAGCAAGTTCGGTACTTGACTTTGACTGTAGCTACATCCGTTTCGCTTTTTTTAGTGTTAGAAAGCGAATGCACACAAGCCTCGTAAGCCATTTTGACCTCTGCCCAAATCGATTTAATTTCTTCTTTTTGCACCTCAAGAGTAAATACGGAATGATCTTCTGAAGGAATTTCTTTAAATTGCACTTCGAATTCAATAAGTTGGTCCGCCAAACGGATATACGTGTTTAGCTCGGACATTTTATCGGATCTAAGTTTCAACTCGGACGGAAGAAATTGAAAAAAACTGCTGGTAAGATCAAAAAACTTGTTGAATAAAACAATTCGATACGCAAATTGTTATTTTCAAACAAGGCGAAAAATTAAAAATATATAACAATATCGAAAAAAACCTTACAAACCACTAACAAAGTAATACGATTGAAAGCTGTTAAAAATCTTACAAAATATTTGCAAAAATTAAAATATGCAAAATATAAGATATATAAAAATAATTAAGGTGAGTAGGGCAAATTATTTATTTACTCCTTTTTTTCGGTATATAGTAAAATTAAATAATATTTTTCTAAATATTTGTTTGCTTTTTGTGCTTATATATTTTACTTTATGTAAGAAAATTTATTAAATTACAAATAAACAATTTTTTTTTTTTGTTTCGAAACCTTCTAAAACAGAAGCGGTTACCTTTGCATTACTAGGTAAGACAAATTTGCTCATATGAAACCAACCAAAGCCGAAGGTATTACTTTTGCATCAATAAGTAATGCCTTTTACCTACTGGGTCGTAGCCTTCCCTTTGTTCCTACTGGGGTGCTGTCTTTGGTATGTGTGTGTATGTGTGACTCAACACTTTTTCTCTCACTGGAGTTCGTTTGAGCCATGACAGAATAATAAGGTAGGCTCATATTTTTACGGCTGCTCAAATGTCTAATTTTACACTAACAAAGCTGTGAGGTGCTATAAACGTCAAGCGAAAAGGCAACAACAACAATTAGAAAACTTAAATTCGAACAGCTGAGTTTTGACATCTAGCTCACTTTCTCTCCAATATGCGCCTACCTTGTTATTCTATCATGGTTTGAGCTAATTGTTATATATATAAATATGTATATATTTTTTCCTCGTCACACACTTTCACACACTTGTTGGTTTGGATTTTGTTTGGGGTTTTTTTTTCTTTTTTTTCTTCACTTGAACCTCGCACTTTAATTATAAGCTAACTTTGGTTATTTCAACAAATAATTTATTGAAATTAAGAGCTTGTGAACACAGTGGCGAGTTATTTGTAATTAATACAATGGTGGAGAATTAATACAATTTTTTTTGTTATACAAAATGATTTTTCAATAAAAATAATTAGGCTCAATTTCACAACCTTTTTTTTTCTCTGATTTCTTTTCTTTAAAATTTACTTAAAACTCTTGTTTCTAATTTCGCCGAAATTAACAAATTTTAATATTGATTAATTTTCCACCACTTTCTTCCACTGTTCACTGAGTCGCTCCTTTTTTTTCACACACACACGAAAAATATCAAAAATGCACAAGCTTAGCTTCTTTTAAATTGCAACAATTTGAGTTAGTTTATATTTTCTCAAAAAAACGATTTCTTGTCGTTGGTTCTTTTTTTTTTTCCACGGACGAAAAAATTTAAAATGGCAGAGATGAGATGCCCCAAATGAATAACAAATTTATTAGTAGGTCAATAATTAATTATTTCGTAATTTAATTTGGCACTGAACAACCACTGAATTAAAATAAATGAACGCACCTGTTTAATGATGTTCGAGTTGATGTTTATTGAATTTGATGTTTATCTTGTGGGTTGCTGTGCTTGCTGAGCCTGTCGTCTTCACTTTCTTGTTTTTTCGATGTTGATGAGGCAAACTCGATGCTTGAAGTAAATCCGGCTCGTATGGACCAATAAATATTCCTTGAGTTGCTGCAGTCAAACTTGCAAAAAATCCCAGCAGATTAAAACATAAATTTAAAATTAGAAAAAAATGGTGGTTTTTATTTATTTCATTTAACGAATATACATAGATGATCTTACCAGACTCGAGTGTTGTTTTACATTAAATTTTTACTCTCGTCGGCCTGCCGACGGACCTAGGCAAGAAACAATTTTCGGAGTCACTCAAACAACTGTGACTCAAATTATGCTACAATAATTATAGAAACCAAAGAAATAAAGATACAGGGTTCGGCGTAAACAACAACAATCATTCGTGGATATCAAGCTATAATTTTCCAACAATTGCCCTCTCTGACTCTGCCTCGGTGATTACTGGTTCTGGTTCGGTGATACTCGGTATTCGGTGCTTCGGTAAATATCGCTGATTGCGTTCGTGGTGAGTTTATGCGACTTGGCTTAGACAGAGTGCGTTGGATTTGGAAAATATACTCCTACTGTCAAATGATTATATACAAAAGTACCATACATACATCTTTTGCAGCATTAAATTATACAATGTAATTTATATATCTTATGTAGTAGTATTAATTAGATTCTTATATATATACATTTCTCAGGTAGTATAAATAACTTATATATATATATTTCTTTTCAATTATAAGAATAATAAATATATCATACGCTTTCTTCATATAATCCCTAATCGGTAGCTTATCGATAAGTATTCGGGAAGATAGCCGACTGACCGAGGCCGCGGTGAAGTCCAACCCAAACACGACAAGCTAAGTATTCGGAGGGATAGCCGACTGACCGAAGCCGCGGTGAAGTCCGACCAAATACGACAGTCACAACTACGGAGCATTCGGGAGGATAGCCGACTGACCGAAGCCGCGATGAAGTCCGACCACATACGACAGTCACAGCTACGGAGTATTCGGGAGGATAGCCGACTGACCGAAGCCGCGGTGAAGTCCAACCCAAGCACGACAAGGTAAGTATTCGGAGGGATATCCGATCGACCGAAGCCGACGGTGAAGTCTAACCGAGTGCAACAATCACAACTGTAAAGTATTCGGGAGGATATCCGACTGACCGAAGCCGCGGTGAAGTCCAACCGAGTGCAAAATACGGAATCTAACTACAATGTATGTATCAAGCAACCCGCCTCTCGGTGTTTTGCTTAAAAGAGTGAGTTTACTCGTTGCCAAGTTAAAGACGGACAATGCACTACGCCTTCGAGCCGCCCCCTACTGCAGACAAAGTTGGCTAGTCTTAAATAATCTATTCACAGAACGTGTTGTGAATTATATTGCATGCTAAACAAATTCTGCTTATACCTGATGGTTGCTCTATCATGCGTTGGTTGCGTGTCTGACTGGTTGTGATGTTGTTGTTGCTGCACACTATGCTGGCTGTATTGCTATGCGTTGGCTGTGTGTGTTTATTTTGTTGTGATGTTGTTGTTGTTATATACTATGCTGGCTGTTTTGTCATGCGTTAGCTGTGTATGACTAATTTGTGGTGATGTTTTTGTTGTTTTTAGCAGGCATTCGTTAGCAGATTTAGTTGGAATATTTTATAACGATGTTGTTGGTAGATCACCGTTGCAATTCCCCCTCCACTTCGCGGAGTGATATATCACGGCATGAAACGATAGGAAAAAAACAAAAGAAAAAATATGAGAAAAGGCAAGAAAAAAAGGTCGTGGACGATTTAAGGTATTGTTTTTTTTTAATACAATAATATATCAGACATTCCAGTTCAATAATATAAAGATAATGTTTAATTAATTAATTAAATAAAAGAAAAGAAAAATAGCACATTTTATTATGTAGTAAAATAAAATAAAATAAAAAATAACCAAATATATATTTTTCTATCAGGCCTTGCCGGTGGTTGAAATTATTTTCGTCTGCCTTGGCAACTGAGTCGAACTCGGCCATCGGCCAGCCGCAACACGCTTACGCTGGGCTGTCCTCGCCGACGGATTACCCACCACTGCCGCTTTGCAGTTTGTCCTGGTTGTTCTGGAGCCACAGTGATACCCGCGAATAGATCGACCTGTGGGAGCTGTGTTGGCGGAGGCTCCCACCTGATGGCGGTCCGTCGGTGTGGGATGAGTTCGGCCTTGTTGTTGTTGTCAGCCGGTGCGGTTGGGCTCTGTATTGGCTTGGTGGTGGTTGCGTTACCTTTAGAGGGGGCCCGCGATGCTGCTGCTCTGGATAGCGGTACTAGGGGAGCCATCTCGACGTCCCCACTGCAGCTTGTGAACTCTGGCACGTTAGGGCTTCCGCCTGTGTGACAGGGCACCAGTGGTGGGAGGGAACAGTTGCTAAATCGGATTAATCCAGGCGCGATCTCCCTCTTCGGGAGTTTTCATGTCATGTCGGCACGCTTCTGGTGGTGGTCGGTAGGGTTCCACACGTTTTGGCATTGCCGTTTGTTGCAAGTGGAATGCGATGCGACCCGGTGGTATTGGGTTGGTGCGCTTACGTTGCATGCTGGTGTGTTCTGCAATAGTGCACGGCTTAGTGACGGTGGCAAATTTATGTTTATGGTCATCCAGAAAAGTGACTAGCTGTCGATTTTGTTCGGCTATTAAGTTGTCTCGGGTAACCAGAGAGTGTAACCTGGAATGTTCGGTAATCTTGTTACTCTCTTTTACTGCTAGCTCTTCTCCATCTATTAACATCTTCATTCCTCGGCGTTGGAGATAGTCCATCCCCAAGATCATTGGTTTTGCTAGAGATGAGAGAGCGGATTCAAGAATAAACGTGCTCTTCTGATGGAAGTTGACCTGAAGAGGATAGGATTCGTTACAGTAGAGAATTGTCCGCTAGCTGAATTTTCGGTTATGTGGTCGTGGTTGCACCCGTCGAGAGTATGAAAATTGCTTCGTCGTGCATTAAGCTTATATTCCACCCGAAGACCATCGTAAATTCGGTTAGTGTGGTCCACAGTCTTCAGCTGAGGGTGTTGTCGTATTAGTGTTTGCATAGCCAATATATAATCTTTTGTTTTCTCGCGATGCATCTGCTTCCGATGGTATATGGTGTCTTCTAGGTGGCTTAAAAACCTCTTCGGTAAAACGAAACGCTCGACCTCAGTGCGAAATGCATGCCAAGTGGTAATCGCTGGTCGTTTTACACGATACCACTGCTATGCTCTCCCATCTAGTAATTCTAAAAGCGTTGGCAGCAATTGATTTTTATGTATATGGTAGCACTCAGCTAACTCCTCTACTCTTTCCATAAAATCTCAAAAGTTTTCACCCCCGTCGTAATGAATATTCCATCGTCGTACGATGTTCATAACTTCGGCATCGGAACCGTGTTTATGGTCAGTTCGTGTATATTCAGGTACTGACACTGTAGCTCGGCTAGTGCTTAAGTCGTAATTCACCATTATTTTTTCTTCGGACTCGAGTTCGGCTTCCAGGGCTCGGAATATATTCTCGGTTGATGCTTTCATTCGTTTTGCTTTAATAAAATCACTCAATTGCCTTCTTAGCTCTTCTACTGTACAACCCGCGATTGGAAGGCCTATCTTTTGGCATTCGATAATGAGTCGTTCCTTTTTCAGCAAATAAATCCAGCCGAGTGAATCCGACGTTAAATGTTTGTTGTTGTCCATGATGATGTTGCTGTTGTGTATGGCACCTGCTCCGCTGTCGTTGGTGGTTTGATTTGGATTTCCACAGTCGTCTTTGGAAGCAGGTCCCTGCTCGGGCGCCATTTGTAAGGGGGTTTTCTCAAAGGCTGAGGTATGACTCAGCCGCTCCAGGGTCAAACGAAGGACCCTCGAACCTCCGTTAAAAAAAAAACTATATGTTGGTTTTAACATTTCAAGTACAATCAGTTTGATTGAATAATGTATATGATTAATTATGAATATATGTATATATATTTTGTACATAAGTCTTTTCAAATACACAACAACAATCATTCGTGGATATCAAGCTATAATTTTCCAACAATTGCCCTCTCTGACTCTACCTCGGTGATTACTGGTTCTGGTTCGGTGATACTCGGTATTCGGTGCTTCAATAAATATCAGTGATTGCGTTCGTGGCGAGTTTATGCGACTTGGCTTAGACAGAGCTCGACAGAGTGCGTTGGTTTTGGAAAATATACTCCTACTGTCAAATGATTATATACAAAAGTACCATACATACATCTTTTGCAGCATTAAATTATACAATGTAATTTATATATCTTATGTAGTAGTATTAATAAGATAACTATATATATACATTTCTCAGGTAGTATAAATAACTTATATATATATTTCTTTTTAATAATAAGAATAATAAATATCGATGGTTAAGCTCACTAAAGTGATAAGTGAAAAATTTCAAATGTTTAGGAACGTCGATTTTGTTTTTAAATTTCAATACATCTCAATATAAAACACTAATTTTAATTGTGTACTGACACGCATTCACTGGCTATGCATTTTCAATAAATTTACACAAGGTAGATATTATATTGATGGATTGAAAAATGCAGTAAACCTTTTTTCGTCAAAAGGTCACTTATCACTTTAGTGCGCTTAACCATCGATAAATCATATGCTTTTTTCATATAATCCCTAATCGGTAGCTTAACGATAAGTATTCGGGAAGATAGCCGTCTGACCGAGGCCGCGGTGTGTGTGTTTAACTTGTTGTGATGTTGTTGTTGTTATATACTATGCTGGCTGTTTTGTCATGCGTTAGATGTGTATGACTAATTTGTGGTGATGTTTTTGTTGTTCTTAGCAGACATTCGTTAGCAGATTTTGTTGGAATATTTTGTAACGATGTTGTAAGTAGATCGCCGTTACAAACTAGAAGGGTTAAATTGAATGCATTTGGTTTTCCTAGCATTAAAAGTAAGGAAATTATCAGACGTCCATATAAAAACCTGAGATAAGTTGTAATTTCCCAACCTTTCAAGCACATCTGCAAACTGACGTTCACCAGAAAACAATAATTGTGTGTCATCTGCAAAAATGAATGGCTTTCACCTATTTAAGTCTAAGCCCTTGACTATCTCATTTAAATATAACATAAAAAGCAATGGACCAAGCACAGATCCTTGTTGACCCCAGAAATAATCTCGGCCATTACATACGACAAATTGTGTACGATCACTTAAATACGACAGCATAAGCCTACATACAAGCAGTACTTGAAAATTTAAACTGTGTTTTAAGTTTATATATAAGCTTCGAATGATTAATCGTATCAAACGCTTTAGATAAGTCAAGGGATATCAAAATGCTAACCTTTTTGGCATTGAAGTTTTCTCTGATAGAATCAGTTAGGGCAAGCAGAATAGTGGAAGTGGAGTAACCATTACGAAAACCAGACTAGTAGTCGTCGATAAGAGAATGCTGATTCATGTAATCCATTATTGGATTTTTTCTAATGAGCTCAACTACTTTAGAGAGGGCAGGTAGTATACTTATCGATCTTAGATTATCAATTAATGTTGACGAGTTGCTTTTTTTAATAGGTAAAACTTTAGCTACTTTCCAAGATGAAGAAAACTTTGAAGTCGTAAGAATGCTGTTGATAACGAAGAACAAGTGGTTTTGAATGAAGGGTAAGATAATTTTTATGAATTTTAAAGGAATGTTTTCATTTCCGACAGCATTAGATTTTATGCACAAAATGGCATTAGCTAGTTCAAATTCAGTAATGTTTTTGAAGAAAAAACAATCACTTGCATCCATATACGCCTCAAAGTCAAACAGATTAGCATTATTACTATTTTGGTTATCAACAAAAGCTTGATTAATTGAATCAACATCAATGTACAATATGCTTTTACATTGTATTTGTTTTTCTTTAGAACAGGCACAATGAGCCGTGTTCTAATTGTTGATTGTATAATTAGCGCATAAACCAATTATACTGTTGAGTAAATTAAAAACACCGATTTGTTTGGCCTTAATAATAATACTCACTTTATTAATTGCTCTTACCTACTATTTATACACTTAGATTTAAAACAATTAATACAGATAAATTATATACATTAATACATACATATAAATATTATATATTGGAAACAACACATAGAGTGCAATGAACAGCTACTCAGCTAGCGCAAGTTCATTGCACTATTGTGCAATGTAAGCACTTTTGGGCACATGAATTGGCCTTAGTAACAAATATTAAATTGCTGTGGCAATGTTCTGCTAAACATCAAGTTTGAGTTCACTGCCACCTGCTTACTTTTATATGTTGTGTTTTTTATGCTATGTCTCAACATATTCCCCGGCGTTTAGCGTGTGTCGATCAACCTTATCTTCCATATGTTGTTATAATTTCAAGGTCTGGTTCGTGGTCGATACCGGGCGCGTTGATGATATCTCTTGGAGCTGGTTGTGGGGTTGCTCGATCGATGTTGCGGAGATTTTTTATTCGTTTCCATACAGACCAAGATATGATGCACACGATGATGAAGATACAAGAATAGCTTACAACGTATTGATGGATATCATGTGGTCGAATGTTGTTCGGATTGTCGATGCGTAGATTCGCTATCTCATTCTGGAGAGCCGTCAATTGCCTGATTTGATCTTCTATCGCTATTTCCTTGACGTCCAGAAGGAATGGTTCAATATTGTTAGGGCTGTCTAGCTCTGCCATGATGCCAAATTTTGTATATGACAAATGCGTGGAGCTGGTGACTATGAAGTGTCCTTGTATGGTAATGAAATCATTTTTTAGAGTACAGTCTGGTTGCAGGTTTAGCCAACCAGATCCTGTTAGGGCCACTTGAAAAACTTCGTTGCTGCATACTGCTGACATTCGTGTAGATGATACGGCAAATATCCATTGATTTGCATGTTCCATTTGAATCCAGGCTTCCTAGCAGCTGGTTCTAATGAATTCGCAGCTAGTAATGGTCTCGTTGTTGAGTAAATTCATTTCACATGACTGCTCACCCGCACCTTTGTAATAAATATAATGAATATTGGCGCATAAAAATGTGTCTTCTTTGGCTTGACTACATTGTTTAAGTAGTAGTAGTAGTAAGGCTGGCGCTACTCGTGATTTTGCACATATAAAACGTACGATTTTTGTGTGATGAGCATCTGTTGTCTGCATGTACGTGACTGCTCCATACGCCCGCTCTGAGGCGTCAGCAATTATGAGCACTTGAGGATTGTTTGCATTCTTATGGCCAAAGATATGACGAGGGATGCTGATGTCTTGCAATAGTTCGAAATCAGTTTTGAATCTTAACCAAGTAGATCTTGTGGAAGTGCGGAATCCCAGTCAACTTTGAGTTTACACAGCTGCTGTAGAAATATCTTTGCGGTGGTTGTTACTGGAGCAATGAAGCCAAGAGGATCAAAGATGCGCGATATATCTGCAAAAGCGGTGCGTTTTGTTATCCTCTGCTCAATGGTTCCCAGGATTTTAAACTTGAAATTATCATTTTTCGGATTCCATGTGAGCCCCATTGTATTAATGCTCTCACTGCGGGAATTGTTGAAGTCAAGAGTAACTTCTTGGTCCTTGGGTGGAATGTCCTGTAGTAATTTTGGGTGGTTTGCGCACCACTTTCGTAGATTGAATCCTGTGGAGCCCAACATTTTCCGTAATTGCCGTTGCATTTCAAGTGCTATAGTAATTTGGTCGGAGCCGCTCAAGACATCATCGACATAGAAATTTGATTTCACTACTTCAGCAGCCAACGGATACCTTTTAGCTTGTTTATCAGCTAGTGCTTGCAAAGTACGCATAGCCAAGTATGGTGCAGAGGTTGTGCCATAAGTTATTGTGGTGAGCTTATAACACTTCATTGGGTGTGATGGATCTTCTCTCCACCAAATAAGTTGGTATTGCTGGTGATCATTGTGCACCCATACCTGTATGTACATTTTTTCGATGTCAGCTGTAAAGGCAAATCGAGGGAGACGGAAGCGTAGTAGCGTTGTGGCGACTTGATGGTTGATGTTTTTGCTGAAGCATCGAAAACAACCCTTAATTTAGTTGTTGAGCTATCTGGCTTGAGTACTGCATGGTATGGAAGGAAGTAGTGTGGGCCATTGGTACTATGTACTGCTATTTTCTTCATATAACCCAGTTTTTCATACTCTAGCATAAAAGATACATACTGAGTCTTGAGCTTAGGGTTTTTTACAAGCTTGCGTTCAATAGCTGTGAAACGTTGCAAAGCTATGTCTTTGGATTCACTGCGTTGATTTGGATTATGCTGAAATGATAACTTTACCACAAATCGACCATCAGTAAGTTGATGAGTGTTTTGAAGGAACTCTTCTTCACAACGTTGTTCAGCCGCAGTTAGGTTGGCCACACGTGAATCACATTCTTCCAGTCGCCAGAATTTTTCCATTGTCTCGTTGAGTGACTCATCTGTGGTGCAGATGCCACAAGTGCTAGTTGTGGTGGATGACTCTTGATTGGTGTACTCACCCCCCACTATCGAGCCGAAAAGAGTATTTTGCAGCACGGGTTGTCCTTCTCCTATTGGTATTTGTCCAACGCATAATGTCGAATAGAAAACTCCTGCTCCAATTAGTAAACCGATGCCTTTAGATTCATAGAAATTGGGGTCAGCTAATTGCATATGCTTATGCTGCATTAAGGTTGCTTGGAAACAATCTCTGGTAAAATGTGAGCTTCAATTTTCTTGCTGAAGCCTGTCTTTCTTGATTGCAGCTGCAAGTTTACCCTTTCAGCGATACGGCTCTGTGATTGACCAATTCCTTCAATTCCAATGATACACTGATTCTTCTTTATTCCGAGTTTGTTCACAAGCCGCCTGGTTATGAAGTTGGCTTGCAACCCGTAAGAGTACTCGGCAATGAATTTGATATCCCCACTTATCGATTAGAGTTACCGAAATCGTACTCAGCAATACAGTGGTTGATTGAATTGGTTGATCTTGAACAGCCGCAAGTGATACCGGAACCCTTTGCGTTGTTTCCGGAGACTGAAACTGGTTAACCTTGCTTGGTATCTACGTGCCTTGCGAGCCTCCCAAGTGAAGCAATGTGCTGTGTTTTTTATTGCACTTTGTGCAAGTGCGTGACACGCAAGATTTGGCATTGTGCCCACCTTTCAAACAGTTTACGCAGTGCTTTGCCTTTTGGACTGCGTTTAAGCGCTGACATGGTGTCAACTTGAGAAATTCTTGACACTGGAACAGAGCATGATGTTGGTTGCATGAAATGCATGTTGAATCTGATGCCGCTGAGATACTTAGCGCTTGATAAGTTTTTCGTCGCCCTTGTTCTGCCACATCTTTGTTGGGTCTTCCTCCTAGAGCTTCCAATAACTGGAACCTAAGTTCAAGGAATTTCAAGAATTCGTCTAGGGATGGTATCTCCTTCGGTTGTTTTAAAGATTGCTCCCACAATGCGTGAGTGGTTTTGTGCAAGTTTTGGGTTAGAATGTACATGAGAATGGGGTCCCAGCTGACGGTGTCTACTCCGAGGCCTTGAAGAGTCATGATACATTCCTTGGTGATGTCGTGGAGGAGTTTGATTGCAGTTGCTTGATCATTGATGATTATTGGTTGGGAGAGCAGTCTGCTTAGTGTTGCGTTTATAAGCAGCCTTGGGTTCTCGTATCGATCTTTGACCATCGCCCAAGAGGGCTCGTAATCGCTTGCCGATGCTGTGAAGTGCCGAATTAGTACTTCCGCCTGACCGGATAGACTGGATTTCAAGAACCACATCTTTTGACAAGCCGGAATTGGTTGCTTGTCGACTAATTCAATAAATAGATCATGGAACTGGATTGCTGTAGCAGGCGCTTGAATAGTTGTAGCTTCTGATTCTTGGGCCATGTTCTGAAGTTGCAAGATTTTTGAAGTGATTGTTTGCTCAATCTGCGTAAAACCCTCATAATCGTAAGTGCTGGGTTCATCCGATGATCAAATTTTATTGGTGTAGGTCCTGGGCGGATTCCCAATGCCATTCCACTGTCTTCGCCTGCATTGCAAAATATTGCGACGTTTGTTGTGTCACACTATTAAGCACTTGGCTTAGCAGTTTGGTAGCTGCATCAATTGACCTTTTTTGTTTGTTAATTAATGAGCACAGCTGACTTGACATACTTCCGGTAGCCGTTATCATGGTGTTCGTTTCGATTTGTCAAGTAACTGGCTGAGGCGACCAGTTTTTAATGTTTGATGTCGTCTGCTAGTTACAGGACACTTATGTTGTCATCTGCTAGTTACAGGACACTTATGTTGTCATCTGCTGGTTACAGGACACTTACAGGACACTTATGATGGTGTGATGATACCACTGGAACATGAACCAGGATATCACGTCGGTGTCACCAAAATGTACAATATGCTTTTATATTGTATTTGTTTTTCTTTAGAACAGGCACAATGAGCCGTGTTTAGGTGGCAACCCTAAAGAAGGAAAGGTAAAAGATTAAGGCCCACCGATGTAAAATATTATCAACTTATTTACCGACTCGTTCACTTATCGATTTTCGATAGTCGAACGAGTCCCTCGATCGGCTTCTCCGACGAGTTTTCGGTCGGCTTAATGGCCTTTTTTTAAGCTTCTTCCTGTTTTCTTCAAGAATCCATCTAACGTGCCAGCTAATATTTCTATTGTGTTTCTAAAATCTGCATATCATCTCATATTGGAATAATAAGCAAAACGTAAGATTTAATAAATAAACACATTATTGTTATTAATAACTCAATTAACCTGTGTTATAATTCTCTTTCTTTTTACATTTGCGAGTAAATTCTTATTCACATATTGAATAAGATTTACAAGCAAAGCTAGGTCTGACTCCACCTCTACCATTGCAGCACCAATTGCAGCGAAGTGCCAGCCACCGTGAAATCGTCACACAAACAATCATCCCTCAATTGTTTATGGTCCATACGAAGCCGTCGAAGTCAGCCGTCAGCCTAGCAAGAATTTCTGCAGTTCTCAACAAAATAATATCATCGCTTTGCAGTTTAAGCACCAGCTAAAAAAGTGAGTGGTTAATTCAATATTGTGTCTCTTATAGTTTAAATATTTAAAATAGTGCTGACAAAATTAAATAAGTTGAGATATAAGAATATATATGTATATAAAGTGAAGAAAAATTTAATATCCTTAAAGTGCGCCATTTTTGTGACAGTGCCGAAATTGCACGAAGTGATTGAGTTCATCATTTCATTCTACAATTATTTGATTAAATTAAAATTAAAGTTGTTTTAAATAAATAGTAGATTAAAAAACAAAAAACAAAAACAAAACTGAATGGGCAATAAAAGTGACAGATTATAAATTTTTCTTCACATACACATACAAATACGAGCTATATATATAGTACGAATTGTCCGTCCGTACGTGCTGCAATTTTATTTTCAATTCATGCATTTAAAGTTTATTAGCGCGAATATAAAACTCCCATGTATTGTATAAACTGTTTTTGTTTAAATTGCAGCTAAAAATAAAAGCTCAAACAAACAAAACCGGCACAAAGTGAAACAAAATAAAGTGTGTGTTGCCGTCGGCATTTGAATATTTTAAAAAGAAAAAAAAAAACAAAAAACAATGTTCAATGTTCGACATTAATGGTTTATTGCTCACAAAAAATACGCGATGAATTAGCTTTTAATTATTCATTAACGCGATTGAATTTATTAATCAATTTAACTAAAAATTTTGTAAATAAGCATACTAGTGCTTCGTTTTTAATTGTTGGTTTTATTCATTTTGTGAAACACACACACATACACACACACGCGAGAATTAGATAAACAACTTTATATCTGTATAAAATATTTTCTGTCTTTTATAATCTGCATTTATATATACAATATTGATTGATTTTCGCCGAGTTTATTTGTAATTGCACTTTGTCAAAGACCTTAAAATTTTGTGATACAAAAAAAATCATTACGCGTGTCCGTCCATACGGTGTTCAAATACTTTGAACTTCAATATATTTTTTGTCAAACAAGCGATTTGTTTATTTGCGCTTAAAATCAAAACAATAAGCAATTGTCCGTCGGTATTTGCTGCACGACAAATTTATTTATTTAGCTTTATTGTTTTTTGGGTTTTTTGGTGCACACAAACACACATACACACGCGCACTTACGTATAAAAGTTGTTTAATGTTTTTTCAGTGTTTTTTAAACGCACTACATTGATTACTTTTATATTATTACTTGTTTGTGAAAATTATTTGTTTTTATACAATAACAAAGAAACACGCGAAGAAGCGGACTGAAAAAAAAAAAAAAAAAGCACGAACGTAAATAAGCAGAAAAAACCTGAGTGTAAACAACGCGACAGGTTAGCAGCGAACTTGAAGACGACGGAGCAGCTGGAAACAAAATTCGAAGACAAGTTGGAAAAAAGGTTGCCACTTGGACAAAAAATATTTATTTTTATCGCACGTATTGCGATTGTTGTTTTTGGCAACTTTTGGATAAATTTAACAAAATCTTGTTAAATTTGGACATTTCAATCACAAGTCAGGGAGTTAACACCAGCAGCACCAATTTTCAAAGGATTTTCGCGTTTTTTCTGTGGGATTAAAGAAAAAAAATTTTTTATTGTTATTTTTTAAGAAAAATTGTTCACTCTTTAACTAAAATTTCTAAATTGAGTGTAAAATTAATATAAGCTTTATGCAATAAAATTTTTATAGATCAATTTTTGAAAAATAAAATCGATTTTTTTTCTTATAACAAAATTTTTTTTTCTCCACTTATTTATTGTGAAGTCCGAGAGTAAAACAAAGATAAAAGAAAAAATATTTTTACACGTTATTTTTTATCTTTTTCTTCAACTTTTTTTTAAGATTTTTTTTCAAATAAATATTTTTGGTTTCCCTGATTGCAATAGTATTTTCTACAAATTAGAAAAATTTTTGTGCCGAATTGTTTTTGAAAATTCGTGCAGTTTCTACATATTAGAAACAAAATTAAAAACTATTAAAAGCAATTACAAATCATATCGATTTAATAGGCATTTAAGCAAATTTTTAGCCCACGCTAACTTTTTAGTAAAAAATTTCTACATATTAGAAAACATTTTTTACTATTTTATCTGTTTGTATTCCACTTCTCAGTGCCAACCAAAATTTATAGAACAGCAATGGCGAAACTAACGTCTTTCATGCGAAATGCTGACACTATTTTTGATATGGAGAGAGACTTCGATGATATTCCTCACGAAGAGCATACAATTTACGCTCTTAGAATTCAAGAGGATGAGTTGAAGTCTCAATGGACTAACCTTAAGACTTCATATGACGCTTGCTTGCTGAAATTAGTGGCAGCGAGTGGTGACGATGATGAAAACGTCACCTTAGTCAAAATCAAATATCGCACATGTTATCAAACATATGTTCGCTGTCTATCTAAGATGAACGAACTGAGCGATAAGTTGTTCAGGGCGAAAACCCGAAGTGAAGTTGATGTTTCACGAATTGAGATGCCAATGTCAGGTCACAATATCAACCTGCCACCATGTGACACTGAACTTTTTCACGGTGATTATGTGACATGGCCTTCCTTCAGAGATATGTTTTCAGCCATTTACATTTCAAATAATCGGCTAACACCTGTTGAGAAACTTTTTCATCTCAACCAGAAAACCCGCGGAGAGGCAAAAGAGATTGTGCAAAAATCTCCTCTCACGCATGAAGGGTTTGCAACAGCCTGGCAAAACTTGACTGACCGCTATGAAAATAAGCGGATTTTGGTGAACAGTCAACTTAAGGTTTTATTTAACCTGCCAGCTGTTGCAACTGAGTCTGGAAGTGGAATTAAAAAGTTACAAAGGGACATAAATAATTGAATTTCAGCATTAACAATGCATCAAGTAAATATTAGCAATTGGGATGCTATATTTACATATTTATGTTCAACAAAATTGCCTGAGACAACGCTCTCCTTATGGGAGCAATCGATTGAGAACAAGGCAGAAATCCCCAAATGGGCTGACCTTGATAAATTTCTCACAAGTCGTTTTCAGACATTAGAAACGGTGTCAGACTTTAGAGGCGCGGTGCCAAAACGGCAAAAGCCGAACGCACCTCCGCAAAATGTGAAGAAAGTTAACACCTTTCAGGCAAACGTGTCCAAAATTTTTGGCAATGTCAGTAAATGACAGATCATCGGCTGCAAGACGGTTGCATTGTTGTCTCAACTGTTTATCAACCAGCCATGTTTCTAAAAATTGCAAGAGCGGCTACAACTGTTCCACATGTGGACAACGACATCATTCGTTGCTTCATAGAGAATTTAGAGGCGCAAATAGTCAGCCAAATGCGGGAGGTCCAAGCACGAGTATACAGTCCACTCAACATGTTGCAGCGCAATCGCAAACATCTGCAGGCGCTCGCGAAAATTACCAAGCGTGTTTTGCCTCAAGCAGCAAAGGTATTTTGCTGGGAACCGCGATGATAAATATTTGCCATCGAGGAGCCGTGTTCAAAGCCAGGGCACTTATTGATTCTGGCTCAGAAGGCTCGTTTATTTCTGAGAGGTTGCATCGACTTATTCAGCTTCCTACTCATCGTGTTTGCGCTCAAGTCTCAGGGCTTAATAATGTGGTGTCAGCCAGAGTGCAAAAAGCGTGCATTTTGGTTATAGGATCACCTTTTGATCCAACTTACCACAAGCGCTTTAATTCTGGCAAAGATCACCGGAAACCTTCCTTCATGCTCAGTAGATCCGTTGATGCAGCAAGCTTTTCCAGAGCTTGTTCTTGCGGACAAACGTTTCTACTGCAGCGATCAAGTAGATGTGTTGCTAGGTGGTGATTTATACCCACAACTTCTTCTTGACGGTATCCATCGAAATATTCTTGGGTCACTTATTGCTCAAGAAACAATATTCGGCTGGATCTTAACCGGTTCCGTTGCGCAGAAACCTCCCTCCTCGACTGTCGTTTCATATTTTAGTGAAGTTTCACTTGATCGACAGCTAGCATCATTTTGGGAGCTGGAGGAGGTACCTCAAAATATTGTGTCCAACAGCGCAGACAAATTCTGTGAGGACAACTTCGTCAAGACAACAAGGCGTAATTCTGATGGTCGGTATGTAGTGACTTTACCTTTTAAGGAAAGTTATCCGCAGAAAACCAGTTTAGGAGATTCACGCTATATTGCTGTCCGACAATTTCTGCGCAATGAGGTCAGGTTAAACAAGAATATAGATTTTTAGAAGGAGTACGATGGTGTTTTGAGAGAATATCTTGAACTCGGCCATATGAGAGAAGTGTCTTCTTGTACCACTCCGAGGCAAACTCAGAGTTATTACCTTCCTCATCACGCCGTCATGAAACCAGATAGCACCACTACAAAGGTTCGTGTGGTCTTCAATGCCTCAAGCCCTACCTCAAATGGTATGAGTCTGAACGATGTTCTACATGCCGGGCCAGTCTTGCAAAGTGATCTAACTTTGCTTATCCTGAAATGGCGGTTCTTCCAATTTGTTTTTAATGGTGACATCGAAAAGATGTATCGACAAATACTAGTTAGTGAAGATCATCAACGATTCCAGCGAATTATTTTTCGCGATCCAACAGGGAACCATATCCAAGATTTTCAGCTGAAAACCGTCACTTTTGGAGTAAACTGTGCTGCATTCCTAGCGCTGCGAACATTGTTGCAACTAGCCGACGATGTGGAAAGTAGTTTGCCACTAGCGTCAAAAATTCTGCGTCACCATATGTACGTAGATGACGCATTGGCGGGAGGTCATGACGTAGAGTCAGCAGTCCAAGCTCGAATAGACCTGGAAAAAGCGGCCGAATCAGCAGGTTTTACGCTGCGGAAATGGACGGCCAACTCCAATGAAGTGCTGCGTGGGATCCCGAAGAGTCATCGACTACGTGAAGATTTTCTAGAGCTGGAGGACACAAGCAACGTGAAGACACTGGGCATTCGATGGAACGCTCGTTTTGATTATTTCTATTTCCATGCGCGGCCGCTAAATCAAAAGGGTAGCTTTTCCAAACGAGAGGTTTTGTCAGCGATCGCAAAACTGTTCGATCCTGCGGGATGGTTGGCTCCGGTCGTGGTCATCGCAAAGATTCTGATGCAGCAAGTTTGGTTGGATGGAATCGGGTGGGATGATCAGCTGACCCCAGCTACTCTGCAACGTTGGCAAGTTTTTTTGGAAAACTACCCTCATATCGGCAGTGTCCGGATTCCACGTTGTATCGATTTTTCTCCGGAAGGCGATCTCCAGTTCCACGGGTTCTGCGATGCTTCAGAGAAAGCTTATGGAGCCGCGATATACATTCGCATGAGACGATCAGATAAGGTGAGCGTTCATCTTCTCGTCGCGAAAACAAAGGTAGCACCGGTTAAGACGGTGTCGTTGCCTAGGCTTGAGTTGTGTGGAGCACTTCTGCTAGCGGAAATGGTTGAATCGTTTCTAACTAATTTAGAAACATATAATAATGAACTGCTTTTATGGACAGATTCAACCATTCATGGTGGGAACCAACTTGTGTTGCGACTTATTCGGATGCAATATTGGATTCCCAGAGTAAAGAATATGATCAAGTCCATCATACACAACTGCAAAGTATGTGTAATCGACCGCAAGCGGTTGCAGACTCAGATAATGGCATCATTGCCCCCAGAGCGGACAAAATTATCTCGTCCATTTGCCTCCACGGGAGTTGATTTTACGGGTCCATATGACATCAAAAATTATACGGGACGCGCTTGTCTCATAACCAAGGGCTATATTTGTGTTTTTGTCTGCTTTGCTACAAAGGCAATTCATTTAGAGGCGACTAGCGATCTCAGCACTGTCACCTTTTTGGCAGCATTTTCGAGATTTGTCGCACGCAGAGGCTGTCCGGAGAAAATGTATTCGGACAATGGAACCAACTTTGTCGGTGCCTCGCGAGCCTTTAAAGAAGATTTTAAAACTTTTCTCAACGACTCTAAAGATAAATTGGTGTCCAAGTTTGCTCACCAACACTTAACTTGGCACTTTATTCCAGCAGGCGCTCCCCATATGGGAGGTCTGTGGGAAGCTGGTGTAAAAAGTTTTAAATTGCACTTTCGGAAAGTAGCTTCAGACCTGAAATATACCTTTGAGGAGCTCTCAACATTGCTATCGCGAATCGAAGCATGCTTGAATTCACGCCCTCTTAGCCCAATGTCGTCAGACCCAAATGATCTCGCGCCCCTAACTCCAGCGCATTTCCTAGTAGGTGGATCATTACTTGCTCCAATTGAGCCAGATATTGACGAAAATCCAATATCTATCATAAATCGTTGGCAAAAATTGAAGGCATTGAACCAGAAGTTCTGCCAGATTTGGAAAAATGATTACCTCAAAGAACTTCACAAACGAAATAAGTGGAAACATCCCCGCGAAGACCTGAAAATTGACGACTTGGTGGTGATTAAAGCGGACAACCTCTCAGCCACCGAGTGGCGTTTAGGGAGAGTCGTGAAGGTGTATCTAGACTCTGACAATCGTGTCCGTGTCGCCGATCTGCGCACGGAACGTGGCATTATTACTCGGCCTGTGGTCAAATTAATTATTCTGCCTTCACCTACGTAAATAAATGTCTTCGTCTGTCTAAGTCGTAGCTAGATGTCTTCGTCCGTAATAATTGTGTACGTGTTGTCCTTACTGTCGCTTCGAAGAATTAACGTATTTAATCTTCTTTTTCTAGCAACCAAAATGTCGAGTGTCGAACAATCGCCCGTTGAAGTCGCCCTAAAGTTTCGAGTGTGCTTGGGGCGGCACCCGCTACGTTTTTGTAAGGCGTTTGTCGCCGGGAATGTTGCCGATCGCCTGCGGTTGGTACTACTGTTTAAATTCTGCTCCCGGTGTCTCTCCCCAAACCATAAAACCCGCGACTGTTCCAGTGACGGTTTTTGTTTCAAATGCAATGGTTCGCATCACACCATGCTGCATCTTGGCCGGGTTAAGGACGGAGAAATGTCGTCAACGCCCAAGCCGCAAGATGTAGAGAGACCTGGCTTATCCGAGTCCTCTCGTCAGCGCGGGACGGGCGCCGAGGGGAGTTCTGCTGACCAGCCTAATGTGGTTGCATTGAGCGTTGAGGGGGATCAGGTACCTGCAGAAGGTAACGATGCGCGATTGGCTCGATGTCTCCGAAACGCCGAAGAGGCACGTGCGCTCCGACCATCGCTACGCAGCAACTCAGAACCAAGATCGCGGAAAACGTGGCGCTCCGGTAGACGGTCTCAGGCAGCCAAAAAAGAGCATCGCAATCGTGGTCGAGGACGGACACGACCAACGCACCGCCGCGAAAATAGTGGCGCTCAGCGCCTGCCCTTGCCATCACCGTTGCCGTGTCTGCAACAGGTGACTTCGCTCCTCCCCACGGCGGTCGTCAAGGTGATCTATAAGGGTCGCCTGCATCGGATTCGTGCTTTGATAGACCCGTGTTCGGAAAGTTCGATCATTTCCCAGCGTCTCATTCGTCAACTAGGGTTGCCATCGAGCATGGTGGGTACTCACGAGATTTGCTCCCTAAACCTCCGAGCAAACTATGAGTCGAACCGATCGGTGACAACCCAAGCAAAGGTGTTACGCCACTTTGTACGAGTCACGCCTAGGCAGAGTCTGGACACGTCTATCAGAGCACAGTTTTCGAACCTGATGCTCGCGGACCCCGACTTTCTCACTTCGTCTCCGATCAGTATGGTGTTAGGGGTAGACGTATACCCAAAGATTATACAGCCGGGAATATCTCCGAGTGGTTTGGGGGGGGTCGTTATGCAAAATTCTTTTTTTGGTTGGCTACTGTCGGGAACGGTCGCCCAATAATATTAAATAAAAATGCATTTACATATATATCTCCTTTTATGAACTTAACTTGTTTTAAATATCTTATTATTTATCAACTATAATAATAATCTAATAAAACTTTTGAGACACATTGAATTGATCAGCACTTTTTTACTAGATTTAAGGTATTTCTAAGCTACATCGTTGAATTTATCTTACAGTAATACTGCAAGGGGGCCGGCATGTTTAGGTGGCAACCCTAAAGAAGGAAAGGTAAAAGATTAAGGCCCACCGATGTAAAATATTATCAACTTATTTACCGACTCGTTCACTTATCGATTTTCGATAGTCGAACGAGTCCCTCGATCGGCTTCTCCGACGAGTTTTCGGTCGGCTTAATGGCCTTTTTTTAAGCTTCTTCCTGTTTTCTTCAAGAATCCATCTAACGTGCCAGCTAATATTTCTATTGTGTTTCTAAAATCTGCATATCATCTCATATTGGAATAATAAGCAAAACGTAAGATTTAATAAATAAACACATTATTGTTATTAATAACTCAATTAACTGACCGTAACTCAATTAACGGTCAGTGGTGACCGTGGCATGCAGGTTAAGTGTGTGGCTTAGCATGCTTGGAGCCCGGGTTCGATCCCCAGCCGCGGCGAAAATTTTTTTCAATAAAAAATTTTTCTGATCGGTCACCACCTCTCTGCAGACAATGGCAAACCTCAGAGAGTAAATAATGCCATGTAAAGCTTCTTGAGAACATGAGCCGTTCGGAGTCGGCATAAAACATGTAGGTCCAGTTCTCGGTCAATTGTGTGCAAACATTTAATAACACACACAACACAATTGATCATAAGAAGCTCGGTCAAAGTCCTTTCAAGGGCTGAAATGGCCAATTTGTTTTTTTTTTTTAACTCAATTAACCTGTGTTATAATTCTCTTTCTTTTTACATTTGCGAGTAAATTCTTATTCACATATTGAATAAGATTTACAAGCAAAGCTAGGTCTGACTCCACCTCTACCATCGCAGCACCAATTGCAGCGAAGTGCCAGCCACCGTGAAATCGTCACACAAACAATCATCCCTCAATTGTTTAAGCCGTGTTCTAATTGTTGATTGTATAATTAGCGCATAAACCAATTATACTGTTGAGTAAATTAAAAACACCGATTTGTTTGGCCTTAATAATAATACTCACTTTATTAATTGCTCTTACCTACTGTTTATACATTTAGATATAATACAATTAATACAGATAAATTATATACATTAAAACATACATATAAATATTATATATTGGAAACAACACATAGAGTGCAATGAACAGCTACTCAGCTAGCGCAAGTTCATTGCACTATTGTGCAATGTAAGCACTTTTGGGCACATGCATAGGCCTTGGTGACAAGTATTAACAAACAAACATATAGAGTGCAAGTTCATTGCACTATTGTGCAATGTAAGCACTTTTGGGCACATGAATTGGCCTTAGTGACAAATATTAAATTGCTGTGGCAATGTTCTGCTAAACATCAAGTATGAGTTCACTGCCACTTGCTTACTTTTATATGTTGTGTTTTTTATGCTATGTCTCAGCAATCAATTTCTTCAGTTGATTCAACGCCTTTTAAATACCCACTATTACGTAAAGTATTCCTCATTTGTTTCGAATTTTGACCCTCGAATAGTCTTAACCCAGTCTGCCTTTTAACTTTTTGAATAGCGGACTTAGCGCGGTTACGATATTTACAAAAAATGTTCCAAGACGACTCTGATCTATTTTGTAGATACGATTAAAAGGCAAGATTACGCATAGATCTTGGAAAAATAACCTTCCTAGAGTTAAACTTATTCCCTGTGTCATACTGAGTTTTATATTTTGTAATTGGTACAAAAAAAAAAGCTCTAGATATTATTGAATTGAGAACACAAATCTGATCATCAACATTACAGGAAGAATATAAACCGTCAAAGTCAATTTCATTCATAAAAGAATTTAAAGAATCATAGTCAATACCATTGTAATTACGATACTCAACAAACTTATCCTCGCTGACAGTTAAATCAAGGCAAACAAAAATGAAGGCGTGATGAGAAATTGCAGGTGAAAATATTTGCCCTGTTAGTTTCACAATGCTTGGATCACTAATCATGAAATAGTCAATAAGTGAAGTTGAACTGTAATTAACATCGTAATGTGTAGGCAGTGAATTATGTACAACAGATAAGTTACATCGAAGACTTAATGAACGCATTCTGGCTGATTTAGTCAAATCAAAAATATTGTGGTTAAAGTCACCAACGATTACAACATTTAAATAACGCACAAACAAATCACCTAACGATTCTTCAAAAGACGAAATATCACCTCTAGATAAATAAACAACACCAATTAAAATTTTATGGGTGTTGTGACATATTTCCAAAAAGAGAGACTCACAGATTCCACAATCATTGGACCGGAAGACAACATTATATTTAATTTTTTTAGATATAAAAAGACCTTCTCCACCACCTCTCATATTAGGACGATAATTTCTGTAAAAAGTGTAACCAGGAAAATTGACAACTTTGTTACAAATATATGATTTAAGCCACGTTTCCGAAACAGCAAAAATATCAAGAAAAGAACCATTTAAAATACATTTAGACTTTGGCAATTAACATGACCAATTTTGAGATTGGAGGAAAAACTTTGATTCTTGGATCTAAGTTCCGAATTGTCACTGACAATGGGACCCAAATAACTATAAGGTAACATCAAATTCATACATAGGGAAGGAAAGTCGCCGCAAATAGGAATAAAACATTATAATTAAAACTAAACTAGTCCAATATTTAATTCAATTTAAAAAAAAAAGGAGAAAAATATGCAAAATATAACAGATTACAATATCCAAAAAATAAAATTAATTTTAAAGTCGATCAAACTATAAATAAGAATAGACAGCTCAGAGTAATAAAAAAAGATAAATTAATAATGATAAATTATGTGTTGAATAGTAAAAATAAAAATATAAAAAAATGCTTGAAATAATTATGGAAATATAATGATGATTAAGCGCACTAAAGTGATAAGTGAAATTTTCGTCGAAACGTCGTTCAGACCGTCGATTTGGTTTTAAAATTCGATACATATCAGCACAAAACACTGATTTCCACTGTGTACTAAACAGATTTCATTGCTTGTGCATTTTCAACAAATTCACGCAAGGTAGATATTATACTGATTACTAGGTAAAAGTAGTAAACCTATTTTAGACAAAAAGTCACGTAACACTTTAGTTAGCTAAATCATCGATAATATCAATAGAGGAAAGAAAAAAACAAGATATAATAAAAATATAGTATTTAAAAAGTGAAACTTGTCCAAGTTCAGGAAACCGCAGATGAATCATCACTAACAATATCAGCTAGTGGAGATGTAAGGCTCAATATGGCACCAGCAACTTTCCTAGCAGGATCAGGAACATTAAACATCGCAGAACATTGTTAAATACTATAGACGTTATCACCGCCATCAGGCATTGTCATTTGAGAATTTTGTATTTTGTTATTCTTTTTTCCTTTGAAAGTTTTCTGCATATGAAGTTGAGTTTACTAGCAGCCGGCGTATAGTGGTAATTTTAGAATACTCTGGACTCATCTTCCAATAAGTCACATAATTTAAGATTTCTCGTTTTAAAATATTGCCTCATGATGTCGACCCGCAGCCTTACATTGTTAAATTTAACGAGTACCGATTTTTGATTATTGATAGCAGCAGTGTTGGATATCATTCACATTATGAGGCAGACCGAATAAAGACATTACAGGGTCGTAAATGTTATTCATCCCCGAGGGCAGGCCACTTATGATGATATAAATATCCAATTCGTTAATTTTGTTAGTAACAGCAGTATCAACAAGTTTAATTAGCTGGTTGCACTGCACAATATTAAAGTTCTGACCCTTTAATGCGGAAAACCACTCCAATTTCACTTTGTCAAGCAGCTCAGTGAAATATTTCTTCATGTCCGCCAAACCTTCTTGGAGTTCAGTGCGCAGAGACGAGTGGTTATTCTCGCGGATGGGTAGGTTTTCCTTGCACTCGTTGCAAGAGTACGTAAAGACACGGACTGTTGCTTACCAACATTTTTTGAACAAACTATACATATATTAGTTTTCGTTGTCGATGGCAGGTTGAAATTCAGTGCTTACAGTCGTTCAAGGTTAGCAAAGCAGACAAAGAAGAATGTGACAAAGCAGCAGGTAACAACGGAATACAGCACAGTTTGGGCAGCAACAACAAAGACCGCAAGTACAGCAAACTATCCAATGCAAAGATTTAGATGAAGTTTATTCGCAAAAAATAGACCAAAATACAAGATTTGTATTTCAACGCAATAAAAAAGCGTTATATTAATTTATTCCAAGCACAGAATACATTGTATTAGATTTAGACTTAGTTTATGATTAAGAAAATGACCGACGGCTTAAAATCACGCTCTACTCGAACATAGCGTTGCCAGATCAAATGTTTAATGTAAACACAATTTCATTCAATTTTAACAAATATTTCCCTCAGTGTATTTACCGCAGTCGTATTAAAAAGTACTAACAAAACGATAACCTGATGGTCGCCTATATTCTGGCCACTTTTGTATAATCTCATCAGTCGATTTTGACTCAGATATTGTTTTTGAGCGGTATTGGAAGCACTGTTTCCAAAAACTTGTGAAGTCCTCTGCAGTTATATCTTCGCTTCTCATCATACTTACAATATACTCTGAATTTTCTTCTGGATCTGTGAATAATTATTTATTTATTTATTTATTTATTTAGATTAAATTAGGTGTACAATAAGACAAGTCTTTAATAGTACTTCGAAAGTGGAAATGAAAAGTTATAATAATTTACTTAACAACTATACATTTTTCTTAAAGCTATGAATTAAAAATAAACATAAAATGAATGATTACAATTACACTGAACATTATTATTTAAAAATTAATTGAAAAGGAAACAATAAAATGAAGGCAAGATTGAGAAATTTCAGTGAAAAGAAAAGGAAAACGAAAAAAGGGAACAGAGTAGAAGAGATGAAGAAATAGAATACTAGAAAAGATCAGAAGATTTAAATTCAATCGTTTGAAGAAAAGTAAGTAATAAGTGCATGTTTTAAGCTGACTCCACTAGTAATAGTTTTCAAATAGTTGGGTAATGAATTCCATAGTCTAATGGTACTAATGAAAAATAATCTACTGCTGATGAGATGGTTGTGTCTAGGTACAATGAAGTTCGAAGATCGTACGGATTGAAAAAACTGTAATTTATTAAAGAGGTATCCAGGGCGTTGAGTATAAATAAGTCGTTGCAAAAAGATTATATTACGTATATTCAAAAACTGTTCTAAGCTACAGCCAAGAATATCTTTACTTTTTAAAGAAATATGGTCAAATCTATTGATTTTATAAACATATCTAGCAGCACTGTTAAATGCTACTTGAAGTTTATGCTGGGAATGAGAGTCAAGTTTACTATAAACAACATCTGCAAATGTTATATGCGGTATTATAAGTTGCACCACAAGTTTTCGCCGAGTATCAAGGGGGGTAAAGTCACAAGATGCACGTAAGTACCGTAAAGTTCCGTATATTTTACCTAATGTATGGTTAATGTGGTCAGTACAAGTGAGATTTGAATTAAGTATAAAACCAAGATTTTTTACTTTATTCACAATGACCAATTTATCGGCTCCTATTTTCAAAGGCGGAATGTCCACAAAACAAGAATCATTCCTCGCAACCGGTAGCACCTTAGATTTTAAGGGATTAATTAATAATGAGTTCGAAACCGCCCATTTATTCAGCAAAGATAAGTCATGGTTTAGTCTATAGCTTAAATCTTCTAACAATCCAGTAGGTCGAGAGAGGTACAGCTGAATATCATCAGCATATGCGTGAACACTAGAATATTTACATATGGAGAAAATGTCATTTAAAAACATGGAGAAAAGAAGTGGACCCAAAATTGACCCTTGGGGAACACCAGCTGAAATTATTCTTAAAGATGAGCAATTATTTTCAACTTTTACTCGTTGCATTCTACCCTTCAAGTAGTCAAATAGTAGTTTTACAGCGCAGTCACTAAATTTAAAGAAGTTTTTAAGCTTACAGCAAAGCAGATTGTGGTTTACTGAGTCAAAAGCTTTGGAAAAGTCAATAAGGCAGAGAAGACTTAACTGATTGTCATCATATGCTATTCTTATGTCGTCCATTATTTTCATAGCTGCCGTCGAGCAACTGTGGCCACTTCGAAAGCCAGACTGCAAAGGCGATAAGAGGTTATTTACCTCAAGATAT
Source organism: Tetanocera ferruginea (assembly GCA_958299015.1). NCBI lineage: Eukaryota > Metazoa > Arthropoda > Insecta > Diptera > Sciomyzidae > Tetanocera > Tetanocera ferruginea. The sequence continues at coordinate 83,223,634 of OY282641.1, read as the reverse complement.
TCTGAAATTTGATTAGACATTATTCTTTCAAAAACTTTACCAAGGGCAGGGAGAATACTTATGGGTCTGTAGTCTTTGGGTTCAGAAGGCGACGTAGATTTAGCTACAGGTATGACCGTAGCAATTTTCCATAAATGAGGGAATCGAGAACTAGTTATACAGTGGTTTATTATATGAGTAAAGGGTGCTAAAATAAAATTAATTACTATCTTAATAAACTTAATGGGCATTTCATCAATCCCTACTGCATTGGAACTAATCCTCATAATGCAATTAGCTACATAAAGCTCACTGACTGGTTGAAATTCAAAGGAGGGAAAGGCAAAATTACTAGTCTGATCAGACAAATCCCTATTAATACTTCTGATGGTGTTGGAGCAATCATTCGAAAGAAAGAAGTTATTAAGCAGATCCGGATCTAAATGACACTCACTAGGTTCTTTGTTGAAAACTCTATATTTTTTTAAGTTTTGCCACAGTTGCTTAGAGCTTAAGCCAGAGTTTAGCTTGCCATTATAAAATTTTGTTTTTTCCTCCCTAACCAATAAAGTAGCTGCATTACGAGCTCTTCTGTAGTTATCCCAGTTTACAGTAGTTCTATTTTTTTTCCATTTAGAGTAGAGTTTATTCCTATATCTTATAACTGACAATACACGATTAGAGAACCAAGGACAAGAATTGTTAGACACTTGAATGAAACGTAACGGAACATGATGATCAAACAGGACATTTAATTTATTCTTGAATACACTAAGTTTGTCATTCACAGAGGCACTATACCAGCAGTCACTCCAATTCGTTCTAGATAAGTCATAAGATAAGGCAGGAAAATCAATTGACCTGTAGTCACGATACGAGAACCTGACTTGAGACGTACCTCCAATATTAATATTTAAGCTGCAAAAAATTAAGTCATGGTCTGACAAGAAATCCATTTGGTCAAATTTTATAACATAAGAACAATCAGAGACTAGGCAAACATCAAGAAGGCTAGGCACACAATCCTGCATATATCGCGTAGGAGTTCCAAAATTCGCCACCTCAAGGCCACATAATGAAGACAAATAATAAAAGTTGTCAGTAACAGAGTCTTTACGCAATAAATCAATATTAAAATCACCATAAACCAGACAGAAATCATAGTCAGTGACTTTTGTAGAAAGGTCAGAAAAAAAGGTCTCAGGACTATTACACCTATGAGGGTTATAAACACAAGATACCAAAATTTTTTTATTATTACCAAAGATTTCAACATTAATAAATTCACAGACCCCATTACTTTTATTAACAAACTTAACATTAAGACTGGACTTACAATAAACAGCAACACCACCACCCCTTCTACCGCTCCTATCATTACGAAAAAGTCGAAACCCATTAAGATCATAAAAAGAATCCACCAAATCTTCCTTGAACCATGTTTCCGAGACACACACAATATCAACAGCTGAATTTTCAAGAATGTATCTAGCTTGATCAAGCTTAATTCCATTCAAGCTTCGCGCATTAAAATGTACTATTAAGTGTATGTATTAAGTTCATCAATATCAAATAGTAAATAGTAATCTCAGCTTTAAGTTATATTGTTATGACGATGCAAGTTCTAGAAAGTGAAAAATATGACTTACCTTCAAAGTTTTTACTTCATATATGAATTGTTTAAAAATTGCCAAATGTTTCACTTTTTTAATTTATTTGCAACAACGATTTGCAAATCTTACTAAATGAATGCACGCTAACTGTTGAAGTTTCATTTGATATTGCCAGCAACTTGCCAACACGCTTAAATTGGCCACTTTATTGTAGATCCATCCACGTTTTCCAGTTGAATAAAATTCCATAAATTAATAATAACAAAATAATAAGGTATTTATGTAGTTTTATAATATAAACCATAATTAATTTTGTCTTACCAACTTTTCTGTCGGGAATATTTCCAAAATTTCATGTTCAATTTTAGCGGCTCTTTCTAATGAAATATTAGCCATATTAGCGGAGATGTATCTTGCTATAGTATTAATAAGAATAATTCTTCATGTAATCTATTCTTTTCATGATAATATTTCAACAACATTTTGCCACTTTTGGTTTAATTTAAAATATTTTCTAAAGAATATTGAGGCTCCTGTACAGCTAACATGTTTGTATTGTTTAAAGTTTTTAGTGGAACCTTAATTGACACATTTTCGGGAGTGTGAGTTTTTTATTTTTTTCCATTTATTAAAATTGTATTCAAAAAAAGCAAGGGAGACAAGGGGGCGATATTCACATGGCAACGTGTCTGACTGCCTCAACTTGGCGAGGCCAGCATTATCCATGTCGAAATCGTCTCAAGTCGACTCAAAACCTCCGCGTGGTGTCTCCTGGAAATGTCAAAACTATCGCCCGATAAACTTTGGCGGCTAATTTGAGCGGTGGGCTTCCCCTTTGGCCATCAAGCAAAGGTTGTGCGTTGGGTTTGAAGCCCACCACATAAAAAAAGATTTCAATGAAACGTAAAAGAATAAATGAAAGAATGTAATGTAACAAATTTAAGTCAAGGCCAAGACGAATGCACTTGTTGTTGTTGATGTTTTGCGTTGCTATATACTATTATGTAAAAATATAAAAATATAAAATATATATTATGTGATCGACCAAAAATTAAACTGATTGGCGATCGAAGTTGGAGACAAATTTTAAGGGAGGAGTTTTAGGAAATACTGGCATAATATTTTAAGAATAATACTGGTAAAAATTATATAAAAACTAGCATACTTTAAAATAAAGAGGCAGATTTTTGGAGAAGGCATAAAAGCCACAACTCAATTTAAATTGTTTTATTTCATAAAAATAGCCTTTGTGGCTTAACTAAAAATTAGCCTTTTGTGGCTTAAAAATACAAAATATAGCCTTTGTGGCTAAATACATGGCCTTTGTGGCTATATGCTAAAGCCTTTGCGGCTGTCTTAAAAGGTATGTGCGCCAAAACACAAATACTTGTTATCCAGCTTGTCCCAACACTACATGGCGATCCAGCCAAACCGAATTTAGAATCTAAGACTGAGCACCAGAACCTAGAATACGGAATGGACGAAGAATTCCACAAAAAATATGACGATTTAGTAAACTACATCCAAAACAAATTGAATCACAAAACGAAGAACTTCAACCACCCGTGTATACCGCAACTCCAATAAAGAAAAAATTAACTATACTGGAATATCAAGAGCGACAACAGAAAAATAAAGAAATCCTTAAAGAACATTTACAGCCGCCCAAGAGAAGAACGAGAGCCGGCAAACAAGTTAAACAAAGGAAACAATTAAACGATCTCTAAAGAATGATAAACATTACGAAAGGTAAGGAAAAGTACAAATTCAAACAGCTCAAAGATTTAAAATATAAAATTCATAATAAAATTTAATAATTTACTGCTTCGTATGTGAAGAAAAAATACCGGAAAATCAAATCGCCAAACATCTAAGAACACACAAAAAAATTTTGAAAGCGATGGAAAAGCAGATGAGAAAAATAAACAGAAAAACAAAACCTCATTAACAAAAGATTGATATAAATGTTCAAATTGATAACAGAAGCCATATACAACGTCACGATGCTGAACAACAAAAACGAAGACCGAATTGTCATCACGGAAAACATCCAAAACAACGTAGGATCAGCAATCACCACATCAGAAGTACAACGTGTATCAGCAACAGCCATCATAACTATAATAATTGTAATTTTAATCATTTATATATTTTATAAAATTAGCATCTATTACAAGAATTATGTTCTCAAACACATAAACAGAATACAAAGTGCCTAAATACAATCAAATAAATTAAAAAAAATTTCTTTATGCATAAACTAACAGACATCTTTTTAGAAGTTAGAAAAATAAAAATTAATATCAAAAAGACAATAAATAGAACGTACATAAAACCGACAGTAGAATTAAAACTAGAACAGATCAATTCTTATAAACAACAATTCGACAAACACAAAGAAACATTAAAAACAAACCACGAAGTACTTAGACTAACAGAAGAATTCTATATTTTAGTGAACGAATCACGATCACTGCTACAACAAATGCTAGACAAACAAAATACTAAAAACAATACCGAACCTAAATTGGCAGAGTTTAATATTGAGACTATCATGAAGATTATTCCTATTTTTTCAGGGAATTATAAAGAATTAGAAGGATTCCTTAAACTTACCGAATTGTTGTACAACAACTATTCAACTAATGACAGAAAGAAACTTATAGAACTAGTAGTGAGCATAAAATTAAGCACAAACGTAAAAACCACTCTAGGATACACCGCTAATATTAACACTTTTTTCAAACTACAGACAATTTTACAAAGCACGTACAAGAGTAATCTAACCACAGCCCAGGTACATACACAACTAGCCACATTAACACAAAGAAACACTTCAGTAACACAGTTTAAAGACAAACTACTTAACCTAGTATCAGAACTAAACAATCTACAGATAACACAACTAACAGATGATGAAGATCAAAGAAATATCATCCTAAAAATGAATGAAAATCATGCATTAACAACATTTAAGAACGGTTTGAATGATGAACTCAAACATTTGCAGCACAACCAAAAACGCTCACAGAAGCCACAAACCTAGCGCTCGAGCTAGAAAATAATCAAAAATCAAAAAACCATTTATTCTATTTGAAAAATACATACAGAAATGGTAATAACTATAAACAACGCAACAACTTTGACTCTAACAATAACAACAGAAATAATTGCTATACCCGTAGATATCCTTATACTTATAACCAAAATTACAACAACAATTCTAGTCGGAGACAGCAGAATAATATAAACAATTCCTACAACAATCAAAGAAACCCAAAAAACAACAAAAATTTTAATAACTGGAATCAACGAAACAACAATTTTAACAGAAACCAAGTATCACGAAACAACAACAACTATGACAATAACAACAGACATTATGGAAACCAACGCAATCAAAATATAATATACGTTACAGAAGCTTACAACTAGGGAAACGAACATTGCTCGGAGATCGAAGTACAAGATCATCCGGGACAGCAAAATTAAAGATATTCAACATCTCGGATAACACAACAAATTATATAAATATTAGATGTAAAAACGTAAATAGAAATTTAAAATTTCTAATAGACACGGGCGCAGACATATCCGTTTGCAAGCTCGAAAATATAAATACATTAAATTTGGTAACGGGGAAACAATGCGAATTAACAGGCATTACAGAAAATGAAATCCTGACACTAGGAACAGTAGAGTTAGAACTCGATTTCCAATACCGTATAATACCCCATATATTTCATGCAGTAGATGATAATTTTCCAATTGGAACAGACGGCATATTAGGCAGAGATTTCTTCTCAATATACATGTGCAAAATAGACTATGAAACACAAACATTGACTACAGTACTAGACGATACAGACGTAATAGTAAACTAACACGTCAATAAAAACGCATACGACGTCATACGGATACCACCTAGGACAGAAATAATACACCCCATCTTTCTGGACACAAAAGAAGATAAAGTCATTTTAAACGAGGAAATTCAAAAAGGAATATTCATAGCTAACTCGATAATCCCAGCAAAAGGTAGATGTCACATTAAACTATAAAACACAACTAATGTAGAAGTTAAAATAAAAAATTCACACCGAAAATGGAACCACTCTCAAATTATGAACAGCTTAAATATAACAGTAACAGCAATGACAAACGTTTCAAAAAACTACTTCAAGAACTAGATATAAACACTGGTCACTCTTTAACAGATATTTTTAAGAAATTCCAAAATATTTTCCACTTAGAAAATGAACAACTAACAGTAAACAATTTCTACACTCAAACACTTTCCACAACTGATAGCACACCAACTTACATTAAAAACTACAGACTACCTCAAGCTCATGACGAAGAAATACATAGACAAATAAAGGAATTAATAGAAAATGATATCATCGAACACTCAATTAGTCCTTACAACCATTGTTACTAGTACCAAAAAAATCCAGCGACGACACTAAGAAATGGCGATTAGTTGTCGATTTTAGGAAATTAAATGACAAATTAGTAAACGATAAATTTCCACTAACTGGAATAAACACTTGACATGACTAGCTCTTTCCACCAAATACCGCTTAACAAAAAATCAAGACCATTGACAGCTTTCTCGACTAACGACGGTCACTACCAATTTAAGAGACTACCTTTCGGATTGAAAATATCCTCAAACAGTTTCCAACGCATGCTTACTTTAGCATTAACGGGCTTAAGCTCAGAAGCATTCCTTTACGTTGACGACATAATAGTCTTCGGATGCAGCTTACAGCACCACAATGACAACCTTATTAAAGTTTTTGACAGACTTTCAAAATATAATTTAAAACTGAATGCAAGCAAATGCAAATTTCTGAGACCGGAAGTAGTATATCTAGGACATTTGATAACGCTAGAAGGCACCAAGACAGATCCCTCAAAGTATGACACAATAAAAAATTTCCCAATACCTAAAAACGCAGACGACGTTAGACGACTTGTAGCTTTTTGCAACTACTACAGACGATTTATAAAAGACTTCGCGACAATTGCACAATGTTTAAACAATCTAATGAAGAAAAATCAACCGTTCAAATGGACAGAACAATGCCAATCTGCTTTTGAAACACTTAACCAAAAATTAATAGAACCTCCAGTATTACAATATCCGGATTTTACAAAACCTTTCATTGTAACAACTGATGCTTCAAATTTTGCATTAGGAGCGATTCTATCTCAGGGCGAAATTGGAAATGACCTGCCTATATCTTACGCAAGTAAAACCTTGCAAAAGCATGATCTTAATAAACCAGTAATTGAAAAAGAATTACTTGCCATTCACTGGGGAATACAGTTTTTTAAACCCTACTTATACGAAAGAAAATTCATCGTCGTGACAGACCATCGACCTTTAGTCTCATTATTTAGTCACAAAAACCCATCATCAAAAATGACGAGAATAAGATTATGATTTTGAAATCAAATTCAAACAAGGAAAGATCAACACCAACGCCGACGCGCTATCAAGAATACATATAAATTCGGAAGTTTTAATAAATATGATACCTTCAGAAGAAGACAAAACAAAAAGTAAAGCATTGATTATAACAAGGGGAAGTAAAAATAAGCTAGCAAATAAAAATGAACAAGATACCCGCACATCTCAGAACGAGTCTGATCAACTTTTCATATGGGATTGCACATCTATCACTGACGTCAGAAATATAAAACGATTAAAGTTCATTAAAAGCGATAAAAACAATACACGTGTTGAAATTATAGATAATATCGTACAAGTACGATGTGGTGACAATCCAACGAATCTAGATTCGACCTTGGAGAAACTATCATCTTTTATGAATAAAAAGAATATAAAAGACCTAGCGCTAGAGGCAAATGATACTATATTTGATATAATTGATAAAAATGAACTAAAAAGAAAATTTAATAAGCTGCAGCAGAAGAAAAAATCAAAGAGTAATAAAACTCTCAATATATTAATATATGTTGCCCCGAAGAAAATAACAAGTAAAACCATGCAACATACATTGATAAAAGAATTCCATGATTCACCCCAGGGAGGACACTTAGGAATCAGAAAAACAATATTAAAATTAAAACAGCGCTATACATGGAAAAACATGCGGCAAATGGTAAAAACGTATGTAAACAAATGTGAAAAATGTGCTCGCAACAAAACTACAAGACACATAAAAGAAAATATGACCATAACGGACACACTGAATACAAGTTTCCAAATAATATCTATTGACACAGTAGGACCACTTAAAATATCTAACGGATATCGATATATCAAGGAGACAAGGGGGCGATATTCACATGGCAACGTGTATGACTGCCTCAACTTGGCGAGGCCAGCATTATCCATGTCGAAATCGTCTCAAGTCGACTCAAAACCTCCGCATGGTGTCTCCTGGAAACGTCAAAACTATCGCCCGATAAACTTTGGCGGCTAATTTGAGCGGCGGGCTTCCCCTTTGGCCATCAAGCAAAGGTTGTGCGTTGGGTTTGCAGCCCACCACATAAAAAAAGATTTCAATGAAACGTAAAAGAATAAATGAAAGAATGTTCCCCAAATCTGATGACGACTACCGCAAACGAAAAACTGATAATGATTTACGGATATGCACCTGGAATGTCCGGGCCCTAAATTGGGATGGTGCCTCTATCCAACTGATTGATATCTTGGGAAGATATAATTCTGATATCACTGCAATCCAAGAAATGCGATGGAAGGGACAGGGTTGCTTACGGCAAGCATCCTGTGATATCTACTACAGCGGCCATGTGGAGAAGCACGAGTTTGGATGCGGATTTGTAGTTGGCAAGAGAATACGGCATCATGTCCTGTGATTCACTCCTGTGAACGAACGACTTGCCATAATCCGCTTCAAGGCTAAATTTTTTAACATAAGCCTAATATGTGCGCACGCTCCGACAGAAGAAAAAGATGACGAGACCAAAGAAAGTTTTTATGAGTGCCTTGAAGACGCATACGAGCGCTGCCCCCGTCATGACATAAAAATCGTGCTTGGTGACTTCAACGCAAAGGTGGGTAAGGAAAACATATTTGGTCCAACAGTCGGAAAATTCGGCCTCCACGACAACACATCCGATAACGGAATGAGGTTGATTGACTTCGCCGCAGCACGAAACATGGTCGTTAGTAGCACTAGATTCAAGCATCTCAATATTCATAAGGCCACCTGGCTGTCCCCTGGTCAAAAAACATGTAACCAAATTGATCACGTTTTGATTGACGGAAGGCACTCTTCCAGTGTACTAGACGTACGCACGATTCGTGGTGCTAACATAGACTCGGATCATTATCTTGTCGCAGCCAAGATCCGCACACGTCTGTGCGCAGCTAAGAATGCTCGCAATCCTACACTAAGAAAGCTTGACGTCGACAAGCTGCAGTCAAAACGGACGGCCGAGGCCTTCGCTACTCGACTCTCACTCCTGCTTCAAGAAAGCACTCCTCCGATCGACGATATATTCAAACAGTGGACGCACATATCCCACTCTATGCGTACGGCTGCCGAAGAGGTGATAGAAGAGGTGATAGGCTGCAGAGAAGGACACCGCCTACAAAGCCACCCTGCAGTCGGTTGTAACGCGTGCTGTTATGGAGCGATACCGAGAGAAGAGGAGGGAAGAGAGACGCATTTTCAGGCAAAAAAAACGAGAGGCGGAAATGCGTGAGTGCGAGAAAATTAAGATGCATGGCGACAGGAATGAGACTCGAAAATTTTTCGGAAAAATAAGACGCCTGGCCGATGGTTTTAAGACTGGAGCCTCTTCCTGCAAGGACGAGAATGGGAATCTAGTGACCGATATCCAGAGTACACTGATGTTATGGAGGGAGCACTTCTCTAGACTTTTAAATGGCGACGCTGACAACAATCCCGCCAGTGGAGATGATATCCCGGAAACCCCAATTATGGACGACAGCGTTGAAGTTCCGCTGCCCGATTATAACGAGGTCTTAACAGCTATAGCTCGGCTTAAAAACAACAAAGCCGCAGGAGCCGATGGCCTATCGGCTGAGCTGTTTAAGACTGGTGGCGAAGCTCTGTTTAAATGCATTCACAGACTTCTATGCAGAATATGTTTGGAAGAATGCATTCCAGATGATTGGAACCTCAGTGTGCTGTGCCCAATCCACAAGAAAGGCGATCCCACCATTTGCGCCAACTATCGTGGGATTAGCTTTCTTAATATCGCATATAAGGTCCTGTCGAGCGTTTTGTGTGAAAGACTAAAGCCCATCGTCAACCAACTGATTGGACCTTATCAGTGTGGCTTTAGACCTGGAAAGTCCACCATTTACCAGATCTTCACGCTCCGACAAATCTTGGAAAAGACCCTCGAAAAACAAATCGACACACACCATCTTTTTGTCGATTTCAAAGCCGCCTTCGACAGTCCAATAAGGAGTCACCTATATGCCATCATGTCTGAATTTGGTATTCCTGCGAAGCTAATACGTCTTTGCAGGATGACACTGAACAACACCAGCAGTGCAGTGAAAATCGGGAAGGACCTCTCCCTTCCGTTCGATACCAAACGAGGTTTCAGACAAGGTGGTTCCTTATCGTGCGACTTCTTTAATATAGTAATGGAGAAGATCTTCCAAGCTGCTGACCTGAGACGGCACAATTTTCTATAAAAGTGTTATGCTGCTGGCGTATGCAGATGATATTGACATCATTGGCCACAATACGTGCGAAGTCAGTGCAGCATTCTCCAGGCTAGAAAAAGAGTCGAGTCGAATGTCTTGAATGTCACACGAAGTATCTTGTGTCAACAAACAAACAGTCCCAGCGTCTTGGAAACCATGTCACTGTTGACAACACCTCCTTCGATCTACAAGTTTGTCTTGCAAAATTTAATAATATAATAAGTAAAGTCTTCATCAAGTTACCATAAAATATGTTGTAAAGATGGGACAAATTCCAGCTATTCAACAGGTTGCATAAATCAACATCTTCAACTTCACTTTCCATTTCAATATCATATATGATAAGTTTTCCATATATACATTGGATAAATTGGTTGATTTGGTAATTCTTTCAAAGGCAATGAAACAGCTCAAAAAAAATGGATGTGGCTAGAGTTTTTTAATTTCTGCAAGTGGCAAATATGCAGTTTTTAAATACAGAAATTTTAATGTTTGATCTAATTTTCAAAGATTGATTTATAGCAGAGAAGGGCACAAATTAAAATTCCTATTCCACGGGATTGGAAGCAAAATGCTGCTTGCGCGACGTCGACACATGAACAGTGTAAGCTACTTCGTGTGGCTTACGATCGTGTGCATTTGGCTGCTGCTTTGTTTTTACTTTGGCAGTAAATCAAGTCAGTTGCTTTTCAGAATTTGTTGAATTAACATCTCTTTGCGCAATTTTTTAAAATATAGCGAGAAAAAACGTAAAATTTATCTTGGTTTTTCTCTGCTTTACACACAATCAAAGAATGTGATAGTATGTGTGTGCCCATCGCTGATTTATAGCAATGATTTGTAAAGTACCTTAAGTCTTATATACTGTTTGCCGAACTGAGTCTGCACAATTTATACTGGTGGTCCAACTAGCTCATTTATGGACACAACCATTTAACCAGTTTTTAATAAATTAACTTCATATGCACCATAATGTGATTTATAAACTGTGTTATGAAATTCTTTGCATTATAAAAATATTTGCTCAGCATTTGTTTTGATTGTTTGATTGTTTTGATACTGAATCTTTAACAGCACAATGTCTTCTCTTTTTACGCCAATACAAAGTCTATTGTTGAATGTATATCCCCATAACTTGATTTCCGAATGCAAATGCACTTTTATTTCTATTAAATAAAGATTAAGGCATTTATTATCTGAGGCAATATTGTCAATTGTTTTATTTTTTAGGATATAATCATTTTCATTATTTCCTTGAATTAAATAATTCGCAAATTTAAGCTTGTACTTTATAGCAAAAGTTTTTGGTATATTCCTTGGGGATGTGGATATGTGTGAGTTTATTTTAAACTCTTTATGCTTTGATTCATACCTAAAATTCCACAGTAATCTGAGTGGTCTAATCTGTTTTATTATTTATTTATTTATTTATTTATTTATTTATTTCATTTCAGTCAATGAACAAAGTTCTTACAGACTATGATAACAAAAAATATTAATTATAATATCATAAATTATAATAAAGAATATACTAAGAGATACAATGTTTAAATAAAATTAGGACTTAAATTTAAAACAAAGTGTTTAACAATGCTTTCATAGCTTCCTTAGATATAGAAAAATCGATAATACATTTTGAGGATATATTATTAAAATCATTTTGAGCTCTATACATTGGTGAATTTAAAGCATAATTTGAACGACATTGGCTAAGATAGAATATGTTTGTGTGACGAAGCGCCCTGATTGGGACATTGAAGTTAATTAAATTTAAAAGATATGAGCAATCAGTTTTACCAGTTACAATATCAAAAATAAACAACATAGACGACACCTTTCTTCTTATTTCAAGACTTTTTATATTTAAAAGATCACATCGATCATTATATGATGGAATTGGATGGTTGAAATGTTGATTTCTAAACACAAAACGCAGAAAAGCTTTTTGAATTCGTTCAAGCCGTAGAGTGTGACAAGAATAGAACGTGTTCCAAATCAGTGACGCATATTCTAGTTTCGAACGAACCATATAGGTGTAGAGTGATTTGAGAGTTAACGGATTGGTAAAGTGCGAACTATTTCGTCGAATAAAAGCAAGTAGCGAGTACGCTTTTGGAATAATGTAGTTAAAGTGACTCACAAAATTGAATTTTGAGTCAAAAATAACACCTAGGTCCTTAATCTCATTCACCTTTATAAGCGGTGAGTTTGATAAAAAATACGTGTTAACTGTTGGATAATTTATTTTTGCAAAAGTAGTACAAGCACATTTAGTTTTGTTCAGAAAAAGGTTATTTTTAAGACACCAGTTATTTATCCTGTTTAAGTCGCATTGTAGATTAAGAGCATCGAGAGGATTCTGAATTTTTAGAAATAGCTTTAGGTCATCTGCAAAAAGAAGACACTGGGCATTTTGAACAACAGTCGTCATATCATTTATGTAAATTATAAAAAGCAGTGGACCAAGGATACTACCTTGTGCAACTCCAGACGAAGCTATGAAAGGCTGAGATTGTGCACCTTCAACATTTACAAAACAAATTCTATTGCTAAGATACGAATGTAGCCATTTCAGCATACGAGAATGAAACCCTTGCTTGTAAAGTTTTTTGAGCAAGATTGAATGCGGGACTTTATCAAAACTTTATTATGTTTGGATAATGTGTCAAGAAATGATGCTTTGGTGTTAAATTTTTCTTAAATAAATGTCCATATAAGCTATCTACCGGCATAATTTTATTTCTTATTTGTATTAATAAATTGGAACTCATTTCATAACACAAAAAGTCATCAATTAAAGAAAGAAAATTAATAAGAAAATGCCAAACGTCGCATCTAAAGGAACTAGTTCCAAAATAATAATCGGTAATAAATAACACAATGCCATCATTTGCTTTGCAGACATTTTTAGTTTTCGGTTTTCTAGTTCTATATTTTTAATTTCATATTTTTTGTTACCAATCTCATGAATTCCATAACTCATATTTTTTCGTAGGTGTAAATGAAATCAAAGTTAAAACAACGCAAGTTAAAGATTTATGTTTCAAAGTTAATTTAATTCGAGTGTTATTGTGAGGCTGAGCGAAACGTAAAAAACAAAAGCACGTTGCTTAATTTATATGCCAAAAAGTAAAAAGTATGTATATGAATAAGACAGAAGTGTAAGCTGTCAAAATAGTGAGACTTGAAGCGTTGCCACAGGGTATGCAACACGCATAATTATTCCTTAACATCCTGCCTGGTCGAGTCATCTGATTCGAATTGATTAAAGTCCAAGAGGCGGCACAGCTTCTGTACTGCCCGGGTGCAGGAACCATTCGCTGTCTTAAGTGTGGCGTTGCGTATACATCCATCACTGCCCGGATGAACTGCAGTTACACGGCCCAAGCGCCAGAGAGTTGGCGGTAAATTCTCGTGTCTCACGAGAACAATGTCACCGACGTCGATGTTAACCACACGCTTTTGCCATTTATTTCTTTGTTGTAGTGTTGATAAATACTCGTCACTCCATCTCTGCCAAAACTTCTGGTGAATCTGGCGTATCCATTGCCATTGCTTGAGGCGATTTGCTGGTACCTCGGTGACACTAGGCTCAGGCACTGCGAGGAGTGGAGTTCCGATCAGAAAGTCTCCTGGAGACAATGCAAACTTTTCTTCTGGATCGTCATACAGTGGAGTGAGCGGACGAGAGTTAAGGTACGCTTCGATTCGTGCTGCCAAAGTCTGCATTTGACTATGCCACATAGTTTGCGTACCGATGATCCGGACCAAATGGTGTTTTGCCGATTTGACAGCAGCCTCCCATAGGCCACCTTGATGTGGAGCACTAGGGGTGATGAAGTGCCAATGTGTACCCATGCTCGCCAAAGATTGCTGGTTATTTTCGTTGTGCCAGCTAGCCAAATCCTCTTGCATCAAGCGGTTCGCACCAACAAAAGCGGTGCCGTTGTCGCTGTATAAATCTTTGCATAAACCGCGGCGGCTAATAAAGCGTGTAAATGCATCTAAAAAAGCTAGCGATGAGAGGTCATCTACCACCTCAATATGTACGGCCTTCGTTGCGATACATACAAAAATAGCTAGATATGTTTTGACGGTTGTGCGTGATCGTTTTGCACCTATGCGCAGTGTAAAGGGTCCACAGTAGTCCACGCCTGACGCAAGGAATGGTCGCGACGCATTGACCCTCTGCCTGGGCAATGAGGACATCTTCTGTCTTAACGTTGTGCCACGATGGCGGCGGCAGACGACGCAATTGTGTAAACAACTTTTAACGGCTTGCCTACCATTCAAAATCCAATATCGACTGCGTATAACGTGCAGCATGAGCTGGGTGCCCCCATGTAGGGTGCTATCGTGGGCTTGACGAATTATCAATCGCACCAAAGCGCCAGATTTGGGAAGTATGATAGGGCATCTCATGGGCCACTTCGGCTTTGCTGATACGACCTCCAACTCGACAGATGCTATTCTCATCAATATATGGGTTAAGGGAAAGTAACTTACTTGAGTTTGGTAAGCTGGTACCGTTTCGAATGTGATTCAGCTCCATTGCAAAAACGCTGCTCTGTTCAATGCGGATGAGAGTCTGCATGGCTTTGTCCAATTCAGCAGCGCTGACAGGAAGATGACAATATTTTTCTTTTGAGGTCCAGCGTAAAACGTATGCCACGGTACGTAACAGACGCTGTAGTGAGCTAAAACGGTCGGTGAGTGCGATGATTTAACCATTGGGACTACGTGTTGTAAGCGATAAAGCCACGGAAGCAAGGGCTGTCAAGAACGACACCTTTCCTTCAACTTGCAATACATTCAAATCGTCTTTGCTAAGTTTAATTTCTGCTAAGGGTAAAGGTACATGAGCGATGCATTCTGGCCCGGACCACCATAATCTATATTCTAACAGCTCTGCCGCATTCATGCCACGGCTAGCACAATCGGCAGGGTTCTGGGCAGACCGAATATGATTCCAGCGATCCGGTGATGTTATTTCCTGAATTTGGCGAACTCGATTCGAAATGTACTGCTTGAGGGTTGATGGCTGCTTGCGAATCCAACAGAGCACGATACTTGAGTCCGACCACAAATAATAAGTGCTGTCGATCAACTTTTAGGCCACGCGGACGTTGTCGAGCGTCAGAGCTAGAAGATGCGCTGCACAGAGCTCCAGACGAGGTATTGTGGCACCCTTGAGCGGAGCCACCTTCGTACGCGCGGTGAGTAAGGAGATGTGTGCATGGCCATACTCATCTGTAGTCTTCGTGTAAATCACAGCTGCGTATGGCTGGCATCGCAAAAGCCGTGCAACTCTGTGACCTTGCCACTCAGCATACCTAACCATCGTGGGACTCGGATGGTGTTGATCGCGGAGAGCCCGTTGCGAAGGTTGGACCATATATCTTGTAGATCACTTGGCAGGGGTACGTCCCAAGTTAAGCCAGCAGACCAAAGCGTTTGTATAAAGATTTTTCCGGCAATCACCACTGGGGCCAATAAACCCGTGGGATCAAACAGCTGCGCCACCTCACTTATAACCCGCCTCTTTGTAGGTGGATTAGTTGCCTGGCCGAGCTCTAAGTTGAAAAACAGCTCGTCACCTATTGAATCCCATCGCAGACCAAGCACAGAAGCTCTCGATAATTCACTGACAGACTCTGCAAGAGGAAAAATCCCATCAGTTAATTGCAATATTACCTCAATATTATTGGAATTCCATTTGCGTAGCTTAAAATGGCCAGCTGATAGAATGGTGTCCACATTGGAAGCGACGTTAATAGCTTCAGTTGCCGTATCGCAGCTGGTGAGAAAATCGTCGACGTAGAATGACGTCAAGATGGCGTCTCGCGCTGTATTTGCTTGTGTATCGTCTGCAATAGTTGTGAAATTGTCATAGGCACATTGATTGAGTGAACGAACTGCGTTGTACGGGCTGCAAGCCATGCCATAGGTAACCGTTGTTAAGCGATAGATCTCGAGGTTGTCAGCTGGTGATTCTCGCCAAAGGATGCGTTGGAAATCTCGGTGTACGGGGGCCACCAATACCTGCCTAAACATCTTCTCAATGTCTGCAGTGAGGGCAATGCGATAACGACGGAAACGAAAAATAATGTTGATTAAGGTGTCTTGAATAGTTGGGCCGACCAGTTGAATATCGTTGAGAGAAATCCCACTAGAAGTTCGTGCTGAGGCGTTGAATACAACACGGAACTTGCTGGTGACAGGATGGTGTAGAATATAATAGGATTCCGAAGGATCACCCGGCTGGTTGACTCGCTCCATATGCCCAAGGTCGACAAATTCACGCATAAAAGTCACATATTTTCCTCGCAATTCAGGGTCTGCTGCCAGCCGCCGTTCCAGAAATTGAAATTGTCGGAATGCATTTGAATATGAGTCGCCCAATTTCAAGGCATCACTGCGAAACGGTATGTGCACGACATAGCCACCCTCTGCTTTTCGGTAATGAGTTGCCAAAAATATCTGTGCACTCCTATCATCTTCATCCGATTCGGAACACGACACTTCTTCAAGCATTCAAAAGAGGCGCAAAAGATCATCCAGACCTTTCTCATCTCCACCTATTCGAGAGCTGAGTAAAATATGCGATAACAATGAACCCTTTGTTGCTGCCGCTGGGCCGAAAACCACCCAGCCTAATCGTGTGCGTTGTGCGAGAGGCTCGTTAGATCTTCCTCTGATAACTTCCCCTTCGACGATAAGGATCCACACATCAGCACCGATGAGTATGTCGATGCTGCCTGGTGTTCCAAACTGCGAATCAGCCAACTGAAGGTCTACCAAATGCTGCCACTGCGTTATGTCAATATGCACCGTTGGAATGTCTGTGGTAATTGACGGAATAACGAGGGCGTTGAATGCCAATGAAAAATCAGAATGAATGGATTTGAGTTTGAGCGTTACGCTGCCTTTTGTGCGGGTATGGACAAGGGCTCCGATTCCCTCCACATTTACCTCAAATTTGTCCCTGCGCAAACGTAAATGATTAGCCAAACGATCAGTAACAAAACTTACCTGCGATCCAGGATCGCAGAGAACACGAGCTAAGCTCTGCTGAAGGAATGAGTCACCAGATGTATAGACATGCGCCGTGGCCAACAAGACAATGTGCTGTCCCTTGGCTAGGCAGGTGACCATGGGATGGTCTAGTCACAAGGATGATGGTGCTGGTGGAAGAGTCGACTGGGCGTCACGACTCAGATTAACCAGCTGTGCAGTCTTGGAACTGCTCGGGTATGCCTGGGTATTGCGGCAAAACATCGTGTTATGCTTGCGGCCGCAATGCCAACAACCACCGGAGGGACACTGCTTCAATGAGTGCCCATTTTTTAAACAATTATAACAGAGCTTGGAGTTCTTGAGTGCTTCAAATCGCTGCACTGCATCAAGAGCCATCAGAATAGGGCACCTAGTAATACGATGCATCCCTTGACAATGAGCGCACCTGTTCTCATCTATGGTAGCCACATTTGATTTCAGAGCACGGGAAAATGCCGAGTGCGAGTCAGCTGCCTTGCTGAGGCTGTTTCCAATGTATTTGACCAGGTGATGAGATCTGCATTGAGGCTGTGTGCACGTCTCTCCATGAACTTTAGTAAATCTTCCAAGCTTGGAATCTCGCAAGGCGCGCTACTCAAAGACCACTCGCGTTCGAGAGCTAGGGAGGTAGGGAGCTTCGAGACTATAATCGGCACCGACAGTGCATCCCACTGGTTGACTGGTAAGCCCATAACGCACAATGCACGCAAAGACTCGTGCACCGTGTCAACAATATGCAGCAATGACTTTGATGTTTCTTCCAATGCCGGCTGAAGATTGATAAATCGAGAAACGTGAATCTCTGCCAGTTGCCTCTTATTGTCAAAGCGATCTTTGAGGGCTTTCCAAACCTCGTCATAACCACCAGAGTAGACTCCACCAATCAGTGGCACAGCATTGGCATGGACTGCCTGACGAAGCTTGCCTAGCTTATAGGCTTCTGGCAGGTCCGTGTTATCTACCAGCGTTTCAAAAGCATCTTTAAATGAGAGCCAGGTGTGCAATGTACCATCAAAAGTTGGAATAGCCAGTGCGTCCAGCTTGAGGTCGAACGTTCGTGTCGGTACTTCAGTTACTCGTTTGGACCTGGCCTCCACCATCAACTTCTGGAGCCTAACGCATGAGTCGCTGTACATGTCTTCTACTTCCTGCCACAGCAAATCATGCGCGTCGGTTTCATCCTTTTTTGCTTCAGCGACCAGGCGCTGATGATTCCATACAAATCGCTCGAAATGTGCTGTGAGTGACTTTAACTCTTGTTCCAACTGGAACACATCTTGGGCTCCAGGCTGAATCAAACGCACGCGTTCAAAAATGCGTCGAATTGTCGTTATAGAGGATGTGCGTAGTATTAACTCTGCCATAGCAACTTCCAGAATGGCAGAAAGTGATTGCCCAGCGCAGCCCACTCACGTGGCGAACTCCGAGAATCCTAACCTCAAAGTCACCAATCTGCCGCAGCCAATGTGTTGGTTATTGTTGTTGTTTTGGTGCACAGTAAGCACCTCAGCCACCGAAAGTTATGCGATCGCAGTTCCTTGCAGCTGAAAATCGCAACCAAATAACTTGAGTCTTGTGGATAGTTGGTTCCGTGAACCGTCGCTGCTAACGTCAGCAGCACTACAACGATCAACTCTTTGTTTTTTCGCCAGCGGTCGTCAGTCCTCACAGGAGGCACCAAAAAATGTATATGAAATCAAAGTAAAAACAACGCAAGTTAAAGATTTATGTTTCAAAGTTAATTTAATTCGAGTGTTATTGTAAGGCTGAGCGAAACGTAAAAAACAAAAGCACGTTGCTTAAATTATATGCCAAAAAGTAAAAAGTATGTATATGAATAAGACAGAAGTGTAAGCTGTCAAAATAGTGAGACTTGAAGCGTTGCCACAGGGTATGCAACACGCATAATTATTCCTTAACAGTAGGTATCGTTCGTATTCTACAATGGCATTTTGAGCTTCTGCTTTTGGTAGGCGGCAAAAACGACAATAATGAATAGCAGAAAATGATTTCGAAAAGTTAAGGGATGTATTTGGCCTAAATTATCACCGAGAAATAGTCACATTATGAAATTAAATTTTATTGATTTTTCCTCTTCAATTTGTGTATCCAAACCCAAAACTTCCAATGAAATTAGCTGATTAACTAAGGTTTCGAAACATTTGTTGCTTCCGTGTTTTTTTATATCACTTGATTTTATGGAGCATGCAAGGAATATGTTTCTTAACTTTGATGATTTCTCTTTAAAGTGTGGAAATGAATAATACACATTACATATCGAATGCCTATTTGATTTTGCACCTAAAGGATTATTTATACCAAAATCGTCATAATTGATTCTTCGTTTTCCACAAATCACTTTGCGTAAAATTTTTCAATTGAGGAACGCCTTCTAGCTTTCCTATTGTTTTCAGTGATTTTGTTAAATTACCGTCTGCTTCAAAAATTTTTCTGAACTGATAAGCGAGATATTTTATTTTGATTCCGCGAGATATTTTATTTTGACTTACTTCTAGGAAACGATATTAAAATTTTGAATATCCGACATGAGCCTTTTTTTTAAGCATATTTGTGATTTTGTGTTCTGATTTTAAATTAGACATCACCGACATCACCGCCATCCAGGAGATGCGATGGAAAGGACAAGGCTGCCCTAAGAGATCAGACTGCGATATCTTCTACAGCTGCCATAACGGGAAGCGCAAATTTGGATGCGGATTCGTCGTAAGCCGGAAACTACGCCATCTTGTTTCCCGGTTCACACCTGTGAACGTAAGGCTGGCGACAATCTGCATCAAGGCTTAATTCTTCCACATAAGCCTAATTTGCGCACATGCCCGACGGAGGAAAAGGACGATGCTGTCAAGGACACATTCCACGCGAGCCTAGAGGACTTGAATGATCGCTGCCCGGCCCATGACGTGAAAGTAGCTCTCGGCGATTTTAACGCGAAGGTCGGAAAAGAAGGCATCTTTGGCTCCACTGTCGGTCAGTTCAGTCTCCACGAGACCACTTCGAACAACGGTCTAAGACTGATCGACTTCGTCGCGGCGTGAAACATTGTAGTAAGAAGCACCAGATTCAAGCACCTCGATATCCAAAAGGCAATCCGGCTGTCCCCGGATCAAAAAACGCGAAACCAACATGATCATGTTGTGATCGACGGAAGGCACATGTTACTTTGGCTAAATTTCCAGTACTTGAACTGGGAATTTATTTTGTAAGAGTTCCTAAATCTTGGTTTCTAGTACATGAACTAGAAATACCCGCCGCTAAATAAGAACAAGTTTGGTCTTTGGTTTTCTGACTTCAACTGACTGTTTATTAAATAAGAATGATATTATTTATAATGATAAACAATAATACAATTAAACGCATACAATCTTAATAATATATCAATAGTTAATAATACATAAATATCAATAACATATATACGTGTCAATATATAAATGTATATAACATATAAAATCAAAATCAAAATATTAACATATGTGTATCAATGTAATAAAAAAAAAACTGCATTTGATGCAATAGCGCAGACATAGCATATTTGTGAAGTTAAATTCAAATTAAATCAACAGACGGAAATTCGCCTAAACAAAGGTGTAGAATTTCTGTACACATTTCTTAACCTTGAGTCGAGCAAGTGTAGTGAACTTTATTTTTTATTAGAATTACTATGTCAGCGTTATTGACGAATGCATTAAAATATTGCTGGTTGACAACTGCAACATGACGTGCAGCAACATCCGCTCCCGCGTTGAACGAGTGTTCAATAATCCAGCCGTACTTTTATATGTCCACGCAGAAGCTGTTAGAATACCGAGGAGCTGCTAGTGGCTGGGCGTTATGAATTATCTCTGACCGTGAAAGTTGTTCCATTGGTAGATTTGTCGGTGTTGCTGGAGAAGACATTGATGGAGCTCCTTCGTGCTTCTTCCCGTGCCGCTTTTAAATGATGAAAATGGCCAATATGATGACAACAGTCAAGAACAGGGCCAGATAACTCACTGCAAAGCTATGATATTGATGAGTTTTCAGTTTATTGGAGAGATCGTTGATTTCGTGTGCGTCCAACATTTCTTGCAGCCTTGACAAATCTGTTAGTGAGGGCTCATACTCAATTTCTGTGGTGTCTAAGACTGGAACTGATGCTGGCTTTGTTACATTTACGTCGACAATGTGTCCCAATGCAGTGTAGGAAGTGCTTGTAAATGATGTTAGTATCGGATTGCTTGTTATCGTTAAGAGTTGATATTTTAACACACATCCTGCCGTTAATTCGATAAACCTGATCCTTCCAATAAGATTCGTGAGACCTGATGATCACATACAGCTGTAATTTGTATTGGCATTGCTAGTGCAAACATCCATCGATTTCTGTCATTGACTTGTGTCCACACATGATCTTCCCTGTGCTCAAGATTACAATGGGATCGGGTTTCGTTGTTGAATAAACTTACTTCGCAGGCACAAACTTCTGATCCTTTGTTGTAGGTGGGTTGATTGTTGGTACAGAGATACAATTCGTTTTCCATTCTAAAACAAGATTGTAACTTTTCAAGTGTGCTTGGAAAGTATTGATCTCGATGCGCGTTGATTGCCAGAATTGTTGTAAACAATTTTATTGCCACCATAGTGTTGTTAATTTTTGTGGGAATTGGTATAAGCCGATACAAGTTAAATTGATTCAAACTAGTTAATGGAATATTTATCTGAAAAATTGCATGGTTCTCTGTTATCGCTGCCTTAACTTTCATTAACTTGTATATCGATAGGAGATCACCTTGATAGCCTGGGATCTGCATGGCTGGTGCCAAATGTGCTGTAATTCTTAAAATTTCATCGTTAAGTTGCTGTGGTGATATCAATTGAGGGCTGATCTGTCCGTTATGAACATTTGTAAGAACATTTATGAGTGCTGCTTGAACACGTTGAACGTTTGATGTCATAATAGATAATTGAAAGGCTAATGATAAGAACATCTGGAATGTATTCTCTTTTTGTTCTTCCTGTTCATTATGCTGTAGTTGATTTTTAATATCTGTCAATTTTCCAATTTTCCTTCAAGCCTTTTGAAGGCCATTTGAGTTGTGGTTTGATCATGTTTGATTATGTTAATGGTTGAATCAACTACCGAGATCTGTTTTTTCATCATGCTTGTCAAATGCTGTTCATTGTTGTTGATGTCCGTTATTGTTTGTGACATCTGAAGGGCATATTCTGAGTCTTGAACTCCAAACAACGAGTAAGCAATATTTCCAACAAAATTAAGTGCACCTCTTTTTCTACGATGGCTTCTTAACAAACCTTTATCAAGGTCCAGCTCTGTATTTGTGCGTTGAAACCGTGTGACTAGTTCATTGCATATTGTTGTTGGCTGTATTTGTTCGCACATGTGATTCATAGTATTGGTGCCATTTTTTAGTAGTTGAATTTCCGTACGCAATGGTTTGAGATCATAGTACACAACCATTTTCCATTCACTTGTAATGATTTTGCTTGATCCGATGTGTTCAAAGTGAATGCCTGCATTTGGATCAAATTTTGTAATTTTGATTGGTTCGCTCCATGCTATTGGCAACATTAACAGTACTGTCAATAATGTAATTAAGCTGTAATGCCGTGCAATTTTTGGTCTCTTTGGTGGCTCTTCATTATTTTTGTCCCTTCGTTTTCTTGCATTCTCATCATCCTTTGATTCTGTGCCAGTATCTGTATCTATGGGTAGTCGAGCGAGTCGGTGGATTGCACGTTTATATGTTCCAGTTGCTGTTTTTACATCAGCAACGCGCACTGCTCCGTCAGGTCCATTATATACTTCCACTACTCGACCAAGGGGCCAACGCATAATAGGAACATTGTCTTCCTTGATAATTACTAGTTCCCCGAGTTTAATATTTTCGGCTTGCCTTGTCCATTTGTGTCGTTGTTGGAGTTCATTAAGATACTCATTGGACCATCTCTTCCAGAACTCGTGTCTTACTTGTGACACCAATTTCCATCTTGACAACAGCGATAGTTTCCTTGAGTTTGCCTTGCTATCTACTTGGGCGGCGAGCGCTTCGCCTATGAGGAGAGATGGCCTGGCGTCAATGCAGTTAAATCAGAAGGGTCCGATGACAGTGGCGTCAGTGGCCGAGAATTCAATATGGCCTCGATTTCCACTATTACAGTTTCCAATTCTTCATAAGTCAATGAGGCTGACGCGACACTTCTTAGTGGAAGATGTTTCGCAGATTTCACTGCAGCTTCCCACAGTCCTCCGAAATGGGGGGATCTCGGAGGAATAAAATGGAACTGGATTCCCTTCTCATTGCATGTTTTCCTTATTTGGTCTTGAGCGCTTGATGAGTAAATTGCTGATGATAATTCAGTCAATTCATTTTTTGCTCCGATGAAGTTAGTGGCGTTATCACTATACAAGTTTTGGCAGCGCCCTCTTTGACTTATGAATCTTTTGAGAGCTCAAATAAATGCGTCTATTGACAGTTCCATTACCAACTCCATATGAACTGCCTTGGAGGCAAAACAACAGAATACAGCTAAGTAAGCCTTAGTTGGCCTTTTTCCTCGAACCTTATAATGCACCCATAAAGGTCCCGCGTAATCGACACCAGTGTTAATGAATGGTCGAGCTTTTGATTTGTTGTACTAATTGAGGGCAAGCCTTATTACATCGGATACAATGCTGGACAATTGATCGAGCTGTTGTTTTCACCTTTATAGGCCAAAAACGTTGCCTCAAGGTTCCTAACAACGCTTGAAGTTCACAGTGCTTGTTCTCTTCATGTGCCTTGATGAAAAGTAACCTTACCAGCGGGTCGTTGTACGGGAGCACCATTTGATGCTTAGCGTCGAATGGAAGTGCAGCCATTTCTAAACGTTCCCCCACTCGAAGAATGTTTGTGTCATCTAGAAATGGTGATAAACTGCGGAGTGAACTGCTCATTTTGACTTTTTTGTGCTGCTTCAGGTTTTGAATTTCTTCTTTGAAGTCATCGGCTTGAATGATCGTGATGATGACCGCCATTTCATGTTCTTGTTCGATTTTTGACAGAACCATGGGTTCCGATCTAGACATCTGTTTGCACCTTGTATTCTTGATAAACCTTAAGACATATCCAATTATTCTTTGAAGTGTACTGAAAGACTTGTGGTGATTGATTTCATAAATCCATTCTCCATTTGCTTGCCCAGTGAGCAATGATATGGCTGTATCCTTTTTCTTTTCGATATCAGACGGAATTTGTAGCTGGCTTGACCACATTGGGGGCCATAGTGTTTGTTTGCCATGTTCAAACATCGGTCCTTGATTCCAATGAAGCACAACTTCAGAATCGGTCCAAAAGAAAGTAGTTTGGTTCTTTATCTGACAATCTGTTTTCACTCGAGCTGCGAGCTGGGAACCGACTAGTGCGGCGCAAAGTTCTAGTCGAGGCTACGATTGTATTTTGAGTGGTGGAACACGGGTTTTCATAAGTACGCTGCCGCACCAAAAGCCTTTTCAGAAGCGTCAGTGAAGATGTGCAGTTGTGTTGACGATGACAGTTCTCCCTTGAATATGTGTCTGTGTATTTTGAGATCGTTTAAGTTGCTCAAATTTTCTCGAAATGCTGTCCATGTGGCGTCGAGATCTGATGGTAGTGCTTCATCCCAGGATAACTTTATTTGCCATAGGTGCTGTATGAATATTTTTGCTTTAACAATTACGGGTGCCAATAATCCCAGTGGATCAAACAGTCGTGCTAAATCGGAACTGATTGTTCGCTTAGTGATTGCCCGCACAAGATCCAGCGTTGTTCTGATGCAGAATACATCTGCCTTCGGTAACCACAATAAACCAAGTGTTTTTATTGAATCATTATTGTCCTTAGAGAAGTCCAAATTCACTTCCTGGTCATCTTGTGGAATATTTTTCAATAGTTTGGGATGACTCGCACACCACTTTCGTAAATTAAATCCATGCGTGTTCAGTATTTTTATCAGTTGATGTTGCATTTCTGTGGCTGTAGCCAGACTGTTTGATCCTTCAAGCCCATCATCCATATAAAAATTGTCATGCAACATTTGAGCTCCCAAGGGATGATTTAGCATGTTGTTGTTTGCAATTTCTTGAAGACATTTGGTAGCCAGGTATGGGGCTGATCGAGTACCATATGTGACGGTGTTTAATTGATAGTACTTTATTTCTGCTGTTGGATCCTCTCTCCAAATGATGATTTGATACTGTTGATCTTCTGGATGTATTAGGATCTGCCGATACATCTTCTCAATGTCGGTCGTGAAGACAAAACGTGGCAACCGAAAACGTAACAGTATTGAAAACAGTTCACTTTGAACTGTGGGCCCCGTATACATTATATTATTTAATGCATACCCTGTCGTGGTTTTGGCGGAGGCATCGAACACAACTCGCAATTTGGTAGTGGTGCTCTCGGATTTCAAGACACAATGATGAGGAATGAAGTTTTTCGGAGATGGAATTGAGTTAAGGTTCACCTTCTTCATGTGTCCTAATCTTTCGTACTCTCTCATGAATTCCACATATTGTTTCCGTACCTCCATGTTTCTTTGAAGTCGACGTTCAAGACCAAAAAAATCTATTGTGCGCCATCACCCTTGATTCTCCCAATACTGCTGGATTTTCTAGAAATGGTAATTTTACGATAAAGCGTCCCTGGTCATTTTTGCACATATTTTGCAGAAAATGTGTTTCGCATTGTTGTTCTGCTAGCGACATACTCTTTTCAGTTGTTTCAAACTCATCCATCTTCCATAACTTTTCAATTGCTTCGATTAGTGGACCATCTTTGCTGTCAGTATCCGTTTTTATCCCAAAAACAGCACATGTCAATGATTCTGCCGATGGTTCAGTTGATTCACATTTTCCGCTCACAATCCAACCAAGTGACGTGTTTTGGAGAATTGGGCCGGTAGTCATTACCTGTGTATGACCAGGTACCATGATACTGAAATGAAATTCTGCACCAAGCAAAATGTCAATCTTATCTTGCTTGTAAAACTCTGGATCTGCAAGCTGTAAGTTGGCTGGAATCTTCCTATTTGAAGTATCAAGTTGAAGATTTGGTTGAGCGGTAACAATGCTTGGAAGTATAAATGCCTCCAAATTTGTTGTAAAACTGCCACTAGTGGATTGCATCTTGACATTAAGTCTCTGCGTGACCTTCTTTTGAGCATCACCAATTCCTTCAATGCACAAGGAAGCTTTGGTTGGAGATATGGATAGTCTCTTCATGAGACGTTCTGACACGATGTTGATCTGCGACCGGAGTCTAATATTGCTCTGAACTCCCCTGAATTGCCATTGGCCGCAGTGATTTTTATCCTTGCTGTGGCAAGTAGTACGTATCCTTGAGTTGACACATTACTTGCTGATGCTGATGAAACTGTTGCAATTGGAATATTGCTAAAGGCTTCATTGCCTGACGGTATTTTTGCATCTGGTTGCCTTTGATTTCCATTTTCCACATGTAACAGTGTGTTGTGTTTCTTATCACACTTGCAGCAACATCTCGATTTGCAATTATTTGACGTGTGATCGTTTTTGAAACAATTGACACACAAACGTTGTTTTTGACCCACGATTGGCGTTCTGTGGATGACAGCTTTAGGAATTTCTTGCAGTAGTACAATGGATGGCTACCATTATCACATAGTTTGCAGCTGTTGCTCGATGTTGTAATAGAAGACACAACTTTGTTAGACAGTTGTGGCAATGCAGCCTTATCCTTAAGTCCAATAGCTTCCAATGTATGAAACTGTCTATCCAAAAACAGCAGGAAGTCATCCACCTTTTGTAACTCCTTTGGGTTCGTCAAAGATTGTTCAAATCTCATGTGTGTTGCTCGATCTAGTTTCTTTAGTAGCAAATGGAAAAGGATCGGATCCCAAGCTTTTGTATCAACCCCTTAGTTGTCTAAGGCCATGATGCATTCACGTGTTGTGTCGTGTAAATTCTTCATTGTTGCAGCAGTTGAGGTTCCTGATGGCTGATTCACTAACTTTTCGATTAGCGTAGCCACTATTACCCTTTTGTTGTTGTACCGTTCTTGCAATAACGTCCAAGCGGCTACATAGTTGTTTTCTGTTGACGAAAAATGATTGATTAACTTTGCAGCTTCTCCTGTAACGTTGGCCTTTAGGTACCACATTTTTTGCACTGCTGATATTGGTTGTTTGTCGATAATTTGGGAAAATAGATCGGAGAATTGTTGCCACTTCAGGTAATCGCCATTAAACGGTGGGAGAGTTACCTTTGGGAGATGCACTGTACTTTGCATTGTTTGATCTTCTCTCATGGTTTTAGCAGCGAATCTATTGCTTTGACATTGATCTGCTCTTATAGAGAGCTCTACTAATTGGTATTGTACCATTTCATCCAGTTGGTCGTACTCCGCTTGGTCGAAGCCTGCCACTGCAGAATCTTCAAAGTGTTCCCAAAGTTCGTCGCACACCAATTCTATTTGAGTCCAAAGATGATTTATGTTGTTTAGTTTAATTTGGTAAAATGTACTGGCTGGTTTTCTTGGACTGCTTGTATGTTTTCGAGTGTTCGCCTCAATGTGACCATTCGAGAAGTCATCTTTCTAACCAGTCCGTATTGGATGGAAGGTTCAGATGATGCTCTTAAGATTGGTGTCTTTTCTGCCACATGTTGAGTATTTGCTGTTTTCACGGTCAATGGTTCTGGTGCGATGTTCTGTTGAGGAGCTATGTTTGGCATATTTTCCATTTTTTCTTCTGCCTTGAAATGAGTGGCTTCTGTTTGGAAGATTTCTCGATAGTTGGTAACTAGACTGCTGATTTTATCGTAGAACCCTGATATGAAGTAGTCTTGTTGCATTGGCTGATCCGTTATTATACGAAGCTTTCCATCTGTTGCTTCAAAATCGTCCCAACATTGTTCCAACCGTCGTAACCGCTCGTTGTAGAAGGCTGACGTTGACTTCCGATCCGCTGGATCCTTTTTGAAATTATTTATGATCCGCTGGATCTCTTCCCCGAGATCCTTCTGATGATCTACTAGCTCTGATGTCGATGTCATTCCTTTTTTTATTTTTTAATTTTCCAGTACTTGAACCAGAAAAGAACGTTAAATAAAATTCAAGTCAGAGTTTCTTAAATTCATAAAGATATTCTAGCACATAAACTAGGATATCTCGTGAAACTAGGATAATTCGCGAAGATATTTTAGCACATAAACTAGGATATCTCGCCGGGCCTCCAAAAATGTTACTTTGGCTAAATTTCCAGTACTTGAACTGGGAATTTATTTTGTAAGAGTTCCTAAATCTTGGTTTCTAGTACATGAACTAGAAATACCCGCCGCTAAATAAGAACAAGTTTGGTCTTTGGTTTTCTGACTTCAACTGACTGTTTATTAAATAAGAATGATATTATTTATAATGATAAACAATAATACAATTAAACGCATACAATCTTAACCGTTTCGGGACGACAGGGATGTTTTTATCCCAGAAAAATTTGAAAAATTTTCATATCTCTGAAAATTCTCACTCGATTTGGTTGAAAACCGTCCCAAATCATTATTTATATTCTTCTCTTCAAAAAATTTAATATAGCTGTCAATATAACACATCAAGCTTATGTCAAAAGTCATAAATCAGTTTGCGCGGTTTGAGTTGCTAATAAGACCATCGACAAAAGCTCAAAAAACAAGTGTTTTAATTGTGGAAAAAAGTGTCATTTAGTAAAGTTTTACTCAAACAGTTGTTATTTCATAGAAAATATAATCGAAAACCAATAAAAAGATATTTTTCTGAATTTGCGGCTAAGGTAAGTTTCGTGGGATAAAATCATCCCAAAACTGTTTATTTGTGGGACGTTAACATCCCAACCGTACTCATTCACATTATTTTTCTTAGAAAGATATGGACGGAAAACGTAAACTGGCGACTCCAGAAATTGAGGATTTTCTTAATAATTCAAGCAATGATGAGGATGATCCATTTGCTGCTAGTGATTCTTCTTATAGTCCCAGTCAGAAAGGCAGTAGTGCTTTAGAAGAGGAAGAAGACACGGATCATAGTAATGAAGGAATGGAAATTGTTGATGCGAATGAAACTGCAAATGATATTTCCGATGACTCTGACGAAGAAATATTTGAAGTGGAACGTCTGGATGAAGAAATTGTTTCTGATTGGCCAAACAATGTTATAATTTGGTCAAACCCCCTACCAACATTCAATCTCTCATTGACGAAGGAAGCAAGCAAGCGAAAATACGACGCAAAGTTCGAACAGGACCCCTCAGCACTATGAAAAAACGTATCAAACAAAATCTGGGGGACCATTTACCAACACGAACAAACAAGCGACAACGGTGCGTAAATTGTACTAAAAACGGAAAAGAAAGTCGCACAAATCAGCTTTGCATTGTCTGCAACTTGGCGTTTTGTAAAAAATGTTTCACACCTTGCCATAGAAACTAATTAAAATAATTTTGTGCTACAATAAATATTATAAAAGAATAAAATAAATTGAAATGAAGTTAAATATATTCTGATTTTATTATTCAAATTTTGCTTTTCAGGTGTGTTTGGGATGTTCTTGTCCCAGGACGATATCTCCTTTTCGGTACGTCCTAAAAATATATTATGAAATTACTTTTCTTTAAACAACATTAGGAGACTATATCTAAACTCTTTTTTAAGATTGATGGCCACAAAAGTTCTCGTCCCTAAACGGTTAATAATATCGAGCCATAACCGCGAAAAAGATGTAACCAGCAATTTACAAAAATTTGTTTTCTTATCAAAACTTATAATTTATTTCATTATCAACAATTTATTATTATAAAATAATAGTAATTATAATAATTTAATTATTTATTTGTTAAGATTGTGTAAAAACATTGTCGTTACTAAATATCTTAAGTCGAAAATAATTAAAAGAAATCTACTCCTTTAAAATTTTAGTTTTGATGGTTACATCTTTTTCGCGGTTATGGCTCGATATATCAATAGTTAATAATACATAAATATCAATAACATATATACGTGTCAATAAATAAATGTATATAACATATAAGATCAAAATCAAAATATAAACATATGTGTATTAATGTAATAAAAAAAAAACTGCATTTAATGCAATAGCGCAGACATATTTGTGAAGTTAAATTAAAATTAAATCAACAGACGGAAATTCGCCAAAACAAAGGTGTAGAATTTCTGTACACATTTCTCAACCTTGAGTCGAGCAAGTGTAGTGAACTTTATTTTTTATTAGAATTTCTATATCAGCGTTATTGACGAATGCATTAAAATATTGCTGGTTGACAACTGCAACATGACGTGCAGCAACAGCAAGCTTCAAGTGTTCTGGATGTGCGCACATTTCGGGGGGTCAATATTGACTCGGACCATCATCTTGTTGCAGCTAAGATCCGCATGCGATTGTGCAGTGCGAAGAATGTATGCATAGGTGTGCAACAAAAGCTTGATGTCGATAAGCTGCTATCACAACGGATCGCCGAGGCCTACTCCGCTCAACTCTCGGTTAAGCTCAATCAACCTTTCTCTTGCCTCGACGACGCTGGCGGACTTTGGGCGCATATATAAAACTTCATGGGCACTGCTGCTGAAGAAGTCATTGATTTTCAGCGCCCGCAACCTCGCAACCAATGGTATTACCAGGAGAGTCGCATTGCGACAGCAGCAAACTACGCCGCATATAAAAAGACGCTGCAGTCAGCTGGAACGCGAGCCATGCACAAAAACTATCGCGATAAGAGAAAGGAAGAGAGATGCCTTTTCAGACGTAAAAAAAAGAGAGCAAGAAAAGCGCGAGCGAGCAAAAAATTGAGGCGTACCAGGGCAAGAAGGATGCTCGAAAATTCTACCAGCCGGTTAAGCGTCTTACCCAATGTTTCAAGACCGGAGCATCCACTTGTGCATTGAAATTATGGAGTCAGCATTTTTCCAATCTGCTTGCAGGCGACGATACCAACAATTCCGCCCTTGGAGAATGCAGTCTGACACCACCAATCGACGATGATGGAGTGGAAATTCCACCACCTAGCCATGACGAGGTTAAAGTTGCTATCCAGCGACTCAAAAACAACAAAGCCGCAGGAGCTGACGGCCTGTCTGCTGAATTTTTTAAAACCGGGGGCGGTGAATTGATAAGGTGCATGCATCAACTCATCAGCAAAATATGGCTTGCAGAAAGCATGCCTGACGATTGGAATCTCAGTGTGCTTTGTCCTATACTGAAAAAAGGAGACCCGACAATCTGCGTCAACTACCGAGGTATCAGTCTTATTTCCATCGCAAACAAGATTCTTTCGAGCGTAATGTGTAAAAGATTAAAGCCGCATACCAAAACACTGATTGGACCTTATCAGTGTGGCTTTCGTCCTGGCAAGTCCACCATATACCAGATTTATACACTACGCCAAATCCTATCCCATCAAATCCCATCATCTCTTTGTTGATTACAAAGCTGCGTTCGATAGCCCGATTCGGGATTGCCTGTACGCAACAATGTCTGAGTTCGGTATACCTGCAAAGTTGATAATGCTCTGCAAGATGACGTTGAGTAATACATGCAGCTCCGTCAAGGTAGGAAATGAACTATCCGAAACCTTTAAAACCGAACGAAGTTTCAGACATGGCGACCCGCTATCATGCGATCTCTTCAATTTCATCATGGAGGGGATCCTACGAAAGGCAGGTGTACATAGAAATGGTACCATTTTCTACAAAGGTGTCCAGCTCCTTGCGTATGCTGATGATATCGATATTATCGGCAGAACCAAGAGAGATGTAACCGCTGCTTTCGCCGCTATCGAAAAGGAATCAGCCAAAGTGGGTTTGACGGTGAACGAGGGCAAAACAAAGTATATGCTGTCTGCTAATAGGGAAGCGCGGCATCTAGGCTCCCATGTAACAGCAGGCAAATATAACTTTGAAGTTGTCAAGGAGTTTACATACCTTGGCACCACCGTAAACAGCAACAACAATGGCAGCCTAGAGATAAAGCGAAGAATAACAATTGCTTAAAGGTGCTTCTACGGGCTAAGTAAGCAATTAGGTTCCAGAGCCCTGTCTCGATCGACAAAACTAACACTCTACAAGACGCTCATCATACCTGTGCTTCTCTATGGTGCTGAGGCATGGGTGTTTGAGAGGAAAGTTCTTCGCAAAATCGTTGGTCCTGTGCGAGTTGGCGACGGCTATCGCATTCGAATGAACCACGAACTGTACGAGCTCTACGATGACATTGACATAGTTCAGCGTATAACAATTCAGCGACTACGTTGGCTGGGTCATGTCTTTCGTATCGATGAAGAAGCTCCAGCGAAAAAGATGTTTGGGGCGAAAGCCGAGGGTCGACGACGAAGAGGAAGACCATGCCTCCGATGGATTGACCAGGCCGAGGAAGCCCTTACCGCGCTTGGTAAAGAGATTGGAGACAGCGCGTGCGAAGCAGAGACGCCTGGCGAGAACTGATGAAGTCAGCCGTAACCCGACAACGGGTTGTCACGGCCACCTAAGTAAGTAAGTAAGTAGGTAATATTGACTTGGCGTAAGTTGCTCTTTGCAGTGTTAATCCGCTCTGTCTTTCGATTAAGTTTAAATAGGTATTCAAGAGAAATTTTCAGCAACTACCGTCATAAAAGAAACCGTCAAAAAGTTTAAAAATTAATGTTTATCTTGTCTTTAATGCTCTGGCTGACGGAATTTCAACCTCTAACGCAATCTTAGTGGTAATTTGTTTTATAACGGTTAATTAAGTTTCAACAAAGCGAGTATTTCAAATTTTGCTTTTGATATGCATTCGTCGTCGCTATATGTGAAAATATTTTACCATATTTTATGAAAACTGTGTCGCTTATGCGAACTCGTCGTTATATCTGACGACTTTAAAGGCGAACTCAGTTTCAAAGGAATAATCAAATAAAATGTGCGGTCTTCAAGAATACGACGTTATAACAGAAATGTTGTTATAACCGAGGTCATTATAAGTGAATTCCACTGTATTTTAAAAACGTCAGTATAAACGTTTATACTATGCAGCTCATTTGAAAATTGTTCCGCTAAACTAAACACTTCCATAAAATACTCTTTATAATTAACGACCTGTGTTCCAAGAACTTCACCATTTACTTGAGCGATAACTACGCTATAATTGCCTTGTGCTCCAAGATCTTTATCATTTTGTCCATCATCGATATTGATGCTCAATTTGCAACCATTGCTTTTTGTATTTATTTGATCAGGTGAAGAAAATTGTTTAACAATTGTGGGTTTAGTGGCTTTATGTTATCTTACAATATGTCTTTTGAATGATTTAATACTTGAGAAATTTTGATTACACGTTGAATAAGTGCACACAAATCTATCGTTTGATTTTAAGCCGTGTTCTATTTTTAAATGAAAAATAAATTTTTGAAGACATAAGAAACATTCGCTGTATTTAGAACACTTCAGTTTGTAATAAAGAACTTTACCTTTTTCGAAACTAAGTTCTTCTTCGTCTCTGTATTTCAAACACTTCAGTTTGTAATAAAGAACTTTAACTTTTTCGAAACAAACACTTCAGTTTGTAAAAAAGAACTTTAACTTTTTCGAAACAAAGTTGAAATTTTCAGAATAGGTTTCCAATTAAAAAAAAAAGGTGATGTTCACAACGTTTTAAAAGCTCAGAGAATCTAATAAATGATGAATTAGTTTACTTTTTGTTAAGATATTGAAACACGACTTTGAAATTTATTAGTATATTTCACCAAAGTCTTAAACATCAGCAACCACTCACTATTGAAAAATAGCTTCTGCAGAGGAACAATTTATTGCATAATTTTTAAGATTTTCCGACTTCATCATTGCAGTTTATGGCACATTGAAACATTTGATGTTTTATATAGAGTTTAATGAAATTGCTTACTTACCAAATTGTTTACTTTAATGCACAACAAATTGATTTAATATTTATGCTGCACTTAATTTATTTACTTACTTAGGTGGCCATGACAACCCGTTGACGGGTTACGGCCGACTTCATCAGTTCTCGCCAGGCGTATCTGCTTCGCGCGCGCCGTCTTCAATCTCTTTACCAAGCGCGGTAAGGGCTTCCTCGGCCTGGTCAATCCATCGGAGGCATGGTCTTCCTCTTCGTCGTCGACCCTCGGCTTTCACCTCAAACACCTTTTTCGCTGGAGCTTCTTCATCCATACGAAAGACATGACATAGCCAACGTAGTCGCTGAATTGTTATACGCTGGACTATGTCAATGTCGTCGTAGAGCTCGTACAGTTCGTGGTTCATTCGAATGCGATTCGTCGCCAACTCGAACAGGACCAAAGATTTTGCGAAGAACTTTCCTCTCGAACACCCCAAGAGCGGCTGCATATGTTTGCGATACTACCCATGCCTCAGCGCCATAGAGAAGCACAGGTATGATGAGCGTCTTGTAGAGTGTTAGTTTTGTCGATCGAGAGAGGCTTCTGGAACCTAATTGCTTACTTAGCCCGTAGTAGCACCTATTAGCAATTGTTATTCTTCGCTTTATCTCCAGGCTGACATTGTTGTTGCTGTTTACGGCGGTGCCAAGGTATGTAAACTCCTTGACAACTTCAAAATTATATTTTCCTGCTGTAACATGGGAGCCTAGACACCGAACTTCCCTATTAGCAGACAGCATATACTTTGTTTTGCCCTCGTTCACCGTCAAACCCACTTTGGCTGATTCCTTTTCGATAGCGGCGAAAGCAGCGGTTACATCTCTCTTGGTTCTGCCGATAATATCGATATCATCAGCATACGCAAGGAGCCTTTGTAGAAAATGGTACCATTTCGATGCACACCTGCCTTTCGTAGGATCCCCTCCATGATGATATTGAAGAGATCGCATGATAGCGGGTCGCCTTGTCTGAAACCTCGTTCGGTATTAATGGCTAAATCGCAATACTGCGTTAGGTCGGTCGTGCGTTGACAGCTCGAGTAGAGATCAACGTGTTCTTATGGTGCAAATCTAAATGCGACCTCAAGCGTTGGTCGTACTTTATATCGTAAAACAAGAAGAAGAGATAAAATACGACCAAAGTACGATCTAACAAGATAAGTAGAAAAATGTTCTACTCGGTCGTGCGTTTGATATTTCTTCATAGAGCAGAGTTGCATTTTCATTGAAAGCGCTTGAAATGTGGGTGTTTTATGGTTTCACTGGCAAAGATAGATTTTCGTGGGATTTCTTTTATTATCGCTGGAATTTATGTTTTATATAATGTTTTTTAATAACTCATGCTAAAAAAGAAATCAAATTAAGATTTTGATAAAGTTAATCTATTTGTATTATTCGATATCTTAGAAATTTTTATAGAAATTGCGAGATTTAGAATTGGAGGAAAAACAACTTTTGTGGGCATTTTTGTATAGCTGCTTTTATTGGCATCGCCAAAATTACAGACGCACAATATGTCAGCGCAATATTGAGTTTTGTAAAGTAATAGGTCGTGCGTTCTGTCAGTTCATCTCGTAAAGTTTATGCAACGTCGATATAAAGTACGATCGGCGCACGACCGACCTAACGCAGTATTGCGATTTCAGCATAAAGGTTTCGTAGAGGTCATTTCCTACCTTGACGGAGCTGCATGTATTGCTCAACGTCATCTTGCAGAGCCTTATCAACTTTGCAGGTGTACCGAACTCAGACATTGTTGCGTACAGGCAATCCCGAATCGGGCTATCGAACGCAGCTTTGGTTTTCGTGGGTTTTCTCCAGGATTTGGCGTAGTGTAAAAATCTGGTCAATAGTGGACTTGCCAGGACGAAAGCCACACTGATAAGTTCCAATCAGTGTTTTGGTATGCGGCTTCAATCTTTCACACAATACGCTCAAAAGAACCTTGTATGCGATGGAAATAAGACTGATACCTCGGTAGTTGGCGCAGATTGTCGGGTCTCCTTTCTGAAGTATAGGACAAAGCACACTGAGATTCCAATCGTTGGGCATGCTTTCCGCTAGCCATATTTTGCTGCTGAGTTAATTCATGCACCTTATCAATTCACCGCCGCCGGTTGTAAACAATTCAGCAGCCAGGCCGTCAGCACCTGCGGCTTTGTTGTTTTTGAGTCGCTGGATAGCAACTTTAACCTCGTCATGGCTAGGTGGTGGAATTTCCACTCCATCATCGTCGATTGGTGGTGTCAGACTGCATTCTCCAAGGGCGGAATTATTGGTATCGTCGCCTGCAAGCAGATTGGAAAAATGCTATTTCCATAATTTCAATGCGCACTGCGTATCTGCATCCAGATCACCATTCTCATCTCTACAAGTGGATGCTCCGGGCTTGAAACCTTGGGTTAGACGCTTAACCTGCTGGTAGAATTTTCGAGCATCCTTCTTGCCCTGGTACGCCTCAATTTTTTGCTCGCTCACGCTTTTCTTGCTCTCTTTTTTTTACGTCTGAAAAGGCATCTCTCTTCCTTTCTCTTATCGCGATAGTTTTCGTGCATGGCTCGCGTTGCAGCTGACTGCAGCGTCTTTTTATATGCGGCGTATTTTGCTGCTTTCGCGTCGCGACACTCCT
Source organism: Tetanocera ferruginea (assembly GCA_958299015.1). Taxonomy (NCBI): domain Eukaryota; kingdom Metazoa; phylum Arthropoda; class Insecta; order Diptera; family Sciomyzidae; genus Tetanocera; species Tetanocera ferruginea. Next base: position 83,186,722 of record OY282641.1, on the reverse strand, counting down.
GGTCATACCATTGGTTGCGAGGTTACGGGCGCCGAAAACCAATGACTTTTTCAGCAGCAGTGCGCATGGAGTGGGATATATGCGCCCAAAGTCCGCCAGCGTCCTCGAGGCAAGAGTAAGGTTGGTTGAGCTGAACCGAGAGTTGAGCGGAGTAGGCCTCGGCGGTCCGTTGTGACACACCTGTGCGTACATTCTTCGCATTGCACAATCGCATGCGGATCTTGGCTGCAACAAGATAATGGTCGGAGTCAATATTGACCCCCCGAAATGTGCGCACATCCAGTACACTTGAAGCGTGCCTTCCGTCGATCACAACATGATCAATTTGGTTTCGCGTTTTTTGATCCGGCGACAGCCAGGTTGCCTTTTGGATATCGGGGTGTTGGAATCTGGTGCTACTAACTACCATGTTTCGCGCCGCGGCGAAGTCGATCAGTCTTAGACCGTTATTCGAAGTGGTCTCGTGGAGACTGAACTGACCGACAGTGGCGCCAAAGATGCCTTCTTTTCCGACCTTCGCGTTAAAATCGCCGAGAACTATTTTTACGTTGTGGGCCGGGCAGCGATCATACACGTCCTCTAGGCTCGCGTAGAAGGTGTCCTTGACAGCATCGTCCTTTTCCTCCGTGGGGGCATGTGCTCAAATTAGGCTGATGTAGAAGAATTTCGCCTTGACGCGGATAGTCGCCAGCCTTTCGTTCACAGGTGTGAACCGGGAAACAAGTTGGAGTAGTTTCCGACTTACAAGGAATCCGCATCCAAATTCGCGCTTCTCCGCTGGCAGCTGTAGTAGATATCGCAGTCTGCTCTCTTAGAGCAGCCTTGTCCTTTCTATCACATCTCCTGGATGGCGTTGATGTCAGCCTTAATTTTTTTGAGGGCTTCCGCCAGTTGGACAGTGGCACCTTCCCTATAAAGGGTCCGGACATTCCAGGTTCATATCCGTAAATCACTATCCGTTTTTCGTTTGCGGTGGTCGTCAACGTAGTGGGGGTTCATATCCGAGTCTGATTTTGTTTTCATTGGGAAGTTGTAATGTGGTTGGGACCCAAACCCTACGCACATTCCATTTTTAAGGTCTTGAAGAGACCCCTCAAGTTTATAGTCTAGAGGAGACCTCGCCGCTCAAATTAGCCACCAAAGTTTATCGGGTGATAGTTTTTGACGTTTCCAGGAGACACCACGCGGAGGTTTTGAGTCGACTTGAGACGATGTCGACATGGATAATGCTGGCCTCGCCAAGTTGAGGCAATCAGACACGTTGCCATGTGAAGATCGCCCCCTTGTCTCCCGCTGCACTTTAGTTAACACTTTTAATTATTCACATTTGCTGCGCTTTAGCTGTTATCCAAATGAGCTAGTTTGCAAGAATGAAAGAATAAGAATAAAGCGTGAAAGAATAAAGTGAAACAGTTTTACAGCTTTATCTATTTTTTCAAGTGTTGCATCTTTGAGGGATATTTAAAGATAAGTATTGAAGGTTATGTAAAAGTTAGCAGGATAATATATAAAGCTGATTTCAAATGAAGCTGAGTTAATTTTATTCATTACCTATTCAATTAATTTACAAGAAATACTAGATAAGTTATTTATTTTATGCAACGGAATATCATGATACATCTGGTTGACCTATAAAGAACAGGAATTTACTAATATTTTTAAGGGAATTTTTGTTATTTTTATACAGCCACGCGTACTGCGTAAGGAAAATTCTGTATTTGTGTATATTATATTAAAACTAAAGTGTGTTAAAGAAAAGGGCGTCATCCATTCTCTAACACGCCCGACTCCCATACAACCCCAAAATTAAAAACTATATAATAAAGAGGCTTATCTTTGAGCTACAGGAAAACAATTTGATATTTATATATTTTAGAAGTTATCAAAAAAGTCACATCTTTTAAAATCTCATACAGAAAGAGCTAAAATTTATTTACTCTTACGAATCGGCCGTGGGGTATTTTAACTTCGGACAAGTCAAACCTTACTAGTTTTTTTTTAAGATTTATGTAATGACATTACTAATAAGTAACAAAACATGTTATAACATGACAGGTAGGCTTTATGAGTTCAATTCTAAATTCAACTGTTCATAATCGGTAAAAATATAAAAACCTTTAATATGATGTACAATTTTTTACTGTGTTGATATGAGTTAACGTTGGTTAACTAATATATGAGTAATATGAGTTGAGTTGAGTTGAGTTGAATAAATGGCTTACTCGGAACTGTTTACATGGAAAACAACGAGCCTTATTCCTTTGCAAACAGTTTGTGGGAAAAATAAATAATATAAAAAATTTAAAGTTTTTGCTCCAAAAAAATTCAGCGTTCGCCATTTCTTTTAAGAAGTAATAACATAATTCATTTTGACAAATTAAATACATCCAATCCAAAAGTATCGTAGAGTTTTTCAGCTTAACGAAACTCAACTCAACTCTCGTTTGTGAACAGGTTTAACGACGAGTAAGCCCCGATTCTTTAATTACCGTGAGATGTGTGAATTCACGTGTGATTTTTTTCTTAGCGTGCTACTTTTTAATTCATGTGTGATTTTTTCACACAACTTTGTTTATAGTTTTATATAATCAGGCCTGTCCCAGAATCCGAATCGGATCGGAAATGGATTTGATTCCGACTGTTGGTGTTCTGCATTCCTATCTTCGGAAATTATTTCCGATGCAACGCTGTTCTGAAATCCGAACGAGTTCGAACAGATTTCATTCGGAAATTTGGTGTTCTGCATTGCAATTTTCGGAAATAATTTTCGGATTGCTTCCGTTCAGCTGAACTTCAGTGGAATTAAATGTTAATTAATCGTTCGCATCTGAATTAGATAAAAGCAAAAATGTAAATACGTAAATTTTTTCCGAATATTTTCGAACGTATTCAGTTGAGTTGAACTAAAGTGAAAATAACGAAATAGCTTTATTTTTTAAAAAAATAAGTACTCAAACAATTTTTTTCAAAATTTACAGTAGTTTTAATTATAAAAAAAGTACGTTTTAAAAAAATGTTCACACAATACGTTAAAAAGTATTCGATTTATGCACCATATGGTGAGACCATGAAAATTTATAGCGCCACTGCTGCAGTGATTGCGAGTGATAGAGTACATAAAATATGAAAATTCAAAAGATTATTCAAATGTTAAACGCTTGCATTTAAATTAAATAAATTATGAAAACAAGCAAAAATTTTAATAAAGTTGTTGAATAACACCAACCATTTACTGCCATGTAATCTCACCCTTAGTACAGCTAAGTTTCATAAGTTTTCGCACGTATTCAGTTCAGTTGAACTGCAGTTAAAATAGCGGATTTTTGTTATTGTTTTTGTAATTTTTAAAAATATAAGAATTATAACATTGAGCGTTATACCAAGTGTGTAACATAAAGTTTTGTAAATCAATTAGTTATTCTTTTTTTAATTTGCATCAAAATACAAAAATGTAAAGAGGGAGCAAAAATGTAAGTATGCAAATCGTTTGCTATCATTTGTTATAAAATCGGCTTAATTTGATTTCAATAAGGGGGAAGCATAAAACAGCAAGTCAAAATGCCACGATGCTGGATTTAATGGAACGCAATTCCGATATTGCAAAAAGCTTCACAAGAAGAGACAAGGTAGCAATAGAAGAACAGTGGAAGCTACTAACAGAGTCCTTCAATAGTGATGGGCCACCAACAAAAAGCGTCAATGAGTGAAAAAAGCTAAGAGGTGACAGTGAAGAAAATTGACTGTAGCATTATTTCTCACATATTTTAAAATATTTTATGGACTTGGGCTGATTGGAAGAGTGAGGTCCGAAAAAAGCTGGCCCACAATAGAAATGAAGACGTATCGACTGGTGCAAGACCTTTTAGGAAGTACGCTCTTTCCGATGTCGAGGAGAATGTGGCAAGAGTTTCTGGCCTGTATGCTGTCGTTGATGGTATCTGATGGTATATGATGCAGTGATGATGAGATACCAAGCACGTCACGCAGAGGTCAAGAACCTGATAGAAGTCTGCCGCCGACACCTAAAAGACGAAAAAAGGAACCTTCATTGCAGGCAAACTAACATAATTTAAATTAATTTTTAAATATCCTTTATATTTCCAAAATTTACAGGAAACAGTAAGAACCTTTATAAATGCGGAGTCTGGGGTCCACGAAAAATTGGTTAATAATGTCTCCGAACTGACAAAATCAAGCAAGGAAACGGAAAGAAACATGCGAAGAATTTACCGAAGCATTGAAAATCTAAATACAACATTAGATAGTATTAGACAAGACTTAAAAGAGCATCACCGCTAAACTCAAGAAGTTTTACATGAAAAAAATCTCATAAAATTGCGCCACTCTTAACTCTTAAGTCAAAACTGCATACTTTTTAAACTTTATAATCTTAAAACACTTTTTTAATAATGAATTATGTTGAGTTTCTGAATTGAATTTTTATTTTGAATTCTTTCATTAATATTTTACGTGAAAAATAAACATTCCATCAAAACCATACAAAAAACTTTCTAAAATACAAAATTGGTTATAGTGCGTTTGCTATTTCGTTTCTTATTTTTCGCGCTTCGTTATACAATGTTTCCGTTTCAGCTGGCACATTTTCCATTCCTATGTCACTTACATTTCCTACAATCCTGTAGTCACATTCGTGATCTATGTTATAGTGGCGACAAATATTATGAAGAGCGTAACAGACGTTTATTATTTTACATTTATTATAACAAACGTTTATTATAACAAACAACGAAAGCGGCTCTTCATAACACCGATCGTTCTCTCAACAGTAACGAACCTCCCTGGGTTCTTTTGTAACGCTGAGGTACGCTTAGCGGGATTCCAGGGTCCGCGACAAGAATTAATAACACTTTGGGATTTTTATGGTTATCTATTTTTAACAATGTTTTCATTGTTTCCTTGTTTATAATATATGTTATATATATATTAAATATTTCAGTTGCTTATATTTTTCCACTGCTTCTCCTGCTGCTCCGCCAATCTGCTCTGCCGTCGTCTAGCAGTTGGGCCTACAAGCCACCGACACTGCTAGCTGGAAAAATAAATGAACACGCGGGCTTACACGGACTAGTGTTTAGCCACGGACTAGTGTTTAGTTTGAGTAGGAATTATTAAAGGCACAGAAACACTCAATTGTATTAACGAATTAAAAGACCGAATTACGTATGAAAACCGTGTATTTAATATCAAAAATTTTAAATTGAAAAATAATTAAAACACGAGCAGAAATTTTCGATGTTGAAAGTTCGACAGAGTTGCCAGACTGTTAATTTGATTTTCGTGGATTTTCTCTAGGATTTGGCGGTGTGTAAAAATCTGGTCTATGGTTGACTTGCCAGGACGAAAGCCACACTCATAAGTTGCAATCAATGTTTTGGTATGCAGCTTCAATCTTTCACACAATGCGCTCGAAAGAACCTTGTATGCGATGGAAATAGGACTGATACTTCGGTAGTTGGTGCAGATTGTCGGTAAAATATGAAATAAAAAAAATATTTAATCAAAACTTTCACTAAAGGGATTACCTTACTAAAATGCTCATTAAAACTTCAAACTAAAGTCAATATAATGAAATTTTCAACAACAAATGCCTGCCTTTCGTAGGATCCCCTCCATGATGAAATTGAAGAGATCGCATGATAGCGGGTCGCCTTGTCTGAAACCTCGTTCGGTATGAAAGGTTTCGGAGAGGTCATTTCCTACCTTGACGGAGCTGCATGTATTGCTCAACGTCATCTTGCAGAGCCTTATCAACTTTGCAGGTATACCGAACTCAGACATTGTTGCGTACAGGCAATCCCGAATCGGGCTATCGAACTCAGCTTTGTTATCAACAAAGAGATGATGGGTGTCGATTTGGTTTTCGTGGGTTTTCTCCAGGATTTGGCGTAGTGTAAAAATCTGGTATATGGTGGACTTGCCTGGACGAAAGCAACACTGATAAGGTCCAATCAGTGTTATGGTATGCAGCTTCAATCTTTCACATAATACGCTCGAAAGAACCTTGTATGCGATGGAAATAAGACTGATACCTCGGTAGTTGGCGCAGACTGTTGGGTCTCCTTTCTTAAGTATAGGACAAAGCACACTGAGATTCCAACCGTCGGGCATACTTTCCGCTAGCCATATTTTGCTGATGAGTTGATGCATGCACCTTATCAATTCACCGCCGCCGGTTTTAAACAATTCAGCAGCCAGGCCGTCAGCTCCTGCGGCTTTGTTGTTTTTGAGTCGCTGGATAGCAACTTTAACCTCGTCTTGGCTAGGTGGTGGAATTTCCATTCCATCATCGTCGATTGGTGGTGTCAGACTGCATTCTCCAAGGGCGGAATTATTGGTATCATCGCCTGCAAGCAGATTGGAAAAATGCTGTCTCCATAATTTCAATGCGCACTGCGTATCTATAACCAGATCACCATTCTCATCTCTACAAGTGGGTGCTCCGGGCTTGAAACCTTGGGTTAGACGCTTAACCTGCTGGTAGAATTTTTGAGCATCCTTCTTGCCCTGGTATACCTCAATTTTTTCTCGCTCACGCTTCTCCTGCTCTCTTTTTTTACGTCTGAAAAGGCATCTCTCTTCCTTCCTTTTATCGCGATAGTTTTCGTGCATGTCTCGCGTTGCAGCTGACTGCAGAGCTTTTAATATTTGGTGTATTTTGCTGCTGTCGCGTCGCGACACTTCTGGTCATACCATTGGTTGCGAGATTGCGGGCGCAACGGGAGACAAGGGAGCGATCTTCACATGGCAACGTGTCTGATTGCCTCAACTTGGCGAGGCTAGCATTATCCATGTCGAAAACGACTCAAGTCGACTCAAAACCTCCGCGTGGTGTCTCCTGGAAACGTCAAAAACTATCGCCCGATATACTTTGGCGTCTAATTTGAGCGGCGATGTCTCCTCTAGACTATAAACTTCTACAATAGGTCTCTAAAATACCTTAAAAATGGAATGTGCGTAGGGTTTTGGATCCCAACCACATTATAACTTCCCAATGAAAACTAAATCAACCTCGGATAAAAAAAGAAATACTCATTAGTAAAATAAAAGAGCTACTGAAAATATGTCATCTCAACAAGAAGAAAAGCGGAAAGAAATTATTTGCAAATACCTGGCAAATCCAAACACCACGTACAAAAAGATCGCTAAAGAAGTTGGCGTGTGCGTAAAAACTGTCGGAAGGACCATAAAACGATATAAACAGATTACCCCTTTATTAAAAACCCCAGGCTCATGGAGAAAAAGTGGTCCAGCGAGCCAAGGGGTGGCCCAGAACGTTAAGCGGCTGTTTACTCAGAAACCAGGCACTTCGGTTCGTGATATGGCAGCAAAAGCGGGAACATCGAAGACAAGTGTGCAACGGATTAAAAAATTTTACAACCTAAGGAGCTATAAAGTACAAAAAGGACCTGGTAGGTCAGAAGAAAAGGACGCCGAAGCCAAGAGGAGGGCTTGAAAACTGTTTCGCGATTACCTGCCCAAATTTGATTGCGTGATCATGGACGATGAAACGTACTGCAAAGCTGATTTCAAGCAGTTACCTGGACACGGATATTATACTGGGGTTAAAAGGGGTGGAGCATCTTCTAAATTCACCACCGAAAAACATACCAAATTTCCAAAGAAATACATGGTGTGGCAGGCCATTTGCAAATGTGGCCTTCGAAGTAAGGAATTTGTGACAGATCGCACAATCAACACCGAAATTTACATCAGAGTGTCTGGAGCGGCGTTTGCTGCCTTTTATGCGTCAGCACCAAGGTTCAGTACTATTTTGGCCTGACCTAGCAACATGTCAATACGCCCAGAGAACGATGGATTGGTACCAAGCCAATAATGTCACTGTGGTACCAAGAGAAGCCAATCCTCCGAATTGCCCCAAACTTCAAGCAATCGAAAGATATTGGGCTTTAATGAAAAGAAATCTTAAGAAGACCAAAAAAACTGCGAAAAACATTGAGATATGTCGACGTAAATGGCGTCGGGCATACACTAAGGTCAACGAAAGGTCGCTTAAAAACCTAATGGAGAACCTTAATCAAAAAGTGCATAATTTTTTTAAGTGTATTTTTTCAGTGTAAATAAAATTATCATTTATTTTGTAATGTTCACTTAATATTCTTTTGTAAATCTTAATAAACTGATACAAAACAATAAAAAAAAAAACAAAAGGACAGTTATTTCTGGGACAGTCTTTTTATGACAAAATTAAATATCAAACATTGGAGCATATACAAAATATAATTATTTAGAGCAGAAACGAAGTATGAAAGGTTAATGAACTAACACGCCCACTTTTGAAATGTTAATAACAAATCTAAAAGGTCCTTTTGGTATGAAGAGAAGAGAATAATAAAAGAACTTAGTTAAAACATCACTTTTAGTTGCTAAAAACTTCTGAATAAACTACGTTTTTGGTTAGACATTCATCGTTTGGAAGTAATATGAATTGGTTTGTAGAATTTCCAATACGTGAAAGTTCAACGTACAATTACCCATGCAAGAACACATTATTACGCAAGTCAATACCAACAACATTGAATGACTGTCCCTGAGCTTTATTTATAGTCATGGTCAGCCTTTATAGTCAGCCTTTTAAATTGAAATGGTTAATCTGAAGGTATCATTGTAATCCTGGGAATAAAAGCTATTTCACGCACTGCAGGCCCAGTTATTATAACCGCTTCTATTAAGTTCGGCATGAGACGTTTGACATGCAACCGAGTTCCATAACAGCGCTGTGGCGGTTTTAAATTCCGAAGTAACATGATTGGTTGTTTTAGTTTGAGTGTAAGTGAGTGTGGTGGAAGACCAGGAGGGTTTAAAGAATTAAGAAATTCACTCGGATATTGCACTGTTGGCAGCAAGTTTTTAAAGTTTATTTTCATTTAAAAAACGGACATTTTAAAATGAGCTTCTAAAAAGTACGTATGATTTTCTATAATAAACATTTTAAAATTAGCTTTTAAAACATTCGTTTGATAGTTTAAAATGTAAATATCAAACGAACGTTTTAAAAACTCAAATTAAAATGTTTTTTATAGGTAATCAAACGAACGTTTAGAAGCTCATTTTAAAATGTACGTTTTAAAATGAAAATAAACGTAAACGGAACAAAATGTTCTCTGTGTAGAATTCTGGTTTTATGTCTGTTCGATGAAACTTTAAAGAGCTACAAAGAAACCAAACGTTCATAATTTTGTAAATTTTGATTTATTTAAGAAATGTTAAAATGTTATATGATATATGGTCGTGAAGGTTCAAAGAGCACTTTCACATTGGTGAACGTATCGTATCTATAACGCAATGAATAATTAACCATAAAAATCCCCGATTTAAATCAAAAAGATATATAAAAAAGTAAAGTTAAACGGAGTTTCCTTATTAAGCTTAAAAAAAAAATTTTTTAATTTTTATTATATTAAAATATAGTTATATTAAAAGGTACACTGCGCAACAGATGCAGTGGGTGAGGTTGGAAGAGGATTAAACTGTAAAATATCGTAAAAAAATATATTAAGGCCTCGGAGTACCACATATACCGAGATTTCATAGCGGAAAATGTTGAAAAAATCAACACAAAAAACTTAAATTTTTTAAAAAACCTATCCATAAAAAAATTTTGCTAAAAAAGCGAATACAAGACTGAATTTTTTTTAACTATTTGCAAGTTTGTTTTTATATAAATTTAGTTAATTGTTTGTTCTGTTTTTTTAATAGTATTTGTAATTTTTGTTGGCAGCGTGTTTACTATATATGCATTCAGATAGGATCACAAAATGAAGTGATTTTTTGTTTGCAGCCCAAACAAAAGCCGTTATGACCGAAAAAATCCAAGTTTCGTCCGATCAAAAAAGCTTTTCTCCATCAGTTTAGCAGTGATGTCAACGTTCAAGAACCACTGTTAATTTTGAGATAAATTGATCCTATAAATTAGTTTCCAATGCATGGGAATGTACAAACTGGTATTACTTCAAACGTCTCCGCAATTTTCAGAAACGTTTTGAAATGTTAAACAAATCTAGCTAGACGCTTTGCTTGCGGCTCATATTAGAATTTAGAATTCATTTAGAATTCTTACATTTTTAATCCTCTGCCTCATATTTCCGATATGGTAACTGATAATTTTGCCAAACAATGCCGAAAATCTGATGACATCAATGCCTTTTCAGGCTAAATCAGGGTTTTTTTTTTTGTTAATAGAAAATATACCGGCCATTTCATATTGAAATGTTATATTAGTTGCACTTACCATCTCCGATTCGGCTCAAATTTTTTCTTGGATTGGTTTAATGATTAGAAACCAAACCCGTTATAAATTTATAAGTTATAAATTTTTGCAATAATTTTCGCGGCCAAAATAGGGTCTACTTTGAGACAACGTAGCTCAGTCAATTTAAATACGCTTTTCGTAAATAGGTTATCATTGGAAAGGTTTTTTGTCTTCTTTAAAGGAAAAATATAAAACTTTTGGAAATATTGCAGCAAGTCAACCTATTTTTAATTTCAAAATATAATGCCAGCACCAGACGCTATAATTTTTTTTTAACTTTCATAATTTAAGCTTTTTTAACGTTTCATTACCTTCCTTGCTATATAAAATTAAGGTGTGCTCTTTAATAGTTCGGAAGTTTTAGCGCTATAATGTGAAGTGTTAATGATTTCTCAATACAAATTCAACAAATTTTTAATACAAAAACAAATGAGAAAAAAAATTTTATTAAAATTTAATGTAAAAATGTTATGATAGCTAGTTGAATTTTTATTGAAAATTATTTAATATTTCACGTTTTTCAATCTTCTGAATCCATCAAGAGCACAATTTCATTTTATATCGTTGAAAAGATAGTAGAACGTGAAAAATATAAAAATTATAAAAATGAAAATTATAGCGTCTGATGCTGGCATGGCATTAAACTTTTAAATTAAAAATTGGTTGACTTACTGCAGTTTTTTCAAAAGTTTTCTATGTTTTCCTTAAAAAATACAAAATAACCTTTCCAATGATACCCTATTAACAATAATAGAATTTAAATTAACAGGGCTATGTTTTCTCAAAATATGCCTTATTTGGGCATACGCATGGCTGTGGGTCCGCGAAAACTCTTTAAATCTGAAACTCCGAATTTGCTTTTTAAGCAATAAACCAATCCAAGAAAAAAATTTGAGACAAATCGGAGATAGTTAGTGCAACTTCTGTTACACTTCAAAATGAAATTGGCGATACATATTTTTATGAAAATATTTGAAGGCTTGTGGTTCAGTTGCATTAACTTTTTAATTTTTTTTACTTTTTACATAAGACCGTCCTGTATTTGTATAGGAGATTTTCAAGTACACTAAATTTTCGCTCCAAAAACGAAATTATATTCGGTAAGGCCAAAGAACGTATAATTTTTAATGAAATTCTTTTGAGTATCTAAATTTTTTTTTTACTTTATTAAAATTTTAAAAAATATTTTTTTAATAAACAGTTAATTTGTATACACAGTCCCGTGGGATTGGATTTCAAGGAGACGCCGTACCCACCTACCGTGATCCAACAGGGACCAAATTTTGTTTGAAATGTTCTTAGGTGTAAACGAAGCTCATTTCGTTGCTGGAGGAAAAATTTACTAGTCTTAAAAATAAGGTTCGGTCTCATGTTCACACAATTTCAAATTTTTTGATTTGATCCAATAAAACTGATTGACCAATGTCGCGATTTTTATATACAGTGGAATTCACTTATGACGACCTCGGTTATAACAACATTTCTGTTATAACGTCGTGTTCTTGAAGTCCGCACATTTTAATTGATTATTCCTTACAAACTGAGTTCGTCTTTAACGTCGTCGGATATAACAACGAGTTCGCATAGAGCGACACAGTTTTCAAAAAATATGGTAAAATATTTTCACATATAGCGACGACGCATGCGTGTCAAAAGCAAAATGTGACAAGATATTTGAAATTCTCGCTTTGTTGAAACCGAAATTACCGTTATAAAATAAAGTCACACTAAGATTGGTATACATTAATTTTTAAAGTTTTGAAGGATTGCTTAATTCGGTTAAGGTGCTGAAAATTTGTCTCTTGAATACTTATTTCAACTCAGTTCGTTCTACTAAAAGGTAAATAAATTCAAGTGTTAGCGTTTCTACTGCTTCTACGGTTAGAGTTAAAATTAATGAGAGAAAGAATTTCCGGAGAATCGGTCATGAGTTGGTGTAAATATATGATATCTGCAGACCTCCTTCGCTCACTTAGTGACTGCATTCTTAATAATTTTTAACGATCCTCATAAGGAGGAAGGTTTAAAATATCAGTTCCACTTAAGCCCCTTAGAGCAAACCGAACAAAATGTTTTTGGATCCGCTCTATTCGTTCAACATGCACATTATAACTTGGGGACCAGACTTGACTTGCGTACTCCAAGTGAGGACGCACAATTGCATAATACAACGTTGTAGTTGTAATCATGCTATTGAATTCTTTGGCCCAGCGTTTTATAAATCCAAGCATTGAAGACGCTTTTTTAAATATATTATCAATATGAATGTTGAACGATAACTTAGGATCCATGCATACACCAAGGTCTTTGACCACCTCTACACGACTTAAATCAGTATCTTTTATATTGTAATCAAATAATAAATTATTCCTTTTTCGCGAAAAGGTCATAGTTTGGCATTTACTAGGATTGAGGAACATATTATTTTTAGAACACCAAACTTCAAAGGATTTCAGATCAGCCTGGAGTAGGTAAGAATCATCTTTAGTATTAATTTTTCTGTATATTTTCATATCGTCTGCATAAATCAGCAGACGAGAGTGTTCAATGACGTGTGTGACGTCATTAATTGCTAAAATAAACAGAAGTGGACCAAGGTGGCTACCTTACGAGTTCTTAACAGCTATAGGTCGGCTTAAAAACAACAAAGCCGCAGGAACAGATGGCCTACCGGCTAAGCTGTTTAAGACCGGTGGCGAAGCTCTGTTTAAATGCATTCACAGACTTCTATGCAGAATATGGTCGGAAGAATGCATGCCAGATGATTGGAACCTCAGTGTGCTCTGCCCAATCCACAAGAAAGGCGATCCCACCATTTGCGCCAACTACCGTGGGATTAGCCTTCTTAATATCGCATATAAGGTCCTGTCGAGCGTATTGTGTGAAAGACTGAAGCCCATCGTCAACCAACTGATTGGACCTTATCAGTGTGGCTTCAGACCTGGAAAGTCCACCATCAACCAGATCTTCACGCTCCGAAAAATCTTGGAAAAGACCCCCGAAAAACAAATTGACACACACCATCTTTTTGTCGATCTTTTTGTCGATTACAAGGCCGCCTTCAACAGTCTAATAAGGAGTCACCTTTACTCCACCATGTCTGAATTTGGTATTCCTGCCAAGCTAATACGTCTTTGCAGGATGACACTGAAGAACACCAGCAGCGCAGTGAAAATCGGGAAGAACCTCTCCCTTCCGTTTGATACCAAGCGAGGTTTCAGACAAGGTGATTCCTTATCGTGCGACTTCTTTAATATAGTAATGGAGAAGATCATTCAAGCTGCTGACCTGAGACGCAGCGGCACAATTTTCTATAAGAGTGTTATGCTGCTAGCGTATGCTGATGATATTGACATCATTGGGCAAAATACGCGCGAAGTCAGTGCAGCATTCTCCAGGCTAGAAAAAGAGTCGAGTCGAATGGGTCTTGCAGTGAACGCAAATAAAACGAACTTTCTTGTGTCAACAAACAAACAGTCCCAGCGTCTTGGAAACCACGTCACTGTTGGCAACACCTCCTTTGAGGAAGTGAAGGACTTTGTTTACCTGGGATCCAGCATTAACTCCTTCAACGATATCAGTATTGAGATTAAACGAAGGGTAACTCTTGCTAACAGGTGTTACTTTGGGCTCAGTAGGCAATTGAGAAGCAGAGCTCTCTCTCGACGAACAAAACTGACGCTCTATAAGTCAATAATCATGCCCGTCCTACTATACGCATCACAAACCTGGACGTTGAGCAGCTCTGATGAAAGGACTTTGAGAGCGGTCGAGAGAAAAATCCTTCGCAAGATCTATGGTCCAATCTGCGTCAATGGCGAGTACCGAATACGATGGAACCACGAGCTGTATGAGCTATATGCCGACATCGATATAGTCAAGCGTATTAAAATAGAGCGGCTTCGCTGGCTAGGTCATGTCGAGAGAATAAACGACGAAGCTCCAGCGAAAAAGATATTGGATTCGGTGCCTAGCGGTGGCCAACGCAGACGAGGAGGACCGCATCTCCATTGGAAAGACCAGGCACTTCGGAATCGTATTTGATAAGATCGCTCAGTCAAATACGATTTTATCCAGCATACAAAATAATGTGGAAATCCCATTAACTTTAGTTTTAATAAGATTAAATCATGAGGTAATTTATCAAATGCTTTACTAAAGTCAGTGTAAATACAGTCGACTTGGTTACCAGATTCCATTGAATTTAAGCAGAATGTTGTAAAATCGAGAAGATTAGAGACAGTGGATCTTCCATTAACAAAACCATGCTGACGAGTTGTTATGACTTCTACACAATGAATTTTAACACGATCGTACATAATTCGCTCAAAAAGTTTGGGAATAGACGAAAGTTTAGCGATGGGCCTATAATTATTAACGTCATTCCTGCATTCCTGTATTCCTTTTTTATATATAGGACTTATAATGATTTTGTCTAAGAAACTGGAAAATAACTTACTGTAATTGATTTGTTAAATAATAAAGAAAGTGGTTGACTTAAAACAGAACCGCATTGAGTTAGCAATGCGGCAGGAATTCCATCGGGTCCAGCGCCAAAATCCTCATCGATTTTCCTAATATACTTTAAAATATCCTCAGAGTTAAAGGATATATATTCCAAAGAGACCCTGGGTGAAAAGGTCGTGTGGTCAAAGTATCCTTCATCAGGATTAAAATAATCTGAACAAAAAGATTCCTTGAAAAGATTGGCAAAAAGGCCACAAATAATAGAAGGATCGTCCGTAAATCCATCAAGAGTTTTGAAGGATGAAGGAAATCCATCAGATTTTTTCTTTGTATTTATGAACCCCCAAAATCTTTTTGGATCAGACAATATTCTCAGCATAATATTGTATAAATATTTATTATATAATACAGCTGAGAGACTCTGAAATTCACTTTTCAGGTTTCTAGGTCAATTGAGTCCAAACTACAGACATATCTCTTCCAAGCCCTATTCCTGTTATTGCGAAGTGTTTTCAATTCCTTTGTGTACCAAGGGTACGCCAAGTTTTTCGCAAATTTGAGACTATATGGCACAGACTGAGAAATTACAGCAAAGAGTTCCAAATAAAAAAATTGAATGGATTCATTTATATATTCTAAAATTACGTTTAGTTTATTATTAAGTAAATGATTCAACTTCAAAAAGTCAGTTTTTTTAAAATTGAATTCATAAACCTGGTCGATTGAACTCGATTTGACTATATTTTCTCTATCCGATTTATTCCAAATACTCAATGGTGGATGATATACATCAATTGTAGTAAGATCATGGAAGGCCCTCTTAACAATGACAATGTTACTCTCCGCAGTTAAGACCAGGTCAAGAAGTCTTTCCAGACTATTGTTAATATAACTCACTTATTGTAATTCAGAACAGATACTATCTACGAATGTATGCTCTCCGAGAGTCTTCGCATTAGATGCACAAAAAATGTATCATCGTCAGAAGAATGCCATTTTAAGTTAGGCAGATTAAAATCGCCCAACAATAAAATGTCGTCATTAACGTCAAGAATATTAAGAATATAGTCTAGACAATCTGCCAGACTTGTATAGACCTCTGCACTACTGTTTGGAGGAACATATGCATTAATTATGTATACATTTGAGCTACAATGTATAACCTTAACGCAAATTAGCTCAACATTAGAGGCGCAAGGAATATTAACAAAAGAACTGACAAAACAGTTCCTTACAGCTATAAGAACACCACCACCAACAGAAGGAATATTGCTGGAGTTTCTGTCCTTTCTAAATACTTGGAAACTATTGTCAAACAATTCCAAGTCAGTAATGTCTTCATTCAACCACGTTTCAGTAAACGCGATAATTAATATCTTCAGAACAATTCTGAGTCGTCTGAAATATGTCCCGCGTTTTAGAACTCAATCACCTTACATTTTGATAGTAAAGGGATAACCTATTAAGTTTTTTTGGGTCTGACGGGCGATGATATTCGACCTCCTAGAAGTATTTTAAGGTTTGAACTCAGAAACGAGAATATTATCGGACCACTTATTAAAATTAAGAACAGCTGCAAAATCTTCAGCTGCAACTGTGAGAATAAAGGAGTCGTGGGTAGGCTTATTGCCAAGTTTTTTACATGAACGAAAAGCATTTTGGGGTAATAAATTACACTGTTCTACAAACGTTAAAATATTGTTAGTTGATGTGTCGGGTTGTAATCTTGAGATAAAAATGTTCTTAGTCCTCGAAACTGCCTTTAGAGTAATTAACTCAGATAGAGGTTGAACAGCAATAGCTTGAGCTGCCAAGTTATCGCTTGAATTTTCTACTGAAGTTTCCGGTACAGCATTTTCATAAGCTGCAGAAGTTATTGAAGATTCAGGTAAAGGAATATTCATCTGAGATACAATTATAATATTATCAATACCATTCGTATGAATATTGGAGGCATTTGACGAGGAAGTGGTAACTGAAAGCCGCTTAGCCTGGAAACGAGAAAACCCACTTTAGTTGGCACGTTTGCGCTTATTATTTTTCTTCTTATTCTTAGAGTTATTACTCTGTCTATGTGCTTAGCCCCCATCAGGAACATCGTTTGAGGATTGTTTTACTGAGACAAGAGTTTCAGAATCCGGCAAAGGAATGTCACTTATTGGCGAAGAAATTTTTTCCGTCATATTGCTGCAGTAGTCGGCACTTAATTCGCTTAATGAATTCAAAATGAATTTAAAATTATTATTAAGCAAGTTAAGACTTTCCCCAAATAGCTTAATTTTTGAATATAATTCTACTGGGGAAATGACCCTGCACGTGGGGCAGTACCAATTAAGTCCCGAGTGTACCGAAAGTAAGTCATGTACACGCGAATTGGAAGGGTTAGCACAAGACGCATGAAACATTTGCTCGCATGGGCTAGAACAATGAAACATAGTACTTAATATGTTCTGACTTTTGCATTGCGTTATTTAAGGTACAAGCAGTAAAATTTTCGACTTGAAAATATTCCATGCTTTAAAACTTAATTTAAATAGAGCAAAAACGTTCAATGTACGCTTCTTAGGGTTAAGCAACACAGAGCCTTACAGTTAAAAAACAAAAACAAACACTGTGTCTACGCTGTACAAGTACGGACACCGCACAAAGAAGAATACAAAAATCTAACAAAACAAGCACAATTTAAGCAGCAAACTAAGTGCGCTAAAAATATTATTTTTTAATTTATTAACTACAACGTTAAAAAACACGATAAATAAATTAAATTAATTTAAACAAATGCTTACCACAATATTAAACACAATAACTTACGACGATTACTTTTTTTTTTTTTTGTTTTTTTTTTGGATTCGCCAAAGGAGTGAGAAATCTCATAAATACGTATAGCCCGTACTATACGAATGCACGACTTACATTCTTAAAACTATCCGGATCAACCGGAACAGACAGAATGCACCTACGTACTAAAACACACACCCAGTTGGCGAAGTATGATTTTCCAATAAGCACATTAACTGGCTTTTCAGCGGAACTTAAAAATTTTATACAAAAACATGAATTTATTAAGAATATTTGAATTTAAAAAAGTAAACAACATCAAATAAGTAGTAAACTTTACATAAACCTCTAAAACAAAGAGACCAAAGTAACTATAAATAATATGAATATTAGTAAGTTTGCGGCCACTATCCAACCCAAGATCCTACGTGGAAAAGAGATTAAACTCTTAAACACCAAACCAATTCCAAATATAACGCAGATATACGTGTAAATATGTACAAACATATATGTGTATATATATACGGGTAGTTAATTTTATTTTTTTTTTTGATATTTAATAAAACGCAAATCTAAAAAATATAAACACGTTATTAACACAACACAGCACAACAACCGACAACGACCAAGGGACGAGATCAACTTGATCTTTTCTTTATAATAAATGAATTAAATTAATAAAAAACAACAAAAAAATTATGTTCGCATATAACGACATTCGGTTATAACGACGAAATAATCCCTTCAGGGTCGCTATAACCGAATTTCACTGTATTTTCATTAGGTATGAATTGTATGTAATTGCTTGAGAAGTATAAATAAATTGCTTTTACCATTTTTCAGCTCAGGAATATATTTTCGTTTCCCAAAAACGACATTTTAATTCTTTAACACGAACTAAAACTTAATGCAAATCTGTAATTCTTAACATTATGTTTTAAAGTAAGCAGCATCGGGATGAAAATTGTTAAATTCAAATTAATTTAAGCATTTTGTAAATGAATTTTACCACACCCTTTCAGTAACGTATCAATACACTTACACTTGTTAACTAATGCGAACACACCTTTTTTTTCTCGCTCTTTTCAAGTCTAACTTGGATACTACTTATCCGATTTTTATAATCAAGGCTCTAATCAAAATATAATTTTATAATCAAAAATAACGTCAGAAAACGCATATTGCGATGCGGCAGTAACAGTGGCAGTAGCAGTGTCAGTGGCAGTGACGTATTTTACTGCCTGCAAATTATAATTATGATCAAAAATAACGTCAGAAAACGCATATTGCGATGCGGCAGTAACAGTGGCAGTAGCAGTGTCAGTGGCAGTGACGTATTTTACTGCCTGCAAATTATAATATAGCAGTGGCAGCATCAGAACCAGTGATTGTGAAATTTCCCTGAATATTTTCATTCACTATAGGCAACATTCAGATAATTAAACTACTTAGGAAAATTCCACATTCACTGCTTCTAATTATGACGCTGCCACTGCCAGGTTTTTATTTGTGGGCAATAAAATACGAAAAAGCTGATCACTGTCACTGCTAAAAATTAAGCAGCAAAGACTTAATCGCTTCAAGTCTTAGCGCCAACTGAATGAGACAACTTCTTGCGTGTGCTCTTATACGTAAAACATCCTTTATTTAAGGCACTTTAAGTAAAAGAAACAATAACGAACAGAAAAGGAGAGGAAAAGAGCGAGGAAGCTTTACGCTACAGCGCGCTGGTTGTGTGTCTAACGATTCAATGCAGCAATGTTTTTTGGATTTGATTTTTTTGGCTACTTTTTAAACTCAAATTTCAAAAACTTTGAGGAGCAGTTTTAAAGAAAAAAAGTATGCCATGAAGTAAGTTAAACTTGTTGCTTTATGTTAGTGAAAGAATTACAAAAATCTGTAGACTAGCTCTTGACTTCTACGCGCCCGTAGACACGTGAGAATCCTTTTATATAATTGTATATATATCATTTTTGAGAATCTATTTTTAAAAAAATTTATTTATTTATTCGAAATTGAAAATTAAAAAAAAATCTTGAAAACTTTTTTTATTTTAAATTTAATATCACTTTTAAAAATCTATTTTTAGTTTAATCAAGATGACCAGAGTCTGTATGCACAGAAATAAATCTCCTTCGTTGGAAACAAATGAATCAGAGTCTTTGGTAATTATATTTAATACTTACGCTTATCCTGAAATTCTATTGCATTTATTGGATTTTCTTTGGTCTTAATTATTCTACAAACAGTAGCATTTTAACGTCGCAAGGACTTTGCACTAGGTCGAAAAAGGAAGGGAAGCCATTAAATTTTCAGGATGATGCGCACAGGCAGGATATCGTCAATATTATGATAGAAAAACTATTAAGAACTGCACCTAAGGTGGGATGCCAAGAATTTTAAGCAGTAGCTTAGCAATTAAAACAGCTTTCCCCAAAAGAGTGAGATAAGTTAGTTTTTTAGCAAACAAAATCTATATCTTTAAAAAAAACTAGTAAGGTATATCTTCGACTTGGCCGAAGTTAAAATACCCCCACGGCCGATTCTTAAGGGTTAAAGAAACTTAAATTGGATGGCTTTTTGTATGAGATTATAGGAGATTTTGTTATTTTTATGTGTCGAAAATACAAACATATCAAATTGTTTTCCTGCAGCATAAATATAAGCCTTTTTATAAAGTTTTCAATTTTGGGGTTGTATGGGAGGTGGGCGTCGGATGGATGACACCTATTTTTCTAACACCTAAGTTTTGACATATAAAACACAAATACCGAGTTTCAGTTTTGTAACTTTAATATTAGTCTCTTTATAGAGTTTTCAATTTTGGGGTTGTATGGGAGATGGGCATGTTAGTGGATGGATGACGATAAAAATAAATTACTTAGCTAAGCTTTGATAACTACATATGTTAATCGTGACCGAAAGCGTTGTTATTACGAAGGTTCTGATGATCAAGTGGATGTTTTAAACGTATTTTCAAACAATTTGATCACTTCATTTGTTTATTTTGATTGAACTGGCAATTCGAAAGCGATCTAATCTCTAGCAAGGGTGTCAAAAGTCACAAAAATTTAACTTTGCCAAAAATGGTTAAATTTTGATGTTTTTCTTAAGTTACTGTCTTCGCAAAATGGCCTTCAATAGTGCATAAATAAGTTTTGAAAAAATCACCAGGATCACCCTAAGGGGTAAGCATGAAAAAAAATTGTATGAACAAATTTTTAATTTCAGCTTTGAGCGAGTTTGCCGGCACCAGACTAAATTATTCGGTAATTCCAAGCTTAGAATCAGATTTATCACTAAATTTTACATCAAAATATATGGGTTTTGTAATTTTTTTGCAAATGTCAAATGCATAATTTTATTTTTAAAAATGTCTTATAAAACATCGCCAAAAACCCGGTTTTTTGAGAAGAACCGGTTACGGAAATTCTTGAATTTTTAATAGCTCAAATTATATCATTCGCAACCATCGTTTATAAATCCGGGGGACACGCAGAATCCCAAATACTTTAGCATTTGACCCAGTCTAATGTGTATGTCACTCTATGTAAGCAATAAATAAAAGTATTCAATTGTTGGAAAAATTTACATTAAATGTAAGGAAAAGTAAAAATATAACATAAACATAGTGTTGAATTCAATAAAAATTAATGAAAAACTTTTGGAAAATGAAAATTTGAAGTAGAAGAAATTGAAAATAAAGAAGATTGTCGTATTAAAAGAGAAAAATTCCACAATTATTATAAAGAAATAATTAAAATTATAAATAATTTAACTATAAAAGAGAAGAAGAAAATTTGTCAGAAAATAATATTGAAAATTTAGATTTATCCAACATTTGGGAAAACGAAAATTTTCCAAAAATGGAAAATTTTGACACAAATTTTCAAGGGTAATTTAAATCAATTGGAGGATTTCAAAACGCAATTACAGTTATTGCATGATCTTGTAAAAGATGAAGATAGACCTATTTTTGTACAATATGTCTATAATTTTAACGTATCAGCCCAAATTCGCAGCATACTTGGACGCTCAATTAAGCCTGCAACATTTTTAGAGCTGAAGAATTCGTTGCAACAAGCTTACCCCAATCCAAAGAATTTACAGCAAGTTTTAAGTGAATTTAGTGCTCTTAACAAAATAGATTAAACATATCAGAATGTAGAGAAAAATAGCTGAACTTTCCTAACAATTAAGTAATTTTGAGATAAAAACTTTGAATTATCCAAATGAATTAAAAAAAATGCAATTTATAAAGAAAATGAGAGTATGTCGCTGAACATTTTTTTGAAAGACGTAAATAGGGAATATACAAATATGTTTTTGGCAAATCCACCAATAACGTTAAATGAAGCCTTAGAAAGATGGATGACTGTCGAAAGAAGTCTAGAAACAGACAGTAACACAATTTTTCACATACGGAACGGAAATAATTTTGGTATCGAGAATAGAAGGTACCAAGATAGCAGAAACCAATTTAATAATAATAATCAAAATAATCATAATAATTACAGGGGCAACTCTTATGGTCATCAGAGCCAAAATTTTTCATATAGAAATGATAATGGCAATTACAGCCAAAATTTTGGAAATATTGGGTACAATTACCATTACAACAACAATTTTAAAACAAACGATAATTATGAGAACAATTGTATATGAAATCAAAGTAAAAACAACGCAAGTTAAAGATTTATGTTTCAAAGTTAATTTAATTCGAGTGTTATTGTGAGGCTGAGCGAAACGTAAAAAACAAAAGCACGTTGCTCAATTTATATGCCAAAAAGTAAAAAGTATGTATATGATTAAGACAGAAGTGTAAGCTGTCAAAATAGTGAGACTTGAAGCGTTGCCACAGGGTATGCAACACGCATAATTATTCCTTAACATCCTGCCCGGTCGAGTCATCTGATTCGAAGTGATTAAAGTCCAAGAGGCGGCACAGCTTCTGTACTGCCCGGGTGCAGGAACCATTCGCTGTCTTAAGTGTGGCGTTGCGTATACATCCATCACTGCCCGGATGAACTGCAGTTACACGGCCCAAGCGCCAGAGAGTTGGCGGTAAATTCTCGTGTCTCACGAGAACAATGTCACCGACGTCGATGTTAACCACACGCTTTTGCCATTTATTTCTTTGTTGTAGTGTTGATAAATACTCGTCACTCCATCTCTGCCAAAACTGCTGGTGAATCTGGCGTATCCACTGCCATTGCTTGAGGCGATTTGCTGGTACCTCGGTGACACTAGGCTCAGGCACGGCGAGGAGTGGAGTTCCGATCAGAAAGTCTCCTGGAGACAATGCAAACTTTTCTTCTGGATCGTCATACAGTGGAGTGAGCGGACGAGAGTTAAGGTACGCTTCGATTCGTGCTGCCAAAGTCTGCATTTGATTATGCCACATAGTTTGCGTACCGATGATCCGGACCAAATGGTGTTTTGCCGATTTGACAGCAGCCTCCCATAGGCCACCTTGATGTGGAGCACTAGGGGTGATGAAGTGCCAATGTGTACCCATGCTCGCCAAAGATTGCTGGTTATTTTCGTTGTGCCAGCTAGCCAAATCCTCTTGCATCAAGCGGTTCGCACCAACAAAAGCGGTGCCGTTGTCGCTGTATAAATCTTTGCATAAACCGCGGCGGCTAATAAAGCGTGTAAATGCATCTAAAAAAGCTAGCGATGAGAGGTCATCTACCAACTCAATATGTACGGCCTTCGTTGCCATACATACAAAAATAGCTAGATATGTTTTGACGGTTGTGCGTGATCGCTTTGCACCTATGCGCAGTGTAAAGGGTCCACAGTAGTCCACGCCTGACGCAAGGAATGGTCGCGACGCATTGACCCTCTGCCTGGGCAATGAGGACATCTTCTGTCTTAACGTTGTGCCACGATGGCGGCGGCAGACGACGCAATTGTGTAAACACCTTTTAACGGCTTGCCTTCCATTCAAAATCCAATATCGACTGCGTATAACGTGCAGCATGAGCTGGGTGCCCCCATGTAGGGTGCTATCGTGGGCTTGACGAATTATCAATCGCACCAAAGCGCCAGATTTGGGAAGTATGATAGGGCATCTCATGGGCCACTTCGGCTTTGCTGATACGACCTCCAACTCGACAGATGCTATTCTCATCAATATATGGGTTAAGGGAAAGTAACTTACTTGAGTTTGGTAAGCTGGTACCGTTTCGAATGTGATTCAGCTCCATTGCAAAAACGCTGCTCTGTTCAATGCGGATGAGAGTCTGCATGGCTTTGTCCAATACAGCAGCGCTGACAGGAAGATGACAATATTTTTCTTTTGAGGTCCAGCGTAAAACGTATGCCACGGTACGTAACAGACGTTGTAGTGAGCTAAAACGGTCGGTGAGTGCGATGATTTAACCATTGGGACTACGTGTTGTAAGCGATAAAGCCACGGAAGCAAGGGCTGTCAAGAACGACACCTTTCCTTCAACTTGCAATACATTCAAATCGTCTTTGCTAAGTTTGATTTCTGCTAAGGGTAAAGGTACATGAGCGATGCATTCTGGCCCGGACCACCATAATCTATATTCTAACAGCTCTGCCGCAATCATGCCACGGCTAGCACAATCGGCAGGGTTCTGGGCAGACCGGATATGATTCCAGCGATCCGGTGATGTTATTTCCTGAATTTGGCGAACTCGATTCGAAATGTACTGCTTGAGGGTTGATGGCTGCTTGCGAATCCAAGAGAGCACGATACTTGAGTCCGACCACAAATAATAAGTGCTGTCGATCAACTTTAAGGCCACGCGGACGTTGTCGAGCGTCAGAGCTAGAAGATTCGCTGCACAGAGCTCCAGACGAGGTATTGTGGCACCCTTGAGCGGAGCCACCTTCGTACGCGCGGTGAGTAAGGAGATGTGTGCATGGCCATACTCATCTGTAGTCTTCGTGTAAATCACAGCTGCGTATGGCTGGCATCGCAAAAGCCGTGTAACTCTGTGACCTTGCCACTCAGCATACCTAACCATCGTGGGACTCGGATGGTGTTGATCGCGGAGAGCCCGTTGCGAAGGTTGGACCATATATCTTGTAGATCACTTGGCAGGGGTACGTCCCAAGTTAAGCCAGCAGACCAAAGCGTTTGTATAAAGATTTTTCCGGCAATCACCACGGGGGCCAATAAACCCGTGGGATCAAACAGCTGCGCCACCTCACTTATAACCCGCCTCTTTGTAGGTGGATTAGTTGCCTGGCCGAGCTCTAAGTTGAAAAACAGCTCGTCACCTATTGAATCCCATCGCAGACCAAGCACAGAAGCTCTCGATAATTCACTGACAGACTCTGCAAGAGGAAAAATCCCATCAGTTAATTGCAATATTACCTCAATATTATTGGAATTCCATTTGCGTAGCTTAAAATGGCCAGCTGATAGAATGGTGTCCACATTGGAAGCGACGTTAATAGCTTCAGTTGCCGTATCGCAGCTGGTGAGAAAATCGTCGACGTAGAATGACGTCAAGATGGCGTCTCGCGCTGTATTTGCTTGTGTATCGTCTGCAATAGTTGTGAAATTGTCATAGGCACATTGATTGAGTGAACGAACTGCGTTGTACGGGCTGCAAGCCATGCCATAGGTAACCGTTGTTAAGCGATAGATCTCGAGGTTGTCAGCTGGTGATTCTCGCCAAAGGATGCGTTGGAAATCTCGGTGTACGGAGGCCACCAATACCTGCCTAAACATCTTCTCAATGTCTGCAGTGAGGGCAATGCGATAACGACGGAAACGAAAAATAATGTTGATTAAGGTGTCTTGAATAGTTGGGCCGACCAGTTGAATATCGTTGAGAGAAATCCCACTAGAAGTTCGTGCTGAGGCGTTGAATACAACACGGAACTTGCTGGTGACAGGATGGTGTAGAATATATTTTCCTCGCAATTCAGGGTCTGCTGCCAGCCGCCGTTCCAGAAATTGAAATTGTCGGAATGCATTTGAATATGAGTCGCCCAATTTCAAGGCATCACTGCGAAACGGTATGTGCACGACATTGCCACCCTCTGCTGTTCGGTAATGAGTTGCCAAAAATATCTGTGCACTCCTATCATCTTCATCCGATTCGGAACACGACACTTCTTCAAGCATTCAAAAGAGGCGCAAAAGATCATCCAGACCTTTCTCATCTCCACCTATTTGAGAGCTGAGTGAAATATGCGATAACAATGAAGCCTTTGTTGCTGCCGCTGGGCCGAAAACCACCCAGCCTAATCGTGTGCGTTGTGCGAGAGGCTCGTTAGATCTTCCTCTGATAACTTCCCCTTCGACGATAAGGATCCACACATCAGCACCGATGAGTATGTCGATGCTGCCTGGTGTTCCAAACTGCGAATCAGCCAACTGAAGGTCTACCAAATGCTGCCACTGCGTTATGTCAATATGCACCGTTGGAATGTCTGTGGTAATTGACGGAATAACGAGGGCGTTGAATGCCAATGAAAAATCAGAATGAATGGATTTGAGTTTGAGCGTTACGCTGCCTTTTGTGCGGGTATGGACAAGGGCTCCGATTCCCTCCACATTTACCTCAAATTTGTCCCTGCGCAAACGTAAATAATTAGCCAAACGATCAGTAACAAAACTTACCTGCGATCCAGGATCGCAGAGAACACGAGCTAAGCTCTGCTGAAGGAATGAGTCACCAGATGTATAGGCATGCGCCGTGGCCAACAAGACAATGTGCTGTCCCTTGGCTAGGCAGGTGACCATGGGATGGTCTAGTCACAAGGATGATGGTGATGGTGGAAGAGTCGACTGGGCGTCACGACTCAGATTAACCAGCTGTGCAGTCTTGGAACTGCTCGGGTATGCCTGGGTATTGCGGCAAAACATCGTGTTATGCTTGCGGCCGCAATGCCGACAACCACCGGAGGGACACTGCTTCAATGAGTGCCCATTTTTTAAACAATTATAACAGAGCTTGGAGTTCTTGAGTGCTTCAAATCGCTGCACTGCATCAAGAGCCATCAGAATAGGGCACCTAGTAATACGATGCATTCCTTGACAATGAGCGCACCTGTTCTCATCTATGGTAGCCACATTTGATTTCAGAGCACGGGAAAATGCCGAGTGCGAGTCAGCTGCCTTGCTGAGGCTGTTTCCAATGTATTTGACCAGGTGATGAGATCTGCATTGAGGCTGTGTGCACGTCTCTCCATGAACTTTAGTAAATCTTCCAAACTCGGAATCTCGCAAGGCGCGCTACTCAAAGACCACTCGCGTTGAGTAGCCGTAGGGAGCTTCGATACTATAATCGGCACCGACAGTGCATCCCACTGGTTGACTGGTAAGCCAATGACGCGCAATGCACGCAAAGACTCGTGCACCGTGTCAACAATATGCAGCAATGACTTTGATGTTTCTTCCAATGCCGGCTGAAGATTGATAAATCGAGAAACGTGAATCTCTGCCAGTTGCCTCTTATTGTCAAAGCGATCTTTGAGGGCTTTCCAAACCTCGTCATAACCACCAGAGTAGACTCCACCAATCAGTGGCACAGCATTGGCATGGACTGCCTGACGAAGCTTGCCTAGCTTATAGGCTTCTGGCAGGTCCGTGTTATCTACCAGCGTTTCAAAAGCATCTTTAAATGAGAGCCAGGTGTGCAATGTACCATCAAAAGTTGGAATAGCCAGTGCGTCCAGCTTGAGGTCGAACGTTCGTGTCGGTACTTCAGTTACTCGTTTGGACCTAGCCTCCACCATCAACCTCTGGAGCCTAACGCATGAGTCGTTGTACATGTCTTCTACTTCCTGCCACAGCAAATCATGCGCGTCGGTTTCATCCTTTTTTGCTTCAGCGACCTGTGAAATGTGCTGTGAGTGACTTTAACTCTTGTTCCAACTGAAACACATCTTGGGCTCCAGGCCGAATCAAACGCACGCGTTCAAAAATGCGTCGAATTGTCGTTATAGAGGATGTGCGTAGTATTAACTCTGCCATAGCAACTTCCAGAATGGCAGAAAGTGATTGCCCAGCACAGCCCACTCACGTGGCGAACTCCGAGAATCCTAACCTCAAAGTCACCAATCTGCCGCAGCCAATGTGTTGGTTATTGTTGTTGTTTTGGTGCACAGTAAGCACCTCAGCCACCGAAAGTTATGCGATCGCAGTTCCTTGCAGCTGAAAATCGCAACCAAATTACTTGAGTCTTGTGGATAGTTGGTTCCGCGAACCGTCGCTGCTAACGTCAGCAGCACTACAACGATCAACTCTTTGTTTTTTCGCCAGCGGTCGTCAGTCCTCACAGGAGGCACCAAAAAATGTATATGAAATCAAAGTAAAAACAACGCAAGTTAAAGATTTATGTTTCAAAGTTAATTTAATTCGAGTGTTATTGTGAGGCTGAGCGAAACGTAAAAAACAAAAGCACGTTGCTTAATTTATATGCCAAAAAGTAAAAAGTACGTATATGATTAAGACAGAAGTGTAAGCTGTCAAAATAGTGAGACTTGAAGCGTTGCCACAGGGTATGCAACACGCATAATTATTCCTTAACAATAATAATTATCAAAGAAATAACTATAGAAAGAATAATAACAAAAATCGAAATTCAAACCGAAATTCGAACACAGGAAACAATTTTGGTACACAGGGAAACGGTTACGGCGGGTAGCAGAGACTAGTTGCAAAAATACTAATATAGATTTAAAACTCTTGGTAGATACTGTAGCTGATATCTCTATTGTAAGGTAAATAATATAGATGAAGTTAATTTTCGCGAAAAGCGTGGCACATATTAAAGTATTCAATACAACAGCATCGTCGAACTTTCAGCATCGAAAATTTCTGGTCGTGTTTTAATTAGTTTTCAATTTATAATTTCTGTTATTTAATAAACGGTTTAAATACGTAATTTCGGTCTTTTTATTCGTTAATAGAATTGAGTGTTTCTGTGCCTTAAATAATTGTGCACAGTTTCCGCGAATTGCAATAATTTCCGCGATTAAAATATATATATAAGTTTTAAGTGCTTGACACTGGTGCTTATTTTTAAAAGCAGTGAAAAAAAAAATTAACAAAAACAAAAACATACAAACATTGTTGTGCTTTATTTTTATTCTTTCAATTCTGTTCTTGTTGTTCTTTTTATTTTTTGACATTTCACTATTTTATTTCTTAGCTTCTCTTAAGTTAAGTAGAAAGCGTTGCATACCTGTAGGCACTTCTTTTAGCTATTTCCACAGGGTGTCTCAGAGTTTTTATCTCTTTGTTTTTAAACTTTCGCCACTATAATGTTGGTTATGTGACAATATTGTTCACATCAAGTGTGCAGGAGTGTCAGGTCGAGTGGCAGATGTCATTGATGAAGGTAAAGGGTTGCGTTGGTCTTGTGAGAAGTGTAGGTTGGCCGACATTAACTTTTATAAGCTTTTTAAGCAAACGAAGCAAGGTTTCTCGGAAATAAGTAGAGAACTTTCTTCACTTTCTGATAAATTTTTAAAATATCAAACTCTTTTCAATGAATTTAAATATATTGATGAGTCAATTCCTTCACCAAATCGAAAAAAGAAACATATGACCCTTCGAAGCAAATACAAAACTGACTCGACACCAACACAACCTTCTATAGAACAAGACAACGTTGACGACATGGACACGGATGCTCCTCCTCCTATTCTTTCTTCTTCGGCAAATTTGTCTATGTCTGCTCCTTTTCCATTATCAGCTCTACCTCTCGCTTTGCGTGAAATATCGTATGCACAAGCTGCTTCTCTTGCTCCTACTGTTGCTGATGTCCAACAAATTGCAATTACTTCTGACATTTCTGTTCCTAAACCTTTGATTGCTATTCCTCCAACTAAATCAATCTTTGTTTCGCGCTTAGCATCTGATACAACAGATAATGATATAGATTTTTTCATTAAATCAAAGTTG
Organism: Tetanocera ferruginea; assembly: GCA_958299015.1. Taxonomy (NCBI): domain Eukaryota; kingdom Metazoa; phylum Arthropoda; class Insecta; order Diptera; family Sciomyzidae; genus Tetanocera; species Tetanocera ferruginea. The sequence goes on along the minus strand of OY282641.1, from coordinate 83,157,284 downwards.
AAATGTTCATCGAATCTTTCTATTTCTATTCATAAATTCAAATACGTTAACGCACGTCCGACTACTTCCTTTAGATTGACAGTTCCAGAAAATTTATTTATTTATTTTATTTTATTTTATTACAATTGTACGCGAATTCGAATTCAAAAATAGTCCGCGATTAGTAAATGTAGTACACTTGCCTCGCCCGCGAAAAAGCCCGCAATCTCATCCAAAAAACGATTAACAAATCGCAAGTCTAAATTAGAACTTGTGTAAATTAAGAGTTTTTGTTATCCCTTTTATTAAAAAAAATATATTTTTTGGCTAATGCCAACTTTATTGATTAAAACACGTCTTAAATTAACTTAATACAAACAGAGACTAAAATTATGAAATAATATTAATAAGCTTATCAGCTATTGCGTCGCTGCTTCTGCCGCTGCTGCTGTTATTGTTGTTGTTGTGGTTAGCTTTTGTTGTAGGTGACGATTTACCTGTGCGCGTGCATTGTTCTAGTTAAAAGCGCTAGACATAGCGTCAGCATAAATGATGGGAACGGATGTTTGTTTAAATTTATAAGTTTGTAATTTCGGCGTAAATGACGTTAACTCCTCCCTCCTTAAATGTGATTGCCCTCAATCACTTAAAAATATGGCAGGTCATTGATACTCAAACTTCTTGGTATTTCTTGCCACTTTTCGGGGAGTGATTTTTTCTCTATAGCTGTTGGAATCGGTGTTATCTGAATTTCTTTTAACATGACTTTTTTATGTGATTTTTTACAGATCTTTAATGAGATGACAATGATGGTACAGATGCTAGCCAATATTACCAATATTATTCTGTTAGTTTTGTTGTCCGTCTGCAAAGACGTGATGAACTCTGTATTTCTTATGTGGAGATCCTTAAGGGCTTCTAGTGACAGTAAATTTATTCGGTTCTTCTCCGAGGGTGAAGGTTGCATTATTGCTGGCGATGTCTCTAAGGTATTTGCTTCTAGGTTGCTGTATTCTACTTCGTTTATCTTTACAGTAGAGTTTGTAAATCTTATTAGGAAGGTTTCATTTAGATTGTGTTGGGATGCTCCCGCTTCTATAGTTCCATTAAAGTTATTAATCAGAAGTATGCCTTGTTGGATTTCTTCTACTGGTGGTACATGATGGCCATTGATGAAAGTGCAGGATTAATTTAAACTCTTAATCAGGTTTGGGACGCATGTGTCGTTACTTAAGTCTAAAAGTTCGTTTCTTTTACATATTTTAATATTGTTGTACTCTTTACAATTACGAATAGTGCCGTAAAATTTATCTTTATGTTTTAACAATTCATTGTATTTTAGTAAAATCATTTCATTATTCTTTTTTACTGGTTTAATAATTAAATTCGTATAAGTTTCTTTCATAGTAAGAGGAATTTTAATAACATATAAAATTGTTTTATCATTTGTTAATACATTTATTTTAGCAAATACCAAAGCTTCTTCTTCTGAAGCAAATGGCATATTTTCTTCTTCTAATTTTTTCATTGCAATTTTTATTTCTTTCTTATTTAGTAACATTGAATTCAATATTCCATTTTTTGCCCATTCGATGGCGTATCTTATATTCACTAATTCTTCTTTTACAAGTCTTAATCTATATTGGATGCTTAAGGCTATATATTTTCTATGATTTCATCTTTTCTTATTACATTAGTTATTTCATTCATTATCTGTGTTAAATTATTTAATCTTTCATTAAAAGCTTGATTTATTATAACTTGCTTATTATTGTTATTATTTAATTCATTTAAATTTTTATTTATCAATTCCAAATCATCGTGATCAGGACTGCCGGCAATATATTTCCATGCAGTTCCAATTATATTAATTGATCTCTTAATTTTTGTACTTTTTATTGGTGTAAGGGATTCAAGGATTTGGATGGATTGTTGGATTTCGTGGGAAAGAAGCGTGGAATAAATGTTATTTTTCTGCACAATTTTGTTTGTATAAATCTGTATGTTATCTAAGAAGTCACTATATTTCTGAATGTCGATAATGTGTATGAGTTGAAAAGTTCCGTCCTGGATTTTCGCTTGTCCATTAGTGATCGTTATTATGTGGGTTGATGTATAGTCTAATATCTGTATTTCAGCTGAAGCAGCAATAAAGATAATCCTAAAAAGAAGAAGGGTTTATCTTTTAATGTTTGCTTTATGTATCGTTCTTCCTGATTGTGTCAAAATTGTCGTGTGTCTGTTTTCTCTGACTATTTCTTGTTTGTAACGTCTTGTTAATTTTGTACCATGTCGTCGATTGATTCGTACGTAAATGATGTCTCCTTCTCTATAGTCTTTTAATCGTCTCCTATTCTTGTTATGTGTTTCCATGTCTTTAGCTTGCTTGTCTTTTAATTTTTGAATTGTGTCTTGTCTAGCTTGTTCGTACATTTCTGGGTTAGTTCTTACTCTTCTGCCGAAGAATACTTCAATAGGTCTTTTATTTGTCGTAGAATGAATGGAATAATTGTATTCATAAACGTTTCGGACCAATAATTCTTCAAAAGAATCATGAGTTTCGTTTTGCTTAAGACATCTTAATATCTCTGACAAAGTAGAGTGAAACCTTTCTACTTGTCCATTTACGAAGCTGCTATCTGGTGGTGTTTTGAAAACTGTAATTCCTAATTGGTCTTGGATCATAAATAAAATGGATCTTGAATTAAAGGATTTTTCATTGTCTATTACTATAGTTTGGGGTACGCCAAAGGCGAAAAGAAGTTGCCTTAAAGGTTCTTTAACATGTTCGGTTGCCCTTGATCGGATTATTTTGGCTTGCGCGTATTTTGAAAATTTGTCTAATGCGGTTAATACAAGCGTTTTCTCTGTTATGTAGATATCAATATGTAGTATTTGTCCTGGTTATTCTGGGATAGGTGTTTCGGTAATTTCTGGATTGGTTGGATGTCTATCGTATTTGTATTGCTTACAGGTATTGCATTGTTTTACTAGTCTTTCTATTTTTGCTGTCATGCTTGGAAAATAGAATTTTCCTAAAATCTGAATTTTGTTTTCGCGACTGTTACGGTGTGCTCTGTTATGTTCTAGTAGTATTCGCTCAGTTTGTTCTGTCTCTGAAGTAATATCGGTAACCTTTGTTTGGGTAAACCTAATTTTATAGTTTCGAAAATGAATAGGATAGAAGTTTTGTATTTGGCCCATTATTGCTTCTGATGTAAAAAGTCCGTTAATGACTGATGGATTCAAGTATCTTCTAAAAATGAATATTAAGTCTTCTTCTGTATAAGAAGGTTGGATTATTAAATGTCTGTGAAATGTTGGGAAGGGAATTATAAATTGACAAGAGGACTCATTTCCTATTTGAATCCATAACTGGTTTTTGAAGGCATTGATCGGTGTTTCGACTGCGGGGATCATATCGTGTGATGAACTTTCATCGCTGTGTTCACTCATTGTAAGAGTATTTATTTGCGGGGGACGAGATAAAGCATCTGCTACTTTATTAATGCAGCCTGGCTTATAAACAAGTTCGTGATCGTATTCATCTAATATTGCTTTCCAGCGTTTCATTTTTATATTATGGTTTTTGTTACTTAAAGCGTATATTAACGGTTGGTGATCTGTGAATATCTTGACTTTCGAAGATCCGTACAAATAGTTCCTTAAGGATTTAAGAGCCCAAATAATTGCTAATAATTATTTTTCATTAGCAGCATAGTTTTCCTCAGTTTTGTTAAGTGTTCTGGATATGAATGAAATAGGTCTTTGGTTTTGCTCTAATACTGCGCCTATTGCGTAGTTAGATGCGTCTGTTGTTAAATGAAATTCTTTGTTAAAATCGGGGTATGCTAAAATTACGTCATCTGACACTAGAGAATTTTTTATTTTGTGAAATGCTTCGATGGCTTCAGGATCTAAATAAATTTTTGTATTCTTGGATTTATTTTTGGACACTCGTCCATCCTCCCCTCTTAGAAGTTTTGTAAGAGGCTTTGCCAATTTTGCATAGTCGAGTACAAAACGACGATAGTAACTGGATAATCCTAAGAAAGATCGTAAATCTTTGAGTGTGTTTGGGATTGGAAAGTTTATTATTGCTTCTACTTTAGTCGGATTAGTTTTAATACCTTGGGGTGATATTACAAAACCTAAAAATTCAACATTTTCTTTAAAAAATTCGCACTTATCTAATTGTACTTTCATGTTGGCAGATATGAGGGTATGAAAAATCTTTTGAATGTCTTCTGAGTGTGTACTTTCATCTTTGCTAAAAATGATGATGTCGTCTATATATACGAAACATCTTTTGCCAATATGGTCTCTCAATATGTCATCTTACGCTCTCTGAAAGATTGAAGGCGCGTTTTTGAGGCCGAATGGAAGACGGGTGAACTCATATTTCCCGTTGTTAATTGAGAAGGCTGTTTTTTCCACATCGGATTCCTTTAAGGGTATTTGGTGGAATCCGCTTTTTAAATCTAAGACCGAAAACCATTTGTTTTGTCCTAATTGCGCAAGGACTTCATTGATATCGGGAATAGGATATCGGTCAGCAATTGTTACTGTATTCAATTTTCTATAGTCTATGACTACTCGATATTTCTTTTTTCCGGAAGCATCTTGCTTTTTAGGGACGATCCAGACGGGGGAATTATACGGTGACCGTGAAGGTCTTATGATTCCGTCTTTCAGAAAATTTTGTATTTGTTCTTCAACTTCGGTTTTTAGAGATGAAGGGTATGGATAATATCTAGTGTAAACCGGAGTATCTGATGATGTTCGAATATCCGCTACAACTTTTGTTGTAAATGTTAACTTTTGGTCCGGTTCCGAAAACAATTCTTGATTTTTATTAACTAATGAGTTCATGATTTCCTTCTGTTTTTCAGACATATGTTCATTTCGTATTTCTATTGCGTTTACGTTTTGTGCTAAACATTGTTTTATACGAATCTTTATTTTGTTTTTAATGATCATATAACCGTGTTTTACGTGAATAACTTGTAGGGTTCGTGTTTAAATGTTTGCTTTTATAATTTTTAAATTGCTTATTTAAATTATTTTTCGGTTTAAAACGCGGTGTGTTTTTATTGGTTTGTTATAAGGCCCTGCCTAATAGTTTGCCGGCGCTTAAAAACGCCACTGGCCTATTTATTTATATTATTTAGCCTGAGCAGTTGAATGCTCAAAAGGCCTTAGAATTAATAATAAGCAGATGAATGCTTGAAACTGAATATTTATTTTTGAGGATTGCACCTCCTTAAAAAGCAAAATAACAGTATTTTGATAATGGTCAAATTGAGTTAAAAATGCTTAATATATAATAACTTAAAATAAATAAATAGAGCCTTAATTTTTACATAAATAAAAGTGTTATACTTTTTGAGTATAATCATAACATAGTGATGTGCTTAAAATTAGTGTGATAGTGCAGGCGGTTATAGGGTATTCTACACCCCCATCCTCAAGATAAAAATTATTTGAATTTATGAAAATAATTTTTTTTTTTTTGTTTTTTTTTTTTTTTTTTTTTTTTTTTTTTTTTTATATTATACAATTCAAAAGATAAATGTGAGTTTACAACTTACTTACAACTAGTTATACAATTCAATAATAGTATTATGTACTATATATGTGATAATTTTACTTTGATTATTAAATTCATTAAGTCCATTTTTTTAATAAATTATTATGATATTCTTTTATTTTTCCATTCACATCTATAATTGAATTTACTCCATTTTTATCAACTATTCTATATGGACCATGATAAGGTGGTTGATTTTTCTTTCTATTCATCTTTTTTATTATTACATTATCACCGATCTTTAAATTTAACGGGTTAAAATTTTCATTATTTCTTATTCGATTTTCTTTTGATATTTTTATTAATTCTTCAGTCTTTTTTAAAGAATATGCTAATCTTGCTTTTAGTTCTTGCGCATAGTTATCTGTATTGTAATATTTTGAATTTACTGAATTATCATTTGGAAGGTTCGCTAACCTGCCAAAAATGAGTTCAAATGGCGTGTAATTTGTATCAACATGAGGTGTAGTGTTGTAAGCAAATGTGAAGTATGGTATCCATTGATCCCATTCGTCACCTTTACAAAAATTTAATAAGTATTCATTTAATACTCTATGATTACGTTCTATCGAACCAAGTGTTTCATGATGGTATGGAGTACTGAAAATTTGTTTTATCTCTAATAAGTTGCATATCTCTGATAGTAATTCGTTGGTAAACTCTGTACCTCTATCTGACTTTAAAATTTTAAAATGACCATATATCAGAATTAAGTTTTCTATAATAGTTTTTGCGACTGTTTTCGCGTCTTTTGTCTCCATTGGACAAGCAATTATATACTTTGTTAATTCACATTGCATTGTGAGTATGTATCTGTAATTATTTGTTAAACGTAAAGGGCCTACTGTATCTATCGATACGACTTCGAAACTAGTTCCTGGCGTGTTTGTTATTGTAAGTTTTTCTTTTGTATGTTTTGTTTGTTTATTTATTTTGCATTTTTCGCAATTATTTATGAATTTCTTTATCATTTTACACATATTCTTCCATATGTATCTTTGCTTTATTTTTAAAATTGTTTTTCTAATCCCCATATGACCTCCGTGGGTCGAATTATGGTATTCCTCTATAATACTTTTCTGTTTTTCTATATCTTTTACTTTTTCCGGTTCTCTATAAATCAATATCTTTAAATTTTCTTTATCTCTTTTCAAACTATTATAAATCTTTTTGAATTTTTCTTTCTCTACCGTTTTAAATATTATATCATTCGCATTTAATGCTAATTCTTCTATTCCTAACTTATGCATTTTTGACGACAGTTTCTCCAGAGTCAGCTGTGTGAACAAAAGATTATCGCTGCATCTTGCAATGACTTCATTATCTTCTATATATATTTGGGTTCCCTTAAAACCTTTTTCTGTTATAAATTTAAGGTTTCTTATTTTTCTTACATCCGATATTGATGTACATTCCCAGGCAATTAGTTGATCAGACGTTTTGCTGGAAAGACATTTTTTGTTTTTAAAATCCGAGTTTTTTGTATGGTTATTTTTATCCATACTCCTTGTTATGGCTAGTATTTGTTTACTTGCATGTTCCAATCTGGGTGGAATCATTTCTTTTTGTGTACATCTATTTAATGTTATTCGCGATAATGCGCTTTTATTGGCAGTGGTTTGATCTGCTTTATATTTATTTAAATTATTTGATTCTTTGACAATAATGGGTAAAATGAATTCTTTTTCATTTATTATTAAAGTGAGTGTAAATGTTTCAAAATCTATTTTTGACATGAATTTTTCTAGAATATCTCGCCCTACGATTCCATCTGTTGCGATTGGAAAATCGTCTTCAACTATATGAAAATTATGCCGAATTTGCTCTGTTTCTACTTTCAAATCTAAATTGGTTGTACCAATGCATTCAATTTCCTCACTCGTTATACCTGTTAGTGTTGAAATATTTCTTGTATTAATATTATTTATATTATTGAATTTACAAATGGAGATATCAGCTCCTGTATCTACCAAAAATTTTAGATCTTTGTTCGTATTTTTACATTTTAAAATGATATAATTTGATAAATTTTTTGAAATTTTGTATACTAATTTTGGCCTCTGCGGGTACAATTCTCTGCTACCCGGCCTTAAATTTTTTCCCTGGTATTTTAAATTATTTTCAGTGTTTGAATATCTGTTTGAGTTACAATTCTGATTTTTGTTATTGTGATAATTGTTTTGATAATTATTATTTGGAAAATTATTGTTTCTATAAAAATTCCTTTTTGTATTATTGTTGTTATTAAAATTAGTATTTCTATTGTTATTATAGCGATTATTATTATTGTTGTAATTATTGCTTAAAAAATTATTGCTTTGAACGCCATAATTTTCATTCCTTTTTTTATTATAAGTATTATTATAACAATACTTATAATTATTATAGCAGTTATTATAATCATTATTGTAATTATTATTATAATAGTTATTATTATTATATTGATTTTGGTCATCATGGTACCTTCGATTATGTATACCAAATCGATTTCCTTTTCGAATATGAAAAATTACGTTGCTGTCTGTCTCTAGACTTCTTTCAACAGTCATGCATCTTTCTACTGCTTCGTTGAAAGTTTTTGGCGGATTTGCCAATAAAATATTCTGATATTCTCTATTTACGCCTTTTACAAAAATATTCAGAGACATACTCTCATTAACTTTATAAATTACATCTTTTTCTAATTGTTTTGGATTATTTAATGTTTTTATTTCGAAATAGCTTAACTGATCGGAAAGTTCCACTATTTTCTCTCTAAATTCTGATATAGTCAATCTATTTTGTTTAAGTGCACTGAATTCACTTAAAACTTGCTGTAAATTCTTTGGATTAGGGTAAGCTTTTTCCAACGAATTCTTCAGCTCTAAAAATGTTGCAGGCTTATTTGAGCGTCCAAGTATGCTTCGAACTTGGGCTGATAATTTAAAATTATAGACGTATTTTATATAAATAGGTCTATCTTCATCTTTAATAAGATCAAGCAATAACTCTGATTGCGTTATAAAATCCTCTAATTGATCAAAATTACCCTTAAAAACTTGTAGGTTTTTACCTACCATATTAATATCAAAATTAGACATTCTTGCCAAATTTTATTTTTTCTAAATGTTGCAGAAATTTACATTTTCAAAGTTTATATCTAAAAAAATTTTTTTTTTTTATTTTTTTTTTTTTTTTTTTTTTTTTTTATATATTTTCTCTCATAATTTAGATTATTTCTTAATTTTATTACTTCTTCATTTGAATTGACGCATTTTTATTTTAAAACTCAAGAATCTAATCTAATTTCAATTTTTCTAATTCAAATTTTATATATATATAAGTTAAATATTTTTTTATGTGTTCACCACTGTATTTTCTATTTTTGTTTAATTTTATTAAATTTAAATTTTTCCAACAAAACAATATTCGTTTCATGTAAATTTACCACATTAATGTTGTATTATAACATCATACATATTTAGTGTGTCTGAAACACCCTCTGATTCTAGTACTAATCTATTACAAATATATATGCGAAAGATGCATAAAGCAACAAGTGGTTGACTGACGTTTCAGTCAATGAATGAAAACAATGCCGGTATGCGTAAATTTTTCGCGAGTGCTTTTAATATAGCTTTAATTGTTTTAAAAAAAGTGAATATATAAAAAAATTATTAATAAAAATGGTTCTAATGAACTACATATAATATAGTTTTTCATTTTGATAAATATAAATATAAATATAATAGTTTTATTTTTAATAATAATAAAAATATTATGAACTCATGTGGCGTGTGTGTGTGTGTGTGTGTGTGTATGTTTATTATTAAAAAAAATGCATTAAAAAGAAAATTCAGCTATGCTCTGATTTTTGCGAATGTATATGATGCATGGATATGATTTTTGTATTGCTATTTTTTTTTTCTTTTTTTTTTTAGATTTCATATTTCTAAATTATTTTAATTATAAATTGAACTATTATTTTCAAATTTAAAGGATTTTAAAATTCAATAAAATTAATTTCTATAAGAATTTAATCTGAGCTTTGCATATAAAAAAATGATTGTGTTGTTGTTTTTGCTGCTGCTAATTTTTTTTTTGTTTTTTTTTTTTAATTTTTATCATAATTTGTTCCGGATCTGTGCGCGCTGGCCTGTAATTGTCGCCTTGTAGAAATTTGTCTGCTTTCCAGCCGGTACGTCCATAAAAAATGGTACGACGGTGCAACGTTTGCTTTTGCCGTCGGTAAAACGCTCAATGGTGCAGGATGATCTGCCAGCGTATCAAAAAATCGGTCCGAATCGTGCAGGATCGCCATGTAGGGTTCGTGTTTAAATGTTTGCTTTTATAATTTTTAAATTGCTTATTTAAATTATTTTTCGGTTTAAAACGCGGTGTGTTTTTATTGGTTTGTTATAAGGCCCTGCCTAATAGTTTGCCGGCGCTTAAAAACGCCACTGGCCTATTTATTTATATTATTTAGCCTGAGCAGTTGAATGCTCAAAAGGCCTTAGAATTAATAATAAGCAGATGAATGCTTGAAACTGAATATTTATTTTTGAGGATTGCACCTCCTTAAAAAGCAAAATAACAGTATTTTGATAATGGTCAAATTGAGTTAAAAATGCTTAATATATAATAACTTAAAATAAATAAATAGAGCCTTAATTTTTACATAAATAAAAGTGTTATACTTTTTGAGTATAATCATAACATAGTGATGTGCTTAAAATTAGTGTGATAGTGCAGGCGGTTATAGGGTATTCTACAAACTGCTTCTAATTCCTTTAACTGTCATTGCCTAAAATTGCGTTGAATGATTTAAGTGTTGGTAATAGAAAAAATTTTATATTAGTGTCTTTCAGTCCAAAGATGTTTGCTATAGTATGATGACTTATTTTGATATTGCCACCAACTGAGTTTGCATAAAATGGGGCTCTATTTTGGATTGGATTTGAAACAAGTGTTGGCTGAATAGAATTTTTATTCGAGCCAGTATCTATAAGAATTTTAAGTATTTTACCACTACCTGTTTTGCATTCAAAATAGGGCAGCGATGAATTCGTTAGCCAAAAAAATGGATGTCAGTATAATCAATTATTTCGTTAGATTGGTTATTAGTTTCTTCTTCTTGTGCAGTATCTTCATATATTTATTGAGGAGTCATGTATTCAGAAAGTGTTTGATCATATTGTTCATTTTGAAATTCTACAGCTTGGTTATAAGTTTCGGGGTCTTTAGTGCTTATATGATAGTTCCTCTGATATTTTTGTGGAATTTGTGATGTGCTTTGATCATTATTTGGTCTTTTGCCTGCATATTTGAAAGCTTGGGGTCTATTTGCATAATTGACTGCAGCGCTTCGTTTACTTTGATCTATATCCATTGGTTGAGGTGGTTTTGGTGCATTGGGTCTAGGTGGTGCATTATTTTGAAAGGGTTGTGACTGTGGCCTATGCTGAAATGGTTGATTTTGGAATCTCTGTTGAAATGGTTGATTTTGGAATCTATGTTGAAAATTCGGTGAAGCGTTTGAATTAAATGGAGAATTAGATTGATTTTGAAATCTTGGCTGAAAAGGCTGTGGTACAAATGGATTATGGCGAACTTGGGGTAGATAAGCTATCTCTGGGTAAAATTCTCTTTGTTGTCTAAATGGTGGTATTGATGGTGGTGGTTGTTTCCTTGGTGGTAGAACCGGTGGATTACCATATGTTTTTCTTATTGAATTTTGGTTATTATAGGCGTAATTTGAGCGAAAGTTTTGATTTTCGAGTTTTAGGCATAAATGGAGTGCTTGAGGAAGGTCAAGCGGTTCTCGCATTCCTAATAGTCTAGGGAGATCTCCTTTTAGACCTCTTATGAATGTATCTAGGGCCTTTTCCCTATAAGTTTTTGTCAAAAGGTGAGTTGATTCTAAACCAATTTCCATACAACCTATTTTGTTCAGAATGAGTGAGAGATGGGAGTAAATTTGGTGGTAAAATTCTTGTATTGTTAAGTTGCCTTGAATCAGAGAAGTCATCTGGTACTCTAGAGTACCAATATCACGTTTGTCTCCGTAGCGTAGGGTTAAACATTTCGAGATGGCTCTCCATTCTAATGGAGTGTTGTAGGACTCTAAGGCTATGTCTGCGTTTCCTACTATTTTATTCCTTATGACATTTAGAATGCCATAATATTTGGGAGTTCCTATTTGATTCTGATAAATTTGCAAAATTCTGTCCACACTCTTCTTCCACGAATTAAATTCACCTGGAACACCAGAGAATTCGCGAAGACATCGGACAACGTCCGGTATTTTGTCAAGGTCTTTAATATCATGTTGTTGGGTCATGTCTATTGTAACGTCTGTAAAGTTTGTGAAATTTGAATTGGGATTGAGTGCAGCTTGCACAATGTTTCGTCCTTCTGTACGCATGGTTGTTAACACTATACTTGAAATTAAATTTGTGAGTTCGTCCATATTTAGCGTGCTATTGGCAGTGGATGTGGAATTTGAGGATGAGGTGTTAGGAGGATTTAGTACAGGCGGTCTAATTAGGTTATTAGGATTTGACATTTTGTAAAAAAAAAAATTCAGAATATTCAATTATTGTATTCAATTATTATAATAAAAAAATATTAAATTTTACTTAAAAGTAAAACGTAAGTCTTTTGGTAAGATAATGTTTATTGATAAACGATTTAATCAATTTAAATAAATTAATTTAATTCAATTCTTTATATGGAAAAAAAAAATTTTATAATTGTTATTATTTACTTCGTTTAATATTTGTAATAATTTATAAACTGGAAGGTCCGGCGTTAGAAGCTACAACTTCACAGTTTCGATTATTTTTTGATAAGATTTTTTGGTTATGTTTTTGTTTTATTATTGAGTCTCTGTTTTCTGTAGTTTATTTATATATATTTTTTATACACTGGAGGGTCTGGAGTTCAGATTCGGAGTGTGGATATTTCGTTATAATTTTTTTAATTTATTTTTATTTTTGTTCAATTTAAATTCACTATTACTAATTTTGTAATAAATTCTTGTTTCTTTTCAATATAAAAATTTTCTTTTTGCTTTTTCAGTATTTTCTATATATTGCTATATTATAATTGTTTTATAATATATTTTACTATAAATGCAAAAATTATAAATTTCAAATATCCAATTTTATGTAAATTTTTCCTTATATAATTTATATTCAATCAATTTTTTAATAAAATAAATTCCATTTAATTTCAATTAAAATATTCAATTAAAATGTTTCTTAAAACGTTAACTAGAAATGGCACTATTCTTGACTTACAAATATATGAATTTTTCCATTTAAAATAATTATTTTGTAATCCTTTTCCGGGCTGGCGGTCCTGAAAAGCCGTGGACGTCCTTTTTGGCTGGTTCTGCCTACTAAGGGGCCTTTGTTTCCCGCGAGGATACTTTTTTTTCTTCGGATCGGAGAAGTATTAAAGGTGAACTGTGGCACTTGCGGCTCCTTGAACGGCTTACTACGGCTCACTTTATTCACTTTAACCGGCTTATCTTTCTTTTTCCGAAACCAAACTAATTTTTCTTTATGCTCGGGCGCCAATTAAGGGTTTTTGTTATCCCTTTTATTAAAAAAAATATATTTTTTGGCTAATGCCAACTTTATTGATTAAAACACGTCTTAAGTTAACTTAATACAAACAGAGACTAAAATTATGAAATAATATTAATAAGCTTATCAGCTATTGCGTCGCTGCTTCTGCCGCTGCTGCTGTTATTGTTGTTGTTGTGGTTAGCTTTTGTTGTAGGTGACGATTTACCTGTGCGCGTGCATTGTTCTAGTAAAAAGCGCTAGACATAGCGTCAGCATAAATGATGGGAACGGATGGGAACGGATGTTTGTTTAAATTTATAAGTTTGTAATTTCGGCGTAAATGACGTTAACTTGTACCAAAACGTAAGAGGTCTTAATTCCAAACTTTCTGCAATGTTCATTAACAGTTTTGATTTCGAATATAACATTATAATTTTCACGGAGACTTGGCTTCGCTCTAATATTCTAAATTCTGAAATAATGAGTTTATTTGTGTTTCAGTTAAATTAAATAATTGCATTGCTTATCTTACCTGTTCTTACATTCCTCCTTATTGTGACATATCAATTTACTTAAGACATATAAACGCCATCGAGCAAGTTCATAATATGTTAAAAAATAATGATGTTCTTATTGTGTTGGGCGATTTTAACCTACCCTTTGTGTCTTGGAATTCGACAGATGATTCTTCATTTCTTACACCTGTTTCCACTAGTAATTGGATAAATGATTTTTTAGATAAGTTATCTGACCTGTGTCTTCAACTGTTATGTTTTATTATATAATTTATGTCTAACAATGAGAAATCATATTTTACAGTTTAATAACTTATGTCCAACTGACTACTTACTTCTACTTTTTTCTATTTATATAACGTTGAAAACAATAACCAGGCGGTGATTAACACATTTGGGAAATGTGTGAAACTATTTCGGTTTCAATTTGTCTTTTGGACTTTCTGCTTGGGTTTGTCCGGCGATCATATTTCGTCGCATTCGTTGCAATAAAATGCAATAAAAGAATGAGTGTAAAAGGGAGTAATAACCCGAGAAGGGTCATATGTCCGTTTGGCTTATCACTTGGTTATTGTTTCCACGTTGACCTACATTTGACTAAAGTCACTACACCTTCCCCGTTTTGGAAAGCGTGATCATACAAATAGAGACGATTTGAATGATCATGTTGTACAATGGAATTTTGCTTGGGGTGTCAAATGTATTTTGTTGTTTAGTTTAATTGTATATGTAATTTGTAAAAAGATTTTCGGTTTCTTGTGTATATTTTTATTTTGACCTTATTGTAAAAGATTTAATTTGGAAAATTTACATAGTTTGTATTTGTGAATTTTAAGTATTTATATATTTACATTTTCCTTATGATAGTAGTGTGGTATAGGTTTTTGTTTTTATTTTTTTTTTTTTTTTTATTTTTTTTTAATTGTATATACAGTGGTGCTCCAGTATAACGAATGATATAATGCAGGGGTCGTTCGTAATGTCGAAAAATTCGTTATACCGAAAACAAAAAAAGAGAACTTCAAAATTAAAAATATAAGGACAGTATTTCATTTATTAACAAACATAATGTAAACAGAAACAATTCAATTAAATTTTGGAAAATCTTAGGTTTCTATTTGGAAAAAAAATTTAAAATGCTACTTTGAACTTTTTTTTTTGGAAGCGTTCATTTCATAAGCTTTTTGTTGCATCATTGTTAGCATATATATATTGGTTTGGTCTATCTCGTTTTCCTCGGCCCATTTGATACACTTTCCAAAGCACTCAATTGCATCTGCATGTTTTGTTGTAGCAACAGGCAGTACTGATGTCGGTATCCTCTTCTAGAGTATCATTGATAATTTCCACCTCGTTCGCATTATCGTATAATTCATCGTCAATAAATTCGACGTCATCATTATTCCAGATTTGTAAATCCGCTTCACTGATGTTCGACTAAAAAATACAAGAATAAGTTTCAATACATACGTAATTTTATTTGAAAAAAAATGAACCATACCTGGGGGAAAACGGTTGTCATCAAATCCAGGGTTTTGTTCATAACAGTTTCTTCTTCTCTATTTTTTAACTGGGCCAGAGGAATATCTTCATCGTCCTCAATGTGCGATGTTTCAATTAAAATGTTTTTCCAACATTTTAGAAGTGTAATTTCTGAAACTTTTTCCCATGACAACGCTATTAGTTGAATTGCCTCGTATATCGTAAACTCCTTCAGTGCTGTTGTAATATTGCTTGTATTGCAAGCTATACGACTCAGCAAACTGTTTCGGTAAAATAATTTTGTCAGCCTAAGGGTGTTTTGGTCCATTGGTTGGATCAAAGGTGTAACATTTGGAGGCATAAACACCACCCATATGTTACCATCCGGAGTCCTCAATTCTTCTTCCGGGGGGTGACTTGGTGCATTGTCCAGAAGTAATACCGCCTTTTTAGGTAGTTTTTTCTTACACAAAAACTGTTCAACCTTAAATATCATATATAAAATGAAAATTAATGAATGAAAGCAATTTTTTTTTTGCATACGGCTTACCTGAGGAACAAAATTGAAAAAGAACCAATTCCTAAAAATCTGTGATGTCATCCACGCCGATTTGGAATTTGCATAGTCGACAGGAAGCATTCTATTTCTGAACGAGCGTGGCTGTTTTGATTTGCCTATTACAAGAGGCTTTATTTTTTTTGTTCCTGTTGCATTCGCGCACGCAAGAAATGTGATTCGCTCTTTGCTAATTTTTCTTCCGGGAGCACTGTTCTCGCCAGCGTGAACTAGAGTTTTCTCAGGCAACATTTTCCAATACA
Source organism: Tetanocera ferruginea (assembly GCA_958299015.1). Lineage (NCBI taxonomy): Eukaryota > Metazoa > Arthropoda > Insecta > Diptera > Sciomyzidae > Tetanocera > Tetanocera ferruginea. The sequence goes on along the minus strand of OY282641.1, from coordinate 83,141,346 downwards.
GACCCGTTTCATCAGCATTGAACATGGCATCGAGGCTTAAATCATTATTTTTTATGATTTTATTTAGTTTTTGTTAAAATGGTTCCACTAAATCACTGCGCGAAGATAATTTTTCGCCAGATTCCTTCAGCAGACGTATGCCGAAACGTTTTTTAAATTTGCACAACCATCCATTACTGGCTGAAAAGTTTTTTTCTGGGTATATTTTCTTCTGTATACTAATAGCTTTGGCTCTTAAAATGTTGCTGCTAATGGTCATATGGGATTCTCGTTGTGAAACAAACCATTTATATAGTGCCCTTTCCATTCTATGGTACTCCCCCTTCTTTAAAGACTGTCTGGCTATGGTTCCAGCATATGTACTGTTAACACTTTTTATAACTTTATTTTTATTTTTTATAATTGTGCAAATGCTTGACTTTGCTATGTCAAATTTAATAGAAATTTCTTTAAGCGTCTTTCCACGATTATAATCATCAATCACTTTCAATTTTTCACCAAAATTAAGCCGTTTGCGTTTGTGAGATAAAGACATATCTGATTATTGTACCACTCTTCACAAAACTTCAACTACAAGTGGCTTTATAATCCGTAGTATGCAAAAAAACGTAAAATTACACGGAATTGTACACGAATTATGTATGTATGTATCTAGAAATAACTAACGGACATTTAACGGACATTAAACGGACAGCACGAAAATAAATAAAACAAAACATATGCAATATAAAAAGGGCAGTATTCGTTATATTGGAGTACATTTATTTTGCCATTCGCTATATAGAGTTCATAAGGCTTGCAGAATTATTGTTCGTTATATCGAACATTCGTTATATCGGCATTCGTTATACTGGAGCACCACTGTAATATTATTAACAATTAGAAATTTTAATCTAGGTATTAATGTATTAGTCCTGGCCAGGATAGTCTTAAAATACGTTTTTAAAAGTTTATTATGCTAATTTTAGTCTGTTTTTATGTACAATGGTTGTTTTTGAGTTTATATCGATTTTGCAATTACCCTGAGTGTCTGTTTCTATAACTTTATATGGGCCTTTAAAGATGCTGTCCAGCTTGTGGCCGGCTTCATCCTTTAGGTAGACCATGCTGTTTGCTAGAATACTTTGTGGATTTGCTTTTTTTATCGTAATTTTCCTTTGTTTTTACCTTTGTTTTCTCTAGTAAATCTTTCGCTCGTTTTTGAGCTGTCTGTAGTTTAAATTTTAATTCTGATTTGTAGTCATCTATATTGTAGATTGGATCAACTTTACCGTTTAATGTGAAGTCGTAAGGTGTGGTAGTTTTACCGTAAACTAGCTCAAATGGTGTATAGCCATGGGTTGTTGATGGCGTCGTTTTATAGCAATACGTGAAATATTTGAGCCAGTGGTCCCAGTCTAGTTTATTTATTGAAATATAGGACCTTATGTATTCATTATATGTTCTATTTTAACGTTCTACTGTACTTAGTGTTTGGTGGTGATATGGAGTGCTTGTTTTATTTTCTATCTTCAGTAGTTTACATATTTCCTTGAAAAGTTGATTCTTGTATTCGGTACCCATGTCTGTTAGTATGCGTTTAATGGGTCCGTGAACTAAAATGCAGTTTTCTACTATTGCTTTGGCTACTATATTAGCTGCTTTACTAGGTATTGCTACAGTTATGAGAAACTTTTATAAATCGCAAATTATTGTAAGAGCGTATTCGTTCCCGTTGAATGATCTGGGAAGAGGGCCTACAGTATCGATTTGAACGATGTCAAAAACGGTTGCTGGTGTGTTTGTTATAATAAAAGGCTCTATTTTATTTTTACCCGACTTGTTTTTATTACAGCTTTCACAATTTTTAACATAAGACTTCACGTCTGAAGCCATGTTTTTCCATGTATACTGTCGTCTAATTTTTTATAACAATCGTGTGACACCTGGGTGGCCTCCAAATACAGGGTCATCATGATATTTTTCCAGAAGTTCTACTTTTTGCTTTTGTGAAGTGATTTTGGTTATTTGCGGTGTTATTCCAATTATTACCTTCTTTAAGGTTTTGTTGCCTACCTTTTTGAATTTCTCTATATCTATATGTTTAAACAAATTGTCATTGATAGCTATCTTTATGCCTGTAAAGTTATTATTACCAACTGCTTTTTCAAGTTTGAGAAAGAATTGCTCTAGCGCAATTTTCTCATAAGCAATAATATCTTTAGCATCAAATTTAAATATTTCTTTCTTTCCATGGAGTAATACTAATTTCGAGGATTCTGTTAATTTTTCATTAGTGGTGACCGTGGCATGCAGGTTAAGTGTGTGGCTTAGCATGCTCGGAGCCCGGGTTCGATCCCCAGCCGCGGCGAAATGTTTTTTTCAATAAAAAATTTTTCTGATCGGTCACCACCTCTCTGCAGACAATGGCAAACCTCAGAGGGTAAAAAATGCCATGTAAAGCTTCTTGAGAACATGAACTTTAGCCGTTCGGAGTCGGCATAAAACATGTAGGTCCAGTTCTCGGTCAATTGTGTGCAAACATTTAATAACACACACAACAGAATTGATCATAAGAAGCTCGGTCAAAGTCCTTTCAAGGGCTGAAATGGCCAATTTGTTTTTTTTTTTTGGTGCACCTAAGTGTGAGGCGAGGTAATTTTTTGACTTCTTGATTTGTAATAGTATTGTATACGTGTTGTATGTTGTCTTTTTGTTTTTCGGTGGTTTTGGTGTTAGGGGGTGTATCCTTGGATTTGGACCTTGTGATTACTTGTATCATGGCAGAGTTTTCTTCTTTGAGTCGCTTAATTTTCCCAAAATCAATGCGAGATAGAGCATCCGCGCCGCAATTGTCCCTACCTTTAATATATTCAATTTCAAAATCGAATTCCTCGAGGTCGAGTCTCATTCTTGTCAATTTGGAGGAAGGATTCTTCATTGCAAAGAGGTATGTTAGCGGTTTGTGATCACTTTTTATTAAGAATTTAGTACCATAGATGTACGGCTTGAAGAAATCTATGGCCCAATGGATTGCCGTGAGTTCTTGTTCTATAACTGACTTGTTGGCTTCCCCTTTAGTGAATGCTTTTGACGCGAAGGCAATAGGTAATTGTGTACCATTATAATCCTGACTCAATACGGCACCACAAGCTATTTTGCTTGCTTCGGTGGTGATACAGAATGGTTTTTCAAAATCTGGATATTGAAGTATTTCAGGTGATAGTAAAGAATTTCTTAGGTATTCAAATGCATTTTCACAATCGGTTGTCCAGATGAATGGAGTTTTCTTTCCCGTTAATTTGGTGATATGTGTTGAATGATTAGCAAAATTCGGTAGGAATCTTCTATTGTAATTAACGAATGCTACAAATCTTTTGCATTCATCAGCATTTGTCGGTCTTGGGTAGGAAAGAATTTTATCGAATTTTGATTCGTCTGGTAAGATTCCCTGATCCGTGCATTTGTGTCCTAGAAATGTTACTTGGGAGTCAAAGAATTTGCATTTATCTGGGTGAAGTTTAAGATTTGTGGCTCTACAAACATCGAAAACTGATTTTAAATTTTCAAGCATGTGATTTTCCGAGCAGCCTACAACTATTAAGTCATCCATATAAATAAACGTTTTATTTGGCTTAAGGCCGGAAAATGCAATATTCATCATTCGTTGGAATGAGTTGGGCGCAATTTTTAATCCAAATGGTAAACGCTTGAATCTAAATGATCCTTGATCGGATGAGAAAGATGTTATGTTTCTTGAATTCACCTCTAGTTCTATTTGATGAAAACCAGAGATTAAATCCAGACAGGAAAAATATTTGGCACGACCCAATTGATCGAGAATATCATCGATTCTTGGAAGTGGGTATTTGTCTGACGCTAGTTTTTTGTTAACCTGTCTATAGTCTATTACTAATCTCCATTTTTTTTCTGATGAATTTGGTAAGGATTTCTTAGGTACAAGAAGAATTGGGCTATTATATTCCGATACTGAAGGTTCAACTATGTCATCTTTAATTAACTTGTCTATATTTCGGGTTTATGATTTCGGGTTTATGATTTCGGGTTTATGATTATGTGGCAATCTGTAGTTTTCAATGTAGACTGGTGTCTCGTCTTTCAAATGCAATTTTTGTCTATAAAAATTGTTAACAGTACAGGGGTCAGCCTCTAAAGCGAATACATCTGAATAGTCTGAGCATAATTTTAGTAATTTATCTCGGTGATATAAAGGACAGTTTTGGGTTAATTTACTTAATATAGTGTGCCTTCTCTCTTCAGAATCGATTGTTTTGCTGATGTTAACCACATTGTAGTCATCTAAGGATTCTGTTTTGATCTTATTTTGTTTAAGAAAAACGTTATTACCTGTTGTATTTATTATCCTGACATATGGATTCCTCGTGTTAACTATTGTATTTCCTATTATTATGCCTTCTTCTTACTCTTGGCTTGGGATTAGTATATTTTCTGCGGTTGCAACTATGTGGATCTTCCTAATTACTTCCGCTCTTGCCGGTACACTAAGTATTTCCTTTGTGGGTGATTCTGAAATTTCTATCTCCAAGTGACCTTTTAGAGAGTTTGGTCGTAATATCAATAGACTTGGACCATTATGCTTGTAATCTAATAAACAATTGAATTGTTTTATGAAGTCTAACCCTATAATACCATCGCAAGGGATTGGAAAATTTTCATCTACTATTTGGAAATTATGAATGATTTCTGAGTTGTTTATATAAAGTGTTGCTGTAGTGGCACCTAAAGTTTTTATGGTACCATTTCCTATGCCTTTTAAATTGTAGATATGATTTTTATTTATTTGAATTTGGTCATTTGTTGATGTTTTGTAAATACTTATTTCCGAGCCTGTGTCTATTAAAAAGGTGGACTCGTAGTCATTTAGTGAGGAATTTATAGTGACAAAGTAACTAGATGACAAATTGATGTTTAATAAGTTCGCAGTGTTTAATTTTACGCACTCCCCAGTTGGACATTCTGGGGGTGCTCTGCGTTTTCCGACGCTTCCGTGTAGCGTACATTTCTGTTTGGGTTATTACGGCCCCTATAGTTATTATTATTATTGTTGTTTCTGTTAGGGTTACTATTACCGTTATTATGGTTGTTATAGTTACTGTGGTTTCTACCCCGATTACTTTGGTAATAGTTTCTTTAGTTTCGATTACCTCTGTAAGAATTATTTCCTCTAAATGAATTATTTCTCCTGTTGGAATTGTTCCCCTTGTATGAGTTATTTATATAGTTCACCTGAAGAGTGCCTGTGCTTTCAGCCCCTAACTCAATGAATTTGGTGACTGCGTCACTAACCGTTGAAAACTGACCTGCCTTCATTAACATTTTTACTTCATCAGACCTTGCATTTGTTCTTATTGCTTTGGCTGCCGACTGCGCTGAGTAGTTTCTTGCCAACGCTGACGACATTCCATCAGAAATGTAAGCGAACTCTAGCTGTTGTGCAAGGGATTCAATTTCCTTAGCGAAATCGCCGTCAGTCTTGTTTTGTTGTTTTATGCTCAACAATTTGACTACTATACTTTGTGACGACTCGTGTTTCACATTAGCGGTCAGTGCGCTTTTTATTTCCCTGATTGTTGCTTCATTGGTCAATAACCTGCTCGCTGTTTGGTTGAGTTTGGTTTTGATCAATGAAATTGCAATGCTTTCGTTACTTCCTTTGATCGAGTCTAGTATTTCCAGTGCATTAATGAATTTGGACAAATTTTCAGCTTTGCCATCAAACTCTGGCAACAGCTTTGTAGCCAAATTTATAAATTCTACGGGAGTAGTGGTCATTGTGTTATTTTTTTCTACTTCTTCGTCTGATGTTTCTCTGTCCTTTTTCCCTACTTCTTCGTCTGATGTTTCTCCTCCTTCATCTTGGAAATTAAGTATTATGAATTTGTTTATCTCTTTTGGTACTCTGTCCCTAATTTCTAAATGTCTAAAAATTGCTTCTAGTCTTGTTTTGATTGAGGAAAAAAATTTTATGAATTCGTCCTGGTGATTGACGCTTAAGAATGGGTAGACTGTCTTGCTGAAGCCTGTGATCGTATTATGCTGATAAACTAGTGTGTTTAAGTGTTTTATTTGAGTGTGTTTAGAGGGTACTGGTGTCCTATTCAGGCATTTGTATGATATGACAAATTCTGCCTTAATGCTTCTAAGTTTGTCTGTTATGTCCCTCCATGTGGCAGGACTTGTCATTTATGGTTTTTGCAAAATCGACATAAAGTTTACGATTTTAAATTCTTGGCGGTGCAGCCGTTATTCTATTGTGTTTGTATTTGAAATAACTTTTTATTAATGAGTACAGAACTGTGATTGTTAACAACATGACAATAATAATAATAACGTGTGAAATATTCATTCCTGATTCGATGTAGTGTATAACTGTTAGTGTATGCTTGTTAATTTTTTCAGCTAACTTCTCTACTTTTTCACCTTGTATGTCTTTTCCAACCTCGTAACCAGACACGGCTATTAGTATCGCGCTAAGCGCTTTCTTCCACCACGACATATTAAAAAATATATTTTTTTTTTTTTTTTTTTTTGGATAATGGAAAAAATTTCGTTTTACAGATTAAAAGTCTAATATATTGTCAATGTATTATATAATGCTTGTTATTTGATATTAAACAAAACTTTCCTATTATATAATATTGTAGATTGAATATGTATGTGATAAAGTACATAATTAAAACTTAGTATTGTTTTGCATTTTGCAATCGAAATGATATACTCAGAGGCCAAATCTGTGTCGTCCTTGGTTATAAGTTAATGCAGTTCTATATTCCAGGCACAGTCCTTTTTCCCATCTGAAGGATTGTTTCCAAAAATATTTCAGCTTAATATGTTGAAGTCTAGAGATGATTCTTCCTTAAAAATTTGAATTAGTTCCTCGCTTGTTATTTTTGTTTCGATTTTACGTTCTTTAGAATCGTTGTTAAGCGTGCTTGAAAACTTCTCGAGTAATTCGTATTCGATATTGTCACTTATTATCTTATTTTTCAGCAAATAATTTTTTAACTCGGTTTGAAACGGCATTTTGTTACATTATTTTAGCACAGCCCCGGTTCACTAATAAATTCTGGCACAGTTTATTTTGGAGCACTTTTGCTTTCATGTATTGTTCAAAACGGATTCTTGTCCTGTTCACCTTTTTCACTTAATATTCACTATCGATTTTCCCGTGCAAAGGGTCCGAATGGCAAAGGATCGCCATGTTATGTTTTATTATATAATTTATGTCTAACAATGAGAAATCATATTTTACAGTTTAATAACTTATGTCCAACTGACTTCTATTTATATAACGTTGAAAACAATAACCAGGCGGTGATTAACACATTTGGGAAATGTGTCAAACTATTTCGGTTTCAATTTGTCTTTTGGACTTTCTGCTTGGGTTTGTCCGGCGATCATATTTCGTCGCATTCGTTGCAATAAAATGCAATAAAAGAATGAGTGTAAAAGGGAGTAATAACCCGAGAAGGGTCATATGTCCGTTTGGCTTATCACTTGGTTATTGTTTCCACGTTGACCTACATTTGACTAAAGTCACTACACAACAAGTCAATAATACTTTTAATAAAAACCATAGAACGCTGGACATTGTGTTTGTAGATAGATGCACTACTGTATATCTCAATCGCTCAAACCCTGTATCTTTTCCGGAAGATGAACATCATCCAACTCTTGAAATAACAGTTTTACTTGCTCACGAAAATGAAAATAAACTTACACCTGATAAGCGAAATACAAAAATATATAATATCAAAAGTGCAGACTATGTTAAACTCAACGCCTTACTCTCGCAGACTGACTGGTCACCGATTCTATCTATTAAACCACCGTATTCATATTATGACGTCGAAACCTCGGTACAGTTTTTTAATGATACTTTGCAAAGGTGCTTCTTATTGTGCGTCCCAACAAAGCAAATTAATTCTAAGCCCTTAAGTCCACCCTGGCTAACAAGTGAAATTAAGTCACTAAAAAATTTAAAAAATCGCTTATTTAAAAAATATAAAAAATCTGGTTCTAACATAGACTGATAGATGATAACCCGAAACTCTTCTATACTTTTGTTAATTCAAAACGTAAGGCTTCCAACTTTCCACCCCTTATGAGATTCAATCAAGAGGAATCGTCTTGTGACAATGGTATTTCCAACATGTTTGCAAGCTTCTTCAAATCAACTTACTCCAACATACCTTTGATATGTGTTCTGAGCATCCTTATTTACCTCCAGTTAGCTCTTTTGAAACTCCAGTAATAGACTCAATTATTGTTATGCATAACCTTTGTGAAGATGCAAAATCGCAGGCGATTTTGCTTTCACAAAATGTATATAAAAATTATATATAAAATATTATACTATATTTGAATTGTATGAAATTATATATATATATTATAATTGTAATAATGAATAAAATAGAAAAAAATTAATGGTATTAAATATGTATTTATTTGTATAATAATAATAATGAATTAAAAAGGTTTCATTTCACTTAGCAACATTTCGTCAGCAGCATACAACATGAACCCCGCAACACGTACGCTGAAACATGTGTCTCGCAACAACGTTGAGAATAAGAAGAACAAGCAACAGAAGAAAACAATATAAAAGCCGCTGCACATGCGCAAGCCAGGCAGTCTACGGAGTCGTGTGTTGTACGCAAGGCCTCTGCTGACTATTTAGGTATATATCTGAAAAGTGTTGTACACTTGGAAGATTAAGTTATAATCGTAGTTTAGTATACCCGAGAAGCGTTGTACTCTTCGAGGCGTTAAAATAAAACATTATAGCCTATTTTAAGTATATATCTGAAAAGTGTTGTACACTTCGAAGATTGAGTTATAATCGTAGTTTTGTATACCCGAGAAGCGTTATACTCTTCGAGGCGTCAAAGTAAAACACTATAGCATATCTTAAGTATACGTCTGAGGAGCGTTGTACACTTCGCAGATTTATTTAAATAAACATACCCGAGAAGTGTTATACACCTCAAGGTGTTAAATTTTAAGAAATAGTTGTTTAAGTTTATTGTTTAAAAAAACAACAAGCCGTATAAATGCAAAGAGTGCATAATGGCTCGCCGAAATTCTCTTAACTCTCCTCCGCTGCAACCTAATCCATCTCTTTTGGCAGGCCGAGCAAACACAAACTTTGATAAAGTTACGCCCACCCCGCGTACCCCTCCAACAGCAAGCAAGCAGTCAACAACACCGAAGATTGATTTAGGCACTGAATCGTTTATGCTTCAGCTAAACCAAATGTTGGATGCTCGTTTTCTTAAACAAAACGAACTCTTAAATGAAAAGATCACAACCGCAATCCAAGCCAGTGAAAACAGAATCTTAGACGAACTAGGCCGCAATGTCACAGAAATTAAGAAAGATCTCTGTGACATCACTAAAAGAGTATGTCGACTTGAAGAAAATGCAGCCGATGTCGAATCTCTTCAAACTATGTTCGATTCTTTTAAAGCAGCTGATGCGAAAGCTGCTGCTGATGCTGATGCTCTTAGGAAAGAGATTGAAGTATTGAAGACGCAGTTGGACAGACAAGATAATGCGTCTGTTGCGTGCGATCTTCGCTTAAATGGTGTACCCTTTTCTGAGAGCGAAAATCTACGGGGTATATTAGCTCAAATTTGCACCTCTGTCAACATCAACCTTCCAAATATAAAAAACATCTTTCGCTTGAATCAAAACAAATCTGCGATCAACAATAACAACAATAACAACAACAAAGATACTACCATCATAATTAAATTCGAGACAGCATATGACAGGAACTTTGTTCTTAACTCTGTTGCTAGATTTAGGAGAGCAACAAATAACCTTCTACGTCTACATCATGCGGGGTTTGATTCAAACAAGCCCATATATTTGAATGAAGGCCTTACTAAAGTCAACGCTAATATTCTGCATCATGCGCTACGTTTAAAAAAGCAGCAATTACTAACCGCAGCATTCACTCGTCGCGGTATTGTGTACGTGAAGAATATGGGCAATGAAAATGCTATATATATCGACTCGATGAAAAAATTAAACGACGTCATTGGACTTCTTCCTAATGTCGGTGAGAATGATGAAGCAAACAACAACAATCATCTTTTTCGTGAGTCTCTCACATAGCACTATTTTAATATTTCTGTTCTGCACACATCTCTTAATTGTAACTTCAACTCAGATTATGTATCTTTGTTTAATGTTTTTTTGTGTTAAGGTTCTGTTTATTATTATAATTGTTAAGGAAGTCGTCAGTCATATAATGCACTCGTTACACGGAATTGTTTTAATACATTACTCTTATGTTAAATTATCCTAGCACAATCGATGTTCGTTCCAAAGACAATAATTTTAACTTGATCCGAATTCTTGCTAAACAAAAAAATGGTTTTAAGGTGTGCCATCTCAATGCGCAAAGTTTAATAAGAAAAATTGATGAGTTGAGATATCTGTTTGAAGGTTCTGGTGTTGACGCGATATGTGTTAGTGAAACCTGGTTCAATACAGACATGCCAGATGCTGTTTTTAGTCTAAATGGCTTTAAATTATTTCGCTTGGACAGGGTGGGTCATGCAGGCGGAGTTGCAATATATGTTAAGGATAGCACTGAATGTAAAGTACTTGTTAAGTCACCACCAAATAGTGATATTGAATACGTGTTTGTAGTTATAAATAATAGTGAACAAAATTTACTTCTAGGCTGTGTATACCGGCCAAATCATTCCATCGATTTAACACCCTTTTTAAGTATGCTTGCAGATATTTCCCTACCATTTACAGAAATAGTTATTAGTGGAGATTTCAATAGTAATTTACTAACAGAAAATATACTAATAGAAAATATGAATGTTTTAGGTATGTTTGCAGTAAATACTATAATGCCCACTCACTTCACTAAAACAAACAATACCCTTTTAGATTTATTTTTTGTTAACGATAGGAAAAGAATTCTACTTTATGATCAACTATCGGCTCCAAGTTTTTCTAAGCATGACCTTATCTTCCTTACTTACGAATTTCACATGACTGATACTGCACATACTTTCATCTATCGCGATTTTAAAAATATCGATCATACTTTTCTTCGAGAGGCTGCATCAAATGTAAACTGGGCATTAATTTATCATATGATATCGGTTAACGATCAGGTTGAATTCATCCAAAATAATATTGAAAATCTTTTTAATGAGTTTGTCCCAATGAAACTTGTTCAAATCAAGCATAAGCAACGCCCGTGGTTCACCAAAATCATCGAAAACGTTTATTGCAGCGAAATATTGCGTACAAAAGATGGAGACGTTTTAAGACTCCAGCTTTATATGAGGAATTTAAAAATCTGCGTGCGTTGGTTGTAAAAAAAGTAAAAACAGCAAAAAGTAATTATTATAGAAATAAGTTTGGCTCAGCTGTAGACAGTAAACAAAAATGGCGAGAAATACGTAGTATTGGTATTGGAAAAAAAGAAAAAGCTGATGGTTGCGTCAATGTCAATGTTGAGGAAATGAATAAAATGTTCGCTGATGTTGCTGTGCTTTCTCCTGGAGTAAATACATATCTCAGTGTACCTAATTTATATGTTGCTACCCATAATTTTAATTTTGCATGTATAAGTCAAGCCGACGTTATAAAAAACATCCTTTCGATCAAGTCAAATGCTGTTGGGTGTGACGCAATGAACCCAATTTTTCTGAAAATTCTGCTACCTTATGTACTTCCATATGTAACCTACGTTTTTAATACAATTCTCACTACGTCTGTTTTTCCAGAATGCTGGAAAAAAGCAAAAATTGTTCCGATACCGAAATCTCAGGATGAGTACCGCCCTATCGCTATCCTCCCCTTTCTCTCAAAATCTCTGGAACAGATAATGAGCCAGCAAATTAATGCCCACCTGCACAAGTACAATCTCTTAACTGACAGGCAATCAGGTTTCAGGGCCAAACGTAGTTGTACAACTGCTCTCATCGATGTTTGTGAGGATTTGCGAATTAGTCTAGATGACAATGAGGTAAGCTTTTTAGTTCTTTTGGACCACTCTAAGGCTTTTGACATGGTCGTTCATGATATATTGCTGACAAAACTTAATAGACTGTTTAATTTTTCTTCAACTGCAGTCAACCTTATATCGTCGTACTTATCAGATAGATCGCAAGCCGTCTATGCAAATAACGTATTTTCAACTTTTCTCCCCGTTAGGACAGGTGTGCCTCAAGGGTCAGTTTTGGGGCCTCTCTTTTTTTGTATGTACATCAATGACCTGCCCGGTGTTTTAGATAATTGTAAAATACATATGTACGCCGATGATGTGCAATTGTACGGTTCTACTAAAAAAGAAAATATAAACGACTTTACTATCCACTTAAGTAATGTTCTTGATAGCGTAGGTGAGTGGGCGCGCAACAACGGTTTAAGTCTTAATCCAAGGAAATCTAAATGCCTTGTGATTGCAAGAAAGATCCTGGATATTTCAACAGTCCCACTGCTCACACTGAATGGTTCCACTATTGAATATGTTGAGACGTCGAAAAATTTAGGAGTAACATTTAATAGAACCCTAACTTGGCATAACCATATTAATAACACTGTTGGAAAGGTGTATGGCATGCTGCGAGCGCTCTGGATAACCCAGTACTTTACACCGCTCAGTATCCGCATTCTTCTTGCTAAAACTTACCTTGTCCCAACGTTGCTCTATGGCTGCGAAATTTTTGCCAACTGTGATAGTTGTGATAAAAGAAAATTAAACGTCTTGTACAACAATATCGTCCGATATGTCTATGGATTAAAACGCAGAGATCATGTTTCACTATATGCCAAAAAACTTTATAATATAACATTTGATAGCCTATTAAACTACCGCACGCTCTTGTTGTTGCATAAAATTATTAATACTCATGAACCTAATTATCTGTACTCAAGAATTATTTTTTCTCGCTCGAATCGCACAAACAAAATTAATAATCCGCGTCATACGTTTCTAACGTCTGAAAGACAATTTTTTGTACAATCGGTTCGTCTTTGGAACGTACTTCCAAATAGTTTAAGATGTTGTAGTAACGCAGTGCAGTTCAAAAATCTGTTAAACTCATATATGTTATAACTTCCTATTTAACCATTTTGCTAAATTTATGTTAGTTTTAAGAATAAATAAGATAATTTTTAAATTGTTTCTTATCTTTCTCTGTTTTTCTAAAATTCGTAAAATATCGTTTTTCTTTTAATAATAAGATTTTAATGTAATTAAGTTTTTTCTTTTTAACAAATTAAGTTTTATAATGTAACGATAAATATATTGTGTTCTGTACTTTTTCACTGCTGGTACTGTTTATAAGACTACTTGAGTCTTGTTGTGCCAGTAAATCGCAAAGTTAATTAAAATAAATAAAATAAAATAAATAAATAAATAAATGTCTGGCTATAGTATGGGCCATCCGCAAAATGCGACCGTACCTCGAAGGTTACCACTTTACAGTCATCACGGACCATCTGTCACTGAAATGGCTCAATGCAATCAAAAGTCCTTCCGGACGAATCGCCCGGTGGGCACTCGAGTTACAACAACATACCTTTGACATACAATATAGGAAAGGAAATCCAACGTTGTAGCCGACGCACTGTCAAGGCAACCTGTGGAAATGCTTCGTAAAACAACGCTCGAAGAAAACATAGAACCCAGTTGTAACTGGCTAACCAAGAAGAAAGCTGAGATCCAACAAAATCCCAGAAAATTCCCTGATTTTTTAGAAGAAAACGGTCAACTGTATCACCATATTCCACAAAATTCCAACGACGAAGATTGTGCTCCATGGAAACTGTGCGTCCCGACTCCGCAACGACAGAGGGTTTTACGAGAAAATCACGATGATCCTAGTGCGGGACACATGGGTATTCGGAAAACCATCGCTAGGATTGCCAATCGATATTATTGGCCAGGAATGTTCCGCGATATAAGTAAATATGTCCGCAACTGTACATCCTGCCAAAAGTTTAAGCCAGGCCAGCAAGCAGCAGCCGGAAAGATGCTAACGCAAATTGCCGAGGAACCATGGGCAATGCTATGCGCCGATTTCGTGGGCCCACTGCCACGTTCAAAACATGGTAATACGATGCTTCTAGTGTCCTTTGATCGTTTTTCCAAGTGGACGGAAATTGTGTCACTTCGGACAGCTACTAGCGACTCCCTCAAGAAATCATTCAGAGAAACGATATTGGCACGATTCGGCGTGCCCAAAGTATTAATAACCGATAATGGAACACAATTTACCAGCAAGGCATTCCGCAGATTTCTAGACGACCTCGGCATTAAACAACAGTTCACAGCACCGTATACCCCGCAGGAAAATCCAACAGAGCGTGCCAACCGAACAGTAAAAAGGATAATTTCACAACTCACCGGAGACGACCATCGAAGATGGGATGAGTTGCTCCCAGAAATCTCATTAGCCATAAATACTAGCGTATCCGAATCTACAGGATTTAGTCCTGCGTTCTTAATCCAAGGTTGAGAGCCGCGACTACCAAACGCCCTATTTGACAAACACACTCTTGGAACCGGTCAGGAAACTCAGACACCAGGTGAAAAATACACACGCTTACAGGAAGTGTTCAAAATTGTGCGACGTAACATGGAACATGGAAGCCCAGGACCAGGCCAGACACTATAATCTGCGTCGTAGAGAATGGAATCCACAAATTGGAGAAAAGGTCCTTGTGAGAGAACATCACCTTTCTAAGGCCGTGGACAATTTTGCAGCCAAACTAGTACCCAAGTACGATGGACCATTTACCGTAACTGGATTCATATCGCCTGTCATCATGCAACTACGGAGACCAGGAAGTGATCGGATCCGCACTGCTCACATAAAGGAAATCAAACGTTATTATACTTATAGTGACCAGTCTAACTAGTTCAGGTGAAAGCGGAAAATACACACTAAAAATAACTTCATCAAATTAAGTTTAAATAATAAGGTAGGAGAAAGGGAGAAATTGTGGGTTATTTTTGTCTATTGTGAACAGGACAGGTATCCGAGAAAACGATGAACTTTTGGAACACTTCCCGTCAAACCAAACAGCTGATAAAAGTAAACAGAAATAAATAAGAAACAGTTTGTTTCTATTTAATACCAACTAAATGGCGGATCAGGAAAAGGATCGAGATGATACGGCGACCAGAGCCAACCAAACTAGTGCAAAGTTTGGCGCCACGTAGAGCAGATGGACAACGACACCACCGAGCAGAAGTTTCAACGATGTGGCAAGCAGTTTATTCGCCACCACCAGGCGATCAAAAGAAGCCGCCGCCTAACCAAGGTACTGGGTACGGGCTATAAGCCAGTTATTGAGGCACCACAATCTCGGTTCCCGCGCATACGCTTGGTGAAGCGTAGTAAGGAGGAACTGCTGCAGCTAAGCCAGCACCTACGCAAGGAAAAACGTGCGACACAACAGGTGGATGCAGTGGTGGACCTATGCACTGACGACGAGGAGCGGTCGATCTCCAGCAACGATTGCGAAGAAAGGAGCATCGCCACCAGCGACGAGGGTTTTAATCGTCGAGTGCAAGAATTTTGCACCGAAAATCGGTCGCTGTCGGGATCAGTGGCATCTGTGCTAAGCCTTACTACTGACGAGGAAGAAACGCCAACCATATGCTTTGCTGACGACAACGGTGCTGCGAACGACTCACCACAAAATGAAGTCTACACTTACCACGACACCACTTCCAGCCACACCGAAGTGCTCTGTGCTGCCAGCTCCACAAACCAATACGCCGCCCACTGCACTAGCGATGTATGTAAAAATACAAATTTCGCCGCTAACGTCGCAGCCGGCTTCATGGCACAATATGCAACTGCCATCAGAGCAGAAAATACTGCCGCTGCCAACAACTGCATACCACCTACCAACGCCAACGTCGACGTCGACGTCGCCATCAATTTCGCAGCAACACTCGCAGCCAACTTCGCTGCTTCATTCACAGCCAAGTTCGCAGCCAGCTTCATCGACCAGTATGCCGCCACCACTAATGCTGCCGTCGACAACATTGAAGGCGTTAACTTCAATAGCGGCGATAACGCATCTACAGCCAACTTCGATGCCAGCTTCATGAACCAACGCGCTGTCAACAACGTAGTTGGTTTTACAAATAACCTGTCACCGGCCCTCATCGACTGTAATATTATGGCCAATATCGATGACGTCACATCAACCAACCTCGACAGCACTGCTTCAGTCGACGTCGAACACACGCCACTGACCCAATCAGACTGGCTTGACCAAATTGAGCAGTGTCAAAATCTGACCACAGAGGATGTGCTAGCACTAGGCGATTACGAAGACGAGCTAGCAGGAATTCTAGGTGAAATTACTCCTAGACCGCTAGAAACACCGCCACTCGACCTGGAAAACAACACCGGTGTACGTATTCCAGAGGAATTGATGGGTATACTCCAAGAGGCTCTGCGTACGAAGAAACCTAGACAGAGGATAGCTTTCCGCCGAAGAGTTGCTGATAAGTGGTACAAAATCAGGATCTCTAGCACGAACCACATTAAAATTTCATTGGGTTAGTAAGGGGGGGTGTGAAGATGCAAAATCGCAGGCGATTTTGCTTTCACAAAATGTATATAAAAATTATATTTAAAATATTATACTATATTTGAATTGTATGAAATTATATATATATATTATAATTGTAATAATGAATAAAAGAGAAAAAAATGAATTGTATTAAATATGTATTTTGAACCCCGCAACACGTACGCTGAAACATGTGTCTCGCAACAACGTTGAGAATAAGAAGAACAAGCAACAGAAGAAAACAATATAAAAGCCGCTGCACATGCGCAAGCCAGGCAGTCTACGGAGTCGTGTGTTGTACGCAAGGCCTCTGCTGACTATTTAGGTATATATCTGAAAAGTGTTGTACACTTGGAAGATTAAGTTATAATCGTAGTTTAGTATACCCGAGAAGCGTTGTACTCTTCGAGGCGTTAAAATAAAACATTATAGCCTATTTTAAGTATATATCTGAAAAGTGTTGTACACTTCGAAGATTAAGTTATAATCGTAGTTTTGTATACCCGAGAAGCGTTATACTCTTCGAGGCGTCAAAGTAAAACACTATAGCATATCTTAAGTATACGTCTGAGGAGCGTTGTACACTTCGCAGATTTATTTAAATAAACATACCCGAGAAGTGTTATACACCTCAAGGAGTTAAATTTTAAGAAATAGTTGTTTAAGTTTTATAATAAGATTTAATACAATAAATGAAATCATATTCTTAAATTAAACACAACAGCGTTCTCAATTGGAATTTTTGTAAGAACCCCTGGATCAACCGCTGAGTATACCTCAGCATTTAGGTAGACGAACAAAGGGTTCGTTACACCTTCGTCAAGTTAAATGCTCTTTTTCGACTGGCCCTGATGAAATTCCGAGTTGCATTCTAAAGTTGCTAGCAACCTGTGTGCTCCTCTATCAAACATATTTAATATATCCCTGCAAAGTGGACATTTTCCCATTATATGGAAAGATTCATATATTATACCCCTTCATAAATCTGGCTCCAAAATTGATGTCACTAACTACCGAGGCACCGAAATTAAGCGCAATATCTAAATTATTTGAGAAAATCATAACTGAACAACTAACCCACTTCGTATCATCTTCCATTTCTGTCACTCAGCATGGTTTTTTAAAGGGTAAATCAACTTCAACAAACCTTTTGGAGTTTACAACTCGTGTAATAAAAGGTTTTACTTTGGGAAAACAGACTGACGTTATTTATATGGACTTTAACAAAGCTTTTGACAGCGTCAATTATAATATTGTATTGAATAAAATTAAGCTAATTGGGTTTCCTGTAAAATTGCTAAATTGGATAGAATCTTATTTATCTCGACGTTTTCAAAAAGTTTTATATAAAAATTCTCTATCACAAAATATTATGGTTACATCTGGTGTTCCGCAAGGAAGTCATCTTGGACCGGTTTTATTCTTACTATTTATTAATGACCTTCCCTCGGCAATTAAACATTGTGACGTCTTAATGTATGCTGACGATGTGAAACTTTTTCTTACCTACAAGTCACTCGACGAACAACACCTTTTACAATCTGATTTAAACAGACTAGTGGATTGTGTAACTTCAACCTATTAAACCTTAACTTAAAAAAATGCAAATCAATGACCTTTTCACGTAAAACTGCTCATAGCACAAATTACACTATAAATAACATCCATTTAGAAATTGTTCATAGTTTTGTTGATCTTGGTGTAATTATGGATCCAAAACTTCGCTTCAATCTCCACATAAATTTGGCTGTAAATAAGGCTAGAGGTGTTCTTGGTTTCATTAAAAGATGGGCGAAAGAATTCAATGATGCCTTCACAACTAAATTACTATATATATCTCTCGTAAGACCTATTCTTGAATATGCTTCCGTAGTATGGAACCTCTCAATATCACGTCCACATTGAAGTTATGGTTCTCTTATTACAGAGAGCCAAAAAAAATAAACACTCACGTTCTTGGTACGACATCAACTGTCTATATAATTTATTGAATATCTTTTATAAGTTACAATATGGTTACTTAGCATATTTCTTTATTTCAACATTGCAAATGTTGACCCAATTTCTACATACAGTTAATAATTAATAAGCTTTATTTTATTGCTATTAAAATATATTAATTTATATTGATTAGTAAGCTTTTATTGTTTAATTATTGCAACACATAACCTTTTGAAATAAGCTACTGAACTTAAAGTACCTAGTCAGCAATATGATTGGCTCGTGGCTAACAGTGGCTTGTGGCTAACAGTGGCTTAGCTAACAGTGGGCTTAACTTCCCCTTTCTTAAGAATCTGCGTCTCGCTGATCAGTAGTTTATCTTTATTGGTTCTATAACTGTAAGATTTATACTTTTTTTGTTATTATATTTTGAAAAAATATACCAAATGAAAATTAATACTAATGATGCTAAAAATGTTGCTACGCCAAAGCTAATAGGAATAACAGTCTGAAGTGATATTCTGTCCAGTTGCTTTACATTACACTGGTTTACAGCCAATATGTACTTTGAATGCCACTATCCTTTTCTCATGTAAAATCGGTCGCTAATTCCGAAAAAAAAATTATTTTTTTTTTCTGTCACTCCGTTTTCGAGATATTGCCCACTGTAGGGTTTTCAACGAAAAAAAAAGTTGGTTCCACTTAATTGCATATATCTCCAGAATCAACAACAGTAATCAAACAAATTATATATCAAATAAAAGCTAATAAAATTTCTTACAAACAATGCAAACACCATTTTTTGGTCGAGTTAACAATTAAAGTGAACAATGGCTCGGGAACAATTAAAGTGAATCTTACGAGAAAATAGTCAACGAGTTGCTCAAGAACTATAAAAAAATGGGCGTAAATATGTCTCTGAAAATTCACTTTCTGCATTCCCATTTGAATTTTTTTCCGAAGGATCTCGGTGACGAGAGCGACGAACATGGGGAAAGATTCCACCAACAGATGAAAGCAATTGAGAATCGGTACCAAGGATTTTGGAACGAAGGAATGATGGGCGACTATTGTTGGTTTCTCATCAGAGAAACCGATCCCAAATTAAATAAACGACATAACCAGAATTCTAATCATTTTGAATTTCTGCATGATAAATAAAAATTATTTACAATGTAAATAACAATATAAATGATTTAATGCAACAATAAAAATTATAAATAATAATTATATACAATTTAAATAATGTAAAAATAATGTAAATTATTAAAAGAACAATAAAAATGAAGAATATATGATTTTATTACAACAACCTTTAGTTCTCATTTTTTTTTTTATGGCAATAAAATAAGTCCAAATGCATAAATTGATAATCACACAATTTGGGTGATTTCGTTCCATTAAACACAACTTTTTCATTTCTCAATAGATTTTCTTCAACAATAGCTTATTTTTTTTGAAAAAATAAAGGCTTTTAGTAAAAAATATCAAAAGTAATAAAATATTTTGATTACTTAACGAAATTTGCAACTATTTTGTCATTTTTTGGAAATTTTTCTGAAAAATAAAAAAAATCCCCGAAATTTGAATTTATTGCGCCAAAACTAACAACTCGACCAAAAAATAATGTTTGCATTGTTTGTAAGAAATTTTATTAGCTTTTATTTGATATATCATTTGTTTGATTACTGTTGTTGGTTCTGGAGATATATGCAATTAAGTGGAACCAACTTTTTTTTTTTCGTTGAAAACCCTACAATGGGCAATATCTCGAAAACAGAGTGACAGAAAAAAAAAAAATTTTTTTTTTCGGAATAAGTGACCGATTTTACATGAGAAAAGGAAAGTGGCATTCGAAGTACAAACAACATTTCGTTATTTGTAAATCAGTGTTATCTAAGTGAAGTTTGTGAAGGTACTGAAGATCTATTTTTATGTCTTTTTCAGTCAAATTGTTTTGTAACACAGGAGGTAAAATTTGATGGAAGACAGTTTGATAGTTACTGTATTCTATCCCATTCAGTACTATTGTTTCATTAAAAAAAATTTATGATCACTATTCCGTTTATCGTTTGCGTAATGTTGCTGTAAGTAAGATCTCCTACATAGTTGGTTGTAAATATTGTACCATCGTGAATAAGTTCTATAATAGGCTGATTTTGATATTAATAGGTGCAAAGAGCTTTTTCCCCATTCAAGATCTGAGATATACAGTCCTTATGTTCCAATTTATTTAGCTCAGTTTCTTTACAAACTTTCACGTCCTCAATAAAGGAACATTGCCCTACAACACCATATTTGATTTTCTGAGATACAAAAAGATTTGAAAATTCGGAATGGATCTGTTTATTGTTTTTAACAGTAGGCCTTATTAAAATGTTGTTAAAAAGTGTATCATCAGTCTGTGGTATAGACAGCACGTACAAGAGGAGGGAATCCTTAACTACAATTATGGGCTCTGCATATTCTATCGCTTGAATTTCGTTTCTAAACGGAAGTGTTTCCGTCTGTACTATAATGCTAGATATTTCTGCTTTGTCTAATAAGCTAGAGTGTACAATTCCTCTTTTTGCTAATTGCACTGCCATAATTATTTGTTCTACCTCGTCTTTTAGTATTTGTAGCTTGTTAAAGAGATACTGTTCAAATTTTGCTGTGTCGTTTATATCTATCTTGCTAATGATTTTATTGTAATTCTGTAAAATGTTGTGTGAGGAACATATTTTGGACCAGTAAATATGACCTCACAATAAGCCACTCTCCTCATACACATCACTGGTGTCACCAGCAACTTGGCACATCATACGACATATTTTGCACAAAATATGGTCTTATGAGTGACCAACCGCCTTAACATACCAGCCAGACAACAAAACACCAGCTATAACATCAAGAACCCAGCAAGACAACAACACACCAGCTAGACAACACACCAACAACGATTACACTGGTTTACAAATAACGAAAAGTTGTTTGTACTTTGAATGCCACTATCCTTTTCTCATGTAAAGTCAGTCGCTAATTCCGAAAAAAAAATTATTTTTTTTTTCTGTCACTCCGTTTTCGAGATATTGCCCACTGTAGGGTTTTCAACGAAAAAAAAAAGTTGGTTCCACTTAATTGCATATATCTCCAGAACAAACAACAGTAATCAAACAAATGATATATCAAATAAAAGCTAATAAAATTTCTTACAAACAATGCAGACATCATTTTTTGGTCGAGTTGTTAGTTTTGGCGGAATAAATTCAAATTTCGGGGATTTTTTTTATTTTTCAGAAAAATTTCCAAAAAAAGACCAAAATAGTTGCAAATTTCGTTAAGTAATCAAAATATTTTATTACTTTTGATATTTTTTACTAAAAGCCCTTATTTTTCCAAAAAAAATGAGCTATTGTTGAAGAAAATCTATTGAGAAATGAAAAAGTTGTGTTTAATGGAACGAAATCACCCAAATTGTGTGATTATCAATTTATGCATTTGGACTTATTTTATTGCCATAAAAAAAAATGAGAACTAAAGGTTGTTGTAATAAAATCATATATTCTTCATTTTTATTGTTCTTTTAATAATTTACATTATTATTACATTATTTAAATTGTATATAATTATTATTAATAATTTTTTTTGTTGCGTTAAATCATTTATATTGTTATTTACATTGTAAATAATTTTTATTTATCATTCAGAAATTCAAAATGATTAGAATTCTTGTTATGTCGTATATTTAATTCGGGATTGGTTTCTCTGATGAGAAACCAACAATAGTCGCCCATCATTCCTTCGTCCCAAAATCCTTGGTACCGATTCTCAATTGCTTTCATCTGTTGGTGGAATCTTCTCGTATGCAACAATTCAACTTTTTGAGACTCAATGTTAAGGTGACATACTTCAGAAATCGTGAAAAACCGTTTGCTATACACTTTACTAAGAATGACAATATCTGCTATTGCGTAGTCTTTACTGGCTTATTTAATACCTTCGGTCAGCCGTACATTCCCAAAGAGTGGCGTTTGTTTATTGATGGCAGTATTAAATATGAATAACACGACTGGAAAATATGTTCTGATATCAAAGTCGTTGGTACACCACGTCGTTGGTAAACCACTATTACAAAAATTACTGGGCAGAAAGAATTGAGTCGAAAGTTGGAGAGAGCAACGTCAAAAACGTTCCACTCGTCAAAAAGAAAACATAATTCTCCCACCGCTGCACATCAAACTTGGACTTATGAAAAACTTTGTCAAGGCGTTAGACAAAGAAAGCGAAGCATTCACATATTTGAAAACGATTTTTCCAAATCTTTCTGATGCCAAGATAAAAGAAGGTGTCTTCGTTGGATCGCAAATAAAAAGGTGTTAAGCGATCTTCAATTCGCAGAACTATTGTCAACAGTTGTGGCAGCGGCGTGGGATTCTTTTAGGACGACTGTTTATAGCTTCCTCGGGAACAATTAAAGTGAATCTTACGAGAAAATAGTCAACGAGTTGCTCAAGAACTATAAAAAAATGGGCGTAAATATGTCGCTGAAAATTCACTTTCTGCACTCCCATTTGAATTTTTCTCCGAAGAATCTCGGTGACGAGAGCGACGAGCATGGGGAAAGATTCCACCAACAGATGAAAGCAATTGAGAATCGGTACCAAGGATTTTGGGACGAAGGAATGATGGGCGACTATTGTTGGTTTCTCATCAGAGAAACCGATCCCGAATTAAATAAACGACATAACAAGAATTCTAATCATTTTGAATTTCTGAATGATAAATAAAAATAATTTACAGTGTAAATAACAATATAAATGATTTAACGCAACAATAAAAATTATTAATAATAATTATGTACAATTTAAATAATGTAAAAATAATGTAAATTATTAAAAGAACAATAAAAATGAAGAATATATGATTTTATTACAACAACCTTTAGTTCTCATTTTTTTTTTTTTATGGCAATAAAATAAGTCCAAATGCATAAATTGATAATCACACAATTTGGGTGATTTCGTTCCATTAAACACAACTTTTTCATTTCTCAATAGATTTTCTTCAACAATAGCTTATTTTTTTTTGGAAAAATAAGGGCTTTTAGTAAAAAATATCAATAGTAATAAAATATTTTGATTTCTTAACGAAATTTGCAACTATTTTGTCTTTTTTTGGAAATTTTTCTGAAAAATAAAAAAATCCCCGAAATTTGAATTTATTCCGCCAAAACTAACAACTCGACTGATATATCATTTGTTTGATTACTGTTGTTGGTTCTGGAGATATATGCAATTAAGTGGAACCAACTTTTTTTTTCGTTGAAAACCCTACAGTGGGCAATATCTCGAAAACGGAGTGACAGAAAAAAAAATAATTTTTTTTTCGGAATTAGCAACCGATTTTACATTAGAAAAGGATAGTGGCATTCAAAGTACAAACAACTTTTCGTTATTTGTAAACCAGTGTAATCTTTATAATATATTTATATTTCATGTAAGAATATTTAAAATATATTATACTCTTTATTTTGATCATCGAACGACACTTATATACACTAAGTTATCGTAGTACATATACCAATACTAATGTAACACACATTAAATTAAGTAGTATGTAAAAAAAAAACAAAAAACAAATTGGCCATTTCAGCCCTTGAAAGGACTTTGACCGAGCTTCTTAGGATCGATTGTGTTGTGTGTGTTATTTAATGTTTGCACACAATTGACCGAGAACTGGACCTACATGTTTTATGCCGACTCCGAACGGCTCATGTTCTCAAGAAGCTTTACATGGCATTATTTACTCTCTGAGGTTTGCCATTGTCTGCAGAGAGGTGGTGACCGATCAGAAAAATTTTTTATTGAAAAAACTTTTCGCCACGGCTGGGGATCGAACCCGGGCTCCGAGAATGCTAAGCCACACACTTCACCTGCATGCCACGGTCACCACAGTAGTATGTATTAGTACTAAAACGAAGTAGTTAAGTGCCGTTAGAGCAACTCTGTACAGCAACGTAGGCTAAGACAAAGTTGAATATGATAAAATAAATGAGTCGAGTAGAAACCACGCAAGCAGAGATAATGAGATGGGAAACTTCGACAAATTTTTAGCAAGAAAGAGATAGCCTTCTGTCAAAATGGCAACAATACCAACATAAACTCTATAAATGTGTTAGTGCAATTTTTGACATACTCCCCAGTTACCATAATTAAATACATAATTCAACAGTTTCCTTAAATTTAAGCAGTCTGGTGAAAACTCAGTGGCCACGTCCAGCGCTCTCAAAAAGTTATATTTTCTGAATAGTTTGCTATTTGAAATGTCAAAATAGTTGTTAAATTGATGAAATGTAAAACAGTTTATCTAATAAATTGGTAGTCTAACCAGGAAATTATAATTTTTGTCTCTTTTAAGTATATTTATTAAGTATTAATTGTAAAAATATGCTCTAAAACTACAAGAACATGCGCATTCATTGTTATTTGCCAACATTTTTGTTGCACGTCCCTGCATTTTAACTACTTGCCAATATTTTTGATGTTTGACTCCGCAACTCAGTAATAGAAAAAAGCGCTAATTAGGTTTTCTACTGGAACAGTTGTATCGCTTGAAAGCGCTCACTGCTTAAATCTGAAACCCACCTTGGCATGAAAACAAACAGCAGAGTTGCATAAAAACGTAGTTTTGTATTATTTAGAGTAGGTGTTATTAACTACGAATTAATAAGTACGTAATTATAGTAGAAGTGTTCTAGTACTATTTTATTTGGAAGTAATTTTATACAGGTCGGTTTGTGTTACAGAATCTCTTCACTAGGAATAGAATCAAGGTACAGAATAACTTTTTATTATTTTGGCTCTCTTTAAGAATTTTGCAGTTTTTGGTTCTCTTCTGACCTTTAATATTGAATAGTGTTTTTTCACGAAAATTTTGATCTCAAAAGTAAGATAAATTGCAGTTCTTTCTCAAAATTTACGATTTTAAAATTCTATCCTCAAATGCTGTCAACTGACGGAACTGAAAAGTGACATTTTAAGAAAATATTGAACATAAAGCCCCAACAAAATCCTGCTTATATGCAATCGAGAAGGTAATCAGTGATTTAAATAATCTGGATTACTTTCTCGCTCACGGAACCCATTATTTCTTTATTTAATCAATGAAGCTTTCGCTTGACATAGAAGAACTTACTTACAAGATTATAAATTGTGTTGAATAACTTTTTACCACTCACCAATTATTTGTTAACAAGTTTAAAGTTGGTGAATAAGATATTGCTTTGCGCAAATTAGGAAAGCGATTGAAATATTGAATAGAGATCATTGCATAACTCTTGGTAAACAGGGCGAAAGTGTAAAACCACAAATTTTAAAAGTTAATGAATTTCTTCTTTAGAATGAAAAATACTTTTATTTGGGAGATAGCAAATATTTATCTGTAAATCCAGAAGCTAAAATGAATTAGTTTTTGTTATAAAACCGAAACATAAAATAAGCAATACGTTTCACTTAAAGATTTCATTAGATAAAAAACTAGATTTGAAACATGTTCATTAGACCGTATCACCTTGTATGGCAGAAAAATATACCTATTTTGACCCCGCCTCAAACGTTAGATATTTGAAAGACATTTTCGAAAAAAATATTTTTTTTTTTTTAAAGTGGTCCCTATGGTGCTATTTTGGTTTTTTCGTTATATCTTCGGTGTTTCTTGTTCGAGCCGGAAGATTTTATATCTGTGTGTTTGTTGGTGTTATCAAAATATTTTCTGATTTTTTTTTACCTCAAATGTTTTATTTTCGACTGATTAAACAATCGATCTTCGTTCCTACCATATTATCCTGCTCCAAAAAGTCCAACAAATTAAAGTTTTGAAAAAATCATTATAACCATGGGAAGAAGTGAAATCGAAAAAATGGATTTTAGAAGCCCTTCCGACCTTTTTTTGCAAAGAATAACACTTTGGATTATAATAAATTTTTTTTTAATTTTCGAAATCGGAAATTCGGATTTAAGATTTCGGATTTAAGGTGGCTGTAGCGGTCACTTCATATCAAAAAGTAAATCGGTATTTTTCAGTGATCAATAAAATCGAGCTTTAGTTCGCATGAAACGTGCAAAAATACTTAATTTAAACAAAATACATTTAAGTAAGCGCGACTTGGACAGAACAAAATTACCAACAAAACGAAATGTGGTGAAATACGCGTTGTTTCTTCAGCATAATTAAAAAGTCAAACGCAGTGCATTCACAGAAAATATATACGACAAAGTTTCAAGATTGTGGCATGGCGCAAAAATACCAATAGTGTCGATGACCCACAATCGAAGCCAAATTCGGCAATTTCGTGGTGCTAACCACCAACCCCACATCAACTATAGCAGCACAACTTACACTGAAATGATCGACTGGTCAAGAGTTCAGATCACTGAGCCGCCATGTTTCCAGTTTTACAAGCAAGACCGACTGTCTAATTTACAGTATTCAGACGAAATCATTAAAATTCCAGGTGAGCACCACAGAAAACATTAGTTATATAATTGAATGATGTAATGTTGACGTCATAATTTAATCCGTTTGTATCACGTTTTATTTTCTACAGATTATCTTTGCCACTCGCAAAACACGGGGCGTTTCGTTCAAATAGTACATAAGTCGGCCACAGCAGTCACTGACTAAAATCGATTGGGGCACATTTTCGGGAAACTTGACAGTTGCTGGCGTTACAGCCACCTTGAATCCGAGAAGATTTCGAAAATTCAAAAAAAATTTTATTATGATCCAAAGTGTTATTCTTTGCAAAATAGGTCGGAAGTGCTTCTAAAATCCATTTTTTCGATTTCACTTTTTCCCATGGTTATAATGATTTTTTCAAAGCTTTAATTTGTTGGACTTTTTGGAGCAGGATAATATGGTAGGAACGAAGATCGATTGTTTAATCAGTCGAAAAAAAACATTTGAGGTAAAAAAACATCAGAAAATATTTTGATAACACCAACAAACACACAGATATAAAATCTTCCGGATCGAACAAGAAACACCGAAGATATAACGAAAAAACCAAAATAGCACCATAGGGACCACTTTAAAAAAAAAAAAAAAATATTTTTTTCGAAAATGTCTTTCAAATATCTAACGATTGAGGCGGGGTCAAAAATAGGTTAGTTTTGGTGATACACTCTAATGTTCATATTGTTTTGTTGGTAAATATATTTACTTCCTTCATTTATCTTTCTTCTCTCAAAGCTGTTTCTATAAAAAAGAGAAAAATATTCCAAATATTCAAACTGGAAGGCCACGGTTTACTTAAAGCACAAGTATGAGGCTATGCATTTTGGTGACACTCTGGTTAAAACGGTAAATAATTTGTTGCTAAAATAAATTAACAAAAACGGCAAGTTTCTCTATTTAAACTTGTTGTTTAATATTGAATATTCGTTAAAAAATTAAAAAAATTCACAGATTTGTATAAGCTTTTTTCGAACTTTGATGATTTTATCTCCTAAACCAAAAACAAAGTCCTTTTATTCTACCTTCATTGGGCTAAGCGAGCCCAAATACATACCTATAATCTAACTAATCCAACTCGAAAAAAAATATAAGGGCGTGGGCCCTAAAGTAGAATTATGACAAAATTTGGTTTTTGTTTTTTTTTATCAACTTAGAACAGGGCAAAGTGTTGGGAAAATAAAAACTGTAATATATTCTGCACTCTTTACATAGAGGGTGCAGAAAAAAGGAATACATTCTTGTTTTCTTTTATCGGGAAGAGAAAATACCATTGGTCTACCGCAAACAGCATTTAAGTTCGAAGCAACTTTGACATAATAGTACATTTTAATTTTTCTTGCAATGCAACCCTATTAATAGAATCTGAAAATAATACTTGACAACTATGAGGTGAGTCATGTATACAATATATGAGTCTCACAAAAGTACCCAAAAAATTAAAGAAGAAGCATGAATTTGGAAGGAAACATGAAAAAAAAACATCATTAAAAAGAAGTTTCCCATCTCTTTATCTCTGCACGCAAGCAAGCAGACGTGTCTTATTTTTATACCGGGCAGTACGATCATCACATCGAATACTAAGGTAAGTCGTGCCGTGAACATCGGACAGAACGAACATCACCTCGACATTCCTTATCCTTTTGCTGGCGGAATCCTTATTCCTCTACAATCCTATTGATTTGAGGATAACACTGAGCGGCAGCGAGTTTTACTTCTGCCTAGTGTTATACTTTAAGCATTCGCTCCATACGCGAAACGCAGTTCCCATATTTTTTGAGTAGTCTTTGGGTTTAACGTTAAAGCGCAGCGAGTTTTACTTCTGTTTAGCGTTATACACCAAAGTCACTCAACAGAATATACTTCTGCATTTTCCCCAGCAAATTTTGAGTCGAACACTGAGGCGCAGCGAGTTTTACTTCTGCTTGGTGTTTGCACTCTCTGCCCACTCTAATAAAGTGATACTCACCTCCAACCAGTCCTACCACGACTTGAGTGAAAATCGCTCTCACAACTGCTCTCTACTTCGATATCTCTCCTTCTTTGAGTCAACACAGAGGTGCATCGAGTTTAACTTCTGCTCTGTGTTACACTCACTCTCGCTCTCTACGAGATCCCACTGGCAAGAAAGACTCGCGACGAACTTAGCGGCACGACCGGTAAAAAGTCACGCGATTGTATATAAAATATACCGCACGATCAACGGCAAAATCGTGCGCTTTCAAGAAGGAGGGCGATGACGAAAAGTACACCCACGTCAAAGGGTTACTAGCAGCTGCCACAGGACACGGCACCATCAAAGAGAAGGAAAAATGACTTCCAAAAAAAAATGAAAAAATGACATCCAAGCATCTGCTATGCTTTCAAATACTATCAATTACTATCAAATAGCATTTCAAACCAAGCACTGCAGTAAAACATGTTTTGGTATTTAAACAAGCACTGCATAAACAAGTAATATAACATTCAAGCATTGGAACTTGTAAACAAATCTGAAGTAGAAAGAATGAGCACTATAACATACTGCACCATAGTACTATATTCGTATGTTTTGATTTTTTTTTTTTGCTAGGCGACTGCGGAAGCTAGCAGCAGTGATGTCACTTACACATATTTAATAGTGGTAGATTGTGTCTAGAATTAGTGGTTAATGTAAAAATTGGGTGGTAGGTACATTCTTCCCAAAAAAAAATTATTGAAAAAAATGCTGCATTTTCATAAAAATTCTAATACATTTTTTTTGCTAACCTGTATTTATTCTATATGCAAAATAGAAAGAAATAATTCTTAAATTATGTTATGTGTTTATCATAAACTTAGGTTTTTTAAAAAATACTTAAATAATATGAAAAATGTATATAGTTTGTGTAAAAAGTGGTAGAAGTAAAAAAAATAAAAAACAAACTTATAATAAAGTGACAGCACTGGTCATCAAGCAAGATTTTTCACGTTGCTGCTGCACAAAAGTGGTACTGTTATACACATATGTTATTGTTGTTGCTGCATCCTTTTCTATCTCTTGTACTCTACGCAACCCTTTCAGTCTTATCCATAGCGTTGATGTTGTCTTCCTGTTGTTTGTATTCGTGTTGTAGAAAATGAAATTTTTTCATCTTTAGTACACCCAATAGGAAATTCAAATTCATTCTTAACCAGAGTTGTGACATAATACTTTGGAAAGTAATATTTACTTATAACATATTTCCGATTAATAAAAGTAATAAAAGTAATAAAATTATATTACATATTACTTCCAAATTAAATTAATAAGTTACATATTACTTTATTATTAATTTTTGCTTAAAAGTAAACAAAAATAAAAACAGAAACCAAGCAACATTTTTCGTTTTTCGTATGCACTTATAAAAACATATATGTATGTATATTAACGTATTTTATATTGCATAAATTAACATATGTGCATTTTTTACATGGCTGTGTTGGTCCTCATAAGAAAAGTTTCTGATTACCCGGTGAAAGTGAGAACCATACACAAACGAAACAGAATAGAAATTGTACACCACAAGGAATTCATTAATTACAAAAGATAAATTTAAGATTAAATAGATTTTTGGAAAAGGGGTTTTTTCAATGTAATATGTTAGTAACTGAGTTACCAAGCAATAACATTACTTGGTGACATTACTTTCACCGATGGTAATAAGTTATATTACCGGTTAGAGGGAAATGTAATAATATAACGTAATATATTATTTGACATTGCGTTACAGTCGCAACTCTGTTCTTTTCTCTCTCTTTTTGGAAGTGCTGTGTTTTTAATGTTTTTATCCATTTTCCTCGTGGAAAACCAAACATTCTATATTTTTGTATTATTAAAGAGGATCTATTCTTTACGGAATAATACTTTATACTGCAGGATTTAACATCGAAATTATAAAAATAGTTGCTTTAAACAATGCAAGAAAATATAACTTTTATAAAACAACTAGAACTTTTATGTTTAAAATGACACGAATATGTGAAGGAATCAGAAAGAGTCGTTTAAGTAGAATTTGTTTATCTAATGAATACTTAATTTTTCACATTTTTAATAAAATGAGCTACAAAAAGAGTTCAGTACAAAAAAGCCTGTTTTTGACCTTTTTCTGCATCAAATGTCAACCTAGCCGCTCTATGCCTACAAAAATTAAGTATAAATTAATTGTAATTGATGGATTTTTAAAAAGTTCACCGAGTGGCTTTAAGTTTTTCCTTACCATTGTTGAGAAATTAACCTCAATAAGAATTACATTTAACATCATTAGGCATAGGTTTGAATTAAAGTTGAATTAAATGTTGTTTTAGGCCCATGGGACGACACTCTCTGTGTATTTTTATGAATACTTGATCAAATAATATCTTATGCAATTTAAATTTTTAGTATTGTATCTTTTTAACTTCAGTTTTTATATTACTTCAACTGCACTTAAATAAGCTACTTAAATTTCTTGCTGGGTTCTTGGTAGGAAATCTAGTTATTTCTCAGAAGTTTACTCAGATTTTTGTGTACTTTTTATGCATAGTGGAACAGAATTTCTAAAATATCGAATTCTTTTCAGTTCCAATAATCAACAAATTTTGATTTATATATTCTAAATTATTTGTACATTTCCAATTACACAGCCATGTTGACTTCTTATTTTTGCTACCATAGCCATGTTGACTCTAGAATTTAACTATCTCATATACGTGGTTTTCTGGAAAAGTTTTGATCCAATGAAAATTTTATGAACCATCTTTCTTATGTGAATTTATTTAATTTAATAAAAGAAAATAAATGTATTCTGGCCAATTTCACTGAAACAATTTATATTTATATTTGGCTTACATAAAAATAAACTATGTCAACGATCCTCTTTGCGTATTGTCAAGAACTATTGAATATATCATATATGGTCATTTCCACAGAAAGGTCTACAGGGACCGAAAAAAAAAAATGTTAAGTAAACAAATAATTTTTATGTTATCATATAAAAAAAATACTTGAATTTTTATAATTTACTGCATTTACAACTAATTCCAGTTTTTATTCTGAGAAAATTGGCCTGATATCTGAGAAATATGTTTTTCTTGCTTTTAGCTGCTTTTAAGGATTTTTTCTTTTTAGTATTTTTGGTTTATTTAATACCGTTATATTTGCACTCTTCTTATAAAATCCATCTATAAACTGCAAATAAAAAATAAAAAAAATAAAAAGATACCAAACAAAGCACGATTTACGGTAAATTTTTTATATTGCTTGAATTACTATTCGAATGTCGCGTTCTTGTACCTAAATCATCATTTGTTATCAGAACTTCGTGATCGTTCTAAGCACGTGTCTGAAAATTGTAACTTAAATCAAATTTGGTCGCCTCACTATAAAAAAAAAGTTACTGCATGTACAAATCATACTAAATATTTAATATTGATTTTCAAAGTGTGTCGCTTTCGCGATCATGCGCCGTTTTTTAAATACACTTTGTATCGGAAGTATGGAAAGGTTTCATTCGATTTTGCTGAATTTTAAACAAACTGTTGATAGTTCAAATTAAAGCTCATGAGCTAATTCTCAAGTCATTGGAATGATTTTTTAATAGATTTTTAATACATTTTCCAATTTGAGAACGTCAATTTGTATGGGAGGTATACGTGTTTTTCATCCTATTTGGATTATTTTCGAACATGATCTCTATTTTTACGATATAAGCTTAACCCTTAAATGCATAGTGTGCCATATATGGCACAACCAAAGAATTTCTTCTCATGTCTCATGCCTCATGTACGACAGTAAGTTTGAAAAAAATAATAAATTTGTTGAGGCATACTGGCTTGAAGCTTTCGTTTTCTCACAGCGGCAACACATACATAAATCAGTTCATTGAGTTATTTGGCGCAAAAGTGAAAAAAATAATGAAGAAAATCTCTTTTTATTAATATTACTGATATAAAACTCAAAAATAATGTTTCGAATCAATCGTACACTGAAATACACTGCACTAGAGTAGTGTGCAATAGTGTGGTGTGATAAATAGAATGCTTTGTGCAGCTCTTTAATCCATACTAAAGGGACACTCACGTCAAAGAGACACCCTCACACCAGCCTACGACTACCAAGGAATACCCTCTTCAGGGACATCCACACTTAAGGGACACTCACGCTAACGAGACACCAACGTCAAGGAACACTCCAGCTAACGAGACACCCACACTAACGGACACCCACATCAAGGGACTCAGTATTTTTCAACCTCTGAAAATAAATTCTTGTACAAAACCCTGGCCAGCCGCTGAGCATACCCCGGCTGGAAAACAAAATAACAGTAGCGTCCAGAGGTTCGATACAAGTGGCGCCCGAGCAGGGACTCTGCACGCTAGCAGAGTACCAGAAAAAAAAATTAAGTACCTATTGGACCAACCGCTTTAAAATAAAGCTTCAGATTAATACACCGGATTTTCTTCAACTCACTTCACGATATCGACACTACACCAGGATGAAGACATCTTGGGTTTACAGTCTTCGTAAAGATGAACTATTATCATATCTTAATATCATATCAGTCTTGAAGACACAGGCACCGCCGAAGATCTGCGCAAACGTTTCACAGTTTTCATCAACGAAGGCGACCACAAAGAAGCAACAATTAAACGACTTCTAGAATTGGAAATGCGGCACACTCGAGCAACTTCACCTGGAGTACCAACAGCCAGTGAAAATTATAATACTGCATCACACACAAAAACAACGACTTTGGGCGTACCCGAAACATAAGCAAGCTTCGCCACATTTCAACATGCGGTGCCACAATTTAAGACACTTCCGCCATACCAAGCCACGTATCCTGCCATCGCTGAACAAGTCCGCAAGTGGTCTCTAAAATACGAGGGAGACCTGGACCCTATCAGTTTCATCGAACGCGTCGAAGAGTTAGTCGAAGTTTATGGCCTGTAAATAAATTTTTTGCCACGAACTATGCCGGAACTCTTGCGAGGCACAGCAGCAGTATGGTTCCGCAACAATAACCAGCACTGGAACGAATGGGCACCATTCAAGGAAGACTTCCTACAGTTTTTCCTTCCATCACTCTACAAAGAGCAACTAGAAGATGACATTAGACAACGTAAGCAGCGACCACGAGAACGCTTCAAAGATTTCATGCTAGAAATCCAAAATATGATGCGTTACGTTGGCTATACCAAAGAAGAGCAACTAGAACGCATCTACAGAAACATGCGAAACGAGTACCAGCTATACGTCCGCGGCCAGGACTTCAACACACTAAAAGAGCTCATACACCTTGCCGAAGAATGCGAGCGTCTTGACATAATTCATACTCACCGATTACCAGACATACGTCACCACGATAACACACAAAGTTCAAGATATCAAGCACCACAACCACACGAGGAACGCCACCAACTGGCCATAGAAGACAACGAATCCAGAGTCAATTCACTAGCATGTCGACGTCGCATGTCGCACAAAATGGTCACTGGTCCGACCAATGCACAAACCCAAGAATATATTTCTGTTGGGAATGCGGTCGTCGCAACCGCAAGACAATCGAATGCTGCCGTCAGAACACGGGAAACGCCAGGAGACCACGCTGACAAGGGGGCATAGCGCGGTCAACCCTTTTCTCACCCCCTACCCAGCAAAGCCATTATCACTAGATGCAAACTGCATCACAGCCATCGTTGTTTTGGGAGACGAGCTACTCAATGCAACGATTGATACTGCAGCCACACGAAGCTTCATCAGCGAGCTTGTTGCCAACGAACTAGGCACACCAGATAACCTCAAAACTACGAAGAACACAATCTGGGCGATGGTACCATCAGAAACATTAACGAGGAGCTGACAATCAGAGTTCGACTTGGAAAGAAGACCTGCAGCGTCCCATTCTTAGTTTTACCAGATACTGCAGACCATCTTATACTGGGTATCGACTTCCTCCGTGAGATGGGAGCCACACTCAGTATAGCCGGACACACACTTGTCTTAGACAATATTGCAACACAACCATCAAATGCATCCGCCATACATCGTATACAACGCCAACCAAAGAAAATAACAACAACACGCTACAAACGCAAACGAGCATCAAAACGAAAAGAACAAAAGCAACAAGTGAGAACCACAACGCGCTTCAAGTCACAAGCGCAGACAGCAGCAACAACTGCACACTGCAATCATCTCGAAATCATCACCCCTGGCAGTAAAAGACGGGTCCACGCCGTCGCTTCATCAGTCATCAACTCACCGAAATCATCAAGTTCACAACGACAATACAACACAAGCAAGAAAACTACGAACGCAACGAAGTCAACAAATTCTCGACCACAGCAGCCGTCAAGCAAAGCAAAGGTTCCAAAATCAACGAAGTCAACGCATCACCTGCCAAACCACACGGCAGACACCACAACTACCAAGAATCCATCAAAAACTTCACAACCACGGCAAAATAATTCAGTCAACGCATAAGAACATACAAATTCATCAAGAGCAACGTCAACCAAGTCACGGAAGCCAACACAGCCACTTCCAAGCAATTCAGCAGGCACGCCAAAACCAACGCCGTAATTAGAATCTACCAATTCACCGAGAACCACGAACCCATTCCGAAATTACAACTCAACGAAAACAAAGAACACTTCAACGAATACAACCAACGTGAAAATACCTACCAGAACATCAGAGACAAATCAATCGTCTCAAGTAACAAATTCAGCAAGGTCCACAAATCCATTTCGAAGAAACGATACAGCTAGAAAACCACAAGTAAATGGAAATACTACAAATACAGCAAGATCTACAAAGACACCGGATACAACGCAAACAACCAACTCTACTAGAATTACAAATCCATTTCGAAGAGGCGATGCAGCAAAATCATCAAACAATACATCAGATACGACAAAAATTCAACAATCTACTACAAGGAGCCTAGAACCGAAACAGGCAACGAAGACATCACAGGCAAAAATATCGAGTCACACGAATTCAAAATCAACGAGCCCCAAGAAATCAACATATTTACCACAAACTGCAAGTCATTTTCAAAGCCGCGCCACCACGAGCAAGTCAACTACGACAAACACAGCGAATCTGCTACAACACTGGACTGCAGAAATCAAATCAACCAACCCAGCAAATTCAACGAATTCATCACGCCACAAGAAACTATTGACAAGTTTCTAGAGGAGGAGCTAAGAAAGTTCGAGGGCATGACGGGCGTATCCAACATTACCACGCATAAAATTACTATGCGTGATGAACAGCCTATAAAGCAGCGGTACTTCCCGAAGAACCCCGCCATGCAGAAGATTATCAACGACGAAATAGACGAACTTTTAAAGCAAGGATGCATCGAGCCCTCCCGCAGTCCGCACAGCGCACCCATCGTCTAAGTCAAGAAAAAGACCGGAGCCTGGCGACTGTGCGTCGACTATCGCCAGCTCAACGCCAAGTCCGTACCCGATGCCTATCCGCTGCCAAGGATTCAACACATCCTCGACCGCCTGAGAAATGCAAAGTTCATCAGTAGTCTTGACCTCAAAAACGGCTACTGGCAGATCTCGGTGGAGGAGAGCAGTCGGCCCTACACTGCCTTTACAGTTCCAGGCAGAGGCCTCTTCCAATGGAAGGTCATGCCATTCGGAACGTTATTGGAAGAACACATGGCAAACTTGCGCGAAGTATTCAGGAGACTCAGGGCGGCGAATCTAAAAATAAACAAGGACAAATGCAAATTCTTCGAAAAGGAAATAAAATATCTCGGACACGTAGTCAGCGACAAAGGAATCCACACCGACCCCGACAAGATCACGGCGATCCAAAGTCTACCACCTCCTACAAATCTACGCGAGGTGAGACGTTGCTTAGGGATCGCATCCTGGTACATGAGGTTCGTACCTGACTTCGCAAAGATCGTGACTCCACTCACCACCTTACTAAAAAAGGGCAAACACTGGAAATGGGCCCAAGAGCAGCAGAACGCTTTCGACCTTCTCAAAACTCGCTTAACCGAAGCGCCCATACTCACCTGTCCAGACTTCAACAAAAAATCCAGACTGACGCCAGCGACTACGGCGTAGGAGCAGTCCTCACTCAAGACATCGAAGGTCAAGAACGCGTCATCGCCTACGCGAGCAGACATCTAAATGCTGCTGAAAAGAATTACTCGCCCACCGAGAAAGAATGTCTTGCCATCATCTGGGGAATCAGGAAGATGAGACCATACTTAGAGGGCTACAAATTCACCGTGATCACGGATCACCTCTCGTTAAAGTGGCTGAATTCGATTGAGAGCCCTTCGGGACGGGTCGCACGGTGGGCCCTAGAGCTACAACAATTTAACTTTGATGTGCAGTACCGCAAAGGAAAGTTAAATGTCATTGCAGATGCGCTCTCGCGTTCATCGACGGCGAGAAGCTGTACCGTCACATTCCACGACAAGTGAGCGACGAAGACAGCGCTCCCTGGAAGCTGTGTATCTCAAAACACTTACGCAAACGAGTGTTACACGAGTGCTAAGACTCACCCACCGCTGGACATCTTGGCATCCGG
This sequence comes from Tetanocera ferruginea, assembly GCA_958299015.1. Taxonomy (NCBI): domain Eukaryota; kingdom Metazoa; phylum Arthropoda; class Insecta; order Diptera; family Sciomyzidae; genus Tetanocera; species Tetanocera ferruginea. The sequence goes on along the minus strand of OY282641.1, from coordinate 83,103,764 downwards.
AAAACTATAAGCCGGGTGGCCAACCACTACTATTGGCCTGGCATGTTTCGAGAGGCGCTTGTTGGCAAGTATAAGGCCAGCCAACAAGCGCCCACTGGGCAAATGCTGACACAATTTCCGGAGGCACCATGGAATATCGTCTGTGCTGATTTTGTCGGACCTCTTCCCCGGTCCAAACGAGGGAACAACATATTGCTGGTGTTGTTCGATAAATTTTCGAAATGGACAGAGCTCGTCGCAATGCGAAAGGTGACGACAGAGACGCTCAAATTGGCTTTCCGCGAGCGTATAGTCAGCCGATTCGGTGTACCGAAAATTCTCGTCACGGACAATGGAGCGCAGTTTACAAGCAAGAAGTTCAAAGATTTTCTTCAAGATCTTGGGGTAAAGCATCAATTCACTGCACCCTACACGCCTCAAGAGAACCCTACCGAAAAAGCCAACCGCACAACTAAAACGATGAAAGCACAATACACGCAACAAGAGCAACGCAACTGGGACGACTTGCTGCCAGAATTCACCCTCGCCTTGAACTCTGGAGTCCAAGAGTCAACAGGATACAGTCCAGCGTATCTTACCTAGGGCCGTGAACCTAGACTGCCGAAGACGTTGTTCGACGAAAGTACTACGGGCACGGGTTGCGAGCCACAATCACCTCCAGAGAAAGCAAAACGATTACAAGAGATTTTTCAAATCGTGAGACAGAACCTAGAACGCGCGTCACAGGACCAAGCGCGTTATTATAATCTTCGACGAAGGGCATGGAAACCAGAAATTGGTGATATGGTTTTAGTAAAACAGCATCATCTCTCGAAAGCTGTTGACAACTTCGCTGCAAAGCTGGCTCAAAGGTACGAAGGGCCCTACGAAGTCGTTAACTTTACGTCGCCAGTAATCATCGAAGTCAAGAAGCCTGGAGAATCACGACGCCGTACTGTACACATGAGCGAAGTCAAGAAGTTTCAACAACTGGACTTTACGTCAACAACTGGAACCCGCAGCACCAACCTGCGTCAACAACTGGGATTCGCAGCACCAACCTGCGTCAACAACTGGGACCCGCAGCACCAACCTGCGTCAACAACTGGGACCAGCAGCACTAACTGCGTCAACAACTAGGACCTGCAGCCGCATCTGCAGCAACAACTACAAGCTAACAACAACACCGTCAACGTTTTACATCGAGAAAATTAGCTTCAGCAGCATCTACAACACAAATAACACATCAGTCGAATCGCCATGGGATCGCGCAGCACCAACTGCGACAACAACTGGGACCCGCAGCACCAACTGCGACAACAACCTGCAGCCGCACCTGCATCAAAAACTACAACCTTGCCGCGCAGCACCAACTGCGTCAACACTTGGGAACCGCAGAACCACCTGCGTCAACAACTAGAACCTGCAGCCGTACCTGCGTCAACAACTACACCTCCGGCAAATATTTTCAGTATTCCACATACAAGGATACATGGTCTACACTATAATAGAAATCTCAACGTCAAATATTGATTTCATTTTTGTCGCCAACTACCACATGTCGTCCTCACGGTAGTACAACCACCTTGGTAAACCTGCACCAACACATCGTCTTCACGAGTGCTGCAGTCACATCTGAAACGTCAAAATCTCAGTTATACGTCACCTACGTCAACCTCGACCCAATCATCTGCAGCCGCAACTGCAACATAAACTGCACGCACATCTAGGGTTCATCAAAGTCAACGTAGCCATCTCCACAATCACGAGAAAACACACGTCTATATCAACATGGTCAAACAAAGTTCATCAAAATCTAAGAGAATCTACGTAATCTATGTCAACACGTCGCACAAACCAATCGTCTCACATTCTTGATGCCAACACGTCAACCTGACACCCACACCCTGGTCTTCACGTACACAACCATGAACAAATCTCAACCTTTTAAGCAAGAAAACATTATCACTCATGTTTGATTCATTGAATGCTCTACGAAGTGTATATACAACAAGGTGGCAACGTCATACGCATTTGTTGAAAATGCAATACATCGAACATAGTAACGAGAGCGATAAGGATGGCAATAGTTCATGCAACAAGTGGCAACTGCAAATATGAAATTCAAATTAGCAACGATCATTGCAGTTTCAACAGCCAGCAACGACGCAATTCAAAGTGAAAATATTTTCAACTCAGTGATCCAAAGTGATAGTTTTCTCAAACTACAAGCAAAACAAAGATATTTTCTATACCAGTGATAAACATGGATAAGTTCACGCTTTCCAAGGAACGTTACAGCAAACGTTTGGGTGAATTAACCTCGCAGGGTAGACGAACCATTTTTCTACCAGATTACCTTCCAGATCCGCCAGCTACCAAACGGCGACGAGGTACACGTGAGCACCCACTGATCAAGCCGAAACCACCGCAGAGCGTCAGTTTCGCACAGTCAGGCGAATACAGGCAGAACACGCTGCCAACCAAGATCGACGTAGGCTACCAACTATCCCGACAGAGTCTCTCTACAGACGCCAATGATGGCAATCATTGGCCCACAGAACCGATAACAAATCGACTCAGGTCACAACAGTCACGCAAGAGACTTGCATCGAGCTCTCCGACACCGACGACGACAACCCCCGTCCACAACAACACTATTTGTGTACCCACCTGGACCAGGAGGCGTCACCGTAACCACTCCCGACTATGAGTGCTTAAGTGTCGGTTGGTTCCTCAACGACCGCATTATGGCTTTTTATCTGCGTTGGATAAAACTTAATATGGTACCGCAAGAGCAGTCTGGAAAAATTACCATATTCACCCTTTTTTTCTATGAGCGCCTCACGCACGCCAAGCCATAATCGGGCGACACGGCCCAAACACTAGCACAGCGACGCCACGCGGAAGTCAGCACATGGACGCGCCGAGAAGGCATCGTCGACAAAGACTTCATCGTGGTACCAATTAACGAACAAAAGCATTGGTTCATCACTGTTATTTGTTTTCCATCGCACACGGGACCACGCTTCCGATTCACAGGGCTGTTGGTATTATTAAAACTCTTCTTTTTAATTGCTGTTATAATAAAAATTTCTTCTTTATTGTTTGTATTTTTCTCTTATTGTTCTTACAATTACAAACTTCTACCAACTGCCTACTTTTTTGTCTTAACATAAGCTTAAATAACTAAAAAGGTGAGCTAAACCAATATACACACACACACACACACCTTGGTCACAAACAATCTTGGCTCCGCACTAAACTCAGCAGCGACTTAAGAAATCCGACTCCGCTAGCTTGATCGACGCCAGCTGAAGCACGTATTTCCAAAATGCTGATGTCGTTAGTGCAATGAACTGACTGCTCGTGGCCATAGCTTGCACAAACCATTGGCCCTGAACTCGGTTAGCTTCAATGACAATGAAACTGTATCCGTTACAGTGACCATGGGATCATAAAGCTAGTTTGCAGTCTATTGAACGCAACAGGGCATAAACTGCCGCCAGGCCAGCTACATCCAATCTCACAGCCGCTCATCCTTCTAATGGACTCACTGGCTAGCACCGATAGGTCTCATGTCTTCGCACCACTCCGAGACTACCTTACCCTGGAATTCCAAGCCAGAGGAGCGACGACACACGTCTTTACGCCGGAAAATCTACCGGGCCACTGCGTCAAAGTGCCCCAACAGGAAAATCTGGTTGACTGCGGGCTATACGCATTGCAATATGTTGAAAGCTTTTTCATCAACCCTATAATGGATTTCCGCCTGCCCATCAACTGCACCGAATGGTTCTCTACAACCGCCATGGCAGGCAAACGCAAAATTCTGGCCGAGCTCATCCAGAGCCTGACAAAGCGACCGCTACCCACTCTACTTCTACCAGAGGCATCGCCAATCAACGATCCCAGCGACGACAACCAGGCCCACCTAGCGGCCTTACACATCATCGACAGTGGTCAGAACGACGACCACTCATACGCTCAGCAAGCCGCATCGCACGTCACAGACGACGACAGCTGCGTCTACGATACGAGCGACAGCACACATGCCCCACACGCGGCATCATACCATTTCGACGCCAGCGGCTGGGTCAACGACGACCTCAGCAACCACTCGCAGGCCCAAGAAGCAGCATTTAGCGCTGACCAGTGTCGCGCTAGTGACAAATACAGCAACGTCAGTAGTGACAGCCCACACAGCGAGGCGTCATCGACGATCTGCCTCGGTTGGCTCATCGATCCGACAGCACCGGATCAGCTGGCTAAAGACGAGTTGCTCCAACATGGTGAGAACCTTGAAGCCGGTACCATCGACGCAACTACAGTCGTACCATCTACCATATCACATCCACCTAGTCTAGAGGATCTCGATGATCAGGAGGATATCTGCCTAGGCTGGCTGACTAGCCCCAAACCACTCATCAACCACCCTACACTGGCTAGTAAAGTGACGGACCAGACGTCAACAGCTGACCAGTCCGTACGGGAAGATGACTCTTCATCCATCGCAGTCAGCAACACTGCTATGGATACAACCTGGCCACCAGCATTGAAGGACCTCATTGCCAAAGCCGATGCAAAACGCAAAGCAGGCACGCGAATGAAATTCAAGGCAGTAGCGAATGGCATTACGTACCAGGTCAATATCTCACGCACCGGAGATGTACGAGTTCTTTCTCGGAACTATAGGGGGGGTGTGAGGAACATATTTTGGACCAGTAAATATGACCTCACAATAAGCCACTCTCCTCATACACATCACTGGTGTCACCAGCAACTTGGCACATCATACGACATATTTTGCACAAAATATAGTCTTATGAGTGACCAACCGCCTTAACACACCAGCTAGACAACACACCAACAACGATTATTAGTTACATATTACGCATTTAATATGTATAATCTTTATAATATATTTATATTTCATGTAAGAATATTTAAAATATATTATACTATTTATTTTGATCATCGAACGACACTTGTATACACTAATTTATCGTAGTACATATACCAATACTAATGTAACACACATTAAATTAAGTAGTATGTATTAGTACTAAAACGAAGTAGTTAAGTGCCGTTTGAGCAACTCTGTACAGCAACGTAGGCTAAGACAAAGTTGAATATGATAAAATAAATGAGTCGAGTAGAGACCACGCAAGCAAGCAGACGTGTCTTATTTTTATACCGGGCATTACGATCATCACATCGAATACTAAGGTAAGTCGTGCCGTGAACATCGGACAGAACGAACATCACCTCGACATTCCTTATCCTTTTGCTGGCGGAATCCTTATTCCTCTACAATCCTATTGATTTGAGGATAACACTGAGCGGCAGCGAGTTTTACTTCTGCCTAGTGTTATACTTTAAGCATTCGCTCCATACGCGAAACGCAGTTCCCATATTTTCTGAGTAGTATTTGGGTTTAACGTTAAAGCGCAGCGAGTTTTACTTCTGTTTAGCGTTATACACCAAAGTCACTCAACAGAATATACTTCTGCATTTTCCCCAGCAAATTTTGAGTCAAACACTGAGGCGCAGCGAGTTTTAATTCTGCTTGGTGTTTGTACTCTCTGCCCACTCTCATAAAGTGATACTCACCTCCAACCATTCCTACCACGACTTGAGTGAAAATCGCTCTCACGACTGCTCTCTACTTCGATCCCTCTCCGTCTTTGAGTCAACACAGAGGTGCAGCGAGTTTAACTTCTGCTCTGTGTTACACTCACTCTCGCTCTCTACGAGATCCCACTGGCAAGAAAGACTCGCGACGAACTTAGCGGCACGACCGGTAAAAAGTCACGCGATTGTATTTAAAAAATACCGCACGATCAACGGCAAAATCGTGCCCTTTCAAGAAGGAGGGCGATGACGAAAAGTACACCCACGTCAAAGGGTTACTAGCAGCTGCCACAGGACACGGCACCATCAACGAGAAGGAACACCCTCTTCAGGGACATCCATACTATAAGGACACACACGTCAAAGAGACACCCTCACACCAGCCTACGTCTACCAAGGAACACCCTCTTCAGGGACATTCTCACTTAAGGGACACTCACGCTAACGAGACACCAACGTCAAGGGACACTCCAGCTAACGAGACAGCCACACTAAGGGACACCCACATCAAGGGACTCCGTATTTTTCAACCTCTGAAAATAAATTCTTGTACAAAACCCTGGACAGCCGCTGAGCATACCCCGGCTGGAAAACAAAATAACAGTAGCGTCCAGAGGTTCGTTACAGTTGTTAGTGGTTTTTAGTAAGTGACTATTTATATTATACTGTTTGTTGTTATTGTCAGTTAAATCGTTACTTTTTCTAATAATGTTGTCCCAATCAGTGGCATCTGGGTTCCCTGCTAACCATTTCCAGGCAGAACCGATCCAATTAATTGATCTTTCAGTTTTCTTCAAAGGTCGCACGCGAAGTTGGTTTAATAATTTGTCGATTTTGTCTATTTGATGTTCTAGCTGCAACGCTAAAGTTCCAGTTTTTCTGATTTCGTATTGCACTGTCAGCCTTATGCTGTTTAAAATATGGTCGTAGTCGTCTAGGTTGATAGCATGAATAATTTTAAAAGTTCCTTTAAAAATTTTTCCATATCCTGTCTTAATTGTAACAAGGGGATTGTTGTACTCGTACATATTGACTGATGCTTGCGTCCAGTGGAGAATTGTTCTGAAAGAAATGTTAAGGTTTTAATGTGTGACTTATGGATCTTTTTTCCTGTACTAGTGGTTATGGTTACTGTATTATTTTTCGCTACCGTTTCTTTTTCATATAATGGCTTATTTTTCCCTTTTATTTGCTTATTTCTTTTGAAAATTTTTTCGCCTACTTTAAATTCTTTAGGTTTTGATCTTTTTAGGTTGTGCTTATGAAGGTTTCTTTGTTGATTCCGGGCTATTTAATTTTTAAGGTCTGAATTCACTATGTCTTTAAAATTAACTAAGTCCTGGTAGTTCACCCTTTGTGTTCTATTGAAAAAAATGTCTGCTGGTTTATTTTTGGTCACCGAATGTACAGTGTTGTTATATCTATCAACAGAGATATTTATAACTTCTTTTAAAGAAAAATTGGGGTATTCCTGTATTAGACATCTCATAATTTCAAGAATCGTGGAATAGACTCTTTCCACTGCACCATTTACCTCACTTTTTTGTGGTGGTGCAAGATAAATTTTTATTCCGAGTCCTTCCAAATAGTTAAGCACAATTGGACTTATAAAACTACCTTCGTTGTCCATAACACGAAATTTTGGAACTGTAAAATAATGGATTAATTTAATTAATTTGTCTCAAATGTGTAATACAGATTTGTTTTTTATTCGAAAAAATTTTGTGAATTTTGAAAACTTGTAACGTAGCGTTACAAAATAATATATATCTTACATATAAAACATCTGTAATATAATATACATAAACACTTAAATCTTTAATATCTAATATTATTATATATTCTAAGCTGCAAGCATATTAGTATAAATTAGACCTACATGCAATTATTCAATATTATTATATATTATTAAATATTCTAAGCTGCAAGCATATTAATATAAGTAAGACCTACATACAAGCACAAGACAACGATAATAACAACAACGACAAAATAGTTATTTTTAGACACCAGCCAACAATAACAGCACCAAGAAAACCAGACATAATAGCGAAAGCTACAACAACGACAAAATACTTACTCGCAGACACCAGCCAACAAATAACCGCAACAACAACACCCTCACATACAATAGCCAAAGCTAAGACAACAACAACGAACGAAATATTAAAGTACGGACACCAGCCAACAATAATAACAACAACAACAGAGTATGACCACGGCAGCCAGAATTACACTCAAGAAGCCTTAGACTGTAGAATTCACAATTGGTTTCAATTGTAAGTAATATAAGAGTGCGCAACAGGCTCGATAGAACAACAATCTACTTCTAGGTAAGTGAGATTTGTTCACCTTCTGCTCTGCACGTAATACAGCCCGATTGCGCTGATTACGTTGCTATAGCGTAATACGGCCCGATTGCGCCGATTACGCTAAATTTTGGTTGCACTCCACTAGAGTAACCAGCCAGTTTGTGCTGATTACTCTAGTTATACATTCTGCCGCCCTCTGCTCTGCATGGCTTTATATATAGTCGATATAGAGTAGTCTAGCCGGATTGTGCTAGGCACTCTGGCATGCTGCCGCCCTCTGCTCTGCATGTAATACAGCCAGATTGTGCTGATTACGTTGCTAATAGCGTAATACAGCCAGATTGTGCTGATTACGCTTAATTTTGGTTGCGCTCCACTAGAGTAACCAGCCAGTTTGTGCTGATTACTCTAGTTATACATTCTGCCGCCCTCTGCTCCGCATGGCTTTATATATAGTCAATATAGAGTAGTCTAGCCGGATTGTGCTAGGCACTCTGGCATTCTGCCGCCCTCTGCTCTGCATGGCAAAGTCATCGTTGTATATAATTACTGTCTATCAAGTAGCCATACTAAACATTGAATTCTTATACTAACGAAGAACAATCTACTTCTAGGTCCAGTCACCAACATATTACTTACCCGCTTACTGCCTGGTTACCAACCGATTACCGAACCGATTACCGAACCGATTACATCTGATTACCAGTCAATTACCATACCGATTACCATCTAGTTACCAGTCGATTACCGAACCGATTACCATCTGGTTATCCACCGATTACCAAACTGACAGCCATCTGCTCACCAGCCGACTGCCACCTGATTACCAGTCGATTACCGAACCGATTACCATCTTGTTACTACGCCAATTAACGACGACTAGCGACTTCACACTCGCCTAACTCAATACCCACCCACAACTGTCTGAGACTGCTTTACCATCTTGTGCTGCAGAGATTTAAATAAGTATAATAAGGAATTAATACCTAAATAAGTATAATAAGGAATTAATACTTAAATAAAACCAAACTGAATTGTATTTAATATCAAAACTGCGTCCTTTATTTAACAAAGGTTAGTGGATCCTTTGTTTGATCCTGGATTGGCTGAGCTTACCTCAGCCTTTGAGAAAAAGCGCCTCACAATGGCGCCCGAGCAGGGACCTAACTCCAACAGCGACTGTGGAAAAAATACAACAACCACCAACGATAGCGGAGTAGGTCCGACGCAGAACAGCACAAAGCAGCAGTCAGACACAGCAGTTGAGTCACTCACTCAACCATCAAGCCAGGATGGCCAACATCTAACTACAGATTCGATTGGGTGGGTATATCTATTGAAGAGGGACAGACTCATCAGCGAGTGTCAGAAGATCGGATTAGGAACCAACGGCTGTATGGTCCAACAACTTCGTCGTCAGCTTAGCGAATTCATCAAAACCAAACGTAATCGGAAGTCTACCGAAAATCTATTGAAGGATGTAGAAGAAGAAGTCACTAAGGATGAGATAATCTCTGTACCGAGAAGAGAAGAAGTTTTGCTAAACATCCCATCCATATCTAGACCAGAAGCAATGAATATAATTCAACGTTGGGACCTCCACTTCGACGGAGGAGACAACCTCCCAGATTTTCTCGAGCGTAAAGAGGAGCTCGCGGAATGTCACAACTTGCCTCAAGATATGCTACTGCCTTCACTTCCAACAGTACTACGGGGTAAGGCCCTACAATGGTATCGCGTGAAGAAGGCGTACATTTTATCTTGGGAAGTCTTCAAAACGAAGTCAAGCGATTTTTCATGCCAAAACGGTATCTCGCGCTGCTCGAAGAAAACATCTACCACCGGAAGCAGTGGCAACGAGAAAAGGCGAGGGACTACATACTCGCGATCCAAACACTGATTCGCCAACACCCGCAGCTTAAACACCTGGATCACACTGATCGTATCTATGACGGGCTACGGGTGGAGTACAAGCTCTATGTGCGGCGGAGCGATTTTTTTTCGCTGGACGAGCTCATGGAAATGACCGACGAGTACGAGCTGTTGAAAAGGGACGAATCCAAGGTCACTCGCCATCCAAACTACTACCTTGGCGAGAACAGTCCCCCATATGACCGAAGCACTCACTGCTGGCGATGCAAGCGGCATGGTCATCAAAGACCAAGATGTCGTGGACAAAGAAAGTTGTTCTGCTCCTACTGCGGTAAAGATGGAGTATTTTCGAGGACCTGCGGCTGTCAAACAGCAACCGCCACCGCAGCAACAGAGAACACTCTCAATAGGTACTGTGTTGACATAAACATTTACGGCCTAAAAATTGCTGCTCTGATTGACACCGGCACTATGTTGACATACATAAACAAAACAATGAAAGAACATCTTCTACACCAGGGAATACAGCCTCGCCAGCATACGCACAGCATCCAATTGGCTGACAAAACCAAGGTCAACTGCAACGAGGTTCTTCCTATGGAAATAGAACTGAATAACCGCAAAACCCGAATACTGGCATCATGTCTACCGTCACTCGCCGAACCAATAATTCTAGGGATGGATTTCTTAGCCCAAAGAAAAATAAACATAACACTAGATGGTGTCAACATCAGTAGCCCAATGATTACTCCTGCACCAACGACACTCCCCCTGCATGCTTTGACCAGCCGAGAGTTTTCATACACCAAACAAAATCAACAACTGAAAAACCTTCTCGCCGCTAACCAGACCGCTTTCAATACCATACAAGGTCATTGCGACAGCAAAACACAATTCACCAGTCGTGCTGTTAAAAAGTTCCTAACCACTCACGGGATTGAACACCGAGTCACAGCCCCCTCCTCACCGCATGAAAATCCAACCGAAAGAACCAACCGGGTTGTCAAGACAATGATTGCACACCGGGCTAGTCAAGACCATCTCCATCGGGACCATCAGTTACCAGAAATTACTTTCGCCATTAACACAGCCACACACGAGTCAACGAGACCACTCACTCTCATCCGCCATCGACCACTTCGCACAAAAACTGGCGCTGAAATTTTTCGGGGCTCACGTAACCACCGAATGGATTTCCCCCAACATCGCAAAGTTAGAAGACACCACAGGACAGAACAACAAAAGACTTTCTCTACGCACACACGTACAACATCTAAAGGAGTTCATACTCAGACCAGCGTCGGGGGAAAACAACACTAACCGGGGAAGTCAATACATTTATTTTGTTTTGTTTTGTTTTGTTTGCCTGCACGTCCTTCTCGCCCTGTTTTATTTCTCTAATTCACAAAACCGATTTATTTTTTATGTTCGCCATGTCATTTCCCGCATTAATTATGTTTATTTTGTTCTCTTTTTCTTCCTTCCTCCTGTTCCCTCTTCCTCCACCGTTTACTTCCTGCGACAACAGACACACCGACCAACCATGGAAGGAAGGCGTACACAACCAATCCTGCCGGCCAAGGTAGCCGCCTTCTTAAGAAGCACCACAATGCCAAGGTAACAGCCACCGCCTCCACGATCTCCGCCATCATCAGCGTTCACCGAACCAGCACAGCTGCCCAACACAAACTCTTTTTTTTTTTTCTTTTTTCTGTAAAGTAAGGGGGGACTGTAACGTAGCGTTACAAAATAATATATATCTTACATATAAAACATCTGTAATATAAAATACATAAACACTTAAATCTTTAATATCTAATTTTATTATATATTCTAAGCTGCAAGCATATTAGTATAAATTAGACCTACAGTAGACCCTAATTGAATGCGTGTTGCGTTGCGCTTCTATCAGAATTGGTTCATGCACATACATTTTATATGAAGCCTACCGAAATGCGCAACGCACTAGCGCAACTCGATTCGAGTTTCCTATTTTGACAGTGCGTTCGGTTGTGAAGTTGGCTGCATAAAACAAAAATATTCGAACAGAGAGCAACAAACACATACAAGCAACAAGGAAAACCCAGTGAGAAAATCCATCCTTACATAATGAATTATTCTTTACTTATTTTTCATCCGCAGGGCATGAAAACTTCAATACCAAATGCCCATTACTTTTACACAGGCATGATCGACACAATAAGCTTCCTTTTGTAATGTATGATATGCATCATACGTGCTTACGTAACCCTTTACTAAAATAAAGTGCAGGGAATGTTCTTTCGACAATCGGAATCAATCGGGCTTCCATGCTTATGCACTTTATTTAATAAGCAGGATGTATGCAAGACAGCGTAAGGCACCCGTACTGTATTGATATATGACGTGCATATAATCCATTTTAACCTTCTTCGCAACGGAAATTGTAAGCTGCGAAGAAGGTTTAAATGAAGTGTTAAATCGTAATTTTTGTAGAGAACATATATAATTGTACATACATATGGCTATTGAACAGTAAAATAAATAAAAAAATCATATTTTTACACATATCCATTTTTGTATGCGCAACGACGAATGATCTTACTACACCGCCGTTCACCATAAGATTGTTCTTTATTCGTTTTTTCTTTTGGTTTTTTGCTACACTTAACATCTTCGTAACGATAGTCAAATACCGTTATGTCATCATACCACTGCATGTCTCTTGCTTTACGCAATAATGTACTTATGGAAATGATCACACGAAGACATGATCGGCTTAAACGTGCATTCCTTTTGCAGTTGCAGTCGTAAGTGAAGATGTAAGGTGCTCCTTATGTAACAAACAACATACTTACTTCAGCATGATCCTGCTTTCACCACCATAAGCTAAACATGAATTATTTAGTAAGCACCTTACGATTTTTCCGACTGGGAACATATATGTTTTCGATTGTACGCAGCGCTTTTGTTTAGGCTAAGCGTATACAAAATTTGCGTGTCGCTAGGAAGCGCAACGCAACACGCATTCGATTAGGGTCTACTGCTACATGCAATTTTTCAATATTATTGTTAGAATATATGTTATGAAATTTAAATTAAATTACATTTCTTTCCAAACACACCAAACAATAAATTACATTTCTTTCCAAACACACCAAACAAATGAATATGTAAGCTATGCTCTAAAAATATTTTTGTGAGAGAACAAAGAATCAGTTCTCGTTGAGCCATATACAAGTGAAGTAGATTAAGAAATGAAGCAATAAAATATATGTAAAATCTAATAAAGAATAAATGTCTTTTATTTTTAACAAGTGAACAGAGCAAGGTTCACAGAAAATGGAAGAACGCGTGTTTTAAATAAACTGAAAATCTTTGGTTATGGAAGAAGGTGATCGTAGTCCAACCAATGAATTCAAAAAGGATGTGTTAAAAAATATATGTAATTTTGAAAAAGGAAAACAATTGGAAAATTTAAGAAAACAATTTGTAGAAATAACGAATAATGTACTAATTCTGAAAAACATCATAGATAAAAATCCAGAAAGTTCGACTCGAAAATATTCGCTAGGAGAAAATATAAAATACAAAATGGCTGACGAACTAAAAATACCCGCGTTCGATGGAAAAGACTACAGCACGTGGAAGAAGAGGTTAGTTTTGTTTTTGAAACTAAAAAAATGTGACGAAGTGATTGTACGTGAAAGAGAAACAAGCGATAATGAATCCACGTGGAGAGAATGACTTAAAAGCAGTAAATTACATATATAGTTCGCTCTCAAACCGGCAAATGGAGTTATTAAATGAAGAAGATACGGCATGCAGCATAATAAAGAAGATGGATAAAATGTATTTAAGACAGTCGACTGCATTACAAATTTGCGTTCGAAACAAATTGGAAAAAATAAAATTAAATGACTACAGTGAGTCTAGCGACTGCTTTAGTGACTTCGAAAAACTAATTATTGAACTGAAAAATGCCGGTGCTCAAGTAAGCGAAAAAGAAAAATTAAATTATTTGCTGAGGATTTTACCAGACTCACTAAGTAATATTGGTGATTTGATCGATGTTTTAAGAGAAGAAGATCAAACAGTTGACTTCGTAAAAAATAAAATTAAGATGTTTGAAATAAAGAGCAATGAAGAGAATAAAAGTACAACAATGCATCGAGACTCCAACGCTTTCAAAAGTGAAAAGAAAAGAGACAGAGTGTGCTATAATTGTGGTAAGCCCGGACATTTAAAGTATGAGTGCCGGAGCACGTTAACGCACAACAGCTCATGGAGAAGCAGTAGAGGTGGAGGAGCGCAGCGAGGAGGCGGTTACAGTCAGTTTTACGCTCAACAACCGCATCGAGGCAGAGGCACGTGGGGTACAATTCATCGTGGTCGTGGCAGAAATAGTCATCAGCAACAGCAAAACGATAGGGAACAGCAGCGTGGTGGAGCGCATTACACCGACAGCGGTAGTACTGATAGAGGAATGTTTTGTACCATAGTAGATAACGTGAGTAGTGCGAATTATAATAACAGGGATGAAGAAAATATTTGCGAAAATAAAATTGAATGGGTGTTAGACAGTGGCTGCACCGATCATATTATTAATAATGATAAGTATTATTTAAATTCTGTTAACTTAACAGTACCTATTGATGTAAAAATAGGTGATGGAAGAGCTTTAAAAGCCACAAAAATAGGTACTGTAGTAAATGATTTTGTTGTTAATAACAAAAAATGTAAAATTGAAATATCAAATGTATTCTATGTAAAAGAAATGGATAAAAATTTAATTAGTTTCGGAAAAGTTACAAATCACAATAAAATTGTATCAGAAGGAAATTCATCGAAAGTTTTTGATAAAAATAATAAATTAATTGCAGTGGCATATAAAGTTAATAATTTGTATAAAATGAATAGTTTTGTACAAACTAAAGAGTCTTATGTTACTAAATGCGTGAATAATAACATGTCATTAAAAGAAAAATATCATAGAATGTTAGGTCATGTAAACTTTAACTATTTGAATGTTATATGTCAGAATAAATTGGTCGAAGGTATGCCAGAAAATTTAGGCAATGATTATTTAAAATGCGGCACATGTGTGCAGAATAAAATGCATAATTTGGGATTTGAAAATAATAGACATAAAGCGAGAGACATTTTAGAAATAATACATACTGATTTAAATTGGCCACACATTACAGGATTTAAAGGGGAGAAATATTTCTTAACATTTATTGTAGATTTCAGTTAAATAGCTAAAGTGTACACGATTAAATCCAAAGCAGAAGTATATGATTGTTTTGTAGATTATATAAATAGACTAGAAAATTTAACTGAAAAGAAGATTAAGAAATTGAGGTGCGACAATGGAAAAGAATATTTGAATAGAGATGTAAATCGTTTAGTAAGAGAAAAAGGAATTTATGTTGAACCTTGTCCACCATATGTACATGAGTTAAATGGTACAGCTGAAAGGTACAACAGGTCAGTGATGAACACAGCAAGATGTTTGTTAGCTGATGCGAAAGTGCAAGATAAATTTTGGCCAGAGATAGTAAAAACAGCTGTGTATTTAAAAAACAGAACTTTAGCTAATACAATACAAAAAAAAACTCCATATGAAATTATGATGGGTGAAAAACCTAACATTAGCAACTTAAAATTATACGGGAGTAGAGTTTTTGTAAGAGTTCCAGAAACAAAAAGGAAAAGTAAATGGGATAGAAAAGCTGATTTGGGTATATTGCTAGGCTATGAATCCGTTGGATATAGAGTCTTGATAAATAATAAAATAGTGGTTGCTAGACATGTAGACATAGTTGAAGATAATGTAAATTTAGTTAGATTTAAGGGTGATAATGATTATGATAAGAATTTTGAAAATGAAATCGATGAGTTCAGTGAAAATACGGATTTAAAAGAAAGTAACCAAAACAAAAGTATTACAAATAAGAGCATTGAAAATGTTTTTGATGAACATGAAATATTAAAAGAAGGGGAAAATGAAACAACTGAATTAAGAAGATCAAATAGGCAAAAGAAAAAACCGGAACTGTATAAGCCAGAAAATTATGCTAACAGTATTTATGTAAACTATGTATGTGCGGATAGCCCCGAAAATTACAACGAGGCTTTAAATAGTAGTGATTATAGGGAGTGGCAAGCAGCAATGAATAAAGAGATAGGTAATTTGAATAAAAATAAAACGTGGGAGTTGGTTAATAAACCGGAAAATAGAAAAGTATTAGATTTAAAATGGGTTTTTACTAAAAAATCAGAAGATGTATACAAGGCTAGACTTGTTGTTAGAGGTTTTCAACAAAAAGAAATTATTGAAGATTTGTATTCGCCTGTTGCTAGAATGCAAACATTGAAAATATTTTTGAACTACTGTGTACAAAATGATTTCATTATTTATCATTTATTCTTTATTCTTAAATGGAAAAGTAATTTCGGAAGTATATGTGAAGCAACCTCAGGGTTATGAGGACGGTACTGATCGAGTTTGTAAACTGATTAAAGCCTTGTATGGATTAAGAGAAAGTCCGAGAGCTTGGTATGAATGTCTGGATGATTATATAAGAAGCTTAGGTTTTGAACGTAGTCAAAACGATTATTGCTTGTATTCAATAAAGTATGAAAAAGATATAATTTATTTAATATTGTTTGTAGATGATTTGCTAATTTGTGGTAAAAATAAAGGAAAGCTGAACTATATAAAAGGTTTGTTAACGAAAAGGTTTCAGATGAAAGATATGGGAGAAGTAAATACTTATCTAGGAATAAAGATTGATTATGATATTGAAAGGAATTTTATGACTCTTGATCAGAAAAATTATATTGAATCGTTAGCAAGAAAATACGCAATCGAGAATGCCAAATTGTATACTACTCCGATGGAGCAGAACTTAAAATGTGAACCTGCAAAGTCAGTATCAAATGAAATAAAATATAGAAATTTGATCGGAGCACTTTTGTATATAAGCTCAGGAACAAGACCAGATGTGAGTTATAGTGTTAATTATTTAAGTAGATTTCAAAACTGCTACGATCAAACTCATTTTAAGTATGCTTTAAGAATTTTAATATACTTGTTTTTAACTAAAGACTTAAAATTAACTTATGAGAAAAATGTAAATACTGCAAAACTTGATTGCTATGTGGATGCTGACTGGGCAGGAGACGTTTCAGACAGAAAATCAACGACAGGCTATGTAATCAGAATGAATGGTAATATAATTTATTGGAAATCTAGAAAACAGGGAAGTGTAACTAAATCATCAACAGCTGCAGAATATGTAGCATTGTCAGAATCAGTAAGTGAAATAAGATTAGTAAGAGATATACTGAAGGACTTCGGAATCGAACTTGAAAGCCCGATTAGTGTTTATGAAGATAATTCAGGAGCGCTTAATAAAGCCAAATTTGGAAATTTAACGAAAAATTCAAAATATATAGAAACACACTTTCATTTTGCAAATGAAAGTTACTTAGATGGTATTATTGATATTAAAAAAATAGACTCTGAAGAAAATATTGCGGATATATTCACCAAGTCATTAGGGAGAAATAAGTTCGAAAAATTAAGAGCATTGTTAAAGTTAATTTATGATTATATAAATTTATTGTTATGAATACAATTATAAAAACAAAAAAAAAAAAATTATAATTTAAATTTAAGGAGGCGTGTTAGAATATATGTTATGAAATTTAAATTAAATTACATTTCTTTCCAAACACACCAAACAATAAATTACATTTCTTTCCAAACACACCAAACAAATGAATATGTAAGCTATGCTCTAAAAATATTTTTGTGAAAGAACAAAGAATCAGTTCTCGTTGAGCCATAGACAAGTGAAGTAGATTAAGAAATGAAGCAATAAAATATATGTAAAATCTAATAAAGAATAAATGTCTTTTATTTTTATTATTAAATATTCTAAGCTGCAAGCATATTAATATAAGTAAGACCTACATACAAGCACAAGACAACGATAATAACAACAACGACAAAATAGTTATTTTTAGACACCAGCCAACAATAACAGCACCAAGAAAACCAGACATAATAGCGAAATCTACAACAACGACAAAATACTTACTCGCAGACACCAGCCAACAAATAACCGCAACAACAACACCCTCACATACAATAGCCAAAGCTAAGACAACAACAACGAACGAAATATTAAAGTACGGACACCAGCCAACAATAATAACAACAACAACAGAGTATGACCACGGCAGCCAGAATTACACTCAAGAAGCCTTAGACTGTAGAATTCACAATTGGTTTCAATTGTAAGTAATATAAGAGTGCGCAACAGGCTCGATAGAACAACAATCTACTTCTAGGTAAGTGAGATTTGTTCACCTTCTGCTCTGCACGTAATACAGCCCGATTGCGCTGATTACGTTGCTATAGCGTAATACGGCCCGATTGCGCCGATTACGCTAAATTTTGGTTGCACTCCACTAGAGTAACCAGCCAGTTTGTGCTGATTACTCTAGTTATACATTCTGCCGCCCTCTGCTCTGCATGGCTCTAGTTATACATTCTGCCGCCCTCTGCTCTGCATGGCTTTATATATAGTCGATATAGAGTAGTCTAGCCGGATTGTGCTAGGCACTCTGGCATGCTGCCGCCCTCTGCTCTGCATGTAATACAGCCAGATTGTGCTGATTACGTTGCTAATAGCGTAATACAGCCAGATTGTGCTGATTACGCTTAATTTTGGTTGCGCTCCACTAGAGTAACCAGCCAGTTTGTGCTGATTACTCTAGTTATACATTCTGCCGCCCTCTGCTCTGCATGGCTTTATATATAGTCAATATAGAGTAGTCTAGCCGGATTGTGCTAGGCACTCTGGCATTCTGCCGCCCTCTGCTCTGCATGGCAAAGTCATCGTTGTATATAATTACTGTCTATCAAGTAGCCATACTAAACATTGAATTCTTATACTAACGAAGAACAATCTACTTCTAGGTCCAGTCACCAACATATTACTTTACCGCTTACTGCCTGGTTACCAACCGATTACCGAACCGATTACCGAACCGATTACCATCTGATTACCAGTCAATTACCATACCGATTACCATCTAGTTACCAGTCGATTACTGAACCGATTACCATCTGGTTATCCACCGATTACCAAACTGACAGCCATCTGCTCACCAGCCGACTGCCACCTGACTACCAGTCGATTACCGAACCGATTACCATCTGGTTACTACGCCAATTAACGACGACTAGCGACTTCACACTCGCCTAACTCAATACCCACCCACAACTGTCTGAGACTGCTTTACCATCTTGTGCTGCAGAGATTTAAATAAGTATAATAAGGAATTAATACCTAAATAAGTATAATAAGGAATTAATACTTAAATAAAACCAAACTGAATTGTATTTAATATCAAAACTGCGTCTTTTATTTAACAAAGGTTAGTGGATCCTTTGTTTGATCCTGGATTGGCTGAGCTTACCTCAGCCTTTGAGAAAACCACCCTCACAAACTTATCGATGGATGTAATAAATTTTCCCCCTTTAATTTCTATGATGTCGATGTGCAAGATTTCAGAGGGATAGGACGGGATAGGAGTTGGCTGAAATTCGGGTTTTTGAGGGTGGTGGTCGTACTTGTTTGAAGAGCAGATTTCGCAAGTCTTTGTATAATCCCTAATAAGTTTAGCCATTCTCGGAAAATAGTAGTTCTCCAAAATTTGTTGCTTGTTTTCTTTTGGGTTTCTGTGGGCACGTTTGTGTTCGTCTTGAATTATTTTCCATTTGATTTCTTCATCAGTAATGTCAGTAACAACTCTTTGTGTTATTCTTGCTTTAAATTTCGAAGAGTTTTCTTTAAAAATCTCTTGAAGTAATGGAAGGTGCTTTTCCTGTATTTTAATCCCGTTAATTATGTTTGGATTTAGTTTTTCTTCCAATATGCTCGTTAAAACGTCTTTATTTAATTCAGGTACTCTTACGAAATGTCTGTGAAGGCCGGCGTGTGGGTTCTCATAACAGCTTATTTCCTCCCCCTCTGACAGTAAGAGCTGGTTTTTAAATACATTAATTGGTGCTTCGACATGTGGTATGAGCTCTGTACTGTCCTCGTCAGCACTATGCTGTGAATTGGATGACGTTAATAGAGTATTTATTTCAGGTGACGGTAGCTTCGAGAGTGCATCGGCTACTAAGTTGGTTTTTCCTGGTTTATAAATTAACTGGTAGTTAAATTCTTCTATATTAGCCTTCCATCTCTTGAGTTTTACATTGTTGTTTTTGTTGCTGAGAGCAAATGTCAACGGCTGATGGTCCGTTAGAATTGTTGTTTCCTTAGCCCCGTAAAGGTACGTCCGAAGCTTGTCAAGACTCCATACGATGACTAGCATCTCTACTTCAATCGTAGAATAGTTTTCCTCCGTTTGATTTAAAGATCTTGAAATAAGCGTGATCGGTCTGTCCTTTCCAATCTCGCCTTGCGAGAGCACCGCTCCAATCGCATAATTAGAAGCGTCTGTTGTGAGGACGAATGTTTTTTCAAAATCGGGAAATATTAAGATATCAGATGACATGAGCATTTGTTTAAGGTTTTTGAATGCTTTTAAAGCGTCTTGGTCGATATCGATTTCTACTTTACGCGATCGCCTTGCTTGCTTTAACCTGTGCGTTTTCACCCCGCGTTAAGTTTGTAAGAGGTTTTGCAAGTTTTGCAAAATCCTTTATAAACTTTCTATAGTACGATGCAAGACCTATAAAGCTCTTTAATTCCTTTAAATTCTTGGGAATAGGCATTTCTTGTATTGCTTGTATTTACCTTGGATCGGGTCGAATACCTTCACTTGTGATGATATACCCTAAAAATTCCACTTCTTTTCGCAAGAATTTAGATTTACTCAAGTTGACTTTCAAATTCGCCTCGCCCAAGAGAGAAAATACTTTGCTTATATTTTCAAGGTGTTCATTTTTACTTTTTCCAAAGATGATAATATCATCGATATATACATAGCAATATTTGCCTATGAGTGATTTTAATACATCGTTAATCATTCTTTGGAAAATGGCTGGGGCATTTTTTAGCCCAAAAGGTAGCCTTGCAAATTCATATTTTCCGTTAGCAGTGGAAAATGCGGTTTTTTCTATATCACGGTCTTTCATCTTGATTTGATGAAAACCTGATGTAAGGTCTAGCGTAGTGAAAAATTCTGAAGTACCTAGGCTAGCGAGAGTATTAGTAATATCTGGGATTGGGTAAGCATCAGGTATTGTTATGGCATTTAATCTTTTGAAATCTATAATTAGTCTATATTGCTTCTCACCTGCTGCATTTTCCTTCTTTGGAACAATCCAAAGCGGAGAATTATAAGGACTTTGCGAAGGCCTTATTATTCCGTCTTTTAACATTTGTGAAATTTGTTTTTCTACTTCAGATCTTAAATGTGTCGGATAAGCATAGGATTTTGTGTAAACAGGCTCATCTGTCTTGGTCCTAATTTCTGCTCTAACTTTTGTGTCTATGGTTCCACTGTCGCAGACTGGTCCAAAAAGATAATTGTATTTTTTTATAAGATGACGAAGATCATAGTCTTCAGGCAATTGTTCTACGTTGTTTACTTGTCTACGGCTTCACAAATAATAATTTGTTATTAAAAAAGGATTATTCGGTAAAAATTGAAATATTTTCCGGATTTATGAAGATTATGAAGATTTTTACGTATAAATTTAAAACAGTTTATATTTCGTTTCAATATTTTTTGTTGAAAAGAATTCTAAATTTGATTTATTTTGTAAATAAATTTTTCTGTCAGTTTTTTTTTTAAAGATTTTTGCTTTGACACATTAAAGAAAATGTTTAAAGAGTTTATAAAGTAATTTTTATATTTTTCCAAAAATTGGTATTTTCTTTTAGTTTTTTTAAGTTTTTCAGTTTGAAATATTTATATGAAATATTTTTTCTTTTTTTTTTTTTAAATAATTTTACAAATTTTTCTAAAATAATTTTGCCTTATTTATGGCTTATGTTTACGTGACCACGTAACCCTGTGGTCACTGAACACAGCCGCACCCAACCATCTATCCGCCGTTGTGGCAAACAGGGCGCTGCAGTCATCACGAAGGTCGGCTCGCTCGGCACCTTCGTGATGTACAAAGGAGCTGTAGCAGAGATTGAATTCTAAGCTGAAGCAGAGAAGACGGACATATTTAAAACCCACCCAAAATTCAACATTAAACAGAAGACATCAAAGGAAGAAAACCCACCCAACAGAAGACATCAACACCAACGATCACCCAACAATCAACATCAACAGCAACAGCAATAGAAACATCAACATCAACACAGCAACAAGCTGCTGGTAACAACAAAATACAATAAACACACATTGTTCAAAACATTGTACAAAAACAACAAAAAAAGCCTACACCCAAAGGTAAAATAAAGTAAAATTGTATAGTTAAAAATCAAACTCTAATTTCCTTCTTTCTTTTCCGCCACCCGAACCACCCACGTTCACCATACCCGAACATTTTGGTCCAAACGAGCCTGGAAAAGGCCTGGAAAAGGAAAAGTCAGCAAGAGTTTTGATGCAATTTGCACTGGACAAGAACACAAGCTTAACCACCCCAATTTAAGCACAACCAAAACCCACCCATCCATCACCCAGGATAAAACAAGTTAGTTTGCATTTAGTTCATTTTATTCAGTGCAAATTATTCATATGCTTAACATATTAACACTAAAAAGTAACACAGTCAAAATAACACAAAATTGAAGCAAATAAATAATTCTTCAAACAAAGTTGACAAAAGTTGTGCACAAGAATATATCACATATATTTTGTAATAATAAAAGCGGAGGCTGCCTAAGCAAAAGCGCTCAAGTACATATATCTAGTTGCTTTACTTTTTGACACTGTTGTTTTCTTTACACACCCACTCACACACATATTTATACAAAGTATATAAACGCTCTCTCAACGGCGCTGCCAGATTGAGCGAAGCAAAAGTGTGCTACCCGATTGACAAATTTGTGGAATTTTTGTGGGATTACACAATTTTATCCCAGTATTTGAAAAAATCAATTTTTGTCGCAAATCATTAACCCGTTTTTACACATTTTTTGTAATTTTTAATAGACATATCAATCGATTAACCCGTAATCTCGTAATTTAAACCCAAAAACATCTAGGAAAATTTTCGAAAATTTAAATTTTCTCGATAACCCTGTTCGAGAATATATCGATAATTGTATTTTCATACAATAAGTGAAAATTTTCAGCGGATTTCGGTTTTCAATTTTGGAACCCAATTTATTTTCGAATTTAGAGTACTTTTTTGATATCGAAAATTTTATTTTACTTCAAAAATTCTCAAGTGAGGTAAAATCATTAATCCTTGGTGCCCTGATTAACCCATTCAGTGCATTCAAACCCACCCACCCATTTGAAGATTTTACAGATATTTTTTTGAAGTTTTGAATAAATATTTTTCTGAACCCAAAACACAGATACTGTTTTTCAATATAACACACTCCGATTGATAACTAACCCAACCCAACCCAACCCAACCCTCTTCATATCAACATCAGCTGACTAATCATGTCTCTCAAGACATTCGTTCATTTTTCAAATGACATTGTTGAGCTTGAGTTAGCACATAGCGAAACTCAACTCATAGACCAAAGTCAGCACGTTTTGGAAGTGCAAAGAAAACAGCTGCACTACCTTTTCGAAAAATTTCAAGCGGTCTATGAGGATCTTAGAGAAAAACCCGACACTGAACCCTTGGACAAGGATAAGCTGAAGGAGAGGTACAGGAAGGCGTACCAGTCATACGTGCGCTGTAGTGCTTCAATGAGTGAGCAGATTGAAGCAATGAAGACACCCACGATGGAACCCAAACCATCACCTGCAGCAATTAACCCAGCAGTGGAACATCACCCAATGATCCATCTCCCACCCTGTGATACGGACGTTTTCCATGGTGACTATGTCACGTGGCCCACGTTCAGAGATCTTTTCACGGCTCTCTACATAAAAAACTCCCGCATAAGTAACGTGGAAAAACTTTTCCACTTACTTCAAAAAACCCGCGGTGAAGCCCGAGAAATAGTTAAAAATGCGCCTTTAACTAATGAGGGATTTTTTATGGCATGGGGAAATCTCATAGATCAATATGAAAATAAGCGTATGCAAATAAATGCTCAACTGAAGACCCTACTCAATTTGCCACAGATCCATATAGAGACAGGGAGCTCTATTAAAAAGTTACAGAGGACAATCAATAACTCTGTATTCACCCTACAAACTCTTGGCATTGACACAGATAGTTGGGATCCTATCTTAGTGTACCTCTGCTCTACAAAATTACCCAAAAACACGTTAGAAGACTTTGAAAAGTGTCTAACAGATAACTCTACTATCCCTGAGTGGAAAGTTTTAGATAATTTTTTAACCCACAAATTTAAAACTCTAGAATCTGTTGGCGATATAAAGGCTTCCTCTTCTGCTTCATTTGCAAGGCCAAGTCAACAGAATAATTTCTCTCATCATGGACCCAACAAGTGGGGAGAAAAAAGAGTAAATTCATATCATATAAATGTTACTTCAAACCCTACCCCAAAATCAACCCCACAATTTGTAGCTAAACAAATTAAAAATGACCCTAAGCCATCGATTCCCAGCACCCAATGGGAAGTTGATGGTGCTATTTGCAGACTTTGCAATAGCAATCACCCTCTTCGTGAGTGCCCAGGCTTCATATCCATGAAAATTGATGAAAGGATAGCGACAGTGAAGCGTGTTGGATGTTGCTTCAATTGTCTAGCTGTTTCACATGGAATCAAGGATTGCAAGAGTGAATACAGCTGCAGAATATGCAAGAAGAGGCACCATTCCTCATTGCATAAGAGTGCATTAGATGTGAACCCAAGCACTAGTGCACAAGCGCAGGAAGCAGCTCAACAAACCAGTTCTACACGACAGGCATTCACGACCCAAATACAGTCCACTAACCCTACACACACCCAAGAGCTCAAAACCCAAATAGTGAATTCTCACTTTGCGGCCAGCAGAAAAGAAATCCTCCTAGGAACAGCGATGGTCAACGTGGAACACGAAGGTTCTATATACGACGCACGCGCCCTCATCGACTCAGGATCAGAGGCAACATTTCTTACGGAGCAGCTAAGAAAGCGTATTGGCTTACCCACAGAAACTGTAGGCGCTCAAGTCACTGGTCTCAACCAGACAGTGTCAGCAAACCCAACAAGAGCCTGCACAATAGTAATACGCTCTTCTAAAAACCCTCAATTTAGAGTAGAAACCCAAGCTCTAGTATTGAAAACCCTCACAAGCGATTTGCCCACACACACTATAGATGCAAAGCTTGCTGAAACCCTGGCTGGCCTTCAAATGGCAGATACACAATTTTATGAATCTCGACCCGTAGATATCATAATTGGTTGTGACATTTACCCAAAAATCATGTGCGGTGGTGTAAAACGAAATATTTGCGGATCACTCTTGGCGCAAGAATCCGAATTTGGTTGGATTCTCTCAGGACCTCTTCCTAATGAACCACAGTCAACACCCAGCAACATTGTTACATACTACAACAAAGTCGACCCAGATGACTTTTTGACTCGGTTTTGGGAAGTAGAAGAAGTTCCAAAAACATCTTCACTCTCAGCTGAAGATAAGCAATGTGAAGAGTTTTACAAAAACACAACACGCCGCAACCCTAATGGGCGTTATGTAGTAAAATTACCCTTCAAGAACCCTAACTCATTGGAACTTGGAAACTCAAGACCCATCGCTATGGCGCAATATTTACGCAATGAAAAGTCATTACTCAAAAAACCTGAACTCAAGGTGGAGTATGATCGAGTCATGTGCGAATACTTGCAACTCGGCCATATGAAAGCGATCACAAACCCACACTCTAACACAAATAGACCCACCCATTACTATCTACCACACCACGCAGTGATCAAACCCGACAGTATTACAACAAAATTAAGAGTTGTATTTAATGCATCAAACCCTACAGCTTCTCGAAAAAGCTTAAATGATGTACTCCACATTGGTCCAACCCTACAACTTGACCTAGTCTTATTGATCAGCAAGTGGAGGCTCTATGAGTTCGTTTTTAACGCTGACATAGAAAAAATGTACCGGCAAATTGAAGTCGACCCAGAAGACACAGCCTATCAGCGAATTTTATTCAGAAAGTCCATTGAAGAACCCATTCAGGACTATGAGTTGCAAACCGTGACATTTGGAGTCAATTGCGCCCCATATCTCGCCATCAGAACTCTACATCAATTAGCTGATGATGTGCGAGATACACACCCTCATGCGTCATATATATTACGCAATTGCATGTACGTGGATGACGTGCTGGCAGGAACGTATCAACTCGAAACCGCCAAGAGAACTCGTGACGAACTCATAGAAGCACTTAAATCAGCTGGATTCACACTCAGAAAGTGGACGTCGAACAAGACGCAATTATTACACGATCTACCCAAAGATCATTTGTTGACCACTGATTTACTCAATCTGTCGGACCCAAGTGAAGGCAATACCAAAACCCTAGGTATTCGCTGGAACGCTCGAAAAGACTCGTTCTTTTTTCTCGTCCCACCCATTGAACACAAACCCGTTCATACAAAACGTGAAGTTTTATCGTCTATAGCCAAGTTGTTTGACCCGGCTGGCTGGTTAGCGCCAATTGTAATAGCAGCAAAAATTATCATGCAACAAGTCTGGCTAGATAAAACTGAGTGGGACGAGACCCTAAAACCCTTGACTCAACACAGATGGCGAACATTTATTGACGGTTACGCTTTTATAAACACGATCGAGATTCCAAGATGGACACAATATACACCCAAGGCAACCGTTCAATTTCATGGTTTTTCTGATGCATCAGAAAAAGCGTACGGTGCAGCGCTATATTTGCGAATCTCACACGAAAATGGTGAAGCCAGCACTCAGCTCCTAGTAGCTAAGACTCGAGTGGCTCCGGTAAAAACCGTATCTCTACCAAGGCTTGAACTCTGCGGTGCTGTTCTACTGGCAAATTTAGTCGATGCCATCGTACCCCACGTCGATCTGAAACAATACCAATTGTATCTTTGGACAGACTCTACCATCGTGCTGGCCTGGCTTCAAAGGCAACCCTGTTCTTGGAACACATTTGTGGCGAATCGTGTTTCAACGATAATTGAAAAGGTTGGAACTGACAACTGGTACCACGTTGACTCTCACGACAACCCAGCAGATGTAGCCAGTCGCGGATGTTCTGCCATAGAACTGAGAGACCATCATCTCTGGTGGCACGGCCCAAACTGGCTGAAGCATGAAAAGGAATTCTGGCCCAAGTCCAAAGATGCAGTCGAAACTACCCTTGACTTAAAACCCATAAAGTCATTTGCGGCAACAACCCAAGAGGATATATTAAACAGGTTCTCCTCACTGCCAAGAGCCATACGAGTCATGGCATATGTGTATCGCTTTTACACTAACTCTTCACCCTCACGTCGATCACAAACGAATCACACATCATTGGATATAACATCAAATGAAATAAAAGCAGTGCGAGAAAAGCTAATCATATTAAGCCAAAAGAATGGATTCGCAGAAGAATATCAAGCATTGTTAAGCAAACACCCTGTTTCAACAAAAAGCTCGATCTTAACCCTCACACCCTTCCTGGACTCAAAAGGCATAATTAGAGCAAATGGACGCCTAGTAAAGTCGCCAGCTCTAACATACAACGAGCGGCACCCAATTTTATTGCCATACCACAGTCGTTTAGCTTTTCTCCTGACCCACATGACTCATTTGATCACTCTACACGGCGGTAACCAATTATTATTACGCTTGCTTCGTGCGGAGTTTTGGATACCCAAGTTAAAAACCCTCATAAAAACAACTATCCATAACTGCAAGATTTGTGTGGTACACAAGAAAAAACAGCAGACCCAAATTATGGCTGCGCTACCACCCGAACGCACATCACTTACCCGCCCATTCACAAACACAGGTGTCGATTTCGCTGGACCCGTAGAAATCAAAAATTACACCGGTCGAGCCTGCTTAATAACGAAAGGCTATATTTGCGTTTTTATTTGTTTTGCAACAAAAGCAGTGCACATCGAAGCGACAAGTGATCTCTCGACCCAAGCATTCTTAGCAGCCTTCTCTCGATTCTTTTCAAGGCGCGGATGCCCCGCCGCTCTGTACTCCGACAATGGAACGAATTTCGTTGGAGCAGCGCAAATGCTAAAGAAAGATCGGCGAGAATTCATGAAGACACTCCAGACTCAAGTGGTGAGCAATTACAGTCACCAAGACTTAACTTGGCATTTTATACCCCCTGGCGCTCCACACATGGGTGGACTTTGGGAAGCTGGTGTAAAAAGTTGTAAAACGCACCTGAAGAAGGCATACACAAATCAAAGGTTTACTTTCGAAGAGTTTTCTACCCTACTCGCTCGAGTCGAAAGTTGCCTTAACTCGAGACCTCTAAGTCCTTCCAGCGAAAACCCACTTGATTTATCGCCTCTAACCCCAGGACACTTTCTAATTGGTACCCCGTTACTCACCCCAGCTGAACCCGATTTAAGTAACTCAGCGACTAACGTCATAAACCGTTGGCAAAAGTTAAAAATACTTCATCACAATTTCTGCAGAAGGTGGAAAGATGAATATCTTAAAGAGCTCCATAAAAGATTTAAATGGAAACACCCTCAAACCCCTATCAATGTTGACGATCTTGTGGTCATTCGTCACGAAAATTTGCCTCCGAACGAATGGAGCTTAGGTAGAATCGTGAAGGCTTACTTAGGCTCAGACTCAAGAGCTCGTGTAGTCGACATTCGGACAGCAAAAGGAATCACTACCAGACCCATAACAAAGGTAGTGGTTCTACCCTCAAATTGAGCTCTACCCTACTCTACCCTACTCTACTCTACCCTACTCTACTCTACCCTACCCAACTCTAGCCCACTCTAATTTATTTATTTCAGTGGAAATAGCACCCAACTCACGAAAACCCATATAATATACACACATACCCATACACACACTAAAGCACTGAATTTTAATAAATATGAACTATTTGTAAACCTTAACCCAATTGATCACTTGTTTATGAACCCAATTAATACATTTCAAGTTTTGCAGATATTGCAAGGCGGGCGGAATGTTTACGTGACCACGTAACCCTGTGGTCACTGAACACAGCCGCACCCAACCATCTATCCGCCGTTGTGGCAAACAGGGCGCTGCAGTCATCACGAAGGTCGGCTCGCTCGGCACCTTCGTGATGTACAAAGGAGCTGTAGCAGAGATTGAATTCTAAGCTGAAGCAGAGAAGACGGACATATTTAAAACCCACCCAAAATTCAACATTAAACAGAAGACATCAAAGGAAGAAAACCCACCCAACAGAAGACATCAACACCAACGATCACCCAACAATCAACATCAACAGCAACAGCAATAGAAACATCAACATCAACACAGCAACAAGCTGCTGGTAACAACAAAATACAATAAACACACATTGTTCAAAACATTGTACAAAAACAACAAAAAAAGCCTACACCCAAAGGAAAAATAAAGTAAAATTGTATAGTTAAAAATCAAACTCTAATTTCCTTCTTTCTTTTCCGCCACCCGAACCACCCACGTTCACCATACCCGAACAGCTTAATAGAAACAGGTTTACTGTTTTGATAAAAAAAAAAAAAAAATTTATTATAATTATTATAATCTTACAGTATTATAATTGTAGACTGCATTGCTCGATTGGATAGTCCGTAGATTTCCTTTTTGGCAGAAATTAATTGCTTACTCCGGTTCGGGTTGTATCACTGTTGAGTTACTGGTGAGTTGAGTCGGATGATTTCTTCTGTTTCCTTGCTGGTTCTACAAGGTTTTAGGTGTATTTCCTTGACGAAGAATTTTGAGTGAAAAGCTGGATTTGATTGAGGTGTTCTTTGCCAAGTTTTGAGTTCTTGACACAAGTAAAACTTAGAGTTGCTTTTGTTAAGTTTTAGCACAACACCTTTTTATCAAAGTCTTTGTTACTTTGCACAATCAAAACTCTGCTTTTTTTGTTTTTCTAAGTTCTTGAATTTCTCGTAAAGCACTATTTTATTAGAGTCTTTGCAGACTTGGTACGATTTTTAGGATTTCTTGTACAGCACTATTTCATCAGAGTCTTTGCGGACTTTGAACAATTTTTAGGATTTCTCGTACAGCACTATTTTATCAGAGTCTTTGCGGACAAAAAATTCACTAATTTATTTAACTTAGACTTAAGCTGCTCGGGCGCCAGTTATGGTTCTCTTATTACAGAGAGCCAAAAAAAATAAACACTCACGTTCTTGGTACGGCAGCAACTGTCGATATAATTTATTGAATATCTTTTAAAAGTTACAATATGGTTACTTAGCATATTTCTTTATTTCAACATTGCAAATGTTGACCTAATTTCTACATACAGTTAATAATTAATAAGCTTTATTTTATTGCTATTAAAATATATTAATTTATATTGATTAGTAAGCTTTTATTGTTTAATTATTGCAACACATAACCTTTTGAAATAAGCTACTGAACTTAAAGTACCTAGTCAGCAATATGATTGGCTCGTGGCTAACAGTGGCTTGTGGCTAACAGTGGCTTAGCTAACAGTGGGCTTAACTTTGATGCAATAGAATCGGAATCAAAAACAGTTTTTACTTTTTGCTTTACGTCATCATCGTTGGAACCCAGATATTATTCTTCCTTCGTATGAAACCCGCCTTAAACAAATTTGACTGCCTTCCCTGAGAAGCAGAAGGATGGTGCTTAATGTCACCTTCCTATATAAATTACTTTGTGGTGAAATTGACTCCCAATATATTCTCTCATCTCTTAACTTTAACATCCCAAGAAGAGGATATAGACATTTTGTGCTTTTTAAGTTGAGCCAGTGCACTTCAAATTTTGCCCTTCATGACCATTTACGATGTATGTGTAGTGATTTCAACAATAGCTACAGCTTAATTAATTTTTGTGATTCGGTGTATGCCTTGAAACGGAAAATGATTTTACATTTAAATAATTGATACATTTTAGAATTTTGTTTCAAACATTAACTCGGTTAATAATATTGTTATATTCTGTTAAAATGTTGGCTGAAGTTATTCCATATATTCGAGACCGTTTCAGTTATTTTTCCTTTATAATATTGCGTTTGATGAAGTAAACACCATCGAAAACGATATGTATGCTTTAACTTGTTTGTTTAATCAAAAAATTTTAAAATTTTTCTTATTCAGTTGACTTATACTGAATAAGAATAATTAAGCTACTTAGTTTGGTGCGCAAGAGTTTATCTCTTTTCCATGCAAGTTTATGCCTGCGTTGGCCCAAATACATATCCAATTAATAACATTAGCACGGTGTTCCAAAATTACATAGTGACCCGTATATATATACACATTATACCGTCTCGCCTTATAGGCGAAAAATATTAATGTCGCCGCACACCAGCTAATCTGAAGCATTATTGAAAGGAGGTTTCGAAAACAAAATTTTTTTTTTTTTACTTCATATTTTTTGTCTCTAGAGCTCATTGACCTCAGTTGACCTCTTATAGTACTGACCCACCAGACCTCAGTTTCTACCATCCCAACGTACCATTTTGGTTTCAGAAATGGAAAGCCCATAAAAAATCATTAAACTTTTAAAAAATAAATTTTTCGCTATTTTCATTAGAAATATTTTAAAAATTGTTTTATATAATGTTCTTGCAAATTTTAAATTTTTTGTCATATCGTATTATTTTTATTAAATATCCACCGAAAACGTTCTTACACCGAGAAAAAAACTATAGTAAAATTATCTAAGATGGCTTTTGTGAATACTAAATGTACTGAATGAAATAACTATCTATAATGACAAAAGTTTTAGTGTGAGCTGAAAATGGTTTTAAAATGAAAATTTTTAAAGTCACAAAGCACAACTTTGTAAAAGTAACTAAACTCATGTATAAAGTACTCAAAGTATGGCTCGTAGTTAAAAAAGAAAATTACACAAACACAGCGAACAAGTAAGATGCAAGTAGTTATCAATCAATAAATTTGTTTACATTTTACAATGTTAATCATCGGAATGTATAGATAATACTTCCCAATCAATTGTATTACTTCCCAGCAGTGCAATTCTACTAATATACTTGTGAAAATGTGCTTACAACTTATGGTTTTCACCATTAATTCACCATAAATATAAAATTCGATAAAGTATTAGATTTGGCGAACAATCTGCACCAACTACCGAGGTATCAGTCTTATTTCCATCGCATACAAGGTTCTTTCGAGCGTATTGTGTGAAAGATTGAAGAAGCATACCAAAACACTGATTGGACCTTATCAGTGTGGCTTTCGTCCTGGCAAGTCTACCATAGATCAGATTTTTACTCTACGTCAAATCCTGGAGAAAAACCACGAAAACCAAATCGACACCCATCATCTCTTTGTTGATTACAAAGCTGCGTTCGATAGCCCGATTCGGGATTGCCTGTACGCAACAATGTCTGAGTTCGGTATACCTGCAAAGTTGATAAGGCTCTGCAAGATGACGTTGAGCAATACATGCAGCTCCGTCAAGGTAGGAAATTACCTCTCCGATACCTTTTATACCGAACGAGGTTTCAGACAAGGCGACCCGCTATCATGCGATCTGTTCAATTTCATCATGGAGGGGATCCTACAAAAGGCAGGTGTACATCGAAATGGTACCATTTTCTACAAAGGTGTCCAGCTCCTTGCGTATGCTGATGATATCGATATCATCGGCAGAACCAAGAGAGATGTAACCGCTGCTTTCGCCGCTATCGAAAAGGAATCAGCCAAAGTGGGTTTGACGGTGAACGAGGGCAAAACAAAGTATATGCTGTCTGCAAATAGGGAAGTGCGGCGTCTAGGCTCCCATGTTACAGCAGGCAAATATAACTTTGAAGTTGTCATGGAGTTTACTTACCTTGGCACTGCCGTTAACAGCAACAACAATGTCAGCCTGGAGATAAAGCGAAGAACAACAATTGCTAATAGGTGCTACTACGGGCTAAGTAAGCAATTAGGTTCCAGAGCCCTCTCTCGATTGACAAAACTAACACTCTACAAGACGCTCATCATACCTGTGCTTCTCTATGGTCCTGTTCGAGTTGGCGACGACTATCGCATTCGAATGAACCACGAACTGTACGAGCTCTACGACGACATTGACATAGTCCAGCGTATAACAATTCAGCGACTACGTTGGCTGGGTCATGTCTTTCGTATGGATGAAGAAGCTCCAGCGAAAAAGGTGTTTGAGGTGAAAGCGGAGGGTTGACGACGAAGAGGAAGACCATGCCTCCGATGGATTGACCAGGCCGAGGAAGCCCTTACCGCACTTGGTGAAAGAGATTGGAGGCGGCGCGTGCGAAGCAGAGACGCCTGGCGAGAACTGATGAAGTCGGCCGTAACCCGCCAACGGGTTGTCATGGCCACCTAAGTAAGTAAGTAAGTAAATTAGCAGATTTAACTTTGTTGTCTTATCCAAGAACTTTGTAGGTTTAAAACACACCAAGCCCTTAGGTACACTAACATACGTTTTTTGCTAATTTTTCTTAAGTTTTTTATTAGGTGTATCCGTTAACAGCACGATCTTAAAGAATAGTCCAGAAAGTTTAATAAGAAGGAAGTTTTTTGCAGGCTTTAATTGCATTTCTATAGAATTATACATTAGGATGCTTTTTTTGTGGATGTGAACGTTATCGGTGGATATTTTATAAAAATAATACGATATGACAAAAAATTTACAAATTGCAAAAAAAATTACAATAAAAAATTTTTAATATTTCTAGCGGAAATAGCGAAAAAATTCTTCAGTAAAAGTTTAATGATTTTTAATGGGATTTCTAATTCTGATATCAAAATGGTACGTTAAGATGGTAGAAACTGGGGTTCGGTGGGTCAGTACTATAAGGGGTCAGCTGAGATCAATGAGTTTCAGAAACCAAAATAGGTCGTCTTTAGACAAAAACAAAAACATATCATTCTTTAAGATCGGACGGTAAATAACGAAGTTTTAAAGAAATATGTCAATGCGCGACCCCTACGTTTGGTCAAAAAAAAAAAAAATTTTTTTCGAAACTTTCTTTCAATAACGCTTTAGATAAGCTGGTGTGCGGCGAAATTTATTTTTTCGATACGGTCTAATACACATATATGTTTGTACATATTAACACGTATTTATCTCCGTTATAATTGGAATTGGTTTGGTGTTTAAGAGTTTGCTCTCTTTTCCACGTAGGATCTTGGGTTGGATAGTTGCCGCAAACTTACTAATATTCATATTATTTATAGTTACTTTTGTCTCTTTGTTTTAGAGTTTTATGTAAAGTTTACTACTTATTTGATGTTGTTTACTTTTTCAAATTCATAAATTCTGAAAAGGCCAATTAATGTGCTTAGTGGAAATTCATACTTCGCCAACTGGTTGTGTGTTTTAGTACGTAGGTGCATTCTATCTTTTCCGGTTAATCCGGACTGTTTTAGAATGTAAGTCGTGCATGCGTATAGTACGGGCTATACGTATTCATCAGATTTCACACTCCCTTGGCGAATCCAAAAAACAAAAAAAAAAAAAACAGAGTAAGTGTAAAACTGAAAAATTTAATTGTAAAAACTGAACTTTTAAAAAAGTACAATGTTTTCCAGTACAAAGGAAACAAATCAGTTAATAAAGACAGGCTCAACAAACTCTTACGTAATTTGGACATTGGATGCAATGGACCAGAAGCAAGACAATCAATAATAGAGATCGTTAAAGAATATCAGGATTTTTTTATCTCCCTGGAGAACATTTAAGCGTAAACAATTTTTATAAACAACAAATACAAACAACAAATTCAAATTCAGCTTATATAAAAACTACGGACTGCCACAAACACAAATGACAGAAATAAACGAACAGGTTGACCAACTTTTGAATGACATACATAACAACATCAGCAGCGTTCGGACGTGTTTTTGATCGGACTGTTATTGATCTGCGTAAAGTTCTATAATAGCACTTAAAAATCGCTGTGTTTTGTTTTACCTGCCTTTGATTAACTTGCGCTGGTTGTTTTCGTATTTAAACAAACTAAATAAGTGCATAAAATTGCCCATATTTCTTTGAAAAGTTTTTTGCAAAAATTGGTAAACAAATATAGAACAAAGATAAACTGTTCTTTTTGTTTTTTTTTCTCGTCTTTTTCACTCGTTTTTGTTTGTCAACTTGTCATCGTGTGCAACTTGTTGACTGCAACTCGTCGGTTACACTGATGACTCCGACTCCAATGCAAACCCGTCTTCGTGAGCAGCGTAGCGGTAACAACAACAACAACAACAATAACATCATCAACAAAAGTGAGAGTACACCTAAATCAACAAGCAGTGCAAATATTTTTGGTGCTCAACTACTTGGTGTTGAAGAAAGGCTAAAAGCGCATGCTAAGCAAGAGCTCAAAGAGTTAGGGGAACGGCTCCGTAAACATTCCGACAACCTTTTTAATCGTCTCGTTAGTAAACTTGAAACTGAGGTGGGTACACTGAAAAATGAACTCAGTGAGAGCAATAAAAAAATAAAATCTCTTGAGGACCAAGTAAATTCTCTTACTGTGCGCTGTGATCAAATTACTCAGCAGCTGAACGATACTTGTAACAATAACAACAACAACAACAACAACAACAACAATATCAACAATAACACCAACAACAACAGCAATAGCAACAGCAGCGGAGTTGACCACTCGTCAGATGCTGTTCTCTTTGGTCTACCTCTCCTACAAGAAGAAAACCTGAAGAGTGTATTCAATTTAATCTGTCACTCTATTGATTTTCAATCGCCACCAATCCGAGACATATTTAGAGTGAAACCGAAATCTAACAAGAGCTCTGTGGTGATTATAAAGTTCTACTCACCTTATGATAGGAACAGAGTGTTGAAAGCACTCAACCTAAGAGGGGTGGGGATTGACTCCGATAATAACGTATACCTGCATGAGAGTATTTCAACTGATGTTAGAAGAGTTCTACATGCTGCCATTCTCTGCAAACGCAGCAAGAGCATATTTAATGTGTTCACCTTGCGGGGGAAGGTCTTCATCCGACTGCAAAAGGGAGGAGATCGGATATGCATCAACACCGTCGGTGAGCTGCAAGCTATTACATGTACTGCTGATACCGTTGATGGAGAATGAGTTTTATTTTGTATTGTTCTCTTGTATTGATTTTAATTTCTGTATTTTCTTACTATTTTTTCTCTTTTTATTCATAACATTTTCGATTTTAATTTTGCGTTACTTTTCTTCTTCTATAAATTTTTTTACTTTTTTGTATGCTTGTAGATGTGAATTTATTCTAATATTCCATGGTTTCTACAAGTGATATCCATAAGACCCTGATAGGCGTTCTTTGTAGGCAATAATCTGGCTTTAATATTGTCCATTTTAACGCGAGAAGCCTGAATGATGTTAAGATGGATTGTGTTCGTCATTGCTTTGAGAACTCTGCCGTGGATGTCATCTGTGTCTCTGAAACCTGGTTTCATGTAGACATAGATGACTATTGTTTAAATATTAATAATTATAAACTTGTACGCAATGATGGAACGAACAGAAAAGGGGGGGGGGGGGGGGTGCTGCAATATATTATAAAAACTATTTAAATGTAAAAATGTTGGGTACGTCAAGTGGTTGTGGGGTTGAATTTATAAATATTGAGATCTACAATAATTGTTTAAAAATTTTCCTGTCTGTTGTATATAATCCATATCGTAATTGTTGTTTAGATGAATTGTTTATATCTCTGTCAAATTGTGCAATTGACTATGACCATTTTGTTATGTGTGGTGATTTTAATATTAATTTGTTGTCTAAAGATAATTTAGCTAAGCAATTTGTTGATAGACTTGCTGGAGTTGGTCTTCTTCTAACTCTGAATAATAGTATGCCTACGCGCTACGCGAACAATGCTCCTCCGAGTCTTTTAGATCTTTTTGTTGTTTCTGATGTATCTACTGTTCTACTGTTCGATCAAATATCTTTTATTTCTGACCATGACCTTCTCTTCTGTTCAATAAATGTTAGTTTCTCACCAGTAGTCACGGAAAATACTATAACTTTTCGGGACTATAAATCTATTGATTTAAGATCCCTGTTTCTTGACCTGTCTCGTTTTAATTGGACTGATTGCTGGTTTCTTAGCTCAGCAAATGATAAGTTGAATTTTTTTATAAATAAAATAAATGTACTATTTAATGATCATGTCCCGCTAATTACTCGTCGTGTCTCCAACTGTAGTTGTCCCTGGTTCATAAGAAATGTTATGTTAGCACTTAAGACCCGCAATAAAATGTATAATCGATGGAAAAGAAACCCTTCTACATCTAGTTGGGAACAGTACAAACGAGCTAGGAATGAAGCTAACTTGTGTGTTAAATACTCTAAACGCCAATATTTTATTAACAAGCTAAGCTCAGCACAGTCTTCCAAAAAGCTTTGGAACCATCTTAGACAGGCAGGAGTATGTAGTAAAAACTCTGAAGTCTGTAATATTGACCCAAATATATTAAATGATGACTACATCGCTAGCTCAATGTCTTCCGACAGCTTGCCGCCAAATGCTCTTAGATCTACAACTTCCGTAAGTTCACTTAATTTTGAATTTGCTTCTGTAGCAGAGTGCGATGTTGCTCTTTGTGTAAGTAAAATCAAGTCTAATGCTGTAGGTGAGGATGGAATATCCATTAAATTTATCAAAATTATTTTACCACACATTTTAAGCACATTAACTCACATTTAAAATCACTGTCTCACAACCTCTTACTTCCCTGACGCTTGGAAAGCAGCGACAATTGTCCCTGTTGCTAAAAAATCAAATCCTCGTGATCCTTCTAAGTTTCGACCAGTTAGCTTGCTATCATCTTTATCAAAAGTATTGGAGTCCCTCATGGCAGCGCAAATCTCGGAGCACATTAAAAAATACGACCTTATGTCTCCACTTCAATCAGGTTTTCGTTCCGGCCACAGCTGCTCTACAGCCATAGTGAAAATTTTAGATGATATCAGAGTGTCATATGATTTAGGGCATATAAATCTGCTTTGCCTGCTAGACTTCTCCAAGGCGTTTGACACTGTTGACCATTTTATCTTGTGTCAGAAACTAGAAGATAATTTTAAGTTTTCTAGTATGGCGGTCCGTCTGTTGCATAATTACTTATTTGGAAGATCTCAAAGAGTAAGGGTGGGTAATAGTCTGTCCGTTTTCCGTAATTTAACCTGTGGTGTGCCTCAAGGCTCTGTGCTTGGTCCGCTTTTATTTTCTATGTTTATTAATGACATCTTCAGCAAATGTCGGTATGTTACAATGCATGCATATGCTGATGATTTACAACTTTACTTGTCCAAGCCAATTAACCTTGTTGATGAATTGTGTTTTAAGATGAACGATGATCTAAGAAATATAAATGAATGGGCGGAAACTAATAAGCTAAAGCTCAACCCCGTTAAATCGTATGTCTTGCCGATCTTCAAATCTAGCTTCTCTTTCTCTAATATACCTACAGTCTATCTAAATTGTGTTGAGCTGAAGTTTGTTGACAAAGTAAAAAATCTTGGTTATCACATTGATTCAACCCTTTCCTGTGTTAACCATATTAACTCTATTAGTAAGGTCTACTATGTCCTTCGAAACTTGAGGTGGACGGCGTCATTCGTTCCCACTGAAACTAGAAGGAAATTAGTGCAGCAGCTCATAGTGCCAATAATCTCTTACTCTGATGTCGTGTTCAGTAAATTGGATTCTAGGTCAAAGCTTAAGTTGCAACAGGCATTTAATAATGCTGTGAGGTATGTTTATGGGCTTAAGAAGTTCGATCGTATTAGTCATTTGAGCAATAAAGTTATAGGTTGTAATATATTTAACTATTTGGATGCTAGAAACTGTATGTTTTTACATAACATTATCTATACACAAACACCAAACTACTTATTTGATAAACTTCAATTTTGTAGATCAAGTAGAAATTTCAATCTTGTTATTCCAATTTATAATTATTTGAACTCCAACCGATTATTTTTTGTGAATGCCGTCAGACTATGGAATTCATTACCTTTAAGAATCAAAACTATTCCTAACAAACACATCTTTAAGCATAAACTTCTTCAATATTTTTCTTAATACTGTCTTTCTTTATCACTTCATATCTCTCTATATCTTTATATACCTATCTCTTAATCTTTTTTAATTTTAAGGTTACTAAATATTCCTTTATTATCTCTTTATTAATTATTATTAATCGTTTGTTTAGTTGATTATTAAAAATACTTTTTTCTGTATTTCTAAATTCTGAAATGTTAGCTTTAAGTTTAATTTTTCTCTATTGCTTACAATAATAAGTTGTTATTCATTGTACTTTAACATTTAAAAGCCTCTGTCTTACATGTAAACATTTTCTATGTTAAATAAAATAAAATAAATAAATATAATAACATAAAAGAACATTCAGTCAGTCCTTATAATTCTCCACTTCTCGTAGTACCGCAAAAATCAACAAACAATAAAAAAAAAATAGCAGCTCGTCGTCGATTTTAGAAAATTAAACGAGAAAATCGTTAGTGACAAATTCCCACTTACCAAAATAGAACACGTACTTGACAGACTTGAAAGAGCTAAATACTTTTCGACATTGGAAATGACCAGCTCGTTCCACCAGATAGACCTATACAAAGACTCACGACCTCTTACCTCATTTTCAACAGGAAACATACATTTCCAATTTAAACGTTTGCCATTTGGACTGAAAATATCTTCTAACAGCTTACAGCGCATGGTAACAATAGATATAATTGTATTTGGATGCAGTTTAAAGCATCACAATGAAAATTTAACAAAAATATTCCAAAGAATGAGGAAGTTGAATTTAAATTTGAATCCAGATAAATGCTCTTTCTTTAAGCCAGAAATTATATACCCTGGCCATCTTATTACCTCTGAGGACTGACGATTACTTATAAGAACTGACCAAGCAAAAAATAAGGTAATAGAAAATTACCCAGCCCCAACAAACGCAGATGACGTTAGAAGATTAGTTGCCTTCTGCAACTGTTATAGGCGCTTCATCCCAAAATTCGCTGATATAGCCAAAGACTTGAATTCTCTATTAAAGAAAAATTAACAATTTGTCTGGACTGAGAAATGCCAAAATGCATTTGAAACATTTAAAACTAAACTATTAAATCCCCCAGTACTTCAATACCCTGACTTTGATAAACCTTTTGTGTTAACAACTGATGCCTTTAACTTTGCACTTTGCGCAGTTTTATCGCAAGGTGAGATCGAATCAGATTAATCAATTTCGTATGCGAGCAAATCACTTTTAAAACATGATTTTAATAAGCCAATTGAAGAAAAAGAATTACTAGCTATACATTGGGCGATTAATTTTTTTAGGCCATATATTTACGGTCGCAGATTTTCAGTCGTAACAGACCACAGACCATTGGTGTCTCTTTTTTCGCATAAAAATCCGTCGTCAAAGTTAACACGAATCAGGTTAGGCCGTTGCGACTATCATTTTGAAATCATATATAAAGCAGGCAATATGAAAACCAACGTAGACGCATTGTTGCGCATAATTTTAAATAGCAACTCACTCCAAGCCATGATACCAACTGGATTAGAGCATGCATACAAGAAAATACTAGCCATAACAAGGAGTAAGGATAAAAAGAACCATACAAAAAACTCGGATTTTAACAACAAAGAATGTCTTTCCAGCAAACCGTCTGATCAACTAATTGCTTGGGAATGTACATTAATATCGGATGATAACAAAATAAGAAAACTTAAATTTATAAAACAAAAAAATTTTAAGGGTACCCAGATATTCACAGAAGATAATGAAGTTATTGCAAGATGCAGCGATAATCCTTTATTCACACAGCTGACTCTGGAGAAACTGTCGTCAAAAATGCAAAAGTAAGCAATAGAAAAATTAGCGTTAAATTCGAATGATGAAGTATTTAAAACGATAGCAAAAGAAAAATTTTAAAAGATTTATAATAGTTTGAAAAGAGATAAAGAAAATATAAAGCTATTGATTTATAGAGAACCAGAAAAAGTAATAGATATAGAAAAACAGAAAAGTATAATTGAAGAATATTATAATTTGACCCACGGAGGTTATATGGGGATCAGAAAAATAATTAAAAATAAAACAGAGATATATATGGAAGAATATGTGTAGAATGATAAAGAAATTCATAAATAATTGCGAAAAATGCAATATAAATAAAAAAATAAAACATACAAAAGAAAAAAAATACAATAATAAACACGCCAGAACCAGTATCGAAGTCGTGTCGATAGATACAGTAGGCCTTTTACGTTTAACAAAT
Organism: Tetanocera ferruginea; assembly: GCA_958299015.1. Taxonomy (NCBI): domain Eukaryota; kingdom Metazoa; phylum Arthropoda; class Insecta; order Diptera; family Sciomyzidae; genus Tetanocera; species Tetanocera ferruginea. The sequence continues at coordinate 83,062,484 of OY282641.1, read as the reverse complement.
AACACTGGTTTACAGCCAATATGTACTTTGAATGCCACTATCCTTTTCTCATGTAAAATCGGTCGCTAATTCCGAAAAAAAAATAATTATTTTTTTTTTCTGTCACTCCGTTTTCGAGATATTGCCCACTGTAGGGTTTTCAACGAAAAAAAAAGTTGGTTCCACTTAATTGCATATATCTCCAGAACCAACAACAGTAATCAAACAAATGATATATCAACTAAAAGCTAATAAAATTTCTTACAAACAATGCAAACACCATTTTTTGGTCGAGTTGTTAGTTTTGGCGGAATAAATTCAAATTTCGGGGATTTTTTTTATTTTTCAGAAAAATTTCCAAAAAAATACAAAATAGTTGCAAATTTCGTTAAGAAATCAAAATATTTAATTACTTTTGATATATTTTACTAAAAGCCCTTCTTTTTCCAAAAAAAATAAGATTTGTTGAAGAAAATCTATTGAGAAATGAAAAAGTTGTGTTCAATGGAACGAAATCACCCAAATTGTGTGATTATCAATTTATGCATTTGGACTTATTTTATTGCCATAAAAAAAATGAGAACTAAAGGTTGTTATTTATACTTTATTACTTACTTATTTTATTGCCATAAAAAAAAAATGAGAACTAAAGGTTGTTGTAATAAAATCATATATTCTTCATTTTTATTGTTCTTTTAATAATTTACATTATTTTTACATTATTTAAATTGTATATAATTATTATTAATAATTTTTATTGTTGCATTAAATCATTTATATTGTTATTTACATTGTAAATAATTTTTATTTATCATTCAGAAATTCAATATGATTAGAATTATTGTTTAGTCGTTAATTTAATTCGGGATCGGTTTCTCTGATGAGAAACCAACAATAGTCGCCCATCATTCCTTCGTCCCAAAATCCTTGGTACCGATTCTCAATTGCTTTCATCTGTTGGTGGAATCTTCTCGTATGCAACAATTCAACTTTTTGAGACCCAATGTGAAGGTGACATACTTCAGAAATCGTGAAAAACCGTTTGCTATACACTTTACTAAGAATGACAATATCTGCTATTGCGTAGTCATTCCTGGCTTAGTTAATACCTTCGGTCAGCCGTACATTCTCAAAGAGTGGCGTTTGTTTATTGATGGCAGTATTAAATATGAATAACACGACTGGAAAATATGTTCTGATATCAAAGGCGTTGGTGCACCACGTCGTTGGTAAACCACTATACAAAAAGGACTGGGCAGAAAGAATTGAGTCGAAAGTTGGAGAAGGCACCGTCAAAAATGCTTCACTCGTCAAAAAGAAAACATAATTCTCCCACCGCTGCACATCAAACTTGGACTTATGAAAAACTTTGTCAAGGCGTTAGACAAAGAAAGCGAAGCATTCACATATTTGAAAACGATTTTTCCAAATCTTTCTGATGCCAAGATAAAAGCAGGTGTCTTCGTTGGATCGCAAATAAAAAGGTGTTAAGCGATCTTCGATTCGCACAACTATTGTCACCAATTGAGGCACTGGCGTGGGATTCTTTTAGGACGTTTGTTTCTAGCTTCCTCGGGAACAATTAAAGTGAATCTTACGAGAAAATAGTCAACGAGTTGCTCAAGAACTAATAAAAAAATGGGCGTAAATATGTCTCTGAAAATTCACATTCTGCACTCCCATTTGAATTTTTTTCCGAAGAATCTCGGTGACGAGAGCGACGAGCATGGGGAAAGATTCCAACAACAGATGAAAGCAATTGAGAATCGGTACCAAGGATTTTGGGACGAAGGAATGATGGGCGACTATTGTTGGTTTCTTATCAGAGAAACCGATCCCGAATTAAATAAACGACATAGCAAGAATTCTAATCATTTTGAATTTCTGAATGATAAATAAAAATTATTTACAATGTAAATAACAATATAAATGATTTAATGCAACAATAAAAATTATTAATAATAATTATATACAATTTAAATAATGTAAAAATAATGTAAATTATTTAAAGAACAATAAAAATGAAGAATATATGATTTTATTACAACAACCTTTAGTTCTCATTTTTTTTTTATGGCAATAAAATAAGTCCAAATGCATAAATTGATAATCACTCAATTTGGGTGATTTCGTTCCATTAAATACAACTTTTTCATTTCTCAATAGATTTTCTTCAACAATAGCTTACTTTATTTTGGAAAAATAAAGGCTTTTAGTAAAAAATATCAAAAGTAATAAAATATTTTTATTTCTTAACGAAATATGCAACTATTTTGTCTTTTTTTGGAAATTTTTCTGAAAAATAAAAAAATCAAATAAAAAAAAACTAACAACTCGACCAAAAAATGTTGTTTGCATTGTTTGTAAGAAATTTTATTAGCTTTTATTTGATATATCATTTGTTTGAGAACTGATGTTGGTTCTGGAGATATATGCAATTAAGTGGAACCAACTTTTTTTTTCGTTGAAAACCCTACAGTGGGCAATATCTCGAAAACGGAGTGACAGAAAAAAAAATAATTTTTTTTTCGGAATTAGAAAAAACCGATTTTACATGAGAAAAGGATAGTGGCATTCAAAGTACAAACAACTTTTCGTTGTTTGTAAACCAGTGTAATTACACATTCAAACTCATAATGCAATGTGCCCAATAAACATTGTGGCGAGGGGTGATTCGTTGACGAATCGCTTGTAAAAAGTTATTTCGTATTATTTTCGAATAGTTTGGTTTTGTCTGTATCAGGGGTTGGCTGGATGCTTAAAGAAAGTACCGTTTAAAATTGCTTTGTTAAGGAGGGACAAAACATTCGCGGCAAAGAAAACAGACCTTTATTTTAAAAATTCATAACTCAGTCAAAAGCAAACATTTTTCTAAAAGTTGTTTTATTATTGTAGAGAATTGAACAAATTCCAAGAAAAAAATTCAAAAATTTATATTTTTCACTCCAACATGGTTTTATAGAGCTCCAAACTGGCGGCAGAGAAAAAAACGGGGCCTCGTGGTTGCAGCGCTGGGAGTCGCAAAAATTGTCCGATCTGGAAAAAAAATTACTTTTTTAAATCTTAACAAATTTTCTTTTCAATTTTTGGTGATGTTCCCAATTTAAAAGTGTGTTTTTTTCGAAAAAATATTGACTTTAAAAATTCATAAAAAATCAAAAAAAAAAAAAATAAGAAAAGCTCGTGTCATACGATAGCTAATCAACCCTGCATAAAAAGCAACTGGTAATTACCTGGTTAATTGCTAGTTAATCTTTCCGGATTTTACCAGTTAATTTTGTACGAGCATCGGGAAAAAAGTTCCCCGTCGGTGTGAGAATATGTGAGACTTTGTATCTCTCTTCAACAAGAGTTTGAAGTATACAGTCATCTCTTTTTCACAAGTGAGAAATGTGATGAATACCGTACTCCCACCCTCACCACTCCCTCAATTATTCACAATGTAAAGAAATGAAACTCAACACAAAAAAAAAGTATTTGTAGATTAAATTTTATTTTTGTTTCTAAAGTTGGATTTTTCCATTTTATATTCAAATAATATTTTTAAAACATGCAATAACATTTTTATATTGAAATTTTAAACAATATTTTGGTCGGAGTCGTAATAAAAACGGCTAGCGAAGAAATTGGTGGAGCATGAGCCAAATTTTTCACTTCTTATTTTCTTTTCATTTTCACTTCTTATTTTTCTTTTCTTATTTGCACTGAAATTTTGTAAGACTTGTCGTTGCTCATTGATTTTTTTTATAAATTTTTCTTTAAAATATTCACAAATTTTGTTTATCACCTTTCAACAAAAGAAAAATATTTTTTACAAAAAAGTGAACGGCTACTTTATCAAAAATAAAAAAATGTAGTTGTATTTTTCAGAACGAGCTGAGGTGAAAATTTTATTTCAATATATTGGTGATAGCTGCATATTTTTTATTTGTATTTGTAAAGTCGGTTAGTGAGTTTTTGCAGGGAAGTTTAAAAAAATACATTAAAAAAATTTGTCAATAAATGAACCCGCTAGTGCCGCAACCAGTGGCGAAAATTAAAAATGCGCTCTCACTAATCCGACTGTAACTTTTGAACCCGTAGGAATTTTTCCATGAATCTTAAGAATATTTACTAAAATACAAAATTATAAAAAAGTCGATATCAAAAAACGGCCAATGTCATGTCCCCCCGCAGAAATTCTTTGTTATAAAGCTGAGATTAAAAGCGACTTATTTGAGCGACACTTTAGTAAAATTTCTAAAACTTTGAATATCAAAAACATTTCAAAAAAATTTTTTTGTGTTTTGTTTCAAAACATTTAAAAAAATTTCCTAAAAATTATAAGTTTTAACTATATTAGTTTATAATTCTTAAAAAACATATTTTTCAAGAATTATTTTTAGAGCTTGATGCCAAATAATTTATTGAAGCCAAACAGGTTGCTACAACAACAATGTTCTTTGCAGAACAAACCGAGCAGACTAGACCATGGTTTCGTTGGACGCTACTCCGACTCATCAGTAGTCTCTGTGGTTTATGCAGTCCACTAACTTTGATAAGTTAATAAGCTTAACTGCAGTAAAACCAAAACGGAATTGCCCAAAAAGCTTTTCACTTGTCAAGCAGTGTTTTTCTACTCTTTTGCTAGTTGCAAAATTTCAAAAAATTGATACATTTATTCTGCAAAGTCTTTGTTGTTGCACTTTTTGTTTATTCTCTTTATCACGTGTCCATCAAGGTTCCAACATTTTGTTGGTATTTAACCATAGAAGGCGTGAAAAAGGTTTTTTTTTAAAGCAGATGTTTATTATATGCGCAAGCATATAGTTTGTCATCATGTTTTCGTAGGTGATGCTCGCACCAGTTTACATGACTTAAAAAATTGTGGCATTTTAATCTTTGCAGAATAAATGCAAAGACCATTGTTGTTGTAGCAACCTGTTTGGCTTCAATAAATTATTTGGCATCGAGCTCTAAAAATAATTCTTGAAAAATATTTTTTTTAAGAATTATAAACTAATATAAACAATTAAAATGCCACAATTTTTTAAGTCATATAAGTTTTAACATTAAAAACCGTGAATGAAAACAAGAATAACCCAGAATTTTTGTGTTTAAAATCGAGCTAAGTTGACGGTTGATGATTTGAGAAAAGTTGACGGGCAAATATATATAAAACTTCCAGATTTGTTAATGTTTTTTTTTCTTTTTGAACTTTGGTGATTCGTTTAAGAATTGCTTCTTTTAAATTGGAAGATTTGTTAACGAATTGCTTATTTGAAATAGGGAAATTCGTTAATGAATTAATTTTCTAAGATTTGGCGACTCGTTCACGAATTGCTTTTGTCGGTTTGAACGATTCATTAACGAAGGAGGAATTTCTCCCGTTCACGATATTATAAACGAATTATATTTGATAATTGCTATTGAATGAAATGAACGAGAAAACAATTCATAAACGATATCATAAGCGAATCATTTTGTTTGTTGGGTGAATTAACAATATATATAATTGCTTGTCCAATGGAGACAAGAGACGCGAAAACAGTCGCAAAAACTATAGTCGAAAACTTAGTTCTGATATATGGTAATTTTAAAATTTGAAGTCAGATAGAGGTACAGTCAGATAGAGGTACAAACAAATTACTATCAGAAATATTATTAGAGATAAAACAAATTTTTAGTACTCCATACCATCATGAAATACTTGGTTCTATAGAACGAAATCATAGAGTATTAAATGAATACTTATTGAATTTTTGTCAAGGTGACGAATGGGATCAGTGGATACCATACTTCACATTTGCTTATATACTAAACCTCATGTTGATACAAATTACACACCATTTGAACTATTTTTGGCAGATTAGCAAACCTTCCAAACGATAATTCAGTAACATCAAAATTTTTCAATACAGATAACTATGTGCAAGAATTAAAAGCAAGATAAGCGTACTCATTAAAAAAGACTGAAGAACTAATAAAAATATCAAAAGAAAAGCGAATAAAAAATAATGAAAATTTTAACCCGTTTAATTTAAGTATCGGAGATAATGTTATAATTAAATAGATGAATAGAAAGACAAATCAACCACCTTATTCATGGTCCGTACAATATAATAAGTAAAAATGGCGTAAATTCAATTATAGATGTTAATGGAAAAATTATAGAAAATGTTTAAATTTTAACAAAAGTAGTGCATATTTAGTACATTATATTATTATTATTGAATTCTATAAATAGTTGTAAGTAAGTTTTAAACTCACATTTTATTTTTTGAATATAAAAATTAAATTTGAAAAAAAAATTATTATTATCTTAAAATCAAATAATTTTTATTTTGAGGATGGGGGTGTAGAGGACCCTATTACCACGTACACTATCACACTAATTACATGCACATGTTTATACTCAAAGCAGTATAACACTCTTGCCTATATGAAAATTATTAACTGCTTCTATTTAAGTTATTCTAAGTTATATATTAACAGCCTTATTTAATAGATTTTCTTAACCCATTTACTCCCACTGTACTCGCTTGGGTACAGAACAATGTTTTAGTTATTTGCACTGCTGTTTTACTGTTTGAGCATTTATCCGTTGAACTTCTGTTTGTATGTATTCTTTGACACATTGCTTACATACTTGTTGCCATTTCTATGGAAAAAAATGGATAACGGTAATTTGCGATCGCGTTTTTATATTTTTATTTAAATTTTTTTTTTCTATATTTTTCTAATACTTTAATCGTTATTAATACAAAAAAATGAAAAAACATTTATATTTTCGGTTTTAAAATGGCTTGGGAATAAATGGGTTAAACAAAAATTTAGCAGTTGTTTAGTAACGCAATGTTTAAGGATTTAAACAACGTTGCTTAATTTGTTATTCATAAACATTTCTTATTCATTGTGTAAGTCGGTAAAGCGGTAACGAAAAAGTTCACAATAATCAAAAAGTCGCTCAGATTTAGTGGAAACAAGAACCAATTTGGAGCATGCCTATGATAATAATAGCATAAATACCAACTTTAAGCAAAATAACGCGGTAGTGCTGCCAACAATCATAGGTTCAATTTAAGTAGACTTTAAACGCAAATTTCGGCGTTTAAAAGCTACTTGAGTTACGTAGTTGTAAAACATTTTTTTGAATTAAGATCTGTTGTTTAAAGCATTTTTAAAGTAACGCAGCCACTAAAATCAGTTTATGAATAAGGCCGTAAGTTATTATCTATTTAACTCAAAAAGACTTATTGAAAGATCCTGTTATTTTAGTTCTTAAGGAAGTGAAATTGACAAAATAAATCAATCAGAAAATAGCATTAATCTGCTGTATTCATTTCAGCCTTTGAGCATTCAGCTGCTCAGGTTTTAAAAAACAAAAATAGAGCCAGTGGCGTTTTTAAGCGCCGGCAAAACATAAGGCAGTAAAAATTTTTGAAAAAGCAGTTAAAACTAGAATGATTAATTTCTAGGAATGATTAATTTCTTATATAGAATACATTTTTTCAATAACTGTCAATTCGGATTCAGGCAGGGCTTGTCAACTGAAGATGCTCTCCTAAAATTTTGTTCTAACATCTATAATTCCATAAACAAAAAAGGTACCTGCAGTACTGTTTGTAGACATTACAAAAGAATTTGATACAGTTGACCATAATACACTATCGAGGAAATTGGAAAAAAGTGGTTTCCGAGGCAATATTTATAATTAACTTTCCTCATACCTTTCAAACAGAATGCAAAGATTTAAAGCAAAAATAAGTACAGTAATTTCATTATTATTAACATAGGAGTCCCACATAGGTGTCCCACTTGGTCCGATTTTGTTTTTAATTATATAAATTCATTGTTTACACAGAATCTAAGTAGTAATTCTATTGCATTTGCAGACGATATAGCTTGCACCTATTCATGTGCTTCCCTTCTTAATTTAACTATAGCTATTAATCATGATCTGGAAGTGCTTAGACACAGGTTTATAACCACACCTCGCCTAAAGTACAAACAGGTTGACCTAAAATGCCAATAAAAACGGAAGGCAGCTTTTTGTTGGCAGGCAATAGTACACTGAAAGTCCACTTGAATTTAAATCCTAGCTGATCCTTTTTTCAAGATAAGTGGATTTTAGCTTTTTCATAATTTTTCATCATAATTAAGCGATATTGTTTCTTGGCTGTGCTATTTTTTATGAATGTGAGTACAAACAGGTTGTGTGTTTGTGTATGTGTATGTGTTTATGTTTCGTTTTTTTCCCTGTAGGTGATAAGCATCAAAAACCTGAGTGTGAAACTTTAATCCGCTAAAAACACCTCCCCACAAGGTCCGTTAATCCCACCGGAACCACCTATCGGTATTGCTTCGGCAGGAGGACAGATCATTTATCGCTCCCTTGTCATCTGTCGTTAGTGTTTGTCGGTAAATCTATAAGCCCCTTTAATTTTCCGTGAAGGATTGCAATGCACCCCAGTACAGAAACCCATTCTAATCTCATCTACACTGGCCTGTTTCGTTCTTTTATTCTATTAGACATCTCATCAGCTCGAACTTTTTGCACGATGCACGTGACTATGTGGCTGACTGTGTCCCAAGCTTCTGCCGAAGTCAGCATACATTGCACAATCTGCGATGGTCTGGTATCTTGCGTACTGTGTACTAGCGCTGCAATTTCTGCTTGGAAGCGCGTGCAGTCTGTCACTACATGTCTAGCATTCTCCGCTTTGTTGTTGCGGTATACTCACAATGCATTTTCTATATGTTTATATCTGTACAGATTTGGTAGGAAACAGCCATGGAATGAGAGCCATTGCGTCATGTGGTGGTTAACATCACCGTGCCACCTACTTATCCATGTTTTAATGTTGGGGATAAGTTCGTAGGTCCATCTGCCCTTGGTCGACCGTTCCCAGCGTTCCTGTCACTCTCTTATAACATTTTCGCGTTTCTCGTTTTTTTCTCTGGTGGTCGTTGCCTTCCGCAGTGCTGCTGCTTGTTTTACGGAAAATTTAACAGGCATTCTTCCAGCAATAACGTTGACTGCTGCGTCAGATACTGTTCGAAAGGCTCTGCATACTCTTAGCGAAGTAAGTTTGTGCGCTTTGTAAACTGCTCTCATGTAGGACTTTTAGGCTGTTGGTGCTGCCCACACTGGTGCTGTGTAGATTACGATAGACGTGTTGACCATTGCCAGTATTTTCCTCCATGGACCTCCAGTATGTTGTCTGGGACCTCCGGCGTTTGGCATAAGTCTCGATAAGGCTGCGCTCGCGTTCACTGCCTTTCTACCAGCGTAGTGAAGATGATCTCTAAAATTTAGGCGGTAGTCCAGTAAGACACCAATATACTTCAGATGTAGACTGAAGGTTATAAAGTGTCCTCCCACTCTAATCTATAGGCTCTCTATTTTTAACGGCTACTTATTAGAACTGCTTCGGTCTTGTGGTCGGCCAGTTCTTACCCAGTTCGCTCTAACCACATTTTTACATCCGCAAATGTCTCGCTGCATTTGCTACTAATGGTCTCTAGCGTCTTGGCTACCACCAATATCGCGATATCATCTGCATATCCTATTATCTCAACACCCGGCTGTTTTTGGATTTTCAGCACCCCATCATACATGATGTTCCACAGGAGAGGTCTTAGTAACGATCCTTGAGATACTTCTCCAGTGACCCTATGTTATTTTACTCCCTCGTTTGTGTTGTATACTAATATTCTGTTCTCGAAATAACTGGCCACAATTCGAAGCAGATAGTCTGGGACTTGGAGTCCACTTAGAACATTAGTGATTTGGCTCCATTCGACGGAATTGGAGGCATTCTTGACATCAAGGGTTCACGGTTCTACACGGAAAATAGAAGGGGCTTAAAGAAGTATGACAACAGTGTGTCCAGATTGGGCGATAAAGCGCCAGTTGGGCGATCTTTTTTATAATTTTGCGCTCATTTATATTTAAAAAGCGCTTCGCGTTTTTTGGGCTACTTTTGTCAGAAGATTCGTGAAAAAAATTACATAAATTCAGTCATTCCATTCATTTCAGAAATGTTTAAACCACTTTAGAAAACCGTTTTCTGAACTTCTTCTTCATTATTTAAGTCAGTTGGAGAGACGTGCAGCAGAGCTAGAATACGATTCGCTATTGGTTATTCCATGGAAAGATATTTTTGAAAAAAACATTCTGTCAGATACCGAAGAATTTTGATTGAAAGCGAACGATTAAAGAAATGCTGGTGGAGGCAAAATGCTGGAAACTATTTCAGAGTTAGCACTTATTTTACTATCAATGCCTCACTCAAACACTTTAGTTGAAAGAGTATTTTCTGTGATGAATTCTACTAAAACAAACATGAGAAATCGTATGATGTTGGAATCCCTTTCGTCTATTATACGAATAAAATGTCACATGAAAGCCTTAAACGTTTGCTGCAAGACTCTTCCGATAACAGAAAATATGATTTCTAAGTGCAATAGCTCTATATATGAAAAAAAAAGAAATAGATGAAAAGGAAGTTGGTGAAAGCGAAGAAGGTATTGTATATCTTCTTCAGGAAACTTTTGATATGTTTTAATTATTTGTGTTAAAAAGAAAAATTTATTTTTTTTATGAAAATTTCTTTGAATTGTTTTTTTTTTTAAAGAAATGTTTAATTTATGTTATATCTTCTTAACACATTGCAAATTTTCAATACATACAAATATAAACAATTTGTTTAAAAAATGAGCTTAAGAGAAAATTTTTGGGACTTTATATTGTAAATGTCCCCCAATTTGCGCTTTTTTGGGCTACAAAATATTAAAAACTGAAAAATTGGGCGATTTTTGGGCGATAAAAATTTTGTAGTTCGCGCTTTTTCTAAAAACTATCTGGTCACACTGTATGACAATATTAATGGCAGCTGACTAGTGCGCGATAGGCACTCAGTCCTAATTCCGATGCAGTACTTAACGGTCGTTCTGGGGGAATAAAAGACCAGGTGGAGAAAAGTTTTTAGCGGATTAAAGTCCCGCACGCAGGCTTTCGATACTTTTAATTTCATGGGGGAAAAAATACACACACATACACACACACACACACACACACACACACACACTTACATGGTTAATTAATAGCACAGGCAAGAAACAATATCGCTTAATTATGATGAAAAATTACGAAAAAGTGAAAATCCACTTATGTTGAAAAAAGGATCAGCTAGAATTTAAATTCAAGCTGACTTTTAATGTACTTTTGTCTGCCAACAAAACGCCGCTTTCCGTTTTTATTGGCATTTTAGGTCAACCTGTTTGTACTTCAGGGGAGATGTGTAACGCATAAGTTGGCCTTAAGTGAGAAAACAAATATTATGCTTTATAATATAGCTGTTAATGACGTAAACATAGATAATTTTAATTATCATAGAACGAATTGTGGTAAATACTTAATTGGGAGCGACATTTTTATTGCGTCAAACTATTATCATACCTATAACTTGTCATACCTTCTCTGACTGTTTTTCCATTTCATGTGTTAATTCTTTTAAATATTTAGGACTCTTACTTGACTCCAAAATGAGCTGGCTATATCACACTACTGCACTAAAAAAATATTTTATGAGTGTTATAAGGCAGTTTTATCATTTGAAGCAATTTAGCTCGCTTAAGCTTTTAACCGGCATTTACTTCGGTCTTTTTCATTCTTTTTCATTTTCAGTCTAAACTGCAGTATGGCTTGACATATTCTGGTGGTACACATGAAAAAAAATCCTGCCGTTACTTACTGCCCAAAAACACGCTTTTAGAATTATTTGTAAGCGTTCTCGCACTGTAAGCAGCTTTCCTCTATTCATTCAAAGAACTAAAAATATTGCCTCTAAAAGTGTTGATCAAAAGATCTGGACAACTTATTGATAGAAGTGATTTGAATTATGAGTTAAGGTTTTCTACCGCCGACTGCCCCTTGGTTGTTTAACAATCTACCTTTTGACATCAGGTGTAGACGCATAAAATCTCGTTTCCTTCAACAAACAAACAAACAAATTGGCCATTTCAGCCCTTGAAAGGACTTTGACCGAGCTTCTTATGATCAATTGTGTTGTGTGTGTTATTTAATGTTTGCACACAATTGACCGAGAACTGGACCTACATGTTTTATGCCGACTTCGAACGGCTCATGTTCTTAAGGAGCTTTACATGGCATTATTTACTCTCTGAGGTTTGCCATTGTCTGCAGAGAGGTGGTGACCGATCAGAAAAATTTTTTATTGAAAAAAACTTTTCGCCGCGGCTGGGGATCGAACCCGGGCTCCGAGCATGCTAAGCCACACACTTAACCTGCATGCCACGGTCTCGTTTCCTTCACTGAGCCAAAAAACAACGTAAAATCAAAGGTAACAACTTCGATTCAAATATTTTTCGGAACAATTTGGCACCAAACACGAAAATATTCAATTCGAAGTGTTTCCACCTCGAAAAATCCCATATTCAGTTTGATGTTGTTTCCACTTTAAACTAAAGTATTAAACACTTTGAAATGAAGAGTGCACCACTTTTTTTTTTTTTTTTCTTTTTTTGGATTCTTAAACTTAAAGTGGATTTATATTTAATTCAAAGAGGTATCATATTCAATTGAAATACTAACGTCTGTGTTTTAAATGCGCTATTGCTTTGAAATAAATTATTTTGGACTTTGATTCCACACTTTTACAATAATGAATCAAAATAAATTTCACTTCGAATCAAATCCTCAACAAATTTGATATTTAACGGATACAGGTGCGTGAAACATACAATTGAGTGAAATAATATAATTTTTTTTAGAAATAATCATTTATTGAAATTTCAGATAACATTTGGAAAATTTATTAATAAAATATTATAAATATTATATTATGTAAACAAATTTTTTTTGTTTTTATAAAAAATTATATGACTATTAATAATACAGTTAAATAAGAGAATTATAATTTAAAAAATGTTCTTACAAAAATTTATTTTTCACATAAGTTGTACCATTATTGATTTGATAAAAATGCAAAGGAAAACTTGTAAAATAAGAAATATTTTTAAATAATACACTATCGTCTTGTAGACCTTCTTCATACGATTGAAAATATTTGCAAAATTTTTTTATAGTTACAGGGTTACAAATAACATAAACATTTTGATCTACATTAATAAACAAATTACTCTAAAAAAGATGAAGACAAGATGGACTCCAAAAAGCTAAATAATAATTACATTCATTAATAGTTCCTTGATATTTGATATATGTTTTATTGTTGAAAAATATTCCATTTTATGTTAATTAACGTCCGAAAAAAATCTTTTGTCAAATAAAGATTCGAAACCTTTTTCATAGGTTATAAGAAAGTTGGAAAATTTTAAGGACGATTTCATGGCAATCGAATTTGACGGATTAAGCCTTGATGTTATGCTATTGAAATAAGCTTAAGCTTCCTTATGTTTAGATTCAAAGCGCATTACCCAAAAATAATTAATAGGTGCACATTTTTTAATAGCTTGCGTATAATGCAGCAAAAAATGGTGTTTTGGTTTAAGAGTGGGACCATACAGTTTAATATAAAGTGTGTGATCCTTAACAATTACATTTTTTTAAATATAATAAATCATTTTCGGTACAGTTCGAATGAAATAAAATATCAATTATTTCAATAAGCTTAATAATAAACCCCAGTGTTCATTGTCATAGTTTACTAAATCGCCTAACATAAGAGGAATAATATGTATGAAAGACATTACCTGACTAGCTGTCATTTTTAAATTGTGTAACTTAAGCCTTTTTAAATCTAATGGAAGAGATGAATTTCCTATTTCTATCTCACCGTATTGAAATAATTGTTTTCTCCCATTAATCACATCAAATGTCATTACGTTATCATTTACTTACTTACTGACCCTGGGCTTTCGCCTCAAACACCTTTTTCGCTAGAGCTTCTTCATCCATACGAAAGACATTACCCAGCCAACGTAGTCGCTGAATTGTTATACGCTGGACTATGCCAATGTCGTCGTAGAGCTCGTACAGATCGTTGTTCATTCGAATGCGAAAGTCATCGCAAACTCGAACAGGACCAAAGATTTTGCGAACCAAGAGCGGCTGCATCTGTTTGCGATACAACCCATGCATCAGCGCCACAGAGAAGCACAGGTATGATGAGCGTCTTGTAGAGTGTTAGTTTTGTCGATCAAGAGAGGGCTCTGGAACCTAATTGCTTACTTAGCCCGTAGTAGCACCTATTAGCAATTATTATTATTCGCTTTATCTCCAGGCCGACATTGTTTTTTTTTTTTTTTTTTTTTGGATTCGCCAAGGGAGTGTGAAATCTCATGAATACGTATAGCCCGTACTATACGCATGCACGACTTACATTCTACAACAGGCCGGATTAACCGGAAAGATAGAATGCACCTACGTACTAAAACACACAACCAGTTGGCGAAGTATGAATTTCCACTAAGCACATTAATTGGCTTTTCAGCGGAACTTAAAAATTTTATACAGAAACACGAATTTATTAAGAATTTATGAATTTGAAAAAGTAAACAACATCAAATAAGAAGTAAACTTTACATAAAACTATAAAACAAAGAGACCAAAGTAACTATAAATAATATGAATATTAGTAAGTTTGCGGCAAATACCCAACCCAAGATCCTACGTGGAAAAGAGAGTAAACTCTTAAACACCAAACCAATTCCAAATATAACGGAGATATATACGTGTAAATATGTACAAACATATATGTGTATATATATACGGGTCACTATGTAATTTTGGAACACCGTGCTAATGTTATCAGTTGGATATGTATTTGGGCCAACGCAGGCATAAACTTGCATGGAAAAGAGATAAACTCTTGCGCACCAAACTAAGTAACTAATAAGTCAACTAAATAAGAAAAATTTTAAAATTTTTTGATAAAAAACAAACAAGTTAAAGCATACATATCGTATTCGATGGTGTTTACTTCATCAAACGCAATATTATAAAGGAAAAACAACTGAAACGGTCTCGAATATATGGAATAACTTCAGCCAACATTTTAACAGAATATAACAATATTATTAACCGAGTTAATGTTTGAAACAAAATTCTAAAATGTATCAATTATTTAAATGTAAAATCATTTTCCGTTTTAAGGCATACACCGAATCACAAAAGTTAATTAAGTTGTAGCTATTGTTGAAATCACTACACATACATCGTAAAGGGTCATGAAGGGCAAAATTTGAAGTGCACTGGCTATACTTAAAAAGCACAAAATGTCTATATCCTCTTCTTGGGATGTTAAAGTTAAGAGATGAGAGAATAAATTGGGAGTCAATTTCACCACAAAGTAATTTATATAGGAAGGAGACATTAAGCACCATCCTTCTGCTTCTCAGGGAAGGCAGTAAAATTTGTTTAAGGTGGGTTTCATACGAAGGAAGAATAATATCTGGGTTCCAACGATGATGACGTAAAGCAAAAAGTAAAAACTGTTTTTGAACCGATTCTATTGCATCAATGTGGACGTGATATTGAGGGTTCCATACTACGGAAGCATATTCAAGAATAGGTCTTACGAGAGATATATATAGTAATTTAGTTGTGAAGGCATCATTGAATTCTTTCGCCCATCTTTTAATGAAACCAAGAACACCTCTAGCCTTATTTACAGCCAAATTTATGTGGAGATTGAAGCGAAGTTTTGGATCCATAATTACACCAAGATCAACAAAACTATGAACAATTTCTAAATAGATGTTATTTATAGTGTAATTTGTGCTATGAGCAGTTCTACGTGAGAAGGTCATTGATTTACATTTTTTTAAGTTAAGGTTTAATAGGTTGAAGTTACACCAATCCACTTGTCTGTTTAAATCAGATTGTAAAAGGTGTTGTTCGTCGAGTGACTTGTAGGTAAGAAAAAGTTTCACATCGTCAGCATACATTAAGACGTCACAATGTTTAATTGCCGAGGGAAGGTCATTAATAAATAGTAAGAATAAAACCGGTCCAAGATGACTTCCTTGCGGAACACCAGATGTAACCATAATATTTTGTGATAGAGAATTTTTATATAAAACTTTTTGAAAACGTCGCGATAAATAAGATTCTATCCAATTTAGCAATTTTACAGGAAACCCAATTAGCTTAAGTTTATTCAATAGAAGATTATGATTGACGCTGTCAAAAGCTTTGCTAAAGTCCGTATAAATAACGTCAGTCTGTTTTCCCAAAGTGAAACCTTTTATTACACGAGTTGTAAACTCCAAAAGGTTTGTTGAAGTTGATTTACCCTTTAAAAAACCATGCTGAGTGACAGAAATGGAAGATGAAACGGAGTGGGTTAGTTGTTCAGTTATGATTTTCTCAAATAATTTAGGGATTGCGCTTAATTTGGCGATGCCTCGGTAGTTAGTGACATCAATTTTGGAGCCAGATTTATGAAGGGGTATAATATATGAATCTTTCCATATAATGGGAAAATGTCCACTTTGCAGGGATATATTAAATATGTTTGATAGAGGAGCACACAGGTTGCTAGTACATTGCTTTAGAATGCAACTCGGAATTTCATCAGGGCCAGTCGAAAAAGAGCATTTAACTTGACGAAGGTTATGCATAACAATAATTGAGTCTATTACTGGAGTTTCAAAAGAGCTAACTGGAGGTAAATAAGGATGCTCAGAACACATATTAAAAGGTATGTTGGAGTAAGTTGATTTAAAAAAGCTTGCAAACATGTTGGAAATAACATTGTCACAAGACGATTCCTCTTGATTGAATCTCATAAGGGGTGGAAAGTTGGAAGCCTTACGTTTTGAATTAACAAAAGTATAGAAGAGTTTCGGATAATCATTAAATTGAGATTTGATGTTTGCTATATAAGCAGAATAACACTGTTTATTTAATAGCTGGTATCTGCAACGACAAGATGAATAACAAGCAAAGTCAATATTAGAACCAGATTTTTTATATTTTTTAAATAAGCGATTTTTTAAATTTTTTAGTGACTTAAGTTCACGTGTAGCCAGGGTGGACTTAAGGGTTTAGAATTAATTTGCTTTGTTGGGACGCACAATAAGAAGCACCTTTGCAAAGTATCATTAAAAAACTGTACCGAGGTTTCGACGTCATAATATGAATACGGTGGTTTAATAGATAGAATCGGTGCCCAGTCAGTCTGCGAGAGTAAGGTGTTGAGTTTAACATAGTCTGTATTGACATTGTTGTTACTGTTTACGGCGGTGCCAAGGTATGTAAACTTCTTGACAACTTCAAAGTTATATTTGCCTGCTATAACATGGCAGCCTAGATGCCATACTTCCCTATTTGCAGACAGCATATACTTTGTTTTGCCCTCGTTCACCGTCAAACCCACTTTGGCTGATTCCTTTTCGATAGCGGCGAAAGCAGCAGTTACATCTCTCTGGCTAAACGACTGGAGCGATTTCGATGAAATTGTACGAAGATTCTTCTGACCTAGGAGTTCAAGAAAGACTTTTAGAAGTTATAAAAACTTTCGATAGAGGGCGCTTAAAGCAATGAAATTTATATGGCCCAATAACGCCTGAACGACTGGACCGATTTTAAAGAAATTTGGTATGAAAAACGAACCCAAACGAAGATGAATCGAATACTTACTAACAAAACCGAAGTTGAACGAAATCATTCCGAAGGGTTACGAAGATGAACCGAAGGCTAAAGTCCAAAAGCGAAGACGAACTTCACTGAATTTTGATTCGCTGTAACTTTTTTTCCTCCGAATGAAATTTAATAGTTCTTTCGCAAAAGTTTATTAATTTTGTATGATCTTTTATTATCTTAAAAAAAAAATTTAAGTTTTGGGGGTACTGAGGAAATACGACGAAAAATTGAAATATTTGGTCAATGATGAATTACTAGGTAAAAATGTTATCAAAACGGGTTACTGTACTAATTGAGACCTATTCAACGGTATAATTTTTTTCAAGATCGGGTTAAAACTGGCGAAGTTATACAAAAACGACCATTTGGGGCAGATTTTGGGTTCACCAAAAAACAAATTTTTATTTTTCTGTAATCCTCTCAACATAAGCTTTCATATTAGGGACACCTTTGTAGAAAATGGTACCATTTCGATGTACACCTGCCTTTCGTAGGATCCCCTCCATGATGAAATTGATAGATCGCATGATAGCGGGTCGCTTTGTCTGAAACCTCGTTCGATATAAAAGGTTTCGGAGAGGTAATTTCCGACCTTGACGGAGCTGCATGCATTGCTCAACGTCATCTTGCAGAGCCTTATCAACTTTGCAGGTATACAGAACTCAGACATTGTTGCGTACAGGCAATCCCGAATCGGGCTATCGAACGCAGCTTTGTAATCAACAAAGAGATAATGGGTGTCGATTTGGTTTTCGTGGGTTTTCTCCAGGATATGGCGTAGTGTAAAAATCTGATCTATGGTGGACTTGCTAGGACGAAAGCCACACTGATAAGGTCCAATCAGTGTTTTGGTATGCGGCTTCAATCTTTCACACAATACGCTCGAAAGAACCTTGTATGCGATGGAAATAAGACTGATACCTCGGTAGTTGGCGCAGATTGTCGGGTCTCCTTTCTTAAGTATAGGACAAAGGACACTGAGATTCCAATCGTCGGGCATGCTTTCCGCTAGCCATATTTTGCTGATGAGTTGATGCATGCACCTTATCAATTCACCGCCGCCGGTTTTAAACAATTCAGCAGCCAGGCCGTCAGCACCTGCGGCTTTGTTGTTTATGAGTCGCTGGATAGCAACTTTAACCTCGTCATAGCTAGGTGGTGGAATTTCCACTCCATCGTCGTCGATTGGTGGTGTCAGACTGTATTCTCCAAGGGCGGAATTGTTGGTATCGTCGCCTGCAAGTAGATTGGAAAAATGCTGTCTCCATAATTTCAATGCGCGCAGCGTATCTGTAACCAGATCACCATTCTCTTCTCTACAAGTGGATGCTCCGGGTTGGAAACCTCGGGTTAGACGCTTAACCGGCTTGTAGAATTTTCGAGCATCCTGCTTGCCCTGGCATGCCTCAATTTTTTCTCGCTCACGCTTTTCCTGCTCTCTTTTTTGACGTCTGAAACGGCATCTCTCTTCCTTCCTATTATCGCCATAGTTTTCGTGTATGGCTCGCGTTGCAGCTGACTGCAGCGTTTTTTGTAGGCGGCGTATTTTTCTGCTGTCGTGTCGCGACACTCCTGGTCATAACATTGGTGCACATGGAGTGTGATATATGCGCCCAAAGTCGGCAAGCGTCGGCGAGACAAGAGTAAGGTTGGTTGAGCTTAACCGAGAGTTGAGCGGAGTTGGCCTCGGCGGTCCGTTGTGATAGTAGCTGATCGACATCAAGCTTTCGTTGCACACCTGTGCGTACATTCTTCGCATTGCTTAATGGCATTCAGATCTTGGCTGCAACAAGATAATGGTCGGAGTCAATATTGACCCCCCAAAATGTGCGCACATCCAGTATACTTGAAGCGTGCCTTCCGTCGATCACAACATGATCAATTTGGTTTCACGTTTTTTGATCCGGGGACAGCCAGGTTGCCTTTTGGATATCAATGTGTTGGAATCTGGTGGTACTAACTACCATGTTTCGCGCCGCGGCGAAGGCGATTAGTCTAAGACCGTTGTTCGAAGTGGTCTCCTGAAGACTGAACTGACCGACAGTGTAGCCAAAGATGCCTTCTTTTCCGACCTTCGCGTTAAAATCCCCCAGAACTAATTTTACGTCATGGGCCGGGCAGCGATCAAACACGTCCTCTAGGCTCACGTAGAAGGTGTCCTTGACAGCATCGTCCTTTTCCTCCGTCGGGCATGTGCGCAAATAAGACTTATGTGGAAGAATTTAGTCTTGATGCGGATTGTCGCCAGCCTTTCGTTCACAGGTGTGAACCGGGAAACAAGATGGTGTAGTTTCCGACTTGCGACGAATCCGCATCCAAATTCGCGCTTCTCCGCATAGCAGCTGTAGTAGATATCGCAGTCTGCTCTCTTAGAGTAGCCTTGTCCTTTCCATCGCATCTCCTGGATAGCGGTGATGTCAGCCTTTATTTTTTTCGAAGGCTTTCACCAGGTGGACAGTGACACCTTCCCTATAAAGGGTCTGGACATTCCAGGTGCATATCCGTTAATAATTATCTGTTTTTCGTTTGCGGTGGTCGTCAACGTAGTGGGGGTTCATATCCGAGGCTGATTTGGTTTTCATTGGGAAGTTATAATGTGGTTGGGACCCAAACCCTACGCACATTCCATTTTTTAAGGCCTTGTAGAGACCCCTGAAGTTTATAGTCTAGAGGAGATATCGCCGCTCAAATTAGCCGCCAAATTTTATCGGGCGATAGTTTTTGACGTTTCCAGGAGACAGCACGCGGAGGTTTTGAGTCGACTTGAGACGATTTCGACATGGATAATGCTGGCCTCGCCAAGTTTAGGCAATCAGACATGTTGCCAAGTGAAGATCGCCCCCTTGTCTCCCACGTTATCATTTGTCAAAGCTTGTAATATATTATAAACATCGAACACACATACACCTTCCAAAGTTTCTAAATAATTATTTTGCAGAAAATCTCTTTGATAGGATTCCTTGCTCTTAAATGAGATCCAAGTTCCAAAGAGTTGCGTTGCATTTGATCACGTGTCCTTGCACAAGCACTGCAAAATCTTTTTGCATTATATGATTGAACATAGCCAAAAATACTATTCCAACCTAAATTATCTCATACGATTAATCCTAAAATGAAATAAATTTTAACATCTCCGTTTGATGTTTGAATGTCGACACCATTTTCTAGCTCCAGCAACTCATTTAGAAAATGATGAAATTTCATTCCCAAAAGTTTTTTAACTGTCAGAAGAAATAAAAGAACCAGTAAATATAAAATCTAATTAAGACAATAAATATTTTGGCAATGTTGGAAATGTGTAATAACAGGCACAAATCGAGGATACATGAGTTCCAAGAGCATTTTTAATCTGAAAGTCGTCAAAGTATAAATTCTAAGGTATTACAATGTTAGTTGATTTAAAGTTGAGACTTTTGGATTTAAAAATTCCACAATTTGCAAAGTGGCTTCTATTGTTATAATTTTGAATTTGGATTTGATTGTTTATATCAACATCTTATACATTAGGAAGTTCGAAAAATGATTTGAACTGGAACTGAACTTGTTTTGTATAATAAAAGCGTGAGGGTGACTTAATAATTTCATATCTTTTAAAATTTTGAAAAGACGATGCCCCGTCTTTATTTCTTCAAAAGGATGTGTGCAAAAATTAAGTATACTGCCTAAATCTTTTTGAACTTCATCATTACAGTTTTTCGCGTCAATGTCCTTAATCATTTGAAATAGTTGTCGGCAAATTTGTTATCATGCTTTGAATTTCAATAACTTCTTTTCTAGGCATAAACGATTTTGCATACAGCTTAAGTGATAACGTAATAATATATATACCCCGACGCGTACTGCGTAAGGGGTATATTAATATTGTCACGTATATTAATTTTGTATATTCCTGCTCATCATCACCACCTGAGTTGATTTAGCTATGTCCGTCTGTCTGTGGACACGATTACAGCCGTAATTCTAAAGCTATCGAACTGAAATTTGATATATAAGCTTTTTTCTATCAACTAAAATCAAGTTAGAGAATGGGCTAAGTCGATTGAAAGCCACGCCTACCTTCCATACAATCCCAATAATTTAAACTCCATAAAGAAGCAAATAATTCATCTACTAAACTTAAATTCGGCATTTATGGAATCTGCGTCAAAACTGAACTGTGTCAGAAATATGGGCGTCATGCGACCACTGACACGCCCACCTCCCATATAACTCCAAAATTAAAAACTATATAAAGAGGCTTGTGCCAAAGGTACATAAAAAAAATAAGGTTTTTATTAATTTCATATCAAAACTAAAGAAAATGGGGCGTGTTCGAAAAATGGGCGTGACAAACCCACGAACACGCCTACCTCCTTTACAAGCCAAAACTTGAAAACAATACACAAAGGTTTGTCGAAGCTACAAAAATGAAACTAGATATTTATTCATTTTATATAAAAAAACGTGTTAGAAAAATGGGCGTCATCCACCCACTAACACGACCTCGTCCCATACAACTCCAAAATTGAAAAATATATAAAGAGGCTTGTGTCAAAGTTACATAAATAAAATAAGGTATTTATTCGTTTTATATCAAAACTAAAGCGTGTTCGAAAAATGGGCGTAATACACCCACGAACACGCCCACCTCCCATTCAAGCCCAAATTGAAAACTATATACATAGGCTCCTCTTTAAGCTAAAGGAAAAAATTTGATACGTTTGTATTTTATATCAAAACTAAATTGTGGAAGAAAAGTGGGCGTCATCCGCCTACGAACACACCCACCTCCCATACAACCCATAATAATGCAAACTCTATAAATAGGCTTATATTTAAGCTACAGAACTGAATTGGGTTTTTGTGTATTTTATATCAAAATTGATGCGTGTTAGACAAATTCGTCAACCAAATTGAAAAAAATTGATATTGAAGCAAATATCTAATGCTTCAATGAAAGATGAAAATTTAAAAAGAGTTTTGTCGAAATAAATATAGAAGGCTGTTAAATTATATTCACCGAAACCTTCTACTATAATAAAAGGCTGAATAGTAAGACCTATGTTGTAGTATTTGTTGATCAGTTCATCTACCTTCCCTGGGTAGTCATTTATCAATGTAAGACGTATTATGAAGCTCTCCTGGACATCTAAAATAGTAGCTTTTTTCTTATTATTGCCAGTCTTGTCCTTAAATCGGATGGCTGGCGGTAGAATGAAAATAATCACGCCAAAATTGCTGATCTAGCATATGCATACTTTGGAAATGCTTCCAAAAACTTAATTGGTAGCAGCGACTTAAAATCTCTTTGACGTATGCTGTAAGTCTTTTGCCATTAATCAGAAACGGTATCCCAATCCGCACAACCTCTACTCAGCTCCGTTTTCAATGCCAATGATATATATTCATTTATTTCGGAATGAAAGTCGTCGTTTGCTTTCTCAAAAGATTCTTTGGGTTGCTTTTGTCGTTTGCATCTACTATTCGTATACTTGGAGTATAACTTTCCCTTGGATTTTTTTTGCCTTGTCGTGGAATGAAGTAGAAATCCTTAGTAGAGACAATAAATGAGTAAATTCAGTTTGCTTAAACACAGTTATGTATGTATTAAATTACACGATGCGACAGTCTAAAAAACCTGGGAAGAGTAACTCTTTTTCTTGCAGGTCTTGTCCAGTAAAGCAAATTTTGAATTTGAAATTTACCCACAAAATGTTGACTTTTATTTTTTTAAATATTTTTGGTGCAATATTTTGGTATGGTGTGACCCCTCTATTTACGCGTCTTGATAATATTTTCCCCCTTAGAAACGTGTTAAAAGTGTTTATTTTTAGTCCATCTCCCACCGTTTTCTAGATATCCCGCTTTTTCTGTTTTTTTAAATGTTTTTGGTGCAATATTTTAGAATAGTGTGACCTCTATCTATGCGTCTCCATAATATTACCTCCCTTGAAAACATGTAAAAAGTTGTTATTTTAAACAATGGTAAACAAAAGGAATACATTTCGGCAACATATAAGTTAATTTGTTATGTTTAACAATATCTTCCTTTGCCACTATGTGCCAATTAAAACAGTTAGTTGGTTTTTTATTTGGCACTATGTGCCAATGTTTATTAAAACGAAACCGTAGAAGAACTAACTTAAACAACCCAAAATAAACTTATAATATCTTACTATACTTGTTGCTCCATAATATTACCTCCCTTGAAAACATGTAAAAAGTTGTTATTTTAAACAATGGTAAACAAAAGGAATACATTTCGGCAACATATAAGTTAATTTGTTATGTTTAACAATATCTTCCTTTGGCACTATGTGCCAATTAAAACAGTTAGTTGGTTTTTTATTTGGCACTATGTGCCAATGTTTATTAAAACGAAACCGTAGAAGAACTAACTTAAAGAACCCAAAATAAACTTATAATATCTTACTATACTTGTTGCTTCAGCTGCGCTACTGTTGCTGATGTTGTTGTTGTCTTGTTTTTGTTCCTTTAGTAGTTGTTGCTATTGTATTGGCTGCATGCTGTTGTTGTTGTTGTTGTTGTACTTTTAGCTGCACTATAGTGACTGCTGCTACTGCTCTAACATTGACCGCACTGCTGTTGATATTGACTTTGTTGTTGTTGTTGTACTGATTGAATCTGCCGTTGCAGTGCTGTCGTTATTTTGGCTTGCTGCTGTTTTATTTTGCTGGCTCAGCGTTTGGCTAATGTGGGAATGGAGTGTGCGACAAAATTGATAAATTGTCACGTACTATCTTCATATTACAACTGGAGCGGATACGTGTGTTAACTTCTCCCCCTGTTAAGAGGAGCCGTCCCCGGTTTCCTTTAAAACTCTTTCTAGGGCTATGACGTTGTTAATCTTATTGCGACGTCTTGTGATTAACAAAACAAAAATTGTTAGCCATTGCGTAGATTGTTGATGGATTAGTTCTTTCAGGCTGGCAATATGACCAATGTTTTTTATATTAACCTCATGTAAGTACGGAAGTGATAACAGCGTAACGTGGTCCGTGATATTGACAAATTTAACTGATGCGGGTTGTGGGTGTGAATGACTGATTTTCTTCCAATTCGTAAAGGTTGTTCCGTTTATGGTTATTTCGCTTTCGAAGGTAACAAGAAGGGTTCCATGCATCAAAATTGCTGGATTATTTTCTTCCTGTATCTCTGCTGTCTGATCATTCACAATTACTAGTCCATCATCGATTTCTTCGACTGGTGTAATATGGTATGCCGAAGTGGTCTTGCATGTTGCAAAATTATTGTTCAGTAATTGCTGCACGCAGGAGTTTCCTTTGAGAGGTTGACAGAACGTCATTGTGGCTGCATCTCTGCAATTTTCGAGCGGTTCATGTACTATTTTGCAGTTGGCAACGGTATTTGTTTCTAACAGCAAGATTTTATTGTTACGTACTACGGGCAATATCTTAATTCTACTGCATATTTCTTCAATTTTTGGATACTTAATTACAAAATGGATACTATTACTGTCTTGGAATATTTTCTGTTTTGATATACTAAAAATATAAAATACAAGAATATTATCTTATTTTACTTTTATGGACCTTTTTACCCTCAATCAATAAAGTAGTTCCTAAGTCTTTTTCGACTACTTTTTCAATATAGAGTTTTGTGAATTTATTCCCTATTCTTCTATTCGTTTTAACATAAACCTTGTCACCTGGTTCGAACTGTCTAGTTTCTTTCCTAGAATTTAGTCGTTGCAACTCTACGTGTTGTGCTATAGCTATTCTTGATTCGATTTCTTTTCGCAGAGCTTCAGGCATAGAATGGATAATATCTATCGGTCGTTTTTTTGTGGTAGAATGAATTGTTCTATTGTACTTCGCCGTAGCAAGTAAAATTAAGTCAATCGTGTCATTGATACCTTGTGTTAATTTTGTACATCTGGCTATTTCTGAAAGCGTACTATGGAATCGCTCAACCTGTCCGTTTGTAGTGCTATGATGTGGAGGTGTTGTAAATATGTTTATCCCAAAATGGTCCCTTACTAGCGAGCTAATTGTATGTGAATTAAAAGATTTTTCATTGTCACAAACAATTGTTTTGGTGTTTTTGAAAAAATTTAAAATTTGTAATATAGGTTCTTTAATGTCTACTATTGATCTGGAATGTATTGCTGAAACTACGGCAAATTTTGAGAATTTATCAACACAAGTCATGCCATGTTCTGTTGTGACTCATTCGTCACAAGCGAAGTTGAGTTGTTTTTATATTATAAACTACAAATACTGACCTACCTCAATAATAATGAAGCGATCAGCGTTTTTGTAATGCTTGCCAGTTTAAGTTGACGGTCAAGCACCCAACAATTAAAAAGTGCAACGGTCAGCTTAAAATAGCAATTAAGCACGGGCCAGCTACTTGAGCTGCGCTTCTGTTAACATAGCTCGAAAATGATCGCGGAAGTAAATGAACTCTTGTGGGTTGAATTGCAATGTAGTATGTATGTTTTTAGGTTAATAAAACCGCTGTTGTTGAAAATATGTGTGTCGAAATATAACACGCGGAAATAAGCCAATTCGTGGTGCCAACGATGTCAAATATCTAGGTGACCAAACGAAGAATGTATATTTGTAAATAATATAATATGTATGTTTGTATATTTAAGTAAGTTTGTATATATAATCGTTTACAAATCTTAAACTGAAATGTGTGAATTTGATCTGATCAATGAAACATATACTTATACAAGTCTTAAATCGAAAGTGAAACATAAATGTGAATCTTGAAATTGCTAATGTTGAAGAAGAGGGTGCTCACACCTAATTCTCGTTATCTGAGCTAATTGCTTTAAATCTTATAAACATTATGGCGCAGCCGGTAGTCCTTTTTAAAAAAGGGTTGTCCCTTTTAAAAAAGGATAGTGATTCGAACTCGGTTACCCGTGTTCAAATAAATAAATAAATAATAATAACTTCCCAAAGATTCTGCGATTCCGTAGCCAATTCCTTGTAGTTGACCGGACCCTCCAGAATATAATTAAAAAGGTTTAAAACCAGTAAAATAAAAATTTGTAAATTAGATTACAGAATATAATTCACAGAGAAACTATATTATAGGGTGAGAGTTGTTGTTGAACACAGAAAATTTTAAAGGCAACGAAAAGATAATGAAATCATAATAAAAAAAAAAAAAAAAAAAAAAATCAGAATGAACATATGCGAGATAGCGAAAATATTATCGGAGCTTGTGCCTCTATTTTCAGGAGCAGACTCCAGTGAGCTACATGAGGAAGTGTATAAGTTTATACTTGGGACAGAATTAGCTTTCCAAGTGGTAGGACAATCGAATTTAGAAAAATTTATTCAATGTGTGAAACTAAGACTTTATGGAGATGCTTTCAAATTAGTAAGACCAAGACAATTTAATAATCTGAATGAATTATTAATACTTATAAAGAAAACGTATTTGGAAAGAAAAGAATTAGATGTAGTATGGCAGGAAATACAGAAGACATTACAACAACCTGGTGAAGAAATACGAAAATATGCAAGACGGTTAAGTGCTCTAAAAACAACAGCAGAAGATATAATAAATAACGAATACAAAGACGGTGTGTCCGCACTTTTAAGTGAATTAAATAAAACTGTGATTACAACTTTCAGAGTAGGTCTGCAGGATTCAACTCTGAGAATATATATGCTAAGCGTTAATACAGGAACATTTGAGAGTGTAGTGGAAGAAGCGATAAGTGCATTTGGGCTTATCGAAAGAAGGAAAAATACGAGACCAAATCAAAGGGCATTTGGTATAAATTTCAGTAAAAATGATGTGGCATGTAGGTTGGCTGATCATGAGGTTGAAGCAGGTCATAGGCCTTACTCATCATCAGAGAACCTGCCAGGAATTCAAATAACAAGAAATTATGAGAATATAAGGTCTAGAAATGTTAACTTAACATGTTCATTTTGTAGTAGAATAGGGCACACAAGAGATGAGTGCTACGAAGTAAAAAATCAAGTTTATTGTCAGAAGTGTAGACATTATGGTCACGAATATAATTTAAACTGTTCGGCTAGCAGAAATATGAATAATAATGAAATAAAGGGAAATCAAAACAGTTATGACAGAAGTCAGAATAATTATAACATAAATCAAAAGAGCAATGGTAACATGATGCAAGAATCAAACAAATATGAGGTTAAATATAAATGGTGTGCAAGATTCGGACCCAAAATGCAGGATTGTGATGCAAAGAGAGAATACGATTCGAAACAGGGAAACTATTGAGGGCCCAGCCAAGGCCAATGAGCTGGGAACCCAAAAAATTAAGGAAAACTGGGCCAAGTAGGGTAGTCACAGATGATTTCACGTCAAAAAAGATTGTAAACATCTGTACACCAAGGAAAATGGGGAACAAAATACCAGAAAATCGTACATCGGTAGATAAGACTAAAGTTTTGGTAACTAATGAAATAACAGAAAGCACCTCGACAGAAGATAGTACGTCAGAAGATAAGGCTAATTTTTTATTTAACAATTTTTATTCAAACATCGAAGAATTGATGGTAACAGAGCAAGAAAAAATAGTGGAGGAAGATTTAATGTCGCAAAAGATAGTAAACATCCTCACCACTGAGTCAAAGATGGAAGTATCAACAGATAGGGATACAGTAGGAAAAGAAGCTATATTAAGTAGTTCTCAGGAAAGAGATAAAGATTTAGCAAACTCGTTACACAATAAGAATTTTACGTTTCAAAATAGGAACGAACAAGGTAGGAGTTTTGGTTTTCGCAAAGTCAATGATGTGTTCATAGAAATTCCCTGTAAGGATTCTATAGAAGGACGACTCATTTTACTTGTGGATACCGGGGCTGAAGCCAGTTTAGTTAAACAGAATGCATTAAAGAAAAATTTGAATAAAGATACAAGGGAAATTAAACATTTGAGTGGAGCATTTGGGGGTTTTGTAGATACATTGGGGTCTGTAGAGATCCAACACGATAAGATAAAGAACTTAAGTTTTAAGTTACACGTAGTGGCACTAGAACAAGGGTTGCCTGCAGATGGTATTTTAGGTCGGGATAGTTTGTGGAATAATTCAGTTATAGATGCGATTAATAAGACGTTAACAGTCTATGGTAAACACATGGAGACTAGGGTGGAATTACCGCTAAAACAAATAAACGAGATTAGTTCTTTAAGCTACAATAAAGAGATAAGTGTTAAAGCAAGAACAATACAAACGGTTAAAATTCCGATAAAAACAAATATTTCAGTTGTTGTAATCCATAAACAAGAGATTATGCCGGGGGTTTATTTAGGTGAAACGTTAGCAAATGTGAAGAATAAAATGGCATATGCAACAGTGCTAAATGCGAATAAGGATGACTGTGACATACCTAAAGATTTTAGACCAAATTTTTCAAATTTTAAAGAGTTCATAGTGAATGCGAGCTCGTCGTATAGTGCAAGGGAAGTAGACGTAAGAGAAAGGGTTAATAGATTGATAGAAACAGTTAAATTCGACAAAAGTTTAAACACTGAAGAAAGAGCATCAATAGAAAATTTAGTAACGTCTTTTCATGATATTTTCTTGCTTGAAGGAGATAAATTGTCATGCACCTCTGTTTTAAAACATGAAATTCAAATGCAAAGAGATCAAGCACCAATTAATCAAAGACAGTACAGGTTACCACAAATGCATAGAGAGGAGATACAAAGACAAGTAGAAAAACTTTTAGATGATGACATAATCAGGCCAAGCAAGTCCCCGTGGAATTCACCAATGTTGCTTGTTCCAAAGAAAGCCGGGGAAGACGGACAGAAAAAGTGGAGATTAGTTATTGATTTTAGAAAAGTAAACGATGCCACAATCAAACAAGTTTTCCCTATTCCTCGAATTGACGAAATTCTGGATCAGTTAGGTCATTGTAGATATTTTTCAACACTAGATCTAGCTAGTGGCTATCATCAAGTTTTAGTGAATAGCAAGGATAAGGAAAAGACAGCTTTTAGTACGTCGTTAGGTCATTATGAGTTTAATAGAATGCCGTTTGGACTAACTGGAGCTCCAGCTACATTCCAAAGGCTTATGAATCACATACTTACAGGACAACAAGGGATAGATTGTTTTGTATATTTAGACGATATTGTAATCTATGGTAAAAATTTACAGCAACATGAGGAAAGACTTGGAAGAGTTTTTCAGAAATTGAGGGAGAATTGTTTAAAGTTAAACACAGAGAAATGCCAATTTTTACGTCGTGAGATAGCATATTTAGGGCATAAATGTTCGGAAATGGGAGCTTTGCCAGATCCACAAAAACTGGAATGTGTGAAAAATATACCAGTTCCGAGAAATAGAAAGGAAGTTCAGGCTTTTTTAGGTTTAGTAAATTACTATAGAAAATTTATAAAAAATATGTCACAAATCGTGTTACCAATAAATAATTTGCTTAAAAAGGACGTAAAGTTTCAATGGACAGATAACTGTCAGCAAGCTTTCCAGACGTTGAAGGAAGCAGTTACCTCGTCTCCAGTTTTAGCTTATCCAGATTTTGAAAAACCTTTCTTATTAACTACAGACGCAAGTGGAGAGGCACTAGGTGCGGTTTTATCGCAAGGCAAAGTTGGCGAGGATAGGCCAATTGCATTCGCGAGTAGGGCATTAAATAGCGCAGAAAAACGCTATTCGACAATAGAAAAAGAATTTTTAGCAATTGTTTGGGCAACGAAAAATTTTAGGGCTTATCTATTAGGAAGGCCTTTTAAGATATATACGGATCATCAACCATTGAGGGGAATAGCAAATCTGAAAGACCAAACATCGCGTTTAGCACGATTCCGGCACAAACTTTCAGAATACGAGTATGAAATTATATATAAACCAGGTAAACGAAATTTAAATGCGGATGCGCTTAGTAGGATACCCCAACAAGAGCAGGATATAGTAATAGTTCAAACAAGGTCAAAGGCTAAAGAACAAGAAAAGAAAATTGAAACGGAAGAAACTGCAGAGAAATCTAGTGAACAATATGATGAGGTGTTAGACCAACAGAATAAAGAAATAGTAATTCTTACCGATCCAAAAGACATTAAAAGAATTTTGAGAGATTTTCACGATCTACCACTAGGTGGACACCAAGGAGCTTTAAAAACCTATTTCAGAATACGGCAAGAATATAAATGGAAAGGGATGCAAAAGCAAATCAAGGAATATGTTAAGAAATGTCAAAAATGCCAGGTTAATAAATGTTCTAAATTAACAAAAATGCCCATGGTGTTAACAGATACACCGAAGCGTCCATTTGATAAAGTTTACATGGATATAGTGAGTATCCTACCAGAGACTGTGTCAGGAAATAAATACATACTTACTTTTCAAGATGATTTTTCGAAATACATGGCATGTGTCGCAATACCAGATGCTGAAGCTAGTACAGTATCAAAAGCGTTCTTCGACGAAATTATAACTCGTCACAATACTCCAAAAGTTCTGATTACCGATAACGGTTCAAATTTTGTATTAAGAAATTACACATAACTCCATACCACCCACAGGCTAATGGCTCATTGGAAAGAAGCCATCGTCCATTAGCAGAATACTTACGAAGTTTTGCAAAAGAAGATGGGTCAAATTGGGACCAGTGGTTAACATCTGCCATGCATGTGCACAATAACACACCGCACATGAGCACCAAACAAACTCCGTTCAAAACTTTATATGGGTTTAATTCAGAAATGCCAACTAATCTCAAGCGTAAATGTAGTCCGGTGTACAACACCGAAGATCCTTCAAAAATCCTTAAATACCAAATCCAAAGAACTCACGAACTAGTGAGACAGAACCAGGAGCGAGCAAAAGAATTATCAAAAATACAGTATGATAACTCTTTAAATCCTGTAGAATTTAAAATTGGTGACAAAGTACTGATGAAAAATCAGGCTAGAAAAAATAAATTTTCACCAATATGGATAGGCCCATATGAGGTTATAGCAATAAAAAGTCCGGTTACCACTGAGATTTTAATAAAAGGAAAAGCTAAGAAAATACATAATAATTTACTGAAGTTGTTTCACAGTAATTAAATTATGTTATAAAAATAAAAATTAAATTAAATTAAAATTAGAATTACATTAAAAAATTCAATCAAACATTAAATTAAACCAAAAATATGAAAATAAAATCAAACGAAACTAAATAAGTTTCATTAAACAGAGATATTGAATTTTTTTTTGAGATGAAAAAAAAAAAAAAAATTTTTTTTTAAATTCGTTGAGATAAAGGTATTCATTAATTTTTTTTAATTAAACAAAGGCATTTGAAAATTAAATTTTTAATTTTTGAAAAGAAGTTTTCAAACATTAAATGTAAGAGATATTTAAGAAATTAAATTAAAATTATACATGAGAAAAATCACAAATTTAATTTACTATACTATTTACGATAAGATTTTTATAAAAATCAAAACTACACATTTATTACACGAAACTTTTCCGTATCAATAATCGTGGTCCTAGTTCTGGTTCGAGTTGGCGGTAGCAGCAATAAAACTGAGTCGATCAGGTGGCCAACGCTTTACAAGAGAAAGGAGCTATTCTGACGAAGTTCGAGGCCTCAGTCGTTAAAAAGTATCAAAGGCTAAGTAATGAAGCAAAACATGTTTCAAGTAAAACATATAAGAAAGCAGTTAAAAAAAGAAAAAATACAACAAGAAAATATACAGGCTTTTAAATGTTTGTGGAAGGTTACAAAGTGTTATTAAAAATTTGAAATTGCAGCGACAGATTGTATACACAACGAATCAAACAAGTTTCCATTTAAACGAGAAAATCAATTAAGTCGTAAGATTTCTTTATGATTGAAAGGCTTACAAGTACAACGATTAAAAATGAATTCGGATATGCATAATTTGTTATTACAAAATGCATTCTGGTTTAAGAAAACCACGAAAGTACGTCTATAATGTGAAATACCCGCATTTAGTTCATACCTTTCTAGGAAAACGCTTAACCAGAACGAAACCAAAGTGTTTGATAAATATAAAGAGTCGCTTCCCAATTAACAATACTAGCAAACATAGCTTGTCAAAACTAAAAGCAAACTTTAATATAAACTAACGAAAATATGAACAACACAAAACACGAAATAAAAACGAAATTTGGCATATTTTTCGTAACTTCAAGACTTCACCAACTTCAAGACTTCACAAGAAGTTAAGTAGTTTAAATACTTCAATAGAGAAGAAAAGGGGTGACATATACTTGTCACTAACGGTTATCAATGATCATCATAAAACAGATCATCAGCAGAGTCCTCATAATAATGCCAGGAAGAAGAACAACTTTATCGAAAATCAAAAAACTAATCATCAAAATTACTAGGACCCACGAACAAATACACATAAATAAAGTAAAGAATATTAGATGGCTTATACAAAACTTATTTAGCACACAATATTACTAAACAATGTAAACATGCAAGGAATTTTAAAAAATTAACTGTAAAATGATGCCTGTCTCTTTTCACATATAAGTACTTTAAGATTGAAGAAAATTAAACCTCTTCAACGTAAAAATTTTCTTTCAGATGGGGGAAGGAAACCTACAATAACTTTGTTACGTAATAATCAAAAATCCCAAATTTAAGAGAAAATACACAACAAATAAATAGAAAAGAGTGTAAAAAAATAAGAAAAATAAATGTTTAAAAGGAAAATATAAGATACAAATTGCTATTAAGAAATATTTTTATTAAAAACAAAATTAAGAGAATTATTATTATAAGACAAATTCAAAAGAAAAAAAAAAACACTGCATATAAAACTGCATATAAAATTCAAAGAAATCTTTATTCGAAAAAAGTTATTAAATATTAATGTTTTAATGATTAAAATGAACCTTATATACATACATAATGCAAAATTAATTCTGATAAATTCATGTGACGAAAAATTATTGCTAAATGAATAGAATAATTTTTCTTTGTCAGAGGGGGGAGGAATGTTGTGACTCATTCGTCACAAGCGAAGTTGAGTTGTTTTTATATTATAAACTACAAATACTGACCTACCTCAATAATAATGAAGCGATCAGCGTTTTTGTAATGCTTGCCAGTTTAAGTTGACGGTCAAGCACCCAACAATTAAAAAGTGCAACGGTCAGCTTAAAATAGCAATTAAGCACGGGCCAGCTACTTGAGCTGCGCTTCTGTTAACAAAGCTCGAAAATGATCGCGGAAGTAAATGAACTCTTGTGGGTTGAATTGCAATGTAGTATGTATGTTTTTAGGTTAATAAAACCGCTGTTGTTGAAAATATGTGTGTCGAAATATAACACGCGGAAATAAGCCAATTCGTGGTGCCAACGATGTCAAATATCTAGGTGACCAAACGAAGAATGTATATTTGTAAATAATATAATATGTATGTTTGTATATTTAAGTAAGTTTGTATATTTAACCGTTTATAAATCTTAAACTACAAACTTTACTATAAATAAGAGTAAAATTAATAAAGACAAAAAGAGTGTTAATTAACCAATAAAGAAGTGCAGTTTAATTTTAAACTTTCAGGTTACACCGATAAAGGAAAGGATTATTTGGTGAGTATAAATGTAACGATGTAAAAGTAAATATTTAACATTACACAACAGAGTTGTGTGGGTTCGACAGAGAACTCCACACAACAGTTCACACAGAGAGTTTAGTTTGCGTTTCCAGTACAAAGTTGCGTTTTCCCCTTAAACACAATTTAAACGCTGGCGTTTCCAGTACAATTTTGCAGGAGAAAACGCAACTAAACTCAACTTGCTTCCTACGTTTACCAAAACTTAATTTGATACATGCCTAAAAGTATGCTAGTGTTTGATAAAAACATTCGTTCAGTTAGATTTTAGCTGTGTTCGATTCGATTGATCGATAAAAAATGCCAACAACAGCTGATCCTCAATTGTGCAAGTTTCTATTTGTATTTTATCATTAACAAAAATAAGCCAAAAAAACAAATAAAAGAACTTGGGAAAGTTTAGAAGATGAGGATTTCTCATCAGTCAGTCAGTATGGGCCGTAAAAAGCTGAGTTTTGAGCGAAATTTCAAAATTGGCGATCACTTCAATCCACCGTAAACTCAATTCTGCCGACGCATCTCTGTGTGAACAGCTGCATTTAAACTCAAACGAAACGCAAACTAAACTCTCTGTGTGAACATGGCATTAGAAAGTGTTGATTGTCAGTAGAGTAGATGTCGATGTGCAAAATTTCTCTTACGCATGTCAGGGAAATAATAGTCGTCTAGAACTTGTTTAAGGTTTTCTTGCGCCGAACGATGGGCTCTATTGTGCTCCGTTTGCAAGATTTCCTTTTGGTCATTTTTATTAAAGATATCTGTCACCTGCTTTGCTGCACGTAGGAATTTAACAGCAGGGAACATTGAAATAATTTTATCCTGAATCTTGGCCAAGGCAGGTAGGTCACACAATACTCCGTTGACTACGTTGGGATTGACACATAATCTGAAAGTCTTCAAAAGATTATCTATACTGGAAAAAACAATACGATGTCTAACTTGGGATTTGAAAAGTATTTTTGAGGTATTTGTTTCTGTATTTCCTTCTTCCAGGATAAGCTGATTTCTGAAACAGTTTATGGGATTCTCACCCGTGGGAATTGTTTTTGTCAGTGATTCTTCACTGTGGACTGTTTTTGATGAACTACTAGAGTTTTCTAAATCATTGATATGTTGTCTGGACAAGGCGTCGGCTACAATGTTTGCCCTACCAGGTTTATAAAAGAATTTGGGTGCAAATTCCTCTACAAACGCTCTCCACCTTTGCAATTTTGAGTTAGGATTTTTGTCTGATATAGCGAACGTGAGAGGCTGATGATCAGTAAAAATACTCAACTGTTTAACACCATAAAGATAATTTCTGAGCTTCTGCAAAGCCCAAACTATTGCGAGTAGTTCACGTTCATTGGTTGCGTAATTCTTTCAGTCGAAGAGAGAGTCCTGGAAATCATAGTTATAGGCCGTCCCTCTTGAAAGAGAACTGCACCTAACGCATGTGACGATGCATCGGTGGTTAGTTCGAATGGTTTTTCGAAATCAGGATAAAGTAAAAGTACGTCTTCTGACGCCAGAATTTCCTTTATCTTGCTAAAGGCTCTCTGTGCCTCTTCGTCGAACTCTATTCGAACGTTTTTTGATTGATTAGCACTAATGTTTCCATTTTCGCCCCGCAAGTATCTTGTAAGCGGTTTTGCAATCAACGCATAGTCCCTGATGAATCGTCTGTAGTAACCGGACAATCCAAGAAATGATCTTAAACCTCGGAGTGTTTTGGGAACCTCGTAATTAATGATATCTTTTACTTTGTCCGGGCAGGTTTTCAGCCCGTTCTTAGAAACAATGAAGCCAAGAAATTCCACCTCTTCTTTGAAAAATTTTGTTTTTTCCAGTGAAACCCTCATATTAGCTTCAAAAAGTTTCTTTAAGATACGCCTTATATCATTCTTATGTTGTTCATAGCTAGAGGAGAATATAATTACATCATCTATGTAAACGTGACAAGCTTTGCCTATCTCGTCCCTAAGAATGTCGTCAATTGCTCGCTGAAAAATGCTGGGCGCATTTTTTAGTCCAAATGGGAGTCTACAGAACTCGTACTTGTCGTTATTAACAGAAAAAGCTGTTTTTTCTCTGTCACACTCAGCAAGATTTATCTGGTGGAAGCCAGATTTAGTATCCGGAATCGGGTACCTATCGCTTGTTGTTTTTTCATTGAGCTTCCTAAAGTCAATGACCAAACGCATTTTACGTTTTCCTGTTTCAGTGGTTCCTTTCTTGCCTACGACCCAGATTGGATTGTTATACGGGGAGCGAGAAGGCCTAATGATACCGTCTCGTAATAGTTCGGAAATTTCTTTATTCACAAACTCGTATGCGGCTATTGGATAAGGATAGGACTTGGAGTAAACTGGTTGGTCATCGTTTGTTCGGATTGTTGCTACGATATTGGTATTATAGGGCAAGGCTTCATTTGGATCTGCAAAAACTCCTGCCTCTACTTTAATAATGACAGAGATTATTAAAGTAGCATATCGCTCTGGCATATCGCCGTTTTCGTCAGCGTCTTCGCCTTCGTAATCTTCAGGGAAGTAGAGGTTTTTGGCAACATAAAACCCAGGTATATCATTGTCATCACGTTCGCGCTGCCTCAAATGGTTTACACGTTGAAGCTTATTGGCTGGCAATCTATCACTCTCATTAGGTCTTTTTGTTGGTCGGATAGTTTGAGGATTAGGGCTAAGGAAAGGATTTCTATTGATATTAAGGTTTGGTGCAGTGTTGCGAAAAAGTCCCTCTGGCTTATTATGCCTAAAACGGGATGACGTTGGGTCTACATCCATAGCAATAGGTTTTGGGTGACGGGCCTGAAATGGTTGTGGTTGGGAGCGGCGGTAGTGCGCAGAATTCGAGAACCCGTAGTGATGCGTTTGTTGATCCCTATTTCTATTAAACGATGTTGCAAACACGTATCGAGCTTGGTTGAACTCGAGCTCTTGGGCCAACGCTAGTGCCGAAGGCATATCTATTGGCTTAGATGAAAACAAGATATCGCCCATTGGTTTGCGAAGCCCTGAAATAAATGTTCTAAGCGCGTCTTTACTATACTTTCCACAAAGAGATTTAATGAGACCATTGTCATTTTCATGAGTCATAATCACTTTATTGATTATGAGCGTGAGCTTGCGCTCAATTTCGTCATAGAATTGACAAATGGTTTGCCCACCCTGCCTTAACGTAGACATTTCTTGCTCTAGAATGTAAATCGGTTTTTTATCGGCGTAAGTGAAATCCAGGCGCGCAATAATGGCCTTAAAATTGAGCACCGTATTGAAGGAAGAAAGTACCAAATCGGCAGGTCCGGTAATTTTATTACGAATAATAGCCACTGCCTGGTAATGTCTTGAGGTACCAAAAAATGGCTTAAACAA
The DNA here is from genome assembly GCA_958299015.1 of Tetanocera ferruginea. Classification (NCBI taxonomy): domain Eukaryota; kingdom Metazoa; phylum Arthropoda; class Insecta; order Diptera; family Sciomyzidae; genus Tetanocera; species Tetanocera ferruginea. The sequence goes on along the minus strand of OY282641.1, from coordinate 83,024,942 downwards.
CTTGTATGCTGCAAACACGGCTTGTCGCCATGAAATGTACCGAACTTGTTCACCGCTGAACTCAGGCAGTGATTTAATTAAATCTAAAGTTTCTTCACAATGTGGAGCGTCCGGGGTAATGGTTACCTCTTCATACTCTTCGACCTGAGCTGGGGTCTCTATTGCGGAAAGTCTAGATGTCAGTTCGTCGACTGTAGCCTGGAAGTCCTGTTTTACCTGCCTAGTTTCCGCTGCAATAGCAGTGTTTAGCAGCGCCTGAAGTGTTTGTACGTCCATCATAGAATTTGTAAATTTAAAATTGAGGATAGTATGAATCTATATATTTCTCTAAATAATTATAACAAGGAATTTTACAAAATAATTATTAACTAATCTTACAATACGAGCAGCTTCATGAAGTTCATCTTGATGTAAAGTTGTTTGGTGGTGTGAGTACGTGAAGCTGGATTTAGATCTACAGTTGTTTTTATCTTGCTTGTGGCAGGAGCTCTTTGGCTTGGTTCTAAGCTCTTTTTTATTTAGTTTCACATTAAAGTTAGTCTTTTAGTTGTTCTTTATTGCTTTATGAAACTGATTTAATTGGGTTTCGAATTCTTTTGTTTAATTAAAGTTGCACTTTTCCTTTGTCCTTTATTGCTGTTATAGTGTCTGGAGGGTCCCCCTTTCGGTGGTGAATCGCAGACTTATTTTGTTCAGGATATTATGTTCCAGATTTTAAAAAAATAAAAATTTTATTTTTGTATTTTTATAGCCTGGAGGGTCCCCCTTTCGGTGGTGAATCGCAGGCTTTATTTTTTTTTTAAAAAAATTCTAAATTTTTACAAATATTGTTTAAATTTTCAGTTATTTTCACTGTTTTAAAGTTTATTTTTTCAGTTTTTTATTAAAATTTTCACAGTTTTTTTCCACTGTTTCAAACTATTGAGTTTTTATTAAAAATTTCACTGTTTAGTTTTTATTTCAATTTTTTACTTGTTCAAAGTTTTTCAGTTTTTATTTAAATTTTCAGTTATTTTCACTGTTTTAAAGTTTATTTAAATTTTCAATTTTTTATTAAAATTCTGTGAATTTTTTCCTTTTATAAGAACATTTTTTGTGGCCCCACGTTGGGCGCCAGTTAATTTGTTATGTTTAACAATATCTTCCTTTGGCACTATGTGCCAATTAAAACAGTTAGTTGGTTTTTTATTTGGCACTATGTGCCAATGTTTATTAAAACGAAACCGTAGAAGAACTAACTTAAACAACCCAAAAAACTTATAATATCTTACTATACTTGTTGCTTCAGCTGCGCTACTGTTGCTGATATTGTTGTTGTCTTGTTTTTGTTCCTTTAGTAGTTGTTGCTATTGTATTGGCTGCATGCTGTTGTTGTTGTTGTTGTTGTTGTTGTTGTACTTTTAGCTGCACTATAGTGACTGCTGCTACTGCTCTAAAATTGACCGCACTGCTGTTGATATTGACTTTGTTGTTGTTGTTGTACTGGTTGAATCTGCCGTTGCAGCGCTGTCGTTATTTTGGCTTGCTGCTGTTCTATTTTGCTGGCTCAGCGTTTGGCTAATGTGGGAATGGAGTGTGCGACAAAATTGACAAATTGTCACGTACTATCTTCATATTACAACTGGAGCGGATACGTGTGTTAACTTATACGCGCGCTTAAGAACGCAAAACAGGTTTTTTAACCGTAAGTCAAGGTTTCGGGGCGTTTGAAAAATTTCAAAATCATATTTTTGTTTTACTTGATAAGTCCTATGCGAAAAATAGTTTGACTTACCAGGTATTTTAATATGATTCCATTTTGTTTCCCTGTGTTATTACCTTGATAGCTCTCTCACTAGGAAAGACTGAAATAATTTCCTCGACTTTTGTTGCATTTCCTTTTGCTGATTCTATCAGTAGTTGGGAAATATTCTATAAATATTGAGGTTGAATTTATTAATATTGTGATCTATAACAATTGCGTTAAAGTTTTCTTGTCGTGTGTTTATAATCCGTATCGTAATTGTTGTCTGGATGAACTGTTTACCTCTTTGTCAAACTGTGCTATTGATCACGACCATTTTGTTATGTGTGGGGATTTCAATATTAATATGTTATCCAAAGACAACGTCGCTTGCCATTTTGTTGATAAACTTACTGAAGTTGGTCTTCAAACAGTAAATAATAGCATGCCCACTCGCTTCGCAAATAATGCATCTCCGAGTCTTTTAGATCTACTTGTTGTTTCAGATGTCTCTTCTGTTTTGTTATTTGACCAAATTTCCTTTATTTCCGACCATGATCTTCTTTTTTTGTACTATAAATGTAAATCTTTCTACTGTTGCCACTGATAAAACTATCACATTTCGGGATTATAAATCTTTAGATTTCAGGTCTCTGTTTTTCTACTTGTCTATAATTGATTGGTCAGAATGCTGGACTCTTAGCTCAGTTAATAACAAGCTTAACTTTTTTATAAATAAAATTCTTGCATTGTTTGATGTACATGTTCCGGTTATTACTCGGCGTGATTCTAGCAGATGTTGTCCGTGGTTTAACAGTAATGTCAGGTCAGCCATTAAAACTCGGAATAGAATCTACAACCGTTGGAAAAGAAATCCCACAACATCTAATTGGGAGGAGTACAAAAGAGCAAGAAATGAAGCTAACTCATCTGCTAAATTATCTAAACGCCATTTTTTTATGAACAAGTTAGATTCATCATTGCCCTCAAAAAAGCTTTGGAACAATTTAAGACAGGCTGGGGTATGCAGTGTTAAGCCTGATGATTGCGACGTTGATACTGATATTCTAAATGATTATTTCATTGGTTGTTCAGGGTCTTCTGATACTTTGTCGACTTATATTCCATGTACTTTACCTTCAGTAAGTTTGTTTAGTTTTGAGTTTGCTGCTGTTAGTGAGAGTGACGTTGCTCGTTGTGTTAACAAAATAAAATCAAATGCCGTGGGTGAAGACGGAATACCTATTAAATTCATAAAAATTATTCTACCGCATATTTTGAGCCCTTTAACCCACATTCTAAATCACTGCTTTACAAGTTCTTGCTTCCCTGAAGTTTGGAAAGTAGCGACAATTGTTCCCATTGCAAAAAAGTCCAATGCCCGTGACCCATCTGACTTTCGGCCTATTAGTTTGCTATCATCATTATCTAAAGTACTTGAGTCTCTCATGGCGTTACAAATCTCAGAGCACATTAAAAAATATGACCTCATGTCTCCACTTCAGTCTGGCTTTCGACCTGGTCACAGTTGCGCTACAGCAGTATTAAAGATTTTAGATGACATAAGGTTGACATATGACTTAGGGCATATAAATTTACTCTGCCTCTTGGATTTCTCCAAGGCATTTGACTCTGTTGACCATTCTCTTTTGTGTCAGAAACTGGTAAATAACCTTAATTTTTCTGGCACGGCTGTCCGTCTGTTATACGATTACTTAGTTGGAAGGTCTCAACGTGTAAGGGTGGGTAATAGTCTGTCTGCTTTCCGTAATTTAACCTGTGGAGTTCCTCAAGGCTCTGTACTTGGTCCGCTTTTATTTACAATATTTATTAACGATATCTTCAGCAAATGTCGGTATGTTACCATGCATGCATATGCTGATGATCTTCAGCTGTACTTGTCCAGACCTATTAATCTTGTTGATGATTTGTGTAGTAAGATGAATGAAGACTTAATGAAAATAAATTAATGGGCTGAGTCTAATAGGCTCAAGCTCAACCCCGTTAAGTCATATGTCTTGCCGATTTCTAAATCCTGTCACTCTTTCTCTAGGATACCAGCTATTTACCTTAATGGAGTAGAACTGAACTTTGTTGATAAAGTCAAGAATCTTGGTTACCACATTAACACCTCACTTTCCTGCGTAAACCATATCAATTCTGTTGTAAGTAAGGTCTATTATGTCCTGCGAAACTTAAGGTGGACTGCGTCATTTGTTCCTATTTCAACTAGAAAAAAGTTAGTACAGCAGCTCATAATGCCTATTATAACTTACTCAGATGTTGTATACAGTAAAATTGATTCCAGGTCCAAACTAAAGCTACAACATGCTTTTAACAATGCAGTAAGGTATGTTTATGGCCTTCGGAAGTTTGACCGTATCAGTCACATGGCTAATCAAATTCTAGGTTGCAATATTTTTAATTACCTGGATGCTAGGAACTGCTTATTTTTATATAATTTGATACATTCCAAAACACCCAATTACCTTTATGAAAAGCTTCAATTTTGTAGATCTAATAGAAATCTGAACCTCACTATCCCTGCTTATAATTATTTAAACTCCAACAGATTATTTTTCGTGAATGCAATCAGATTGTGGAATTCGTTGCCTGTTAGAATAAAAAGTATCCATAATAAGCACACCTTTAAGCATGAAATTTTTCTATACTTTTCTTTATACTGTCTACATCTTTCTATCAACATATACATTATTTATTCTTAAGTCCTGATTTGTAATTTACTTATGTTCTGTTGTTATAATTGGTTGTTATAATTGGTTGCTTATTCAAATCATTTATTTTTATATAACTTAATTCTTAGCTTTACTAGTATGTATTTATTTTTTTTTTTTTTTTGGTTGTCTATATTTTAACTTGTTGACTATTTGTTAATTCTTATTGCATTTAAAAGACTAGGTCTTACATGTAAACATAAATTTTAAATAAATAAATAAAATAAATAAATAAATATTGAATATATAATTTATATTTATATATATAATATACAGGGCGGGTCGATTTAAAAATCGCTCAATGCTCTGTGAAAATCGTATTCTAGGGATCAAAATAAGAAACTTTGCCCAAGGAACCATACCTCTAAAACGAATTCTGATGTCCCCCAATTTGGATCGAACTTTTGGGTAGGGGCAAATTTTGAAAAATCCCACTTTGACCCATTTAGAGCGCTTCAATCGAGTCCTTATGTATGACCGACCCCCACTAGCTTTGGAGGCCCGACCCATCCATGCCAGTGGCACACTTCCAGGAACCCCCCTGGGGGTTCCCCATACAAACATTTCAAAAAATCGCCAGTTTTGGCACTTTACATGGAAAAATCAGCGAAATGCCTGTTTTTTTCTTTTTGGAGTTTTTTTCTCTTTAGAAATTTATTCAACCCTTTTAAAAAATGAAGGTATCACTGTGACACAGTTGCAAATCGGAAAATTGCTTGTGTGCGTTTTTTAAGGCACCACAAGACACAGCTGCATGTCGTAAACTTACTTGTGTAGTTTTTGGTCTCGTAGACCATATATAACGCAACAGTTTTTGTGAATGCATTAAGTCGTTGTGAAGAATTCAAAGTGTGAAGTGCTAATTTCAGATAAAAAAATATTTAAAAAAAAAATAATAAGTGAAGTTGACCATTCCAAATCAAAAAGTTTACAATTAATCCACCATCCTCTACACCGCAAGATGAAGCAACATCAACAACTATCGAAAACCCAATGAGTCATATACCCAAGCACGATGTTCCTGTTTTTGGTGTGTCTACTGATTTGACTGATCTTAATTTACCAACCCATCTGGATATCTTGAGATATTATTTTTACTTAAGCGAACGTGCTAAAACAGAACAAAAAAGTTTTCCCATAAATCATTCACTATTCAAGTACAAGATAAGTTGAATGGAATTTGGGAAAAACTTGGTATGGAAATAATGCTGAAAAAAAGTGTATTTAATAAATTGAATAAATTGCTTGGCAAGTATCAAGATCAAATCAAGAGAAGAAACAAAACCCAACAATTTACAGAGTATGTAAAATCTCTGGAAACAATTTTTTACATTGGAACATGTAAATGCGATTTGAAGGCAGCTCCATGTGAATGCGGCTGAGTTTCCGAACACCTCAAAGAGTTCATGCACGATCAACATAATCAGAGAAGACTAACAATGGATGCAGTTGTGATGGAAACTGAAGAGCAAGGAGCAACGTCTATGTCATCAATGCCAACATACCAAGATCCCGATGATTCAACATACGCACAGCCACCGGTTCAAGAAGATATGGATAGAAGCACAAGTTCACAATACACAGAGAGATACGATTGTTTTAACTTTCCCTTGTTATGTGACAGATTTGGTGTGCCTGATAGAGTAGCATCGGCATTGGGAACCGCTCTTTTCCAAGATTTAAAATGAAAGATAAGCATGGCAAACCTCTCATCATGGATAAATCGAAAGTTCGCAGAGAAAAAGAGAAAAGCAGACAAGAAGTGGTTCGCAAACGGTTAGATCATACCAATTTGTTAGCGTTTTCATTCGATGGCAGAAAAGATGATACTTTAACGACAGCTAAAGTTGAAGAGAAGTATCATACTAGGATGGTAAAAGAACCTCATCTTGTTATTTTGAGAGAACCCAATTATGAATTGATTGGTTACGTAAGACTGGAACATGAAACCGCTGAATACAAAACAACCAAATTAAATGATTTTTCAACGATAAAAATATATCACTGGATGCATTAATTGGAATATGCACTGACGGTGAGCCAACAAACACTGGCCCACACGGTGGAATTATATGACGATTCGAATTGCTGTTAAAAAGACCATTGCATTGGTTCGTTTGCCTTCTACACTTCAACGAACTTCCGTTTCGGCATTTGTTTGAAGCTTTGGATAAATCAACCAGCACTGGACCAAGATCGGCAACCTGAAAACTGAGCCGTCAAATCGAAACTTGTGAAACTCTTCCGGTAAGTTATTGCTATCACTCATTTATTATAATTGTCAACCATTTTTAATTATTTTATTATTACACATTTTCAAAATATGCCCCGCTCCAGAAAAAAATTGAATTTTCCACTGATTCGAAGTACTTATACGACATGGCCCATGCACTTTCTAGCGGCGTGGTTTCGGTGGATCTGGCTAACATCAAACCAGGGAAAATTGTACATTCTCGGTGGCTTATCAAGGCTGCTAGATTATTTCGATTATATGTGACAACGGAAAATCCAGAAATTTTATGTGCCAATGAACTTCAATTTCAAGTATTACAGCTCTGTCGTGTACGGCAGTGCATTATTTTTCAACTTCATTAGTTGGTCACGATTTCTAGAACCTCGTTTACGCAAAATTGTCAATCAAGTAATTACAGATAATTCATATTATGCGCATTCGGAAAATATCTTGTTATCAATGTTGTTTGATGATAGCAAAGAAAAGCGCGACTGTGCGATCAACATAATTCTACGCTATCGAACAGATGTTGACGACCCAACGCAACTTAGAGCTTATAAAAAACCAGATATAAAGTTTAATTGCACAAGTTACACGGAAATGATCAATATTAATGACATAAATATCGTATTTGAACCACCATTCACGCGAAGCATTCCGTACGATACATTGAAAGAATATTTAAATCAAGATGATCCACCGTTTAATGATCCAAAAATTCCATTACACATACAAGGAACGGAACGACATGTTCAATTGCTAGCTAGCATTTCCAAACGGGCTAGACCGGAAAATGTAGAGGCTGTTATGGCAGCGACATTAGAGAGCCGTGCGAAATTGCCCAGACTTGAAAGCAAAAAAGACTTCAAACAATAATTTTTTAGTTTCTTTTCGATAACTAACTTAAGTTAATTTTTTCATTTACATATGTTCTGACTAAATAAATTTCAAAAGGGAAAAAAATAGATATTATTATAAATAAATAATAAATATTATTATAAATAAATAAATAAAAATAAAGAAAAAACATAGCCATTTCGCTGATTTTTTCATTTAAAGGCCAAAAATGGTGATTTTTTTAAATGTTTGTATGGGGAACCCCACAGGGGGGTTCCAGGGGGTTTGCCACTGGCATGGGTGGTTCGGGCCTCCAAAGTAAGTGGGGGTCGGTCATACATTTGGACTCGATTGGAGCACTCTAAATGGGTCAAAGTGGGATTTTTCAAAATTTGCCCCTACCCAAAAGTTTGACCCAAATTGGGGGATATCAGAATTCGTTTTAGAGGTATGATTCCTTCAGCAAAGTTTCTTATTTTGATCCCTAGAATACGATTTTTACAGAGCAATGGGCGATTTTTTTGCCTCCCCACAAATCGACCCGGCCTAATATATATGTATGTTTAATAAAAGGAAATTCTATTGACTATGTTACAATGATTTTATAAAATATGTGTATATCACCAAAATCCTGGCACGTTGCGGCTCGGCTGCTGGAAATGGCTTGGTGACGTACGCTGATCGTCGTTGGTACTGATTCTTATCTTATTTATGGTTGTCTTGGTTTTATGATTACAATGAGACGACGGGGTTTAAACCTCACAGATCGTCCTCAATCGCAGATTTGTTTCGGTTATCTTTATTTATATGTTATAATTATCTTGGTAGATTATTTGTTCATTTATTATAAGCTTTGCTTAATATTTAACCTCACTTTGAACTGGTGTCGGCGCAATACGGGGTGTTAACCTTGCACGTACGGCTGTCGGACTCAAAGGTAGGTCGAGCGTTTAGCTAGAAAAGGGCGTGGTAGCGGGGTGTAACCCTCACAAGTTACCACGACCGAAGCTGGTGCTTGAGGAAAAGGATCGTATATTATCTATTATCGGCTTGGTTATGTGTTATACTGCATTGGTGTAGCTGTTCAAGCAACGGGGTGTAAACCTCATAAGTTACTTGCAGCGAGGCGAGGGTAGGATAGGGTGAATCCTTTCTGTTATATTATTCAATAGTTCATTTCGTAAAGGTTAAGGAGCTGACCAAGTAACGGGGTGCAAACCTCACCGGTTACTGGCAGCGAAGCGGGACAGGAGAGGAATAAGATGGTTATGACAAATAAACTTTATATTATTCAATTATTCGTCTTTTTTATGTTATTATGCTATCCGAACAACGGGGTGTGAACCTCACAAGTTGTCGGCAGCGAAGATGGACAGGTTTGGGATGAGCTACTATTATTATTGTCTAATTTATATTATTCAAATGTTCATTTGATGACTGTTATTATGCTGTCCGAATAACGGGGTGTAAACCTCACAAGTTATCGGCAGCGAAGATGGGCAGGGTTGGGAATGAAATTATTATGATTATTGTTTAGTTTATGTTTTTTTTTTTTTTTTTTTTTTTTTTTGGATTCGCCAAGGGAGTGTGAAATCTCATGAATACGTATAGCCCGTACTATACGCATGCACGACTTACATTCTAAAACAGTCCGGATTAACCGGAAAAGATAGAATGCACCTACGTACTAAAACACACAGCCAGTTGGCGAAGTATGAATTTCCACTAAGCACATTTAAGCAAAAACTGTTTTTGAACCGATTCTATTGCATCAATGTGGACGTGATATTGAGGGTTCCATACTACGGAAGCATATTCAAGAATAGGTCTTACGAGAGATATATATAGTAATTTAGTTGTGAAGGCATCATTAAATTCTTTTGCCCATCTTTTAATGAAACCAAGAACACCTCTAGCCTTATTTACAGCCAAATTTACGTGGAGATTGAAGCGAAGTTTTGGATCCATAATTACACCAAGATCAACAAAACTATGAACAATTTCTAAATGGATGTTATTTATAGTGTAATTTGTGCTATGAGCAGTTCTACGTGAAAAGGTCATTGATTTGCATTTTTTTAAGTTAAGGTTTAATAGGTTGAAGTTACACCAATCCACTTGTCTGTTTTAATCAGATTGTAAAAGGTGTTGTTCGTCGAGTGACTTGTAGGTAAGAAAAAGTTTCACATTGTCAGCATACATTAAGACGTCACAATGTTTAATTGCCGAGGGAAGGTCATTAATAAATAGTAAGAATAAAACCGGTCCAAGATGACTTCCTTGCGAAACACCAGATGTAACCATAATATTTTGTGATAGACAATTTTTATATAAAACTTTTTGAAAACGTCGCTATAAATAAGATTCTATCCAATTTAGCAATTTTACAGGAAACCCAATTAGCTTAAGTTTATTCAATAGAAGATTATGATTGACGCTGTCAAAAGCTTTGCTAAAGTCCGTATAAATAACGTCAGTCTGTTTTCCCAAAGTGAAACCTTTTATTACACGAGTTGTAAACTCCAAAAGGTTTGTTGAAGTTGATTTACCCTTTAAAAAACCATGCTGAGTGACAGAAATGGAAGATGAAACGAAGTGGGTTAGTTGTTCAGTTATGATTTTCTCAAATAATTTAGGGATTGCGCTTAATTTGGCGATGCCTCGGTAGTTAGTGACATCAATTTTGGAGCCAGATTTATGAAGGGGTATAATATATGAATCTTTCCATATAATGGGAAAATGTCCACTTTGCAGGGATATATTAAATATGTTTGATAGAGGAGCACACAGGTTGCTAGTACATTCCTTTAGAATGCAACTCGGAATTTCATCAGGGCCAGTCGAAAAAGAGCATTTAACTTGACGAAGGTTATGCATAACAATAATTGAGTCTATTACTGGAGTTTCAAAAGAGCTAACTGGAGGTAAATAAGGATGCTCAGAACACATATTAAAAGGTATGTTGGAGTAAGTTGATTTGAAAAAGCTTGCAAACATGTTGGAAATAACATTGTCACAAGACGATTCCTCTTGATTGAATCTCATAAGGGGTGGAAAGTTGGAAGCCTTACGTTTTGAATTAACAAAAGTATAGAAGAGTTTCGGATTATCATTAAATTGAGATTTGATTTTGCTATATAAGCAGAATAACACTGTTTATTTAATAGCTGGTATCTGCAACGACAAGATGAATAACAAGCAAAGTCAATATTAGAACCAGATTTTTTATATTTTTTAAATAAGCGATTTTTTAAATTTTTTAGTGACTTAAGTTCACGTGTAGCCAGGGTGGACTTAAGGGTTTAGAATTAATTTGCTTTGTTGGAACGCACAATAAGAAGCACCTTTGCAAAGTATCATTAAAAAACTGTACCGAGGTTTCGACGTCATAATATGAATACGGTGGTTTAATAGATAGAATCGGTGACCAGTCAGTCTGCGAGAGTAAGGCGTTGAGTTTAACATAGTCTGTACTTTTGAAATTATATATTTTTGTATTTCGCTTATCAGGTGTAAGTTTATTTTCATTTTCATGAGCAAGTAAAACTGTTATTTCAAGAGTTGGATGATGTTCATCTTCCGGAAATGATACAGGGTTTGAGCGATTGAGATATACAGTAGTGCATCTATCTACAAACACAAGGTCCAGCGTTCTATGGTTTTTATTAAAAGTATTATTGACTTGTTGAAGTCACAGGTCAGATAACTTGTCTAAAAAATCATTTATCCAATTACTAGTGGAAACAGGTGTAAGAAATGAAGAGTCATCTGTCGAATTCAATTATAAGCAATGCAATTATTTAATTTAACTGAAACACAAATAAACTCCAGTTCACTAGTGTCGAGCATTGTTAATTCATCAGATGCAAACGAGATATGAACAGCTATCATAACACCACCACCGATCTTATTATAACGGTCTTTACGGAAAATTTGATAATTTTTACACATTATTTCAGAATTTAGAATTTTAGAGCGAAGCCAAGTCTCCGTGAAAATTAAAATGTTATATTCATAATCAAAACTGTTAATGAACATTGCAGAAAGTTAAGAATTAAGACCTCTTACGTTTTGGTACACAAGTTCTAATTTATACTTAAGATTTGTTAATCGTTTTTTGGATGAGATTGCGGGCTATTTCGCGGGCGAGGCAAGTGTACTACATTTACTAATCGCGGATTATTTTTGAATTCGAATTCGCGTACGATTGTATTTCGCGGTCAGAAACTTACATCAACAATAGTATTAAATAAATTTTCTGAAACTGTCAATCTAAAGGAAGTAGTCGGACGTGCTTTTACATATTTGAATTTATGAATATAAATAGAAAGAGTCGATGAACATTTCAACTTTGATTTAATGAAAAAATCGATATCATTATCTGTTGTATCAGATGCTAAGCGCGAAACAAAGATTGATTTAGTTGGAGGAATATCAATCAAAGGTTTAGGAACAGAAATGTCAGAAGTAATTGCAATTTGTTGGACATCAGCAACAGTAGGAGCAAGAGAAGCAGCTTGTGCATACGATATATCAGGCAAAGCGAGAAGTGGAGCTGATAATGGAAAAGGAGCAGGCATAGACAAATTTGCCGAAGAAGAAAGAATAGGAGGAGGAGCATCCGTGTCCATGTCGTCAACATTGTCTTGTTCTATAGAAGGTTGTGTTGGTGTAGAGTCAGTTTTCTGTTTGCTTCGAAGGGTCATATGTTTCTTTTTTCGCTTTGGTGAAGGAATTGACTCATCAATATATTTAAACTCATTGAAGAGAGTTTGATATTTTAAAAATTTATCAGAAAGTGAAGAAAGTTCTCTACTTATTTCCGAGAAACCTTGCTTCGTTTGCTTAAAAAGCTTATAAAAGTTAATGTCGGCCAACCTACACTTCTCACAAGACCAACGGAACCCTTTACCTTCATCAATGGCATCTGCCACTCGACCTGACACTCCTGCACACTTGATGTGAACAATATTGTCACATAACCAACATGACAAAAATCGTTCATTTTCACCTTTAGCGGAGCAGCCAGGCTTAGCACAAACCATTGTTTTTTTTTTTTTTTTTTTTTTTGTTTAACAATTTATTTAATTTAAACAAAGAAAAAGAAATCAATAAAGTAAAAAGATATAAAAATAAATAGTGGCGAAAGTTTAAAAACAAAGAGATAAAAACTCTGAGACACCCTGTGGGAATAGCTAAAAGAAGTGCCTACAGGTATGCAACGCTTTCTACTTAACTTAAGAGAAGCTAAGAAATAAAATAGTGAAATGTCAAAAAATAAAAAGAACAACAAGAACAGAATTGAAAGAATAAAAATAAAGCACAACAATGTTTGTATGTTCTTGTTTTTGTTGATTTTTTTTTTCACTGCTTATAAAAATAAGCACCAGTGTCAAGCACTTAAAACTTATGCACTTATATATATATTTTAATCGCGGAAATTATTGCAATTCGCGGAAACTGTGCACAATTATTTAAGGCACAGAAACACTCAATTCTATTTACGAATTAAAAGACTGAAATTACGTATTTAAACCGTTTATTAAATAACAGAAATTATAAATTGAAAAATAATTAAAACACGACCAGAAATGTTCGATGCTGAAAGTTCGACGGAGTTGCCAGACTTTGCTGAGTTTTCTTGCTGAGTGTTCTTCCTTTTGCTCAATAAAAACTACACTTTATATTTTTGTTACTTTACATCAACTGCCCTTTTATTAAATTTTACTCTTATATTTATACACCTTTCCATCTTACTATCTAAACTTCCACACTAGAAGTTGCTACCTAAAACATAATATATACCTGCATATCAATTGTTATATAAGCTTACATACTAAATAATTTACAATTCTAAATAATATATAAACTTACATACTAAATGATAGCAGACTTACAAACTATATATAATATACAAACTAACATGTTAAAAAATGTACATACATACATACTTAATAATAAGCAGTTTAAAGACCTTACCAACTTACATATTTCGCAATTTGCACGTACCGACACACATATTCAATTGCTTAACTTAACTTTCGCGTGTTATATTTCGACATAAGTTCGTCAACAGTTTGTTGACCTAGAGGCATTCATAGAATAATGCAATTCGAAACGCAAACACCGCATTCTTTTACTTTCCGCGATCGCTTGTAGGGTTTAATAACAGAGTCGCAGCCGAAACAGTCGGCGTGCGCTTGTTTCGATATTTTCCGCTAACCGTTGCATTTTTAATGTTGGTGCTTGCGATTGAAATTTTAACTTCAATTTCGCGCATTGCTTATGAACGCCGATCGCTTCATTTTCTGAGGTAGGTCGGTGTTTCATTCAAGTGGCATACAGTTATTTACGTCACTGGAATGAACCACAACATTCCTCCCCCCTTCGAAAAAAAAATTATGCTATTTAATTAGCAATAATTTTTCGTCATGTGCGCTTAACGCTTTTTAAATCTGCACTCTTCTTGTTTTTGTTTTTTTTTTTTTGTTTTTTTTTCTTATGTATTATTTAAATTTTTTGTACATTTCTCTTATTTTACTGATCCTGAATTGGTTTACTCTATTTTAGAGTTTTTCTAGCTTTAAATTTGAATCTTATTAATAATGATTGTTATTACTTTCAAAATTAATAATTCAGTTTTTTATGAATTCTTATAATGACCTTCTTTATTCCTCTTTTTAATTTCTTATGCCTGCTTAAAAACCGTTTCTTCAGCGGGTCCCAGTATTTTTGCTGAGCGGATAGATGCTTTTGTCTGTGGCTCTGTTGAAGTGTTTATTTCTTGTTCTTCTTCTTGACTCATTTCCAGAATACGCGATGCTCCTCCTGTGAGATCGTATTTGATTTTCTTTACTGTACGAACCGGTTCTCGTTGTGTTGTTGTGTGATGCTGAATATATATATCTTCTTTCCGGAATCTTTGCGTTTGCCCTGTTGGCTCTTTATTAGTTGTTGCCACTCTCCTCCTTCTACATATGAATACCGCTATGATAATAGTCAGGACGGTTATTGATGACCCAAAAGCAATGCCCGACCCGGTTGTTATTCTGTGTATTTGGAATAGGCTATCATTATTTTCCTTTGTTCGAGAATAGTTTTTAATTCAGACCAACTGCGCTGACCGTTCTGTAACTCCGTCTTCATGCTTTCGTGATCAGAAACAACAACAGGCAAGTGTGTGGATCCAAAGTCCGTTTCATTCAATACCTCTGTCCATTGTAACTTTAAGGTTTCTATGAGTGATGTACCATTTACAACTCGTTGTGTTATGTTGTAACTGTGGAGTCGTGGTGTCTCGTATGGCAAAATCATCTCCTCATTTCGGATTGTGCACCGTTGTGTTATAGTGACGTAGCCAAATCCTGATAGCGTGAGTGTACTCACTTCGTCCTCGCACGTAACTTCAAATGTTTCTGGTACTCGGAAATTGTACAACCATCTATTTGACACTGTCATTTTAACCAGAAAACCTTTAACTGTTGGAATAGCCGCATATTGGCAGAATTCTTCTCGTCTGTTAAGATTTTGCAGTAGGCTTACCTCACAGACTCGACTTTTCATTGTGAGTACCTTACCCGGAAGTCGGCATAGTCGTATTTCACTCATGTCACCCCCTAGCAAATGGATACCTTTTGACATTTCTTCCTTCGAAAGCCCGATGAACTGCCTTATAATTCTAGATTCTGCCATGTAGGCATACGTTGTCTTCGCCATTAGGTCCCATCGTCCCTTTGTGAATATTGGAATTGGATATACTTTATACATGCTAAACCGTATTCGCTCGGGTAGAGGTAATTTTACCACTACCACAAAACTGCCATTCGCAGGAAACACCTTCACCGTTGATATCTGATGTACCTCAAATGACTTGTCCATGAACCATTTTGCTTTTCCCTCCATTGTAAACTGACTCATCAAATTATGCACATCTTCTGCGTTGAGTATTGTGGGATGCAGAGAGCCTCTAATCAAATTGTCCAGGATTGCAATTTCCTGCGCCTGCTGCCCCTGAATTTCTACCAGCTTTGAATTAATTACGGCTTGGCTTTCCAATAATTCCATTTTGAGCGTTACTTTCCCCAAGAGTCTGTTGGTCTCGTTATTCTTCATGCTTTGTTCCTCGTATGATTTGCTCATGATACTCTGCAAACTTTCTACCTCCTTCATTATCTTCAATAAAGGTTTGGACACGGCCTTGTAAGAGTTCTCCATTACAGTGACTTGCTTCTTAAGTATCTCAAGTCTGGCTTTCCCTGTTTTCTATGTCCCTTAGATGCTCTGAAATTTTTTCTTCGTCCTTGTGGTCCATCACTCCAAAAGCCCAATGGAGCGCCTCTCCAACAAAATCAACTGATCTCCGGTTTCTGCGTTGGTTTTTTATCGTTGCCATGACTTCTTCATTTTTCTTCAGTGTAACTAGTAATGTTCTCGTCTCCCGTAGAGGAGCCACACAGGATAAATAAAACTCTTTCGCTGCGAACACTTCTGCTAAAGTTTTGCATCTGTTCTCCTCATCTTGCAAATACTTCTCCGAAGTCTCTAGTACCTCGTCCAATTTAACCGGTGTGAACTAAGTTAAAATCGTCCATTCCTCGGAATAGAACATCGCCTCGGTTATTGTTTCTAAGAAAACTGGGGTTGTCTCCAAGCTGACCACCTCCGCATGTTGTGCTCCTGTGCATCCAATCCAAATAAAACCCAGGACCCATATCATTGTGTCGATGTTATAAATATTTTTTCTATTCAAATATATAATCTATTAAATTGACATTTATTGTGATCATAACATAATTTGCTATATTAACATTATTGCATTTTGTTATGTTTATGCATTATTGCATAAATGTTGTGTTACTTATTGCTACATTGGCTGTTTATTTCGTAAAATTATTTTTGTGCCATGCTTGCTTTTTCAGCTGACATTTAGCATTTTTAATTGTTCGGTGCTTGACAACATTACAAATTTACGAAAAATTGCGTTTTTTTTTTTTTTTCGTTTACGTATTTAAAATACATTGAATTTTCATCAAATTCTTACCTGAATTGCATTTTGTTCTGTTTATGCATTATTGCATAAATATTGTGTTACTTATGCTACCTTGGCTGTTTATTTCGTAAAAATTATTTGTTTTTTGTTTTTTTTTTTTTTTTTTTTTATCTCAAAAATCGTATTTCTTCGGCGGAATTTTTATTTCTTTCCCATTGTTATTTTGATCAGTCTTCCGTCAAGCTATTTCCTTCCAGAAGCAAACTACATTACACCAAAATATGACTTCCCCACAATTGAATAATAATGGTAAGCATAAAATCCCTTTTTTCGTATTTATATAATTTTGCTATTCTTTATCATTTATAATTTTTCAGAAACTATTCACGGTGACTTCCAGCGTCATAGAATGGGCCTAATTAAGGACCTCCTAGCTGCTCGGCGTGAGGAGCGTCCCCAGGAGGCCTGGACCGATCTCGACGATCAAAACATGAATTCCAGTTATGACGTGGCAGGTCGTAATCTGGATCCATTCTTAATAATCCACGAAAGTGCTAGAGGTACGTTATATATATATTTTTTTTTCTTTCTAACTTCGTCTAACCCCATTTTTTTTTTTTAGTACCACGACATTTTTCGTCATACTCTGCTGCATTATATGACTCCGACCAAGAGTTAGGAATACTTTCTGAGGATCTAAGCTTCTCACCCTGCAGCGTCGACAGGTACTTCGCTGGGCGCAGGCGGATGGATGACGTCGACGCAGCTTTGGCCGCACAAAGCGCTGCTAGTTACAGCAACAAACTCTGGATGATAGTCCCTTGACCTTTTTGTCCCACTATTTGACATTACAACGTGACTACTCCTGGGATGACGATGTGGACGACGTCCTCAAGGTCTGCCTCAGAATTTATAAGAATTCCCCCAATATTGAGGCCCTGAAAAAGTGTTGCCAGGAGGTCATACGTCTAGAACGTGAAATTGTCTTTCCCGTTGGGTTCCTGCAACTGCCCGATGCAGTGTTTTTCTACGGCGGATCGAATTGATGTTATTATTGTAAAGTTTTAATTTCAAGATTTTTATCTTATATTTTATACAATAAAATAAAAAAAAATCCCATGAAATTTTTTAATTGTTCTTATTTAAATTTTTTTTCTCTTTTTATTATTTTACATAGTAGAATAATAAAAAATAATCAATTTGCCGATTGTTTTAGTTATCAAAAACCGATTGTTTTTTTTTTTAAATGTACTGTTTGAAAACTTATTTTCAAAAACTAAAATACCTTTCTTTCACCGCATTTAAAACAATGTTTTTTTTTCTCTTTTTTTTTGTTTTTCGAAAAAAAAATTCAATATCTATGTTTGTGTACTTTAATAACATAATTTAATTACAGTGAAACAACTTCATTAAATTATTATGTATTTTCTTAGCTTTTCCTTTTATTAAAATCTCAGTGGTAACCGGACTTTTTATTGCTATGACCTCATATGGGCCTATCCATATTGGTGAGAATTTATTCTTTCTAGCCTGATTTTTCATCAGTACTTTGTCACCAATTTTAAATTCTACAGGATTTAAAGAGTTATCATACTGTTTTTTTGATAATTCTTTTGCTCGCTCCTGGTTCTGTCTCACTAGTTCATGAGTTCTTTGGATTTGATATTTAATGATTTTTGAAGGATCTTCGGTGTTATACACCGGACTACATTTACGCTTGAGGTTAGTTGGCATTTCTGAATTGAATCCATACAAAGTTTTGAACGGAGATTGTTTGGTGCTCATATGCGGTGTGTTGTTGTGCACATGCATGGCAGATGTTAACCACTGGTCCAAATTTGACCCGTCCTCCTTAGCAAAACTTCGTAAGTATTCTGCTAATGGACGATGGCTTCTTTCCAATGAACCATTAGCTTGTGGGTGGTATGGAGTTATGTGTAATTTCTTTATTCCTAACATTTTACACACATCCGAAAATAATTTCGACACAAAATTTGATCCATTATCGGTAATCAGAACTTTTGACGTATTGTGACGAATTATAATTTCGTCGAAGAACGCTTTTGATACCGTACTAGCTTCAGCATCCGGTATTGAGACACATGCCATGTATTTCGAAAAATCATCCTGAAAAGTAAGTATGTATTTATTTCCTGACACAGTCTCTGGCAGGATACCCACTACGTCCATGTAAACTTTATCAAATGGACGCGTCGGTGTATCTGTTAATACCATGGGCATTTTTGCTAATTTAGAACTTTTATTAACCTGGCACTTTTGACATTTCTTAACATATTCCTTGATTTCCTTTTGCATCCCTCTCCATTTATATTCTTGCCTTATTCTGAAATAGGTTTTTAAAGCTCCTTGGTGCCCACCTAATGGTAGATCGTGAAAATCTCTCAAAATTCTTTTAATGTCCTTTGGATCGGTTAGAATCACTATTTCTTTATTCCGTTGGTTTACCACCTGCTCATTTTGTTCACTAGATTTCTCTGAAGTTTCTTCCGTTTCCATTTCCCTTTCTTGTTCTTTAGCCTTTGACCTTGTTTGAACTATTACTATATCCTGCTCTTGTTGGGGTATCCTACTGAGCGCATCCGCATTTAAATTTCGTTTACCCGGTTTATATATAATTTCATATTCGTATTCTGAGAGTTTGTGCCGAAATCGTGCACAAAAATTGGAAATCCGGTATTAAGACACATGCCATGTATTTCGAAAAATCATCCTGAAAAGTAAGTATGTATTTATTTCCTGACACAGTCTCTGGCAGGATACCCACTATGTCCATGTAAACTTTATCAAATGGACGCGTCGGTGTATCCGTTAATACCATGGGCATTTTTGTTAATTTAGAACATTTATTAACCTGGCATTTTTGTTTTTTCTTAACATACTCCTTGATTTCCTTTTGTATCCCTTTCCATTTATATTCTTGCCTTATTCTGAAATAGGTTTTTAAAGCTTCTTGGTGCCCACCTAGTGGTAGATCATGAAAATCTCTCAAAATTCTTTTAATGTCTTTTGGATCAGTTAGAATTACTATTTCTTTATTCTGTTTGTCTACCACCTCATCATTTTGTTCACTAGATTTCTCTGCAGTTTCTTCCGATTCAATTTCCCTTTCTTGTTCTTTAGTCTTTGACCTTGTTTGAACTATTACTATATCCTGCACTTGTTGGGGTATCCTACTGAGCGCATCCGTATTTAAATTTCGTTTACCCGGTTTATATATAATTTCATACTCGTATTCTGAGAGTTTGTGCCGAAATCGTGCTAAGCGCGACGTTTGGTCTTTCAGATTTGCTATTCCCCTCAATGGTTGATGATCCGTATATATCTTAAAAGGCCTTCCTAACAGATAAGCCCTAAAATTTCTGGTTGCCCAAACAATTGCTAAAAATTATTTTTCTATTGTCGAATAGAAAGCGCGTTTCTCTGCGCTATTTAATGCCCTACTTGCGAATGCAATTGGCTTATCCTCGCCAACTTTGCCATGTGATAAAACCGCACCTAGTGCCTCTCCGCTGGCGTCTGTAGTTAATAAGAAAGGTTTTTCAAAATCTGGATAACCTAGAACTGGGGATGAGGTAACTGCTTCCTTTAACGTCTCAAAAGCTTGCTGACAGTCATTTGTCCACTGAAATTTGACGTCCTGTTTTAGCAAGTTATTTATTGGTAATACGATTTTCGACATATTTTTTATAAATATTCTGTAGTAATTTACTAAGCCCAGAAACGCCTGAACCTCCCTTCTATTTCTTGGTACTGGAATACTTTTAACACATTCTAGTTTCTGCGGATCTGGCAGAGCTCCCTGTTCTGAACATTTGTGCCCTAAATACGCTATCTCACGACGCAGAAATTTATATTTTTCTGTATTCAGCTTCAAACAATTTTCCCTAAGTTTCTGGAATACCTTCCCCAATCTTTCCTCATGTTGTTGTAAATTCTTAGCGTATATAACAATATCATCTAAGTATACGAAACAATCTATCCCCTGCAGCCCTGTAAGTTTGTTATTCATTAACCGTTGGAACGTAGCTGGTGCTCCAGTTAGTCCAAATGGCATTCTATTGAACTCGTAGTGACCTAATGACGTGCTTAAGGCTGTTTTTTCTCTATCCTTGTCATTAACTAGTACTTGGTGGTACCCACTTGCCAGGTACAGAGTTGAGAAATATCTGCAATGACCTAATTGGTCTAATATTTCATCGATACGAGGGATTGGAAAAACTTGTTTAATCGTAGCATCGTTTAACTTTCTGTAATCAATAACTGATCTCCAGTTCTTGTAACCATCTTTCCCCGCCTTCTTTGGTACTAAGAGCATGGGTGAATTCCAAGGCGACCTGCTTGGCCTAATTATGTCGTCTTCCAAAAGTTTCTGTACTTGCTTTTGTATTTCCTCCCTATGCATGTGTGGCAATTTGTATTGCTTCTGATTAATGGGGGCTTGATCTACTTGCGTTTGAATGTCATGTTTTATTGCAGATGTACATGATAACCTATCTCCTTCTAACAAAAAAATGTCATGAAACGAGGTCACCAAATCCTCTATTGAAGCTTTTTCCTCTGAATTTAAATTTTCGTCTAATGTAATTGCTTTTTTCAGCCTCTCAATTCTGTTGCTTATATTTGCTTCTTTTATGCTAAAAATTGAATTATTATTAGTATTGAATTTGTTGAAATTTGAATACTTCGGTTCAAAATATTCGGGCATTACAAAGTCAGCTTCTGTTGAGTTTAGAACTGAGACGTATGCCATTTTATTTGTAACATTTACTATTACTCCCACTAAGTATACTCCTGGTGTTATTTCTTGCTTATGGATGACTATTACAGGAATTTTTGTTTTTATCGGTAACTTTACTTTTTGTATCGTTCTCGCTTTTATTTTTATTTCGTCGTTGTAGCTTATGGAACTCAACTCGTTTATTTGTTTCAAAGGTAACGTTAAAACATTTTCCCTACATGAATTGTATATTGTTAGTGTTTTTTCCATCGCATTTATTATTGATTTATTCCAAAGGTTGTCACGACCTAATATGCCATCTGCAGGCAACCCTTGTTCTAGTGTCACTATGTATAACTTCAAACTGAGGTGCTCTACTTCCTTATGTTTAATTCTCAGAGAACCAAGGGTTTTGACGAAGCCTCCAAATGCTCCGCTTAAATTTTTTGTATCACTTTTATCTCTATTAAAAATACTCTTCAATTTGTTTTGTTTGACTAAACTGGTATCAGCCCCGGAATCTACAAGTAAAATAAGTCGTCCGTTAATTGAGTCTTTACACGGGATCTCTACGAACACATCATTCACTTTGGAAACACCAAAACATCCACCTTGTTCGACTTTTTCTTGGAATGTTAAATTCAATTGACAACATGCGTTTTTCATATATTTCATATTTTTGTAATAATTTTTTATTAATTCTATCTTGAGGTTTTTCAGTTTAGTTTCTATTAAATGTATCAACGACTTGAAAAAAATGTTGGCGTTATGTAAGTATGACTTTTTCCCAATTATATTGTTTATATTTTTATTTATTATCATTATTGTCAAATTGCTAATGCAATTAATGATGTATGCTATCATCACCATAAAACTGACGAAACTCTGCGATGTAGTTATTAATATTTCAACTAGATCTTCTTTTGTGAGATTGAACGATATTTTATCGGTTGGCTTAGTAGTACAGATATTTACTATCTTTTCTGACGTCAAATTATCTGTGACCACTATGTTTGGCCCTATCTTACTTAAATTTGTGGGTTCCCAGCTTACTGGCCTCGGCTGAGCCCTTGGTAGTTTCCCTGGTTCGCATCGAAATCCCTCTTTGCAAAAGAATTCTGCATTTTGTGTCCTACTCTTGCACACCATTCACATTTTATCTCTTCTCTGTTGCCAACATAAAATCTTCTGCTATCTTTCGTATTCTGGTTTTTATTGCTGTTATTATAACTATTATCCCTTCTGTTCACCTTATATCCATTCGAATCCCTGCCAGTTGAACCGTTAAAATTACATTCGTGCCCGTATTGTCTGCACTTTTGGCAATATGTTTGATTTTTCCTTTTATAGCAGTCATCTCTCGTATGACCCACTCTATTACAAAATGAGCATGTTGGTCTAATATTTCTACTTCGTTCCTCCTCAAATCTACCTATCATTTGTCTCACTGGCCGTGAATTGGTGCCTGAATATTCTCTATGCTCCTCTTCAACCCTATTCATAGTTGGTCCAAATGGCACTTTATTCACTGCAAATTTCCCTGCCACATTTGTTCTTCTTTCTATTATTCCAAATGCACTTATTGCTTCTTCCACTATGTCTTCAAATGTGTCTAAATTTACTCCCAACATGTGTGTCCTCAGTGTAGGATCTCTCAGACCCACTCTGAATTCTGTAAGCATGGTTCTCTCTAACTCAGTTAACAGTGCCGACACACCATCTTTATATCTGATGTTTATTATTTTTTCTGCTGTAGTTCTAAGACCACTCAGCCTTCTAGCAAACTGCCTTATTTCCTCTGCTGGTTTCTGTACTGCCTGCTGTAATTCCTGCCATACTGCATCCAGTGATCTTGGTTCTAGGTATGTATTTTTTACTAGTAGATGTAATTCACTTAACGTGTTAAATTGCCTAGACCTTATCAACTCAAAGACATCTCCATATAATCTTAACTTTATGCACTGAATAACTTTATCTAGGTTCTCTTTACCTACGCCCTGAAGAGCTAATTCTGTGCCCTGTATAAACTTATATACTTCTGCGTGTAAGTCACTGGATTCCGCTCCGGAAAATAGAGACACGAGACCAGAAACTGTTTTTGATATCTCGCATATGTTCATAGTGCTGGATTTTATTAATATATTTTTAGAAGTAATTGAGTTTTTATTCAGATTTTCCTCTGAATCCCCTGCGTCCTTATGGTATAATGATGTTTCTGCTGCTAGCTTCAATTCTTCCTGCAAGTGTCGATTCTGTACCTGCAATTCTCTTATTCTATCGCTGGCTTGTTCTACTGTTTCGAAATCTTCCCTTGCTAAATGAGTAATGTATTTCTCGATGATGTCGTTAGAAATGTTTTTATTGTTCAACAGTTCCCTCAGCCTTTCGTTTTCTAAATCGATTTCTTGGGCTCTCTCAGTTTCCTCTATCTGTTGTTGTTCCAATTCTGTCAATTTTTTCTTTAATGCCTCAAACTCTTTTTCAATTCTTCAAAATTTTCCCTTTGACTAGCTAATTTATGCTCGTAAAATGATTCTAAATAGTCGAAAACAATGTCTAGTTCTTCTACTTTTGTTATATGTCTCTCTCTTACTTTTGACTGTAATATCGCAAAATTTTCTTTATTACCAATAATAATTCTTACCCTGTTCCATAAATTTTCTGCGAATCTACCAATTTCTCCTGCTAATTCTGTATATTTTCTTCCTGATACGTACTGGCTCTCCATTAAATCCTGATAAATTTCTTCATCTATCTAATTTATTTTTATGTGACCATAAAAATCTTAATTCTTTCTTTTGTTTCCTGATTCTAGTAATCGGACATAATTGTAGAATCGTGGTGAGCGTGGCATGCAGGTTAAGTGTGTGGCTTAGCATGCTCGAGAGCCCGGGTTCGATCCCTAGCCGTGACGAAAAGTTTTTTTCAATAAAAAATTTTTCTGATCGGTCACCACCTCTCTGCAGACAATGGCAAACCTCAGAGAGTAAATAATTCCATGTAAAGCTTCTTGAGAACATGAACTTTAGCCGTTCGGAGTCGGCATAAAACTGGTAGGTCCAGTTCTCGGTCAATTGTGTGCAAACATTTAATAACACACACAACACAATCGATCCTTGGAAGCTCGGTCAAAGTCCTTTCAAGGGCTGAAATGGCCAATTTGTTTTATTTTTTTTTTTTTTTTCAAATTTTTTAAAAAAAGGACTACCGGCTGCGCCATAAAATGTTGTGATTTATTCTTACTTTCTTTGGTTTGCTGCGGGGTCTTCCTTCTTGGATAATCGTACTTTTCGTTTCTTGCTGAGTGTTCTTCCTTTTGCTCAATAAAAACTACACTTTATATTTTTGTTACTTTACATCAACTGCCCTTTTATTAAATTTTACTCTTATATTTATACACCTTTCCATCTTACTATCTAAACTTCCACACTAGAAGTTGCCAACTAAAACATAATATATACTTGCATATCAATTGTTATATGAGCTTACATGCTAAATAATTTACAATTCTAAATAATATATAAACTTACATACTAAATGATAGCAGACTTACAAACTATATATAATATACAAACTAACATGTTAAATAATGTACATACATACATACTTAATAATAAGCAGTTTAAAGACCTTACCAACTTACATATTTCGCAATTTGCACGTACCGACACACATATTCAATTGCTTAACTTAACTTTCGCGTGTTATATTTCGACATAAGTTCGTCAACAGTTTTTTGACCTAGAGGCATTCATAGAACAATGCAATTCGAAACGCAAACACCATGCATTCTTTTACTTTCCACGATCGCTTGTAGGGTTTAATAACAGAGTCGCAGCCGAAACAGTCGGCGTGTGCTTGTTTCGATATTTTCCGCTAACCGTTGCAATTTTAATGGTGGTGCTTGCGATTGAAATTTTAACTTCAATTTCGCGCATTGCTTATGAACGCCGATCGCTTCATTTTCTGAGGCAGGTCGGTGTTTCATTCAAGTGGCATACAGTTATTTACGTGACTGGAATGAACCACAACATTCCTTTATTTAAAGATTCATTTTATGAATGTTACTATGCTGTCCGAATAAAGGGATGTAAACCTCACAAGTTATCAACAGCGAAGATTGACAGGATGAAACCAATTCGAAATTATATATATTTATATTTTATTTGTTTATAAAGATTTTCTGAACGGGCGTAGTACGGGGTTAAGACCACACATGTACTGTAACTCTTTCTTGAAGAGAATGGGGTCTACGTTGAGCGGTGGGTTGGTGACGATATCCGGGTGTAAACCACAGGTTATCTTCACCGAACAGGAATTTTGGAGTTGAGACTAAGCATTTCAGTAAACTTATATTTACGTACCACCGAACTTACTTGAATCCATATTGTTTATACGTTACTGTTGCCGTTGCTGCTCGACGTTCACGTCGAATGCAGAGTAGTTGCATTGCTGCTGAAAACCTTGACGGACGCTTCGTCACTTACGTCGGCTGATTGCGGCGCTGACCTGTTGCTGTCCGCAGATGTTCTGTTGGCAGATGTCGTCGGCGCTATCCTTCTGCGCGTCGTTGACTGCTTGCGTTGTCTAGGCTTCCTTCCTCGCCAAACTTAGCTTTCGGTTTGACGGTTGCGTCTTACTCTATTTACTGTAGACTCACTCTTGTCCACTGACTGGCTAGTTCTCTTCACTGATTGACTGACTGAGTTCACAAAGACTGGCCATGTTTTGAGTGTTGTGGGACCTTTTAAAGGCTCGGCTCGAGTGGCGTCTCCACTGGAATGAGTGGCATAGATTCCCTCTCACATTCCATTAGAAAACCGGTTGAGTTGTATTCCGCTCGTTATGCCCATGGTTACATACGAGAATCACACCATAATACCGCAAGTGGCGTAATTGCTGTTACTGTACGTGTGGTGTTGTTTTTCTCTCACTCTTTAGGCACTCTAGTCTGCACTATGTTTACTAGTGTAGTCGTTACGCAGTATATTTTCACCTCTCTTACCCAATCCTCTCGCTGTAACTCGCTCTTTCCCATGATAGAGTGCGTGAGTGGAAGTATGACATGCAAAGAGAAAGAGTACAATTAATAATGCCTACCATTGCCTTCTTGAGTGTTTCTTTTGAGTCATAAGTACACTCTGACGTTATAACCAATTTGCCTAAGGGGGTCCCTCATCAAACAAAAGTCAATTACTTTAAATATTAAATTCAGTTTTTTATTATATTAAAGATATATTATCATATCTTTAGTTAAACTTACTCTAGTAACTTAAATCTAACTTATAACTAACGCTGTACATTAAAGATGTACGGGTGGCCGGCACCGGTCGTGTGGCGATGCTAGCTGGTATGGACGACGACTGTAAGGAAAAAAGAGATAATGAAGTAAGGAAAATGATGAAGTAATTTTGGTCCTTACATCTTCCCCTTACTCCGCGGGGCGTTCGGAAACGTATTGTCGATCCTGTCGATCACGATTTTGTAAAGGCGCTCTCCGATGGTGATAGCCGAGCGGATTCGTTGGCCCGCTCGCCAAGACTCCAACCGGTTGTCGATGAATCGGCGTAGCTGGTGGTAAGCGGTATTGGGCGTTTCGGTCAGTTGCGGTGGCGTGGCAGCTGCAGGGCTTGAAGTGTCGAGGATCAGGTAGCCCACGTGGTCCCCGTATATCACTGGTGGTTGCGATGGGACGAGCTCACCTATCTCTATGACCTCCTCTTCGTTGCAGTTGCCGGGCCAAGGAGGGGTAGCGACATGCTTAACCTGCGGCTCGTGGTAGGAGAGGTCGTGACGTGGTGATGTTCTGCTGTTGGCGCTTTCTGGCTCGCGAGTGTCACTATCGCATGGTAGTGATATGGCGGCTTTGGTGCATGTGTAGGCATTACGATTGGCGCGTTTTGGCGCTATGCTCTCGCTATCACAGGTTGATGATATGGCGAAGCTGGTGCGTTTGCCTGCACTGCGGTGGGCGTGTTTTTGTGTGGTGTTGTCGCTATCGCATGTTGGCGATCTGACGAAGTTTGTGTGTTTGCCTGCATTGTGGGTCCCAAGTTGTATTGACGCTGTAGAAGGATTCGCGCGATTGAACTTGTGGACCATGGCGTGGTCAATCATGCGACTTAGTGGCGTGTTCTTGCCGGTGTGGATTGGTATCCTTGTGATACTCGCGCTGCTTGGCGAGGTGATGACGCTGCTGTGACTGGACGATATGGCACTGGTAGTTTGACTTTGTGTAACAGTCGGGTTTTGGCTTGGCGTTAGCATTTGAAGCCTTAGCTGGCATAACTGTACTCGTGGCTAGACGAGTTGTCGTCGGTCTGACACTGCGCGTTGGCATGCCGAGGATGCTGGCGCGATTTGGTGACGAGATGACGCTGGAGCGTTTAAGCATGCTACTGATGCTGGCGCTACAAGGTGATCTTACGACGATCGGTGGCCTCGGCATCCTTATGATGCTGGCCCGTGGGTCTGACTCACTTTCGCTTGGTCGCCTAGCTTGGCTTAGCGTTGCCTCTTCTGGCGTAAACCACGTTTTGAATTTGGTCTCTCGAAGGTCTATGTCCGGTTGTTGTAGAGATTTATCTACGAAGTGTAGCAGGAAGGCTCCACAATCGCTACTGTTCGTCTGCTGTGGTACGGTGACCTCGTAGAAAGGTAGAGATTCGGCGTCCCAAATCATGGTGGTCGTGGTGGAGTGTGTATTTTGCCATTCACACTGCAGATAGTCGCATAATTTGGGCGCTACATGACGCCTAGATTGGTGGGCGATAGAGTCCAATAGCCAGATGACGCCACGCTGTGGAGACGGACTAAGGCAACGACTGAGGCAGATGATTGCGATGAACCAATGTAGGGCCTCGTTGACGGGTACGATGATTAACGTATTGTGGGTCAGGTTCACTCGCGTGGTCCATCTTTGGACACGCTCATACCGTTCTGCGGCTGTCGCATGGGGTCCAGGTTGCATGAGTTGCTCAAAGAAATGCGTACTGAAGACGTGTGTATCATCTTGTAGACCGGGAGACTGTTGTCGAATTAACCAGGTGAGATAAAAGTCAATCAGTGAGTCGTTGAGGAAAAGGCCGTACTCAATGCGTTCGTAGTCGCTGCTATAAATCGCGATGCTGCCGATTCCCGGTGGATAATTAACAATTACCCACGGTTCTGGTTTCACTGTTGCTTCGCTGCACATGCGTGGTGGCGACGGTGCTTTATGAGTAGTCATCGAAGGAACGTCGTAACTTCACTTCGGGCGTTGTATCTTCATTGATGTCATCATGGACGCGGTTCATGTTTACGTTGTTTAGTATTTAATTTCTTATTATAGGAAGTCTTAGGCACTAGTGTTTCACTTATAACGAAAATACGTCTTCACTTGTTGCTGGCACTTATCGACTATTGCATTTGAATTTTTCTTGATTGCCACTTAACTGTTTCCAGTTCTGATCGGAATTGTAGTGCTGCCACCTGATTTCATATGCAGTGGTGTAAGGGTCGATGCACACTTCTTCAGGCATGTTTGACGAATTTTCTTGTGTTTGTCAAGCGTACTGGCTAGAGAACAGAAATACATGTTATTTAATTATTATAGCGGTGTTGGTGTGACTTATGAGTCCTGTTGGAAAAGAAAGTTGGACTCGGGGTGTTCACATGAAGAATATGAAAAAATGTAAAATTATAAATTTTAACGAGTGTCATTGTTGGTTGCACTCTGTGGTGCTGGTATGATCTGGTAGGTGCCGTAAGAATCGCCGTTGCGTCGATATTTTGCAGTTGTTTTAGCAGATACAGCTGCTAATGCAGTTGTTTCAGCAGGACGCAGCTGCTAGGGCAGTTGTTTCAGCAGGATGCGGCTGCTAGGGCAGTTGTTTCAGCAAGGTGCGGCTGCTAGGGCAGTTGTTTCAGCAGGATGCGCCTGCTAGGGCAGTTGTTTCAGTAGGACGCGGCTGCTAGGACAGTTGTTTCAGCAGGTTGTGGCTGCTAGGGCAGTTGTTTCAGCAGGATGCGGCTGCTAGTGCAGTTGTTTCAGCATGATGCGGCTGCTAGGGCAGTTGTTTCAGCAGGTGCCGCTGCTCTCCTCGCAGTTTTTTTCGCAGGTGCTGCTGCGCTCCTCGCAGTTGTTTTCGCAGATACTGCTGCGCTCCTCGTAGTTGTTTTCACAGGTGCTGCTGCGCTCCTCGCAGTTGTTTTCGCAGATGCTGCTGCGCTCCTCGCAGTTAATATCGCAGATGCTGCTGCGCGTTGGTCTTTGGCACTGTTGTTCTCGTCATAGTACTTCTTTAGTTCGCTGATGTGGGCCTTACGGATGAACTATGACTGGTGAGGTGTATCCGAAAACTCTATATAGGCCCTCGAACTTCGGAGCTAGCTTGGCTGCAAAACTATTGATGGTGCTGGAGAGAGAGTGTTGTTTCACTAGAAACATCTCTCCGATCTCAGGCTTCCAATCACGTCGACGCAAATTATAATGTCGCGCTTTGTCTTGGGTAGCTTGACTGAGCTTGTAACGCACAATTCTGAATATCTCCTTAAGCTGCTCCGCCTTGGCTGCCGGCGCTCTTACTTCTTGGCCGGTGCCCATCGTGCATTCGTCAAACAGTGCACCAGGTAAACGTGGTTCAAAGCAGGGCTGTAACCGGTCACTTCTGATTTGCTGGTGTTGAGTGCTAGAGTTAGCTCTGGCAGGCACTCATCCCAGGTTCTCTTGGTCTTGGCTGAACTGAGCGATCATCGTCTTTAACTTTTTGTTGACTCGCTCAGTGGGGTTCTCCTGTGGCGTATACGGCGCGATATTTTTACGGAACGCACGCCCAGTAAATTGAGAACCATTGTCGGTAATGATGGCTTTGGGAATTCCAAAGTGAGCAAGAATGCGCTATCGTAGTGGTATGGCCTCGGTCCACTTGCTGAATTTATTGAAAAAGACCAGAATCATGGTGTTCCCGTGTTTAGATCAGGTTAATGGTCTAACAAAATCGGCGCAGACGACTGGCGCCGTTCATCTGCAATGCGTGAGAGCATCTTTACCGCGGGTGCTTCTTGACTCACCTTGTATCGTTGACATACATCACAACGCCTTACATAATAGCCACGTCCTCATTGCCGATCTGGTTGGGGATATGTCGGTATGGATTTTCTCTGACTTCTGCTTTTCTTCTTTCCAGCCATGGACATCTGCCTCGGAGTTTTTGAATAGATTCTCCAGGGGTTGTCGTGATAACGCGTCCACCACCACGTTCAGCTTACCCTTTCGGTACTGGATGTCGAAGTTGTACTGCTGCAGCTCTAGAGCCCATCGCGCTTTGCGTCCAGATGGACTCTCAATGGAGTTCAGCCATTTCAAAGAAAGGTGGTCTGTGATTACCGTGAATTTGTAACCTTCCAGGTAACATCGCATTTTCCTGATGCCCCAGACTAAAGCCAGACACTCCTTTTAGATGGGGCTATAGTTCTTCTCTGCTTGCATCATGTGTTGACTGGCGTAAGCTATCACACGCTCTACACCATCGACATTCTGGGTCAGCACGGCTCCTAAGCCGTAGTCACTGGCATCGGTCTGCAACACGAAAGTTTTGTTGAAATCGGGGCAGGCCAGAACTGGTGCTTCCGTGAGTTTCTCTTTTAGAACTTCGAAGGCCTCTTGTTGTTCTGGTCCCCATCGCCAGTGTTTACCCTTTTTCAGCAGAAGGGTCATAGAATGTACTATAGTGGCAAAGTTGGGTACGAAGCGCCGATACCAGGAGGCTATGCCCAAGTATCGTCGCAACTCTTTGAGACTCGTGAGTGGTGTTAACATTTTAATCGCGTTCTATTTTATCTGAATCCGTATGGATACCGTCCTCGCTGACCACGTGTCCCAGATATTTTGTCTCGGATCGGAAGAATTCACACTTCTCGACGTTCAACTTTAAGTTAGCTGCTTTCAATCGCTGGAAGACCTCCTTCAGATTCTTCAGGTGCTCCTCTTTTGAGCTACCTGTCACAATGATGTCATCCAAATAGGCGAACGCAAACGGTTCTAACTCTAGTCCAATTACCTAATCTAGCGCTCGTTGAAAAGTAGCTAGGCTGAATGAAGGCCAAAGGGCATGATTTTGCGTTCAGCTGTCGGTAGTCGACGCAGAGTCTCCACGTACCAGTTTTCTTTCTCACCAGTACGATTGGAGCACTATGTGGACTATGTGATGGTTCTATGCAACCTTGTGCGATGAGTTCGTCGACTTCTTTATTGATGATGTCCTGCATCGCCGGGTTCCTCGGAAAGTAGCGTTGTTTGAGGGGCCGGTCGTCAAGCATGACAATTTTGTGCTTGGTGATGTTGGCAGGTCCTTGAAGTGTCTCGAATTGTTTTAGCTCGTCCTGGAGAAATTTGTCCACCTCTTCATTAGACATTTCTGCTTCGGTGCGCAAGGATGTACAGGCCGGGTATATTACTCGCGTCTGATCATTTTGCGTCTAGTTGCAGCGTATACCCACCAAAGCTCAGGGTTGCTCCAACTTTTATGAGGAAATCCAGTCCTAACAAGAGGTCATCAGTTACATCTGGCAGGGTCAAAACGTCACGGTGCATTGACATGAACCCATCCGCACCTTGGTGGTTAATATTTCTGTGATCCTTTTTAGGGACCCGTCTGCCATTCGTACGTTGATTCTCGTGGTTCGTCTCATTCCTGTTGAGCTTAATTTTCTGGATAAGTTCTCGTTGATGAAGCTGCGTGTGGCTCCAGTGTCAACGGTGGCTGTAACTTGAAATTCTCTAATGCTGATGGTGGTGAAGATATGTTGGTTGATGTAGTTAAGGATTTGTTGGGTGTTCGAGGCGTGCCTGACGGATTTCGTCCTCGCCTCTTGTGTGGTGATTTAAAAATGAATTGAAATATATAGCGGCAGAGTTTGCCTTCGCCATATGCTAAAGTGTTTGCCAACTTGGTTCTAGGTTCAAGGCAAACAGAGACGATTGAAAAGAAAGCAGAGATCTGCCGACTTGTGTAGTTAATCAAAGTCTAATTTATTCTTGGCTATCTCGGCTCTTTTAAAACATTTTATAAGTGGAACTTACAATAGTCTTAATCTATAGTTATACTTTTCTACTTAATTTAAAAACCTATAATATGTGTTGCGTTTCGTTCTCCCTTATGAATTTGAATCATCAAAAGGATTCAAATTACATATTTTTGGTTTGACAAATGGAATTTGGGCACGGTCACCAATATTGAGTGAGTAATGAAATCGCACTCAATATCGATGAGCGGTAACCAAAACATTCGCATGCATTGAGTGCAGCACACGCCGATAATGCAGTGCTAGCTTATTAGTCACTCAATGCATTGCCGTTTGTGACAACGAAACGTAGGGTCGGCAGTGTGCACATATGAGAACACACTACACCCTCACCCTTAAGAGAAAAATTAGGGGTGACAATAATTTTTCTTAAATATGTTATTATACGATATATGTGTATTTATGATATGCGGCTTAGAATTATATAATTAAAGTCATAAAATACAATAAGTATGATATAATGTAACAATTCTATAATATATATGTGATTTAAATTAATTAAATATTTTGCTGGTCTTAAATTATTGCCTTATAAGGTTTTAGTTGGTTATTGTGTACTTTTTTATGTACTCCATTATAATCTATAATAGTATTAACTCCTATTCTATCTAATATTTTAAATGGGCCCTTATAAGGTAATTGGTGTTTATTTCTATCTTCTATTTTAAGTAAAACTAAATCTCCAATATCTGCTCTTGGTGTATTTGTGTAGTCTAATTTAAGCGCTTTTCTTTAGCTCGTATGAGCATCTCTTTTGCCTTATTTAGAGCAAAAATCAATTCGCTCAGGTAACTTTCGAAATCATAAAACTTTGTGTGTGAGTTGTAAATGTCATTTGGTAATGACGCTAGTTTTCCATATACTAATTCATGTGGTGTGTATCCTGTGTCTATGTGTGGAGTCGTGTTGTAAGTAAATGTGAAGTATGGGATCCATTTGTCCCATTCGTGGTCAGTAGCTGTTGTCAAAAAAAATTCGTTTAGCACTCTGTGGTGTCTTTCGAGAGAGCCTATTGTCTGGTGATGGTATGGCGCCGAAAATGTTTGTTTAATCTTCAAAAGTGTACATATGTTTCGCATTAGTTCATTTTTGAATTCAGTGCCATTATCTGATTTCAACACTTGAAAGTGACCAAATTTTAGAATTACTTGCTCAACCAATGTTCTTGCAACAGTGTCTGCATCTTTTATTGACATTGGATGCGCAATTACAAATTTTGTCAGTTCGCATTGTATTGTCAGTATGTAGCGGTACTCGTTTGAAATTCGTAATGGTCCTACAGTGTCAATTGACAATGTCTGAAAACTATTGCTAGGGGTGTCTGTTAGCGTGAGTGGTTCTTTTGTGTGAAGTGTTTGTTTACTTTTTGCACATATATCACAGCGTGACACAAATTTCTTTACCATCTTGCCCATGTTCTTCCAAACATATCTTTGTTTTAATTTTATAAGTGTTTTTCTGACACCTAGGTGGCCTGTGTTATGGAAATCGTTAATTAGTTTGAACTTTGTAAGGTCATCTTGTATCCTTTTTGGTGGTTCATAAATTAGTATTTTTAATTGAGGACTTTGAGGACTGTTTCATTTTTGAATATTTTGTTGTATCTTTGTATAAGCTTCTTTAAATTCTTTATTTGTATATAATTGGAATATTTTATCATTGTTGGCTAGCGCTTGTTCTTTAATATTCTTTTTTTTTCATTTTAGATATCAGTTTCTTCATAATCGAATCTAGATTCGTTGAATTATCGCTGTATCCCGCATGCATTTTAAAATTATTTTGTTTAGATCTTAGCTTCTCCGAAAACGAAACTGGTTTCGATGGATTATCACTAATTCCTACGTGCACTACATTATTTTCAATATATATTTTACTTTCATTATTATTGACCATATAAAACTTTAAATTCTTCATATTCCTGACGTCTGTAACGGATGTACAATCCCATATCGGAAGCTGATCAGACTTCTGGGTGTTGTCACCATCCACAAAGTTTTCTTCATTATTGTTATCATTTGCCTCTGTATTTTTAATGGCTTCTTTATGTGCCATGCCTCTTGTAATTATTAACGTTCTTTTTGTTTTTTCATCATTTTCTTGTGGTATCATTTGTTTTAAAGTCTCAGAGTCTAATTGGATTCTTGATAGTGCGTCTGCGTAAGTGTTCATACTACCCTTTTTGTATATTATGTCATAGTCATAGTCACTTAGGTCTAGGCGAATCCTAGTCATTTTTGAGGAAGGGTTTTTGTGAGAAAATAATGAGATCAGTGGTCTATGATCAGTTACAACAGTAAATTTTCTACCGTAAAGGTATGGTTTGAAGAAGTTTATTCCCCAGTGAATAGCTAATAATTCTTTTTCAATGACTGGTTTATTCAAATCATGCTTTTGCAGTGATTTACTGGCGTAAGATATTGGTAGATCTTTGCCTATTTCGCCTTGCGAGAGTACAGCGTCTAAGGCATAATTTGAAGCATCTGTCGTAAGAATGAAAGGTTTGCTAAAATCTGGGTATTGTAATAAAGGTGGTGTTGTTAATTTATCTTTTAATGTGTCGAAAGCGTTTTGATGTTCTTCAGACCATGTAAATGTTATGCCTTTCTTTAAGAGTGCATTAAGGCTTTTTGCAATATCTGCGAAGCTTGGAATGAATTTTCTATAGTAGTTGCAGAATGCAACGATTCGCCTAACTTCATCTCCATTTTTCGGAGTTGGATAATTTTTTACAGTATCGTATTTAGCTGGGTCAGTTCTGACTCCCTCACTTGTGATAAGATGTCCTAAATATACTACTTCAGGACGCAGAAAACAACATTTGGCCGCATTTAATTTTAAATTATGTCTTTGAAGTCTTTCTAATACCTTTATTAAATTTTGGTTGTGGTGATTTATGCTACATCCATGGATATTTATGTCATCCACGTAAAGAAAAGCATTTGATTCTAAGTCTGCGAGTGCAATAGTGAGCATCCGTTGGAAACTGTTTGAAGAGATCTTTAGTCCGAAAAGTAGTCGTTTGAATTGAAAATGTTCGTTTGTCGTGGAAAAAGCTGTTAAAGGTCGTGATTCATTTTCTAGTTCAATTTGATGAAATGAACTGGTCATATCGAGTGTTGAGAACCATTTTGCTCTACCTAATTTGTCTAGAATATCTTCTAGTCTCGTTAAAGGGAACTCATTGACAATTTTGTCATTTAGCTTTCTAAAGTCTACTACAAGTCTCCATTTCTTTTTGTCCGTTGTGTCTTTTTTTGATACCAAAAGGAGTGGAGCATTGTATGGACTGAGCGATGGTTCGACAATATCGTCCTTAAGCATTTTCTGAACTTGTTCATTTATCACTTCTGTTTGAATGTGTGGCAGTCTGTAGTTTTTGATGTATACTGGTATGTTGTCTGTTGTCGTGATGTTTTGTTTATAAAAATTATTTGTTGTCAGAGGTTCGTTATCTAGCTGAAATACGTCTTGATATTTTTTGAAAATATTATTTAGTTCGTCTTTAATTTTTGTGTCATTACATTGTATGTCAAGTGTTTCCAAAATCTTACTGAAACGTTTTTGTGAGTGTATATGATTTTTGCTTTTATAATTTAAAATGTCATATTTGTCTAAAGAATCAGTTTCAAACTCAATTCCATTTAAAATAACTACGTAATTTGTTGTATTTAATTTTTTTATGTGCGTCATGCCGTTTTTCGGAGCTATTGAATTACTGAGAAAAATACCTTTTTGTATCTCTTTATTAAAAATCACTTTATCTTCTGTTAGTTGTAATCTGATCGGTTGAACAATTTCTGTTCTTGGTGGCACTTTTATTATCAGTGTGTTATGTGATTTCGAGTGCATTGGTAATATAATATGTGACTCATTAATTAAAATTGAAAACATTGAAAACTATGAAACACGAATGTTTCATAGTCAATTTTGCAAAGAAATTTGTTGAAAAAGTCTCTGCCTAATATACCATCGGTTTCGATTGGAAACCCTGAATATACCAATTGAAACTCATGTTCGCAAGATTTCTCCCCAAAATTAGGTTTTAGATTTATGCTAATTAATACTAATGTCTCAGTTTCTATTGACGTTGTTGTTGTGGTTCAAATTTCTGTTATAGTAATTGTTTCGGTTGTAATTCTGGTTGAAATTATTGTTATACCTTCTAGGTTCATTCTGCCTAGTGTTTGAATTAAATGAATTAAAATTGCGCTGTGTGCTAAAATTCTGTCTCATATTACCGCGGGTATTGACATTAGCTGCGTTTTTTCCAACATCATAAATCGGATTTTGATTTGGTTTGCAACTCTGCAAGCTAATCACAGCTAGATGGCGTTGCAAAACAACGTAAGAAATGTCAACAGC
Organism: Tetanocera ferruginea; assembly: GCA_958299015.1. NCBI lineage: Eukaryota > Metazoa > Arthropoda > Insecta > Diptera > Sciomyzidae > Tetanocera > Tetanocera ferruginea. Next base: position 82,988,261 of record OY282641.1, on the reverse strand, counting down.
ATTGTCATAAATTATATATAAAAAGTGAAGTCCAGTAAATACAACAAAACAAATAAAATAAGATCTGCAATTCGGACAAGCAACAAAAAATAAAGGTATTTATTTAGTGCTAACAACAATTAGTTCTTTAAGAAAAGTTTTACTTTTAATGGCATTTTCAGGTAGGATCTTCAGCAACGACAACAGAAGTACTACAAGCCAAACTTCGACAGCCACGATAAATGGCCATATAGTCAAGCACGAAACGAATACCAGCAACGGCAAAAAACTTGCAACAACAACAAAAACAACAGCAGGAGTACTCCAAGCAAGCCATAGTATTTCATACAGCCCCGACAAATGACCAAATAGCCATAAACAAAAAGCAATACCTGCAACGTTAGCTTAGCTTGCTCCAACATCAGAAGAAAACTATAGCAACAATAACAGCAGCGGCAGTAAAACTTTAGATTTAGTTTATTATTTTTAAGCTTAGTTTAAGTGCGTTAGGTTAGTTTTTTAACTAAGGAGGAATAAATGTGATTTAAATTTAGCACCATACTTTTATTTTCTCTTTAATAAAAATACGTATACAACGTTGAATTAAAAATAGCAACACTCATTTTGAATTCTTTGCCGATTCCTCCAGAACGTGAGCCATTGCAACCTTCCTATTCATGGCATGCTGATATTAATCTGTCTTTTAGTATCCTGCCAGATTCATTTCCTAAATGTTTGTATATAAATGAGTTTGTTTTATTTATTTATAAGACAAAACTTCAGTCTACAAGATGCTCATCATACCAGTGCTTGTCTATGGCGCTAAGACATGGGTGGTATCGTCGACAGATGCAGCCACTCCTGGCGGGTTCGAGAGAAAAGTTCTTCTCAAAATCTTTGAGCCTGTGCGAGTTGGCGACGACTTTCGAATTCCAATGAACCACGAGCTGTATGAGTTCTACGATAAAATTGACTTTGTTCAGCGTATTAAAATTCAGTGACTAGGCCATGTCTATCGTATGAATAAAGAAGCTCCAGCGAAGGTGTTTGAAGCGAAAGCCGAAAGACCATGACTCCGATGGATTTAAGCATCCTATAGGGATATATGTATATAAATAAATTTGTTTTATTTATTTATTAGACAAAACTACAGTCTACAAGATGCTCATCATACCTGTGCTTGTCTATGGCGCTGAGCCATGGGTGGTATCGCAAGCAGATGCAGGCCTTCTTGGCATGTTCGAGAGGAAAGTTCTTCTCAAAATTTTTGAGTCTGTGCGAGTTGGCGACGACTTTCGAATTCCAATGAACCACGAGCTGTATGAGTTCTACGACAACATTGACTTTGTTCAGCCTGTAACAATTCAGTGACTAGGCCATGTCTATCGTATGAACAAAGAAGATCCAGCGAAGAAGCTGTTTGAAGCGAAAGCCGAAAGACCATGTCTCCGATGGATTGACCAGACCAAGGAAGCCTTAACCGCGCTTGGTGAAATTGGAGAAAGCTGCGAGTAGCAGAGGCACCTGGCGATAGCCGATGAAGTCGGCCGTAACCCGACCACGTGTTGTTATGGGCGCCTGAATAAAAAATTATTTATTTTGCATGAAAATATTTTAAACAAAATTAAAGATTTTTCACTTACTTTCACGTTGTCTCCATATTTTTAAGTCAGCTGTCATTTGTTTACATTTGCTTACGTCTTTTGTTTTTTTTTTGTTCGGTTTTTACGTTCACTTATGCGATTGTGCGCCACCTGGCCGTGATACATATAAACGTAATCTGAATCGTACGCAAGATTTTGTTTGTATGGAAATCGGATTTGGATGTTGGAAAAAACGCAGCTATTGTTTCGATGTTGGTTGAATGACCGTTGATAATGCATTATTGTATTTGGAGCAGTCATTGACTCATTTTCGAGTTCAAGTGCTAATTCTGTCGCTTCTATTAAATCTTTTGGTCGTGCCACGTAAATGGTTGTTTTTAAGTTTTCATTTAGACCTTTTTTAAATGCATCGAGTGCATGTTTGTTATTGCATTTTATTATGACGTTTTTCTCGGCTTCTGTTGCTTGAGTTCCTAAACTTTCAATTCCTGGTCTGTTTAAACCTTCTATTATATTTAGTAATTGTTCCTTGTAGGTGTTTATTCGCAAGTTTCGTTGTTGTAAATTGTTAAGTTTAGTCTGTAGTTGCGCTATGGTTGTGTTGTCTTTGTATCTTGTTTGTAACTGTTGTTTTAAGATTTCAAAACATGATGGCTTCAAATAGCTACCTAATGACGTGCGCACATTAGCTGTTAACTTTGCATGATAAACATATTGTAAGAAATCGATTTTACCTTCACTACTTAATGTTTTATTACAGGCAAATTTTTTTACAGCAGGCAAATATAACTTTGAAGTTGTCAAGGAGTTTACTTACCTTGGCACCGCCGTAAACAGCAACAACAATGTCAGCCTGGAGATAAAGCGAAGAACAACAATTGCTAATAGGTGCTACTACGGGCTAAGTAAGCAATTAGGTTCCAGAGCCCTCTCTCGATCGACAAAACTAACACTCTACAAGACGCTCATCATACCTGTGCTTCTCTATGGCGCTGTAGCATGGGTGGTATCGCAAGCAGATGCAGCCGCTCTTGGGGTGTTCGAGAGGAAAGTTCTTCGCAAAATCTTTGGTCCTGTTCGAGTTGGCGACGACTATCGCATTCGAATGAACCACGAACTGTACGAGCTCTACGACGACATTGACATAGTCCAGCGTATAACAATTCAGCGACTACGTTGGCTGGGTCATGTCTTTCGTATGGATGAAGAAGCTCCAGCGAAAAAGGTGTTTGAGGCGAAAGCCGAGGGTCGACGACGAAGAGGAAGGCCATGCCTCCGATGGATTGACCAGGCCGAGGAAGCCCTTACCGCGCTTGGTGAAAGAGATTGGAGACGGCGCGCGCGAAGCAGAGACGCCTGGCGAGACCTGATGAAGTCGGCCGTAACCCGTCAACGGGTTGTCATGGCCACCTAAGTTAGTAAGTACTTAATGTTTTATTTACAAGTTCAGCTGTTATGAGAAAACTATCTAACTCTTTAAAGTTGCCTGAAAAAGTGGGTAAAGCCTTTGAGGCAGTTTCTAAATTAAAGGCTGCCATTGTCGGTAATTGATCTTTTTCGTCTTCTTCTAATTCTTCTTCTTGTCCTAACTCTTGTCTACTTTCAGCTGTTTTAAGCTGTTCTGAAATTAATTTTTGAGAATTTGTATGAATGCTACAAAATTCTAACTTTAGTGGTAGTATTTCTTTATTGTCTTCGTTTTGTTCGGCTAGGAGATCAAATTCTGCTTTAAACTCATCTAATGAATTTTGTTTTGCTATTAATGTAGCTCTTGTGTAGCCTCTATTCGAACTTTTTTTAACATTTCTGTATATTTTTGCTACCTCTTGCATAATTCTTTCCATTTATTATAAAATTTTATTGATTCTATTAAAACATTTTATTTTGAAGTGTTATTCAAACATTGGTATTAATGTTAGAATTTTTGTTAAGTTGTTTTTTAACATATTTTTTAAAATAGGTTATTGTATAACGTATAATGATAATAGTTATAAATATAAAACAAATGGTTTCGATGATGCTGCTTTTGTCCAGGTTCATAATGATTTCTTCCTTCATCATGTCTTTGTCCTTTTGTTGATTAGCTATAGCTCCAGATGTAGCTAGAATGCTGCCTGTTCAGTTCCGAACAATACAAATAAATTAAGTTATTAATAAGTAGTTGTAGTCATACAAATATACAAGCATAACAGCAAAACACAAAACAACAAAGCATTCCAGTAACTACCAAAAAAGCTGAGCCTGCAAAAAACGACACATGAGTCTCAGTGCAATGTTCTGGACAAAGTCAAGGCCAGTTTGGCTATGTTTTAATATGAATAGAATTTTGTAGTGCAATGTGCTGAACAATTATTTCAAGGGCAGCTTGGCCGTTTTTGCTGTGTGTGCATTTTGTTGTTATGCTTAATCATATGCTAAATCAATATATATACATATATACATATTACATATTAGTTTTAAATATTCTTTTTCTATGTAAAATTGGAACAAATTTTGTATAAAAGGAATCTAAATAGTAACAATAAATGAATATTAAAAGTCAACACCTTTGAAGCGGTTCCTTTTTATTCCCCTGGGTTGAACAGGTTCAAGTGCCTGGTTAGCCAAAGCGAATAAAACAAACTATCGTTAGTTGAACAGGTTCAAGTGCCTGGTTAACCAAAGCAAAAAAAAAAAAAAAACAAAAATAATTATCCTTAGTTGAACAGGTTAAAGTGCCTGGTTAACTTTTGAATAATTATTTAAACAACTATTCCTTAGTCAAGTTAAGACTAAGGATTTGCAGTTGCGCCCATTAAGACGCAACATTCTGGTGACCCCGACGTGATCTGCAACACTTCTTAGGCAGATTCAACATATCATTCTGGTGGTTCAGTTTCATCAGCATTTATCATGGAAGATTTTTCATCATTGGTTGCCTTGCAAAAGTTGGTGGGCAATGAAATTCAGCAAATTGTGAAGAATTTCAAAAAGGATTCTCCAGATCGAAAGACGACATCAATCTATTTTGAAGAGCGACTGCAGCGTCTAAATAAAGTGTGGGATCAATTTGAAGAAAATGACACGAAGATTAATACGATAAAGGATCTATCATTAGATCATGAATACTTTAAAACAGACTACTATAACAACATTTTGACTGTGGCCAATAAGTACAAACAGATTTTTACAACCGAGATACAAAACCTGGAATCGAAGTCATCACCCCAATTGGAACCACCTACAAAGGCAACCCCAAGAGACATACGAGGATTTACAAAAGATGCATCCTCGGTCGCACCAACAACTCAGCAGGATCAGTCGTCATCAATTTCTCCAGTCCAAGTTAGTTTTGAGGCCATGTGTAGGAGACAAAAGGCGATGATGTCATCACTGGAACGTCTACTAGCGGGCAATTCAATACAAGAGGCTCCTTCACAGTGTCTGATCGTGTTAAGCAAGCTGTGGAGCCAAGTTGAAGAAATTCACTATAAATTATGGGAACTGTTCGAAGACCCGGCAGCAAAAGGATATGACATACTGGCATACTCAGAACTCGAAGCCAGAGTCATACACCGACAAGAATTGTTAACAAAACATAAGAATATCAATGATGAATTCCAGGCAATAAATCACCAAATGGTGCATCTACCAAAAATGTCAGTACCGAAGTTTGACGGAAACTACTTGAAATGGCAAACTTTCGCAGACATATTCACGCGAATGATACATCAGCAACAAATTCCAAAAATCCAGAAAATGTGGTACCTCAAAACCAATGTATTCGGGGAGGCTGAACGCGCGATTGGTCATCTCGAATTGACAGAAGATAATTACGACATCGCATGGGAAGCTCTACAAGATCGTTTTAGCAATAAGAGAATGCTTACATCAGCTATAATACAATGGCTGATATCCCTTCCAAACCTCACATCAGAAGCCAAGACTATTCGAAACTTTCATGACACCATTCATGAAAGCTTAGCCACACTCAAGAATCTTGGAGTCGAGACAGATAGCTGGGATCCTCTGCTGTTGCACATTTTAATAAAGAAATTTGATCACCAAACCCATATGCTCTACGAGCAATCACTTCAAGACCCCAGAAAGCTTCAAGAAATAAGCACCTTTCTCAAATTCTTAAAGAATCGGTTCCAAGCATTAGAAGCCATAGGATGTAATATCAAAAGAGTGGTAACATCGACAGCAGTATCCAATCACAACAGTTGCAAGGTTTGTAAGCAAGGTGGCCATCCTCTTTACTATTGCCAACAGTTTCTCAAGATGTCCGCCGTAGAACGACTGAAATGGATACAGAAACAAAACCTGTGCGTCAATTGTTTCAAAGAAAATCACACAGCCAAGACATGTAAATCACGAAGCTGCACAAAATGTTCAGCAAAGCACAACACACTACTGCATTTACAGGGAGATGCTAAAATTCAGAAAACAACAGTAAATCATCAAGTTCCTGATCAGTCAAATAACAACACTGTGCCTTTCACGGTAGCTGCGGCTCAAAATGAAACTAACAAATATAACTACGTTCTACTAGCAACAGCAAAAATTAAAATCTCAGCAAATAATGGAAGATCGTGTGAAGTTCGAGCAATTCTGGATTCCGGCTCTCAGATTAATATCATAACTGAAAGACTGATTAAGAAATTATCGCTATCAACAACATCATCATCGCTCTGTATCGAAGGCATTGGAAAGGGTACTCATAAATCAACTCAGCGAGTAAACGTAGATATGCATTCAAGAACTGGAAACTTCACATCCAAACTCGAAGCAGTCGTCCTGTCTCACATCGTATCACCTCAACCAAGACTGAACATTGACATTTCAACCTGGTCACTCCCAGAAAACATTAAGTTAGCAGATCCTGAATTCTTCAAATCTGACAAGATCGATATTCTACTGGGAGCAGAACTGTATTATCACTTGATCCGACCAGAACAAATCAACATCGGTGAACAGTTGCCCATACTGCAGAATACGGTGTTTGGTTGGATAGTAGCAGGAATGGTGGGATCAACAAGCTACGATGCTGTCACATGTGGTATATTCAGTCAAGAAGAAGAAACCACGAATGAACTGATAAAAAAATTTTGGGAAATAGAAGAAGTTGAAACAAGTAAGAAATATCTTTCACCAGCAGAGCAGCGATGTGAATCTCACTTTGCTCAAAATGTTCGTAGCAATGAGGAAGGCCGCTTTGTCGTTAAACTCCCCTTTATCGAAAACACATCAGCCTTAGGGCAATCACAAGCCATGATCCACAACAGATTTATGAGTCTAGAACGCCGACTTCTAAAAAATGATATCGTACGCAAGGAATACATTCAATTTATGAAGGATTATGAAAGACTTGGGCACATGAAAGAAGTGAATCTCGATTCTGTACTAAATCCGAATTATTTCATTCCACATCATTGTGTATTCAAGCCCGACAGCACGACAACGAAACTTCGGGTCGTCTTTGATGCCTCAGCCAAGACATCATCAGGATATTCACTAAATGATCTAATGTACACTGGACCAACCGTTCAAAGCGAACTTTTTTCAATTCTTCTTCGGTTCCGGCTACCACGCTACGTGTTCACTACAGACATCGAAAAAATGTATCGTCAAATTTTAGTAGATCCAGATGATCAACGATACCAATTAATTATTTGGAGAGAGAATCCAGCCTTTCCAATCAAATATTATCAATTAACCACTGTGACGTATGGAACAAGATCAGCACCGTATCTCGCCACGAAATGTTTACAGCGAATTGCAACTGCAAATGCCAATAAGTACCCGTTGGGAACTCAAATTCTACAAGATAATTTTTATGTAGATGACGGTCTGGGAGGTTCTGATAGTTTGATAACAGCCATTGAAGCTCAACAACAACTGATATATATATTAAAGAAGCATGGTTTCAATTTGCGAAAATGGTGTGCAAACCATTCGCAGCTCCTAGAGAATATACCACAATGTGATCAAGAAGTGAATCTGGACTTTACGAATCTCAACAACGATTCAATTAAAACTCTGGGATTGCTGTGGCTACCAAAAACTGACTATTTTTGCGTTAAGGTAAAACTGGACCCAGTTAAAGTAGTTACAAAGCGAACCGTCAGCTCTGATCTGGCCAAGTTATTCGATCCACTAGGATTATTGGCACCGGTAATTGTCAAGGCGAAAATGTTTATTCAACAGTTATGGCAGCTTAACTTATCATGGGACGAACCGTTACAATCAGAACTGAAGGAAAAATGGTCCATATTTCGAGATAATTTGTCAAACCTAAACAACCTCCAAGTTTCTAGACACATATTTCGAGGAGAAGTACCAACCTCAACTCAGCTTCATGTATTCGCTGATGCATCTGAAAGGGCTTTCGGTGCTGCAGCATATATTCGAGCAACTCTTAAGGATGGTAGAGTAATAGTCCGACTATTGTGTGCAAAAACTCGGATAGCTCCACTCAAAACGCAAACACTACCACGGCTGGAACTGTGCGCTGCAGTATTAGCCTCACAGCTCTCAACTCGCCTCAGGGATGACATGAAAACCAAAGATCAACCATTATTTCTGTGGACCGATTCAGAAATTGTGCTAAGTTGGATTAATGCTCAATCTTCAACATTCCAAACATTTGTGGCTAACAGAATAGCAACAATTCAAACGCTAACCCTGCCGGAGCAGTGGCGACATGTCAGATCAAGAGACAATCCAGCAGACGTGCTGTCAAGGGGATTAACAGCGAAAGCTCTCGCAGCATGTGACCTATGGTTTCAAGGACCATTTTTCTTACATGGGAGACAGGACTTGTGGCCTCCACGTTTTTTAGCTCAACTTCAAATTCCAAACGACCTGGAAAAAAGGAAGCAATTGGTAGTATTGCCCAGTAACGACGTCGCTATTGCTACAACAGAGATTGAAAAAGGATTGCTGCAACCACATATTAACGGAGAATTAGTGTTTAGAAGGTATAAGGCATAGAAACTCTTTCCGAACATTACAAGGAATCCTAGGGTATATTTTGCGATTTATAAGCCACACAAAAGTCAAAAAGAATCTGAGGCAACAACAAATATCGCTTAACCCCAAAGAAATGGATGATGCACTTTTTGTTATCATAAGAAGCATGCAGATGTCTGACTTTAGTTGCGAGTTAAAACAATTAAAAAATCATCAAGGACTTGACAAATCAAGTTCAATAAGCAGTTTGACTCCGTTCATTGATGATAAAGGCATCATTCGAGTGGGTGGACGGCTGGAAGCATCAACACTAAACTACGACTCTAAGCATCCAATGCTAATTCCTTACAACGACCCGTTAGCAAAACTTTTGTTCATTATGATACACAAGGACAACAAACACTGTGGCTCCCAGACATTATTAGCAACAATAAGGCAACGTTTTTGGCCAATCAAAGGAAAGTTAACAGCCAGAGCAACTGTACAACAATGCATACGATGTAGCAAGGCCCGTCCAAAATTATGTCAACAGATCATGGGTAATCTACCACACACCCGAGTGACTCCAGCAAGACCATTTATTAACAGTGGCGTTGACTACTGTGGACCATTATGGATTCATTATAAAATCAGAGAAAAAAGAGCAACAAAGGCTTATATTGCTGTATTTTGTTGCTTCGTTACGAAAGCAGTCCACCTCGAATTGGTAAGCGATTTAACAACGAATGCGTTCATTGGCACATTGAAACGTTTCATCAGCCGTAGAGGACATTGTAAAACCCTCTACTGCGACAACGCTACAAATTTTGTTGGAGCTCGAAACCAACTCCATGAGCTTAATGTAGCAATCCACTCCCAGAAAGCCAATGAATCAATAGTAAGGTTATGCAGTGATAAAGGAATAGATTTCAAATTCATTCCACCTCGGGCTCCACATTTTGGCGGGCTCTGGGAGGCTGCAGTCAAATCAGCCAAGCATTTGTTAGTAAGGAGTGTGTCTACAGTGTCGCTAACCTATGAAGAGCTAGAAACAGTGGTGGTTGAGATTGAAGCTATACTCAACTCAAGACCACTCACTCCAATGTCATCCGATCCCAAGGATCTTACTGCCTTAACACCAGGGCATTTTTTGATCGGCGAACCACTGACAACATCCGTAGACACATATGCCACGCCAAACAACGCGTCGCTACTAACAAGATGGAAGTTAGTATCCCATCTGAAACAACAATTTTGGAGGCGTTGGTCGCGAGATTACCTTCAGGAACTGCAATATAAAAGCAAATGGAAACAACAAATGAACAATGTCAATCCAGGTTTAATGGTTATAATACAAGAGGATAACGTACCACCACTCCAATGGCCGCTAGGCAGGATCGTAAGGACATACACAGGTCCCGACAACAATGTTAGAGTGGCTGACATTCAAACAGCAGCAGGAACTTTAAAACGTCCGATACATAGGCTTGCACCACTACCAATAAAGAATTTTGAACAAGAAGACAGACTCATTCCATCAGATCAAAACGATGAAGGTAGCAAGCGCAAAGAAGACAGCTCTAAAACAAATGAAAGGAAGATTAAACACTCAGATCATACCAACTCTTCTCACCAATCAAAACGAACACGAATGAACACAAGTTCAGCATTTGTAACTATCTTGATGGCTTGCTTATTTATACCATATGCTTCCCCTGCGCCAATAGAGGTTCAGCCATTTGTGTCTCATCCGGGTATTTATTTCGAAAAATTAGGGTCGGTTGGAATAATCACCAGTGAATGGAACCTAATAACCTACATTAATATGCAAACATACTGGAAGAATTTGGAATTAATGAATGGTTATCCACAAATATTACAAAAATCCTGCACAATCTTGCAAACGTCCAAACACTGTTCAGTAATAGTTATGTTAATTAAGCGTTTAATGGATGAAATAACACTGAAGAATGAACTCCTGAAAATACACAATGGACATCGAGCGAAAAGAGGTGCATTCAACATCATCGGCAACATAGCTAACTCTTTATTCGGAGTTCTAGATTCTCAGTATGCAGAATCGCCAGTACCATTGACAAAATATATCAAAATGAAAATTATCTTGAAAATAAAATCCACAACCAAACCTCATTTCTGGACAGCACAATAAACATCATGAAAAGGAACCAACAAAGTATTGAAGAAGAATTTGTAAAGGTCGAAAAGACATTGAAAACCCTGGAATTCCGATTTAAGAACGTGCAACAAGAAGTAAACAAACAAGGCATCGCTCAATCAGTTGCTGAACTAGCTCTTCAAACAACGTTGGAACTAATATACTTCCAACGCGTGCAAGATTCTCTTCTAAGCATTTTAATAGACACACATCATGGTAAATTAAGTCCCGAACTAATCTTACCACAACAGCTACAAGAAGAGCTACTCCACATAAAGGCCAGCCTTCCCAGCCATCTAAGGTTACCTACCGAAGAATTGATACAACTATATAACTTGATGTCAATCGAAGGACGAGTCACTTCAAACTACGTTATTTTTAAATTGAAACTTCCACTAGTATCAACTGAAGATTTCGAGTTACTACAACTTACTCCTGTGCCGTGGCATCTAAACAATGAATTTGTCAAAATCCAGTCTCCCTTCTCATTTGTGATTGTAAATCTGCATCGTGATCAATACTATCCATTAAAGGAAGCTGATTCAAGGCTATGCACGTCAACCGAAAGTGAGCACTTTCTTTGTCAACAAATTCACCCACTTTATAAACGAGGATCCAACATAGCAATATGTGAGTTAAACTTGCTTAATCACATTGAAACAAACACGTCATGCTCCATCGAACATGCGGAAGCCGGCCCCCATTGGCTTCAACTACACAATCCTAACACATGGATATATTCTGTCAGGAGCGAAGTCGTGGTAAATGCAGTTTGTGAAGCAGTTCTAACGCAATTCACCATTCAAGACTCAGGACTTCTATCTATGAATGAAAATTGCGTCATTAAACAGCCACTGATAACCATTCAAGGCCACAAGACATTAAAGTCAACCAATCACAGATCATATATCCCAACCGTTCAGACATCTGATTTGGTGTTCTCGTCAACAGAACCTCCAGCAGTCAACATTTCCCTTCGTTACAACTCCCATCAAGAACAACTATCCGCTATCCAAAGTGAATTATCTAAGCTACAATTGAATCTTCCTAACGAAATTCGACCACATGACATTCATCACTACTCAATAAGTTATTAATGTCTCTTCTTGGTTGCTTGCATTATTTCATTCTTTGTTTGGAAACGCATCAGGAGATCTCACAGCATCAATTGCTTACCACCACAACCCACGCCAAGAATTCATGTCATCGCACCTGATATAAGCCATAAAAGAGATTCGGATTTTACGATTAAAGTTTAAATTTCAGCTGTTGAACCCATGGTTCAACGGGGCGGAGAATGTTCAGTTCCGAACAATACAAATAAATTAAGTTATTAATAAGTAGTTGTAGTCATAAGCATAACAGCAAAACACAAAACAACAAAGCATTCCAGTAACTACCAAAAAAGCTGAGCCTGCAAAAAACGACACATGAGTCTCAGTGCAATGTTCTGGACAAAGTCAAGGCCAGTTTGGCTATGTTTTAATATGAATAGAATTTTGTAGTGCAATGTGCTGAACAATTATTTCAAGGGCAGCTTGGCCGTTTTTGTTGTGTGTGCATTTTGTTGTTATGCTTAATCATATGCTAAATCAATATATATACATATATACATATTACATATTAGTTTTATATATTCTTTTTCTATGTAAAATTGGAACAAATTTTGTATAAAAGGAATCTAAATAGTAACAATAAATGAATATTAAAAGTCAACACCTTTGAAGCGGTTCCTTTTTATTCCTCTGGGTTGAACAGGTTCAAGTGCCTGGTTAGCCAAAGCAAATAAAACAGAATTCGTTAGTTGAACAGGTTCAAGTGCCTGGTTAACCAAAGCAAAAAAAAAAAAAAACAAAAATAATTATCCTTAGTTGAACAGGTTAAAGTGCCTGGTTAACTTTTGAATAATTATTTAAACAACTATTCCTTAGTCAAGTTAAGACTAAGGATTTGCAGTTGCGCCCATTAAGACGCAACACTGCCCATTTATTCTTTCTTTTTGTTGAGCTGTTTCCGGAGAGTGTGAATCTCTTCCCAAATCAAGTTCGCTACGTGCCAGGTTGGTTGCCGCTCTTCTCTGGTTATGGCTAGGAGGTACGCCAGACGTTTGCGTTGTCGAACCTTTGTTCCACCTCGTTGTTTCTTGGTGATCGGAATTTCTACGGGTTCAATTACAGTCCGTTTTTGCTCCTCTCGTTGCACCTGTCTTTTTTGGTATTCTTCTATCGAAATTGGTTTTGGACCGATCCGTTGAGGTATGTACTCTGGATACGGGCTGTCCGCTGCTGAAGTGTTGGTTTTTGTGGTATATATTCTTCCATAGGATTAATGTTGCAGGATTACTGAAAAATTGTCTGTTTCCAGGTTATAGTGGTAGGATCGCCATGTGGTGATTTAAAAATGAATTGAAATATATAGCGGCAGAGTTTGCCTTCGCCATATGCTAAAGTGTTTGCCAACTTGGTTCTAGGTTCAAGGCAAACAGAGACGATTGAAAAGAAAGCAGAGATCTGCCGACTTGTGTAGTTAATCAAAGTCTAATTTATTCTTGGCTATCTCGGCTCTTTTAAAACATTTTATAAGTGGAACTTACAATAGTCTTAATCTATAGTTATACTTTTTTACTTAATTTAAAAACCTATAATATGTGTTGCGTTTCGTTCTCCCTTATGAATTTGAATCATCAAAAGGATTCAAATTACATATTTTTGGTTTGACAAATGGAATTTGGGCACGGTCACCAATATTGAGTGAGTAATGAAATCGCACTCAATATCGATGAGCGGTAACCAAAACATTCGCATGCATTGAGTGCAGCACACGCCGATAATGCAGTGCTAGCTTATTACTCACTCAATGCATTGCCGTTTGTGACAACGAAACGTAGGGTCGGCAGTGTGCACATATCGCACACCTTCTTCAAAAGAGACACAACTCAAAATTTTTCAATTCTGACTTTTTAAAATAAACCAATTCGTAATGCACATCTCCATCGACTGTTTAGATATTTTAATCTGATTGCTCTTTTATTTTTAAAAAATCATTTTGTGTCCCTCTTTTGTATGAAGTTGCTTTGAAAAAGAAATAGTTTTTTGCCTCTCCTGAAAATTTTAAAATTTTGAGTTGTGTCACTTTTGAAGATCGTGTGCGATATGAGAACACACTACACTTGCTGAACGGATCCTGGCGCATTTCCCGGATGTGGTACGCAGCATTGATAGGTGGTCTTACCACGTCGTCCACATCGCCAGCAAAACGTTACTCGAGCATTAGAGCAAGTCATCCTGTCGTAGCCGTCCTGGCCGCTCCGTCGGCAAGCTGTGTTTAGGTTGACTCTTTCTTCTATCAATTCTCCAGATTGTGTGAGCATCCCATTCTCCTCGATTTGTCGTTGATTGGGTATTCGCGTCAGAGTCTCACTCTCTCCTCTGATGCTCTCGTAATCTTCATCCAACGAACCGAAGTCTTTCCTTCGTATGTAAAGCTGGTAGTCGAAGTGACTATTTCTGAATAGTCGTTCTAGCTTCTGCGCCTCTGTAAAGTTAGCGTGGCGCATCATGTCTACAATATCGAAGCAGTAGTCCTTAAATGTTTCATTATGCTGCTGCACTCGGCCTCGAATTTGATCTTCAAGTCGTTCAAAGTAACATGTGGGCAGGAAAAAGTCAGAAAGCTTACCTTAAAGCTTTTCCAGCTGTTCCACTGCGTGTCTTGGTTGCACCACCAGATTAGGGCGTGGTCTCGGAGCAACTCAGGCATAGTTCGTGGCAGTATATCCTTTTCAATACAATAGACGCTGGCCAGCTCTTCGACTCGCTCAATAAACCCTTTTTGTGTTTAACGTCCGATGGTCTCCTTGCTTTCACGAGGAGAAGAGTGACCATGGACGGAAAGAAAAAGACGTTTGTTTGTTTTCTGTTGATTTAAGTTGATTTATATTTTATTTTGTTTAATTTATATCAACAATGGCCCGCTGTCGAGGCATGGCTGTGACCAAAGTTGGATTTTTATTTTATATAATTTAATCTAAAAAGGCCCGCTGTCTAGGCGAGGCTGCGACCAGTTTAGATATTATTAGCTTAAAACTATCTTTCTTTCTTCACCGTTTCTACGCCGGTCGGTGGTTTATAAAGGAAAATCCTCAGTTTTCGAGGGCATTTCCTTATTCCAATAATTCCAATAATTTCCATTAGTTGAAAATAAAATCGATACCAACAAATGAAAATCAATACATAAGCTACATATATTTAGGAAATGTAAATCATTATGTAAATTTACATATCATTCTACTTCCCCTTAGTGATACGCGATCACGTACACTTTGCATGTTACGCAGTTGCATGCAATGCACCTTACAAGCAGCGCAGTAACTAGGGTAGGTAAATCAACGGCCTTTGCTGACCGTGCAAGCCAATGCCGATGCACCCAAAGAGTTACTTGCTTTGTTTTTTGTTGTCGCCGACGTTTAAGTCGGAACCACTTGACAATAAAAACAAAGCATTGGTTTTGTTTATTTTGGTAATGTAAGCATATGCGCTTAAATTAGGTCAGTATGTTTTTCTTTTCTTGAACCCCGGCAATTTGAGTCGCTGTACTCAAATTGGGTTGTTGTCGTTCATAGTATTATATATTTTGTTTATTATTTGTGTTGAAATGCAGATCGCTGCATTTTTGATATCGATATCTGGTAATAATATTTATTGTGTTGGTTCTTTGGAATTGGTGTGAGGTCGGGTGTACAAAGTGTACATGCAATGTTGTGTAATACAACATCCCTCCCCCCTTATAAAAGAAAATTGTTCTCCTTGAAGAGGTTGAACAATTTTCTGTCGCGATACCACCGATCAGTGAGCAGAAATGAGGAATACATGAATTTGGGCTAGTGGGCAGTTGTTTCAGAAGATGCCACTGCTAGTGGGCAGTTGTTTCAGCAGTTGCCGCTGCTAGTGGGCAGTTGTTTCAGCAGGTGCCGCTGCTCTCCTCGCAGTTGTTTTCACAGGTGCTGCTGCGCTCCTCGCAGTTGTTTTGCAGATACTGCTGCGCACCTCTTAGTTGTTTTCACAGGTGCTGCTGCGCTCCTCGCAGTTGTTATCGCAGATGCTGCTGCGCTCCTCGCAGTTATTTTCGCAGATGCTGCTGCGCGTTGGTCTTTGGCACTGTTGTTCTCGTCATAGTACTTCTTTAGTTCGCTGATGTGGGCCTTACGGATGAACTATGACTGGTGAGATGTATCCGAAAACTCTATATAGGCCCTCGAACTTCGGAGCTAGCTTGGCTGCAAAACTATTGATGGTGCTGGAGAGAGAGTGTTGTTTCACTAGAAACATCTCTCCGATCTCAGGCTTCCAATCACGTCGACGCAAATTATAATGTCGCGCTTTGTCTTGGGTAGCTTGACTGAGCTTGTAACGCACAATTCTGAATATCTCCTTAAGCTGCTCCGCCTTGGCTGCCGGCGCTCTTACTTCTTGGCCGGTGCCCATCGTGCATTCGTCAAACAGTGCACCAGGTAAACGTGGTTCAAAGCAGGGCTGTAACCGGTCACTTCTGATTTGCTGGTGTTGAGTGCTAGAGTTAGCTCTGGCAGGCACTCATCCCAGGTTCTCTTGGTCTTGGCTGAACTGAGCGATCATCGTCTTTAACTTTTTGTTGACTCGCTCAGTGGAGTTCTCCTGTGGCGTATACGGCGCGATATTTTTACGGAACGCACGCCCAGTAAATTGAGAACCATTGTCGGTAATGATGGCTTTGGGAATTCCAAAGTGAGCAAGAATGCGCTCTCGTAGTGGTATGGCCTCGGTCCACTTGCTGAATTTATTGAAAAAACCCAGAATCATGGTGTTCCCGTGTTTAGATCAGGTTAATGGTCTAACAAAATCGGCGCGGACGACTGGCGCCGTTCATCTGCAATGCGTGAGAGCATCTTTACCGCGGGTGCTTCTTGACTCACCTTGTATCGTTGACATACATCACAACGCCTTACATAGTTGCTGATTTCACGTACACAAAGCTTCCATGGAGCCAAATCCTCATTGCCGATCTGGTTGGGGATATGTCGGTATGGATTTTCTCTGACTTCTGCTTTTCTTCTTTCCAGCCATGGACATCTGCCTCGGAGGTTTTGAATAGATTCTCCAGGGGTTGTCGTGATAACGCGTCCACCACCACGTTCAGCTTACCCTTTCGGTACTGGATGTCGAAGTTGTACTGCTGCAGCTCTAGAGCCCATCGCGCTTTGCGTCCAGATGGACTCTCAATGGAGTTCAGCCATTTCAAAGAAAGGTGGTCTGTGATTACCGTGAATTTGTAACCTTCCAGGTAACATCGCATTTTCCTGATGCCCCAGACTAAAGCCAGACACTCCTTCTAGATGGGGCTATAGTTCTTCTCTGCCTGCATCATGTGTTGACTGGCGTAAGCTATCACACGCTCTACACCATCGACATTCTTGGTCAGCACGGCTCCTAAGCCGTAGTCACTGGCATCGGTCTGCAACACGAAAGTTTTGTTAAAATCGGGGCAGGCCAGAAATGGTGCTTCCGTGAGTTTCTCTTTTAGAACTTCGAAGGCCTCTTGTTGTTCTGGTCCCCATCGCCAGTGTTTACCCTTTTTCAGCAGAAGGGTCATAGGATGTACTATAGTGGCAAAGTTGGGTACGAAGCGTCGATACCAGAAGGCTATGCCCAAGTATCGTCGCAATTCTTTGAGACTCATGAGTGGTGTTAACATTTTAATCGCGTTCTATTTTATCTGAATCCGTATGGATACCGTCCTCGCTGACCACGTGTCCCAGATATTTTGTCTCGGATCGGAAGAATTCACACTTCTCGACGTTCAACTTTAAGTTAGCTGCTTTCAATCGCTGGAAGACCTCCTTCAGATTCTTCAGGTGCTCCTCTTTTGAGCTACCTGTCACAATGATGTCATCCAAATAGGCGAACGCAAACGGTTCTAACTCTGGTCCAATTACCTAATCTAGCGCTCGTTGAAAAGTAGCTAGGCTGAATGAAGGCCAAAGGGCATGATTTTGCGTTCAGCTGTCGGTAGTCGACGCAGAGTCTCCACGTACCAGTTTTCTTTCTCACCAGTACGATTGGAGCACTATGTGGACTATGTGATGGTTCTATGCAACCTTGTGCGATGAGTTCGTCGACTTCTTTATTGATGATGTCCTGCATCGCCGGGTTCCTCGGAAAGTAGCGTTGTTTGAGGGGCCAGCCGTCAATCATGACAATTTTGTGCTTGGTGATGTTGGCAGGTCCTTGAAGTGTCTCGAATTGTTTTAGCTCGTCCTGGAGAAATTTGTCCACCTCTTCATTAGACATTTCTGCTTCGGTGCGCAAGGATGTACAGGCTGGGTATATTACTCACGTCTGATCATTTGCGTCTAGTTGCAGCGTATATCCACCAAAGCTCAGGGTTGCTCCAACTTTTATGAGGAAATCCAGTCCTAACAAGAGGTCATCAGCTACATCTGGCAGGGTCAAAACGTCACGGTGCATTGACATGAACCCATCCGCACCTTGGTGGTTAATATTTCTGTGATCCTTTTCAGGGACCCGTCTGCCATTCGTACGTTGATTCTCGTGGTTCGTCTCTCTCCTGTTGAGCTTAATTTTCTGGATAAGTTCTCGTTGATGAAGCTGCGTGTGGCTCCAGTGTCAACGGTGGCTGTAACTTGAAATTCTCTAATGCTGATGGTGGTGAAGATATGTTGGTTGATGTAGTTAAGGATTTGTTGGGTGATCGAGGCGTGCCTGACTGGATTTCGTCCTCGCGTTTTGCCTGAACGGATCCTGTCGCATTTCCCGGATGTGGTACGCAGCATTGATAGGTGGTCTTACCACGTCGTCCACATCGCCAGCAAAACGTTACTCGAGCATTAGAGCAAGTCATCCTGTCGTAGCCGTCCTGGCCGCTCCGTCGACAGGCTGTGTTTAGGTTGACTCTATCTTCTATCAATTCTCCATATTGTGTGAGCATCCAATTCTCCTCGATTTGTCGTTGATTGGGTATTCGCGTCAGAGTCTCACTCTCTCCTCTGATGCTCTCGTAATCTTCATCCAACGAACCGAAGTCTTTCCTTCGTATGTAAAGCTGGTAGTCGAAGTGACTATTTCTGAATAGTCGTTCTAGCTTCTGCGCCTCTGTAAAGTTAGCGTGGCGCATCATGTCTAGAATATCGAGGCAGTAGTCCTTAAATGTTTCATTATGCTGCTGCACTCGGCCTCGAATTTGATCTTCAAGTCGTTCAAAGTAACATGTGGGCAGGAAAAAGTCAGAAAGCTTACCTTAAAGCTTTTCCAGCTGTTCCACTGCGCGTCTTGGTTGCACCACCAGATTAGAGCGTGGTCTCTGAGCAACTCAGGCATAGTTCGTGGCAGTCTATCCTTTTCAATACAATAGACGCTGGCCAGCTCTTCGACTCGCTCAATAAACCCTTTTTGTGTTTAACGTCCGATGGTCTCCGTGCTTTCACGAGGAGAAGAGTGACCATGGACGGAAAGAAAAAGACGTTTGTTTGTTTTTTGTTGATTTAAGTTGATTTATATTTTATTTTGTTTAATTTATATCAACAATGGCCCGCTGTCTAGGCATGGCTGCTACCAAAGTTGGATTTTTATTTTATAATTTAATCTAAAAAGGCCCGCTGTCTAGGCGAGGCTGCGACCAGTTTAGATATTATAAGCTTAAAACTATCTTTCTTTCTTCACCGTTTCTACGCCGGTCGGTGGTTTATAAAGGAAAATCCTCAGTTTTCGAGGGCATTTCCTTATTCCAATAATTCCAATAATTTCCATTAGTTGAAATTAAAGTCGATACCAACAAATGAAAATCAATACATAAGCTACATATATTTAGGAAATGTAAATCATTATGTAAATTTACAAATCATTCTATGCACTCTACAGAATATGCACTCTAAAAAATGTCACTCTAAGTGTAAAAATTGAAACTTTGTGCTCAGTGACTTAAATTGGAAAAATGAGGTAAATATCATTCACCAAAATAATATAAAAAAAAAAAATTTTTTTGAAATGATATAAGAAATATAAATCAATTTAAAAAAAAACAAACTCAAACTAATAAAAAATAAAAAAAAAAATAAAAAAACAAAAACACCAAACATGAAAATTAGTGCTAAGCTGCAAAAAAAAAAAAAATGTGAAAAAAAATCATGCAAAAATGACTTTGAAGTGTCATCCTATAATTGAAATCCACATAACGTTAACTCTTTGATGTATAACCAGTTTTTCTTGGAATATTAGCGTTAAATATTTGGGTAGCAACATATTGAATAAAATCATTAAAGAAAAAACACTGAAACCTACCACTAAACATCAAAAACTCAATATGAAACACAATAATTTACCACAGTAAAAATCACAGCGAAGAGAAAAAATACAACAACAAGCAACAGAAACTCCGAAACAGAAAGCTTTTATTACAGCTAAGAGAAGCAACGCGTAATGCTCAACAATGCAGCCAATATTAAAGTGAGAGAAGGCAATAACTACGACGTCGTTATACAAACAGAGGCAGATATATAAAATGCTGTCCTAGCTTTAAGTATTTTGTAGTGTTTTTAGTTTCAAATTTTCTTTTTTTTTTTGTTTTTTGTAAAATATATAAATATATAAAATATTTATATGTATATAGGAAAAATTGTTACATACAAAACAAAAAGTAAGTAAACCATATACAAAAAAAGAAAACATATTTAAAAATAAAGGGAAACATTTTTTTTTAAAACATACATAAAGAAAACAAAAAAAATATATTTTATTGAAAAAGGAAGAATAATAAAAAAGCAAAGGATATTAAAAAATCGGAAAAAAAAAAATTGTTTTTTTTTTAATTATATGTTTATAGATTAGAGAAATAAATAAATATAAACACATACATATATACATAAACAAAAAATAAATATATTGAAACTTATCGAAAATTTTTGCAACAAAGTCAATGTCAGAATTCAATCAAGAAAATTTCAATCAATTAATTAAAAAATTCATTACAATTCAAAAAAGAATATTAGAAAAACGACCACTGTCGACAAACGATATAAAAATAAATGAATATATAGAATTACTTATAAGTAGCTACAACGAAATTTTAGCATACACGAAATTATATATTGAGCAGCAATCAATAGCAACAAAAACAATTACATACAAGAAAATAATACATTGCAGAGAACTGTTAGTGAGATGTTTTGGCAAGTTGAGTTGTAAAGTGAAAGTTTCACATGAGAGCAATATATTTTATTTAGTAAACAAAGATATAATGACAGATTCTGACTCTGAGTCCGAAAATAATGATTTAGAAAGAGAAAGCGATATCAGTAAAGATAACAATAAAGAAAAGCGAAAAGAAATTGTTAAAAACAAAAACACTTCTTTTGATCCAAAAACTAAACAAAACTACGCAATGGCCACTTTAGAGCAGAAGAAACCTTTTATTAGCATGTGTGCTACAATTATTAGAGACAATTATGACGGAAGCCCTCTCAAATTGGAATCATTTTTAGATAAAATTAATTTGATTCAAGACCTAACTGACGATAATTTAACATTTACTCTCATAACATTCCTAAAATCAAAATTAGAAGGTAAAGCACGCGAATCGTTACCAGAGAATGTTAGCACGGTTGAAGAAATAAAAGTTGCCTTAAGAAACAAAATAAAACCCGACAATTCGAAAGTAGTAGCTGGCAAAATTGCTGCTTTACATGTCAAAAATAATAATTATGCGGATTTTGCAAAACAAGCAGAAGAGCTCGCTGATGCTCTTGAGCGATCTCTTGTGATCGAAGGCATTACAAAGCTTAAAGCGCATGAAATAGCAATCGAGCAAACAGTAAATGTTTGTAGATTGAACGCTAAATCAGATTTAGTAAAGTCAATTCTTGCTTCTTCAGCTTTTGCTGACCAAAGATGTCGTAGCTAAGTTAGTCGTGGAACAAACAAATGAAACGAAGGAGAAGCAAGTTTTAGCGATTCAGTCGCGCAGCAATAATTTTAACAACTTTTCAAATAAAAACAATATCAATCGCTTTAACAATAATCGTGGCAGTAACTTTTATCGTGGTAATAATTATAGTCGTGGTAATGGGAATTTTCGTAGTTTGAATCAATATCGCGGAAATAATTACAATCGAAACAGAAATGGCAACAATTTCAACTGTGGTAACAATACTTTTATGAATAACAGTAGAAACAATTCTTACCGAAATTCAAGAGTCATGACTTTAAACGCGGAAGCCCCTCAACAGGAAATGTCAAGCCAATGCCGATGCACCCAAACAGTCACTTGCTTTGTTTTTTGTTGTCGCCGACGTTTAAGTCGGAACCACTTGACAATAAAAACAAAGCATTGGTTTTGTTTATTTTAGTAATTTAAGCATATGCGCTTAAATTAGGTCAGTATGTTTTTCTTTTCTTGAACGCCGGCAATTTGAGTCGCTGTACTCAAATTGGGTTGTTGTCGTTCGTAGTATTATATATTTTGTTTATTATTTGTGTCGAAATGCAGATCGCTGCTTTTTTGATATCGATATCTGGTTATAATATTTATTGTGTACATGCAATGTTGTGTGATACAACATCCCTCGTGAAGAGGTTGAAAAATTTTCTGTCGCGATACCACCGATCAGTGAGCAGAAATGAGGATTACATGAATTTTTATAATAACGAATAATTTTTTTATAATTTTTATATACAAATATGTTTTAAGAATTTTATACCAGTAAAGTAGTATATATATGAAGTTAAATTTATCTTATAATATAGGCATAATCATGTGACTGATTTCTAATATTTGTTGTTAAAAATTTTTTGTCTAATAGTTTTGTCTAATAGTTTCTTTTGGTTTTTTGTTTTTGTTTTGATATTATTGATATTATTTTGTATATTATTAAGATAATTAAAATTTAGAAGAACAAATTTATTTGTAACATCTAAGTATTTGTTTCAAAATATGAATTTGTGTCCTTTGTACATTTATATTTTTCTTTTATACGGACGTATTTATTTACATTTACATTTTAAAAAATATTTTTTTTTTTTATGTATATAGTTTGAAAGTTTTTGCGTTATTGCCCGCATGATTTTAATTTTTTCGTTTCAATTTGTAAGCGGAATATCTTTTTTTTTTTTTGCGTATTGCCCCATAATTTCAAGTTGTTAATTTAAGCGGAATATATTTTCTAGTTTTTGCGTTTTGTACAACAACATTTTATTTTTTTAAATTTTTTTTTTTTTTTATTTTTTTTCAACTTACAAGTGGAATATTTCTTTTTTTTTTTATATGTATCAGATAAAATTTGAGAGAAGTCGAAAAGATCTGGTTTACGAGGAAATAATGCCTGTTTTAAATAAGACAGGAATGTCTACGCAATAGCAGATATTGTCATTCTTAGTAATGTGTATAGCAAACGGTTTTTCACGATTTCTGTAGTATGTCACCTTAACATCGGGTCTCAAAAAGTTGAATTGTTGCAAACGAGAACCATGCAATTCCGATTTTTCCTTTGACAGTTCCAAATCTCTTATCCAATCATTCAGCTGCGCTTGCGATAAAAGGTGAGTTGTGTTTTCATAATAGTACTACCACCTGTGGTTCCTTCCGACTCCACTGAATCTACGGATTTTCGATTGTTTTCACGTGTTGAATCGGGACAAGTAGGATATGGAACATCGTCAGAATGAGATACTGGCAATGAAACATTCGGGACAGTGGTGTATATCACTCGTTTGTGTTTTCCAACACCAGTCACTTTGGCCAGACAAAAATAGCAATCGTTTAGGTGGCAAAACGGTTGTCTCCAGATCATCGGAGCATCGAATTTCATGTATCGTTTTTTACCCGAGCTCCATTCAGACAATATTAATTTGCACGATTGACACAAAATACTTGGCGTCGATGATTCACCAATGTTCTCAGCCGCAATACCAAAATAATGAAGATATGACATTTGCAGTAAATTCCTAAAATTGACTCGTTTCTTTTCTAATTTATGAGATTTCATTTTATATTAAAAAATAGTTAATAAAAAATTGCATTGAGTGGTAATTTTTTAAAGATCTACCAAATATATAATGTTTTTTTTAAAAAAAAAACATATCAAAACGAATTTAAGCCGAAGTGCACTTTGAAGGACGTGGACTTATTTTAAAATTAATGTTTTTTATTATAAAATTTATATAAAAAAAATTATTTTCATATCTGATGAGCTATTCATTCACAAAGTTCAGGTTTTGAAATTAGAAGAAGATTTTTATGATTTTTCCTGCTAAGAATCCAATTTTTTTTTTTAACCCTCGAGAACTATCGCCTGGGTGGAATCCACCCATAAGGCTGAATTTCTTGGAGAAGTATATAATTTTTCATGAAATCATTACTAAATAATTATGTAATCCTCATTTGAATGTTTATTGATGTTAAGAAGCATTATTTATTCGTTTAAGCTAAGGTGATATTTACATAAAGCCAGTTTATTAAAAGGCTTGGGTGGTTTACACCCTCGATTGTAATGGCGTTTCAAAATTTTGGGTGTTTTTTACCCACGATAGTAATCAGTAATGAAATATTTTATGTGATTGCTAATATAAAATCAAAAGAGATCACTAATATTTGCAAAAGTCACACCTTCCCTCTCTTTACGTACTGCTATGAATCAACTTTTCCAGATACGAACTCAATCTATGATGATATGTTTAGTAGCTGTAATGAGTAACTAAAATTTGTAAGTTTTTAGTTCACTTTTGAACAAAAATTGAAAATTAAATAACTTTTTCTTATATATATTTTCAGCTTTCGAAATCAGTTAACCAAAGGCCCATGGCGTAAAAACTAAAAAAGTTACAACTGATTATGCAGAATGAATTTTTTAATTTTTTTTTTTTTCTCTAATTGCTATGCTCCTAAGTAAACCATTATATAAAAAAAATAATATGAATGACATATAAAATATCGTTGTTTTTCAGTAGTTGGGTTTTCATATTGGGTACTTTTAATTTAATGAGGAAAGGAGAAGGAAAATTAAGGAAAATAATTCATATCAAAAGAATACAAATTTTACTATAAACAATTACAAATTTAAAAAAAACAAAAAAAAAAGGTAAGTTTACAAACTGCCTTAAATCCAACATAAATTAATATGAAATAATTGTGTCAACATACTTCTTTGATATCGACTAAACATTACTAAAAATTACAACAACATGTTCTTATAAAAAATGGATGCCATCGTGTGTGGTTTTGTAATAGCTTTCGTTTGGTACCAAATTTGTAAATTATTCCATGGAAAATAGTGAAATTATAGCAAACAAACGAAATTTTCGCTGATTTTTTAACGCGAATTTGAAACCCTAAACCATCGATTGAGCACGTATAAAAAATACGTCGACCTTGGATTTTTGTCTTCTATCACATATCCGAAATTCATTCAAATCGGAGACTGTCACCTGGGGAAATTTCTTTGTTAGTAAATATGGACTGTCTAACTTACATTTAGCATAGCTCTCCTATTTTTTAAAGAAGGAAGATTAATAAGCTATAATCGATATTCATAAGAAGGTAGGTAAAGTTTGAGGGCACCAAACAATTGACGCGTATTCTAGAATGGGCCTTACTAGCGATGTGAATACGGTTTTAGTTATAAAAGGATCATTAAACTCTTTGGACCATAGTTTAATAAATCCTAGAGTACTATTAGCTCCGCTGATTGCTTTATTAATGTGAATGCGAAAGCGAAGTTTGGTGTCCATAGTTACTCCAAGATCATCGAAAACCTCTAAGAACTCAAGTGGATAGTCACCTATATTGTAATAAGTTCGAGAAGGTTGTCTTCGAAAAAAAGTCATTTGTGTGCACTTCCCCAAGTTGAGCTTCTTCTATTAGTTTTAATATAATAATATTTATTGTGTTGGTTCTTTGGAATTGGTGTGAGGTCGGGTGTACAAAGTGTACATGCAATGTTGTGGGATACAACACCCTTGTGGGTCATGGCCTCCTTCATACCGGACGGACCATCTCCGCACCTGATCGACGACGCTACCATACCTCGTGGTGTCATGATGACTGGCAATAGTGTCTGGTACCTGGAAACCTTGTAGTGGATCCTCAAATTGTGTCAAATTGTGTCTCAGGTACCGGTGGTATAAGTAAAGTACGTGGTGACACAGGTTCCTTATCTGCGTGTTTAACCTCAAGCTCTTGTAGACGCTGGTCCCACTTCATCTCGTTGTCTGGGTCGGTGGTAAAGGTTACAAACCACCTACCCAACTCTTCCACAGTGCCGGACTCCTCAAAGCCGAATTCTCGGGCGTATGAAACGAGATCATCCTTACGTAGGGCATAAATCCAGGTGGTCTTCACCATGTTTGAGTTAAATTAAAAAATGCTCACAACAGGGCACGAAAATGAATACCTAAAAACTAGCAAAATCTTGTTCTTCGCGAGGACTTCCTGTTGTCATAATAGCCGAATTTATTTATTTTTGCCTTAGACCGCAGTCGATTACCAAAGCCTCCTTTGAGATTACCTTTTGACTGACTCTAAAAGCCTAAATATAGTGGCTGAAATAAACCAGATAGATGTTCTTACCTTTTGCTACCTTTGCCTGAAATTGCCTATAATAAAAATGTTAAATAACGCTTTCAAATGCGTTTGATTACCGAAACGTTTGAAGTAAAGTAAAATTTTAGCTACTTTGGTAAGTGAAAAATTGGGTAATATGTGATATATATAAAAGTATCGTCAGGGGTCTCCTTAGGAAATGGTTACAACGACAATGGCGCGTTTCCTAAGTGATAACAATCAATCGAAATTGTTTTAGTGTCCTTGCTCGGGCGCCATTGTAACGACTCCCCGTTTACCGGGGTCTATAGCTAGGACAGACAAAGCGGCTGTCCAGGATCGTTCCAAATATTTGTGTATTTGGACACTAAAACAAACGCAAAAATTTCGAACGCCGTTATAATGATTTTTATTCTTTTTAAAGGAATGGAATTCTTAGCTACTTGATATCCCAGCAAAGTCTTCGCTTACATATAATGGAAAAAGTAATCCAGATAATTTTATTCATCGCTTACCCTCTCGCTTACGGAACCCATTATTTTAATACAAGCATGTCATTGGAGGTAATTGATGAAGCTTTCGCTTGACATGGGAGTACTTATGTAAGCACTTATTAAACTTGATGAATAACTTCTTCTCAATAATCACTTATTTATTAACAACTAAGAATTTATTGAATAAGATGTTTCCCTGCACAAATTAGAAAAGCGATTCAAATATTGAAAAAATAAATTTTTTTTCGTACATCTTTTGCTTAATTAGAAACAAATTAGAAAAGCGATTCAAATATTGAAAAAATAAATTTTTTTTCGTACATCTTTTGCTTAACAGTGCCTAACAGATCAACAACACCAATCAAGAGTAATTTCTTCTTTAAAATGAGAAAAATGCTTTTATTTAATAGATATATGTATCAGTTAATTAATTAATGTAATATATTTACCTTTAACACATTTTTCTGTATTTCATTCATAAATCTGGAATTTTTTTCATAATAAAAATTATAAACATTATTACTTATTAAGCAAAAATAAAAGTCAAACAAAAAATTTCAACTATCTTAAAAACAGAACACTCATTTCAAAAGCAAAAAGGGCTGGTCACCAACATTTATGTAATGCGTTTTATAATCGAATGCAAATCAAGGCAATACGAAAAATTTTGCTGGGATATAACAAAAATATTAAATAAAATATATAAAAATATATATATGTATGTTTAATAAAATGAAATTCTATTGACTATGTTACAATCAATGATTTTATAAAATATGTGTATATCACCAAAATCCTGGCACGTTGCAATTCGGCTGCTGGAAATGGCTTGATGACATACGCTGATCGTCGGTGGTACTGATTCTTATGTAATTTATGGTTGTCTTGGTTTTATGATTACGATGAGACGACGGGGTTTAAACCTCACAGATCGTCCTCAATCGCAGACTTGTTTCGGTAATCTTTATTTATATGTTATAATTATCTTGGTTGATTACTTGTTCATTTATTATAAGCTTTGCTTAATATTTAACCTCACTTTAGACTGGAGTCGCCTCAATACGGGGTGTTTACCTTGCACGTACGGCTGTCGGACTCAAAGGTAGGTCGAGCGTTTAGCTAGAAAAGGGCGTGGTAGCGGGGTGTAAACCTCACAAGTTACCACGACCGAAGCTGGTGCTTGAGGAAAAGGATCGTATATTATCTATTATCGGCTTGGTTATGTGTTATACTGCATTGGTGTAGCTGTTCAAGCAACGGGGTGTAAACCTCATAAGTTACTTGCAGCGTGGCGAGGGTAGGATAGGGTGAAGTGTAATTATCCTTTCTGTTATATTATTCAATAGTTCATTTCGTAAAGGTTAAGGAGCTGACCAAGTAACGGGGTGCAAACCTCACAGGTTACTGGCAGCAAAGCGGGACAGGAGAGGAATAAGATGGTTATGACAAATAAACTTTATATTATTCAATTAGTCGTCTTATTTATGTTATAATGCTATCCGAACAAAGGGGTGTGAACCCTATATATATATTTATATTGCGTGATTGCTGTTGCTATACGTGTGGTATTGTTTTCTCCCTCGCACTCGCACTCTAGTCTGCACTATGTTTGCTAGTTTAGTTTTTACGTTGTATATTTTTTCCTCCTCTGTGCTAGCTCTAACCCACTCTTCTAGCTGTATCTCGCTCTTTCCCGTGATAGAGTGCGTGAGTGGAAGTATAGACATGCAAAGAGAAAGAGTACAATTAATAATACCTACCATTGCCTACTTGAGTGTTTCTCTTGAGTCATAAGTACACTCTGACGTTATAACCAATTTGCCTAAGGGGGTCCCTCATCAAACAAAAGTCAATTACTTAAAATATTAAGTTCAGTTTTTTATTATATTAAAGATATATTATCATAAAGCGTTAGTTATAAGTTAGATTAGTAACTTAAATCTAACTTATAACTAACGCTGTACATATAAGATGTACGGGTGGCCGGCACCGGTAGTACAAGGTCGTGTGGCGATGCTAGCTGGTATCGACGACGGCTGTAAGGAAAAAAGAGATAAAACATGTGGGGCAAAATGATGAAGTAATTTTGGTCCTTACAGTATCTCATCAATTTCATACTAAAATATATTAATTTAAATATGTATTGTGTAAGTGAGTGTATGATGTCGAGTTCTTAACGATAATTTTGTACTATAAAATATTAAAATTACCTCTTGTTTCCTCCATACAAGAAGTATGGACTTCTCTCCAGAGAGAAGTTCTCTGAACTCAGCCCGGAGTCCAACGTTATCAACTGCTTCTTTAATTTCTTCTATAAAGCGTACTTTATAAGATTTTGTTAAATTTACCCAATTATAGAGCCAAAGTTGTTTGTAAAATGTTCAAAGAGCAAACATAACAAAACAAATCAATGATTGGATTTTTTTGAATGTCAAAAATGAAGCATTTAAAAAAAAATAGTGAAAGTTTTCAAAAATTTGTTGGCATTGGAAAAATTCAAATGAATCATATAATTTACATGTATTATACAAAATTTTAATGATTTCATGTAAAAGTACAAATATACTTACATGTGAGGCCTGTGAAAAGGCTTTTCAATTCAAAATCGTTAAGCAGACGAAAGTGTTTCTCGTCGAATTCGTTCAAAGTTGTAACTGGTTCCAAATTTATATTTATAACAATTGTTTCCAAGTTGAGAACTTCTCCAAGTTATTTACGTATTGAATTTTTTCCATTATTATGAAATATTTACTTAGTTGCACTTCTTGTTTTTATTTCCTTGTCTGAACTAAATCAGAACTAAAACAGTACTTACCAGCTTCGGCAAATTTTTTTCAGAAAATATTTTATTTTGACACACAAAATTAAACAGCTTCAAATTGAAGTGTCTTCCACTTTAAAACCAATATTTTGTACTTCGTTTTCACTTTTGATTAATTTAAATCTAAAGCCCGTATGATACTTCTTTGTTTTTTTTCCAATTTAATGCATTGAAAATTAATTTAGAAGAGTTGAAATAAAGCGCAAGCGTAAATTCAATTGGTGTGAGTGGATATGCATATAGTACGAATTGGAGAAAAAAATGTGTGGCGGACTGTATTTTTAATGCATTGTTGTTGACGTTTCTCTCAATTCGTCGCTCTATCCTATTCTCGCATTACATATAAGAATTGTTCAATACACTACTTGTCTTGCCCACGCGCCACTGGTTTTCAGTAAGAAAAATTGGACAAAAAAATGAAGTATCATACAGGCTTAAACAATGTTATTTTCAACCTACTTTCGAAGTGAAACAATTCAGTGAATATAAGAATAAAGTGCATTCATCATTATTTTGAATTTTTTCTACTTCTAATTGAATATCAAAATTTTTTCATATTTGATTTAAAGGTTTTCTAGGTGAATTTAAAGACAATTTTTAAAAATGGAACAACGTAAAATTGTTGCGATATTATTTAATTTTAAGTTGCGATTTTTCCCTGAGTTGTAAAAGAAGTAAGATGTAAAATCTTGTGTGTTTAACTTAAGCTACTGCGATATAAATATTATGCTTTATGTAACGCAAGTGTAATAATTACAAACTTCAAATTCAATATTCAATATTTGAATATTCAAAAATTGTAGAAAAAACTGGCAGAGAAATAGACCTATAATTATTTTATGAGTCTTTAGCACCTTTTTTATACAATGGAATAACATCGGCAATCTTTAATTTACTTGGAAAAATACCCTTTACAACGCTTTCATTGAACATATGACACAAAATATCAAATAAGTTAAAAACAAGCTTTTTTATAAAACTACATGACGGACATTCAGAGGTGGAAGAATTTGAGTTCTTTAATTGCTTGCAAATAATATTAAAAATTTCAAACGACGAAAAAGGTACAAATACAGAACTAGCTGAGACGTGATTATCACTGAAATCTGACGAAATAAGTGAACTATTATGGCTGCTCTTTTCAATTGTTTTTCACCAACCATGGCAACAAATTATTAAGCTCTTCTGCAACCTCAAAAGTACTATTAACGATAGAGCCATTTATTTTTATGTTATTGACACTGTCATGAGTCTTATTTCTTCCCAAAATCTCATTCACCAATCTACACTCATTCTTTGAATCACCCCTGACCTTACGAAATTCTTCCGAGTAGTACGAGTTTTTACAAGCTTCAACATGTTTTAGAATACTTTTGCACAAGGTCTTGTATTCAAAGATAATCTGATTATGATCAGGGTGTTTCTTCATTTTCTTGTAAAGCCTTTTCTTTTTTCTTTTTCGACGTGCTCAAGCTGTGTCTTCATAAATAAGCTGTAACCTTTGGAAGGATCTAATTCATTGTATATATGCTCCCAACTCTCGAATAGTAATAAATTATTTAAGGCCATAAAATCAATTTTTTTGTAGGACTCAGGCGGGGAAGTCACGCGGTCGCTAGTTGAACATATATTTTTAAAGCTTAAGCAAGTCATACTATGATCGGTTATCTGAAAATCAATAGCAGATGTGTACAGAGACTGATTTTGACAGCTTTGAAAACGTACGAACATGTGGTCAATACAGGTTTCAGAAAAAGCTGTGCTACGAGTAGGCTGATTAATGCAAGATTCTAAACCATAGGATGAAAGCAAAGAAAGGTATCTATCAGTGATAGGAGAGTTTACCAGAATATTTAGGTTAAAATCGCCGAGAAGTACTAAATTACCATTATTTTCAGTGAAAAGAAGGAAATGTAGGTCATTAAAAATGCATCATACGAACTATGATTAAATCTGTAAAAGCATAAAAAGGTAAATTTTATATTGTTAAAATTAGTCTTCAACTTCATGACATCGCAACTACTGAGATTAAAGCCAACATGTTCATAATTTATACCACTCTTGATAAACGCCGCGACACCACTAGAGGCATAATCATTATTGAAACGGCTATGAAGTTATAGCCTGGAAGATCAAAAAGGGTTGCTTCTTCGTTATAAATCCAAATTTCAGACAAACAAATTAAAAATGGCTTATTAATAAATGATTCTACTAGTAGTATTAAATTGTCAAGACCACTTCGTAAACTTCTGATATTTTGATGAACGCAAAGGTAATTATTAGAATATATTTGGTTATAACACAGGTCTTGATTGTTAAGAAAGGTAAAGTTCGAAAAAGGAAGGCTGAATAAGTTTGCATTCATATTATTTGCAACAAAAGACATTTAATTACAAGATAAAGACTCAAAGTCTCCCAATTTGCTGATTACAATATAATTATCGCCGTCCCTTTTTCGCATAAAAACTTTACCATTTCTTACCCAAACATATCTAAAATCTTTGTTTTTTTACTTTTTGCGCTGCTTTTAATAAGTTTCTTGTGACATTATCCAGACTATCATTAATAAAAATCTTTGAGTTTTTACCACAATTAAAAATTTTTGAAGTTAAACTATTTCTATTTTTAAATTTATTCCTCAACACTTCTTTCTTTTTGATCAGGGAAGTGAATTTAACGACCAAAATACTTGACGCTTGATTATTTGTGCTTTGAATTTTTTAACATAGCAGTCATCAATTTGTTGTACTGAGATTTGTGCCCCTGTGGCGGTAGAGAGAACATTAAGTGCACAGTCAATTGCGTTTTTATTATCTAAGTTTGGTACACCGACAATTTCAACGCACTTTTCGTTTTTCTTTTGGCGCAGAAAATTCACTTCACTTTGAAGAGCATGAGCATTAACCTTCTCAACTAACTCTTTTTTATCTACTTCCAAAGAATGAATAAGGGAAAACAATTTTACATTGTCGGACCTAAGCTCTGTGATTTCATAAAAAATTCTTTCTAATGTGATTTCATTATTGTTGCTGGCTTGTTGCTGTTGGTTATATGTTTGCTGAGCGTGTTGTTGTTGTTGTTGTAGTTGATGTAGTTGTTGTTGTTCTTGTTGTTGTTGTTGTTGTTGTTGTTGTACAAGTGAACTCCCCGGTAATTGTTGTTGATGCTGATCTTGTTCGAGGTTTAGTTTATGACTTATCTGCTGCAATTGTTGTTGTAAAGGTTGTTGTTGCTTATGCTGTAATCGCAGTGCGCTTTGTTTGTCAGCTGGGTTAGATTTTTCAGCTATGTTTTTATGAGTAAGCTGCTGCTGTTGTTGTTGTGAGTGTTGCTGTAGTTTTTGCTGATTCCGAACTAGACTTGGTTTGTCACCTGAGTTTTGTTTTTCTGTTTTTTGTTTTAGTACTTTCTGCTTGGAGTTTTTTTGTTGAAATGCATCAGCCGAAATATTTATGTCGACATCAACCGTACGAGAGCAATTTGTGTTCTCTGGATTCGGACTCTCATGTCGCGCACTTTTGCCGTGCGAAGTCGTTGGAGGAGAACGTAGAGAAGCGCATCTCACGGAAGTGCAGGCGGAACAACGAAATGCATTATTAGAATTTTTAAAAAATTCAACATCGTCAGGCATCAAACCAGCACAATTACTATGAAAAAATTCTTTGCAAGTTTGGCATTGAATTTTATCGTCACTACGATGATTTCGATCGACTTTATTACCACACACACACGGCATGATAAAAATTTATTGAAATAAATGTTATTATTTGATTAAATTATAACTTGTTTTTTGAGTGTTGACAAAAACCGTGTTGACCCCACGACGACACGATTGACAATGAGACTAAATCAAGACTAAAGGCAGTTAGGCAGTGATCTGTAATATGCAAGTCAATAACAGCACTAGACCCAATAAGCGCTATAAGCAAATGGAGCTTTGATCAGTAATACGGGTTGGCAAGTTGATGCATGAACTTAATCCATACGATGATAACACTTGTTTACAGCCAATATGTACAATGAATGCCACTATCCCTTTCACATGTAAAATTGGTCGCTAATACCGAAAAAATTTTTCTTTTTTTTCTGTCACTCCGTTTTCGAGATATTGCCCACTGTAGGGTTTTCAACGAAAAATAAAGTTGGTTCCACTTAATTGCTTATATCTCAGAACCAACAACACTAATCAAACAAATGATATCAAATAAAAGCTAATAATTTTTTGGTAGAGCTGTTAGTTTTGGCGGAATAAATAACATTTTCGGAGATTTTTCTTGTTTTTCAGAAAAATTAAAAAAGAATAGTTGCAAATTTTGTTAAGATTAAAACATTGGCGTTCAACAATGAATTGATTTGAAACAAAAACTGCCAGTAGAGGGGCTATAGGAGTTCTGGCTCACTTACCCATGGCACAAACCGCACTTTCCCTAGACACAAACCAATTTCTGGTATGAAAACTCACCACTAGAGCCGCTTTTCGCAAAAAGTGTCACCACTACTCACCACTTTGTGTTTCACCTATGTTTGTAGTCAGAGTCCGCTAGCAGATTTGTCTCTTGGGTCTGTGTCTCGGGGCGAGCACTAATTGTAGTGGGTTTTTGTCTAGGGGTTTGGTGTGTTTGGAAATGGTGGATATTGTGTTTCACCTATGGGTCTGTGTCTCGGGGCGAGCACTAATTGTAGTGGGTTTTTGTCTAGGGGTTTGGTGTGTTTGGAAAGTGGGTTTTTGTCTAGGGGTTTGGTGTGTTTGGAAATGGTGGATATTATGTTTCACCGATGTTGTCGTCAGAGTCAGCTAGCAGATGTGTGAGTTGGGTCTGTGTCTCGGGGCGAGCACTAAGTGCGTGGTTTGTGTCTAGGGTTTGGTGTGTTTGGAAATGGTGGATATTGCGTGCCAACTTTTGAAGACGAAGTGGTGGAAAACAATTTCTATAAAGCATGTTGAATATATTTTTTTTTTTTTTTTTTTTTTTTTGTTTTATGCGACTGATGCCACAAACCGCAAGATAGTGCTTTTATAAACTGATAATATCACAATATTTTCTGTATAAATTTCTTGGATTTTGTTTTAATTTATGCAGTATATTTTAAACGTGCAACTAAAAGTCACAGACACAAAATCATACAATAAAAAAAAAGAAAAAAAAATGGAAGGAAAATTAGACATCATCATCAAGAATGCGAAATCTGCATTTGTGAGCGGTAGGAAGAATAGAGAGTTGATTCCGGAGGGAATCAAGAAATGCTCCAAGGTATTGGATTCTCTACGAGGTTGCCACTTTAAGAGAGCTAGAACCATAGGTGAAAAACAGAAGATAATCTATGCCATCAGTTTGGTGCAGGGTTATCGATTACAATTGGAGCATTGCGGGAACACAAAGATGAACATCAAATGGGAAGATCTGGAAGTAGCTTTTGGTGGAAGGCAAGTAGCACATTCTTTAAGATTTTAGATTATTTATGGTTAAGTTCTTCCATTTTTTTTATTCAGGCTGAGAACTGCAGCTATAATTAACTTGACGCATAAGGATCCAATTCATTTTCTGCAAGAGTGCGAAACAACATTTAAGCGGAAAATAGCTAACATCATGTCCACGGAATTATTTTTAAAAGTCAACACAGTCTTTTTTGCAAAATTCATTAAGTTTTGTGGGGTGGAAGAAATCGAGGAAATAAAAAACCTCAACACAAAAAATGCCATCATATCAAGGGATACAAATCTAAGTGATTGGTTTAAAGAAAATGTGCAGAACAAAATCCTCAAAAAATTTGACGATTTTCAAGAAAGGGATAGTGGCTGGGCGCTGAAAGAAATTGTAAATCTTACAATTAATATAAATAAATATGCACCCATGAAAGCTTCATCATTTTTAGAGCTGCCGCAATATATTGCAAAGAAGAAAGCTTGCGTAAACGTAAAAAATTTGGATAATGCTTGCTTTGCATGGGCTATTGTGTCTTCACTCTTCCCCGTTGATAAAAATGCTGAACGCATTTCAAAATATCCACATTATTCTACGGTTTTGAATCTCAAAGGCATTACATTTCCAGTTAAAAGACCTGGTATTAAAAAGTTCGAAGAAATAAATGACATAAGTATTAACGTATATGAACTTCAACAAGAAAGGAAAACAGAATCATACAAGGTTTTGCCGAGCAGGTTAACGGAAAATAAACGGGAAAAACATGTCAACTTGTTGTTGATACAAGATAAGTACAATGAAAAAGAAGAAGAAGTTCAAGAAGACGTACTACAGTATCATTATGTCTGGATAAAAAATATTTCGCGGCTCGTATCAAGCCAGTTATCATCAGCTCATGGAACTAAATATCTTTGCGATAGATGCCTCCATTACTTTTATTCAAATGTGCGCTTGCAAACTCATATTGAAGAATGCAAGAAACGCAATGAATATAAAGTGGCCTTTTCACAGCAAAAAAGCGTGATATTTAGCAATTTTAAAAATAAAGAGCGAGTCCCATTCGTTATTTACGCGGATTTCGAGTGTATTTTGAAGCCTATATCCATTAAAAAAGGCACTGGAGAGCATTACATGAAACATGAGGCTCATAGTGTGGGATATTTTTTAAAATGCTCCTATGATGATAGCTTGTCAGGCTACAAAAGTTATAGAGGTTTACGCTGTGCGGAATGGTTTGCAAAAGAGCTTGAGCAAATAGGAAACACAGTGGAATCTATCTTAAATCTGATAAAACCTATGGAGAATCTCACACTACAACAAATTCAGAGCTTTATTTCAGAGCCAAATTGTCATATCTGCGATAAACCGTTTACGGAATCTGATATTAAAGTTAAAGATCATTGCCATCTTACAGGCAAATACAGAGGACCCGCACATCAGGCTTGCAATTTAAAATACAAGGATTGTAATACAATACCAATTATCATACACAATCTGAGCGGATATGATGCCCATTTACTGATTAAAGATATATCAAATAGCATACCTGGTAATTTGAAAATATTGCCAAATAACATCGAAAAGTATATCGCTGTTATAAAATATATAAAAGATTGCGACATCAAATTGAAGTTTATTGACTCCTTCCGATTTATGGCTTCATCCCTGGATAAACTAGCATCTTATCTTACGGAAAAAAAAATTATAGATGCTCAGTTTCCGAACATTGGTGATGAAAAGTTGAAGCTGCTGAAGAGGAAAGGAGTGTTCCCATATGAATATATTTCAAATTGGGCGAGTCTTGAAGAAACTCAATTACCGGCAAAAGAAAAGTTTTATAGTTCCTTAGGACAATGTCATATTAGTTCTGAGGACTATGAACACGCTCAAACAGTTTGGATGCAATTCGATATAAAAAGTCTTGGTGAATACAGTGATCTTTATTTAAAAACTGATGTGTTGCTGCTTGCTGATGTATTTGAAAATTTCAGAGAAGGCTGTCATAATAATTACAATTTGGATGCAGCACATTATTATACAGCACCCGGACTTGCTTGGGATGCAATGCTGAAATATACTGGGGTAGAAATTGAGCTCATTCAAGATGTTGATGTGCTCATGTTTATAGAAAACGGGATTCGTGGAGGCCTCACGCAGTGTTCTAAAAGATATGCAAAAGCGAATAACAAATACATGTTAGATTATGATCCCAGCCAAGCTTCGTCATATCTAATGTATTACGACATAAATGCAATGTATTCATGGGCTATGACACAGCACTTACCATACGGCAATCTTGAATGGGTCAAGGATGTCGATAGTTTAAATTTTAATATTCCTGACGATTCTCCCTTTGGTTACATATTAGAAGTTGATTTGGAGTATCCAACAGCCATACATGATAAGCATAAGGAACTACCTTTTGCTCCTGAGAAAAGAGCTCCACCAGGTGCCAAAGAAACAAAAATGTTGGCAACGTTATTCAATAAAGGCAAATATGTAATTCATTATAGGAATCTAAAGGAGTATTTAAATGAAGGGTTAAGACTTTCAAAAATTCATCGCGCCTTGAAGTTCTCCCAAGCTGATTGGATGAAGCCATATATCGAATTAAATACCTTTTTAAGACAAAACGCTAAAAATGAATTCGAAAAAAATCTATTCAAGTTGATGTGTAATGCGGTTTTTGGAAAAACAATGGAAAATGTTCGCCTTCGACGTGATATTAAACTTGTAACAAGCTGGCAAGGACGATACGGGGCTGAAGCACAAATATCGAAACCAAATTTCCACAGTCGCTCAATATTTGATGATAATTTGGCTGCTATTGAACTTTTGAAAACAGAAGTAATATTCGATAAACCAATTTATATTGGAATGGCTATATTAGATATCTTCAAAACATTGCTATATGAGTTTCATTATAAATACATGAAATGCAATTATGGTGATAATTGCGAGCTATGCTATACTGATACCGATTCACTTATATACGAAATAAAAACAAACGATGTTTACATGGATATGAGTCAATGTTGGAATTTGTTGCATTACGGGCTAAAATGTATGCTTTACGCATTCAAGGGGATGATTCTCAGCACCATATTACTAAAAAAGCAAAAGGAGTAAGCAGTCTGTGATAAGAGACATTAAATTCGAGGATTACAAAAATTGTCTTGAAGAAAATGTGGAGCATTCTCATGTGCAGAACACAATAAGGTCCGAGAAACACATTCTCTACAACACATCACAGAAAAAAATTTCGCTAAGCCCTTTTGATAACAAGAGGTACTTAATTCAGAACAGCTTTCTTACATTACCTTGGGGTCATACCGATATATCATAAATAAATGTAAAACAAATCTTAAAAGAAAAAATGTTTGTTTAATTTTTTTTATTTTCATAATATATAATATTTAATACATAAATAAAAAACAAAATGATTTACATTTTTAAGTGAAGAAATTTTACTTTGAGAAATAATATGTCTTCACGCTGGGGGGAATTTCCGCATCCTCGTCGTCGTCCTCCTCCTCCTCCTCCACCTCCTCCTCCTCCTCCTCGCTGCTCTCTTCGAGCTTGTTAACCTCCAATTCAAATTCGGCATTCCTTGACACGGTAAGAGATCTATTAAGACCCCTAACCTCATCTTCGGTTAGGGTGTTAAACTTGGCTGGGAGGAAGAGCAGCACTTCCTCCAGCTCGAGTGCCACTTTCATCCCGAACTTGGTTTTGATCCTCCTCGCCTCGAAGATGCGGTACCTTTTCCCCGCAGTTAACGCCTTCACGCCCGCTGCAGGCTTATGGCTCTTGTTCTTTGCCGCGAAGATATTTTTTAGATTGTTGAAGTTCATGGTGCTTGTTCAATTTGACTTGACTAATTAATTTCTTTTAAACGCGGGCATATTTATATCATTTCAACACTATTTAGTTCTCAATTTAAGACGGAAGACCGCAAAAACAAATTTTTTTAAACAGAAATATTTAATACCATGAGTGCATGAACATGAACACTTTTCTAAATAGTCTAACTTAATTAGAGATAAAATGAGGTTTCTACCAAAGTGAGCGTGTGAAATTTGCAAAGACTCTACAAAAAATGTTGGAACTACAAATAAATGCGGTTTCTACCAAAGTGAGCGTGTAAAATTTGCATAGACTCAACAAAAAAAAAAAAAAATGTTAGAACTACACCATGTAGAAAAGCAAGATGCGGTTTTATCAATTATAAAACTTATCATTATTTTTTAAATTTTTCCTTATTCAAACTAAAATGAAACAAATTATTCAACAGTTTTCATGTTTGTTTTGTTTATTTTTTATTTATTTATTTTTTTTTTTTTTTTTTTTTTTTTAACATTGAAGATAAGAATTTTAAGCATAAGTGACCACAGTTAATTGTATCAAAATGTTGATATCTAGCGTAATTATAGTTAATGTTATCCCCTAAATAATTTACTAGTTGCTTTGGTGGTTGCAAGTTTCCGAAGCTATCAAAATATTCAATTTCATTGTTGTTTTTCCAGTATGCTACCCAATGTGTGCCAGGCCCCTTTGAACTATCCAAATTTACTATTCCACACTCTTTTTTGAGTGGTTTACTTGGTAGAGTGTCACACATAAACACCCCCCTAAAATATGGAATATGTTTGCCGTATTTTTTCAAGTCTATATCAGAAAGGGCTCTTTTAGGTAGCTCCATTAAAAATTTTGTTGATAAGGTTTCAAATACAATCCAAATCCTCTTTTATATGGTTTTAAGAACATGCCTTTACCCAATGCAATGGATTCCATTGCGCTATTATGTCGTTTTGCTTCGGTAAGCTGTTCCTTCCCATTTTTCACAGCATTAATTGTCTTTGTAATGCCAGATACTCCACCAGCTAGACCACCAAGTGCACCCAATGCAGCGAATATAGGCGCAAGTGGAAGAAAACCTCCAGATTTAGGTAGTGGTATTACCCGAGGTGTTTTTATTAGAGATTTTTTACCCTTAAAAATATTGTTAACAACTTTTCTAGAAATTTTAATGGCATCATCCAAGTTTTTTGTTTTCTTTTTATTCATTCTTGCACTTTTTAATGCGTGTTTAAATAGCCGATGATCTTGTTTTTGAGGGGATTTCTTAGTTTTACTTATGTTGCCCATACCGAATTTTGTTTTTGCTTTCATCGCGTTAGTGACAAACCAAGCGTTTGTTTTTTCAGCAAAACTACTATCACGCGCATTAACTCTTTGCCAAGCCTTTTCAGCTAAGACTCTATCAGCAATATGTCTTTTTTCTAAATCTTTATTGTTTGAATATACAATATCGTGTTCTCTGCATGCAGCATCTAAAGGATTGATTCCGTGATCACCTCTTTCTAAACGTTTCTTTAATTTTGTACCAGGTCCACAAAATTGATAGCCGGGCAAATGAAGTTCAATGGGGAGTTTATTGATTATTTTATTCAGAATACCTTCTCCAAGGGAGGGTGTATGATGACTGATTGTATTTTTATAAATAATAGACATCGCCAATCACTTTATATACTTTTCTGATTGGAGATTAAAAGTAAAGTGATTAAAACTAATAAAAAGTTCTGATAATATATGATTACATTAGTAGTTTTCGTAATGCGATTCCTTAAACAACATAAATCAATTAACATACAAAATATTAATTCAAAGTTGAGTTCATCAAATAGAATACGGCACAGCTCACTACTGCCAAACTCTATTCGATGTCTTATTGTTGGACCTTCAAATTGCGGAAAAACAAATGTGATGATAAGTCTTATTGAAAGTCCCAATGGGTTAAAATTTAAAAATATTTACTTATACTCAAAATCAGCACAGCAATCAAAGTATCAATACTTGAAGCAATTAATTAAACCGATTAAAGAGATACAGTTTTCATCATATGCAAATAACGATGATGTTCTATCCCCAGATGAAGTAAAACCAAACTCAATATTTATATTCGATGATGTGGCTTGTGAGAAACAAAATCATATACGATCGTACTTCTGTATGGGGCGTCACAAAGACGTTGATAGTTTCTATTTATGTCAAACTTACACTCGTATACCAAAGCACTTGATTCGTGATAATGCTAATATGATCGTAATGTTTAAACAGGATGAGATGAATATTCGACACGTTTATAATGATCATGTTGGTTCTGATATGTCTTTTAAAACATTTCATGAGTTATGTTCAAAATGTTGGAAAGAAAAGTATGGATTTCTAGTTATTAATAAGGATGACCCCATGAATAATGGTCGGTATAGAAAAGGATTTGATGTATTTATTAACCTATAAAAGAAACAGAATATCTTATTTAAAACAGTACAACAACAGATACTAAACTGATCACTTCGCAACTTCAATCTGCTCTTAACTAATAACAGCCAACTGCTAAACTGATCCGTACTGTTAAACAGATAACTGCTAAACTGATCTGTACTGTTAAACACCTAACTGGTAAACTGGTCTGTACTGTTAAACAGCTAACTGCTAAACTGATCTGTACTGTTAAACAGCTAACAGGTAAACTGGTGTATACTGTTAAACAGCTAACTGCTAAACTGATCTGAACTGCTAAACTGTGCTGTTTTTAGACAATTAGTATGCA
Organism: Tetanocera ferruginea; assembly: GCA_958299015.1. Lineage (NCBI taxonomy): Eukaryota > Metazoa > Arthropoda > Insecta > Diptera > Sciomyzidae > Tetanocera > Tetanocera ferruginea. Next base: position 82,946,633 of record OY282641.1, on the reverse strand, counting down.
TAAAAATCTAATCAATAACCTGGTTAAAACTCGAAATATTTTGAAAAGGAAATATAAAAGCCTTCAGCTTGGAGAAGTTGCAAATGATGAACTCTTAGATAAGACTTTTAAACCAATATCAACACCATTAAACGCCATAATTCAGGCAACTAAAAATAAATCTATTATAAAACCCGAAAAGAATATTGATAATTATTTTAAAGATAATGTTAAGGAAACTAAAGTTGCTAGCAGTACACCATTTAAAAAGAGCAAGCTTGATTATAATACATTTTCTCCAAGCTTTGATGAAAAGGAAATCGATAACACCTCATCTGCGTTTAAGTCATTTGATATTGATAATGATAATGATGACCATGCTGATGATGATAATTCTAGCATTGATATTGATAATGGCGAAGACACCATTGCAATATATTCCGATCGAAGTATTCAATATGATTTATCCAAAGTAAATTTAAATAAATTTGATAAGACTTACGGACCTCATAAGGATAAAAACAAAACATGGAGATTAGGAGTTACAGTACACCCTGCAACACTACCCATAGAAAATAAAATAACGCATGGTAAAGTGTTCTTAATATAATTCCAAGAACATTTTACCATATAAAACCCATGTTTGCTATTTTATGACACACTTATGTCGCAAACATGCCACACTCTTTTTAGTCACAACTTGTGCGGCAATATTAAATTACAAAATCTAAATCAATATTGAAATTGCTTACAGATTGCTCAAGTGAATTCTTTCGAAACCACTTGAGTAACCAAAAACTAAGTCAGCCAACACAAGAACATTCTACTGCCCTAGCTAAATTCCATGGAAAGAAGCGCAGGCAGAATTGTGCAAGCGAGTCAGTCGTTCACTTATCGACCTAGTTCGATTCTTAAGAAAGAAGCGCAGGCAAATTTGCGCTAGTGAACACATGCTGACCAATCATCGCTTGATGAAAGCGAAAGCAAAACATCGACTTAAAGAATTTATTTTGAACCAATAGCAATGGAAAGAAAGTGTTATACGGAATTTGCGTCACTTTCTTTCCCATCAAAACTATCTGCTAAAAGAGCAGAAGAGTTAGTTTGAGACTTCGAAGTATAACAATTAAGTAACTATAAATACTAGAGTTAAGAGTATTTTTAAGCAGTTAACAAGTTTAGTTGAAAAATAAAAGATCATAAGTAATCTCCAACACTTTGTGCGTTGTTAATTTATTTAAAAGTTAAAACTGGCGCAGTCGGCAGGATTGTCAAAGCAAATAAATTTTATTTTTATTTTTGCGTGCATTTTAATGCTTCAACGACAATCAAAACGAACCCTGAAGCAAAAATTTGCTTTTCATCAAGATTAACTTTGAAAGATCAAAGCTTTTCACACCAAATCAACGAAAATCTACAAAATTGTGCAGACATAACGAGAGATTCTTTTTCTCTATCACAACGAACTATACTTTGGAAGACCAAAGTATTGCAACAGCAAGGAGAACATAGGATTGTTCCCATCGACATCATATATAAAGTACAAAGTGCGAGAACGAAGCCTGCAGGAACCCCATGCCATTATTCGGTGACGACGAAGACACCTGGGACTTTTCAGAAAGCGAGCAATTTCAGCAATACCTGCGAGACAGAGCGAACAAACAAGAGAAAGACAGGTCAACTAAACTCCTACCAACATTACCAAGGCCAAAACCAACAGCAACAGCCGTAGTGAAACCTACCTTTCGGAAACAGTAAGATCAATTTGCCTCACTTGATTATCATTACTATTATTTTGTTATTATATTAAGTTCATAGAGTAAGAAAACATTATTATCATTAAGCTTATTTGCATATTTGAACTATTTTTAGTACATTCGTTTAACCGATTTAATTTTAAACTAAATTCTTGTTTGTGAATAAAAATGACTGCTCCTACTCCACCCTCTGTGTCAATAAACCCAGTTAAATATTTAAATTCACTCCCAGAATTTGATGGGAAAATTAAAGATTTACAAACTTTTTTAACACTGATAGACAGAATACACCCATTCCTACAAACATTCGACGATACTTCACAGCTTCTCTTCTCTGACATAATTAAAAGTAAACTTAAAGGGAAGGCACAAGAAATCCTCGAAATTAATTATCAGGCTACATTATGGGTGGATATAAAAAACATTTTACAGAACAATTTTGGTGACCGGTTATCTTGCGACGAACTTTACGATGAACTAAGGGCAACCACCTTTAAAACAAATAGTTTAGAATTTTTTAATGAAATTAAAACCAAACTTAGACGACTGAATAATAAAACTTTGGTTATAATGGGAGAAGGAAGCGTATCAAATCAATGTGCTGAAAACAACAGACGCACCGCTCTTAATTTATTTAAAAGTAAAATTCCAGAGCCAATGAAAACTATACTGACTTGTAGGAATCCAACAAGTTTAGAATCCGCAATGGATATCCTTTTCCAAGCTGGATACGCACATTTGAATGGTATTCAAAATACGAGATCAAATAACACAACAACATATAGACCTCAACAAGGCCATCAAATAAGACAAAACAATTTTAATGCAAATTACCACGGAACAAATACACGACAGAATTTCCCTAACAAACGACAACAAAATAATTTCCAAGCACAACAACATACTAACAACTATAACAGACGACAACAAAATAACTTCCAAGCACAACAACATACCAATAACTATAACCGACAACAACACAGTAATTTCCAAACACAACAACATTATAACAATACAAGTAACAGACAATACAATCCGAACCTTGAAGCAAATGACAGTAGGCAACCAGCCCCTGAACCTATGGACGTTAATAACATTGAAACCCTAAATTTTCCTTCACACGCCTCGGAGGAAAATTACCATATATAAAAATAAAAACAAAATTAGGATATCTGGATCTTATAATTGACACTGGTGCAACTAACTCAATTCTAAATCCAAATATCTGCAATCCAAAATGGAATATTCCATCTGAAAATATTTCCATTAAAACACTACAACATACAATTACTATCAGAGAAAAGGTTAAAATACCAACATTTAGAGAATTCGAAGACCCAGACGGAACGCTAGAATTCATAATTTGCAAATTTCATGACCAATACGATGGCTTAATAGGAAACGATATCCTGAGGCATTATAAAGCAAAAATCGATTACTCAATCCCAGAAGTAATCATAAACAATAAACCATTACCTATTCATTTTCATGAACACAACGATGAAAATAAAGTAAACTTAATTTTTAACATAGAAAATGGTTTAGTTTTGCTAGAGGAAAAGAAATGCACTAACGGGGAAACAATAATTGAAAAGGGAATTTACAATATAGAAAATTTTAAAACTGAGGTAAAAACTAAAGCATTATGCAAAGGTGAAATTCGAGTAAAAGATACCGAAATAACTAAAATTACAACGGAAAACTTTTGCGTATACAACGAGAAGCCATGGTGGGATGCGCTTATTGGAAAAATCAGGCGAGAACATCTAAATTCAGAGGAACATCAGGAGCTAATCAAATGCTTAAAAAAATATAAAGATATATTTTTTCAAGAAGGAACAAATTTGTCCGGCACAAACGCAATAAAACATAAAATTCGAACCACTAATGACATTCCAATTCACACAAAATCGTATAGGTACCCCTACATTCATAAGAATGAAGTAGACAAGCAAATAAAAGAGATGCTGGATAGCCAAATAATTCGGCCCAGCAATTCTCCTTACAATGCGCCTATATGGATTGTGCCAAAGAAATCCGATTCTAGTGGAAGGGAAAAATGGAGATTAGTTATTGACTATCGAAAACTAAATGAAGTAACGATCGATGACAAATACCCAATCCCGAATATTGATGAAATACTAGATAAATTGGGAAGATGCCAATATTTTACTACCCTCGATTTAGCGAAGGGGTTTCACCAAATCGATATTGCAGAGGAAGATATACACAAAACCGCGTTCAGCGTAGAAGGAGGTCACTACGAATTTCTCAGAATGCCCTTTGGTTTAAAAACGGCCCCAGCAACGTTCCAGCGCCTAATGAACAACATCTTGGGCGAACTTATTAACAAAATATGTCTCGTCTACCTGGACGATATCATAATTTTCTCTACATCATTGCAGGAACATATAAATTCACTAAATTTGGTTTTTGAACGACTAAAACAAGCTAACTTAAAGGTTCAGTTAGATAAATGCGAGTTTCTAAAGAGGGAAACAGAGTTCCTCGGACACATTGTTACGCCCAATGGAATAAAACCAAATCCTAAGAAGATAGACTGTGTAATGAAATTCCCAATTCCAAAAACCCCAAAGCAAATTAAATCATTTCTAGGCTTAACAGGTTACTACCGTAAATTTATCAAAGATTATTCAAGAATAGCAAAACCAATGACTCAATTCCTAAAAAAGAATTCCAAAATCAACATAGAAAATCCTCAGTATATTCACAGTTTTGAAACACTAAAACGATTACTGACCAATGATCCAATTCTACAGTACCCCGATTTCAACAAAAAATTCACAGTTACAACAGACGCTAGCAACTACGCACTGGGTGCAGTCCTTTCACAAGACAACCACCCACTATGCTTCGCCAGTCGTACGCTTAACGCCCACGAAATCAATTACAGTACGATAGAAAAAGAGCTACTAGCTATAATTTGGGCAACCAAATACTTTAGGCCCTATATTTTCGGACGAAAGTTCTTTATAGAAACGGATCACAAACCATTAACGTGGCTTTTTTCAATAAAAGAGCCTAATTCCAAATTGGTCAGATGGAGGCTAAAATTGTCGGAATTTGACTACGTAATTAAATACAAAAAAGGAACAAAAAATAGCAATGCCGACGCATTGTCCAGAATTGAGCCTGCAAATGTAAACACACTGGAACTAAATTCTCCAACGATAAAAGAAGGCACGGCACCCATCAACTTGTTTAAAAATCAAATCATAATAAGAAAAATTACATCCGGCTCAGCAAGAACAAGAAGCAAGGAAATATTCAAAAATCTGAGAAAAACTATCGAAATCAAGGAACTTGACCGAAACACAGCAATCATTATCTTTAAAAATCACTTTAAGCCCGCACACTTAAATGGTTTTATGATAGACGAAGAATTCTTCCCAATGTTTAAAAATATATATGAAGAACTCTTCCCTAACCTTAAAATGATAAGATGTTTTCAGAAATTAGAGGATATACAGGACGAAACCAAACTTATCGAAACTATAGAAAAAGAACATTTATCTAAGAACCATAGAGGTATACTAGAAGTTTTTGAAGAACTGAAAACCCAAATTTATAACCCCAAACTAAAATTAAGAATAACTCAATTTATAAATAATTGTGAAATATGTGCTCTCGAGAAATACGAAAGGAAACCACCAAAAGTCCCCTATGAAATTACTGAAACACCCTCCAAGCCAAGAGAAATAATACACATCGATGTCTTCTACACATTAAATAAACAACTATTTATGACAACAATAGATAAATTCACAAAATTTGCAGCAGCATTCAAAATTGATGGAAGAACTTGGACAGAATTTAAACTAAAACTAATGCAATACATAAGTACTTACGGCAAAGTGGAAAAAATAGTAGTAGATAATGAGTTAGGTTTTAAAGCTATCCCAATACAGCAGTTCTTAAGAGACGAAAACATCACAATACACTACACATCCAACAGCAACCATAACTCAAATGCAGACGTTGAACGGTTGCATAACACTATAAACGAGCATATAAGATTGTTGAGACATGATGAGCGAAACGAGGACGAAACTATTGAAGAAAAGATACTTCGAACAATTAGCTACTACAACAATACTATTCACAGCACTACAAAAGTCAAACCAATTGACTTCTTAAACGGAAAAATCCACGAAAGTAAATATCCCGAAATTCACGAACTAATATTGAAAAAAAAGGAAAGATACATAAACAAACTGAACAAATGTAGAACGGATGTACAGCTAACCGAAGGAATTAATTTAGTGAAAGAAATAAGAGGAGGAAAAAACCATAGGAAATTTAGGAAAATAGTTGCAAGAAAAATCGATGACGAACATTTAGAAAACACACGAACGGGGCACAAGTATTACAAAACACACATAAAACAAAATAGGAAATACCAAAATAAGGAAAGTCCTACTATAAAAAGCAAATAATAAACAAAGACCTTTTTCAGATGACACCCCTGGTAATGTTTATAATCTTCACAACAACCGCAGCAAAAATAATCGACATCCAAGATCTGAACAACAACAATGGATTCGTTCCGGTGAAAATAAATGAACTCACTCCAATCGAACATTACAATAAAATCCTGCATATAATTAATACAACAACCTATGTAAAAACCATGGAATTCATAATGGATAATATTCACTCGCTCGAAGAGATGACATTTCAATCCAAACCACTCTTGAACACAGTACACAAGAATTTTGCACTACTAAAGGCTAAAATTGAAGGACTCAACCCGCATTTTAGAAGCAAACGTGGATTGGCAAACGTAATTGGCAAAGGTTTAAAATTTATAGCGGGAACAATGGACAGTGACGACGAGGTACAAATAACTAACTCAATAAAAACTCTAAGTGACAGCAAAGAAATTATAAAGGGAAAAATTAATAAATTGACATACTTAAACAATTTCCTATCCGATCAAATTCAAAATATTACAACACACATTAATCACCAACAAGCTCGCATCGGACTTTATTTTAATAGTTTCAAAAACGTATTACAGAACAAAATTGCAAGTCTAGAGGACGAAATAACATTTATGGGACAGGTATACCAATTAAATAATGACATTTCTCTTCTGCAAGACCACGTAAACGACATCGGACAAATAATTTTCTCTAGTAAACTCGGAATAATTCCTACGGACATACTGACTAAAACAGAACTCGATCTTATAATGGATTTCAATAGCTATACCAATATTAAAGTATCAGTAGCAATTCAAACCGATACTATAATTGTAATCCTCCTTATACCCAACTACTCTAAGGGCCCTCTGTCTAAAATTACTCTGGAACCAATTCCCAACATATACAACAAGTCAATTTTATTGAAAAATTACAATATCCTTGTAGATTCAGAAAATAATGTTTATGAAGACTTCATTAAAGAAAACCTCAAGAAAAATTTAGTACGCATTTATGACGAATGCTTAAACAATATTTTCAACTTCAAAGAGGCACAATGCGAAATGCAAACACTAAAACAAGAAAACGTATCTGAAATTTTCCCGGGCATATTAATTTTCAAAAATTTCTATTCATTGTCATTTTCTCATAATTGCAGTAAGGTTAAAATAAAAATTAGAGGAACTTTCCTAGTAAAATTCGAAAATTGTGAAATAACTGTGCTTAATAAAACATACACAAATGTTAAACTTAAAGTCTATGATAATTTTATTTTGCCAAATGCAATAACAAAAATTAAAGGAAGTTCCAATGCTACTCTACTTTCCGACATAAAACTAGAATCATTATATATCAAACAAATTGAACACGAACAAAACCTAGACAAAATAATATTTGAAAATAAGAAAACAAAAATTGTAAACGTAAGCACAAACATTATAATAATTGTTGTAATATTAATTTTAATATCCTTTGTATTATACAAGAAAAAAAGTACAACAATTCAAATTTCGTCGGAGCCTCAAACTAACGGTGGGGGAGTTACAGTACACCCTGCAACACTACCCATAGAAAATAAAATAACGCATGGTAAAGTGTTCTTAATATAATTCCAAGAACATTTTACCATATAAAACCCATGTTTGCTATTTTATGACACACTTATGTCGCAAACATGCCACACTCTTTTTAGTCACAACTTGTGCGGCAATATTAAATTACAAAATCTAAATCAATATTGAAATTGCTTACAGATTGCTCAAGTGAATTCTTTCGAAACCACTTGAGTAACCAAAAACTAAGTCAGCCAACACAAGAACATTCTACTGCCCTAGCTAAATTCCATGGAAAGAAGCGCAGGCAGAATTGTGCAAGCGAGTCAGTCGTTCACTTATCGACCTAGTTCGATTCTTAAGAAAGAAGCGCAGGCAAATTTGCGCTAGTGAACACATGCTGACCAATCATCGCTTGATGAAAGCGAAAGCAAAACATCGACTTAAAGAATTTATTTTGAACCAATAGCAATGGAAAGAAAGTGTTATACGGAATTTGCGTCACTTTCTTTCCCATCAAAACTATCTGCTAAAAGAGCAGAAGAGTTAGTTTGAGACTTCGAAGTATAACAATTAAGTAACTATAAATACTAGAGTTAAGAGTATTTTTAAGCAGTTAACAAGTTTAGTTGAAAAATAAAAGATCATAAGTAATCTCCAACACTTTGTGCGTTGTTAATTTATTTAAAAGTTAAAACTATTAGGCAATGAACCCATCTCTTTTGATCCAAACAATATTACTATAGGTACTTCAAAATGGCCCTTCACATCGGGTTTATATGAACTAATAGTTTACAAAGAAGCAAAAAGTTTTACTGAAGAAGATTTAGATGCGTATAAACAAATATTAGAAATGACTCATGTCTATAGACGAGACAACAGCATTAATGGTCAAATTAAAGGCAATCGCTCTAAAAAATATACAACTATTATAAGTAAACTATTCAAAGGACACAAAGTTCATAGAGGTAAAGGTTTAATGAAGCTGAATAAAAAGAAACCTAATTATCTGTATTGGGATGACCCCAACGAACTGGTTGATAGATTGCGTCTATTGATTTCATCAACAGCAGCTGGTCACTCAAACCATAATAATGAAATAATCTCAATTATTGAGGAATTAAGAGAAGCAAAAATTATTGTATAAAAAGTCTATAAAATATTAAACCATCAATATTCATAAAATGCCTATCGATAAGTTTGGTCATTATATTGGCAGCAGAGACAGTTTTCAAAACATACACACCAGGATTCATTTGGATAGTGATCGTAATTTCAACTTCAACTTGCGGAGGATAAAAAATATCGGAAATCCTGTGTTGGAAAACGATGCTGTGAATAAAACCTATTTAAAAATTTATTTCGAAGAAATAAAGAAACAAATTGATACATTACTTACAGAAAAAATTAAGGAAGCAGAAGAACGTTTAAACAAATCAATAGCACGACAAAATTTATTATTTGAAGAAAAACTGGGGGAGCTGCAAACAAATATAAATAAATTAATTCACGACCAAAGTAATTTACAGAATAATCTTAATTAATCACTTAAAGAAGTACGATCGTTATTTGATTATAAAATAAGTTCAGCTGAAGAACGCCTCAATGCAACAATTATTGCGAGAACGAAGCTCATTACAAGGCATTTGAAAATAGAAATATAAATAACTTAAGGTAAAGGCTAAAAATGGAGCGACAAGGGCTAGTTCACGAACTTCATAAGCAAGCACGCAGAAATTTCATCCGACGTCGTGTAGTAATCAAGGGGATAGATGATCTTTGGCAAGCAGATCTTGTGGAAATGGGTGCCTATTCAAAATATAATAAAGGTTATCGATTCATCTTAACAGTTATAGATATATTTTCAAAGTTTGCATGGGCTGTTCCTGTAAAATCAAAAGGTAGCGAAGATATTACCATTGCAATGAAATCTCTTCTTTCACTAAATAGAATACCAAAAAACTTGCAAACGGATAATGGTAAAGAGTTTTATAATAAGACATTTCAAAGTTTGATGAAAAAATACAATATCAATCACTATTCTACAAATAGCATCATGAAAGCGTCTATTGTGGAACGATTTAATAGAACTTTTAAAGAAATGATGTGGAAAATGTTTAGTCTGCAAGGAAACCATCAATGGATTAATATATGTAAGGATTTAATAAATCAATATAATAGCAAAAAGCATAGAACCATTGGAATGATGCCAAAGTCCGTTAACTTGGGAAATGAACTTTCTATACTAAGACGAGCTTATAATCATCCTAAAGTTTTTAAACCTGGTAAACTAAAAGTTGGAGATCAGGTTCGAATAAGTAAATATAAGCATATTTTTGCAAAAGGATACACACCAAACTGGACTACTGAAATTTTTACAATTCGCACTATACAGAACACAAACCCTGTAACTTATTTATTGGAAGACTATCAAGGAAATCCTATTATTGGTGGATTCTATGAACATGAAGTATTGAAAACACATTTTCCCAATACATACTTGATTGAAAAAATTATTAAAACAAAGGGGCAGAAAATTAAAGTTAAATGGTTGGGATTTTCCGATCAACATAATTCTTGGATAAATAAAGATGAGCTACAATAACAATATACCTGGAAACCTTCTTTAATTGTATTATAAATAAATTATATATCTGAATACATACACCTAATAAAGAAAAACACTTTTAATACGTTAATAATTTAAATTTTTTTCGGCTTTTTATTCTGATTTTTTTTTTTTCTACAAAATTTTTTAAAATTGATTCTTTAAAATATGTTTCTCTTCACCTCGTTCATCTTCTTCTTCGGAGCTATCATATAAGTTGTTGTAGAATATATTTCCATTAACCATCTTCTTTTTAATATTAAAGGAAAATACGCCATGCAGGTCCTTGACTTTTATTAGAATGTGTGGAGTTTCATTTAAATAATTCATCTGATGCTTAGTAATAGCCAGAAATCTCTTTGGTAAATATATATAATATTCTTTATTCACAAGACATCTTATACTTTCACCATATTTTGTTTCTGTTTGCTCTATTCGGTTGACTTCATATGGAACATTTATTTCCATATCCTTAATAGGCAAATATTTGACTTTAGGATTTTGGAAAAGATTTTTTAAACTGGCTTTCATGTTTTTTTTTTCTGTTCGCTTTTTCACCGTGATATATACTCTAAGACTGAATATTGCTATTAAATAATTGCCTAACTGATGCTATTATTTCTAAATATTGGACAATTTCTTATCAGTTGCGGTTAAGAAAAAAAAAATGTATTGTTTAAACTGTCTTTTAGAATTTAATAAATGACTTATTTTTCAACATTTGTATCCACATATTTAACAATTTCTTATCTGTTGCGGTTAAGCCGATATCTTTTAGAATTTAATAAATGTCTTATTTTTCAGCATTTGTATCCACATGTGTAACAATTTCTTATCTGTTGCGGTTAAACCGATGCATATATTGTTTTATATGTTTCGATGTATGTCTATATATTGCAAGATATGATGAAATACGATTTAAAATTATTATTTTTTTTTTTTTTTTAACGAGGCTTTTGCAAAAACTATATTTTGTTTTCATTTACAAACCTTCTTCTGCAAGAAGAGCATTTGTTAAACAGCATTCTTCATCAGATATGTTTTGGTCTCAACTTAAAAAACATAAAAGTAAATATTGTACTTGTCATGCACATTGGAAAACTTTCAGAATAATAAATGTGGTAGTCTTGGAGAAAATGATGGATGTATTTTTTACTACAGAAGGAGGATATAGAAAACCAATTTTTTCTCTCAACAGAGGTCAGCAAGTTCCATCAAATATTCCAATATTTGAATTTAGTCATAATCAACATGTGAGAATTGAAGTGTTTGGTGGTGTGATGTCGATAGTTGGAACAGTCTTCGAAGGCGGTGCTAAAGATGTAAATTTAGACAGTTACAAACCATCATGTATTTTTAACGAAATAGACATTTTAACGGAAGCTATAGAAAAATATTATAATGGTACGACTATAGACATCACAACATATGAAAAACGATTTCCGAGAAAAACCGAAGATGTGGTTAATGAAAACGACTCTACTGAAGAGCAGCAGGAATAAAAAAAAAAAAACATCAATATCATTAATAATAATAATAATGGTGTTGCTGCAATAAAATTCCTTTAGAGTATATAAATAAGAAGAGCATATGTAATTATATCACTCTTAAACATAACGTTGACAAATTAACATATCTAATAAGAATACTTAAAATGAAAAATTATCTTATAATATTGCTTTCTTATATATGTATACTTCAAGTATTATCAGCTGCAGTGCCTATTGATTTGAGTGAAAATGAATTGAAAAATACTGAATTCGCAATAAAATTGCCTAATAATGATACTGTGAAAATAGAACTGAATTTTAAGCTATTAAAATGGAGTAAGGATATAAACAGAAACGGTGTGTTATCAACAGAAGCAGAACCTGAGTTAGATGGAGAGGAACCTCAACCGCCTAAAGATAATTCTTTTACTGTGGAACAGGCTATAGAAGCATTTAGGCAAGATTTAGTTAAAAAGGAGAAAAATATAGCGGGAATTATTGAAAGTTCACAACCATTTTAAAGACATTTTCAACTCCAATATAAAGACTATATCAAATTGAGGATCCGCTGTACATATGATAGTAATTATATGAAACGACGTCTAAATATTTCATGCTTCGAGTATCGCCAAGTTGAGTACGAGAGAATTTTAAGCAATGGTGAAATTGAGGTTGTGGCTGAAGATGATACTACTCTCCGCTCAAATGTTACATTAATCAGCATTCAAGATTATAAACATGAATTGGATATGGATATATCTTAAATAAATTTATATATAATCTGGTAACTAGCAATCAGTATAAAATTTGCTCTTAACGCGTTAAGAAAATTATATTAACAAGTAATGAATAACGACTTTCGTTCAAAAATTTTGATGGACTTCTTAAATGAAGATATATCCTTAATGCATGAACACAAGGTTATCCTAATTAAATTAAAAAAAAAATTCAACGAATACGCTTCAGTTATAAATATTAAATCGAAATTTGGCGAACATTATTCCAATTGTGTGTGGTCAAGCGATGAAACAACATGTGGTCCTGATACCTGCGAATGTTCATTAATGGATACAAGTTGGGATCAAGCATTATATATAATGAAGTTTTATTATAATACAAAAGCTCATATTTTATCATCATTAAAACAGTCTTCGTCGGTTTCTTGATAGCATTACATAATGTCGGAGGATAAAAAAATATAATTAATTGATGTGCAAGGTTTTCACATTAACAATGGATTTATTGCTAAAGAACTAAGTTTTTCCATAGATGACTCACATGTTCAAACATTTTATATTAAACCGCCTTTTAAATATTCATTACTGTCAACAAAAGAAAAAGTTTCTATTAATTGGCTTTATAGACATCATCATGGATTAAAATGGGAAGTTGGAAATTCAACTTTAACAAATATTTTGGAATATTTTAAAACATTTATCAAAGACAAGAACTGTATTTGTTATGTTAAAGGATTGGAAAAAATTAAATATATTCAAAATTTGTTAACTGATAAAATTATTTTTTATAACTTAGATGATTTAAACTGTCCAAATTTAAAAACTTTATATCAAAATGATAAATCTGTAGACGTATGCTGTTATCATAAGAAATATTATATATGTGCTGAAAAAAATGTTTTACTCTTAAGAAAATTTATAAATTCTTATACAAATAAAGAAAATATACGATTTTAAAACACTTTCATTTAATACTTAAATCAAGAAAAATATATATCGATTGTTAGTTTATAACGAATACTCGTAATGTCAATTACAATATCTTTAAGCGGAACTTCATCAACTTTGATTGCCAAATATTTTCCTCCAATTAAATTGGATACTAAATATGTTTGCGGGCTAATTGACTTTGTAGCATTTAATTCCTTACCAAATATAGATGACCACAACAATTTATTTCATATCGGAACTCATACTATTGCAGTACCAGTTGGATCATATGAGCTTGAGGATATTGCTTTTTTCTTAGAGGCAAGTATAAAAGACATCGATGAATCCATTTTGCTAACTGTCGAATCAAATAACAACACTCTTAAAACTGAAATTACATCGAGCGAAGATATAGATTTTTCTCAACCAAATAGTATAGGAGAGCTTCTTGGATTTAGTAGAAGGTTGTTGAGAATAAATAAATCATCATATGATAATGATGTGGATGGGGGTACGCTATTTGAATCTGATTTACCTTTGAATATTACAAGTGTAAACAAAATACAAATTGAATGCAGCTTAACAACCGGCTCATATTTAAATAACACTTCTGTTCATACTATTCATGAATTCCCACTTGATATCCCACCAGGATATAAAATAAGTGAAAAACCTCGAAATGTCATTTATTTGCCTGTGAACTGTCAAGAAGTAAACAACTTAACGATACGAGTCTTAAATCAAGATGGTGATCTTTTAAATTTTCGAGGAGAAAATATTTCTATTAGACTTCACTTTAAGCCAGAGTAAAAAAAAAAAAAAAAAGTTATGATTATTTACACTAAAAACAATAAAGGTGTTCTGCAACAAGGATTTCTATTTAGTCCTACATCAACACTCGATCGGGGATATACAAAACAGAAACTGTTGACAACGTCAAATATAGAATTTTTAAAATCTTTAGGATTAACGCTTCAATCATGAATGAAATATTAAATGTTCTTCAAAAACCAATGTATGATGAGAGTATTATAAAGAGGGAATACCACAGTTACTCTCCATACATGAAATCCTTCAACAATAATGATGAAATTCGTATACCAATTCAAAATCAAGATCTTCTTGTCTTACCAAGTGAGAGTATGATTTACATACATGGCTTTATAGTAAAACAGGAAGGAGGTAAAGATGTTGCAACATCAGGGGTGAAATTTAAAAACAACTTTGTGTCATATCTGTTTGATGAAATTCGATATGAAATTAATGGTTTCGAAGTTGATCGTACTCGCAATCTTGGAATCTCCTCAAGTATGAAAAATTTTGTATCATTGAATAAAGCTGAAAGCGATGCATTAAAGAATGCTAGTTGGTGTCTTGAAGAAAATTTTGTGTTGGAAAAAACTCACTTTAGTTGCTGTATACCTCTGAAAATGTGGCTGGGTTTTGCTGAAGATTATAATAAAATAATATTAAATTCTAAACATGAGCTAATCCTTCAACGTTCTTCATCTAATGAAAGATCATATCATCCTACTAATGTAGCAGATCAATTAAAATTTACAATACTGGATATAGTATGGAAAATCCCGCACATTCAATTATCAGATTTTGCAAAATTGGAAATATTCAAGATAATTAACAACAAAAACTTGATATCTATACCGTTTAGAAGTTGGGACTGTCATGTAAATCCAATACTTCCAAAGAGTACAAAGGTTTTATGGAATGTAAAGCTTTCACCACATAATGAAAGACCTAGATTTCTTATTTTTGGTTTACAAACCGAGAAGAGCAAGGAGCAAGGAAACACATTCGATCATTGCAATATATCTAATTTAAAAGTATATCTTAACTCTGAATCTTATCCTTATGATGATTTAAATAGTCGCTTCGAGATGGGTCAGTATGCTGTTCTATATGATATGTATTCAAAATTTCAACAAAGCTATTATATGCGGGATTCGCAACCATTGTTAGATGTTATAGCATATAAGACCTATGCACCGCTTGTATTTGTTGATGTAACACACCAAAATGAAGCTGTTAAAGTTGGACCCATTGATATACGAATTGAGTTTGATACAGAAGCATCCAAACCTATTCCAGATAAAACGTCTGCCTACTGCTTAATAATGCATGATCGATTAATTGAATATTCGCCTTTAACAAGTGAAATCAGGAGAATTATTTAATGAAAAATAAAAAAATTCGTATAAATTTTAATAAAGAAATGTTCATACAAAAATTAAATCGTTTTGTTTTTATTCATATCAACGAATTTGAGTATGGTCAAGAACAGTTTGTATTTTCAAGATCAAGGTTTAGCGGACTCTAACGACAAACAACCTAACATCTACTAGCGGACTCTGACGCCATTTCCAAACACACCAAAAAAAAAAAAAAAAAAAAAAAAACATATATTCAACATGCTTTATAGAAATTGTTTTCCACCACTTCGTCTTCAAAAGTTGGCACGCAATATCCACCATTTCCAAACACACCAAACCCTAGACACAAACCACGCACTTAGTGCTCGCCCCGAGACACAGACCCAACTCACACATCTGCTAGCTGACTCTGACGACAACATCGGTGAAACATAATATCCACCATTTCCAAACACACCAAACCCCTAGACAAAAACCCACTTTCCAAACACACCAAACCCCTAGACAAAAACCCACTACAATTAGTGCTCGCCCCGAGACACAGACCCATAGGTGAAACACTATATCCACCATTTCCAAACACACCAAACCCCTAGACAAAAACCCACTACAATTAGTGCTCGCCCCGAGACACAGACCCAAGAGACAAATCTGCTAGCGGACTCTGACTACAAACATAGGTGAAACACAAAGTGGTGAGTAGTGGTGACACTTTTTGCGAAAAGCGCCTCTAGTGGTGAGTAGTGGTGACACTTTTTGAGAAAAGCGCCTCTAGTGGTGAGTTTTCATACCAGAAATTGGTTTGTGTCTAGGGAAAGTGCGGTTTGTGCCATGGGTAAGTGAGCCAGAACTCCTATAGCCCCTCTACTACTGCCACACCACCAGATGAATATGAACTATTACAACAAGTTAAAAAACTATATCCCGGTAAGCTATAAAGTGAACATTCTTCAGCAAAAATCAAAATTTTTGATAAAAAAATTAAAGTTGGCTTGTTAACAAAAGAGTTAATGTGCGCAATGAAATTATTAAACTTTTTCCTAACACTGCGAATATTTTGGTGGATTAAAAGAATTCTATTAGAATAAGCTTTGTAATAGATGAGATCAGACGTGGCACTATTTATGCGAGAAGGTGGATTTAGTGGACAATTATTAATTAATAAAATACTTAAAGAGCATATAAATCTGAAACAGAATCTATTATAACCAAATCATCATCATCGCCTTGCGCATGTTCACTATTCCATTTCTCACCCAAACATATTTACATTTTTTTCTCTTTTAATTTCATCTGCCGCTTTCAACACTTTTCTTGTGGTAAAATTAAGGCTGTCGTTTATGTACATTTTTTTATTCCCTGTACCACCAAATATATTCATAGTAGGCGTCATCCGTCTACGAACACACCCACCTCCCATACAACTTATATAAATTGAAAACTCTATATAAATGCAAATATTTAAACTACAGAACTGAAATTGGGTATTTGTGTATTTTATATCTATAGGTGTGTTAGAAAAATTGGCGTCAACCCCAAAATTAAAAACTTTTCAAAAGGGCTTGTGTTTACTCTGCAGGAAAACAATTTGATATGTGTACTTTAGACGTCATCAAAATAGGAAAATTTTTGAAATCTAATAAAATTAGAACTACAATTTAAGATTTTGTACCGTTACGAATCGGCCGTGGGAGTATTTTAACTTCGGCCAAGTCGAAGATATACCTTACTAGTTATTTTTTGTGTTGTTATAACTCTTTGCTCATTAAGGTGGCTTCTGGTGGTATGGGAAGCATTTTTTTTCAGTAGCATTGCTAATCGATCCTCCCAAAAATATGCGAATTAAGCAAACAAACAATATATGAAGTTTCAGATCCATCCGAAGTGATTTAGAGGTAGCTCAAGCCGGTCGAATTTTCGAAAAAAATAATTTTTTTGTGTTTTTTTTATTTACACAACCCTGAAATATATTATGCCAGCCTTGAATAAAAAAAAATATCAATACATATTCTATAATCGATTACCTTTTCATCATGTCAAAGGTTATTCAAATCGGTCGACAAAAAAGGAAGTTATGACTATTTATAATTTTCAAAACTAAATGGCAACCCAGTCCGTTAACCTCACCTTTTTCAAATTAAAATGTTTGATTTTTATAAAATACAAATGACTATAAATTCCTTATTTGTCATCCGATTCTTATGATATTTGGCTTGTTGCAAAGGTAATCGCCGTATTAATATTTATTTTCATTTTCAGCTTTGTAATTCATAATTTCAAAATTCTGAAAACGTGCTCGAACTACCTCAAACCGTTTCGGATCGATCTGAAATTTCACATATAATACTTTCTCATGTATTCGCATATTTTGAGGGGGTCGTTTTAAGGGGGTCCTCTGGTAATCTATGCCAAATTTTAGCGTTTTTTCAAAATATTGTGGAAAGAGAACGAGTAAAGATATTTTAGTTCCGTTTTGTGATTTGGGTAGCTTAATTTATTGAAAAAAATACAAAATTTTGAAAAAGTGAATTTATGGACCGTTCAGAAAGTTCTCGGCCTGGTAACGAGGTTCTCCGGAAAAAAGGTGGGTCCAAATTGCGCACGATTCCAAGAGTAAACATCGTCTGAAAAAAAAAAAAAAAATATTCAGTTACTTAGAATGAATGTCCCTATAGCCCCTACTTCGGAAACAAAAATCGAAATTTTTTTAGGGGGGGAGCCGCCACTTTGAAAATGAAAAATCGAATTTCGACCTTTTTTTTTGTAGTCTAGTGTAGAAAAAAAATAGTAAACATTATTTTTTCGGCAAGTTTGAGGTAGGGGCTATAGCGGCGTAAATTTTGCGTCGTTTCATGCTTCATATATCAAAATCGGTCAAAAACTGTTTGAGTTATCGTGCGCAAAGTTTTGAAAAACATGGTTTCGAGAAAAACGCGTTTAAAGTTTTGACTTCAATTTTGAGGCACACAAATGACATAAACACATATTTTTTTAATACAATACTTACGAATATTAATCGGCAATTCCAGCCCCATAAAGTGTGCCTTCCTCCATCTCATAAAACGAGTTTTCCATGGCTTTTTGGGCTCTTTGAAAACGTTGAAGTCGTTTTCCGTCGCGAGATTCAGCATACATCTCGGCTTGTGGGCCGATGACAATACCCATTGTTGACATTATTTTTAAAATACTTGTGAAGCCTTCGTTGAAAATGCAGGTTGCCAGAAAATTTGCGATTTCGACTGTGGTAGCACCACAGTGGATATGTTTCGGCGCAAAGGTCCACAAAAGCGAGTTAAACGATTCGTTACAATTTTGCGTTTCACCTCCAGTGCATCGGTTGAGTAGACCGTCGGATGATAACGCTTCGTATATGGACTTCATTACTTGCAGAACCTTTCCATCAAGTGGGGCGTACGTGTGGTGAAATGAGGCTAATGAGCCTTCTGCTGCTGACTTTTGATAGGCGCACCAGCTGGACTCACCAGGTGGGCAATACATATGTTGTGGATTACTATCACTTGAACTTTTGTGATAATATGTTGACCATATTTCTTTTCTCATGTTTTCCACAGAGTCCTTATTACGTCGAATAGCAAGTCCATAGTAAGTAGTCAGCTCGCTTATGACTTTGTCTGTCAGTTTGCCAGTGCCTTTTCCACCGATGCCTTTGTTTTATTTTTTGGCCTTGCGCAGCCGTGTGCCCATGCGTTTTTGCACGTGAGCGATGCACTCCTTTTTTGTGACAACGGGGTCGCCGTTATACGGATCAAGGTCTATAATGGCCTTGAAGGTTTTGCTGTCGCCATCGCCAATATATTTTTCATATTTTATGCCATATTTTTCGATCGATGAGGCAAACATTTCCTTCACGGCATCTACCTCCATCTTGCCCGCACTCCCACTGTGGTTGTTTGTGCATGTTTTCTGGTGCGATTCGTACCATTCTTCGAAGTCTGCAGAGTCATTTTTTTTCCCCACATTTTGCTTGCCTGGCAAAGGCTTGATTTGACAACGGAGTCAACCACTTTTTTGGTATGTTTACCGACGAGCGTAGTGACACCAAAAAGAGACGAGAATCCCCGTTTTTTCCAGGTGCCATCCCCTGAAACGGTCAGCAATGAGGAGTCACAGTCAGGATTTTTTTCTTTCTGCTGTTCCTGCTCTTCTTTAACCGCATTCAACAGGCACTGCTTGTAAACTGCTTTAGCAGACACATGCATGTTTTTCAAGGTGCCATAGTACGCATCAAGGCACAATCCTTGGCATATGTCCATTAATCCGCAGAACATATTAATACCTTCTCTCCCTATTCCAAGCAATCTCATGGCATATATCAACCGGCGATTTACAACAAAAGATTTACCGACCACCGGCGAAGAATTAATATACTGTGTAGCTTTACATTGGCACTGCAGACTCACTTTGAAGCCGACTCCACGCATACATGTTTTTCCAAATCGAATTTTTTGTTTACATTGGGCGCAGATAACCAGAGCAGCAAGCGTTTGGAAAAATGAAAAAAATTCCAAGAAACAGAACTGGAGGTTGTTTTCGATGATGACTTCATTGTTTTGCGTTTTCTTCAATTTTTTCGCCGATGTGCTGGCAAAGTCGGTGTCCTCTACTTGGGAGTGCTGGTTTCCACGGAAATGCCTCTTTTTTGTTCGATACGCGTACTTACGCGGCGCGTTTGGGTGGCTTTTTTTATCCATAGAAAAAAAAAAAACACAAAACGATTTTTCTTTTATTTTACAACAGCAGTTATCGCGCACGCGTAGCTTTCAGCGTTCGAAAATAAACTGAATCTCGTTCGTTTGCTTCTTTCATGTGAACACCTGGGCTCAAAATCATTTCAACCCCTAAATCAAAACATGCATGTATGCATACTGCATGTATACATACTGTGTGTGTATATTTTGTAATATCAATACATATTTTGGAAGAGTTCCACAGAATTTTCGACTAATGACTGCAGGCAAATAAACAACTTTGCTGATGCGTTATTTTGACGAAAACATACCTACACAAAAATGCCTGTATCTCCTAAACTATTTCGAATTTTGAAAAATCCTTTTGGGAAAATGTTTTTCAGTATCTGAGCAATAGAAATATGAAAAAAAAAAATCGAAAAAAATTTTTCGGATTACCAGAGGACCCCCTTAAAAAAACGACACTCTTAAAAGTAAGGGCCACCTTAATACTCATATTTCATCCTCAATTTGTAAGTATTATAAAAAAACATTGTTATTCCTTTTATATTAATGTATACTTATTATTCTTAACTATTGATTTGAATCATTTATTTATATAGCTTTTATAACTCTTGTTATTTTTTTTAGAAATCTAATGAATTTCATTTTGTTACTGTTAAAACGTCTCCTGATCAAAAAATATGCAACCAAATTGATCACGTTTTGATTGACGGAAGGCACTTGTTGAATCCCTTGTTGAGTTTGTCAATACAGGTGCGTGTACCAATATTGACCTAAGGGATTGTTGTAGAATTGCACAGGCACTTGAACCTTGTACAATTGTTGCTACAGATGAATGTTAATAAAAACTGTGTTTTATTTTGATTTGAGTTATTACTACTGATCTTTATTGCTTAGTATAAGAGCTTATATACAATTTTTACTTATAATACGTTTACAACAGTAACAAGAATAAAACGAAATATTAATATTAACTAAGTTGTTGTTGTTGTTATTCAGCGTCAGCACAAATATGGTTTAGTTGTTACCGATATTGAAATTAATGAGTGGTTGTTGGTGTAATTTTGCATCAGCAAAATATAAATATGGTTCAAGTACTAATAATAACATCGATATTCAACAATATGCAAATACAGCACAACTGAGTAGTAAAACAAAAGTGTGTCATCGCGACCTACGTCTACACCTGGAAGCAACTTTTAAGTGTTGACACACATTTGTGGATTATTTTGGTTGCGCGTTGAGTTGAATTAAGGTGGTGAGATGTATGCATCTGAACATATTCCCCGACGTTGAGCGATGTCGATCAACCTTTATTTTAGTAAACGGTGATGAATTCTGTGCCATCTTGTAGACTTGTATCAGGTGTATTGACGTGAATTCTCGGGGCGGGCTGTGGTGCAGAAATACCGATGCTACGTGACTTTTGGCATCGTTTCCAAGCAACCCAGGAGAGGATACATATGATGAAAATAACGCAGGAATAACTTATTGTATAATGATGAATGTCATGAGGTCGAATTTTGTTGGGTAAATCAACTCGAAGACTTGAGAGTTCATGCTGTATTGCTGATAACTGCGTTATCTGCGGGATTATGTAGGGAAATGTTGTTGACTGTTGTTGTCGGTTTTGAAGGGAAACTTAAGTCAGCTGTGAGCACATTTGGAATGTATGATTTGAGGCTGGTTGATTTAAGCGTTATGTGACCTTGGATGGTGATTAGCGGTTGTTTAATGATGCAATTTTCATTCATTGATAAAAGTCCAGACCGTTGAATAGTGACTGGTGTTAAAATTGCGTCACATACTGCGTTTACCACCACCTTGTCTTTGACGGAATAGATCCATGAGTTGAGGTTATGTAATTAAAGCCAGTGGGGCCCAGCTTCTGTGTGTTCAATAGAACATGATGTATTTGTTGTAATGTGGTTTAGTAAGTTTAATTCACACACTGCGATGGCGGATCCTTTTTTATACAGCGGGTGATTTTGTTGACATAAGTAGTGGTCTCTTTCAGTTGATGTGCATATTCTTAAGTCGGATTCCTTTAATGGGAAATATTGATCTCGATACAGGTTGACAATCAAGTATGGGAACGGTGAATGAATTTTGACAAATGAATTGTTAAGTTGCCATGGCACCGGAATAAGATGTAGTAGTTCAAAGTCTTCAGTGGATATTAATGGTAGCTTCAGTTTAAAAATCACATAATTTGTAGTGACACGTCCTTCGATTGACATCAGATTGTACAATTGTATTAATTCCTCGGTGGGTAGCTTAAGATGGCTCGGAAGATTTGCTTTAATGTTGATAAGCTCACGTTGTAACTGCACAGGTGAGAGGAGCTCTGGGCTTAGTTTTCCATGGTGAGTATCTGTCGAGAAGTGAGTCTTGAATGCGTTGGACATATAGTATCTCCACTGTGGTTTGAAGAGCCAGTTCAAGAACTAATTGAGAAATACTTTGGTTGCCTAGTTCTTGTTGGACGTTGTCAAACCGATTATTTAAGTTGGTCATTAATTTTTCAACCTTTAGAAATTCTCCTTCAATATCTTGTTGATTCTTTTTCATTATATTTATCGTGCTGTCCAAAAACGAGGTCTGATTTTGAAATAGACCTTCAAGATGATCTTCATTTTGACGAATTTTTTCTATCGTGTTGGCGGCTTCTTCTGCGTACTGTGAATCAAGAACTCCGAATAGTGAATGAGCCACATTGCCGACGACGTTGAACGCACCTCTTCGTGATCGAGATGTATCGTGAATTTTGAGAAGCTGATTTTTCTGAATGATTTCATCCCATTAAGCGTTTAAGTAACATTACTATTATAGGGCAATGTTTCGATGTTTGTATAGCCGCACAATATTTTTTCAAGACGCTTGGGTAGTTTTTCATTATGTCCAATTCTTTCCAGTATGTTTGCATGTTAATATATGTGACCAGGTTCCATTCGCTGGTAATGATTCCAGCAGAGCCGAGTTTTTCGAAGTAAATGCCAGGATCGGATGCAAATGGATGAACCTCTATTGGGGATGGAGTAGCAGACGGCAAAAATAAACAAGTCAATAAGACGGTCATGAGTGCTGAACTTGTGCTGACTCGTGTTCGTTTTGGTTGTTGGGGACCGTCGTTTGGATTTGAGTGCTTGATCTTCTTTTGCGTGTTTGTTATTTCAGTATGCCTGACCTCAGAGTTGATTTGTCGAGAATCACAACGGTGTTCTTCCTGGTCAGGTGTCTGAATTGGCAACGGCGCAAGCCTGTGTATCGGACGTTTCAGTATGCCAGTTGCTGTCCTTATGTCAGCTACTCTAACAGCATTGTCGTGCCCGGTGTATGTCTTGACGATTCTGCCCAATGCCCACTGTAGCGGTGGCAGATTGTCTTCTTGAATTATCACCATCATACCTGGTTCTCGTGACCACCGCCTCCAGAATTCGTGTTTTAGATGAGACACTAACTTCCACCTTGTTAGTAGAGAGATATTGTTCTGTGTGGCATATGAATCGACTGATGATGTCAGCGGTTCGCCAATCAGGAAGTGTCCTGGCGTTAGTGCGGTTATATCTTCTGGGTTGGTAGACACAGGCGTTAATGGTCTAGAGTTAAGTATTGCTTCTATTTCAACCATTACTGTTTCCAGTTCTTCGTATGTTAACGAAGCGTTGGCCACACCTTTGACGAATAGTGTTTTGGCAGATTTCACTGCTGCTTCCCATAGTCCGCCGAAATGAGGAGCTCTTGGTGGTATGAAACTAAATTTGATTCCCTTATTCCTGCAATTTCTCGTTATGGCTTCTTGGGCTTTTTGTGTATGAATCACTTCCTTTAACGCTGATAGTTGGTTATTGGCACCTACAAAATTTGTTGCGTTGTCACAGTAAATATTCTGGCAGCGTCCTCGTCGGCCGATAAACCTTTTTGAGCATCCGACAAAGGCATCTGTGGTGAGATCGCTGACAATTTCTAAGTGTATCGCCTTTGTTGCAAAGCAGCAGAATACTGCCACGTAGGTTTTTTGTGGTCTTTTTCCTCGAATTTTGAAATGAGTCCAGAATGGACCGCAGAAGTCTACTCCTGAATTCATAAAAGGTCGAGTAGGCTGTACCCTTGCCGCAGGCAAATCTCCCATGATCTGTTGGCATAACCTGGGCCTTATCTTCGTGCAGCGAATGCAGTTGTGCACAATCGTCCGGGCCATAGACTTTGACTTGATGATCCAGAACTGTTGCTGAAGTTGTTCCACTAGTGTCTTAACTCCACAGTGAAAATGCTCTTCGTGAAACCATTTTATGAGCAATTTTGTTAATGGATTATTGTATGGAATTATCATTGGATGTTTGGCATCGTAAGAAATGTTGGATGCCTCGAGACGTCCTCTTACTCGGAGCACCCCTTCGTCGTCCAAGAATGGATGGAGGCTGCTTAGCTGACTGTTTTTGTTGAGCTGGAAATTCTTTTTTATTAGCGTGACTTCCTCCTTAAAATCTGACCACTGCATGGCACGAACTATCACTGAAAGCGCCCCTTTGAGTTCTATGGGTGTGAGAAAAATTTCGGTTTCGCGTTCTTGAACACTCTGTTTGGCATGCCGCTTGAACCTAATCATGTACGCAACAATTCTTGTTAACACTTTGAATGAATTTTTGTTATTGATATTGTATATGATATCATCTGGCTTGTTCTCGACAGTGGCAGCTGCGGATACTGCCACCTGTCTTCTTTCTAAGTTGTTATCTGACTCTGGTTTGTTTGAATATTTCTTGGGCCATCTTTCTACCTTTCCATGCAAAAAGATTGGTCCGTATAACCATAGATTGCAACTCGGTAATTCAGACGGAAATAGGCCTCTCGATAGAACGTCAGCTGGATTTTGCTTGGAAGCAACGTGCCGCCATTGTGCTGTCAAAGAAAGCTCTTGAATCCTTGCGGTTCTGTTAGCGACAAATGTTTTTAGGGTTGATGAACTGGAATTTAGTCTTGCTTTACCCTTGTTGCTAGCTGTGCACTGAGGAGTGCAGCGCAGAGTTCTAATCTTGGTATGGTTTGTGTTTTTAGAGGGGCCACACGAGATTTTGAGCATAATAGATGTACAATGATTGTTCCGTTCTTGTCAATGGATCTGACATAAACGGCGGCTCCGTATGCCTTTTCTGAGGCATCAGCAAAAGAATGTAACTGCGAGAAACTTCTTGTTCCTTGTTGAAAGATGTGCCTTGGAAGATGCGTGTTGGCTACTTGTTTCAACTCTTCGCAGAATCTTGTCCATTTGAGGCGTAATTCTGGGGTTAACTCGTCATCCCATTTTTTATTTGTTTGCCACAGTTGCTGAATGAGGATTTTGGCAGTGACAACTACTGGAGATAGTAATCCTAATGGGTCAAAAATTTTTGCAACATCTGATACAACCGTTCGCTTGGTAATTCTTGTGGCCGGTACGATGTTGACCTTTACGCAAAATTTATCGGTTTTTGGTAACCATGTCAATCCTAATGTTTTAACTGCGCTGTTGATGTCATCGTCAAAATCAAGATTGACTTCTTGGTCTTCGGCTGGAACTGACTGCAGTAATTTTGGGCGATTAGCACACCATTTGCGCAACCGTAGTCCACCTTGTTGTAAAATTTTTGTAAGTTGTTCTTGTGTTTCCAATGCTGTGGCTAGACTGTCGGATCCTGTGAGACAATCATCAACATAGAAATCATTTAACAGCGCGTCAGATCCGAGTGGATATTGAGAACTGTTTTCCTTGCCTAGCTGCTGGAGGCATTTTGTTGATAAATAAGGTGCTGACCGAGTACCGTATGTTACCGTGTTAAGCTGGTAGTATTGTAGCACTTTTGTGGCGTCCTTCCTCCAAACTATGAGTTGATATTTCCGGTCTTCAGGATGGACCAAGATTTGTCTATACATCTTTTGTATATCTGACGTGAAGACAAATCGTTTACATCGGAATCGTAGTAGCAATGTAAAGAGTTCACTTTGAATAGTTGGTCCTGTGTACATTAAGTCATTGAGTGCTTACCCTGTAGATGTTTTTGATGAGGCATCGAACACTACTCTTCATTTTGTGGTAGAACTCTCAGGTCTTACCACGCAATGGTGCGGGATAAAGTAACATGATTGTAATATGCTTGCTTTGTCGATCCTTGTCATATGACCCAATGATTCATATTCATCCATGAACTCAGTATATTGTATTTTTAGGTTGGGGTCCTTTGCAAGACGTCGTTCTAGTGCGTAAAACCGATTGACTGCAATTTGCTTTGATTCACCTAGCAAAGACGGGCTATCTGCAAAGGGGAGTTTTACTACGAACCTTCCTTGGCTGTTTCGTATTGTGTTTAGCGCAAAATGTGATTCACAGAGTTTTTCAGCTGTTGTAAGCACTTTGTGATCCGTCGGAGTTTCTTCCAATTGCCAAAATCTTTCCACCTTTCGGGTTAAGTCATTGTCATCTTCGGTACATATTCCGCATGTTGCAAATAACGATTTGCTGTCGCTTACCTTCCCGGCCAGAATCCATCCGAATACTGTGTTCTGTAAGGTGGGGAGTCCTTTTGTAAGAGAGATGCGCCCATCTACCAGCAAATCATGATAAAACTCTGCTCCAATGAGGACGTCAATCTTTGCAGGGAAGTTGAAATGTGGATCTGCTAATCCAATATTGTTTGGTATGGGCCAATTTGAAGTATCCAACCGCTGTGTTGGATGTTCAGGAGTAATGCGCGATAGAACAAAGGCTTCTAGTCGAGTTGAATACTTGCTGATGCGTGATTGTAATTTGACGTTCACGCGTGTTCGGGCTTCTCTCTTTCCATTTCCTATGCCTTCAATCAACATTGCTGCTGGTTTGAGCTGCAACCCTAGTTGCTTTGCAACTCTTTCCGTGATGAGATTGACTTGTGATCCTGAATCCAAGATGGCCTTACATTCTATTGCCTGTCCATTACTAGCGATGAGTCTGATGACTGCAGTACTGAGGAGAACATAACCGTTATTCTAGGATTTCTTTGTTGTTGCCAGGGTGGTGGCCTGTTGTGGTGCGTGACTTGGGGTTAATGACGAATGTCCTGATTGTTCGACATGTAGTAGTGTATTGTGTTTTTTAGCACACCTTGTGCAATTCCGTGATTTGCATTCCACCGCGCGATGATCCGCCTTGAAGCAGTTTGTGCAGAGGTTGTGAGTTTTGACCCAATTCCACCTTTGATGAATGTTCGCATTTAAAAATGTTTTGCATGCATAGATTGTATGATCTTTTTGCTTACAAATCACGCACCTTTCTTCGTTGCTTGAAGGGATTGTGGCTGTTGCACTTGTCCGAGTTGACGATGATTCTCCTCTTCCACGAGCTTCGAATGATTGGAATCTACGCTCTAGGAACTTGAATATTTCATCTATGGTGAGTAATCGCTTGTTGTCGTCCAAGCTCTGCTCAAATGCTGTTTGAGAGTCTTGATCCATTTTTTGTAGTAGTATGTGACTCAGGATGACGTCCCAATGTTGAACCGGAATACCTTGAGCCTTAAGTCGATGAATGCATTCTTTTGTGATATCGTGAAGAGCCTTCAATGCAGATGATGACTCTTTTTTAAGTGAAGATTGTGACATCAGTTTGTTTAGTAATGTCGTCACCAGAAGTCTTTTGTTATCATAACGACTAGTGATGATTGACCAAGCATGTGTGTAGTTACTTCCGGTTGATGGAAGATGCTTGATTAAATTTCGTGGTTCGCTCTCTAAGGAAGTTGTCAAGCAATGCATTTTTTTTGCATCACTCATGTCCACCTTATGAATCAATTCGGTGTACAAATCCTTAAAGGTAACCCATTGCATGTAGTTGCCATTGAATTTAGGCAACGTTATCCTTGGTAATGGAACATCTATGTCTGTCTATGGTACTCTCTGCGAATGTAGTGATTGCTCCACTGGTATGTGCTGATGAAGCTGAATCTTCTGAATGAAGGCCTTCGCCTCGAGCTCGTAATAGGCCTGCGGCGTGTATTCTTCGATGACATCTTCATCAGTTGACTCCCACAGCGCTGTGTTGTTTTTTGCTAAATCCATCATATGCTTTTCTATTACTGCTGCCTTGATGGTGTAGTATGATGGAGGGTGGTCTGTTTCACGCTGCCCCATCACTTCATTCAAGTTTTGTGTCAGTGCTTGAATTAAAGCACGCTGATTCCTCAGCAGCTTTCGTCTTTCAATACTATGTTAATTCGACCTATAGAGTTCCATTTCGTCTCGGAATTCTCGGTATCTTACACTGATGGCTGCATGCATGTCCTTAGTGAAGTACGGATGATCATCTTTGCTGCCGTGGAGACTACGAATGATGTTATCGACTTTATTGAATTGAGCCCACAACTCATCGAGTTCCTTAACCTTTGCGTCGATGAACTCTAGCGTCCGTCGCTCATATGGCGCTTTCTTGCAGTTGGGTATAAGTTTTTGCAGAGCCACTGCGGTTTCATCTTGTTGCGTTACTAAATCTTCTATGTTCATTGTGTATGCAGTGTGGTGCACAAGATGTTTAATTAAAGCCTTCGAGTTCTCTTGAACGAATTTTATTCGCGGCCAACTATTTGCGGTTACACAGCTTACGAATTTAAATTTCCACTGTTAAATAATGGATGTATTATATATTTTTTTTTTTTGTTGTTTTTATGATCCTATCGCTTTCATCAAAAGGATGTGGATCACGTCGGGGTCACCAATGTGGTGTCCCTTGTTGAGTTTGTCAATACAGGTGCGTGTACCAATATTGACCTAAGGGATTGTTGTAGAATTGCACAGGCACTTGAACCTTGTACAATTGTTGCTACAGATGAATGTTAATAAAAACGGTGTTTTATTTTGATTTGAGTTATTACTACTGATCTTTATTGCTTAGTATAAGAGCTTTTATACAATTTTTACTTATAATACGTTTACAACAGTAACAAGAATAAAACGAAATATTAATATTAACTAAGTTGTTGTTGTTGTTATTCAGCGTCAGCACAAATATGGTTTAGTTGTTACCGATATTGAAATTAATGAGTGGTTGTTGGTGTAATTTTGCATCAGCAAAATATAAATATGGTTCAAGTACTAATAATAACATCGAAATTCAACAATATGCAAATACAGCACAACTGAGTAGTAAAACAAAAGTGTGTCATCGCGACCTACGTCTACACCTGGAAGCAACTTTTAAGTGTTGACACACATTTGTGGATTATTTTGGTTGCGCGTTGAGTTGAATTAAGGTGGTCAGATGTATGCATCTGAACAGCACTCTTCCAGTCTACTAGACGTACGCACGATCCGTGGTGCTAACAAAGACTCGGATCATTATCTTTAAGCCAAGATCCGCAAACGTCTGTGCGCAGCTAAGAATGCTCGCAATCCTAGACGTTGACAATCTGCAGTCAAAATGGACGGCCGAAGCCTTCGCTGCTCGATTTTCACTTCTGCTTCAAGAAAGCACTCCTCTGATCGACGATGTATGCGCATAGTGAACGCACATATCCCACTCTATGCGCACGGCTGCCGAAGAGGTGATAGGCTACCAATGCCTTCGCCGAATTCAGTGGCACGACCAGGAGTGTCACGACGCCACTGCAGAGAAGACACCGCCTACAAAGCCACTCCGCAGTCGGTTGTAACGCGTGCTGTTATGGAGCGATACCGAGAGAAGAGAAGGGAAGAGAGACGCATTTTCAGGTGAAAAAACGAGAGGCGGAAATGTGTGAGTGCGATGAAATTGAGTTGCATGGTGACAGGAACGAGACTCGAAAATTTTTCGAATAAATAAGACGCCTGGCCAATGGTTTTATGACCGGAGCCTCTTGCTGCAAGGATGAGAATGGGAATCCAGTGACAGATATCCAGAGTACACTGATGTAATGGAGGGAGCACTTCTCTAGTCTTTTAAATGGTGACGCTGGCAACACTTCCGCCAGTGGAGATGATACCCCGGAAACCCCAACTGACAGCGTTGAAGTTCCGCTGCCCGACTTTAACGAGGTCTTAACAGCTATAGCTCGGCTTAAAAACAACAAAGCCGCAGGAGCCGATGGCCTACCGGCTGAGCTGCTTAAGACCGATGGCGAAGCTCTGTTTAAATGCATTCACAGATTTCTATGCAGAATAAGGTCGGAAGAATGCATTCCAGATGATTGGAACCTCAGTGTGCTCTGCCGAATCCACAATAAAGGTGATCCCACCATTTGCGCCAACTACCGTGGGATTAGCCTTTTTAATATCGCATATAAGGTCCTGTCGATCGTATTGTGTGAAAACTTGAAGCCCATCGTCAACCAACTGATTGGACCTTATCAGTGTGGCTTCAGACCTGGAAATTCCATCATCGACCAGATCTTCACGCTCCGACAAATCTTGGAAAAGACCCTCGAAAAAAAAATCGACACGCACCATCTCTTTGTCGATTTCAAAGCCGCCTTCGACAGTCAAATAAGGAGTCACCTATACTCCATCATGTCTTAATTTGGTATTTCTGTGAAGCTTATACGTCTTTGCAGGATGACACTGAAGAACACCAGCAGCGCAGTGAAAATTGGAATGGATCTCTTCCTACCGTTCGATACCAAGCGAGGTTTCAGACAAGGTGATTCCTTATCGTGCGACTTCTTTAATATAGTCATGGAGAAGATCATCCGAGCTGCTGACCTGAGACGCAGCGGCACAATTTTCTATAAGAGTGTTATGCTGCTGGCGTATGCTGATGGTATTGACATCATTGGCCAAAATACGCGCGAAGGCAGTGCAGCATTCTCCAGGCTAGAAAAAGAGTCGAGTCGAATGGGTCTTGCAGTGAACGCAGATAAAACGAAGCATCTTGTGTCTACAAACAACACTTCCAGCATCTTGAAAACCACGTCACTGTTGACAGCACCTCCTTTGAGGTAGTGAAGGACTTTGTTTACCTGGGATCCAGCGTTAATTCCTCCAACGATATCAGTATTGAGATTAAACGAAGGATAACTCTTGCCAATAGGTGTTACTTTGAGCTCAGTAGGCAATTGAGAAGCAGAGCTCTCTCTCGACGAACAAAGCTGACGCTCTATAAGTCAATAATCATGCCCGTCTTTCTATTCGCATCACAAACCTGATCGTTGAGCAGCTCTGATGAAAGGACTTTGGGAGCGTTCGAGAGAAAAATTCTTCGCAAGATCTATGGTCTAATATGCGTCAATGGCGAGTACCGAATACGATGGAACCACGAGCTGTATGAGCTATATGCTGACATCGATATAGTTAAGCGTATTAAAATAGAGTGGCTTCGCTGGCTAGATCATGTCGAGAGAATGAACGACGAAGCTCCAGCAAAAAAAATATTGGATTTGGTACCCAGCGGTGGCCAACGCAGACGAGGTTTGCATCTGCGGATAACCTTACAACGACATTGGATAACGCTTGGAGTTTCCAACTGGCGCCAGCAAACGCACGAGAAAAGAGGCTGGTGCAAATTCTTAGACGAGGCCAAAACCGACCAACGGTTGCAAGCACCATCTAAGTAAGTAAGTAATGTTGCAGAATCATATAACAAGGCCAGGTTAATCAGAGTTTTCTCTGAAAGAGTTGAGTTTTTTTTATTATTTTTTATACAGGAAGCATCAAATTACTTTGTAGTGTAAGACTTTTACCCACTTAACCTGCACGCTGTCTGGACGGCTTGCCCTATAGGGACACCGATATAGTTCTAGGTCAAGTAGACCGTCGTGAGCACTAGGTTCAATCGTCAGTCAATGTTTCTGTTATAGCTTGGTTGTCACCTCCTTTAGGGTTTCCAACTGGCAATTGATATATTGTCAATTTACCACTGTGAGATTAATCCTACTGGGATTGCCATTCATCCAGTGCTTTTTCGTGTTCTCTCTGCCTGTCTTCAATAGTAGGCTTAACCCCTTGTCGGGAGTATACCCGACTCATTTCCAACGCGCGGATATCTGCTGGCATTTTAACAGCAGTTACACGAACTGCTGCATGTTAGACCATCCTGTGTGTGCATGACACACTCTTTTGACCCTTCTAATCGGTTCAATGGCAGTTTCGTTTGCGCTGACCCATATTAGTGAAGCGTATAGTGCCACCAAGTCCGTCACCGTAGATTGCAGTGATCTTTATACACCTTGTGCGGCATAAATATTCGACAAGATGGGCGTGAGTGCTCCGTTGATAGCTCTTGCTTAAACTGATTGTTAGCAAGTGCATCTTAACCTTTAACTGTCGGGGTGAAATTTTGTGACATAGTTTATGACGTGGTGGTAAAGTTTACCCCTCTTAACTTTACTAAAAATAATTTAGTAAAAAATATTTTTTGAAAATTATTTAGTTGTTAAAAATAAGCTACTATATTTTTAATTCCAAAAAGTAAAGAGAACAACATTTTTATATTAGTTTAAACAAAACAGGTACTTTACTTCACAAACCTGAAGAGAGATTTGTAAAAAAATGTAAAGGGAGGGTAAAATTTACCACCACCTCGTTAGTTAAAGGTTAAAGCTCAGACGCTGGTCTTTGGGCTCCTCAAGGTATTTTACGTGACGTTATATTATGACCCCTACATTAACCGTTATCTGCTCTCGTTGCTTTCTAGCAGGAACTATCACAACTTCTGTTTTCTACGCTGCTAACTCTAGGCCCGCCTTAAGAAGCCAACGCCTTATGCGCACAATTGCATTGTTGCAGACAATTGTGAGCTCGTTGGTGCGTTAAGTGACTGCCACTAAAGCAATAGCGTTAGCATAGCCAACCAACTTTCTTTCTGCTGGTATTTCAACTCAAAGGAAACCGTCGTACATTGCATTCCACAGAGTTGGCCCTAGAATGGACCCTTGTGATACGTCACATATTACTGTGTGCTTGAAAGGTCTTTTCACTGTGTTGTATAGTAGTACTCTTTCGGGGAAATAGTCCTGGATGAAACGAAATAAGTGATATGGGACTCTGAATCTTACAAGCGCTTCTATTATTCGCTCCCCGCTGGCAGAATTAAATGCATTCAACTGTCGAGCGTAGGTTAGACTAGGTTGACGCGACTGTCTCTTATGAGACACACATAGGTCAATTAGGTCCGTTGTGATACCAGGGGGTTTATTGTTTGCCTACTCTATTTGAACCTCTTGGAGCTATTAATAAAACTTAGTAGTCTGTAGACCGAAAATTTTGAGAGACCGTCTAGGTCACTATAAATCCAGTTATAAAACCGATTTCTAGCTAGCGCTGGGCATGTGCAGAGAAGATAGGTTGCCGATTCTTCCTCCTCCTCATCTCTACAGCTTCAGCATAAATCGTTGTGGAGGATGTTTAATCTTCGGGCGTGGTTACCAAATATGCAGTGGCCTGTTAGGACACCGAAAGCAATATTTATTTGATCCCTTCTTAGGGAAATAAGTTCTTTCAAGCGTCTCAACTTCAGAGTTGGCCAAACCTGACGCGCTGTGTCACTTGTGCTTCCCATAGACCATCTTATATTGGTTCTTTTAAGGGATAGCTCATTTATGAGTAGTTAACATGTGGTTAGATGTATACCAATTATTTCCTTTTCTCTCGATAAGGTATTGGTAGTTCTAGATCATCTGCTTTGCATTCTCTTGGAATATCTCTTTGTCCGGGGATCCAGCATAGGAAGATTTTTATCTCATCTGCATCTTATTTAGAGATCTGCGGCAGCTAAGGACTGTTTTGATGTTATTTTAACAGATTTCAGGGCTTTCAAAGCGGCTTGACTATCAGATAGAATGCAAATATCCTTAGCTGATATTTCATTCATCTGATGCCAAGTCTCAGTAACTTCTGCTTGGAAGACACTACAGTGGTCAGGGAGCCTAAAGACGAGATTGATGTTTAGTAATTCAGAGTAGACTCCTCCTTAGAATGGATACATCAAACTTTTTGTAAAAGAAAAGTTTTTGCGTGATGTAGTCTACGATTTTGGGTATTGGAGGAAAGAGTTTCCTAATGCTAGAGTGTCCTGTTGTATCTCCCCTAAAATGAGAGGTGGCTTTTAGAAGAATCGCCGCGTTACCAGTCATCTGTTTTGTTAAGATATCAAGTAGTATAACGTGGAGCGTTGTGTAAAGTGTGTCCGTAGGAGTGGTTCTCTGGTTTTCAGCGCTCCACTAATGCACAGCTCTGCTGATCTTTGAACTTTGCGAAGTATGTTGAGGTGTGTTTGCTTGTTCAGTGCAAGCTGCCAGATTAAAGAACCATACTGCAATATTGGCCTTATAACAGCTGCATAGATCTAGTGAGTAACGCTTAATTGTAGTCCCCATTTGTTACCCACTGCTTTTTTGCAAGAATATAGGGCTATATTGGCTTTTTTAGCTCTCTCGAACAGTTTGGGTTTTCAATTGAGTTTCCTATCTAAGATGAGATCCATGTATTTTGCTAGATCCTAGAAGTAAATTCTTGTATTCCCCAGTTTTGTGGGTAAGACTGATTGTTGGTAAGTTGTTGTTGTAAAAGATGAGGGACTGATTGGTCTAAGGTCTTTTGGGCTAAGCTAAGCTCTCTTTGGGTGAGCTCTTTCCTGCCTTAGGTATAAAAACTACCTTCACGTATCTCCAGCGAGTTGGGATGTGATTCAGGTCAAGACACTTTCGTAGATCATCAAAAGTCATTGGTTTATGATGTCGCAAGTTTCTTAAATTTCGATTGGGGCTACAACGTCTGGTCCTGGTGACTTGAACGGCTTGGAACTTTCTTTTGCCCATTTTAGCTTCGATTTTGTTATAATGTCTAAGTAGTTGTCAACAGCGGGTTGATGCTCTTCTTGTGTTGGAATATTCCCTATTTTTGAACAGACTGGGAAGTGAGTTTCTACTTATATTACTACTACTAGCCCATGTTCCGTCTTTTTTCATGAAGCTCGGGCTTGGAGGGCTGGTTGCGAGAATTTTCCTAAGTCTCGACGCCACAGAGGTTTGTCATATTTCTTCACAGAAGGTCCTCCAAGATCGTCGTTGTGCCTTTCGTAATTCTTTCTTGTATTCTTTTAGAGCCATTTTATAGGTTATCTACGCATCGGTGGATCCAGTGGCTTTTTCTTTATTAAAAAGCTTTTGGCTCTTGTTTCGGAACCCTTGTAGCTTAGTGTCCCACCAAGGGGGCTTTGCCTTCCCTTTTGGTGTTTTCAGTGGACACGCGATATCAAGAGCTTTATTCATTGATGCAGTAAGATTGTCTACAAAATGGTCTAAGGATTTTTTGCAGGTAGGAGGACATGGTGGTCCATTACTGAGATCTGTTTTTAATGAATCTAAGTAGAGACCCCAGTTGACTTGTATGAGATTACGGAAACTGCGTGATCTAGGAGCATAGTCACCTATGTCAAAAAGAATATACCTATGATCTGAAAAAGAGTGCTCTTTTGAAACTCTCCAGTTCTTGATCCTATTTGATATATGGTCAGAGGCAAGAGAAATATTTCATGCCTGTTTCTTATAATAAATGTAGGTTCATTACCTATATTACTTATACTAAGGTTAATAGTGAGAATGACATAAAAAAAAGAGACTCACCCAATAATAAGGTCTTTGGCTTGTGCTGTCGCTGTGGAGACCAGTAGGTTTATTCCAGGATTTGCTGTCGCTAAATCTCGATCGCTAAAAATACTTAAGTCATTTTTAGTAAATTTTAGCGATAAGTGCGATTCTGATTCACAAATCATTTCCTATTTTCGTCGCTTAAATTAAGCAATGAAAAAATTAACCGGATAAAAAACAGATGATTTTGACATTTCTTTTTTGCTAAAAAGTTACAAATTTGCGATTCTGAGTTATTTCAATTGCTAAAAATTGCTAGAATTATCAAATTTTTAGAAACAAGAAATTTTAGCCGCTAAAATTTTTAAATGTCTTAAAAAAGGATTGAAAACAAGGTAAATTTGAACTATCAACAACGTTACGCTGTTTTTTTTTTAATTTTATTTCATAAAAATATTTTTTTCAGATGTGAACGCCAATAGAAAAAATTTTTTTAGTACAATATTTAGAACGCGAATTTTAATTTAAAAAATTTTACCGACACTGAAGCGCTCAAGATTTTATTATTTTGACTTTAACCTCAATGCTAACACACACAAACAGAAAATTTGACAGCTCTCATTGAGAGACTTGTGCGCCACTACGGTGAAGAAAACAACTAGTTTTTAGCTAAGCGATGTGAAGTTCAGAGTCGCATTTTAGCGGAATCGCTAAAATTTTGGATAATTGAAGATTTTTAGCATTTTAGCGATTTTAAGAGTTTTAGCGATAGCAAATTCTGGAATCTACCTACAGGTCTATAAGGCTGGGTTCTGAAGGACTTCGTGATCGTGTGAGTTAAAGCACTCAAATTAATAGCGTAACAATAACTCAATATCTGCTAGTGGCTCTCGACCCCGTGATTGCGTTACGCGCAATTTCTGTGACACTTCTGATGGCATCGAAAGTAAGGCATGAGCGTCGAAAGCCATTCTGGTAAGCCGATAGACCTGTACCTCCCTCCAGGTATGCCTGCAGTCTATAACACACTATTCTATCCAGAACTTTACTCGGCGAATTGAACACACAGAGTGGTCTGTATAGTAAAGATTGGTCTGGTTGCTTATTTGACTTAAGTAGTAGAACCAGTCGCTGCTTGTTCCACATTTGGAAAGGTTCCCTCCTTAAGGTATTCATTGTATATTGCAACAAATAACTCTAGCTTGGCACAAACTGCGGCTTTAAATGCTTTGTTCGGGATCCCATCCAGACCGGGGGCCTTATCGTCGCTTATTCTCGTGATAGCTGTTCTTCTTTGGTCACTGTTGTGAGCTTATTGCTTCGATATGACAAATGTTAGTCGTTTCCCCTTGTGGGGAACCACTGTCTTCCCGGACACGTCGCTAAACCACTTATGGTCGTCCTCTTGCCTAAAGGCTCTGCTTTCATTGCCAAATCTGCTTTAAGCTTATATGCACTAAGTCGAATAAGTATAATTAAATACAACTAAAATTTGTCTTAAAATCGATTAATCGTAAACATAAATAAATTTAGGATGATTAATATTAATATTAATATGCTCTGTAGTTTAAAAAGAACTAGTATCGAGCATATATCTTTATACTAAAAATAAAAAAAATTTAAATAAAGTTCATGGCGTCTCTTTGAAACAAAAATAAAAAAAAAGGTAAATTTTAACAGTTACTTACTTACTTACTTACTTACTTAGATGGCGCAAACAACCGTTGGTCGATTTTGGAATCGTCTAAGAATTTGCGCCAGCCTCTTTTGTCTTGCACTTGCTGGCGTCAGTTGGAAACTCCAAGCGTTGTCAGGTTATCCAATGCCTGGTCTTTCCAACGGATATGAGGTCTTCTTCGTCTGCGTTGGCCACCGCTAGGTACCAAATCCAATATTTGTTCGCTCTAGCTTCGTCGTTCATTCTCTCGACATGACCTAACCAGCGAAGCCACTCTATTTTAATACGCTTGACTATATCGATGTCGGCATATACCTCATAAAGCTCATGGTTCCATCGTATTCGGTACTCGCCATTGTCGCGGATTGGACCATAGATCTTGCGAAGGATTTTTCTCTCGAACGCTCCCAAAGTCCTTTCATCAGAGCTGCTCAACGTCCAGGTTTGTGATGCGTATAGTAGGACGGGCATGATTATTGACTTATAGAGCGTCAGTTTTGTTCGTCGAGAGAGAGCTCTGCTTCTCAATTGCCTACTGAGCCCAAAGTAACACCTGTTGGCAAGAGTTATCCTTCGTTTAATCTCAATACTGATATCGTTGGAGGACTTAACGCTGGATCCCAGGTAAACAAAGTCCTTCACTACCTCAAAGGAGGTGCTGTCAACAGTGACGTGGTTTTCAAGACGCTGGAAGTGTTTGTTTGTAGACACAAGATGCTTCGTTTTATCTGCGTTCACTGCAAGACCCATTCGACTCGACTCTTTTTCTAGCCTGGAGAATGCTGCACTGCCTTCGCGCGTATTTTTGCCGATGATGTCAATACCATCAGCATACGCCAGCAGCATAACACTCTTATAGAAAATTGTGCCGCTGCGTCTCAGGTCAGCAGCTCGGATGATCTTCTCCATGACTATATTAAAGAAGTCGCACGATAAGGAATCACCTTGTCTGAAACCTAAAGGTGACTCCGTATTGGACTGTGGAAGGCGGCTTTGAAATCGACAAAAATATGGTGTGTGTCGATTTTTTTTTCGAGGGTTTTTACCAAGATTTGTCGGAGCGTGAAGATCTGGTCGATGGTGGACTTTCCAGGTCTGAAGCCACACTGATAAGGTCCAATCAGTTGGTTAACGATGGGCTTCAGTCTTTCACACAATACGCTCAAGAGGACCTTATATGCGATCTTAAGAAGGCTAATCACACGGTAGTTGGCGCAAATGGTGAGATCGCCTTTCTCGTGGATTGGGCAGAGCACACTGAAGTTCCAATTATCTGGAATGCATTCTTCCGACCATATTCTGCATAGAAGTCTGTGAATGCATTTAAACCGAGCTTCGCCACCGGTCTTAAACAGCTCAGCCGGTAGGCCATCGGCTCCTGCGGCTTTGTTGTTTTTAAGCCGAGCTATAGCTGTTAAGACCTCGTTAAAGTTGGGCAGCGGAACTTCAACGCTGTCATCCATAGTTGGGGTTTCTGGGACATCATCTCCACTGGCGGAATGGTTGTCAGCGTCGCCATTTAAAAGACAAGAGAATGCTTCCTCCATAACATCAGTGTACTCTTGATATCTGTCTCTATAT
The DNA here is from genome assembly GCA_958299015.1 of Tetanocera ferruginea. Lineage (NCBI taxonomy): Eukaryota > Metazoa > Arthropoda > Insecta > Diptera > Sciomyzidae > Tetanocera > Tetanocera ferruginea. Next base: position 82,907,492 of record OY282641.1, on the reverse strand, counting down.
TCCCATTCTCATCCTTGCAGGAAGAGGCTCCAGTCATAAAACCATTGGCCAGGCGTCTTATTTATTCGAAAAATTTTCGAGTCTCATTCCTGTCACCATGCATCTCAATTTTCTCGCACTCACGCATTTCCGCCTCTCTTTTTTTACACCTGAAAATGCGTCTCTCTTCCCTCTTCTTCTCTCGGTTTCGCTCCATAACAGCACGCGTTACAACCGACTGCGGAGTGGCTTTATAGGCGGTGTCTTCTCTGCAGTGGCGTCGTGACACTCCTGGTCCTGCCACTGGTTTTGGCAAAGGCGGTGGTAGCCTATCACCTCTTCGGCAGCCGTGCGCATAGAGTGGGATATCTGCGTCCACTGTGCGCATATATCGTCGATCGGAGGAGTGCTTTCTTGAAGCAGAAGTGAAAATCGAGTAGCTGCGCACAGACGTTTGCGGATCTTGGCTTAAAGATAATGATCCGAGTCTTTGTTAGCACCACGGATCGTGCGTACGTCTAGTACACTGGAAGAGTGCCTTCCGTCAATCAAAAAGTGATCAATTTGGTTGCATGTTTTTTGATCAGGGGACAGCCAAGTGGCCTTATGAATATTGAGATGCTTGAATTTAGTGCTACTTACAACCATGTTTCGTGCTGCGGCGAAGTCAATCAACCTCATTCCGTTATCGGATGTATTGTCGTGGAGGCTGAACTTTCCGACTGTTGGACCAAGTATGTTTTCCTTACCCACCTTGGCGTTAAAGCCACAAAGGATGATTTGTGTGTCATGACGGGGGCAGCACCCATATTCGTCTTCAAGGCGCTCGTAAAAACTTTCCTTGGTCTCGTCATCTTTTTCTTCTGTTGGAGCGTGCGCACATATTAGACTAATGTTATAAAATTTTGCCTTGAAGCGGATTATTGCAAGTCGTTCGTTCACATTAGTGGATCGCAGGACATGATGCCGTTTTCTCTTGCCAACTACAAATCCGCATCCAAACTCGTGCTTTTCCGTATGGCCGCTGTAGTAGATATCACAGGATGCTTGCCGTGAGCAACCCTGTCCCTTCCATCGCATTTCTTGGATTGCAGTGATATCGGAATTATATCTTTCGAAGATATCAATCAGTTGGATAGAGACACCATCCCAATTTAGGGTCCGGACATTCCAGGTGTATATCCGTAAGTCTTTATCAGTTTTTCGTTTGCGGTAGTCGTCATCAGATTGGGGATCATTCTTTTATTTACTTTTGAACTTTTCATTGAAATAATTTTTTTACGCGGTGCTCTTCAAACCCAACGCACAACCTTTGCTTGATGGCCAAAGGAAGACCGCCGCTCAAATTAGCCGCCAAAGTCTATCGGGCGATAGTTTTTTGACGTTTCCAGGAGACACCACGCGGAGGTTTGAGTCAACTTGAGACGATTTTGACATGGATAATGCTGGCCTCGTCAAGTTGAGGCAGTCAGACACGTTGCCAAGTGAAGATCGCCCCCTTGTTTCTGCAACATATCATCCAATAAAAGTCTAACTTTTTCTTTTTCACTATGCACTAAACGATACTTTACGTACTAAATGTAATGCACTATAAGACACTATACGACAACCTCCGCGGTGAACATTGAAAGGGCTCTTCAATATTTAAAGGCGGGGTAAGGTTTTTTAACTCTTTTTTTAATCAGATTTAATATGAATGCACAATATCTCAAGAATGTTGTTTCCAAATTTGAAGTCGATCCGAGTCAAACTAACGGAGATATGAATTTTTAAGTAAGTGTACCTCGAACGTACAAACGTACGTGGACAGAACTTTAAAGCAATTTTCCCACAAGTTGTGTTTTCAAAGTCCGTGTTCACTACCATTTAAAAACTACTCGACCGATCCATTTCAAACTTGGTTCACATTTTCTACATATAAAATACCTCCCCCCAACGTTTAGGTACATATTTTTTACATTAACGGGGTTTCTCATCCACAAAATGTCGGAATTTTTCGTGGAAAATATTTAGCAGTTTACACTTTTGATGAACACCAAAATATTTTAAATAAAAACAAATAATCAAAGAACGTGGGTTAGGATTTGATGATACTTTGACTAAATTTTAACGGATTTTGATTTCAGATAATTTCCGACTGAGATATAGTCAACACCGCAAATTTACGAGTTATAAAATTGTGGCATTTTGAAAATTACTTCATGATTTACAACCTGTTACTTTATGAATTATGTGGCATAAAGCTCTAAAAAATAATTTTTTATGAATTATACTTTATGAATTATGTGGCATAAAGCTCTAAAAAATTATTCTTAGAAATATGTATCTTAAGAATTATTAACTAAAACCGCAATTTTATACTTTTCTTAGACGTTCTGGGAAAGCTCTGTCATCGGCTTGTTTTTCAATATTTCCGGCTGAAAAATTACAGAATATTGTTAAAAGTACACTTAATAATGTTCAAAAGGTTTTATAAATTTGCTCAATCCATACTCTTACAAAAATTCACAAACAAAGTGTTTTTTTACGCTGAAACCTTTAACCCGCCCTTAATAAAAGTTCTTATTCATACCTGATTTCTGGCTTATCGGTACGTTTACAGTACATATGTATAACACTCTTTATAAATTTTATTTTTGCAGCAAGACTTATTGTATCTTGTTAACATACAAATTGTGGTTATCAAATTAAATTTTCATAAAGTTATCACATTCTTTCTCATTTTCACTTACTTCATATTCAATATTCATAAGACTACAACACTATTTATCGTAAACATTACTTATAATCTATCTTAATTAATTTTCTTTTCTAACCAATTTTGATTAGCTTACTTCAAAAAGCCTTTCCCTTAAATTATTTGATGCAGCATTGTGCCATCAGTTACAACAAACATTATTGTATCCTTTTTTTTTATTTATAAAAGACAAAACTTTTTACTGAGCCAACAATATAAAGAAGACTTTCATTTATACCAATAATCTTGAAAATAGATTTTCGTTTGTATGAATTAATATTTTATGCACGAACTGTTGGCGTACTGGACTTATGGGGCTTCCTGTGTCAATTAGTTATCCTAAGAATGTTTTTAATAATATTTTGAATTTACAAATACATTACTAAAAATTCTTACATATTCATCATTTGCCATAGTGTCAATTACCTGGTGTCAATGGGGTGATTCTTCTGTAGTGGACAGCATTCTGCAAAATGGCCAATTTTAGTACAGATATGGTGCTCCCAGCTCACGTTTTGTTTGCGACATTCACTTGCTAGATGCCCCAAACATTATTTAGTGAATACAAATATTTTGCTAAGCTTTAAAATATAAACTCCCAAAATTTTATTCTGTTGCGGCCCTCACTAAATCTAACCTCCTTAAGGCTAAAAATAAAAATATAAGCCTCCAAAATTTTCTTCTGGGTGCGCACCTGAGTGAGTAGTATCATTAAGTAATGATATCTAGTGATAGTGGGTATCAAGTGACTGACGCACAACATGTTTATGCAACGTTATGATTTCAAAATATAAGGTCGGGTGTTTTGACAGTTCATCCCGTAAAATCAACGTGCATCTGACCAACGCAGATTATTATTGTTATCATTTCATTTATGATGTATTATTGTTATTAACATAAATAATTTGTTAACGATATTGAAAAAATACTTAAACCAATACTTTTTTAAACCTTAATTCCTTGCATAATCATAACTTGAAGGCAATTTCGGTAAAGAAAATTTACAACGGACAAGGACAAATAACTTATAATATTTATTTTTCTCCAAGTTTATAATGATTTTTTTTTCCACATATTTACAATTTTTATTTCTAATTATGTGATAGTTACTGATATTCAGTATAATAAAAGTAATAGCGCTGAAATTGAAAGTGCTTCAAATAATATATAATCATTGTGTATCAGTTCTTCGCTCCTGGTATTGTCGATGAATTCAAGTTTGAATGTGCTGAATCTCCAAGCCAAGAATCAGGACTGGGAGGAAAGTCTGGGTAGCTTGTTGTTGAACTGGAATTATTACTTATATCTGATATCCGACTTCCTTGTAAACTTTGACTTTTTAACACAATGTGACTCTCGTTTTGACCTTAAAAAACATATAGCTATCGTTTATAAAGTTTTTCTAGACATACATACCTATTTTTGTGCATATAATATTGTCTGGATATGAACCAAATGAGAGCTTTTGTACAACTGAAGAAGGCGAATGGTTAGACGGGCATGGAACAGGACTGGAACTTCCATTCAGATATGAAGGGCGAATACTCTGTTGAGATGTTCCATCATCTAAGCAAAAATTGACGGTGCTGTAACTATCACTACTTAAATCTGAAATAAATTTATAAAGAATGTTAATTTTGTCTAGTATTTTAAGTAATATGTATGTGTTAATATACTTGTCCATATTTTATTTAAAGTATAAACATATATTACTTCCATTTTACTACTAAACAAGTTATCCTGATTTAAATGATTTGATAAATTTTAACGTGGTGCTCTTAACCCTAATTTTAAATATCACAACTATTTAAAAACCAACGGAACCATTTTTGAGAACTTTGCAAATTTAATTTTCGTAATTTTGGAAAAAAAAACATCTCATTTGGGCGCTTAATAAACCTTTTCAAAAACTTTCGACACGCACCACAGTGATTCCATTTAAAATGTAGACACAAATATAAGGAGTGTATTTATTTGATTAAAATGTTATATAATTAGTAATTTACTACCCGAGAAACAAATTGTGTCCGTACCAAGGTACTCAGGTACAAAAGTCTCAAGTATCAGACTCAATTTAATTTTAAGAACCAGAAATATTATCGTAACTGGATTGTGTCTATACAAACTTATATGCTCCCGAAACATACCCAAGAAGTACCTTGAAAGTCAACTGAAATAATACCGTATTAAGTCTGTAATAACTAAACATAGAATTAAATTAGGCCCTTATTAAAATTTACACTTTCAAAATATTTTAAATCTAATATTGATTGATTTTCGTCTAGTGATCTAATCACTACAGAGATAACAAAGATTAGTGACCGTTCTAATCAATCTGCATAACAATATTCATAATAAAATGGTTTTTTAGAGTTTGGCACAACATATGTCTTGAATGGGATCAACATACGTATGTATATAACAGCAAATATCTGAAAAAAAGAAAAAAAAATCCTTAATTTTAGTTGAGTAAGTTTAAGTAACCTATTGTTATAAATAGTAGCAGTAATTATGAATTCGACTTTAGAATCGACAAGTCTATGCAATAGTTTTGCACAATTTAAATTATTAAAAATTTCTACTGACCGTAAATTGTACTCAAATAACTTGTAAGAACGAGACATAATCCTTTACTATATTGTGATTATATTTGTAACAGATTCTTATAGTTTCTGAAAGTTAAGGATTTTTACTTTATTATATCAAAAATTCCGAAGCAGCATAGAATCGTTGTAAACAGCATAGAATAGTTTTGTAAAAAATATTTTATTTATTGACAACTGTTGCAGAACACATATTGTGTGTATATTATTAAAAATAGATTGGTGCACGTATATTATTGAAAAATTACTTTATTTTAAAGAGATATCCTGCCTTCAAAAATAATTATGTATTGAAAAATTTCAAAAGTTGTCACATTAAGCATATTATTTTAAATTATAAATTGATACTAAATATGATTTTAAATATGTTAAAATCAGTGAGATAGATTTTATTTTTGTCTATGGAACGAATCACTGTGAGCACCACCAAAGTTATCAGTTTAATTTATGGTATTAAGGAAAGAAAGTTTGTGGATACATTTCGTCGATTTTCAAAAAGTTGCGATATATCGAATGAGGTTTTCAAAGTTCTTCAGAAAAAATTTTCAAATCGCTTACAGGAAACATTCTTTGCCAGTTTTTTAAAGTAATGTTATATAATTTTAACCCACCAAGATTACTGAAGCTATCATAGTCAACTTTTAGTTGGTCCTTTTCAAGAAATTTTTCCGATCGTGGAGAGCAACTTCCTTTAATTGAACGGAAATAATGACTCCATCGAGTTCGTCCTGCATCTTTTTTCAACCTTTTTTCTTTCGCTCTTCTGTTGGTTAAATTGGTAAAAATATAAAAATTAGACATTTGGTAAAATATTACTTCAATTTGAATAATGAATATATTATGATAAAGATGTTGAACGCTTTTGGGCTTTAATATTTACTGCTCTTAGCATTAATTTTTTAAATCACAGAATGCTTCAAGAGACAAAAATTCGCTCACAAAAACGAACCTCATATTTCGTAGTGTAGTACCCCAACAAAAACTTTACTTATGTTTATGTTTATTAAATTAAAATTGTTGACAAATAGGAATAGATCTGTTGCTTGTTGGTTTGACATTGGAAATAACAACATCCAAAATACAAATTAACAAATTTACATTTAAGATACTTTATAACACTTGAGTTTATACAATGCAAAATTATTACAAGACCACAGAATACAGATGTTATTTATAACCTTATTATGGTTCACAACTAGGGCTGCAAGGTCCCGATCTCAACGCGGGTTGTTTCGATTTTCATCTTAAAAATGTTCGTCCCGCGAAGAACTTACGTGGGACGGCAATTATCCCAATTTTTCAAAGTACTTTTATTTCGGTATTATTTGTTATTACTTTTTATAGTATGTTTTTATTTCAACATGACAAAATCAATACAGATATTCATATTAACTTACTAGACTTGGGTAGTTCAAGAACGAACTAGTTCAATTGAACGATTCCCACTCATGAACTATGTGAACTAGTTCGTTGATTCTCGTTCTTTTAGTTCAATTTTTTGCACCGAGTGAAATCAAAATGAACGAAAGAAAACTAAAATGCTCATCCAGCAATGGTTTTAGTCCATGCAAATTCTGTTCGCACATTCGTTATTTAACTGAAATGGTGAAAAACAGATGTCGCTTAAAAATGAACTAAAAGACCTCAAGATCTAAAATGTAATACACAATGGTTTGAGTCCATAAAAATACTTTTTATGTCTTCGCTACTGTATTGAAATGGTGGGAAAAAACGAACTTAAAGACCTCATGAACTCAAAGACCTAATGAACTAAAAGATATAACGAACTAAAAGACTTAACGAACTAACATCATGAACGAGTGCACGAAACGAACTAAAAGAACAAATTAACTAAAAGAACTATATGAACGAACTAGTTCATAAAACCCAACTGAACTGAAAAGAGCGATATTTTCAGTGAACTAAATTGCCCAAGCCTAAAACTTACAGTCATGTACGTCACTTATTAATTTAAGGGAATAGCGATGTTCACATTCATTCAGTTCGTCATATAACAAATTGTAATACTGTTTCACCAACAGAAATTCATATGGAAATAAATAGAAATCCTATTGAAAAATGGACTTTATTATTGCAATCAATCCATATGCCATTTTGAAAGTGTTTCAGTTTGTTTCATCAATCCCAGCATCAAATTCCGATGCGGAACGTCTATTTTCACTAAGCAAATCAGTTTGAACGGATTATCGAAATTCTCTCACTGTTGAAAATGTAAAAGCAGAAATTCAAATAAAAATTAACTTTCGAAAGGACTTTAAAGCATTTTATAACTACACTGAGGGAAATATCTGTTAAAATGAAATGAAATTGTGTTCATATCAAACGAATTTGTTTTTGAAATAGAGCTTGAAACAAATACATTTAATTTAAACACAACTGTTTATACCCTAAACCTGAAAGGTCAGGGTATATTAACTTTGTGCAAACGTTTGTAACGCATAGAACGAAGAGAGTTCGGTTCAGAAAAGTATATATATTCTTGATCAGGGTTACCTTGTGAGTCGAGCTATCCAAGTACGTCCATCCGTCCGTCCGTCCGTCTGTCTGTGTGTTGTCCGTATAAAAAGGATAAGAAGATGAAGTTGAGATAGTTGACGGCCACCTCCAGTACAACCCAAAAATTTAAAACTCAATCAATAAGCTCGTGTTTGACCTACACAGATAAAATTTGGTACGTAAGTATTTTATATCAAAACAAAGATGTCTTCGAAAAATGGGTGTCATCCGCACACGGACACGCCCACCTATCATAACCCTACCACAACCCACATCTACCCACACACACAACCTACCACAACCCAAAAACTGAAAACTCAATAAATAAGCTTATGTTTAATCTACAGAGATAAAATTTGGAACGTATGTTTTTATCACAAACCAAAGATGATTTTGAAAAATCGGCGTCATTTGCCTACGGACACATGCCAACAATGATATCAACGTTTATTATTTCTTATTAATCTCTTTTTATATTCAAACTCTTCTTATTTTTGCGTTTGCCTCATCTTCATCTTATTTCATATTCTGTTTACATATAGTTATGGATCAATATTATTGCAACATGAATATAAGAAAAATGCACGCGTTATCATACACATTTTAAACAATGAATATTGCGGGTGATCCGAATAGTTCCAAAGACAATTTATATAATTTGATACGGATTCTATGCAAGCAAAGAAACGGTTTTAAGGTTTGTCACATAAATGCACAAAGTTTAATGAATAAAATGGATGAACTGAGGTATGTTTTTGAGGGCTCTGATGTAGATATAATTTGTGTGTCTGAGACATGGTTCAACGTCGAAATTCCAAATGTATTGTTTATGTTAAATGGATTTAAAATCTTTCGAGCAGACAGACAGCGACATGCTGGAGGTGTGGCCATCTATGTGCGAAATAATATTTCTTGTAGGCTTATTAAAAAATCTGATCCCGATAGTCCTATTGAGTTTGTGTTCATCTCGGTCTCGAATGGTTGTGAGAAAATGCTTATTGGTACTGTTTACCGTCCAAATCGTAATGTCGACACTTCTTCTCTCATAAGCACCATTGAAAACCTATCTTTATCCTATGCGCACACTATCATAGCAGGAGACTTTAATAGCAACATACTTATGGAAAGTCACTTTACTAATGACATGCGCGATTTAGGGCTTTTTTCAGTAAATAACTCCACACCTACTCATTTCACACACTCTACTGATACTCTACTAGATTTATTCTTTGTAAATATTCTATCCAAAGTTCTTCTTTACGATCAATTGTCAGCACCGAATTTTTCCAAGCACGATCTTATCTTTCTTGCTTTTGATTTTCATATGGAAAAGTTGCCTTTTTCTTTCAGTTTTCGTGATTTTAAACACATTGATTATATGATGCTTGAGCAAGAAGCACGAAAGATAAACTGGCAGTTTATTTATGAAATGCCATCGGTTGATAATCAGGTTAATTTTTTGCAACAAAATATTTTAAAACTATTCAATGAATTTGTGCCAATCAAAACTAAAAATGTTAAAATTCAGCAACAACCTTGGTTTAACGCCTATATTAAAAGAACTATTACGGCACGAAACGTGTCATACAACCGTTGGAAGCAATTTAAAACACCAGAGTTGTATGCTGAATTTAAAGAAATGAGGAAAAAGGCAAATAATGATATAGCAGCTGCTAAGAGGAGATTTTATGGTGAAAAATACAAAAATGCAGTTGATTCAAAAAAGATTTGGAAAGAAATTCGAGAAATTGAAGTTGGTAAAAAATTGAATGGTCTGCCGTAAGTGATGCTATCGATGTGAATGAACTTAACCGTAATTTTGTGAATATACCAATGCCTATAGTTGATGATATCGCTTATGAAAGCTCAAATGGTCCGTTGTCCTCCGTCCTCAGTTCAGATACAACTTTTTCTTTCCGTTGCGTTGATCAAAATGAGGTAATGTCCAGTCTGTTGTCAATAAAGTCAAGCGCCGTGGGTTTCGATGAAATCCATCCATTATTTCTAAAAATCCTACTTCCTGTAGTTTTACCATACATAACCCACATTTTTAATACGATTCTCACTACTTCTATCTTCCCAAAATACTGGAAGCAAGCCAAAATTATTCCAATACCCAAATCTTTCAGCGAATATCGACCTATCGCAATTCTGTCTTACATGGCTAAGGCTTTTGAAGTAATTCTATACCGTCAAGCTAACAAATTTATCTGCGTCAATAAGTTGCTAACAGATCGGCAGTCAGGATTTAGGGCAAAGAGGGGTTGCGTTACAGCTCTAATAGATGTAGCTGAAGAGATAAGAGCAGGCTTGGATGATAAAAAAATAAGCTTTTTAATTCTACTTGATCATTCTAAGGCCTTTGATACAGTCGACAATGGCATCCTTTATATGAAATTATGCAACATGTTTAACTTCTCTCATACAGCAGCAAACCTGTTCAGGTCATATCTTTCTAATAGATCTCAAGCTGTATTTTTCAATAACATGAGATCAGAATTCCTGAAGGTTAACAGGGGAGTACCTCAGGGCTCTGTTCTTGGGCCTCTCCTGTTTTCCATCTATGCAAATGACTTGCCCACAGCTCTTCAAAATTGCCAAGTCCATATGTACGCTGACGACGTGCAATTGTATTTAAGCTGTAAACCTGACTGTATTTCTAATTGTATTTCTATCATAAACAACGACTTAGCACGCATAACAACTTGGGCAGGAAAAAATGGCTTGTGTCTTAATCCTAGAAAGTCGACATGTATTGTAATCTCTAAAAAATCAGTCGATATTTCGGAATATCCTAGAATCATGTTGAACAATTGCTCGATTGACTTTGTTGATTCAGCTAAAAATCTCGGAGTTATTTTTAATAGGACTTTGACCTGGAATACACACATAGGCACTACAATAGGCAAGGTTTATGGAATGCTTAGGGTACTGAGGGTTTCACAACATTTTACACCACTTAAAATAAGATTTCTTATAGCTAAAGCTTACATCCTCCCTTGCAACTTAATGTTGCATTTAACAACATAGCTAGATACATTTTTGGATTAAACGTACAGATCATGTATCCCAATATGCAAAAAAGCTCTGCAACATGACCTTTGAAAACGTTCTTAAATTTCGTACTTTACTCTTGCTGCATAAGGTGTTATACACTGGTGAACCAGCTTATTTGCACAACCGTATTACTGCTTCACGTTCCAATCGGTCCTACTCGTTGATTCAATTGCGACACTTTTGTTTGACATCTGAAAGGCAATTCTTCGTATTTGCAATTCGTCTTTGGAACTCGTTACCTCCTTTTGTTAGATCAATTCAAAACGCCGTGCAATTTAAAAAAATGTTATTTACTCATCTCTCATTGTTGCAATAATCTTTATTCTTTCGGAAAATTAATCTTGTCATTCCTTTATTAATAGCGTATGTTTAAAATTCTTAAATTTCGTAAATTTAAAATCAAATCAAATTACATGTTTGTCACTAACTCTCTGGAAGAGGCATTGTTTTTACTTTTTCTGTTTTTATTTATCTCTTTTAATTATCTTTACTCATGAATATTATTAATGTTAGTAAAGCCATAATTAATTTTAATATTTTAATTTTAATAATTAATTAATAAACTTTATTGTAAATTAAATTTTTAATTATGTCACAAAATACCATCATCTATGATGCCAGTGCATTAATCATAAGGTTCTTACCTTGTAGCACTGGTATATCAAATAATAAAAATACAAATACAAATACAAATACACGCCCACTTCCCATACAATTCAAGAATTGAAAACGCAATTAATGAGATTATGTTTAACGTACAGAGATAACATTTTTTACATTTGTGTTTTATAACAAAACGAAGATGGTTTTGAAAAATGGATGTGAGCCAACAGCGGACACGCCCACCTCCCATATAACCCAAAAATTGAAAACTCAATAAATAAGCTTTTGTTTGACCTACAGAGATTAAATTTGGTGTGTATGTATTCTATACCAAAACTAAGATGCAGTCAAAAATTGGGCGTAATCCGTCCACGAACTCGCCCACCTCCTATACAACCCACAATAGCAAAAATACTATAAAGCAGTGTAGGGCGCGAGTTAACGAAAAATTTTTTAACACGTTCGACTACACGAGCATCCGCTCCCACAAAAAATGCTGACGTAGTTCCAGACTGAAAAATGAGAAAAATAATAGAACGATAAACAACAGCAACGCAGCGAAATATTGGCAGAGACAACAGCTTGTTAAGTTAGTTCTGTTCTGGAAGTCAAATAAAGAAGTCGAATGACTTAAAAAATAACTAATTATTTTTTTTAGTTGGATTCAATAAAAAATAAGTTAACTTGCGCCCAACGATTAAGGGTTTTCCAGATGTTAACATAAGTTACGCGAATCATTTGAAGTGTTAAGAAACGGTATAAAATAAACGAATTGTTTCACGAGAAACGGTGTAAGAAATACACGAATTGTTTCAAGACTTTTAAACGAGAAATGGTGTTAATTGAAAATACACGAATTGTTTCAAGACTTTTAAAACACGAAAAGGTGTAAGAGAAAATACACGCATTGTTTCGTACGCGAAGAACTGTGCTAATATCGATAAAGGAAACCCTGAACAGCTCTTGTAGTTTTTCAACGCAGGAGGTCACACGAATTGGCTGAGCGAGTCTCCAGAGTAGGGGAGAGTGGTACTAGTTGTCACAAAATTTGAATGAACCGCTGTAACTCCCACAAATCAAACAATAATTCCACTGCAAAACTTGAAAACATAAATTCAATCATTTATTCTTCAATCCTGATATGAAAAACGTATATTATTTTAAAATAGATAAAAAAATTTCCTTGATAAAAAATGTAACTCGTCTGTGACAAGTTACCCCACTCGTGGGGTAAGTTGTCCCAATGCGTAGTCCCCGTTGTCACACTTCTTAATCGTCATTGCTGCCACAGTCCGAAACACAATTTAAGTAGCAATTTATCAAACTATCACTTTCAATGCATTACGTTTGCATTTTAAGCATTGACGACAATTGTTATTGGATTTGACGCTTGACAACAAACTACATATAGTGAATCCACGTTATATTCGTTGATACTAGAAGTATTCAGCTTGCAACATGATATCTGAAGATGTCCGACCTCGGTTTGTTAGGCGTTTGCGATTTCTTGGCAATTTCCTCAAATTCAAATAAAACATAGAATACTTTCAAAATGGTTATATAAAACTATATGTGACAACAAGCCCCACAAGCGCTGTGACAACCTGTACCATTTAGAAAAAAATGTAATTAATGTTCTGTAAATTTAAATATAAAGTTTTATCTAAAAATTCATAAGTATTTGCAAAATATAATATTAATTGTATTGGAAATTTATTTGAAGTTGAATACAACACACTTCTATTTGTTAAAACACAAATTTTAAAAAAATATAAAAATACACAAATCCAACTTAGTTTCTTAAATCTCTTTTAATTTTTGCAAATCAAAACTAACGGACCTTAAACTTTCTTGGGATGCTAGACATTGCAATAGCGTATAGATTGCATTGATATTCAACTCGCTAACGTGTTGAATCAAAAGATATCGGCGTTGTGACAACTAGTACTTGAGACAACGGGGACGACTCTCCCCTAACCAGCGAAAAGCGCCAAATGGACCACGGCGAACACACCTGGTGTGATGTATTTGTTGAGTTTATTGTAAGAAAGAATTTATGAGATATCAATTAAGAATTCTTAAAAAAAACAAAGGAAAAGATAGAGATACAAGTAAAATCAAAATAATAAGAATTAAAAAGATAAAAATATTAACTAAAAATAATTTGTGAAGTAAAATTTTTTTTTTATAGCTTTGAACCAAGGATTTCAGGTGTCAAACCTATTCAGTCAAGTCTGCCTTGGTTCGGAAAATGGGGTGATAGATAAGTAGGAGAGAAAGGGAAATCGAGAGAAACAAGTGTAGAATGTTCTAGTGCAGTGTTGCCGCTCGAGATTTTTAAAACGAAGTAAAATAGGCTACAAGAAGGAAGTATTTTCAGAGATTTCGAAGTGTTGAAATGAATTAATTTTGTTTTTAACATGAATATTTATTAAACATATTAAGGCACATTTCAAAATGCATAACGAAAAAATAAAAATAAAAATATTTTCTTAAAAAATCAATGAACAAAGTTCAATAAGAAAATACTGAAATACATTTCAATCACTTATGTATATGTACAATTAACAACCCAATAAACATTGTGGCGAGGGGTGATTCGTTGACAAATCGCTTGTAAATAGTTTTTCGTATCATTTTCGAATAGTTTGGTTTTGTCTGAATCAGTGGTTGGCTGGCTTAAAGAAAGCACCGTAGCTTTTGCAGGAGCATCACAGACAAATGCTCTTATGGTGATGCTGAATATTTTGTTGCAATATTAAAATCATTCGTTCAACAAAGTGTTCAGTTCTTCAAAGAAAAGTGATTCGTTAAAGAATTGTTTTTTTTTAAATTTGACGATTTGTTAATGAATTGCTTCTTTTAAAATTTAGGATTCGTTATGAATAGCTTCTTTTAAGGTACTATTACAGTATGTACAAAATTAAAAAAAATTTTTTGTTTTTTTTAGAATCTGGTTTCTTAACCCTCACTTTGGCACCAATCTTTTACTAAGTAATCTGGCACATATTTACATTTGTAAATATTTTTTTTTGTCATCATTAAAGATAAACAGAACCTCAAAATTTACATGATTTTTTAGGTGGAATATATGTATTAACACCTTCTAAGTCCAATTCCGGAAAAATTTACACACCGCTCTCAAGTGGTTTAGAAGTTATAGGGTTCGGAAGTTGGGAAAATGGGCCTAGAAAAGTCGTATTTTTTTCAAACAATATCTAGCTTTATGGGTATCAAAAGAATGGTTTTTCTATAACCATTTCAAAGAATTATTAACCATTGAAATCCATGCATTATTTCCTACGATATAGCGTTTTACATATTATGCACACTTGACGGTCCAGCTCTTTACGAAATAACCAAAATGTAAGTATGAAGATCAAATTGAAAAAAATTTATAGTTCCAATGAATAAACAAAAACCAATTTCAACAAAAAATAACTTTTTTCATTAAATTAGTACTTCCAGCTACAATATCAAAACATGACATATTGTTGTGCCAGCGAACCAAACATTTCTGTTCATTAATATTTTCCCAATATAAGCTATCAAATACGAAATATGTATATATAAAAAAAAGTGAAGAGTTTTTCCTTATCATTATACCCTAAACCTGAAAGGTCAGGGTATATTAACTTTGTGCAAACGTTTGTAACGCATAGAACGAAGGGAGTCCGGTATAGAAAAGTATATATATTCTTGATCAGCGTCACCACGTGAGTCGAGCTATCTATGTCCGTCCGTCCGTCCGTCCGTCCGTCCGTCCGTCCGTCTGTGTGTTGTCCGTATACACAGGATAAGAAGAAGGAGTTGAGATAATTGGATGAAACTTGGTACACATGGTCACATGTACCCAAGGATCTGCACTATTGAATATTTTTGGAATCCGCCTACGGACACGCCTACCTCCCATACAACGCAAAAATTTAAAAATTCATAACTCAGCTCATAATAAGTCTACAACAACAAAATTTGGTATGTGTGTGTTTTATACCAACACAAATATGTCTTCGGAAAATGGACGTCATCCGATCACGGACACGCCTACCTCCCATACAACCCAAAAATTGAAAACGCAATAAATAGGCATGTGTTTAACCTACAGAGCTAAAATTTGGCACGTATGTTTTTCATAACAAAAAAAAGATGGTTTAGAAAAATGGACATCGTCCGCCCACGGACACGCCTACTTCCGATACAACGCGAAAATTGAAAACTGCATAGCTCAGCTCATAATTAGCCTACAACAATAAAATTTGATATGTATGTGTTTCATACCAACACAAATATGTCTTCGGAAAATGGACGTCATCCGATCACGGACACGCCTACCTCCCATACAACCCAAAAATTGAAAACGCAATTAATAGGCATGTGTTTAACCTACAGAGCTAAAATTTGGCACGTATGTTTTTTATGACAAGACAAAGATGGTTTGGAAAAATGGACTTCATCCGCCCACGGACACGCCCATTTACAATTAATTTTTTTTTTTTTTTTTAAAAAGTGGGTTTAGGGTATTTCATAGTCGGCCTAGACCGACTTTAGACTTTCTTTACTTGTTTTTTTCTATTATTAATTCAAAAAATGCGTTAAAACAACATAAAAGCCTTTAAAATACAAAATATTTACATATGTAAATATGTACCAAACTACGTTATAAAAATTAAAAATTTCCAAAAAGTATCAGAAAATTCTAAAATTCAAAACAACTTTTGAATTTTCAGAAAGAAAACCAAAAAATAGCTACTGAGTCCAAGCCATATTCAAATCGCATAAAAAAGAAAGGAGTTATGGCAAATTTAAAATTGGGATATTTACATATGTAAATAGTGCCAAAGTGAGGGTTAAGGTCTTAAGAATGCGTATACAAAGTTTTAGAAAAAAATATCAAATCGAAAAAGATATAACATACATTATACTCGTATGTCGCGCATTTATTCATATATTATCGTTCATAGAAGAAAATCTAATCGCGTTTTTCTTGAAACAAGTTTTTTCGAATTGGTTTCTAAGATATCTTGAGTTCTGCTTGATCGATTTCGATGAATCTTGATTCATTGTGATCTTAATAGATTCTGTTAAGCACTCTACCTATAAAAAGCCGAAAAACTTTTATATTTTGTTTTTTACGGCTAAGAATTTGTGACAAAAAGAGGGGTTGTTTGTAAATTTGTTTTTCAACGCATGCCATTTATTTTTTATTTTTTTATTTGCGTAATTTGAATTAAATAATTTAATAATACTATGCAAAAAAATTATTAAAAAAGGTGTTGTTTTTAATAGCTTCACACTGTTATAGTACTTTAAATATGAAGATTCGTTAACGAATTAGTTTTCTAAGATTTGCCGACTCGTTCACGAATTGTTTTTGTCGATTTGAACCATTCGTTAACGAAGGAGGAATTTCTCCAGTTCACGATATTATAAGTGAATTGTATATGATAATTGCTATTGTTACCACTATCGTTAAAATTATCAAATCCAAACAAAGCTCTGTTGAAGAAGGTAAAAAATATGCATTGTTTATACCAACAGTTATGCCATGTTATTGACTTTTTGATGTTAAATGCAGTAAAAAATTAAGAGATTACTTAATTACTAACAAAAGCTTTAATCACTCAAAATCGAAGTGTTTTCACAAAAGAGGAAGTGTGGAAGTGTTTGACATAAAAGTGAAGTAAAAAACTTCGATCGAAGTGAAAACGGCAACGCTGTTCTAGTGTGGCGGAGTGCTATATCAACATCGAATTTGGATCTGAGGCAAGTGTTATGCCTTTACCTCAGTCAATTCAAGTTATCAAGCAATCTCATCATTCCACAAACATCTCTACCACCAACTACAACTTCCAAAGTCGTATATATTGATGAAGATTTAATTTCAGTTGATAAGAAATGAGGAAAGAATTAAAGAAAGGTAAAAGCGTAGGACCATGGCTAGACCGGGATTCGAACCCGGAACCTCTGGGTTGGCAGTCAAGCACGCTAACCACTCGACTACCGAGGCCCCTAAAGAATTTTTAGGAAAAATATAATAATACTAGAAAACAAGTTATTAAGCTTAAGTAGAGAATTTAATTTCGTTAAAAAAATTTTTAGAAAATTAAAGTGAAAAGAAGAAAGAAAAATCGGAAAAATTTTCTATAAAATAGCCTAAAGAGATAATAAAATATTTTTGAAACTGCGATTCCGTAGCCCATAAAGCTGGACCCTCCAGTTTATAATGGAATAAAAACCTATAAAACTATACTATAACAACAAAATAATAATACATTGTAAAATCACTCTGCGATTCCGTAGCCCATAAAGCCGGACCCTCTAGAGTATAACAATGAAATATAGAAAACAATAAGTTAAAATTTTTCTGGAAACTGTAGCTTTACTAACAATTAAAATCTTCTCTCTAAAAATAAATCTTATCAAACGAAATTGAAGAAAAAAAAATAAATTTAAAAAAATTTAACTTATTTTTGTGGAATATTCTAAAACTAATTAATTTAAATTTATAACCCATTCTCAGTAAAGCAATAGGAAAATAAAGTAATACAGATATTCATATTAACTTACTAGACTTGGGTAGTTCAAGAACGAACTAGTTCAATTGAACGATTCCCACTCATGAACTATGTGAACTAGTTCGTTGATTCTTGTTCTTTTAGTTCAATTTTTTGCACCGAGTGAAATCAAAATGAACGAAAGAAAACTAAAATGCTCATCCAGCAATGGTTTAAGTCCATGCAAATTCTGTTCGCACATTCGTTATTTAACTGAAATGGTGAAAAACAGATGTCGCTTAAAAATGAACTAAAAGACCTCAAGATCTAAAATGTAATACACAATGGTTTGAGTCCATAAAAATACTTTTTATGTCTTCGCTACTGTATTGAAATGGTGGGAAAAAACGAACTTAAAGACCTCATGAACTCAAAGACCTAATGAACTAAAAGATATAACGAACTAAAAGACTTAACGAACTAACATCATGAACGAGTGCACGAAACGAACTAAAAGAACAAATTAACTAAAAGAACTATATGAACGAACTAGTTCATAAAACCCAACTGAACTGAAAAGAGCGATATTTTCAGTGAACTAAATTGCCCAAGCCTAAAACTTACAGTCATGTACGTCACTTATTAATTTAAGGGAATAGCGATGTTCACATTCATTCAGTTCGTCATATAACAAATTGTAATACTGTTTCACCAACAGAAATTCATATGGAAATAAATAGAAATCCTATTGAAAAATGGACTTTATTATTGCAATCAATCCATATGCCATTTTGAAAGTGTTTCAGTTTGTTTCATCAATCCCAGCATCAAATTCCGATGCGGAACGTCTATTTTCACTAAGCAAATCAGTTTGAACGGATTATCGAAATTCTCTCACTTTTGAAAATGTAAAAGCAGAAATTCAAATAAAAATTAACTTTCGAAAGGACTTTAAAGCATTTTATAACTACACTGAGGGAAATATCTGTTAAAATGAAATGAAATTGTGTTCATATCAAACGAATTTGTTTTTGAAATAGAGCTTGAAACAAATACATTTAATTTAAACACAACTGTTTATACCCTAAACCTGAAAGGTCAGGGTATATTAACTTTGTGCAAACGTTTGTAACGCATAGAACGAAGAGAGTTCGGTTCAGAAAAGTATATATATTCTTGATCAGGGTTACCTTGTGAGTCGAGCTATCCAAGTACGTCCATCCGTCCGTCCGTCCGTCTGTCTGTGTGTTGTCCGTATAAAAAGGATAAGAAGATGAAGTTGAGATAGTTGACGGCCACCTCCAGTACAACCCAAAAATTTAAAACTCAATCAATAAGCTCGTGTTTGACCTACACAGATAAAATTTGGTACGTAAGTATTTTATATCGAAACAAAGATGTCTTCGAAAAATGGGTGTCATCCGCACACGGACACGCCCACCTATCATAACCCTACCACAACCCACATCTACCCACACACACAACCTACCACAACCCAAAAACTGAAAACTCAATAAATAAGCTTATGTTTAATCTACAGAGATAAAATTTGGAACGTATGTTTTTATCACAAACCAAAGATGATTTTGAAAAATCGGCGTCATTTGCCTACGGACACATGCCAACAATGTTATCAACGTTTATTATTTCTTATTAATCTCTTTTTATATTCAAACTCTTCTTATTTTTGCGTTTGCCTCATCTTCATATTATTTCATATTCTGTTTACATATAGTTATGGATCAATATTATTGCAACATGAATATAAGAAAAATGCACGCGCTATCATACACATTTTAAACAATGAATATTGCGGGTGATCCGAATAGTTCCAAAGACAATTTATATAATTTGATACGGATTCTATGCAAGCAAAGAAACGGTTTTAAGGTTTGTCACATAAATGCACAAAGTTTAATGAATAAAATGGATGAACTGAGGTATGTTTTTGAGGGCTCTGATGTAGATATAATTTGTGTGTCTGAGACATGGTTCAACGTCGAAATTCCAAATGTATTGTTTATGTTAAATGGATTTAAAATCTTTCGAGCAGACAGACAGCGACATGCTGGAGGTGTGGCCATCTATGTGCGAAATAATATTTCTTGTAGGCTTATTAAAAAATCTGATCCCGATAGTCCTATTGAGTTTGTGTTCATCTCGGTCTCGAATGGTTGTGAGAAAATGCTTATTGGTACTGTTTACCGTCCAAATCGTAATGTCGACACTTCTTCTCTCATAAGCACCATTGAAAACCTATCTTTATCCTATGCGCACACTATCATAGCAGGAGACTTTAATAGCAACATACTTATGGAAAGTCACTTTACTAATGACATGCGCGATTTAGGGCTTTTTTCAGTAAATAACTCCACACCTACTCATTTTACACACTCTACTGATACTCTACTAGATTTATTCTTTGTAAATATTCTATCCAAAGTTCTTCTTTACGATCAATTGTCAGCACCGAATTTTTCCAAGCACGATCTTATCTTTCTTGCTTTTGATTTTCATATGGAAAAGTTGCCTTTTTCTTTCAGTTTTCGTGATTTTAAACACATTGATTATATGATGCTTGAGCAAGAAGCACGAAAGATAAACTGGCAGTTTATTTATGAAATGCAATCGGTTGATAATCAGGTTAATTTTTTGCAACAAAATATTTTAAAACTATTCAATGAATTTGTGCCAATCAAAACTAAAAATGTTAAAATTCAGCAACAACCTTGGTTTAACGCCTATATTAAAAGAACTATTACGGCACGAAACGTGTCATACAACCGTTGGAAGCAATTTAAAACACCAGAGTTGTATGCTGAATTTAAAGAAATGAGGAAAAAGGCAAATAATGATATAGCAGCTGCTAAGAGGAGATTTTATGGTGAAAAATACAAAAATGCAGTTGATTCAAAAAAGATTTGGAAAGAAATTCGAGAAATTGAAGTTGGTAAAAAATTGTCTGCCGTAAGTGATGCTATCGATGTGAATGAACTTAACCGTAATTTTGTGAATATACCAATGCCTATAGTTGATGATATCGCTTATGAAAGCTCAAATGGTCCGTTGTCCTCCGTCCTCAGTTCAGATACAACTTTTTCTTTCCGTTGCGTTGATAAAAATGAGGTAATGTCCAGTCTGTTGTCAATAAAGTCAAGCGCCGTGGGTTTCGATGAAATCCATCCATTATTTCTAAAAATCCTACTTCCTGTAGTTTTACCATACATAACCCACATTTTTAATACGATTCTCACTACTTCTATCTTCCCAAAATACTGGAAGCAAGCCAAAATTATTCCAATACCCAAATCTTTCAGCGAATATCGACCTATCGCAATTCTGTCTTACATGGCTAAGGCTTTTGAAGTAATTCTATACCGTCAAGCTAACAAATTTATCTGCGTCAATAAGTTGCTAACAGATCGGCAGTCAGGATTTAGGGCAAAGAGGGGTTGCGTTACAGCTCTAATAGATGTAGCTGAAGAGATAAGAGCAGGCTTGGATGATAAAAAAATAAGCTTTTTAATTCTACTTGATCATTCTAAGGCCTTTGATACAGTCGACAATGGCATCCTTTATATGAAATTATGCAACATGTTTAACTTCTCTCATACAGCAGCAAACCTGTTCAGGTCATATCTTTCTAATAGATCTCAAGCTGTATTTTTCAATAACATGAGATCAGAATTCCTGAAGGTTAACAGGGGAGTACCTCAGGGCTCTGTTCTTGGGCCTCTCCTGTTTTCCATCTATGCAAATGACTTGCCCACAGCTCTTCAAAATTGCCAAGTCCATATGTACGCTGACGACGTGCAATTGTATTTAAGCTGTAAACCTGACTGTATTTCTAATTGTATTTCTATCATAAACAACGACTTAGCACGCATAACAACTTGGGCAGGAAAAAATGGCTTGTGTCTTAATCCTAGAAAGTCGACATGTATTGTAATCTCTAAAAAATCAGTCGATATTTCGGAATATCCTAGAATCATGTTGAACAATTGCTCGATTGACTTTGTTGATTCAGCTAAAAATCTCGGAGTTATTTTTAATAGGACTTTGACCTGGAATACACACATAGGCACTACAATAGGCAAGGTTTATGGAATGCTTAGGGTACTGAGGGTTTCACAACATTTTACACCACTTAAAATAAGATTTCTTATAGCTAAAGCTTACATCCTCCCTTGCAACTTAATGTTGCATTTAACAACATAGCTAGATACATTTTTGGATTAAACGTACAGATCATGTATCCCAATATGCAAAAAAGCTCTGCAACATGACCTTTGAAAACGTTCTTAAATTTCGTACTTTACTCTTGCTGCATAAGGTGTTATACACTGGTGAACCAGCTTATTTGCACAACCGTATTACTGCTTCACGTTCCAATCGGTCCTACTCGTTGATTCAATTGCGACACTTTTGTTTGACATCTGAAAGGCAATTCTTCGTATTTGCAATTCGTCTTTGGAACTCGTTACCTCCTTTTGTTAGATCAATTCAAAACGCCGTGCAATTTAAAAAAATGTTATTTACTCATCTCTCATTGTTGCAATAATCTTTATTCTTTCGGAAAATTAATCTTGTCATTCCTTTATTAATAGCGTATGTTTAAAATTCTTAAATTTCGTAAATTTAAAATCAAATCAAATTACATGTTTGTCACTAACTCTCTGGAAGAGGCATTGTTTTTACTTTTTCTGTTTTTATTTATCTCTTTTAATTATCTTTACTCATGAATATTATTAATGTTAGTAAAGCCATAATTAATTTTAATATTTTAATTTTAATAATTAATTAATAAACTTTATTGTAAACTAAATTTTTAATTATGTCACAAAATACCATCATCTATGATGCCAGTGCATTAATCATAAGGTTCTTACCTTGTAGCACTGGTATATCAAATAATAAAAATACAAATGCAAATACAAATACACGCCCACTTCCCAAACAATTCAAAAATTGAAAACGCAATTAATGAGATTATGTTTAACGTACAGAGATAACATTTTTTACATTTGTGTTTTATAACAAAACGAAGATGGTTTTGAAAAATGGATGTGAGCCAACAGCGGACACGCCCACCTCCCATATAACCCAAAAATTGAAAACTCAATAAATAAGCTTTTGTTTGACCTACAGAGATTAAATTTGGTGTGTATGTATTCTATACCAAAACTAAGATGCAGTCAAAAATTGGGCGTAATCCGTCCACGAACTCGCCCACCTCCTATACAACCCACAATAGCGAAAATACTATAAAGCAGTGTAGGGCGCGAGTTAACGAAAAATTTTTTAACACGTTCGACTACACGAGCATCCGCTCCCACAAAAAATGCTGACGTAGTTCCAGACTGAAAAATGAGAAAAATAATAGAACGATAAACAACAGCAACGCAGCGAAATATTGGCAGAGACAACAGCTTGTTAAGTTAGTTCTGTTCTGGAAGTCAAATAAAGAAGTCGAATGACTTAAAAAATAACTAATTATTTTTTTTAGTTGGATTCAATAAAAAATAAGTTAACTTGCGCCCAACGATTAAGGGTTTTCCAGATGTTAACATAAGTTACGCGAATCATTTGAAGTGTTAAGAAACGGTATAAAAAATAAACGAATTGTTTCACGAGAAACGGTGTAAGAAATACACGAATTGTTTCAAGACTTTTAAACGAGAAATGGTGTTAATTGAAAATACACGAATTGTTTCAAGACTTTTAAAACACGAAAAGGTGTAAGAGAAAATACACGCATTGTTTCGTACGCGAAGAACTGTGCTAATATCGATAAAGGAAACCCTGAACAGCTCTTGTAGTTTTTCAACGCAGGAGGTCACACGAATTGGCTGAGCGAGTCTCCAGAGTAGGGGAGAGTGGTACTAGTTGTCACAAAATTTGAATGAACCGCTGTAACTCCCACAAATCAAACAATAATTCCACTGCAAAACTTGAAAACATAAATTCAATCATTTATTCTTCAATCCTGATATGAAAAACGTATATTATTTTAAAATAGATAAAAAAATTTCCTTGATAAAAAATGTAACTCGTCTGTGACAAGTTACCCCACTCGTGGGGTAAGTTGTCCCAATGCGTAGTCCCCGTTGTCACACTTCTTAATCGTCATTGCTGCCACAGTCCGAAACACAATTTAAGTAGCAATTTATCAAACTATCACTTTCAATGCATTACGTTTGCATTTTAAGCATTGACGACAATTGTTATTGGATTTGACGCTTGACAACAAACTACATATAGTGAATCCACGTTATATTCGTTGATACTAGAAGTATTCAGCTTGCAACATGATATCTGAAGATGTCCGACCTCGGTTTGTTAGGCGTTTGCGATTTCTTGGCAATTTCCTCAAATTCAAATAAAACATAGAATACTTTCAAAATGGTTATATAAAACTATATGTGACAACAAGCCCCACAAGCGCTGTGACAACCTGTACCATTTAGAAAAAAATGTAATTAATGTTCTGTAAATTTAAATATAAAGTTTTATCTAAAAATTCATAAGTATTTGCAAAATATAATATTAATTGTATTGGAAATTTATTTGAAGTTGAATACAACACACTTCTATTTGTTAAAACACAAATTTTAAAAAAATATAAAAATACACAAATCCAACTTAGTTTCTTAAATCTCTTTTAATTTTTGCAAATCAAAACTAACGGACCTTAAACTTTCTTGGGATGCTAGACATTGCAATAGCGTATAGATTGCATTGATATTCAACTCGCTAACGTGTTGAATCAAAAGATATCGGCGTTGTGACAACTAGTACTTGAGACAACGGGGACGACTCTCCCCTAACCAGCGAAAAGCGCCAAATGGACCACGGCGAACACACCTGGTGTGATGTATTTGTTGAGTTTATTGTAAGAAAGAATTTATGAGATATCAATTAAGAATTCTTAAAAAAAACAAAGGAAAAGATAGAGATACAAGTAAAATCAAAATAATAAGAATTAAAAAGATAAAAATATTAACTAAAAATAATTTGTGAAGTAAAATTTTTTTTTTATAGCTTTGAACCAAGGATTTCAGGTGTCAAACCTATTCAGTCAAGTCTGCCTTGGTTCGGAAAATGGGGTGATAGATAACTAGGAGAGAAAGGGAAATCGAGAGAAACAAGTGTAGAATGTTCTAGTGTGGCGGAGTGCTATATCAACATCGAATTTGGATCTGAGGCAAGTGTTATGCCTTTACCTCAGTCAATTCAAGTTATCAAGCAATCTCATCATTCCACAAACATCTCTACCACCAACTACAACTTCCAAAGTCGTATATATTGATGAAGATTTAATTTCAGTTGATAAGAAATGAGGAAAGAATTAAAGAAAGGTAAAAGCGTAGGACCATGGCTAGACCGGGATTCGAACCCGGAACCTCTGGGTTAGCAGTCAAGCACGCTAACCACTCGACTACCGAGGCCCCTAAAGAATTTTTAGGAAAAATATAATAATACTAGAAAACAAGTTATTAAGCTTAAGTAGAGAATTTAATTTCGTTAAAAAAATTTTTAGAAAATTAAAGTGAAAAGAAGAAAGAAAAATCGGAAAAATTTTCTATAAAATAGCCTATAGAGATAATAAAATATTTTTGAAACTGCGATTCCGTAGCCCATAAAGCTGTACCCTCCAGTTTATAATGGAATAAAAACCTATAAAACTATACTATAACAACAAAATAATAATACATTGTAAAATCACTCTGCGATTCCGTAGCCCATAAAGCCGGACCCTCTAGAGTATAACAATGAAATATAGAAAACAATAAGTTAAAATTTTTCTGGAAACTGTAGCTTTACTAACAATTAAAATCTTCTCTCTAAAAATAAATCTTATCAAACGAAATTGAAGAAAAAAAAATAAATTTAAAAAAATTTAACTAATTTTTGTGGAATATTCTAAAACTAATTAATTTAAATTTATAACCCATTCTCAGTAAAGCAATAGGAAAATAAAGTAAAATGTCAAACCCCAACAATATACTTCGTCCATCCGTGCTTAACCCAGACCAACCTCATGTAAACCCCAACCCTCCCGTAGCAGAGCCACGCGATATAGATATGTCAATGGAGCTAAGAAATGCTAAATCAAATATAGTTACTCAGACCCTCAGAACTGAAGGTGTTCAGCTTATAAATTCTATTATACGGCCAAATGCAGATCAGTTTAATGGTGTAGATCAGGTAATTGACCAAGAACATATTGCAAACCTAGGGAACATAGATAAAATTCCCAACATAGTGAAGAGTCTAAGAGAATTTTCAGGAAATAATGTAGAGTTTACATCATGGAAGAAAAGTGTAAAAAGAATTCCACAACTGTATGAGCCCCTTAGAGGAACCGCGAAGTATTACGGAATAATAAGCATTTTTCGCAATTAAATTGTTTGACAAGCAGATAATGTACTAGAATCTTATAACTCTAAATTGGAACTGTATATCACGTTGTTTAACCACACACTACGCGGACAAACGAGACGTTTCAACATCGGAATACCAAATGACATCTCTTGTCCAGGGTAAACTTACCGTACAGGAATTTAACTACGAAGTCTACACTTGTCTGTCACTTATACTTAACAGACTCTCCTCACTCAACACTTCAAATGAAGCCTTAAGTGTTCATACAAAAACATACCGCGACAAGGCACTGGACACATTTATTAAGCCTTTGCCAAAAACTCGATAACCAAACCTTTAGGTGAAATTACGCCCACAATTCCCATAGCAACACCAGGAAATATAGTATACCAGCAGCAATACGCAATATAGTACATACGGATAGATCAATGCCATTCTATTCACACTTATCATACTAACCACAGCCATATTTTTCTGGCACAACTCCACAACAACAAAACCAACAATTTCATCCTAAAAACCCACTACCACCTCGACTATCCCACTACAATCAACAACCTCCACCTCGACTATTCTTCTATAACCAACGGCCTCCGACTCGACCATTCCAGTATAACCAACAGCCCCCACCTCGACCATTTCCCAAACCACAACCACGTTCCGAACCTATGGACGTTGATGAAAGTATAAGAACTCGGAATATCAATTATATGAACAGACCAAGACCAACGCCCCAATTTCAGGGAAAAAGACCATTTCAATCCTCCTTTCAAGCACGCCTACCTCAAAATTCTTCTAGATACAGTATCGAACAAAAATTATGTTCAACCAAATCTGATAAATAACCCTATTCAAAATGAAAATATTTTGTATGCAAATTCAGTAGGTGGACTACTAAAAATAACACATCATGTTAACGCACACCTTTTCGGTAATAACGACATTCCCATTAAATTTTTCCTACTCCCAACCCTGAAATCCTTTCACGCTATAATTGGAAATGACAGCCTCAAACAACTTTCAGCAGTAATATACACAGAACATAAGTATATGATAATCAAAGGTGGCAAATAAAAATTAAACAGCAACTCTCACGCGATATAAATAATATAAATATCAGAACCGATCATATGACAACTGAGCAGAAAAAGTAAATAATTTCCGTCGTAAAAAAATGTCCTCATTTGTTTTCCGATCCAGATGAAAAGTTAACATATACTACTAAAGTAAAAGGAGAAATTCGCACAAAATCAGATACACCCATTTATACTAGATCTTATCCTTACCCCATGTCACTCAAATCAGAAAAAGAAAGTCAAGTTACTAAACTCCTTCACGATGGTATTATCAGACCATCACGATCTGCATACAATTCACCGGTGTGGATTGTTCAAAAAAAAAAACCAGACTCTTTAGGCAATAAAAAATATAGGATGGTAATAGACTACCGTAAATTAAATGAAAATACTATCGCAGACCGCTATCCTATCCCTGAAATTCAGGAAGTACTTGCTCAATTAGGTAATAAAACTTATTTATCTGTGCTCGACCTTTAAAGTGGTTTCCACCAAATTCCCTTAAAAAATTTAGACAAAGAAAAAACTGCGTTCTCCATAAATAATGGGAAATACGAGTTTACTCGATTACCTTTTGGGTTAGAGAATGCACCATCAATATTTCAACGAAATTTAGACGATATATTACGTAGCTATATAAAGGGTGATTTTTTAAGAGCTTGATAACTTTTTTTTTAAAAAAAACGCATAAAATTTGCAAAATCTCATCGGTTCTTCATTTGAAACGTTAGATTGGTCCATGACATTTACTTTTTTAAGATAATTTCATTTAAATGTTGACCGCGGCTGCGTCTTAGGTGGTCCATTCGGAAAGTCCAATTTTGGGCAACTTTTTCGAGCATTTCGGCCGGAATAGCCCGAATTTCTTCGGAAATGTTGTCTTCCAAAGCTGGAATAGTTGCTGGCTTATTTCTGTAGACTTTAGACTTGACGTAGCTCCATCTGACAACAACAACACGATTCACAACATTTGACAACATTTCCGAAGAAATTCGGGCTATTCCGGCCGAAATGCTCGAAAAAGTTGCCCAAAATTGGACTTTCCGAATGGACCACCTAAGACGCAGCCGCGGTCAACACTTAAATGAAATTATCTTCAAAAAGTAAATGTCATGGACCAATCTAACGTTTCAAATAAAAAACCGATGAGATTTTGCAAATTTTATGCGTTTTTTTTAAAAAAAAAGTTATCAAGCTCTTAAAAAATCACCCTTTAGGTAAAATATGTTTCGTTTATATCGATGATATAATTATTTTAGTAAAAACGAAAAAGATCACGTAGAACACCTGACCAAAATATTTAAAACTCTCGTGCAAGCAAACATGAAAGTGCAGAAAATGCAACTTTTTCAAAACTGAGGTAGAATTCTTAGGTTTTATTGTATCCAAAGACGGAATAAAGACAAATCCTCAAAAACTATAAGCTATTAAAAACTTTCCGTAGCCAAAAACATTATAAAATCTCAGATCCTTTTTAGGCCTGTCCGGCTACTATCGCCGCTTCGTCAAAGACTACCCAAAAATAGCGAAGCCCCTGACAGCCCTTTTAAGGGGGGAGGAAGGCAATCTGCCAAAAAATATGTCAATTAGGAAACAAATTTCCTTTAATAAAGATGCAATGGAAGCTTTCAATGAACTCAAGAACGTCTTAATTAGCCAAGATGTCATATTAGCTTACCCCCCAACTCCGGTAAACAGTTTGAACGGAGCCGTGCTATCGCAAGAAGACCGACCAATAGCATTTATATCCAGTGTTTGAAATTGCTTAACTATTTTCAATACATATATAATTGCTTCGCTATGACTACGAAAAATGAATCAGCGATAGAAAAAAGCAAATGCGAAAAAGAAATAAAAGAAAATTTTGCAAAATAAAAATTATTAAAATCCATTCAAATTAGGCATAAAATATCTCCAAAAACATAATTGACATAAATTGGAATTGCACACATAAATAATAAATATATGCTTAAAATTAAGAAGTTGAAGAAAATTTAAATTTTCTCAATCGACTTCGTCGTCTTCAAACAATGCCAAAGCTTCGATTGCTTGATCTAGAAATACAGCATTGAGATTTACTAACAATATAAATTGTCAAGCATTTCTTCGTTTATGCTGTTCCTGTTTCTGCCAACATTAGTTTAATAGTATGTTCAGACTGAAAGCTAAATGCGCATTTAAAGCTTAATTCGCATTTATTTCATTAATGCTTCTCTAAATGCGAATTTATCCATAGAAAATTCTGTCAAGTTCATTCACTTAAATGCTACTTAAAATGAGCATTTAGCAGTTTGCGACCCTGATTAGATATGCGAAAAACTGCTACTCGCTACTTTTTGCTCATTTCTGACTTGAACTCGTTCCATTAGTTGTCAATTTTGTTTACTGTCAGATTTTTTTTGCTAAGGCTGATGTGCCAATCGAAAACTTTTCACTCGGATTGATACTCAGGGTATAGTATACATTTTGACAAGAGGGAAGAGTATTATTGACACAAGCGAAAATTAAAAAAAAGTATGTCTTAGTTGCATTGAAGTTTGGAAAAATTAAAAGGAGGGTTGTGTAAAATATATAACCTACATTATTTTAACTTTTTTTTCTGACAAAATAGTATTGCTTGATGATGTTTCTGGATGCTGTTAATATTCAGAATATATTAATTTTTCATTACAGCAATGTGCGGGCGGTGGTGTAGTGCTCAAAATATAATGTATATAAGGATTGATAAATGTAAATATACAGTATAAATATACACTATTTTGGATTTTAAATATTTTACCTTCAGGTAAATTGCACACAAATGGGGAAATAAAATAAGAGCCACACATTATTAAACAAAGAGCCGCACATGCCCATTGATGGTTAACAGTATTATTCCAGCAGGTCTTTTCTCCAATATAATTTTTTTTTCATTAGTCCTTTTTGTTATTCGGTTTAAGCAATTCTGTCCAAAAATAAATGACCGCCGTCCATACTTTTCCAACGATATATTGATAACGACGATTGTATAAGAAATAATAAAGTTATTTGAAGTTTTGTGAAAATATCTAAAAAAAATGCATGAAAACATCATTATCATTAATCCAATTGCAAATATTTTCAAATTTTTGATGCAGATTGAACGAACTTTTTCAGGCCTATAACTTGAGACAGTTTATTTGCTTACAACTATTACACTTGTTAATATATATACGGAAAACATGATTTTTGAAGGTTTTTGCAAAATGGTTTAGCTTACTGACGGATTTCGGTATAGCCAAAATATTTTGGGAATCATCATAAAATACATCAAGGTTAATTTTAGAATGGGTACAACTGGAACTTTTTTTTTAAAGCACCTTAATATACTATGTATATGGGTTACTAAGTGTTAATACGTGTTCAAATTTTGTATGGCTTACTAAAAATTTGCAACTTCGGGTGTTGCAAGGTCAAGACAATATGAGTTTTTTCGAAGTGCGTAGTTAAGTTTTAGGGTTTTTAGGTTCGGTGGACAAAATTTTAACACTGCTACTGATTTTTTTTTTTTTTACATCAGTATATTTTATAAATGGAATAAAATGATATCAAAAACATGTTGCTGGTCATCGTAAAATTTTACATGTGCAGAAACGTCGATTTTGTTTTTACATTTCAATACATTTCAGTACAAAACACTAATTTGAACTACATATGTACTGAGCAGCATTCATTGGTAATGCATTTTCAACAAATTAACACAATATAGATATTATATTGACCACGACCTTATAGAAAATTTCTAAAATATTAAATTGATTTAAATTCATTACATTTTTTATTTAAATGAAATAAATGGCGTTCTATGACAATTTATGGCGTTCTGGCTTTTTTTTATTTTATTTTGAAAATGTCTTTTAAAAACTCTTAGATGGTTTTCTGACTTATTTATTTTACTAACATAATTATTATTATGTTCAAATCAACCAACAAAAACTATAAAAAATACAGTTTTTAAGAGAAGATAAGATGCACAGTTCCTTAAAAATTGTTCTAATTATTGAAATTAAATTTTATTCTCAATCACCGCATTTGAAGAATCAACAGATTTGATTTGACTCTTGACCTTGTCCAACCTGGGCAAGTTTGCTTTGGGAATTATGTAGATAATGAGAATGAAAAAAATTCTGATATCAGTTTGGTATCACTGTAATATTGTGATACTGAGATATTTATGGTGGTATTTATGGTGATATGTCAAATGTTACAGACCTCAATCTTGTCTATAAAAGTCCAAGCGGAGATTAATAAAGATACTATAAAGAAATTGATAAAAATTGTGAAAAATGTTTATAAATTAATTTTAATATATTATTTTAACTTTTCATTTAAATTTTATGTAGAAAATGGGGGTTGATTTCGAAAAAATATTTATATTAATAGTTATTCAGGGTCACTAGGAAAAATTTGTCAACGTTTTGCTTCCAGGTCCTACTTTTTCTTCAGTTATGCCCGAGTTCGGTCCCCAGTCGCAGCGAAAAGTTTTTTCAATAAAAAAATTTTTCTGATCGGTCACCACCTCTCTGCAGACAATTGCAAACCTCAGAGAGTAAATAATGCCATGTAAAACTTCTTAAGTACATGCACTTTAGCCGTTCAGAGTCGGCATAAAACATGTAGGTCCAGTTCTCGGTCAATTGTGTGCAAACATTTAATAACACACACAACACAATTGATCATAATAAGCTCCCCAATAGGCAATTAAGCCAGCGCTCTTCAAACGAAGGCCTGCATTGACTGCTACTTTTGAAGACCAAACACATCCTTTCCTCGCTGCTCTTATGAGCCCTTCTTGAAGGCCTTCTTTTTCTGCACAAAAGGCAGCACAACAAACTTTTTTCCCTTCAAAGACTAACTTTTCATATACTTCAGGGCAACTTTTTCGTTTAAAGTCAAAATATATATCAATTCAAAAATATTACGTAATAATGGCCCTTCTTACTGCTGTATCAAAGTTTATAGATTGAAATTAATCGGACATAAAAAATTAAAGGAGAGAAGATAAAATCATAGAATTTATAAAAAAGAGATAACGGTTTAAAAGAAAAAATATTTTTTTCAATACTTTTTGTTCACCCCTTCTTTTAGCCATTCTTAAGAAGTGCTTCTATCAGGCCTCTTTTGAGGTATCGGAGCGGAAGGCCTGCGAAATTTTCTCATTTCATATAAACAAGAAAGTATACTTGGATATGAGTGTGGAAGCACTTCGAAATCCATATGAAGGCCTGCTACCCAATAGGCAATTAAGTCAGCGCTTTTCAAACGAAGGGTTGCATTGACTGCTACTTTTGAAGACCAAACACATCCTTTCCTCGCTGCTCTTATGAGCCCTTTTTGAAGGCCTTCTTTTCTGCATAAAAGGCAGCACAACAAACTTTTTTCCCTTCAAAGACTAACTTTTCATATACTTCAGGGCAACTTTTTCGTTTAAAGTCAAAATATATATCAATTCAAAAATATTACGTAATAATGGCCCTTCTTACTGCTGTATGAAAGTTTATAGATTGAAATTAATCTGACATAAAAAATTAAAGGAGAGAAGATAAAATCATAGAATTTATAAAAAAAGTGATAACGGTTTAAAAGAAAAAAATATTTTTTTCAATACTTTTTGTTCACCCCTTCTTTTAGCCATTCTTAAGAAGTGTTTCTATCAGGCCTCTTTTGATCTATCGGAGCGGAAGGCCTGCGAAATTTTCCCATTTCATATAAAAAAGAAAGTATACTTGGATATGAGTGTGGCAGCACTTCGAAATCCATATGAAGGCCTGCTAGTAGCGCTTCGAAGTACTGCCATTACCGACTGGGTCGGTCGAAGTCCTTTCAAGGGCTGAAATGGCCAATTTTGTGTGTGTGTGTGTGATATTGTGTGGTTTACTGATAGTAAATTTTTCTCTCACAACTTATAAGCCCGGTAGACAAAAATATTGCAACAATTCAGAGAAAATTCTTTAAGTTCGTGAAAATTTTAGATTCTTACATCTATTATCAAATATTCATGGATAGCATAGTTTTGTTTATTTTTTAATCTCTTCTAAAATATGTCAATTTTGTAGAGGTTAATTTGAAAATATGTAGTAAGATTCATCGACTTATTTTATAAAAAAAAATCTTCTAATGGGGTGCACAATTTAGTTTCCGCCCCGGGTACCACCAACCCTAGCTACGCCACTGAAAAGACCAAATGGGGTTTTGTTTAATTTTTATACATGTTTACACAACTATTGCTTCAATAATCTTATTTTACGCAAAGCAACAGTATTTATTAAACATATATAATTTTGAATACAAAAAAGTATTAGAAAACGCAGCAGTTAACTTTTCATGCTTCATTTGGCACAGTTAAAATGACAATTCAATTTCAATAGACAGAAATTTTGTTCAACTCAGAATTTTCCTTCCTACCACGAGAGAAAAGTTTCCGATTGGTACAAAGCCTTATAAATGTTCGGCATGTTCGAATACTTGTCCATTAAAATTCGCATTTTACGTTTCTCCCTAATTCAAACACTTGACATTTGGTTGAATTTTCGAACTTCTAAATGCGCATTTAGAAATCAGTCTGAACGTACTATAAGGGATGAAAAGGTACATTCAATAGTCACCTAATATAATACTAGTGAAAAATTGAAATATTGAAAAATAAAAAATTGAAATCTTAATAAAAGCCATTTTTTTTATAAAACTCAACATCGCAATTTAAAAACGCAACAGGAGAAAAGAAAAGAGATAGAAGATACTTTCTTAAGAAAAGAATACAATCACTGTATTAAGGAAGGCAACCAGTAGCTATGGGATATTAGCAGCGCATTGGTGGAATTTTATAAAACTAATGATACGATCTGAAAGGCATGGAAAAGGTCAGTTAACTCCGTTAATTGGTAAACAGAGAGTGACTGGTTTCTGAGACCGAGTGTACTTATAAATTCGAATATGAAACTTAATTCTCCGTTATCAAAAGATCAGGAAGAAGATTGTTATTTAAACTGCTTAAATATCTCTGTTTTATTGTCAAAGAGCATGCATGTAAAAATCATGAACTATTAGTTTAGTTTAGTTTATTTGAAGTCTTTGAATACAAATATCCTTACGGACTATGATCGATTAAAGATATACTAAGTTTAATACATATAAATATTATGATAATCATAAAATTACGTTAAGTAAATGCTATTCACAAAATTCTTAAAAATGTGTTGGAGCAAAGAGATCAAATTCATTTGAAATATGCAATTCATTAAATAGTAACAAAGCTCTAGTTATAGGCTCATTTAAGGCATAGTTTGTTCTACAATATGAAAGGACTTTGGGAGCTCTGATGAAAGGACTTTGGGAGCGTTCGAGAGAAAAATCCTTCGCAAGATCTATGGTCCAATCTGCGTCAATGGCGAGTACCGAATACGATGGAACCACGAGCTGTATGAGCTATATGCCGACATCGATATAGTCAAGCGTATTAAAATAGAGCGGCTTCGCTGGCAAGGTCATGTCGAGAGAATGAACGACGAAGCTCCAGCGAAAAAAAATATTGGATTCGGTACCCAGCGGTGGCCAACGCAGACGAGGAAGACCGCATCTCCGTTGGAAAGACCAGGCATTGGATAACCTGACAACGCTTGGAATTTCCAACTGGCGCCAGCAAGCACACGACAAAAGAGGCTGGCGAAAATTCTTAGACGAGGCCAAAACCGACCAACGGTTGTAAGAGCCATCTAAGTAAGTAAGTTGTTCTGCAATATTAAACAAAAAATAATTTCGAATTTTTTAATGGAATATTGAAAGGTATAAGTTTCAAAAGAAATTGACAGTCTATTAATCCAGAGAAAATGTCAAATATAAACATCAATGATGCCATCTTACGTCTGAAATCAAGTGATTTCAGTCCTAAGAGCATTAAACGAGAATTATAAGGTGGTAGCGGGTCTTGAAATTTAATTGCCCGCAAGGCAAACCTTGTAAAATTTTTTTGAATTGTTTCCAGTCTAAACGAATTTGACATGTAAAAAGGGTTCCAAATAATGGAAGCATACTCCAATCTCGATCTCACAAACGCATTAAATAACATTATTAGTGTATGTGGATCGGAAAAGTCTTTGCTATTCCTTCGAATAAACGCTAATAAAGAATAGGCCTTAGGAATAAGGAAGTTAATATGGTCAAGAAACGAGAATTTTGAATCAGAACTACACCCAAATCTCGATATGTAGATATAGTTTGTATTTTTTCCTCAGAAAGATAGTAAGAGTTACAAAAGGTATTAAGAGAAGGTTAGAGAGAGTAAGATGAAAAAATTTTGAAAAATTTAAAGGAAGGCCATTCAAAATACTCCAAGCCAAAAGCCTATTAACGTCGTCTTGCAAATCAGCAATATCCGAAGAACATGATATTTTTATAAACACTTTAAGGTCATCCGCATAAAGTAGATAGCGCCAGTTGCAAATATATTTAGAGACATCATTTATAAATAAAATAAAGAGAAGCGGACCAAGGATACTTCCTTGAGGTACACCTGAGAAAGCAACAAATTCATACGATTTAATATTGTTAATACAAACAAAACATGTCCTATCAGACAAATAAGACTGGATCCAACTCAAAAACTTAGAATTAAAACCCATTTGTGCTAGTTTCCAGAGAATTTCCAGTATTAGTATCACGTTTCGAAAAATCTTCGGTTGTTTGTTTACACGCGATGCCATAATTATTAACTTTTACCATCACAGAGCTTACCAGAACTGAATGACTGAAGTAGCAAAGGACAGCTATGATCTTAGCTTATCAAGCTAAGCAAACATTTTTACTTTCGACCGCAAGAACTAGAGCGACAAAAACTACAGCCAAAGCAATGAAATGAAAACAACTGCTAACTGCTGCAGTTGTAGCAATTCGTTTTGAAGCATTTCACTCGGCTAACTTCGTTAGTAAAAACCGAATGCGCAGCTTGCTGAAGCCAAATGTTCTTTTATTACTTTTTCACACTTGCGCTTTGCTTTTGCGTTGTTGCTAACAACTTTTTGAGTAAGTATATGAAAACGAAATTCTTTGTTTTGCTGAAAAATATGTAAGCAAAGCAAAGATTTTTGGGCTTTTACTATTTTGAAGCAAGCAATTCAAACACTGTTTATAACTCGTTCTCTTAGTAGAACAGAAGCAAATCATGCCACTAATGAGCGAGAAATGTTAGCAATTATACGGGCACTAGAGAAACTAAGGAATAACTTATATGGTTCAGCCAAAGTTAGAATCCTAACCTATCATCAGCCACTCACTCATGCCCTCAGCAACGAAAATAGCAAAAGTAAACTTCGAAGATGGAAAGCCATTCTAGAAGAATACAATTATGAACTGCAATACATGCCAGGAAAAACAAATATCGTTGCCGACGCACTCTCAAGAGCCCCTCGGTTAAATTCAATGTCATCCAACCAACACAGTGATGAAAGCTCATCTCAAGACCTCATACCATTCGCCAATACACCTATAAATGTCTTTAAGAATCAAATATTTCTATTCATTGATGATGCCCCACTTTACAATTTTGAGATTATATTCCCTACATACCATCGCCATACTATATATCGCAAGGATAACTCCATTGAAGATCTTGTTACTTTACTAAAGAAATACCTCAATCCATCTGTAATATACTTTTTTAATACTAACGAACAAATTCTAGGTTGTTTCAAACACAAGAAATATATCCCATTCATTTTAGGAGTTACAAAGTAAAGTTATCACAAGAAAAAGTTACTGACCTTACAGATGAAACAATAGAATAGTAAAACAATGTAGCATTTTCAAAGAGCAGAAGTATGATCGACATGCAAACAAACCAACATTAAAACCAACACCTATCCCTGAACACCCTGGTCAAATAGTTCATTTAGATCTCTTTTACACTAATCACAAAGTAATATTAACAGCCATTGATACATTTTCTAAATATGCCCTGGCAAAAGTAGTGAGCTCACGAGCAGTAGAAGATATTAAAGAGCCCCTTCGAGAATTGATCACTTCCATTGGTTTTTCGAAAAAAATCATTGTTGACAACGAAAAATCTCTAGCAGCTACTTCAATTAGATTCATGTTGGAAGATCAATATGGAATAGAAATACATTAAGCCCCTTCATATGTAAGTACTACAAACGGACGAATAGAGAGATTCCACTCTACACTCAACGAAATAATGCGATGCATTAGAGCAGAGAAAACCCACAACTCATTTTTAGATTTATTACATCAAGCACTCTATATATATAATAACTCAATCCACTCTACCACCAATATTAAACCAGTAGAATCATTTTTCGGCCAAAGAGTAACATCTGACCCTCTACAGCTAGAACATTTTAGAAAAGAAAATATACAGAGCTAACAAAAAAACAGGAAGCAGACTTAAAATATCATAATAAGAATAGAGAACCTGACAAAGAAAATACAGTAGGAGAAACAGTTTTTGTAGCAATAAATAAGCACCCCAGAAACAAATACTCATCGAGATACAGGAAAGTGATAGTGAGAGCGAATAAACCAGATATAATTATCACAACTACAAAGAAAATAGTAACTAAGAGCCTTATTCGAAATTAAATTTTTTTTTACAGATGTCTCTGCGCTCTCAGTGCAGCTGAATTAAAAAATAATGAACTACTCAGACTCACCTGCCGTAGTGTTAAATA
Source organism: Tetanocera ferruginea (assembly GCA_958299015.1). Lineage (NCBI taxonomy): Eukaryota > Metazoa > Arthropoda > Insecta > Diptera > Sciomyzidae > Tetanocera > Tetanocera ferruginea. The sequence continues at coordinate 82,869,344 of OY282641.1, read as the reverse complement.
CAAGAAGCACCAAGTTACAAACCGGATCGTTCAAACTTATACACACCGTAAATATTACAGAATATGAATATACATCAGGGAGTTTAACCAGACTATCGTATATCGCGTCAACCCTAAAAATCCTCTCCTTCCCTTCCTACATTACGAGATATCACAATCCCAATTAGCCCTGAATAAACCTAAGCTAAAAAAGAAAAACAAAAGATTAATAGACTTTTTAGGAACAATTTGGAAATGGATATCTGGTAGTCCAGATCACCAGGACCTTATGATTTTAAATGGAAACCTAAATGAATTATCAGAAAATAATAATAAGCAAATCGTTTTAAATAGAAACATTATAGATGCAATAAATAAATTAACGAAAGGAATGAATATTATTATGCAATCAATTAAAGATAGTGAATTAATGCAAAATTTTGTAGCTGTAAACATTAAAGAAAAATTAAAAATTCTTAAAGAAGACCTAATAAATGTAGAACATTAGACCGTATCACCTTGTATGGCAGAAAAATATACCTATTTTAACCCCGCCTCAATCGTTAGATATTTTAAAGACATTTTCGAAAAAAATATTTTTTTTTTTAAAGTGGTCCCTATGGTGCTATTTTGCTTTTTTCGTTATATCTTCGGTGTTTCTTATTCGATCCGGAAGATTTTATATCTGTGTGTTTGTTGGTGTTATCCAAATATTTTCTTATGTTGTTTTTACCTCAAATGTTTTTTTTTCTACTGATTACACAGTCGATCTTCGTTCCTACCATATTATCCTGCTCCAAAAAGTCCAACAAATTAAAGCTTTGAAAAAATGCTGGGAAGAAGTGAAATCGAAAAAATGGATTTTAGAAGCACTTCCGACCTACTTTGCAAAGAATAACACTTTGGATCATAATAAATTTTTTTTTAATTTTCGAAATCGGAAATTCGGATTTAAGATTTAAGAATTCGGATTTAAGGTGGCTGTAGCGGTCATTTCATATCAAAGAGTAAATTGGTCTTTTTCAGTGATCAATAAAATCGAGTTTTGGTTCGCAAGAAAATGCAAAAATACTTAATTTAAACAAAATACATTTCGGTTAGCGAGACTTTGACAGAACAAAACAACCAACAAAACGCAATGTGGTGGAATACGCGTTGTTTCTTCAGCATAATTAAAAAGTCAAACGCAGTGCATTCACAGAAAATATATACGACGAAGTTTCAAGATTGTGGCATGGCGCAAAAATACCAATAGTGTCGAGAACCCACAATCGAAGCCAAATTCGGCAATTTCGTGGTCCCAACCACCAACCCCACATCAACTATAGCAGCACAACTTACACTGAAATGATCGACTGGTCAAGAGTTCAGATCACTGAGCCGCCATGTCGCCAGTTTTACAAGCAAGACCAACTGTCTGATCTACAGTATTCAGACGAAATCATTGAAATTTCAGATGAGCACCACAGAAAACATTAGTTTAATAATTGAATGATGTAATGTTGACGTCATAATTTAATCCGTTTGTATCACGTTTTAATTTCGACAGATAATCTTTGCCACCCGCAAAACACGGAGCGTTTCGTTCAAAAAGTACATAAGTCGGCCACAGCAGTCACTGACGAAAATCGATTGGGGCACATTTTTGCGAAACTTGACAGTTGCGAGCGTTACAGCCACCTTGAATCCCGAAAAGATTTCGAAAATTCAAAAAAAAATTTATTATGATCCAAAGTGTTATTCATTGCAAAATAGGTCGGAAGTGCTTCTAAAATCCATTTTTTCGATTTCACTTCTTCCCATGGTTATAATGATTTTTTCAAAGCTTTAATTTATTGGACTTTTTGGAGCAGGATAATATGGTTTGGTATGGTTTGGTATGGATTAATTTCTAATAATCAGTAGAAAAAAAAAACATTTGAGGTAAAAAAAACATAAGAAAATATTTGGATAACACCAACAAACACACAGATATAAAATCTTCCGGATCGAACAAGAAACACCGAAGATATAACGAAAAAACCAAAATAGCACCATAGGGACCACTTAAAAAAAAAATATTTTTTTCGAAAATGTCTGTCAAATATCTAACGATTGAGGCGGGGTCAAAAATAGGTTAGTTTTAGTGATACGCTCTATAGAACATGCAATAAATTGGTTCAAAGTTGGAATTTTTAATTCATTTATATTATCTGAAAAAGAGATTAGCATGTTAACAGAAGCATTTGAAAAGAATAATCTTACATATAAAATCAAATGTTTGTCCTCCTGTTTGTCTGTCTGTCTGTCTGTCTGTTCCGTATAGGCTCGCGCACCGCTTATCCGATTGAGCTGAAATTTGGACACCGAGTACCTTTCATAGGGAGAAAGAACATAGGGGTGTACAAAAGTGGGCGGAAGTATGTGGGCGTGGAACTCTACAATAACTCCTTAACACCTAGACCGATTTCAATGAAATTTGGTATGAAAGTTCGACTGCGCCCAAGATAACATCTAATATATAAAATCAAATGTTTCTCCCTCTGTTTGTCTGTCTGTCTGTTCCGTATAGGCTCGTGCACCGTTTATCAGATTGAGCTGAAATTTGGACACCAAGTACGTTTAATAGAGAGAAAGCACATAGGGGGTGTAAAAAGTGGGCGCAAGTCTGTGGGCGTGGCACTCCATAATAATTTCTAAACGCCTGGACCGATTTCATTGAAATTTGGTATGAAGGTCCAACTGCGCCCAAGATTAAACAAAGGCTATACAAAATTCCAAAAACTTCCGCAAAAGGGCACTTTAAGTAGCGCATTTTTAAGGCTCAATAACTTATTAACGCCTGGACCGATTTCAATGAAATTTGGTATAATGGTTCAACTGCAACCAATATAAAGCATAGGTAAAAAAGTGGGCAGAAGTATGTGGGCGTGGCACTCTATAATAACTTCTAAACACCTGGACCGATTTCATTGAAATTTGGTATGAAGGTTCGACTGCGCCAAAGATAAAACATAGGCTATACAAAATTCCAAAGACTTCCGCAAGAGCGCGCTTTAAGTAGTGCATTTTTAAGACTCAATAACTCCTTAACGTCTGGACCGATTTCAATGAAATTTGGTATTAAGGTGCAACGGCAACCAATACAAAGCAAAGGTTAACAAAGTGGGCGGAAGTATGTGGGCGTGGCACTCTATAATAACTCCTAAACACCTGGACTTATTTAAATTAAATTTGATATGAAGGTTCGACTGCGCCCAAGATAACATCTAATATATAAAATCAAATGTTTGTCCCTCTGTCTGTCTGTCTGTCTGTTCCATATAGGCTCGCGCACCGTTTATCAGATTGAGCTGAAATTTGGACACCAAGTACGTTTAATAGAGAGAAAGCACATAGCGGTGTAAAAAGTGGGCGCAAGTCTGTGGGCGTGGCACTCCATAATAATTTCTAAACGCCTGGACCGATTTCAATGAAATTTGGTATGAAGGTTCAACTACAACCAATATAAAGCATAGGTTAACAAGTGGGTGGAAGTATTTGGGCGTGGCTCTTTATAATAACTCCTAAACACCTTGACCGATGTCAATAAAATTTGGTATAAAGGTTCGACTGTGCCCAAGATAAAACATAGGCTAAAAAAAAATTACAATGACTTCCGCAAGAGGGCGCTTAAAGACATAATAACTCCTTAACACCTGTACCGATTTTAATAAAATTTGGTATGAACGTTCAACTCCACCAAAGATAAAACAAAAAAATATAAAAAATTTCAAAAACTTCCGCAAGAGGACACTTTAAGTTGTGCATTTTTAAGACTCAATAACTCCTAAACGCCTAGACCGATTTGAATGAAATTTGGTATGAAGGTTCAACTGTAACCAATATAAAGCATAGGTAAAAAATTGGAAGAAAGTATGTGGGCGTGGCACTCTATAATAACTCCTAAACGCCTGGACCGATTTCAACGAAATTTGGTATGAAGGTTCAACTGCAACCAATATTAAGCATAGGTAAAAATGTGGGTGGAAGTATGTGGGCGTGGCACTCTATAATAACTCCTAACGCCTTAACCGATTTCAATGAAATATGAACGTTCAACTGCACCCAAGATGAAACATAAAATATAAAAAATTCCAAATACTCCGTAAGGGGGCGCTTTCAGTTGTGCATTGTTAAGACTCAATTACTCCTAAATGACGTGACCGATTTTACTAAAATTTGGTACATGAAATAACCTGATCCTGCAAAAGAATCGAAACTATTTAAATTTCAGAAAACTTCCATGAGAGGGCGCTTTATTCAACCAACTATGTCTGGCTTATTCACGTCAAAACGGATAAAGCGATTTTGAAAAAATTTGGTTAGCATTCGTATCTGTTACTAAAAAGATCCTATTTATGCTTTTAAAAATTCTTTCAGCAAAAATCAAGGAATGAGCAGAAGGCAAACAAAGTCAAGAACCAAAGACAAACAAGTAAAAAAAAGTATAAAGAATATGAGCAGAAGCTATGTAAAGAACAAAAATCAACCGAACAGTATCGATCATAACCGAAGTTGAATGAAGACAATCCAAAAATCAAATCGATGCCAAAAGCATTTTTTAAAATTGGAAGTTTTTTGAGATAAAAATGCATATTAAATTCATGCTAAGAAAAACTTTAAACGCATTTTTCTCGAAATGGCTTTTTTCAAACTGGGTGACCATTTTCTTCAGAAAGCAGACGTCAGATCAAGACGTTGTAGATGTAATGTTTTTGCTATCGTGTCCGGCAGGTACAGTTCTATGGAAATTTGGACTTTCGACGGAAGTAGGGGCAAAACCCCAAAAAACGATAATATAAAAAATTTTAAAATTTAATAGATAATTTAAAAAAAAATAATATGGGAGCAGTTTTGAATATCTTCCTTTTTCTGTGTTCGAGACACAACCCCGAGTAACACCGGGTAACATCCGCTAGTTAATAATATTAACGTAGAAGAAGCTTTAGAATTCTCAGAAGTAAAAGTAGCATGTAATGATGAAGTTTTGATTTTTATTGTAAGTTTACCTATAATAGATAAAGAGACCTGCGAGTCTAAACTTATAAAACCATTAAAAAAATATAATATCATTTATAAATTAAAATACAATCAAGTATTATTATGTAATGGAAAACTGTCAGCTTTAATTAAAGAATGCAAAATAATTAATGATATAAGAATATGTGACAGTAATAATTCACTAGATATAGCTAATGATAATTGCTTGCCAATGTTTCTTAAAGGAACAAGATCACACTGCCCCAGCACAAATGAATATAATGGTGTCATAGAAATCAATAGAGAACAACTTAACCTCACATAGATGTTTTTCTTCGTAGAAAGCAGACGTGTTTTTTCTGTTGCTCTTCTTTTTGTTAATATATGTACGTGCTTTAAGTGTCGTTTTTAAATCTTTAATTTGTGTACATTCGCGTCTTTAATACTGTGTGTACAAACGTAATTAATTAATGTTATTAAATTATTGCTTATTATAGCATCCTAAAAAAAAAAAAAAACAGAAAAAAAAAATAAATAAACTAATAGTTAAAAATAGCCAGTGTCTCAGCAACACCCGCAAGTATTGTTGATTGCTGCAATTATATGACATCTCAAAACTGGTTTTTATAGCAGTGCCGAGTGAGAGCTTCGGTTTAAGTTAAGTGTTCTCTTGTTTGTGAGTCTGCTTTAAGGTTGTTTTGTGTTTGTTTTCGCTTGTTTCTCAAAACTGGTTTTTCTTACAGTGTCAAGTGAGAGTACACGTTAATTGTTATCTTGTTTGTGTGTCTGTTGTGTGTCCACTACGAGTTTGTTTTGTGTTTGGCTTGTTAGAAGGAGAGCTAGAGAACCATCTGACTAACCCGTTTCCCACAAAGCTAGAAAATTTTCAAGTGATGATTTATTATCAGTCTAATAAGAAAATACCGTTCTGGCAGGGATCTCGTGGTTGCATCATTGTCCTTTACATTTTTGAAAATGTAAAAAAAAACATTTTTTGGAACCTGCTCCCACAAGGATAACATTTTAATATGTTGCAATTTACAAATATTAAAGCGTACAAAAATATCGCCAGCCTATTTGGATGGTTGCAAGTATCTGCCAGAAGACAGCAAAGTTGTCATCAGGACGGTAATTCATGACATCCTTATTACAAGGGTGAAATTTTGAGGGTATATTCTTTCCATAGTTTTAAAAGTATATCTAAACAGCCAGCCTATTTTGACGGTTGCAAGTATCTGCCAGACGAGCATTTAATAGCTATGACGTTTGATGGGAGTGCGAGCAAAACAGGCTTGTACGAGTTCTAATGTCAAAAATAGAGGATGCATCTATTTTGAAGGTGCTATGTTCAGATTGCAGCCAAATGATCTATAAACAGTAGTAAACTTTTTGCTACTTTTAATACTTTTAGTGATGCTATTAACCATATTTCATTAATAAAAAAAAAAATTTTTCTGATCGGTCACCACCTCTCTGCAGACAATGGCAAACCTCAGAGAGTAAATAATGCCATGTAAAGCTTCTTGAGAACATGAACTTTAGCCGTTCGGAGTCGGCACAAAACATGTAGGTCCAGTTCTCGGTCAATTTTGTGCAAACATTTAATAACACACACAACATAATTGATCATAAGAAGCTCGGTCAAAGTCCTTTCGAGGGCTGAAATGGCCAATTTGTTTTTTTTTTTTTTTTTTTTTTTTAGTGTACACCTGGACTCCAAGACAAAGAGCCTGAAACCAGATCATGTCTAGATTTTCCGGGATGTATGGCAGCCCTATTCAAGGGCTATGTTATGCTGGTGCTCATGGGCACATCATGGCCTCGCATGGTATCGCATCATAGTTGTTTCAATGTTAATTAAAAGTCTGAGGGCTGGAGCGAGAGAGTACATTTTCCCTCTACGGTAGAGGGGGGAAATGACCAAACACATATGTATTTATATCAAATCACGGAATCAAAATTGTTGCGTTATTATATTATTACTAGTGTCCGACCGAATATTCGGTTTCGGTTTCGGTTTCGGCCAGTTTCGGCCCTTTTAATCAGTTTCGGCTATTCGGCATCAATATGGCCGAAACCGAAACCGAAACCGAATATTTGACCGGACACTTCTAATTCGGTTCTTACATATATTTCAATGGTAGATGTGAGTTCGCTTTCATCAAAATTTTTAATGGTGTTAAGTAGAACAAAAACGTAAATTTAATCATTTGATTGACCGTGTGGGTTGGGTCCAGCACAAAACGATAAATGTAGATTTTTTTTTAGATTATAATATTAAGTTATTTAACTTTAAATACTAAAAAGTTCACTAAAGTGATATTAAAATGATCTCTTTATTTATTATTTTAAAGTTGAATATTAATATTCAAACGGTCTTATTCATAAAAATATCTTGAAATAGATTTAAAGTGCTCAATAGTCAAAAAGCTTTTTAGAGCTAAAATGCTTTTTAAAATTTTGTTATTCATAAAAATATTGTCTCAGCTTATTTGTTAAAATAGGAACACTCTCAATTTGAAATGGGAACAGTGTCAAGAATGGTTTGTGAATTTGATAAATTCAATAATTTTTTGTTTATTTGTCATAATTTTATCAATATTTTGACATGCAAACAGTCAAAAAAATGTTTAATCTATGTTCTTCTCTGAAAAAAATTGTCACTTATAATTTTTATTTTCAATATTTTGAAATGTTTTGCCATGTTTCCATATTTTTTGAAACAGTTTGAAGTATTTTTGACAATATTTGTGCCACATTAGAGTAAAAATTTTAAAAAGGCTTTATCAAGGGTTTATTGAAGGTTACTCATTTAAGAAGCCTTTATAAGAGATTTTTGTCGTTATTGTACGTTTATGAATACTGTTTTTGGGGTTTTTTTTTGTAAAGGCTTAATAAGAGGCTCGTAAATTTTTATGAATAAAGGCAAAAGAATATTTATCGTATATATACGTTATTATAATATGTTTCAATTGTTATATTTTTGAAGGCTTTAAACAAAAAAATTAAACAAATAATTTGTTTTATTAAAACAATTTTCAAGTAGACATTCAGTTTCGGTTTCGGTTTCGGCCGAATATTACAAAAATGGCCGAAATTCGGTTTCGGTTTCGGCCAAAATTTTGGTTTCGGTCGGACACTAATTATTACCAACATTTGCGTTTTGACATGAAAATAATACGCTTTTGGTACGAGATGTAGAATAGTAGCAATGAAATATGGTTAATAGTAACACTAAAAGTATTAAAATTAGCAAAAAGTTTACTACGGTTTAAGGATCATTTGGCTGCAATCTGAACATAGATGAAAATAGATGCATCCTCTATTTTTGACATTAGAACTCGTATAAGCCTGTTTTGCTCGCACTCCCATCAAACGTCATAGCTATTAAGTGCTCGTCTGGCAGATACTTGCAACTGTTTAGATATACTTTTAAAACTATGGAAAGAATATACCCTCAAAATTTCACCCATGTCATGAATTACCATCCCGATGACAACTTTTCTGTCTTCTGGCAGATACTTGCAACCATCCAAATAGGCTGGCAATTTTTTTTTTACGCTTTAATATATGTAAATTGCAACATATAAAAATGTTATCCTTGTGGGAGTAGGTTCCAAAAAATGTTTTTTTTTTTTCAATTTCCAAAAATGTAAAGGACAATGATGCAACCACGAGATCCCTGCCAGAACGGTATTTTCTTAATAGACTGATAATTAATCATCACTTGTAAATTTTCTAGCTTTGTGGGAAACGGGTTAGTCAGATGGTTCACTAGCTCTTAGACTATGTGCTTGTTCGTGAGTCGTTGTTTTTTTTTTTTTAACTTGTTGTTTGTTTGTGTTGTTGATTATTCTTTGTTTTTGTTAATATATAATATATTGTTTGTTTTTACATATAGATATTTTTTTTTGTCTTTTTTTTCCATTTTCTAAATGACTGAAGCTTACGCGTAAACGAAAAGAAACATCACTGAGCTCACTTTTAAGTGCCGTGCGTTCACCAGCTAATAAAATTCGGAAGCTGGAGGATACTGAGGCAAAGAATATTATTGCTCAGATGAAGTTGATGCAAGAGCGCCTTTAATCCAGGGGTGCGCAAACTAATACATACAAAGTTTTGTGTTTGTATTGCAAAGCTTTTGTTTTTCAAGTTAACACTGAACAAAAAGCACGAGTTAGTTCATTGTTACAATCACAACATATGTTCAGTCGCTGTTTGAACTTCATGCTTAAAGGTTGCGGTCGCTTGCTACTGCGTTGTCATATTCAATTCTACAAGCTTCGTTTAATAATTAAATAAAATGCTACGAATTAATTAAATCCCTATTATTTAAAAACAAAAAATTATTACAGACAAACAAATACAATAAACAAACGCATATTCATGCAATAATAAGGCAACGCAGGAGCAAGCGACCGCAACCTTGCAGCATAAAGTTCGCACAGCGACTGATCGTGTGCTGTGATAGCAAATGTGAATAGTGAATAAATATTCAGTGTAACAGTGCGAGTCTCGACTGCACAGCTTTTTTGACTGAAAGCTGTCGTATGCATGTGAAAGCTATCCGCCCATGGGCAGCTTTTTGCGCATGCCTGCTTTAATCTCACACTGAGCATCAAATTTATCGTCTCTCGGGTAAACTCTCCGCTCTTGAGACTAAACTTAATATTAAAATAGAGAGTGAAATTAAAATCATTAACTCGTATGTTAAAGATATCGAGGAAAAAATTAAATTAATTGACTCTAGTTTGAGTGAGCTCAATAAATTGAAAGCGGAAGTTGCAAAACTAAAGGCTGAAGCTGAAGTTAAGGCTGAAGTTAAAAATTTTAAAAAGGCTTTATCAAGGGTTTATTGAAGGTTACTCATTTAAGAAGCCTTTATAAGAGATTTTTGTCGTTATTGTACGTTTATGAATACTGTTTTTGGGGTTTTTTTTTGTAAAGGCTTTATAAGAGGCTCGTAAATTTTTATGAATAAAGGCAAAAGAATATTTATCGTATATATACGTTATTATAATATGTTTCAATTGTTATATTTTTGAAGGCTTTAAACAAAAAAATTAAACAAATAATTTGTTTTATTAAAACAATTTTCAAGTAGACATTCAGTTTCGGTTTCGGTTTCGGCCGAATATTACAAAAATGGCCGAAATTCGGTTTCGGTTTCGGCCAAAATTTTGGTTTCGGTCGGACACTAATTATTACCAACATTTGCGTTTTGACATGAAAATAATACGCTTTTGGTACGAGATGTAGAATAGTAGCAATGAAATATGGTTAATAGTAACACTAAAAGTATTAAAATTAGCAAAAAGTTTACTACGGTTTAAGGATCATTTGGCTGCAATCTGAACATAGATGAAAATAGATGCATCCTCTATTTTTGACATTAGAACTCGTATAAGCCTGTTTTGCTCACACTCCCATCAAACGTCATAGCTATTAAGTGCTCGTCTGGCAGATACTTGCAACTGTTTAGATATACTTTTAAAACTATGGAAAGAATATACCCTCAAAATTTCACCCATGTCATGAATTACCATCCCGATGACAACTTTTCTGTCTTCTGGCAGATACTTGCAACCATCCAAATAGGCTGGCAATTTTTTTTTTACGCTTTAATATATGTAAATTGCAACATATAAAAATGTTATCCTTGTGGGAGTAGGTTCCAAAAAATGTTTTTTTTTTTTCAATTTCCAAAAATGTAAAGGACAATGATGCAACCACGAGATCCCTGCCAGAACGGTATTTTCTTAATAGACTGATAATTAATCATCACTTGTAAATTTTCTAGCTTTGTGGGAAACGGGTTAGTCAGATGGTTCACTAGCTCTTAGACTATGTGCTTGTTCGTGAGTCGTTGTTTTTTTTTTTTTAACTTGTTGTTTGTTTGTGTTGTTGATTATTCTTTGTTTTTGTTAATATATAATATATTGTTTGTTTTTACATATAGATATTTTTTTTTGTCTTTTTTTTCCATTTTCTAAATGACTGAAGCTTACGCGTAAACGAAAAGAAACATCACTGAGCTCACTTTTAAGTGCCGTGCGTTCACCAGCTAATAAAATTCGGAAGCTGGAGGATACTGAGGCAAAGAATATTATTGCTCAGATGAAGTTGATGCAAGAGCGCCTTTAATCCAGGGGTGCGCAAACTAATACATACAAAGTTTTGTGTTTGTATTGCAAAGCTTTTGTTTTTCAAGTTAACACTGAACAAAAAGCACGAGTTAGTTCATTGTTACAATCACAACATATGTTCAGTCGCTGTTTGAACTTCATGCTTAAAGATTGCGGTCGCTTGCTACTGCGTTGTCATATTCAATTCTACAAGCTTCGTTTAATAATTAAATAAAATGCTACGAATTAATTAAATCCCTATTATTTAAAAACAAAAAATTATTACAGACAAACAAATACAATAAACAAACGCATATTCATGCAATAATAAGGCAACGCAGGAGCAAGCGACCGCAACCTTGCAGCATAAAGTTCGCACAGCGACTGATCGTGTGCTGTGATAGCAAATGTGAATAGTGAATAAATATTCAGTGTAACAGTGCGAGTCTCGACTGCACAGCTTTTTTGACTGAAAGCTGTCGTATGCATGTGAAAGCTATCCGCCCATGGGCAGCTTTTTGCGCATGCCTGCTTTAATCTCACACTGAGCATCAAATTGATCGTCTCTCGGGTAAACTCTCCGCTCTTGAGACTAAACTTAATATTAAAATAGAGAGTGAAATTAAAATCATTAACTCGTATGTTAAAGATATCGAGGAAAAAATTAAATTAATTGACTCTAGTTTGAGTGAGCTCAATAAATTGAAAGCGGAAGTTGCAAAACTAAAGGCTGAAGCTGAAGTTAAGGCTGAAGTTAAAAATTTTAAAAAGGCTTTATCAAGGGTTTATTGAAGGTTACTCATTTAAGAAGCCTTTATAAGAGATTTTTGTCGTTATTGTACGTTTATGAATACTGTTTTTGGGGTTTTTTTTTGTAAAGGCTTTATAAGAGGCTCGTAAATTTTTATGAATAAAGGCAAAAGAATATTTATCGTATATATACGTTATTATAATATGTTTCAATTGTTATATTTTTGAAGGCTTTAAACAAAAAAATTAAACAAATAATTTGTTTTATTAAAACAATTTTCAAGTAGACATTCAGTTTCGGTTTCGGTTTCGGCCGAATATTACAAAAATGGCCGAAATTCGGTTTCGGTTTCGGCCAAAATTTTGGTTTCGGTCGGACACTAATTATTACCAACATTTGCGTTTTGACATGAAAATAATACGCTTTTGGTACGAGATGTAGAATAGTAGCAATGAAATATGGTTAATAGTAACACTAAAAGTATTAAAATTAGCAAAAAGTTTACTACGGTTTAAGGATCATTTGGCTGCAATCTGAACATAGATGAAAATAGATGCATCCTCTATTTTTGACATTAGAACTCGTATAAGCCTGTTTTGCTCACACTCCCATCAAACGTCATAGCTATTAAGTGCTCGTCTGGCAGATACTTGCAACTGTTTAGATATACTTTTAAAACTATGGAAAGAATATACCCTCAAAATTTCACCCATGTCATGAATTACCATCCCGATGACAACTTTTCTGTCTTCTGGCAGATACTTGCAACCATCCAAATAGGCTGGCAATTTTTTTTTTACGCTTTAATATATGTAAATTGCAACATATAAAAATGTTATCCTTGTGGGAGTAGGTTCCAAAAAATGTTTTTTTTTTTTCAATTTCCAAAAATGTAAAGGACAATGATGCAACCACGAGATCCCTGCCAGAACGGTATTTTCTTAATAGACTGATAATTAATCATCACTTGTAAATTTTCTAGCTTTGTGGGAAACGGGTTAGTCAGATGGTTCACTAGCTCTTAGACTATGTGCTTGTTCGTGAGTCGTTGTTTTTTTTTTTTAACTTGTTGTTTGTTTGTGTTGTTGATTATTCTTTGTTTTTGTTAATATATAATATATTGTTTGTTTTTACATATAGATATTTTTTTTTGTCTTTTTTTTCCATTTTCTAAATGACTGAAGCTTACGCGTAAACGAAAAGAAACATCACTGAGCTCACTTTTAAGTGCCGTGCGTTCACCAGCTAATAAAATTCGGAAGCTGGAGGATACTGAGGCAAAGAATATTATTGCTCAGATGAAGTTGATGCAAGAGCGCCTTTAATCCAGGGGTGCGCAAACTAATACATACAAAGTTTTGTGTTTGTATTGCAAAGCTTTTGTTTTTCAAGTTAACACTGAACAAAAAGCACGAGTTAGTTCATTGTTACAATCACAACATATGTTCAGTCGCTGTTTGAACTTCATGCTTAAAGGTTGCGGTCGCTTGCTACTGCGTTGTCATATTCAATTCTACAAGCTTCGTTTAATAATTAAATAAAATGCTACGAATTAATTAAATCCCTATTATTTAAAAACAAAAAATTATTACAGACAAACAAATACAATAAACAAACGCATATTCATGCAATAATAAGGCAACGCAGGAGCAAGCGACCGCAACCTTGCAGCATAAAGTTCGCACAGCGACTGATCGTGTGCTGTGATAGCAAATGTGAATAGTGAATAAATATTCAGTGTAACAGTGCGAGTCTCGACTGCACAGCTTTTTGACTGAAAGCTGTCGTATGCATGTGAAAGCTATCCGCCCATGGGCAGCTTTTTGCGCATGCCTGCTTTAATCTCACACTGAGCATCAAATTGATCGTCTCTCGGGTAAACTCTCCGCTCTTGAGACTAAACTTAATATTAAAATAGAGAGTGAAATTAAAATCATTAACTCGTATGTTAAAGATATCGAGGAAAAAATTAAATTAATTGACTCTAGTTTGAGTGAGCTCAATAAATTGAAAGCGGAAGTTGCAAAACTAAAGGCTGAAGCTGAAGTTAAGGCTGAAGTTAAAAATTTTAAAAAGGCTTTATCAAGGGTTTATTGAAGGTTACTCATTTAAGAAGCCTTTATAAGAGATTTTTGTCGTTATTGTACGTTTATGAATACTGTTTTTGGGGTTTTTTTTTGTAAAGGCTTTATAAGAGGCTCGTAAATTTTTATGAATAAAGGCAAAAGAATATTTATCGTATATATACGTTATTATAATATGTTTCAATTGTTATCTTTTTGAAGGCTTTAAACAAAAAAATTAAACAAATAATTTGTTTTATTAAAACAATTTTCAAGTAGACATTCAGTTTCGGTTTCGGTTTCGGCCGAATATTACAAAAATGGCCGAAATTCGGTTTCGGTTTCGGCCAAAATTTTGGTTTCGGTCGGACACTAATTATTACCAACATTTGCGTTTTGACATGAAAATAATACGCTTTTGGTACGAGATGTAGAATAGTAGCAATGAAATATGGTTAATAGTAACACTAAAAGTATTAAAATTAGCAAAAAGTTTACTACGGTTTAAGGATCATTTGGCTGCAATCTGAACATAGATGAAAATAGATGCATCCTCTATTTTTGACATTAGAACTCGTATAAGCCTGTTTTGCTCGCACTCCCATCAAACGTCATAGCTATTAAGTGCTCGTCTGGCAGATACTTGCAACTGTTTAGATATACTTTTAAAACTATGGAAAGAATATACCCTCAAAATTTCACCCATGTCATGAATTACCATCCCGATGACAACTTTTCTGTCTTCTGGCAGATACTTGCAACCATCCAAATAGGCTGGCAATTTTTTTTTTACGCTTTAATATATGTAAATTGCAACATATAAAAATGTTATCCTTGTGGGAGTAGGTTCCAAAAAATGTTTTTTTTTTTTCAATTTCCAAAAATGTAAAGGACAATGATGCAACCACGAGATCCCTGCCAGAACGGTATTTTCTTAATAGACTGATAATTAATCATCACTTGTAAATTTTCTAGCTTTGTGGGAAACGGGTTAGTCAGATGGTTCACTAGCTCTTAGACTATGTGCTTGTTCGTGAGTCGTTGTTTTTTTTTTTTTAACTTGTTGTTTGTTTGTGTTGTTGATTATTCTTTGTTTTTGTTAATATATAATATATTGTTTGTTTTTACATATAGATATTTTTTTTTGTCTTTTTTTTCCATTTTCTAAATGACTGAAGCTTACGCGTAAACGAAAAGAAACATCACTGAGCTCACTTTTAAGTGCCGTGCGTTCACCAGCTAATAAAATTCGGAAGCTGGAGGATACTGAGGCAAAGAATATTATTGCTCAGATGAAGTTGATGCAAGAGCGCCTTTAATCCAGGGGTGCGCAAACTAATACATACAAAGTTTTGTGTTTGTATTGCAAAGCTTTTGTTTTTCAAGTTAACACTGAACAAAAAGCACGAGTTAGTTCATTGTTACAATCACAACATATGTTCAGTCGCTGTTTGAACTTCATGCTTATAGGTTGCGGTCGCTTGCTACTGCGTTGTCATATTCAATTCTACAAGCTTCGTTTAATAATTAAATAAAATGCTACGAATTAATTAAATCCCTATTATTTAAAAACAAAAAATTATTACAGACAAACAAATACAATAAACAAACGCATATTCATGCAATAATAAGGCAACGCAGGAGCAAGCGACCGCAACCTTGCAGCATAAAGTTCGCACAGCGACTGATCGTGTGCTGTGATAGCAAATGTGAATAGTGAATAAATATTCAGTGTAACAGTGCGAGTCTCGACTGCACAGCTTTTTTGACTGAAAGCTGTCGTATGCATGTGAAAGCTATCCGCCCATGGGCAGCTTTTTGCGCATGCCTGCTTTAATCTCACACTGAGCATCAAATTGATCGTCTCTCGGGTAAACTCTCCGCTCTTGAGACTAAACTTAATATTAAAATAGAGAGTGAAATTAAAATCATTAACTCGTATGTTAAAGATATCGAGGAAAAAATTAAATTAATTGACTCTAGTTTGAGTGAGCTCAATAAATTGAAAGCGGAAGTTGCAAAACTAAAGGCTGAAGCTGAAGTTAAGGCTGAAGTTAAGGATTTTACATCTGACGCCATATTATTTGGTATTCCCTATGTTGATTCCGAAAACTTAAAGAGCACTATACGTTACGTTGTTTACGATTATCAGCGCATATCATCCCTATTGAGACTAAAAAAAGGTAAGTGATTCAATTAATACTACCACTGCTGAATTAGTTTATAGTTCTCTTGACTCTCATTCTGCTCACAAAATTCAGGTTGCGTTCAACGACGCCTCGAGATATGTATATGGCATGAGGCGACATGAGCATATTTCGGTTAGAAGCAAAGAAATCTTAGGTTGTAGTATCATTAACTATTTAAATGCTAGATATTGTCTCTTTCTTCATAAGTTGATAAATAATAAAACTCCTCTTTACCTTTTTCATAAGATTAGCTTCAGCTCTTCTATTAGAACCTGTTATCTAATTATACCGAATTACACGTGCTTACAAACCAAAAGACTTTTTTTCGTCAACGCCATCAAACTTTGGAATTCTTTACCCCATAATATAAAATCCATTGTCAGTATGAATAAATTCAAAATATCTGTTCTTTCATTCTTTTCAAACCTCTAATTACAAATCTATGTTTTCTAAAATATGTCCTATTTTATTCTATTTACCTTTCTGTTCTGCTCTTTTATCTTCTATTTATTAATAGTTAATTTTAAGTCGCCTTATTTTAAGTTATTTTAAGTGTTATTCTGATTTTATGTTGACTATAATGTTAATAAGACCAAATTTCATTTTGCAATAATCTGTATTTTTATGACTCTAAAATTGTTAAATGTTTTTTTTATATATCTTTTTGTGCGAAAAAAGATCTTAAAGCACTAATTTAATCTTAAATAAAAAATAGAAAAAAAAATTAATAAACATATCTTATTCAATACCGAAACACTTCCATCAAAATTGGAGAACATGAATACAGCTTCACAGAACCAGTCCAATATAAGCCCTTGCCAGCTTTTATAGGAGTACCATCCCTAGGTCCGTACGAAGAGACCCTTTCACTTCAAACAACTTCATCTCAATAATACATCAACTATAAATTTTCTGGCATTGTAGTCAGTTACAATTTTGATCTTCTTTCCCATGACGTATACTCTCCATTTTTTCAGAGCCTCAATGATGACTAACACCTCGAGTTCATATGAATGGTAGTTTTGCTCGGCGTTTGTTGTTTTCCTACTCATGTATTCGACCGAATGATACTGCTGATCGTCTGCATCTTTTTGCATAAGTACTGTACCATAGCCGTACATACTTGCGTCTGTATGAATTTCAGTTAGCGCCGAAGAATCATAGAGCTTGAGTATGGGTGCCATAAGTAAAGCTGCCTTTAGCTGTTCAAAAGCAGCGATCTGTTCTTCCTCCATCTTAAACTTGATGTCCTTCTTAAGTAGTTCCGTTAACGGCCTTGCCACTAGTGAAAAATTCGGGACGAACCGTCGAAAATATGACGTGAGGCCCAAAAATCGTTTGAGCGGCTTCTTGTCTATTGGCAAGGGAAAATTATTTACCGCTTTCGTTTTATCTTCTGACGGTCTTATTGACGAATTTTCTATAATATACCCTAAAAAATTTACCCTTCTTTGTAGGAACTGCCACTTTTTTCATTTAATGCGCAACCCATACGGCTCAGCTACAGCAAGTAATTTTCTCAACTTCAAGATCCCTTCCTGTTCGCTTATTGATGGAATAATTATGTCATCCATGTAGACAAGAATTGTTCCATCTTTCACAAGTTCTCGGAGAATTGCAAAGATGTACCTGCAAAACACTGCTGGAGAGTTCAATATTCCAAAGGGAACGTATTTGAATTCATACTGGCCGTTATGAGTTACGAAAGAAGTATACTTCCAAGACCCGGGCTCAACAGACATGAAAAAATCCATTACTCAAATCCAGCCAAGTGTAAACCTTTGCTTCCTGGAGACGTTGCAACACATCATCAATCGGGACCATTGGGAAATTGTCACGAATTATCTTCTCGTTTAACTTGCAATAGTCACAACAAAGTTTCTTCGAGCCGTCCTTTTTTGCTAGTAGCACCACAGGTGACGCATGCTCTGAATAACTGGGCACTTTAATACCACCTTTCAGCCATTCTTCGACTTGTTGCTCCACGATCGCTTGATCGACACTTGAAAATCGCCTTGGCCTCTGTAACACTGAAATTTCGTCGTTAACTTTAATTTTCATCTCGACAGGGAAAGCCATTTTATTTTCTGGGTGATAATTGTTGACAATTTTAGTTATTTCTTCTGCTATATCTTTATTTAGGTGGGACACGTCACAGATTATATCTTCCATTAGCGTGGAAAGGCATATTTGCCCCAACTTCTGCTCTAGTAAAATTATACTTGAACAAATTTTCGCAGAGCTATGTGGCTTCTTCTTTGATTCAACCATAGCGTTTCCGGTACTACGCGCCGATAAGCTATTTCCGCGGAAATCGTCTTCAAAATCTTTCTGTATCTGCTCCTTTTTTTCTCTTCCTAACTGGCGCTGCATAATTCTTCTGCTGGCTTTGCTGAATTCGTATTCCTTTTAAAAAACTTCGCGCCTTCCAAACTTACTTTAATGTCGACATTTTTCAACACATCATTGCCAATTAGAGCTGAATACTGAAATATCTTGTTCTTTAAGAACGTGAAAGTTGACGTCAAAGGAAATGTCATCTATCTCAACAGGTTTTATGAAAGAACCGATAGTAAATACCTCCTTTTGTCCCAGACTGAAAAGACTTTTCTTCGTTGTACTCACCTGGATATCATTTAACATCATTAACGTGTCGTATCTGATTGCGCATATGTCGCTGCCTGTGTAAACCAACGCAGAAAATGTAAAACCCTCGACTTTAATATCCTTAAATATTCGGTGACTCGGTTGCAGTACTATATTGCTGCTGTCTTTCTTACCTGATCACTTCCAATGCAATGTGCTAACATTATTCTTCTCAGTCTTGACTGTGCTCTTATTTGCAGCCTCTTTACATTCAAATGACTAATGACCAGGTTTATTACATTTAAAACAAGTTATACTTACTGACCTACAGTGCCGTGCAAAATGCCCTTTCATTCCACACTTGAAACACTTCATACCTACACCCTGTCGAACTGGCTGCTGAACTCGATTGTCCTTGACTTGCGCTTGCGGTTGAGTTTTCTGGCTTTGCAACTGCTGAGAAGGACCTCGTATTTTCCCGAATACCTGCATCTGCTCCTTGAGTCCAGCTATAGTCTTTGCTTGGTAAAGAACACTCTTATTAATCTAAGAGTCTGGAATTCCATCGATAAAATATTCTATTAAGCTAGCCTCTTCTAAATTTATTTGGCTGCCAATCTTCATAAGACTGTATAAGTATTCATGAAGACTCTCTTGGGGTTTTTTACGACGACTTCTTAATAGCCGGTGTACTTCTAAAGATGATAGCTTTTCTCTAAATTCATCCAAAAGCGATGTCTTGAGTGACTTCCAATCGATTATTATGGGTTGACTCCGAACAAAAATCCTGGCTGCCCCTCTCAACAACTGTTTAGCATAAATGTACTAATGCAACTCGTTCCAGCGTACCGTCGAAGCGTTTTCCTCCGGGTAGCCGGTTCCAGAGAACGACGAAAGTGAATCTTCAATGTCACGAAGAGTAAATTTTGAACGCTCTACTTCCCTTTCTCGTGCCCCCACTGAAGCAGCATCATCGTATTCAGAGACACTATCTTCTCTACCTAAATTCAAATGGTCAATAAGTCTACCTTGGAGCTCGGGTTTTCGTCCCACCTTCGGCAGTCCTACCCCTTCCGGTTTGGATCTTAACCTGTCCACTTACTTACTTACTTAGTTGACGGGTTACGGCCGACTTCATCAGTTCTCGCCAGGCATCTCTGCTTCGCGCGCGCCGTCTCCAATCTCTTTCACCAAGCGCAGTAAGGGCTTCCTAGGCCTGGTCAATCCATCGGAGGCATGGTCTTCCTCTTCGTCGTGAACCCTCGGCTTTCGCTTCAAACACCTTTTTCGCTGGAGCTTCTTCATCCATACGAAAGACATGACCCAGCCAACGTAGTCGCTGAATTGTTATACGCTGGACTATGTCAATGTCGTCGTAGAGCTCGTACAGTTCGTGGTTCATTCGAATACGATAGTCGTCGCCAACTCGAACAGGACCAAAGATTTTGCGAAGAACTTTCCTCTCGAACACCCCAAGAGCGGCTGCATCTGTTTGCGATACCACTAATGCCTCAGCGCCATAGAGAAGCACAGGTATGATGAGCGTCTTGTAGAGTGTTAGTTTTGTCGATCGAGAGAGGGCTCTGGAACCTAATTGCATACTTAGCCCGTAGTAGTACCTATTAGCAATTGTTGTTCTTCGCTTTATCTCCAAGCTGACATTGTTGTTGCTGTTTACGGCGGTGCCAAGGTATGTAAACTCCTTGACAACTTCAAACTTATATTTGCCTGCTGTAACATGGGAGCCTAGACGCCGCACTTCCCTATTTGCAGACAGCATATACTTTGTTTTGCCCTCGTTCACCGTCAAACCCACTTTGGCTGATTCCTTTTCGATAGCTGCGAAAGCAGCGGTTACATCTCTCTTGGTTCTGCCGATGATATCGATATCATCAGCATACGCAAGGAGCTGGACACCTTTGTAGAAAATGGTACCATTTCGATGTACACCTGCCTTTCGTAGGATCCCCTCCATGATGATATTGAAGAGATCGCATGATAGAGGGTCGCCTTGTCTGAAACCTCGTTCGGTATTAACCCTAGAACCATAACGTTATTTTATATTACGTTAATACTAATGAATAATTCACGTAAAATTTACGTACATTATGGTTCTAGGGTTAAAGGTTTCGGAGAGATCATTTCCTACCTTGACGGAGCTGCATGTATTGTTCAACGTCATCTTGCAGAGCCTTATCAACTTTGCAGGTATACCGAACTCAGACATTGTTGCGTACAGGCAATCCCGAATTGGGCTATCGAACGCAGCTTTGTAATCAACAAAGAGATGATGGGTGTCGATTTGGTTTTCTTGGGTTTTCTCCAGGATTTGGCGTAGTGTAAAAATCTGGTATATGGTGGACTTGCCAGGACGAAAGCCACACTGATAAGGTCCAATCAGTGTTTTGGTATGCGGCTTCAATCTTTCACACAATACGCTCGAAAGAACCTTATATGCGATGGATATAAGACTGATACCTCTGTAGTTGGCGCAGATTGTCGGGTCTCCTTTCTTAAGTATAGGACAAAGCACACTGAGATTCCAATCGTCGGGCATGCTTTCCGCTAGCCATATTTTGCTGATGAGTTGATGCATGCACCTTATCAATTCACCGCCGCCGGTTTTAAACAATTCAGCAGCCAGGCCGTCAGCACCTGCGGCTTTGTTGTTTTTGAGTCGCTGGATAGCAACTTTAACCTCGTCATGGCTAGGTGGTGTGGTTCATCATCGTCGATTGGTGGTGTCAGACTGAAAAATGCTGTCTCCATAATCTCAACGCGCACTGCGTATCTGTTACCAGATCACCATTCTCATCTCTACAAGTGGATGCTCCGGGCTTGAAACCTTGGGTTAGACGCTTAACCTGCTAGTAGAATTTTCGAGCATCCTTCTTGCCCTGGTACACCTAAATTTTTTCTCGCTCACGCTTTTTCTGCTCTCTTTTTTGATGTCTGAAACGGCATCTCTCTTCCTTCCTCTTATCGCGATAGTTTTCGTGCATGGCTTGCGTTGCAGCTGACTGCAGCGTCTTTTTATATGCGGCGTATTTTGCTGCTGTCGCGTCACGACACTCCTGGTCATACCATTGGTTGTGAGGTTGCGGGCGCCGAAAACCAATGACTTCTTCAGCAGCAGTGCGCATGGAGTGTGATATATGCGCCCAAAGTCCGCCAGCGTCATCGAGCAATGGGTAAGGTTGGTTGAGCTTAACCGAGAGTTGAGCGGAGTAGGCCTCGGCGGTCCGTTGTGATAGCAGCTTATCGACATCAAGCTTTCGTTGCACACCTGTGCGTACATTCTTCGCATTGCAAAATCGCATGCGGATCTTGGCTGCAACAAGATAATGGTCGGAGTCAATATTGACCCCCCGAAATGTGCGCACATCCAGTACACTTGAAGCGTGCCTTCCGTCGATCACAACATGATCAATTTGGTTTCGCGTTTTTTGATCCAGGGACAGCCAGATTGCCTTTTGGATATCGGGGTGTTGGAATCTGGTGCAACTAACTACCATGTTTCGCGCCGCGGCGAAGTCGATCAGTCTTAGACCGTTATTCGAAGTGGTCTCGTGGAGACTGAACTGACCGACAGTGGCGCCAAAGATGCCTTCTTTTCCGACCTTCGCGTTAAAATCGCCGAGAACTATTTTTACGTTGTGGGCCGGGCAGCGATCATACACGTCCTCTAGGCTCGCGTAGAAGGTGTCCTTGACAGCATCGTCCTTTTCCTCCGTGGGGGCATGTGCTCAAATTAGGCTGATGTAGAAGAATTTCGCCTTGACGCGGATAGTCGCCAGCCTTTCGTTCACAGGTGTGAACCGGGAAACAAGTTGGAGTAGTTTCCGACTTACAAGGAATCCGCATCCAAATTCGCGCTTCTCCGCTGGCAGCTGTAGTAGATATCGCAGTCTGCTCTGTTAGAGTCCTTTCCATCGCATCTCCTGGATGGCAGTGATGTCAGCCTTTATTTTTTTGAGGGCTTCCGCCAGTTGGACAGTGGCACCTTCCCTATAAAGGGTCCGGACATTCTAGGTGCATATCCGTAAATCATTATCCGTTTTTCGTTTGCGGTGGTCGTCAACGTAGTGGGGTTCATATCCGAGGCTGATTTTGTTTTCATTTGGAAGTTATAATGTGGTTGGGACCCAAGCCCTACGCACATTCCATTTTTAAGGTCTTGAAGAGACCCCTCAAGTTTATAGTCTAGAGGAGACCTCGCCGCTCAAATAAGCCGCCAAAGTTTATCGGGTGATAGTTTTTGACGTTTCCAGGAGACACCACGCTGAGGTTTTGAGTCGACTTGAGACGATTTCGACATGGATAATGCTGGCCTCGCCAAGTTGAGGCAATCAGACACGTTGCCATGTGAAGATCGCCCCCTTGTCCCCCAAGGGACCCGTCCACAGTCATAGCTAAAATTGTAATCACGTCCATTTTGTCAAAAGGTATTTACTTTATTGAATATATGTTGTTAGAAATTTAATTTATATATTAACAGCAGTTTTGAAATTTAATAACTCCAACTTTAACTCATTGGTTTATTCATAAAAATCAAAACCAGATTGAACTGTAGCGAACAAAATACTCAATATCTTGCAGTAAATAATTATATTAATAAAATTATTCGTTATCATTTATCGACTTCAATTCTAGGAAAAGAGTACTTATTTTATTTTTTTTTTTAATGGAAACAAAATGAGTCATGAAGTTTTATTGGTGGGCGAAAAATAATTATAGTATATCCATTTACTTAAGATAAATAGTGAAAAGAAATGTTTTTGTTTTATTTCCTCAACTTTAAATATATATGAACCTTGAAAAGTAGTAATTTTATTAAACTTTTATCAAAAATTATTCAAATTTTCCAAAATTTCAAAAGGCACATTAATTTATCCGAAAGCTCAAAAAAAAATTATACTCATAAATAATTATGCTTATAAATTTTTATTTAATTTCTATTATACTCAATATTATTATATTTATTAATGAATAAATTTAAATTTATAATATTAAGTTGTGCGAAATAAGTTCAAAATCAACTCAGCTTTAATATTTCAAAACAAATTATTAAATTAATAAGCGTTATTGTGCAATACAACTATCAGTTATCGTTTATCGATTTTGATAAAAAGAAAAATCTCACTCACACATCTCTTTCTGCATTATAAACAGTCGTCAGTTCTCTTGCAACTTGCTCGTTGTTTTTACCAAAGCGGGGTGGTTTTCTTCGCCAATCTCTCCCTCTACTGTTAGTTTCCTGCAATGCGTCTACGGCTTCCCGAATCTTCCATGCGTTGATCTCAGTTTAATATGCTGTGCTTCACTCGCTGCGTTGCTTTCGAATCAGCTTTTCTCTTAATTGAATGCGTTACCCTTCTCTCTCTACGTGGATATGATGAGAACAGATTACGCATTGCTCATGTCCGTTATTTTCTCTTAGCGATCAGCTGTTTTGCACACGTTTGTTGCCCACAGAAGTTTTGTGCATACGGCTTGCAATTGTTTTGCATTAAATTAAATGTTATTTAAGTGGTTATTAAGTGATTTTAAAGTTATTTATTGAAAATGAAGTGTGCTGTGTGGATTTGCTGCAATGAAAGAAAAGCAAAAAATGTGAAATTGAGTTTTTTTTCCTTTCCAAAAGAAAAGGAAATGTTAAAAAGTGGCTTCAATTTTGTCGACAAAATAAAAAGTTCAATGCAGGAACATGGAGGGTTTGCATGGAACACTTCAATGCAGATGATATCGAAGGACAGTTGCAATTTGATATGGGTGAGTTAAGATTGTCTTATGGTGTCCATATACGATTGGCAGCATTCAATGCATTCTTGAGATGCACTTCAACGCAATTTGCAAGGGCCGCTTCCGAATTTGGTGTTACCATTTTGAATATATTATTTTTTCGGTGATTCTACTTCTAGGTCTTGGTGCTAACAGATACTTGAAGCCGGGTGCCATTCCTTGCATCTATAAAAACGAGCTGCCCGAAGGAACTGCTGCTGTGCGATTGAAGAGGCTCCAGAAACGCAACAACAAAAAATTGGTTTCGTCGCTTTTGGTCGAAGCTGGATCCACAAAAACAGAGCACCTAGAAATATGTGAACCTACGGCAATGGAAAACACTGAAGAGACCCAACCTGACGTCGAACAGTCGAACATTGAAAATAATTCCTCTTTGGCCAATAGCCAGGAAAATAGGCACCTAGACGAGAAAGTGAGATCATTGCAAAGGGAAGTGTAAGTAATTTAAGTGTATATATGAGTTAAAAAATGCATTTTTACATAGCATCAGCGTGTTCTTTGTGGATTAGTGCATACTAGATTCACCAAAACTGCGCAACTTAAGCGTGCTTAATAATAACAATCCAGTTGCTCAGTTTTGGTAAATCAAGTATGCGCTAATCCACAAAGAACACGCTGATGTTTTGTAAAAATGTATTTTGGATTTTATCTTTACAATAGAAAGTGGTTTCTAAACGTACTAAATACTGCACCTTACATTACAGCAAATCTTTAAAACGTGCAAATTTTAATCTCAACCAGTGCCTGTTGACCATTGAAAAAAAATATGATTATGAAATTGCAACACTTAAGGAACGTTTGGCGAAAACGGAATTTGAATGCAAGGAAATTAACAAAAGCTTCAAGGAATTTTTACAGAACGTCAGATTAATAAACATAAGAAAGGATTAACAAAGCAAAAATGGACGGAAAATGATATTGCACACTCAATCACACTGTATTCAGCAAGTGCAAAATGCTACAAATTGCTCCGAAAGAAGAACTTTCCACTACCTGCAATTCGAACGCTGCAACACTGGGCACAAAAAATCAAGATTTCACCCGGGATTTTGCAACCAGTGGTCCAAATTCTCAGCGCAACAAAACATGTGTCGGAACTGCAGAAAATTTGCATATTAAGTTTCGATGAAATGAAAATACGCAAAGCTTACTGCTACGACAAAGTGACTGATTCCACACTGCTTCCTGCTAGCTATGTCCAAGTCGGGATTATAAGAGGTAAGACTTTAAAGATACATGGTATTTTTTATTATAATAATATTTTTTATAATAATAATTGGCGAACTGAAAACAGCCAATTTTCTTTGATTTCGATTGTTAAATGACTCCTGACATTTTAAAAACAATTTTAAGCGCTACCAAAGAATTCGGCTTCACTGTTGTGGCGATGGTTAGTGACTTAGGAGTTAGCAACTGAGCTCTCTTCAATGAGTTAAAAGTCGATGCTGAAAAGCCTTGGTAAGATAAGAAATTAATTTTAAAACAATTCTTAACTAAAAGCTTTACCTTATTTTTTATTTCTCGATGCTAACAGGTTTACGTACGACAATAATAAAATTTACGTTCTCGCTGATGTGCCACACCTCATAAAGTTGTTGCGTAACCATTTTTTGGCTCGTGGATTCGTTATCAATGGCAAATTAGTTCAAAAGGACATAGTTGTTGATCTTCTTGCGTGTACATCAGCAGATTTAACAATAACAATCAATATAAAATAAGTTCCAAACACCTTCAAGTTACTGGATGCGAACGCCAAAATGTTAAAATGGCAACAAAATTGTTCTCATATACTATTGCACAAGCCATAACACGAGCTGCAAGCATGGGTTATTTAACAGACAAAAACTGGCAAGAGTGCTTTGAATTGTTTAAAACAGTACGCAGTTTTTAAATGTAATTTTTATATATTTTTTACTAAATTTTTAAACATTTGCTTTGTAGACAAACGATTGGTTCGATGTAATGAACGTAAGGATACCGAATCGTGACACCAGGGAACGCACTCATGGTTACGGTCTTGCACTCCAAGTACAGGACGACATTATTGGAAAGATGAGCAACCTTATTAAGGACATGCGCGTAAAAGATAAGAGAACGTTGCTACCATTTCAGAAGGGTAAGCAATAATATTTTATGTTAACTGTTTATACTAGTAATAATTTTAAAAGGTATCATTCAATCCAATAATGCTCTCAAATTATTATATATTGATTTAAAGGAACGTTTTGATATTAAATACATTTTAACATATCATCTCAATCAAGATGTGCTTGAAAATTTTTTTGGCATTATCCGCTCCAAAGGTGGATTGCATGATCATCCCGATCGTCAAGAATTTAAATACCGTCTGCGTTCATATCTGTTGGGTTGTAATAAAGGAGTTTTGTCAACCTCTGCCAACGTAGAAGAGGACAACACACAAGATTTAGATAGGTTCCAAAACTCGTTAACAGGTATTTTTTAAAACAAACTTATTAATATACCCTCCTGTATTTTATTGTTTCTCGGTTTAATTTTTCCGAATATTTGTGAAAGTGCTCAACTTGATGACAATATCGACAATGACTTGGAACAGTTGGAGGGACTAGAATATGATGGTTTGGAAAATCTAGCAGGCTACATTTGCCATAGGTTGAAGGAAGAAATTCCAAATATTTCTGTTAAGTCCAGTGAAGATACTAATTTTACATGGGTAAGCCACCTTAATGAAGGTGGCTTATCCAAGCCTACAGAAGAAGTCATGCAACAAATTATCCAGTTGGAGCAAATTTTCAAATCAAGCAATGGAGATAGTTTGTTCGTTACTAGCGACTATTTGAAGCTTCATATTGAGAAAGCTTCCCATATAAGTTGTAATATTAAGATAAAGAAGTTATTTTTTCGAGCCAGAATGTTCTTTGTTATAAGAAAACTTAACAGAGAAATTTAACAAAATACCAATAAAGTAGAGCGGAAATTTTGCAAAATAACAAACTAAAAATAATTCAATATTTATTTAAGGTTTTTAATTTTAACTCTTGAAATTGAAAAAAAATAAAAATTGTTCTAAACATTTAATTAATGCATTGTTTTAATATAGTTTCTACAGGTCCTGGGCATTGTTGAATCTCTGAAAAAAGTCCGTCGATGTTAAGCGTAAGCTCGCATTTATTTCAAAGCTGTTTTTTCATATGAAAATAAAAAAATTTAGAAAAACTAAATAAATAGAAATAATATTTTATAATTTTTTTTTAAAATTTACAATATTGTAAACATTAAATTCTTTGTCAAGTTCAAATGTTTACATTTTTTCATATAAAGTCTTTCTTGTGTTCTCAAAATTAGCAACAAGTGACGTAATGCGCAGAGAGAGGCAATTATTGCTCAGCCTTTTGCGTGATCTTTACTCTATCGTTCTTGGATATGGATTGATATTGGTGTTCTCATTTACATGCGTTGCTTCTCTTGATGTCGTCTCCCGCAACCACAAAACTTCTACCGGCTCTTGTTTGATATTTTGTTTTTTTCCCCTATTTGATCACCCTGCATCTAACGACGGTTTCGTGATGACAAATTTAACGATTTGCTAATGCACAAAATGTTGCTGCTTTTACCTCTCTCCGCATCCCACGACGGTTTTGCTTTCATATGCTGTTATTGCTTGTAGTGAATGATAATTTTGGCTATTTTCAAAGCAACACAACAACACACAAAATTATACGCAAAAGCGACAGAATAAAAAAAAGAACTTTAGCAGGTTGATTGAAAAATTACCGAAATGTTCTTTCATAAACATTTTGTTTTTTTGTTATATATCATGAAATGCTTATTTGATATCGCGTGGACTTCGTCTTCATGCGTTGTTATTTCAAATGCTTTCAGAATTTGGCTATTTTCAAAACAACACACAAACTTACACGGCGCACTCTTCTGTTATGTATTTTTTATGTTTTAAAAGCATTTCTGTTCATGCGCCACTTTCTGATTGAACTTATTATTTTATGATTATAAACCACTAAAAATCTCGATTAATTTGATTTTTCTTAATGTTTCAGACTCCATTCACATCGCGGTTAAGCCCCCATTTGTAGAAATTGAAACACAGGTCTTGTTTTTTTTTTTTTTTTTTTTGTTAAGAGTAATGGTTTGCATGTAAGACACAGTCTTTGAAATGCACAATATAAAATATAAACATATTATCAACAAGCAAGTATAAATTATACAACTGAAATTAAACTATAGAGTTAAACTATAGAAATAAATTAAGTTATCAGTAATCAAAATATAAAAACACAATTTAACGAACTATGGATATAAATAGTTAACATCAGTAACATTATAAATTATACAACTGACTTGATAAATTCAAGTTTAAAAATTGAAATAAATTAAGTTATCAGTAATCAAAAAATAAAAACAAACAATTTAACGAACTATGGATATGAATAGTAAACATCAGTGACATAACAATCAGACTTAAACATAAATCGAGACTTAATTATAGTAAGACTTATAAGAGATTGAAAAATTAAGAAAAGAAAGAAAAAAAGTTATTAAGGACAGAGAGAGTATTAGGAAAAGTATTAAAAAATTTTATGCTTGAAGGTTTGTTTATTAGAAATATTTTTAATTCCTGTGGGCAACGAATTCCACAATCTGATGGCGTTTACGAAGAATAATCTGTTAGAGTTCAAATAATTATAAACAGGGATTTTGAGATTGAAATTTCTATTTGATCTATTATTTCTTATTTCTATATGCAGGTGATTTAGAATATAACAGGTTATGTAAGAAAATACAATTTCTAGCATCAATATAGTTCATAATATTGCAACCCAGTATTTGATTACTCAGATGACTAATCCGATCAAACTTTCTGAGACCATAAACATACCTAACAGCATTATTAAAAGCGCATTGCAACTTAATTTTCGATCTGGAATCAAGTTTACCATAACAACGTCTGCGTAAGATATGATTGGCATTATGAGTTACTGGACTAACTTTTTTCTAGTGTCCATAAGTACAAATGACGCAGTCCACCTTAAGTTCCGAAGGACATGGTAGACTTTACACACAACTGAATTAATATGATTTTCGCAGGAGTTAATATGATACCCAAGATTTTGAACTTTATCAACAAAATTTAGCTCGACATCATTAAGATAAAATGAGGGTATATTAGAAAAAAGTAACGAGATTTATAAAAAGGCAAGACATATGATTTGATGGGGTTGAGCCGAAGATTATTAGATATAGCCCAATCTGTTATTATTATTAAGTCCTCATTCATCTTACTACATAAATCATCAACACGGTTAATAGGTCTGGACAAGTACAGTTGAAGATCATCAGCATATGCATGCATGGTTACATGTTGGCATTTGCTAAATATATCATTAAAAAACATTGTAAAAAGAAGCGGACCAAGCACAGAGCCTTGTGGAACTCCACAGGTTAAGTAACGGAAAGCGGACAGACTGCAACCCACCCTTACCCTTTGAGACCTTCCTCCAAGGTAACTGTGTAACAGACGGACAGCAGAGGTAGAAAAATTAAAGTTATCTGTAAGTTTCTGACATAAAATGCTATGGTCGACAGAGTCAAAAGCCTTGGAAAAATCTAGAAGGCAGAGTAGATTTATGTGCCCTAAATCATATGTCACTCTGACGTCATCCAAAATCTTTAATGTAGCTGTAGCGCAACTGTGACCAGGACGAAAACCGGATTGAAGAGGGGACATGAGGTTATATTTTTCAATATGCTCCGAGATTTGCGCTGCCATGAGAGATTCAAGAACTTTAGACAAAGCTGATAGCAGACTAATGGGACGGAAGTCAGACGGATCACGTGCATTGGTTTTTGTAGCAATAGGGATAATTGTCGCTGCTTTCCAAATATTAGGGAAGCAGGAGCTAGTGAAGCAGTGATTCAGAATGTGCGTTAATGGGGAAATAATGTGAGGTAAAATTATTTTGATAAACTTTATAGAAATTCCATCTTCACCCACGGCATTTGATTTTAATTTATTAACGTAGCGAGAGACTTCACTCTCACCAACAGCAACAAATTCAAAATTAGACAGAGTAACAGGAGATGAAGTATTTGAAAAATTGGAAGACAAATTTGAAGGAGACTCTGAGCTATCAACAAAATAATCATTTAAGATATCTGGATCGATACAACAGTCATCAGGTTTAACATTACAGACCCCAGCCTGCCTTGAATTGTTCCATAATTTTTTAGAGGGCAGTGCTGTATTTAGCTTGCTGATAAAAAAGTGGCGTTTAGAAACTCTAACAGTTGAGTTAGCATCATTTCTTGCTTTTTTGTAATGTTCCCTATTAGATGCAGTTGGGTTTCTTTTCCAACGATTGTAGTATCTATTACGTGATTTAATGGCTAACATAACATTTCTTGTGAACCAAGGACAACTTTTGTTGGAAACTTGGCGAGTAATTAACGGAACATGCGCCTCAAACAGCGCATGTTTTTTATTTATAAAGAAGTTAAGCTTCTTATCAACTGAACTCAGCATCCAACAGTCAGACCAATTAACAGTGGACAAGTCATAAAACAGAGACCTATAATCGATAGATTTTTAGTCTATGAAAGTGAAAGTTTCATGATTGACAACAGGTGAAAAATTAACATTCAAGGCACAAAAAAGAAGATCATGGTCAGAAATTAACGATAATTGGTCAAACAACAAAACAGAGGATACATCAGAAATTACGAAAATATCTAAAAGATTCGGAGAGGCATTATTTGCAAAGCGCGTTTTGCAATTATGCAATTAAACAATTATTTAATGTTTGTAGTCCAACTTCCGTCAGCTTATCAACAAATTGGCTAACGAGGTTATCTTTGATTAACATATTAATATTAAAATCACCACACATAACAAAATGGTCATAATCAATTGCACAATTAGACAAAGATCTAAACAATTCATCCATACAACAGCTACGATACGGGTTATAAACACACGACAAGAAAACTTTAACAGAATTACTATAAATCTCAATATTAAGAAATTCTGCCTCAAGTCCACTCGACATTCCCAACACTTTAACGTATAAATTATTTTTACAATATATTGCAACACCCCCGCCTTTTTTGTTCGTCCGATCATTTCGCCATAACTTAATATTATTTATATGCAAACAATGGTCACTTATGTCTGCCCGAAACCATGTCTCAGAAACACAAATGACATCAACGGCAGAGTTCTCAAAACAATGTCGGACATAGTCAAGTTAAACGTCGTTAAGGCTTCTCGCGTTAAAATGCACAATATTGAAGCCAGGGTGCTGCTTGCATAAAACGCCAATCATGGTCTTATGGATATCGTTAGTGCCAGATAAAATATCCGTCATAAATAAGAATAAAAAAACAACCACAAGCATAAAAGTTAGTAAATGAATAAGAAGAGAAGTAGGTAGAGCAATTAATCTAATATATAAAATCAAATGTTTGTCTGTCTGTCTGTCTGTCTGTATGTCTGTTTCGTATTGGCTCACGCACCGTTAATCCGATTGCGCTGAAATTTGGACACCGAGTACCTTTCATAGTGAGAAATAACATAGGGGGTGTAAAAAAGTGGGCGGAAGTAAGTGGGCGTGGCATTCTATAATAACTTCTAAACGCCTGGACCTATTTCAATGAAATTTGGTATGAAGGTTCAACTGCTCCCAAAATAAAACATAAGCAATACAAAATTCCAAAGACATACGCAAGAGGGCGCTTTAAGTAGTACATTTTTAAGACTCAATAACTCCTACACGCCTGGACCTATTTCAATGAAATTTGGTATGAAGGTTCAACTGCAACAAAAATAAAGCAAAGGTGAAAAAGTGGGCGGAAGTATGTGGGCGTGGCACTCTGTAATAACTTCTAAGCGCCTGAACCGATTTCCATGACATTTGGTATGAAGGTTCAACTGCTCCCAAAATAAAACATAGGCAATAACAAATTCCAAAAACTTCCGCAAGAGGGCGCTTTGAGTAGTGCGTTTTAATTAGGACTTAATAACTCCTAAACTCCTGGACCGATTTCAATGAAATTTAGTATGAAGGTTCAACTGCACCAAAGATAAAGAAAAGGTAAAAAATTGGGTGAAATTATGTAGGCGTGGCACTCTATAATAACTCCTAAACACCTGGACCGATTTCCATTATATTTGGAATGAAAGTTCGACTGCGCCCAAGATAACATAGGCTATAAAAATTCGAAAGACTTCCGTAAGAGAGCGCTTTAAGTAGTGCGTTTTTAAGACTCAATAACTCCTAAACGCTTGAACCGATTTCAATGAAATTTGGTATGAACGTTCAACTCCACCCAAGATAAAACATAAAATATAAAAAATTAAAAAGACTTCCGAAAGAGGGCGCTTTAAGTAGTGCATTGTTAAGACTCAATAACTCCTAAATGACTTGATTGATTTTACTAAAATTTGGTATATGAAATAACTTGACTCTGCAACAGAATTGAGGCTATTTAAATTTAAGAAAACTTCCGTTAGAGGGTGCTTTATTCAATAAACTATGTTCGGCTCATTCACGTCAAAACGGATGAACCGATTTTGATGAAACTTGGCAAGCATTTGTATTTGTTACTGAAATAGATCCTATGCTTTTAAAAGTTCTTTCGACAAAAAACAAGGAATGAGCCGAAGGCAAACGAAGTCGAGAACCAAAGACGAACGAAAAAAAAGAAAATTTAACGATTTCCAGCAGAAGCTATATAAAGTAAAAAAAAAAAAAATAACCGAACAGTTTCGACCAAAACCGAAGTTGAACGAAAACAATCCAAAAATCGAATTGAATTTATTTGAGATAAAATTGCATATGAAATGCATGCTTAGAAAAACTTTAAACGCATTTTTCTCGAAATTACTTTTCAAACTGCACTCAGAAAATAGTTTCTCGGAATATGATAAAAAAGGCATCATATTTAGAGAAAAATGGTATTGACCTTGCTCCAGAGAATGCTTTTCTCTAAATGCGATCCTAAAATTCTCTAAAAATGATAAAAATTTTCTATGAAAAAAAGAAATACATAAAAATAATTCAATTTTAGAGAAAAAGACTCTAGTTTTGAGAAAACATTTGTTTTTATTGAAGAAAAATCTTTTCATTGTGAATTTTTTATGAAAATATATGAAAAAAATTTACATTTTCAAAAAAATTTTCTGTATAAATGAGAATTTTTTGTGCGAAAAAATTTTTGTCTTTATAAGAGACATTGAAATATTTCCATTTCCTAGAAGTGAAGAAATATTTCTTCGAAAATGTGAAAATTTATTCTAATTGAAGAAAATTTTATTTAAAAAGAGGAAATTGCTTTTATCGAAAATAGAGAAATTTTTCACCGGAGGAAGATATGTAATGTTTTTCTGAGTGCGGGTGTCCACTTTCCTCAGAAACCAGACGTCAGATCGAAACGTTGAAGATCTGCGTACAGTGTTGTATCCCACAACATTGCATGTACACTAAGGTGGACCTTGAAATGAAATTTTCGCGATATTTTGGTAGATGAGGGCTCTATTCCGTGCCTTTTTGAAAAAAAATGACAATGCCGAAAAAAAAAATTTAAAAAAAAAAAATTAGGGGTTGCGCACGAGCCGAGAAAAAGGTCCACTTTGCCAAAATTAGGGGGGAAATTGCCATAGGTCATCAGGGGTCACCCGTAGAGGGGAAGAATGTATGGCCGACCCCCATTAACTTTTTACCGCCAACATCTTTTCCGAACAAACTTACCCTCTATCTCCACTCCTTGAGGGACTCCCCATACAAAAATACTGAAAATCTATGTATTTACAGTTGCACAATATCGAGATTTTTTTGATTTTTTTACAGAAATTCCACCAATATTCAAGAGTGGTCATTGTTTGGAAAGTCTTGAAAAATTTGAAACGCACACGTAGCAGATGCCCCCATTCATCAGTACCTGGCAGTAAAATATTGCAAAATACGTAGTAGTTATAAATAGCAGTTCATTCATCGATTGTTGTCATTCAACAAGTGCCGACGACCGCGAAAAGTAAATTGATTTTTCTCCCGTTTTTTAAAAGTTAACTTAGATCGCGCGACGATATTTTTTTGATTGGTTATCCAAGCATGAATATTACGGGGAACAAATTACCGTCGAAGAAGCAAGTGCTAAGAATGCATTTCTTCAACATTCGCAAACGAAACATGTCGAAGAAAAATAGTGCGGTTATAGTCGCGGACGCAGTGATGA
This sequence comes from Tetanocera ferruginea, assembly GCA_958299015.1. Lineage (NCBI taxonomy): Eukaryota > Metazoa > Arthropoda > Insecta > Diptera > Sciomyzidae > Tetanocera > Tetanocera ferruginea. Next base: position 82,834,624 of record OY282641.1, on the reverse strand, counting down.
TTTTTTGGCGCCAAGCAGCTATTCCGACGAAAGCCAGAGGAGGAAAATAGCTGCGCTGCACGATGAGTGGGATGCTTCAAGAAAGTCATCTCACAGAAAGACTGAGTCCACTAGAGAAAAAGAAAATAAGTTTTCTGATAGCTTGGATAATCTTTTCGACATCGCACACGCCAACGCCCTTGAGAAAATGACAAATACCGAAGACATTGAGTTTCTGCTAAAGCAAAGAGAAGATGGCCGGCCAGGAACTATGGGAGGTGTGGACGCTACTGATACTCGAACGAGGAAAAGAAAAGCTGAGCGCGAAGAACAAGAAGAGTTGCGACGCAAACGTGCAACGGAATCTAGTAGAGATCAGTTCGCTAAAGGCGGTAAGCTATTTCGCGCTTTGTGTGTTCGTCCAATGTTTATATTCAAATGAAATTCTTTCAATTGCAGTGGTTAAATTTTCAAGCAGTGATTCAAGCGATGATAATGGGAGACAGGACGAAAACTTCCCGGCAGAAGCTGGCCCATCAAATGTTGGTGACAGAAGAGGTTACAAACAATGTTTTACTGAACGAGTCCTATCAGCTTTGGACAAGTGCAAAGTGACTGACCGAGACGCGGTCGGCATTATGATAGCGGCGGCAGAAGCATTTGGACGCGATCCTCAACAATACACAATAAACCGTACGTCGCTTCGGAGATGTCGGCGTTCAAATCGAGAGAACATGCTGAGTTATGTGAAAGACAATCCAGAAGTAAGATCGCATAGATTTATTTGCTCTCATTCAGAATTCTTATTCTTCAACGCGTTTAATTTAGAAGTTTTTGAGACAAAAATGGGAAAGACCAGTGCACCAGGCGTTCCTTGCTTTGACCGTTTCAAACAGGAATGGGACGCTGTAAAGGTTAAACCATTCCATTCTGGCTTGATAGACGATCAAGTCGGCAGAAAAATTCCTGTGGCAATGCAAGTCGGCATAAAGGAGTTTTGCTTAGATCAATTGAAGGAGAAACACCCTCGCGATGACTACAAAGAAATGCTACAATTAATTCTTTTGTTTCTGGGTGAAAAACTTGAGAATTACCATTTCCGACCTCCAGGACCCGTTTCCCATGCTCGATGGATGGCAAAAGCCATTTACAGCCTCAAGATGTTTTTGTTTCGGAGAACTTTTCACTTATCTGTATGTGAATTGAATGGTATTCGACACGTTTGTATTTTTGTGGTGCGACTTTACGTCAAGGCATGGTTTGGTTCTTCTCGAGCAGCTGAGGCGCCGAATCAAGATTGGAAGTTTTTGAAGGACATCGTCGAGTACAAGTCCGTTGACCAGGATTTATCTCGGGTAATGATAAAGAAATTTATCGGTCACCTATGGTATCTCGCCGATGAGCACATAGCCCTTGCCTTTTTCGATGACAAGGTTTCAAATGAGTTGAAGGCCAAAATGGCCCAAGCATTGCTAGAAAATGAGAATGACAAAGGTGAAGAAGATGAAGAAGACGAAGAAGGTGAAGAAGATGAAGAAGACGACCCGGTTCCCGCAGATCCTCGCGTCGTAATCAAAAGCACCAGCGTTAAAAAAAATCGAGGTGAAATTCAAAGATGTGAATGAGGAATTCTTGGCTAAAGACTTGAGCAACTTCGTCTCTCATAATACCAAAAATTTATTTGTACGATTTGGAATATCGCAAGATTTCATTCTTGCAAATCCAGCAACCTGGAAATCTCGCGCAGACTATCAAGAAGGTCGTAGAATTGTAAATAACTTGCGCGTTGTGAACGACACTGCCGAAAGAGGAGTAAAAATGATACAAGATTATAATAGAATACTGTGTCAAGGCGAAGAAGAGAAACAGTATTTACTACATGTTATCGATTCTTACCGCAAGAAATACCCATCAGCGAACAAAAATATGTTAATTTGACTATATTATATTAAAAGTGCTTAGTAGTACTACTCAATTACAGCTTCTTTTATTTTTGTATTGGGAGTCCCTCAAGGAGTGGAGATAGAGGGTAAGTTTGTTCGGAAAAGATGTTGGGGATGAAAAGTTAATGGGGGTCGGTCATATATTTTGCCCCCCTAGGGGTGACCCCTGATGACCTATGGTGTTTTTCGAAAATACTGAGCAACCTCCATTTTTGTATGGTGACCCCCCTAAGGGGAGGAGATAGGGGTGGGTGTCTTGGGGGAAAATGTTGGCGGTAAAAAGTTAATGGGGGTCGGCCATACATTCTTCCCCTCTACGGGTGACCCCTGATGACCTATGGCAATTTCCCCCCTAATTTTGGCAAAGTGGACCTTTTTCTCGGCTCGTGCGCAACCCCTAATTTTTTTTTTTTTTAATTTTTTTTTTCGGCATTGTCATTTTTTTTCAAAAAGCCACGGAATAGAGCCCTCATCTACCAAAGTATCGACACAAGGTCCACCCTAATGTACACTTTGTACACCCGACCTCACACCAATTCCAAAGAACCAATTCAATAATTATTATTACCAGATGTCGATATCAAAAATGCAGCGATCCAATTTGAGTACAGCGACTCAAATTGCCGGCGTTCAAGAAAAGAAAAACATACTGACCTAATATAAGCGCATATGCTTAAATTACCAAAATAAACAAAACCAATGCTTTGTTTTTATTGTCAAGTGGTTCCAACTTAAACGTCGGCGACAACAAAAACAAAGCAAGTGACTGTTTGGGTGCATCGGCATTGGCTTGCACGATCAGCAAAGGCCGTTCATTTACCTACCCTAGTTACTGCGCTGCTTGTAAGGTGCATTGCCTGCAACTGCGTAACATGCAAAGTGTACGTGATCGCGTATCACTAAGAGGAAGTAGAACGATATGTAAATTTACATAATGATTTGCATTTCCTAAATATATGTAGCTTATGTATTGATTTTGATTGGTTGGTATCGATTTGAATTTCCACTTAATGGAAATTATTGGAATTATTGGAATAAGGAACGCCCTCGAAAACTGAGGATTTTCCTTTATAAACCACCGACCGGCGTAGAAACGATCGAAGGAAGAAAGATAGTTTTAAGCTAATAATATCTAAACTGGTCGCAGCCTCACCTAGACAGCGGGCCTTTATAGATTAAATTATATAAAATATAAATCCAACTTTGGTCGCAGCCACGCCTAGACAGCGGGCCATTGTTGAGATAAATTAAACAAAATAAAATATAAATCAACTTAAATCAACAAAAAACAAACAAACGTCTTTTTCTTTCCGTCCATGGTCACTCTTCTCCTCGCGAAAGCACGGAGACCATCGGACGTTAAACACAACATTGGTGGCAGCGGAGGGATACGCTTCATCCCAAAAATCAACAAAAGGAAAAATCCTTTAATAACACAAGAAATAAATTCGATATTCCAAAAAATAATAAACAAAACTTTTTTTTTTTTTTTTTAAAAAAAGCGTACCGAGGCTTCGACATCGGCTTTGAAAATTTAAAAAGTGAAAATAAAAGAAAAGCGTGCCGAGGCTATAACAGCGGCAGTGAAAAATAAAAAACTGTGAATAAAAAGTGGAAAAAAAAGCCCAGGATAACCAGCTTTAAGACGTGAAGTCTCCTGGCCCATCTATAAACGAAGACCAGGATAACCAGCTTTAGGGCTACTAAGAGCCTCCTGGCATCAACAAAACGAAGGAGAACATCAACAACAATAAAAAAAAAAAAAATTTCTCAACAACGTCAAGCAGGAAACAACATCAACAGAGAGACAACATCTGAGACAACATCAGAATTGGAAAATTACTGCATTTACTTAATTCAGCTACATTTTCTAGCACTAGCGAAATTTCGGTTGGTACATATTTAAAACGCGAGAACGACCACTTCTCAATACGGGTATTTGAGGATGGTTTGCGGAATCATAATTTAAGAGTAATTCTTAAAGCTCACAATGAGCGGGACTTGAAGAAAGCCGTCTTGTATGCCGAGGAGCATTCAGTACGGCTGGAAAAAAATTCGCAATACCAAACCTCACCTTTTAAACCCACATGCCAATATTGTTATAAGTCAGGGCACACAGAAAATATGTGCTAACGCAAAAATAATCATGTCTACTCTAATTGCAATAGTCAAAATTCCTATCAAAACAGACAACATAATATAAAGAAAGAAATACAATCTATATTTTGTTCATACTGCAAACGGTCGAATCACACGTACAAAGAGTGTAGATTGCGGCCAAGGCCAGAATATAAAGAACACCAAAATCACAGAATCTTCAAGTCATATTGAGAATCTTCAACCTAATGTCTACGGGCCGCAATCCATCACATTGTCACCTCAAAGTAGAAACAAAATCATAAAAAATAATGTGAAGGCAAAAAACTGAGGCATTATTCTTGGATAGTGAAAGGAATTGTAAAAACATGATTGAGTCAACTCAACCTGATGTCTACGGGCTGCAATCCATTACCTTACAACCTCGCTGCAAACAACTTGTAGAGATCCCTTTTGCTTATTCAAAAGACGCAGTGATCCACAAGAAACAAATAAATCCAGGAGTATATTTGGCGGAAACCCTGGTACGCCCAATTAAAAATAAAGTTAAAGTTATTTTTATGAACACAACAAAAGATATTGAAGAAATAAATTTAAATAAAATTCAATATGAGTGGGAAAATATAGAAAATTTCAATGAAATCAAATTAGATAAAAGAAAAGATTTAATAAAGGATAGATTAAAAAAGATAGAAACAAACATAGAACTAACGCATTGTAACAAAGAAGAAAAGAAATCAATTTTAGAAATTTGTAGAAATTATAACGATTTATTTTATTTTGAAGGAGACCACCTCACTTGTACAGAAACTTCAGAACATGAAATTATAACTGAAGAAAACAAACCTCCATTATATGTTACACCATATAGACTACCTGAAAGTCAAAGACAAGAAATCCATAAACAAGTTAATGAAATGTAAGAAGATAGTATTATTCGCCCAAGTTCAAGTCCATGAACTTTTACTTGTTCCAAAGAAGGCAGATTCCGAAGGTTACAAACGTTGGAGAGTTTTAGTTGATTTTCGAAAATTAAACGACTTAACTGTTGGTGACGCATACCCTTTGCCCAATATTACTGACATACTTGACCAGTTGGGAAGAGCAAAATATTTCAGCACTCTGGATTTAGCCAAAGGTTTTCATCAGATTCCCGTTAAAGAATCTGACAAATGTAAAACTGCTTTCAGCACATCTTTTGGGCACTACGAAAATAACAGAATGCCATTTGGTTTAAAAAATGCTCCAGCAACTTTTCAGAGGCTCATGAACAACGTACTAATGGGTTTACAAGGATTTGAATGTTTTGTCTACGTCCACGACATCGTTGTGTACGGTTATGATTTATCGGATCATAACAACAAATTAATTAAAATTTTTGACCGATTTCGTCAACACAACCTTAAGCTACAACCTGACAAATGTAATTTTCTCAAACAAGAATTAACGTATTTAGGGCACATCATTTCTGAAAATGGTATAAAATCAGATCCCGAAAAAATTAAAGTACATAGTTAAAACTTATCCAATTCCAAAGAATGTGATTTTTAGGATTCGCAGGATATTATAGAAGATTTATTGAAAATTTTTTCAGTACAGCAAAACCATTAACTAAACTAATTAAAAAAGATATTAAATTCAATTGGGACGCATTCTGCGATGAAGCATTTTCAAAATTAAAAGAAAAACTAATTAACCCTCCAATATTAGCATATCCAAACTTTGATGAAGAATTCATAGTTACGACAGATGCGAGTGATGCAGGACTTGGCGCAGTCTTATTCCAAGGTAAAATTGGAAAAGACAAGCCAATATATTTCGCAAGTAGAACATTGAACGATGCAGAGACACGATATAGCACCACGGAAAAAGAATTGCTTGCAATTGTCTTTGCCGTAAAACAATTCCGACCTTATATTTACGGTAAAAAGTTCACAATCTACACTGACCACAAACCACTCGAATGGCTAATGAAGTTAAAAGACCCAATGTCAAGATTAGCTAGATGGCGAATTCTCTTATCAGAATATGAATATACGATCAAATATAAAGCAGGGAAAAGCAATACAAATGCTGACGCACTCAGTCGAATCACTGAAGACGAAAAACTTACAGAAATAGTAAACAAAGTTTTAGTTATGACACGCCAAATGACAAACAAAAAGGCGCACAATGAAAATTTACATACAAAAATTGAAGAACCCAAAAATACAAGAAACGAGGCAATCCCTAAACAAAAAGAAACCCAAGCTTCAATATATTTCAATAAAAAATCTGCATTAAAAATATTAATATTTCCTCTAACAGAATCTTAAGAAGAAAAATTTATAATAAAATCAATTCCACAATTTTTAAAAACTTTAATAGGTGAAATGGAGTTATACACATTTAATAATGTAAATTTGCATATGACGACATTATCCATTCCGTTTAAAACTTCAAAAGATCAAGAATTAGCAAAGAAAACGCTTAACAAAATAAAAAGCGAAAGTTATAAACAAAATCATGATTTTATAGCCATATCAATCCCAAACATTAACCCACAGTTTAAAGAAAGTTTTAAAACAATGCTTAAAGAAATATTTTCCGACAAAACAATTAATTTGCATATCAACAAAAGAACAATTTTCGAAAACATTAATGAAATAGAAACCGTTTACGAGAATATCATGAATCACCACTTGGAGGACATCAAGGAGTAAATAGAACACTAAAAAGATTAAAAGCAAATTACTACTGGCAAACAATGAAAATTGATGCCAGAAAAATAAACTTAATAAATCTCCAAAAGTGCCAATGAAAATAACAACGACGAGCTCTTCACCATTTGAAAGAGTGGCTTTAGACATAGTAGGTCCACTTCCACTTCCAGTGACTTATAAAAGTAATAAATACATAACTTTTCAAGACGATTTAACCAAATTTGAAGCTATACCTTTAGAGAATGCAGAAGCAACCACAGTTGCAAGAGCTTTTGTAAAAAAAAATACTCTGTTGATTTGGATTTCCAGATTCACTATTAACTGATCAAGGTACTAATTTTCTTAGCGATTTATTTAAAGAAGTATGTAAATTATTAAAAATTAAAAAATCATTGGGATTGGATCTCTTATGCAATATTTGTTTTCAACAACACGCCTCACAGTAGCACCAATTACAGCCCTCATGAATTACTCTATGGATACCCTGCAAAAATTCCATCCACTTTACAAAAAGACCCGTCATTAAACTATAACTACGAAAATTATGCAAATGAGTTAAAGGCACGCCTACAACACGGATTTAAAATTGCAGGCCAAACTTTGAAATATAAAAAAGAAAAATCAAAAGAACAATATGGCAAAGGTTCCAAACCAAAAACATTTAACGTTGGAGAAAAGGTTTTCATTAGAAACCAGACCAGGAAAAATAAATTTTCTTCTCTTTGGGAAGGTCCATATGAGATTATTAAGATTATTTCACCCGAAAATACTGCTATAAAAATTCGCAATAAAATTAAAATCATACACAATAACAATCTCAAATCATTCTCCGATTAAAAACAAAAAGAGAGAGAGGCACACACATTTGATAAACACAAACACGCTAAAAACACTATGTATAAAACAAATTACAACATTCATAAAACACCATAACTAAATACGAACCCAGCTTAAAATCAGAGCTACACATTTTGTTGTAGTTTTTACAAGCCTAGGGAAAACATGTTATTTTACTTCTTTCTTTTGAAAACAGGCAGTCTTTTGTTTTCTTCATGAACCAAAACTTATTAACTTCTCTCGAATTTTAGCTGATCCATACGAAAAAAAAAATATATTCCGCTTACAAATTGAAACAAAAAAAATAATTTTAATTAACAAATTGAAATTACGGGGCAATACGCAAAACTAAAAAAATATATTCCGCTTAAAAAATTGAAATTAACATATTGAAATGATGGGGCAATACACAAAAACTAAAATAAATATATTCCGCTTACAAATTGAAACAAAAAAAAAATTTTTTTTTTTAAATTAACAAATTGAAATTATGGGGCAATACGCAAAAAAAAAACTAAAAAAATATATTCCGCTTACAAATTGAAACACAAAAAAAAAATTTTTGAAACTAACAAAATTGAAATTATGGGGCAATAACGCGAAAACTTTCAAACTATGTAATAAAAAAAAAAAAACAAAATGGAAAATAAATATTAATAGGTCCTATTAACAAAAAATATATAAATATACATATAAAAAGGACACACATACATATTTTCAAAGAAATACTTATATGTTACAAATAAATTTTTTCTTCTTAATTTTAATTATCATAATTATATATATAAAAAAAAGGAATTGATATATACACATTTTAAAAACAAACCAAAAACATAATGTATTAGACATTTTAATAAGAAAAAAATACAACACAAAAACAATATATATAAGTAGATTAATAACTAAACAAAAAAAACAAATTGGCCATTTCAGCCCTTGAAAGGACTTTGACCGAGCTTCTTATAATCAATTGTGTTGTGTGTGTTATTAAATGTTTGCACACAATCGACTGAGAACTGGACCTACATGTTTTATGGCGACTCCGAACGGCTAAATGTTCTCAAGAAGCTTTACATGGCATTATTTACTCTCTGAGGTTTGCCATTGTCTGCAGAGAGGTGGTGACCGATCAGAAAAATTTTTTATTGAAAAAAACTTTTTCGCCGCGGCTGGGGATCGAACCCGGGCTCCAAGCATGCTAAGCCACACACTTAACCTGCATGCCACGGTCACCACATTATTAATAACTATTAGATTAATAACTATTACAGATTAATAACTATTAGACAAAAAAAAATTTTTGTATAAAATTCTTAAAACATATTTGTATATAAATATTACAAAAAAATTATTCGTATACTACTTAACTTGTATAAAATTCTTAAAACGTATTTGTATATACATATTATAAAAAAATTATTCGTTACTATAAAAATTCATGTAATCCTCATTTCTGCTCACTGATCGGTGGTATCGCGACAGAAAATTTTTCAACCTCTTCAAGGAGAAAAATTTTTTTTTATAAATGGGGAGGGATGTTGTATCCCACAACATTGCATGTACACTTTGTACACCCGACCTCACACCAATTCCAAAGAACCAATTCAATAATTATTATTACCAGATGTCGATATCAAAAATGCAGCGATCTGCATTTCGACATAAATAATAAACAAAAAATATAATACTACAAACGACAACAACCCAATTTGAGTACAGCGACTCAAATTGCCGGCGTTCAAGAAAAGAAAAACATACTGACCTAATTTAAGCGCATATGCTTAAATTACCAAAATAAACAAAACCAATGCTTTGTTTTTATTGTCAAGTGGTTCCAACTTAAACGTCGGCGACAACAAAAACAAAGCAAGTGACTGTTTGGGTGCATCGGCATTGGCTTGCACGATCAGCAAAGGCCGTTCATTTACCTACCCTAGTTACTGCGCTGCTTGTAAGGTGCATTGCCTGCAACTGCGTAACATGCAAAGTGCACGTGATCGCGTATCACTAAGAGGAAGTAGAACGATATGTAAATTTACATAATGATTTGCATTTCCTAAATATATGTAGCTTATGTATTGATTTTGATTGGTTGGTATCGATTTGAATTTCCACTTAATGGAAATTATTGGAATTATTGGAATAAGGAACGCCCTCGAAAACTGAGGATTTTCCTTTATAAACCACCGACCGGCGTAGAAACGATCGAAGGAAGAAAGATAGTTTTAAGCTAATAATATCTAAACTGGTCGCAGCCTCACCTCGATAGCGGGCCTTTTAAGATTAAATTATATAAAATAAAAATCCAACTTTGGTCGCAGCCACGCCTAGACAGCGGGCCATTGTTGATATAAATTAAACAAAATAAAATATAAATCAACTTAAATCAACAAAAAACAAACAAACGTCGTTTTCTTTTCCTTTTTCTTCTCCTCGTGAAAGCACGGAGACCATCGGACGTTAAACACAACAACAGTTTTACGGAAATTTGACTAAACACTTTCGACGGAAGGAGGGGGCAAAACCGCAAAAAACGATAATTTAAAAAATTTTAAAATTGAATTGATAATTTTAAAAACGTCAAAATAAGAGCAGTTTTGAAAATCGTCCTCTTTCTGTGCTCCAGGCAAAACACCGAGTATCACCGGGTTACATCCGCTAGTCTTATATATAAAATCATATGTTTGTACTCTTGTCTGTCTGTCTGTCTGTCTGTCTGTTCCGTATAGGCTCGCGCACCGCTTATCCGATTGAGCTGAAATTTGGACACCGAGTACCTTTCATAGGGAGAAAGAACATAGGGAGTGTACAAAAGTGGGCGCAAGTCTGTGGGCGTTGCACTCTATAATAACTTCTAAACGCCTGAACCGATTGGAATGAAATTTGGCATGATGGTTCAACTGCTCCCAGAATAAAACATAGGCTATAAAAAATTCCAAAAACTTCCGCAAGAAGGCGCTTTAAGTAGTGCGTTTATAAGACTCAATAGCTCCTAAACGCCTGGACCGATTTCAATGAAATTTGGTATGAAGGTTCAACTGCAACCAATATAAAGCATAGGTAAAAAGTGGGCAGATGTATGTGGGCGTGGCACTCTATAATAACTCCTAAGCACCTGGACCGATTTCATTGAAATTTGGTATGAAGGTTCGACTGCGCCAAAGATAAAACATAGGCTATAAAAAATTCCAAAGACTTCTGCAAGAGCGCGCTTTAAGTAGGCACTTAAAGACATAATAACTTCTAAGCACCTGTACCGATTTTGGTATGAACGTTCAACTCCACCCAAGATAAAACAAAAAATTATAAAAAATTTCAAAAACTTTCGCAAGGGGGCACTTTAAGTAGCGCATTTTTAATACTCAATAGCTCCTGAACACCTGGACCGATTTCAATAAAATTTGGTATGAAGGTTTAACTGCAACCAATATACAGCATAGGAAAAAGTGGGCGGAAGTATGTGAGCGTGGCACTCTATAATAACTCCTAAACAGCTGGACCGATTTCAATGAAATTTGGAACGAAGGTTCGACTGCGCCGAAAATAACATAGGCTATAAAAAATTCCAAAGACTTTCGCAAGAGGGTGCTTTAAGTAGTGTTTTGTTAAGACTCAATTACTCCTAAATGACTTGACCGATTTTACTAAAATTTGATACATGAAATAACCTGACCCTGCAACAGAATTAAGGCTATTTATATTTCAGAAAACTTCCATGAGAGAGCGCTTTATTAAACCAACTTCGTCTGGCTTATTCACGTCAAAACGGATGAACCGATTTTGATGAAACTTGGTAAGCATTTGTATCTGTTACTGAAAAAGATCCTATGTTTTTAAAAATTCTTTCGACAAATATCAAGGAATGCGCCGAAGGCAAACGAAGTCAAGAACCAAAGACAAACGAGTAAAAAAAAGTTTAACGAACATGAGCAGAAGCTATGTAAAGAACAAAAATCAACCGAACAGTATCGACTAAAACCGAAGTTAAAACCGAACGAAGACAATCCAAAATCGAATCGATGCCAAAAGGACTTTTTAAAGTTGGAATTTTTTTTGAGATAAAAATGCATTTTAAATGCATGCTAAGAAAAACTTTAAACGCATTTTTTACGGCTTTTTTTTCAATGGGCTTTTTTCAAACTGGGTGACCATTTTCCTCAGACGTCAGATCGAGACGTTGAAGATATCATTTTTTTGTAATCGTATCCGGCAGGTACAGTTTTATGGAAATTTGGCTAAACATTTTCGACGGAAAGAGGGGCAAAACCCCAAAAAACTATCATTTTAAATTATTTAAAAAATTTAATTGATAATTTAAAAATGGGAGCAGTTTTATAAATCGCCCTTTTTCTGTGTTTGAGACACAACCCCGAGTAACACCGGGTAACATCCGCTAGTAGAAAATAAAAACAAGATTAGGTGAAAAGAAGCTATAGAAAATGAGATCAAAAAAAGTAGTAACAAAAAAGATATGAAAATTAAACCAAGCTGGTAGTAAAAAATAAAAGTAAATATACATGTAAATAAATATATAAATAGCTTAATCAGCGTTAACAGCAACAGTAGTAGGAGTTCTAGCAAGGTTCTGCACATCTTCAACGGTGTTGACGCGTTTCCTCTCCCATATCCATATTTATGCATTCTGACGAATACATTACCACGAAGCGTAAACACATTAAATATGCTTTTGTTACGCTTGCAGACAATTGCAGCTTGAAGTACTCTTCGGGTGTCAGCTGATACACTCTCATGCAGGTACACATTGTTGTCTGAATCAAAACCAGCGTCTCTTAGGTTGACAGCTTTTTTTGATTGGCGACGATATTCACCAAAAGCTTTGAGAACTCTATTCGTATCAAATGGTGTATAGAACTTAGAGCTTTTGTTATGTTTTTGGATCACTCTGAAAATATCACTTACTGGTGGCGATTGAAAGTCCAAAGATCGGCAAATCAAATTAAAGCTGCTCTTCAGATTCCCTTCTTCAAGAAAAGGTAAGCCAAAGAGAACGGCATCAGTGGAGTGATCGACGCTGTTGTTGCTGCAATTATTATTGATGTTGTTGTTGGCACTGCTTTCATTCAGTTGCAGCGCTAGTTGGTCGCAGCGCGTAGTGAGTACGCTCAGTTGAAACTCAAGAGAGTGAATTTTTGAGTTACTCTCACTGAGTTGATTATTTATGGAGCTCACCTCGCTTTCCAATCTGCTGACAAGTCGAGTGAAGAGGCTGTCGGTGTAAGTACGAAGTCGCTCTTCAAGTTCTTTAAACTCTTGCTTTGAATGTGCTTTCAGTCGTTCCTCAACAGCAAGGAGTTGAGTGCCAAAATTGTTTGCACTGCTACTCGCTGCACTAAGCTCACTTTTGTTGTTGCTGTTGCCGCCACAGTTGTTACGTAGGCGGGTTTGCATCGGAGACGGCGACATGAAGTCAACGAGATGGTATAAATTTAGCGTGAAGACAGAGTTAGATAGAGTTGATAGAGTCAAGATAGAGTTGACAGAACGAACACAAAAGACCGAACTGCAAACGAACTGCGAAGACGATAATCTTAGTTCTTCTTTGTTGATTTTAGATTTTATGCAACAAAGATTTACAATTTAACTAGTTAGTTTTGCACACTTCAACTATTATTTAGATTATATTTTTTTTGGTGCGAGACGACCAGCGTGATTTTAGCTTAACGCCAGTGTATAAAGGCAAAACTACATACAATTATAATGCACTTTTAAACACATAAAATTCGGGACAAATCAAAAACACGTCCGTACGCTGTTTATGTTTTTTTGTCTTTCGTTTGGATTTGTATTTATTTATTAAATTCATTGCTTTCATTTACGTTTAGTAAATACGTTTTATTTAGACATAGTTAGTTTATAAGTAAATACAAAGACGGTTTATAATTTTTACATATTCATAAATTCATTGTTGCAATTTTCATGTGGTTAGGATTAAGTTACACATAGTTTAATATTGAAAATTGTTAATATTTTTACATATTTTTACATTTAATTCATTGTTGCAATTTTCATGTAGTTAGGTTAAAGTTACACATAGTATAAGATAAAACACTGTTAATTTTTTAACATTTAATTCATTGCAATTTTCATGTAGTTAGATTTAAGTTACGCTTAATTTAAGATTAAACACAAGCATTGTTCACAGTTTTGCAAGTTCATTAACTTCTTTGTTACAATTTATAAAGTCAACTCTAGTTAGTTTGTAATTAAACACACATCTGTACTGTTAATATATTTTTGCAATCTATTCTTCGTTTGCTGCTCGAGCGCGTCCATGTTTCTTCGTTCACATCTGTGTTTCAACTCAAATGTCCTCTTATTTCTTTCGTTATTGTTCTTCGCGTCTCGTCTAGTTTTGTATTTTCTGTCTCATGTTCGTCCAGTTAGTCTGTTTGTTGGCCCTTTCTTTAATGTTTTCATGGTTGCAGTGTTACCGTGTCGTTAATAATTCTGTCCGCTTCTTGTCGTACGTCTAGTCAATGTGTTTCCGCCCTTCAGTCCGTCTTGTTCCGATCCTACATTTATTATATTTTTTCTATGTGCTTATACACTTATATGTTTGTATTGTGGTTTTTTTATTCACCAAAAAATTATTTTGTTCAAGTAGACGTGTTTCTTTTGGTGTCAGTTAAATCAACTCGTTTCAACTGATATCTTAACCTATATAATCCAAATTCAACTACTGTTCACGCTGTTCGTAATTCACTATCGTTTCGTGTTATAAAAATTTTGTTATACGGCGGATTAACTAGTTAAATTTATATTAAAGTGATAAATTTTAATCTCAAGCAAAATGTCTTTAATAAAAAATACACGTAGTGCTACAAGCAGCCGCAAAAATGTTGATCCGCTAACGCCGCTTGGTGCTTGTAGACCTGATGACTCAACACCCACAACTGCATCTTTGATGTCGGATGCAAATTTGTGCCTGCAGCTCAATAACATTCGGGAGAGTATTGTTGATCAGCTTACTGGAGCGATATCCGCGTCGGAGGAGAGGGTGATGCAGAGAATTGGCGAAGTGTCAGCAGAGCTTTCCAACTTGAAGTCAACAATAAAAAATCTTGGAGAAAGAGTTACTACCGTTGAAGCTGCATATGTTGAACTAAGTGAGTTAAAAGACAGCATGCTTGCAATGAAAAATCAACTGGAAAACCACAAAGCAGCTGCGGAGACTAAAACAATGCACTCTTCTATGCTGAATGATGAAGTGAAAGCTTTGAAGTCTCAACTGGAAGCTTATGAGAGTAATTCTGACTCAGCTGATGTCGTCATCAATGGTATTCCCTCTGCTACTAAAGATAACCTTAGCTGCATTTTTAACAGAGTTTGCTCTTTAATTAACTGCGACTATCTAAGGCTTCGTGATATATTTAGAGTGCGTGCCAAAAACAGCAACAAAAATGCAATGATTATCGCTAAGCTTGCGTCTGCTCATGACCGCATTTGCCTATTGAAAGCCATCGCTGCATTTCGCAGAAGCAACAAGAGGCAGCTCACACTCAGGGAGATCGGGTGTGGGGGAGATGAGTATTTCTATATTCATGAAAGCTTGACAAAATCAAATCGTCAAACTATGCTCTATGCTGGTCAACTAAGGAGAGAAAATAGACTTGCTGCTGTTTTTACACTGCGTGGGCGTGTGTACGTGAGAGCAACTCTTGATGGTGAGGCCAAATTGGTTGATAGTAGAGAGAGCGTGGATTGCGTCGCTGGACCCATCAGATAGCTGTTAAGTTTTTATTATACAATTCTTGCTGTTTATTTATTGCTTTTTGTTAATATGTTTATTATTTTTTATATTTTTCTTTATTCAATTTTATTTCACTGGCAATATCTTGCCAAACCTATACTTTCAACTTTATCCTCATGTCTGTCCCTTTCTCATCTAGGCTATTATTTTCTTTTTTGTTGTAACTATTGCATGTTTGTTGTTGGTTCGTTTAATGTTTATTATGGTACTTTCTGATGCATTTTCTAGTGGTGCTGTGGATAATCATAAGACCCTAATCAACGTTTTGTGTAAACAGCGCATTGGTTTAAATGTTGTTTACTTTAATGCTCGAAGTTTAAATGGTTTAAAGCTTGACAACTTCAGATACATATTTGAAAACTCTCTTGTTGATGTCATCTGTGTCACGGAAACATGGTTTAAGTGTGACATACCTGATTCCTATTACAATTTAAATGGCTTTAATATTTTTCGTAATGATAGGTGCGGTAGAAGAGGTGGTGGTGTAGCAGTGTTTTGTAGGTCCAATCTTAATGTTAAATGTATCAATAAATGTATGTCTGATGATGTTTGTGAGTATCTAAATGTAGAAATTTTTGATCAAAATTGCAAAATGTTAGTATCTTGTGCTTACAATCCGCATCGTTGCCATAGTTTTGAACCATTTTTTGCTGATTTAGCTAGTAAAATAATCGATTATGACTTCTTTTTTGTTTATGGTGATTTCAATGTAAATTTGTTGCGTAATGACTCTGTTAGTGATAATTTTCATTACCTTTCCTCTATGTGTGGACTATTAACTATAAATAATTGCATTCCTACTCGTTTTATGCATGGTTCTGAACCAAGTCTACTTGATGTTTGTTTAGTTTCGGATATTTCTTTACTCCTTAAGTATGATCAAATAACTTTTCTGTCCGATCATGACTTACTTTTTTGTTGTCTAAATATTAATTTTGGTAGAACTTGTCCTGCTAGTTTCTCGTATCACGACTATAAATCCATTGACTCATCTGCCTTATTTCAAAGTTTATCTGCTGTGCAATGGAATGACTGCTGGTTTTTTGAGTCTGTCAACGATAAACTGAAGGTTTTCATGGATAAGTTATATGTTTTATTTGCTCGTCATGTTCCGTTACGTTCTGTTCAAGTCTCAAATAGTAGTTGTCCCTGGTTTACGAATCCTGTATTAGCTGCCATTAGGCTAAGGAATAAGCTCCACTCTAAATGGAAAAATAATCCTTCAATTGCCAACTGGGATAACTTTAGAAGAGCGAGAAATGATGCTACAGTCGTGGTCAGACAAGCTAAGATCAATTTCTTTAACTCTAAGCTTAACCCCAACTTAAACTCTAAACTATTATGGCAGAACATAAAAAGATACGGAGTTTTTAAGAAAAATTGCAGTAACTGCAGTTTAGATCCGGATGAGTTAAACAACTTTTTCTTAGCTAGTGGAAACCTCATGCCAACAAGTAGTTCTAACAGTGTTGAGCTACCAGTGATAGTAAGTAACTCTTTGTTCCCTTCCTTTGAATTTACTTCAGTAGGTGAGGATCATGTTTCTAAATGTATTTTGAAGATGAACTCAAATGCTGTAGGGGTTGATGGTATGCCTATAAAGTTTATTAAGCTAGTTTTGCCTTTTATTATATCACCTTTTACTCACATAATAAACCATTGTTTGACATGTTCACAATTCCCTGATATATGGAAGGCTGCCATGGTTTTACCTGTGGCAAAATCTTCATCTGCTTCTGTTCCCAACGACTACAGGCCTATTAGTATATTACCTGCTCTAGGAAAAGTCCTTGAACGTATCATGGCCGACCAAATTTCTGAGTACCTTAATTTAAATAAGTTGCTTTCACCGTTGCAGTCAGGTTTCAGGACTGGCCACAGTTGCTCTACTGCTGCAGTTAAAATCCTTGATGACATCAGAATTTCTTATGATCAGAACTTGCTTACCCTGCTGTGCCTTGTCGATTTTTCTAAAGCTTTCGATTCCGTCAATCATTCACTTCTTTGCAATAAACTAAGTAATTACTTTAAGTTTAGTCAAAGTGCTGTTAATCTTATATACAACTATTTGGAAGATAGAATGCAAAGGGTTAAAGTAGGTAACGTTTATTCGTCTCTTAGAGCAGTTGTGACTGGAGTTCCTCAAGGGTCTATCCTGGGCCCACTCCTTTTCTCTATTTTTATAAATGATATTTTTTCAGTTTGTCAATACGCATCTGTTCATGCTTACGCCGATGAGATTCAACTCTATCTCTCGCGACCCATCGGACTTTTAGAAGACTTACCTATAGAATGAATTATGATTTAACATCGCTGAATAACTGGGCTATTACGAACATGCTTCTTATTAATCCTTTGAAATCTAAAGTTCTGCCCATTGCTAGGAGTGACTCATGCTTTGTTGATATCCCTCCTTTGTATATTGGATCTCAGCAGCTTGATTTTGTGTTTAAGGCAAAAAACTTAGGATTTATAATCAACTCTAACCTGACTTGCATTGACCATATAAACAGCACAATAGGGAAAATTTACGGGACTTTACGTTACTTACGCAATTCCTCTAACTTCACGCCTCTTGAAACTCGTCGCAGACTAGTCGTGCAATTAATAATGCCTCATATTACTTTCTTTGATATTGTCTATAGTCAGCTAAATTCACAATCTCAGCATAAACTTCTGGTTGCGTTCAATAGTGCGGCTAGGTATGTATATAGAGTCAGTCGATTTGATCATATCTCTCAAAGGAGTAAAGGCATTCTGGGATATGGTTTACTTGAATATATTAACATCCGCAACATTTTATTCCTACATAATCTTATGCAAACTCAAAACCCTCATTATCTTTTTGAAAAACTGCAATTTTTACAGTCTCATCGGTCAAATAACCTTATTGTTCCTAGGTATAGCTATCTCAATAGAAGCAGATACTTCTTCATCAGCGCCATTAGACTTTGGAATGTATTACCAAATTCTCTAAAACAAATCACGTCACGAACCAGTTTCAAACATGCCATCTTTAATCATTTCAATACTTTTAATCAATAAATATATGTTTCTTTTTACTGCCATTTTTCTCATCTTATCTCTGTTCAATCCTAGCTCTCTTTCTCTCTCTATAAATTACCTTCTTCTAGTTATGTTTTTAGCTATAATAGCCATTAAGATAATAATTTGTAATCTTTTATTTATTTTACTTATCCTTTTTTATTGCTAATTTAATCAATTTTAATTTAATGTTAGTTTTAAGTTACTTTTAAATACCATTGTTCACATCTTATGAAGTACTATAAAAGACCAAGTCTTAATGTACACCATTATAAATAAAATAATAATAATAATAATAATAATAAAAAAGTTTTAAAAGTTTCAAAAGCTCCTTAAAAGTTTATTTTAATGTATTTTATTCTATATATTTTTAGATAAATATCTTTGATAATGATAAGCGAAGCTTATCGAAATATTAGAAAATAAAAACTTTTTCGAACAAGACTCGAGCTCGAAGATTTTATTTAACATAAAAAAACAAAAGGTCGAAAAATTAACAAATCAAAGTAAATGTTTACATTATTATTAACTAGCGGATATAACCCGGTGTTACCCGGGGTTGTGCCTCGATCACAGAAAAAGGACGATTTTAAAACTGATCTAATTTTAACATTATTATATCATGTTCTCATTATCTCATTTTAACATCAATTAAATTTTAAAACTTTAATTAACTTAACTTTAATTATCCTTTTTTGGGGTTTTGACACCTCCCTGCGTCGGTGTGTTTAGTCAAATTTCCATAAAACTGTACCTGCCGGTCATGATAGCAAAAAAAAAAAATGACATCTTCAACTTCTCGATCTGGCGTCTGGTTTCTGAGGAAAATAGTCACACAGTTTGAAAGAAGTAATTTCGAGAAAAATGCGTTTAAAGTTTCTCTTAGCATGCATTTAATATGCATTTTTATCTCAAAAAAAATTCCAATATTAAAAAATCCTTTGGCATAGATTCGATTTTTAGATTGTCTTCGTTCAACTTTGGTTGTGGTCGATACTGTTCGGTTGATTTTTGTTCATCTCTATATAGCTTCTCCTCGTATTCGTTAAACTTTTTTTTAATTGTTAGCCTTTGGTTCTTAACTTTGATTGCCTTCGGCTCTTTCCTTGATTTTTGTCGAAAGAACTTTTAAAAGGATCTTTTTCAGTCAGAGGCGTTCCTGGGCTTGGTGTCACCCGGGGCGGGCATTGATGGTGTCACCCCTATAGATAAGAAATTTTTAAATGCAGTAAGAAACCACTTCGATGTGATTTAGTGTTTTTATTATTATCTTTATGTTTTTCGAAAAAAAAGGTAAAATAAAGAAAACTTATTAAGTTCGGAGTAAAGTTTTGAACAATCAAAAATAGGTCGATTTTATTTTAAAAAACATCAACATTTCAACGCGTTCACTGCAAGAACCAATTTTTTTCAGGCACTAGCGGAGAACTTAAAAAAATCTGTTATAATAATAATTTTTATATTTTTGTACCAAACTTTTCTTAAATGATCTTCAAATGTTGTATTACTAATTTTCACAATAAATCTATAATAACAATATGTTATAAAAAATTCTTGAAAGTATGCTTTTGAAATCGGTTAGTTCCTAGGTACCTTCATTGGACCTACATTATTTTTTGCATTATTTTGTATGCGAGTGCAAAGTTGGCCGATCTTAACAAAATTTGGTCAAAAGGCTAGGCAATTAGAGAAATAGTTTTGCACTGAAAACAGTAGAAATTGATAAGAACTTAGGGGTACCTCCCTTGGACCTATATTAAATTTTTAAACGATTTTGTGTGGGAGTTACATACAAAAGTTGCCCGATCCTATCGAAACTTAGTGAGAATGCTAGACACTGCACTGAAAACAGTAGAAATTGATAAGAACTTAGGGGTACCTCCCTTGGACCTATATTAAATTTTTAAACGATTTTGTGTGGGAGTTACATACAAAAGTTGCCCGATCCTATCGAAACTTAGTGAGAATGCTAGACATAAAGAGTAATAGATGTGAACTGAAAATTATAGAAATTGGTAAGACCTTAAGGGTACCACTCGTGCACCTATATTATTTTTTTTTTTAAATCCAATTTTAGACACATTTTATGTTATTTATAATAGAAAAATAATAATGATAACTTTTTATCACTCATATCACTACTGACTTTCATCACTATAACTTCTTCGTGAGATTCACTACAAAATTAAAGAATCCATTTTTTTAATTCCCTTTTGAACTTTGCTAAATTATGTTTCTATGCAAAATTTATCATTTTTCACAAAAAGTCACTTTATTAAACCTGGATAACTTTCATGTTTATTAAAAGGTGCAGATTATATTTTGGAAATAAAAAGTCAAAACTTCAAATCAAATTACGAAAAAGTTTCACTAAAATCCAAGAATTATTTTTTGTAATGCACTTTTGAAATTTGATAAATTTTTTATATATGTCCATGCACAATTTACATTTTTTCGTAAAAAATCACTTTTTTAAATTTGCAAATCTTTTTTGTTTATAAAAAAGTGCAAATAATATTTTGAAAATCAAAAAAGAAATACTTTAAATAAAATTAAGAAAAGTTTTGCAAAAATCCTATAATCTTCTTTTTTTTGTTATAGCTTAATAATAAAACAACATCTTTTTTTCCTATTTTTGTACCATTTCGATGCATTGTGCGCTGTCTTAAAAACAAGATTTTCTTAATTTAAAAACTGCAAAATTTGAAATAACCTCATCGAAATCAATATTTCTTGCAAGCTCGTTTTCAATGGATAAAATAGCAAGATCGGAAACTCTTGCCTCTCCCTTGGAAGACCTTAAATAAGTTTTAATTAATTTTAGCCTTGAAAACGTTTCCACAATGTTTTCTCCTCATGGTTTGGACTTGCAAGCAGAAATTTAAATTTTAAAAACAGCAATTAAAAAAATCATACACACATTTTTTACGTTAAAAACGTAAAGTATTTTTCAATTTTTCTGATTGTTTGAGAAAAAAAAAAATTTCGAAATGGTGTCACCTCTAAAATGGTGGTACCCGGGGTGGGTACCCCCTCCGTCCCCCCTAGGAACGCCTCTGATTTCAGTAAAAGACACAAATGTTAACCAAGTTTCATCAAAATCGGTTCATTCGTTTTGACGTGAATAAGCCAGACATAGTTGATTGAATAAAGCGCCCTCTCACGGAAGAAATTTAAATAGCCTTCATTCTGTTGCAGGGTCAGGTTATTTCACGTACCAAATTTTAGTAAAATCGGTCAAGTCATTTAGGAGTTATTGAGTCTTAACAATCCACATACTTCTGACCACTTTTTTACCTTTGTTTTGTCTTGGGAGCAGTTGAACCTTCATACCAAATTTCATTGAAATCGGTCCAGGCGTTTAGGAGTTATTTAGTCTTAAAAATGCACTACTTCAAGATCCCTCTTCCGGAAGTCTTTGGAATTTTTTATGTTGTAACGAGCCTCTGGACGCTACTGTTATTTTGTTTTCCAGCCGGGGTATGCTCAGCGGCTGTCCAGGGTTTTGTACAAGAATTTATTTTCAGAGGTTGAAAAATACGGAGTCCCTTGATGTGGGTGTCCGTTAGTGTGGGTGTCTCGTTAGCTGGAGTGTCCCTTGACGTTGGTGTCTCGTTAGCGTGAGTGTCCCTTAAGTGTGAATGTCCCTGAAGAGGGTGTTCCTTGGTAGACGTAGGCTGGTGTGAGGGTGTCTCTTTGACGAGAGTGTCCCTATAGTATGGATGTCCCTGAAGAGGGTGTTCCTTCTTGTTGATGGTGCCGAGTCTTGTTGCAGCTGCTAGTAACCCTTTGCGTGGGTGTACTTTTCGTCATCGCCCTCCTTCTTGAAAGCGCACGACTTTGCCGTTGATCGTGCGGTATATCTTATATACAATCGCGTGACTTTTTACCGGTCGTGTCGCTAAGTTCGTCGCGAGTCTTTCTTGCCAGTGGGGTCTCGTAGAGAGCGAGAGTGAGTGTAACACAGAGCAGAAGTAAAACTCGCTGCACCTCTGTGTTGACTCAAAGACGGAGAGGGATCGAAGTAGAGAGC
The DNA here is from genome assembly GCA_958299015.1 of Tetanocera ferruginea. Lineage (NCBI taxonomy): Eukaryota > Metazoa > Arthropoda > Insecta > Diptera > Sciomyzidae > Tetanocera > Tetanocera ferruginea. Next base: position 82,812,217 of record OY282641.1, on the reverse strand, counting down.
AGTCGTGAGAGCGATTTTCACTCAAGTCGTGGTAGGAATGGTTGGAGGTGAGTATCACTTTATGAGAGTGGGCAGAGAGTACAAACACCAAGCAGAAGTAAAACTCGCTGCGCCTCAGTGTTTGACTCAAAATTTGCTGGGGAAAATGCAGAAGTATATTCTGTTGAGTGACTTTGGTGTATAACGCTAAACAGAAGAAAAACTCGCTGCGCTTTAACGTTAAACCCAAATACTACTCAGAAAATATGGGAACTGCGTTTCGCGTATGGAGCGAATGCTTAAAGTATAAGAGTAGGCAGAAGTAAAACTCGCTGCCGCTCAGTGTTATCCTCAAATCAATAGGATTGTAAAGGAATAAGGATTCCGCCAGCAAAAGGATAAGGAATGTCGAGGTGATGTTCGTTCTGTCCGATGTTCACGGCACGACTTACCTTATTATTCGATGTGATGATCGTACTGCCCGGTATAAAATAAGACACGTCTGCTTGCTTGCGTGGTCTCTACTCGACTCATTTATTTTATCATATTCAACTTTGTCTTAGCCTACGTTGCTGTACAGAGTTGCTCTAACGGCACTTGACTTCTTCGTTTTAGTACTAATACATACTACTTAATTTAATGTGTGTTACATTAGTATTGGTATATGTACTACGATAACTTAGTGTATATAAGTGTCGTTCGATGATCAAAATAAATAATATAATATATTTTAAATATTCTTACATGAAATATAAATATATTATAAAGATGCGTAATATGCGTAAATGCGTAATATGTAACTAATAATCGTTGTTGGTGTGTTGTCTAGCTGGTGTGTTTTTGTCTTGCTGGGTTCTTGATGTTATAGCTGGTGTTTTGTTGTCTGGCTGGTATGTTAAGGCTCATAACATACCATGTCTGGCTGGTTGGTCACTCATAAGACTATATTTTGTGCAAAATATGTCGTATGATGTGCCAAGTTGCTGGTGATACCAGTGATGTGTATGAGGAGAGTGGCTTATTGTGAGGTCATATTTACTGGTCCAAAATATGTTCCTCACACCCCCCCTTTAGTTCCGGGAAAGAACTCGTACATCTCCGGTGCGTGAGATATTGACCTGGTACGTATTGCCATTCGCTACTGCCTTGAATTTCATTCGCGTGCCTGCTTTGCCTTTTGCATCGGCTTTGGCAATGAGGTCCTTCAATGCTGGTGGCCAGGTTGTATCCATAGCAGTGTTGCTGACTGCGATGGATGAAGAGTAATCTTCCCGTTCAGACTGGTCAGCTGTTGACGTCTGGTCCGTCACTTTACCAGCCAGTGTAGGGTGGTTGATGAGTGGTTTGGGGCTAGTCAGCCAGCCTAGGCAGATATCCTCCTGATCGTCGAGATCCTCTAGACTAGGTGGATGTGATATGGTAGATGGTACGACTGTAGTTGCGTCGATGGTACCGGCTTCAAGGTTCTCACCATGTTGGAGCAACTCGTCTTTAGCCAGCTGATCTGGTGCTGTCGGATCGATGAGCCAACCGAGGCAGATCGTCGATGACGCCTCGCTGTGTGGGCTGTCGCTACTGACGTTGCTGTATTTGTCACTAGCGCGACACTGGTCAGCGCTAAATGCTGCTTCTTGGGCCTGCGAGTGGTTGCTGAGGTCGTCGTTGACCCAGCCGCTGGCGTCGAAATGGTATGATGCCGCGTGTGGGGCATGTGTGCTGTCGCTCGTATCGTAGACGCAGCTGTCGTCGTCTGTGACGTGCGATGCGGCTTGCTGAGCGTATGAGTGGTCGTCGTTCTGACCACTGTCGATGATGTGTAAGGCCGCTAGGTGGGCCTGGTTGTCGTCGCTGGGATCGTTGATTGGCGATGCCTCTGGTAGAAGTAGAGTGGGTAGCGGTCGCTCTGTCAGGCTCTGGATGAGCTTGGCCAGAATTTTGCGTTTGCCTGCCATGGTGGTTGTAGAGAACCATTCGGTGCAGTTGATGGGCAGGCGGAAATCCATTATAGGGTTGATGAAAAAGCTTTCAACATATTGCAATGCGTATAGCCCACAGTCAACCAGATTTTCCTGTTGGGGCACTTTGACGCAGTGGCTCGGTAGATTTTCCGGCGTAAAGACGTGTGTCGTCGCTCCTCTGGCTTGGAATTCCAGGGTTAGGTAGTCTCGGAGTAGTGCGAAGACATGAGACCTATCGGTGCTAGCCAGTGAGTCCATTAGAAGGATGAGCGGCTGTGAGATTGGATGTAGCTGGCCTGGCGGCAGTTTATTCCCTGTGAATCGGAAGCGTGGTCCCGTGTGCCATGGAAAACAAATAACAGTGATGAACCAATGCTTTTGTTCGTTATTTGGTACCATGATGAAATCTTTGTCGACGATGCCCGCGTGGCGTCGCTGTGCTAGTGTTTGGGCCGTGTCGCCCGATTGTGGCTTGGCGTGCGTGAGGCGCTCATAGAAAAATGAGCTGAATATGGTAATTTTTCCAGACTGCTCTTGCGGTACCATATTAAGTTTTATCCAACGCAGATAAAAATCCATAATGCGGTCGTTGAGGAACCGACCGACACTTAAGCACTCATAGTCGGGAGTGGTTACGGTGACGCCTCCTGGTCCAGGTGGGTACACAAATAGTGTTGTTGTGGACGGGTTGTCGTCGTCGGTGTCGGAGAGCTCGATGCAAGTCTCTTGCGTGACTGTTGTGACCTGAGTCGATTTGTTATCGGTTCTGTGGGCGGCTACAGAACATACGGGTCCTCCTGGGTGCTGACCATTGCCATCATTGGCGTGTGTAGAGAGACTCTGTCGCGATGGTTGGTAGCCTACGTCGATCTTGGTTGGCAGCGTGTTCTGCCTGTATTCGCCTGACTGTGCGAAACTGACGCTCTGCGGTGGTTTCGGCTTGATCAGTGGGTGCTCACGTGTACCTCGTCGCCGTTTGGTAGCTGGCGGATCTGGAAGGTAATCTGGTAGAAAAATGGTTCGTCTACCCTGCGAGGTTAATTCACCCAAACGTTTGCTGTAACGTTCCTTGGAAAGCGTGAACTTATCCATGTTTATCACTGGTATAGAAAATATCTTTGTTTTGCTTGTAGTTTGAGAAAACTATCACTTTGGATCACTGAGTTGAAAATATTTTCACTTTGAATTGCGTCGTTGCTGGCTGTTGAAACTGCAATGATCGTTGCTAATTTGAATTTCATATTTGCAGTTGCCACTTGTTGCATGAACTATTGCCATCCTTATCGCTCTCGTTACTATGTTCGATGTGTTGCATTTTCTACAAATGCGTATGACGTTGCCACCTTGTTGTATATACAGTTCGTAGAGCATTCAATGAATCAAACATGAGTGATAATGTTTTCTTGCTTAAAAGGTTGAGATTTGTTCATGGTTGTGTACGTGAAGACCAGGGTGTGGGTGTCAGGTTGACGTGTTGGCATCAAGAATGTGAGACGATTGGTTTGTGCGACGTGTTGACATAGATTACGTAGATTCTCTTGGATTTTGATGAACTTTGTTTGACCATGTTGATATAGACGTGTGTTTTCTCGTGATTGTGGAGATGGCTGCGTTGACTTTGATGAACCCTAGATGTGCGTGCAGTTTATGTTGCAGTTGCGGCTGCAGATGATTGGGTCGAGGTTGACGTAGGTGACGTATAACTGAGATTTTGACGTTTCAGATGTGACTGCAGCACTCGTGAAGACGATGTGTTGGTGCAGGTTTACCAAGGTGGTTGTACTACCGTGAGGACGACATATGGTAGTTGGCGACAAAAATGAAATCAATATTTGACGTTGAGATTTCTATTAAAGTGTAGACCATGTATCCTTGTATGTGGAATACTGAAAATATTTGCCGGAGGTGTAGTTGTTGACGCAGGTACGGCTGCAGGTTCTAGTTGTTGACGCAGGTGGTTCTGCGGTTCCCAAGTGTTGACGCAGTTGATGCTGCGCGGCAAGGTTGTAGTTTTTGATGCAGGTGCGGCTGCAGGTTGTTGTCGCAGTTGGTGCTGCGGGTCCCAGTTGTTGTCGCAGTTGGTGCTGCGCGATCCCATGGCGATTCGACTGATGTGTTATTTGTGTTGTAGATGCTGCTGAAGCTAATTTTCTCGATGTAAAACGTTGACGGTGTTGTTGGTAGCTTGTAGTTGTTGGTGCAGATGCGGCTGCAGGTCCTAGTTGTTGACGCAGTTAGTGCTGCTGGTCCCAGTTGTTGACGCAGGTTGGTGCTGCTGGTCCCTGTTGTTGACGCAGGTTGGTGCTGCGGGTCCCAGTTGTTGACGCAGTTGGTGCTGCGCGTCCCAGTTGTTGACGCAGGTTGGTGCTGCGGGTTCCAGTTGTTGACGCAGGTTGGTGCTGCGGGTCCCAGTTGTTGACGCAGGTTGGTGCTGCGCGGCAAAGTTTTTAGTTACTGAGGTATTCTCGACGATGAAACTTCTGACTTCGCTCATGTGTACAGTAAGGCGTCGTGATTCTCCAGGCTTCTTGACTTCGATGATGACTGGCGACGTAAAGTTAACGACTTCGTAGGGCTCTTCGTACCTTTGAGCCAGCTTTGCAGCGAAGTTGTCAACAGCTTTCGAGAGATGATGCTGTTTTACTAAAACCATATCACCAATTTCTGGTTTCCATGCCCTTCGTCAAAGATTATAATAACACGCTTGGTCCTGTGACGCGCGTTCTAGGTTCTGTCTCACGATTTGAAAAATCTCTTGTAATCGTTTTGCTTTCTCTGGAGGTGATTGTGGCTCGCAACCCGTGCTCGTAGTACTTTCGTCGAACAACGTCTTCGGCAGTCTAGGTTCACGGCCCTGGGTAAGATACGCTGGACTGTATCCTGTTGACTCTTGGACTCCAGAGTTCAAGGCGAGGGTGAATTCTGGCAGCAGGTCGTCCCAGTTGCGTTGCTCTTGTTGCGTGTATTGTGCTATAATCGTTTTAATTGTGCGGTTGGCTTTTTCGGTAGGGTTCTCTTGAGGCGTGTAGGGTGCAGTGAATTGATGCTTTACCCCAAGATCTTGAAGAAAATCTTTGAACTTCTTGCTTGTAAACTGTGCTCCATTGTCCGTGACGAGAATTTTCGGTACACCGAATCGGCTGACGATACGCTCGCGGAAAGCCAATTTGAGCGTCTCTGTCGTCGCCTTTCGCATTGCGACGAGCTCTGTCCATTTCGAAAATTTATCGAACAACACCAGCAACATGTTGTTCCCTCGTTTGGACCGGGGAAGAGGTCCGACAAAATCAGCACAGACGATATTCCATGGTGCCTCCGGAAATTGTGTCAGCATTTGCCCAGTGGGCGCTTGTTGGCTGGCCTTATACTTTTGGCAAGTCTCACAATTGCGTACGTATTGGCTGACCTCTCGAAACATGCCAGGCCAATAGTAGCGGTTGGCCACCCGGCTTATAGTTTTCCGGATGCCAAGATGTCCAGCGGTGGGTGAGTCATGGCACTCGTGTAACACTCGTTTGCGTAAGTGTTTTGGGACACACAGCTTCCAGGGAGTGCTGTCTTCGTCGCTCACTTGTCGTGGAATGTGACGGTACAGCTTCTCGCCGTCGATGAGAAAATCTGAGAATTTGACGGGGTTCTCTCTTACCTCGTTTGTCTTCTTTTGGAGCCAGGTGCAGAGTTGAGCGGGCTCGCGTTCGGTCATTATCTGCATGAGCGTTGCTTGAGGTTGGTGCGAGAGCGCATCTGCAATGACATTTAACTTTCCTTTGCGGTACTGCACATCAAAGTTAAATTGTTGTAGCTCTAGGGCCCACCGTGCGACCCGTCCCGAAGGGCTCTCAATCGAGTTCAGCCACTTTAACGAGAGGTGATCCGTGATCACGGTGAATTTGTAGCCCTCTAAGTATGGCCTCATCTTCCTGATTCCCCAGATGATGGCCAGACATTCTTTCTCGGTGGGCGAGTAATTCTTTTCAGCAGCATTTATGACGATGACGCGTTCTTGACCTTCGATGTCTTGAGTGAGGACTGCTCCTACGCCGTAGTCGCTGGCGTCAGTCTGGAGCGTGAATTTTTTGTTGAAGTCTGGACAGGTGAGTATGGGCGCCTCGGTTAAGTGGGTTTTGAGAAGGTCGAAGGCGTTCTGCTGCTCTTGGGCCCATTTCCAGTGTTTGTCCTTTTTTAGTAAGGCGGTGAGTGGAGTCACGATCTTTGCGAAGTCAGGTACGAACCTCCTGTACCAAGATGCGATCCCTAGGCAACGTCTCACCTCGCGTAGATTTGTAGGAGGTGGTAGATTTTGGATCGCCGCGATCTTGTCGGGGTCGGTGTGGATTCCTTTGTCGCTGACTACGTGTCCGAGATATTTTATTTCCTTTTCGAAGAATTTGCATTTGTCCTTGTATATTTTAAGATTATCCGCCCTGAGTCTCCTGAATACTTCGCGCAAGTTTGCCATGCGTTCTTCCAATGACGTTCCGGTGACCACAATATCATCCAGATACGCGAAGGCGTGGGGCTCCATTTCAGGTCCGATTACTTGGTCCAGCGCGAGTTATAAAGTCCTTTTTAATAAAAGACACTTTATGTTTTTTTAACACAACTTCTTTTATTCAGATCAAAACTAAAACTAAACTTTCTTACAACTAACAGAATAAATGTTACTTAAAATATACCAATAGTTTATCAATACAAACATTTCAAAGTATGAGAATTTCTTCTTTTCTTCTTTCTTCTTTCTTCGTTGCAGTACAACGAAGATAACAAAATGTTTATGAAGTTACAGAAAACTTAAGTGGGTCTCTGGGTTTGTTGGTGCAGTTAAAAAAAGAGTAACATGACATTTGGAGTTGCTTAGCTGCATATTTTGAATTGACAAATATGTTTGGCAATTAATGAATTTGAATTTAAGTGTTAAATGATTTGGGTTGTTGCAATGAGGCAATAAATATTCATTTTTTATTGTTTCCATATTTTGAAACAATTTCTTGTAATTTAATATTAATTGCCTCGTTTGTAACTTATTTTGAATTGACAAATATGTTTGGCAATTAATGAATTTGAATTTAAGTGTTAAATGATTTGGGTTGTTGCAATGAGGCAATAAATATTCAGTTTTTATTGTTTCCATATTTTGAAACAATTTCTTGTAATTTAATATTAATTGCCTCGTTTGTAACTCCTCCCCCATTTGATCTGAGATTCTCCTGGATCTCATTAGTTATAAATTTTTGTTTGTTTACAAATTTAACTTTATTTTTCTTAAACATTATTAACATAAATATTGCAGCAAGTATGATTAAAACTAATGTTACATTTATTCCATAAGAGATGTTCTTATGATAATTTAGTTCTTCGATTTTTCTTATATTATTATAATGTTCTGTAATGATATTGTTGAAGTGAATGGGTGCTATTTCTGTCTTATTAATTGTATTTTCGTTCGAGTAAAAGTATCTGTCTTGGATTATTTCTATGTGGTTCTCGTAGTTTTCCTCCCCCATTTGTATTTTACAGTTACTAAATGTTACTAAATTATTTTTTGTAAGAGTAATGTTTCTATTATCGCAATTTTGTATTATTTCGAGGTTGTATGCATTCGTTACTAGTATTGTTTGTTCGTCCAATAGTTGTGTGTCTGTTTTGTTATTAAATTTATATTCGCAATTATTTGTTAAAATACAATTTTTACTTTTCTTTAAATGTTTTAGCGTTACATTTTCTTCGAAAGTAAATGTTTGATTATTGTAATTTATAACGAATTCTTGATTTTGAATTATTTGAATGAACTTCGAATTCGGAATTGGTGTTATTATGTTAAGGTCTGTCCTTATAAATGATTGTGGTATCTGTATAGCAATAATAATACTATTGTCTTTATAGTCTATTATTCCTACCTTGAGAAGTTTCAGTTTATAAAAATCTATATTAAATGTTTCTATTTCTGACGAAGTCAATATACTTGGGTGGACTATGTTATTTTTTGCTGCTACTATATTATCTTGAATTTGGTCTATTTTTCTTTCTAGGTGTTTAAGTTTCAACAGCTGGTCGGTGTAAAGCAATTTTCTTAAAATTTCGTTATTTTGCGATTTTATATTTAGAACAGTTGATTTCATTTTTATTCTGTCCTCTTCTATAGCTGTTTGTAAAATATTGAACGTATCATTAAAATGTGAGTTTAATTGTATTTGTTCGTTAATTGTTTCTATTGCGTTGTGCGAGTTTTTATTTGATATTTCTAAGCGTTCCAGAATTTCCTCCCTATCGTCATTGTCCATAGTGCCAAAAAGCCATTTGTGAGCTGAACCCACGAAATTAAGTAATCCTCTCTTTGTTCTGATTTTGTTTGGAATAATTGTACGAATTTTTGATTTTATTAAATCTATTTCATTTTGCAAAAGTTGTTTACTGTTTTCATTAAAATGGTCAATGTTAAGTTGTATTTTATTTAAAATATCAATAATTGTGTTTGTGTTTATAATGTGTATTACAGTGGTTGTTTGGTTTACTATTTCTACCTGGTTTAGTTTAATTTTAACGTATCCAGATGTTTCATAAATCGGGCTGATTTGCATTCCCATTACTCTTGTTGTCGTTGTTAGCAATATTATTATTGTTGCGAACCCCAAGGTTGGTATCTGCAAATTTAAACGGTCGTTTAATGTTACTTTCATGAACATTTCGTAGTAAATAATTTCTGTATTTTGGTTGTTCTTTATGTCTCAGATTTGTGTAGTTTTTTATGAACCCTCGCTCTCTATTTTCTGTGTAGTCTTCTCTTTTTTCGTTACGTTTTGTTATGGCTTTAGTCTTTTGTTTTGTAGTATTTGTTTTTATTGTCTGCTTACTAACTTTTTCATTTTCCACGTCAAACGGTATACATTTTATAGTTGAATGGTACGAAGCATTATAGTATTCGATTGCTTTTGCCATTTGTTCTTTAATTGGTAGCTTGTTTTCAAGGTTAAGTGCCCTAAGTCTTTCTGTAAGTGTGTTATTTAAGCGTTCAACGTCTGAGTTTCCTGTATGACTGTTTGGTTTTGCGAAATGTATTTCTATTTCTTCTTCTCTACAAAAGTTTTTTACATTTATGCTTTTAAATTCGTTGTCACTTATGATTTTATTCATTTTTCCTTTAATTGAGATGTAGAGTCTTATTTTTTCGATCAAGGTTTGATTATTCCTATCTTCTAAATAGAGACTAACAGCGTGTTTTGAAAATTTATCAATAAAGTTGATAAATGAATGTTTGCTGTTGACATAGGTATCTATGTGAATTATTTGGTTAACATCAGTTGGTGTTTCTGTTCTTGCAAATTTCTTTTTTATTGGGTTTCTGTCATATTTTGCTCCAGTACAAATATTGCAGTTATTAATTACTTTTGTTATGAAGATCTTTAAGTTTGGGAAAAATATTTTTCTTTTTATTCCTTCGTAAGTTGCTTCTATGCCTGAATGACCAGATTCTTTTGTATGATATAAAGAAATTTGTTTTAGTGTTTCGTGTTCGTCCCTCATATCTTTAGCAAGGTGACTACATTTAACAAATTTTATTCTATGGTATTGAGAATACATTTCAATTATTTTTAATTGTACCTGATGGTAAAATCTATAATTTAAATATGAATAGATTCCCGTTTTTCCATCTTTAATATGTCTTCTTAGTATGTCGGAAATATCGTGTGGTATTTCTTCCTGTTGAATATATATATTCGTTTCGTGCCATCTATAATTTCAAATTCTTGAGTTTTATGTTCTACGAGAATTATTTGTGTCTTAAATCTGTTCACAACGGTATCTAAAATGGGTATATGATCTAATGCTTCTTCCTCTTGAGAGTGAACTGTTTGAACTTCCAAAGAATCATTATCATCATTTTCTAGGTAATTTATCTCATGGCTTCCTGTATCAATTCTACTAAGAAAATCTACTATTTTATTATCTTTTCCTTTAATATAATCGATTTAAGCATCATATTCTCCAAGTTGTATTAGCCAACGTTGGAGTCTTGGATTAATATCCTTTCCTGAGTGTTTGGCTTGTAACCACTTCAGTGGTTGGTGATCAGTATGAAGAATAAACTCTTTACCAAACAAATATGGCCTAAAGTACTGCACTCCCCAAACTACAGCAAGAAGTTCTTTTTCTACCGTTGCATAATTATTTTCGTGGTCATTAAGTGTTCTAGACGCATAGGAGATAGGGTGACCTGCATCAAAACAGCGCCTAAAGCAAAATTACTTGCATCGGTGACGAGTTTAAACTGTTTATTGAAATTTGGGTATCTTAGGATGGGGTAATCAGTAATGATTGTTTTTAATTTTTCAAATGCTGAAATATAGTTTGGATCATTTTTATTTACTTTGAAATCCTTTTTAAGATATTTTATTATTGGGTATGCTACTTAAGCATAATCTTTGATGAATTTCCTGTAGTAGCCTGTAATTCCTAAAAACGATTTTATTTGTTTTTGGGTTTGTGGTAATTTCAGGTCTTTTATTGCGCTTATTTTATCCGGATTTGGTTTTATACCTTCCGATGTTAAAATGTGTCCTAAATATTGTGTTTCTTTACACATAAAATTACATTTGTCTATTTGGATTTTTAAACCGGCCTTACGTAGTGTGTTAAATACTTGCCTGATATTCTCTAAGTGTTCTTCTAAGCTTGTGCTGAAGATGAGGATATCGTTTAAATATACTACGCAGATTTTGTTAATGTGCTTTCTCAGGACTGAATTCATCAATCTTTGAAATGTTGCAGGTGCATTTTTTAATCCAAAAGGCATCCTGGTAAATTCAAAGTGTCCGAAAGGAGTAGAGAAAGCTGTTTTTTTTTCTATCTTCGGGTTTCACTAAAATTTGGTGAAACCCTTTGGCCAAGTCTAATGTAGTAAAATACTGTGCCCTGCCCAATTTATCTAAAATTGATTCGATATTTGGAATTGGAAATTTATCACAAAGTGTGATTTCATTTAATTTCCTGTAATCGATTACGATTCTCCACTTTTTTGTACCCGAATTGTCCAGTTTCCGAGATTTGTTTTTCAATTTCGACTTCGTGAACTCGTGGATATCTATATATTTTTGAGTAAATAGGCTGACAGTTTTTAGTTATTATTTCATGTTGGATTTCATGGGTAAAAGACAAATTATCGTTTTCAAAGTAAAATAAATCTTCAAATTGTTGTAAAAGATTCTGTAACTTTAATCTTTCTTCTGAATTAATATGATCTAAATTTATATTTTCCATTAAGCGGTTACTAATGGGTTCTAACGTTTGTATACTTTCGATATCGAATGGGTACGGACTATCTAAAAAAAATATTTTATTCCCTTTTATCTCTAGAAACCTGTTTTCCAGATCAATTCTTGCTTGTAAAGTTGTTAATACAATTTGCCCTATAATAGCATCATAATTTCGATTATGAAGATTAACCACTTTTCAAGATATGGTTCCTGCTTTTTTAAATTCTCTTGGTATTGGAGTAATTTTTACGTTGGTAATTTTGTTTAAACCATTAATTGTCGAAAATATTTTTGGTTCTTTTAGTTTTTGTAGTGGAAAATTAATTAATACGTTAGGTTGTATAATGCTTGTAGTTGAGCCTGTATCAACTAAGCATTTTATATTCTCGTTACCAATGTGAATTTTTATTATTGGCAGTTTACATTCCGAGGCTCGTTTTGAAAATTTATGTCGTCCTCCTGAATGTTTTCAATTTCAATTCTTTGGTTCTGCAGATTTTGTCTGGGTTGTTGAGAGTTATAGTTTTGTCTGTATTGTCCTGAATTGTTATTTTGAATATATCGACCAGAATTATTATTTTGTGGATATCGTCCAGAAGTATTATTTTGTGGATATCGTCCAGAATTATTATTTTGTGGATATCGTCCAGAACTATTATTTTGAATATAGCGTCCAGAACTATTTCTATTTATTTGATATTGACCAGAACTATTGTTATTTTGATTTTGTTTTTTGTGCCTATAGTCTATTGTCCTTGGGTCATCCAGTATTCTTAGTAAAGTGAATTTATTTATTATATCGTTAAGTGAATTGCAATTGTCGATGTTTGCCCTAAATTGTCCGTCAATTTTGTTTAACAAAATATCCGCTAAGTCTCTGTCAACGTGATTTGCACTATAAATATTTGGTTTCACAATGTCGTATTCGAATATTTCGTTTATTTCGTATTTTGCACTGCTAAATATTTCAAATAATTCTCTTAAATTTGATACCTTAATATTCCTACAATAATTGAATACCTCTGAGTAAGTTTTTCTTGGTTGAAATTGTTGTCTCAGCTTTTCCTTGACTTCATCCCATGTTGCGTTGTCTCCTAGTGTCCTGACGCAATTCCCAGCTTCTCCTAAAAGTTTTTCGTTGATGATGATCTGCAATCCAAAATTGTACAAATCCTGGTTTTGATCACATAGTTGCATCACTTTTTCCACTGATTTGATGAAAGAAGTAAGAACATGTCCTTTTCCAAATGGTTTGACTGCTCTGAATTGATCGAGAATTGTTGCTGGAGTTAGTTGTAGCATTGACAATGTCGATTGTTGATGTGTTTGTAGGTGTTGTGCAAATTGTTGCTCTTGTTGCTGCTGCTGTTGTATAATATTTTGTTGTTGGAGAATCTGCTCCTGTTGTTTTTTTATGACCTCTACTAGGTTGTTCATAGTGGTAAGAAGTTGTTCCGAATTCATTTTGGAAACTTTTTAATTTAGTCAAAAACTTAATTATAATTTTTCTTTAATAAAGTTCTTCTTAATAATTCTTCGGAATTATTTGTAGCCAGTTCTAAAGTTCTTTTTAATAATTCTTCGGAATTATTTGTAACCGAATGCGCCAGTTATAAAGTCCTTTTTAATAAAAGACACTTTATGTTTTTTTAACACAACTTCTTTTATTCAGATCAAAACTAAAACTAAACTTTCTTACAACTAACAGAATAAATGTTACTTAAAATATACCAATAGTTTATCAATACAAACATATCAATGTATTAGAATTTCTTCTTTTCTTCTTTCTTCTTTCTTCGTTGCAGTAAAACGAAGATTACAAAATGTTTATGAAGTTACAGAACACTTAAGTGGGTCTCTGGGTTTGTTGGTGCAGTTAAAAAAAGAGTAACATGATATTTGGAGTTGCTTAGCTGCATATTTTGAATTGACAAATATGTTTGGCAATTAATGAATTTGAATTTAAGTGTTAAATGATTTGGGTTGTTGCAATGAGGCAATAAATATTCATTTTTTATTGTTTCCATATTTTGAAACAATTTCTTGTAATTTAATATTAATTGCCTCGTTTGTAACTTATTTTGAATTGACAAATATGTTTGGCAATTAATGAATTTGAATTTAAGTGTTAAATGATTTGGGTTGTTGCAATGAGGCAAAAAATATTCAGTTTTTATTGTTTCCATATTTTGAAACAATTTCTTGTAATTTAATTTATTAATTGCCTCGTTTGTAACTCGCGCGGGCTGAATGCAGACCAAACGGCATAACCTTCCATTGGAAGAGGCCTCTGCCTGGAACTGTAAAGGCAGTGCAGGGCCGACTGCTCTCCTCCACCGAGATCTGCCAGTAGCCGTTTTTGAGGTCAAGACTACTGATGAACTTTGCATTTCTCAGGCGGTCGAGGATGTGTTGAATCCTTGGCAGCGGATAGGCATCGGGTACGGACTTGGCGTTGAGCTGGCGATAGTCGACGCACAGTCGCCAGGCTCCGGTCTTTTTCTTGACTAAGACGATGGGTGCGCTGTGCGGACTGCGGGAGGGCTCGATGCATCCTTGCTTTAAAAGTTCGTCTATTTCGTCGTTGATAATCTTCTGCATGGCGGGGTTCTTCGGGAAGTACCGCTGCTTTATAGGCTGTTCATCACGCATAGTAATTTTGTGCGTGGTAATTTTGGATACGCCCGTCATGCCCTCAAACTTTCTTAGCTCCTCCTCTAGAAACTTGGCAATAGTTTCTTGTTCTGTCTTGTGGCGTGATGAATTCGTTGAATTTGCTGGGTTGGTTGATTTGATTTCTGCATTCCAGTGTTGTTGCAGATTCGCTGTGTGTCGTAGTTGACTTGCTCGTGGTGACGCGGCTTCGAAAATGACTTGTAGTTTGTGGTAAATGTGTTGATTTCTTGGGGCTCGTTGATTTTGAATTCGTGTGACTCGATATTTTTGCCTGTGATGTCTTCGTTGCCTGTTTCGGTTCTAGGCTCCTTGTAGATTGTTGAATTTTTGTCGTGTCTGATGTAACGTTTGATGATTTTGCTGCATCGCCTCTTCGAAATGGATTTGTAATTCTAGTAGAGTTGGTTGTTTGCGTTGTATCCGGTGTCTTTGTAGATCTTGCTGTATTTGTAGTATTTCCTTTTACTTGTGGTTTTCTAGCTGTATCGTTTCTTCGAAATGGATTTGTGGACCTTGCTGAATTTGTTACTTGAGACGATTGATTTGTCTCTGATGTTCTGGTAGGTATTTTCACGTTGGTTGTATTTGTTGAAGTGTTCTTTGTTTTCGTTGAGTTGTAATTTCGGAATGGGTTCGTGGTTCTCGGTGAATTGGTAGATTCTAATTTCGGCGTTGGTTTTGACGTGCCTGCTGAATTGTTTGGAAGTGGCTGTGTTGGCTTCCGTGACTTGGTTGTAGTTGCTCTTGATGAATTTGTATGTTCTGATGTGTTGCCTGAATTATGTTGCCATGTTTGTGAAGTTTTTGATGGATTCTTGGTAGTTGTGGTGTCTGCCGTGTGGTTTGGCAGGTGATGCGTTGACTTCGTTGATTTTGGAACCTTTGCTTTGCTTGATGGCTGCTGTGGTCGAGAATTTGTTGACTTCGTTGACTTCGTTGCGTTCGTAGTTTTCTTGCTGACGTTGTGTTGTCGTTGTGATCTTGTTGATTTTGGTGAGTTGATGACTGATGAAGTGACGGCGTGGACCCGTCTGTTGCTGCCAGGGGTGATGCTTTCGACATGATTGTGCAGTGTGCAGTTGTTGCTGCTGTCTGCGCTTGTGACTTGAAGCGCGTTGTGGTTCTTACGTGTTGGTTTTGTTCCTTACGTTTTGCTGCTCGTGTGCGTTTGTGGCCTGTTGTTGTTACTTTCTTTGGTTGGGGATGTCTAGGATGTGTGGTGGGTGCACTTGACGTTTTTGTTGCTATGCTGTCAATGACAAGTGTGTGTCCAGCTATGCTGAGTGTGGCTCCCATCTCACGGAGGAAGTCGATACCCAGTATAAGATGGTCTGCAGTATCTGGTAACACTAAGAATGTGATGTTGCAGGTCTTCTTTCCAAGTCGAACTCTGATTTTTAGCTCCTCGTTAATGTTTCTGATGGTACATTAACTCCTTCCTTGATGGTAAGAAACTCCTTCATCAGTTCCTTTATTGACATTCTCTGCTCTTCTAATATTGAACTAATATGCGTTTAGGTTATACATTGTAATTCCAATGTATATGTTATTAATGCGTATGTTCCTCCAAAGAGCAGTACAGAGGTCTATGCAAGCCTTGCTGATTGCATAGAATTTATAATAAGTATACTTGACGTTAATGACGACATTTTATTGTTGGGCGATTTGAATCTGCCTAACTTAAAATGGCATTCTTCTGACGATGATACATATTTTTGTGCATCTAATTCGAAGACTCGTCAAGAACATATATTTGTTGATAATATATGTTCCGACCTACAACAAGTAAGTTGTATTTACAATAGTCTTAATCGACTTCTTATAGTCTTAATCGAGTAACAATGTCATTGTTAAGAGGGCCGTCCATGCTCTAACGACTGTTGATGAATATCATCCACCATTGAGCATTTGGTACAAATCTGACAGAGAAAATATAGTAAATTCGAGTTCAATAGAAAAGGTTTATGAATTCAACTTTAAAAAAGCTGACTTTTTGAAGTTGAATCATTTACTTCATAGCAAGCTTAATGTTATTTTAGAGTACATAAATGGAAATAATCTTAATGATTCCATTAATTTTTTTTATATGTAGCTCTTTTCTATGTTTTCTCAATCCGTGCCATACAGCCTCAAGATTGCGAAAAATTCTGCGTATCCCTGGTATACAAAAGATTTGAAAACTCTTCGCAACAACAGGAATAGGCCCTGGAAGAAATATGTCTGTAGCTTAGACTTAAATGACCTTGAAACTTACAAATGTTTGTTTCTGGAATTTGAAAATAGCGCAGCTGCATTATATAATCAATATTTAGACAATATTAAATTAAGTATATTGTCTGATCCAAAGAAATTCTGGGGATTCATAAACACAAAGAAGAAATCTGATGGATTCCCTTCGTCATTCAAAACCATTGATGGATTTAGTGACGATCCCGTTATAATTTGTAGCTTGTTTGCCAATCTTTTCAAAGAATCATTTTGTTCTGATTCTTTCAATCCTGATGAAGAGTATTTTGAATATATGAATTCAGGACCCAAAGTTTCTTTGGAACCTATATCCTTTACCTCGGAGGATATCTTAAAGTATATCGGATCGATCGATGAGGACTTTAATGCTGGACCCGATGGAATTCCTGCCGCAGTGTTAACTCAATGCGGTTGAATTTTGTGTCAACCACTTTCTTTGCTTTTCAACAAATCAATCAACGAAAGTCATTTTCCAATATTTTGGAAAAATTCGTACATAAGTCCAATTTATAAAAAAGGTTGCAGGAATGATGTTATTAACTACAGGCCTATTGCCAAGCTCTCATCGATTCCAAAACTTTTTGAGCGTATCGTGTATGATCGGGTAAAAATTCATTGCGGAGAAGTCATAACAACTCGTCAGCATGGTTTTGTTAATGGCAGATCCACTGTGTCTAATCTTCTCGATTTTACAACATTTTGCCTTAATACAATTCAATCTGGTAACCAGGTTGACTGCATTTACACTGACTTTAGTAAAGCATTTGATAAATTACCACACAGTTTGATTCTATTTAAACTTAAATCAATGGGATTTCCTCAATATTTTGTAAGCTGGATTCAATCGTATTTGACTGAACGATCTTATCAAATACGATTCCGAGGGGTTTTGTCGTCTGCATTTGTTGCGGAATCAGGTGTTCCTCAAGGTAGTCACCTTGGTCCACTTCTGTTTATTTTAGTCATTAATGATGTTACTCACATTATTAAACATTCTCATTTGCTTATTTATGCAGATGATATGAAAATATACAGAACAATAAATGCTAAAGATAATTCAGACCTTCTCCAGGCTGATCTGAAATCCTTTGAAGTTTGGTGTTCTAAAAATAATATGTTTTTAAATCCAGATAAATGCCAAACTATGACCTTTTCGCGAAAAAGGAATAATTTAATATTTGATTATAATATAAAAGATACTGCTTTAAGTCGTGTAGATGCCGTCAAAGACCTTAGTATATGCATGGATCCTAAGTTATCGTTAAACAACCATATTGATTACATTTGTAAAAAAGCATCTTCAATGCTTGGATTTAAAAAACGCTGGGCCAAAGAATTCAATAGCATGATTACAACTACAACGTTGTATTAAACAATAGTGCGCCCTAACTTAGAGTACGCAAGTCAAGTTTGGTCCCCAAGTTATAGTATACATGTTGAACGTTTAGAGAGAATCCAAAAACGTTTTGTTCGGTTTGCTCTTAAGGGCTTAGGTGGGATTAATTTTTTGAACCTTCCTCCTTACGAGGATCGATTAAAACTTTTGAAAATGCAATCTCTAAGTGAACGAAGGAAGTCAGCGAATATCGTCTATTTACACCAACTCATAACCGGTGTATTCGATTGTCCGGAACTACTTTCTCTTATAAACTTTCAATCTAACCGTAGAAGTAGTAGAAATGATAACAACTTAATTTATCTACCATTTAGTAGAACAAATTACTTGGCTACTGCTCCCTTAAACCGCATGAGTTCCTTTGTTAATAAATGTACATTTTTTGATGTTAGTTTGTCAAAAGGTCAACTCAAAAGTAGATTGAAAGCTGTTGTATAATTAGATCTATATTTGTGTATGCATGGTTAGTTGTTATGTCCTGTTATTGTCCCTGAGCCCAATCCACTCTGTGGTGGGTAAATTTTTCCCACATTAATCTGTTTTGAGCCACTGGAACTCATGTCATTGAAATAATTCAATGAGATCTGGACTGTGGCTTCAGATAGATTAGATAGGTGAGAAAAGTGTCGACCGTGTATTGTCGTAAGTGTATTGACGGCAGCATTCGATTGTCTTGCGGTTGCGACGAGCGCATTCCCAACAGAAATATACTCTTGGGCTTGTGCATTGGTCGGACCAGTGACCATTTTGTGCGCCATGCGACGTCGACATGCTAGTGAATTGACTCTGGATTCGTTGTCTTCTATGGCCAGTTGGTGGCGTTCCTCGTGTGGTTGTGGTGCATGATATCTTGGACTTTGTGTGTTATCGTGGCGATGTATGTCTGGAAGTCGGTGAGTATGAATTATGTCAAGACGCTCGTATTCTTCGGCAAGGTGTATGAGCTCTTTTAGTGTGTTGAAGTCCTGGCGGCGGACGTATAGCTGGTACTCGTTTCGCATGTTTCTGTAGATGCGTTCTAGTTCTCTTCTTTGGTAAAGCCAACGTAACGCATCATATTTTGAATTTCTAGCATGAAATCTTTGAAGCGTTCTCGTGGTCGTTGCTTACGCTGTCTGATGTCATCTTCTAGTTGCTCTGTGATGGGAGGAAAAACTGTAGAAAGTCTTCCTTGAATGATGCACATTCGTTCCAGTGCTGGTTATTGTTGCGGAACCATACTGCTGCTGTGCCTCGCAAGAGTTCCGGGATAGTTCGTGGCAAAAGATTTATTTGAAGGCCATAAACTTCGGCTAAATCTTCGACGCGTTCGATGAAACTGATAGGGTCCAGGTCCCCCTCGTATTTTAGAGACCATTTGCGGACTTGTTCAGCGATGGCAGGATACGTGGCTTGGTATGGCGGAAGTGTCTTAAATTGTGGCACCCCATGTTGAAATGTGGCGAAGCTTGCTGGTGCTTCGGGTACGTCCAAAGTCGTTGTTTTTGTGTGTGATGCAGTATTATAATTTTCACTGGCTGTTGGTACTCCAGGTGAAGTTGCTCGCGTGTGCCGAATTTCCAATTCAAGAAGTCGTTTAATTATTGCTTCTTTGTGGTCGCTTTCGTTGATGAAAACTGTGAAACGTTTGCGCAGCTCTTCGGCGGTGCCTGTGTCTTCAAGACTGAACTCTTTAAGATATGTTAAAAGTTCATCTTTACGAAGACTGCAAACCCAAGATGTCTTCATCCTGGTGTAGTGTCGATATCGTGGATTGAGTTGAAGAATATCAGGTGTATTAATCTGATGCTTTATTTCAAAGCGGTTGGTCCGATGGGTACTTATTTTTTTCTGGTACTCTGCTAGCATGCAGAGTCCCTGCTCAGGCGCCACTTGTAACGAACCTCTGGACGCTACTGTTATTTTGTTTTTCAGCCGGGGTATGCTAAGCGGCTGTCCAGGGTTTTGTACAAGAATTTATTTTCAGAGGTTGAAAAATACGGAGTTCCTTGATGTCCGTTAGTGTGGTGTGGTGTGGTGTCCGTTAGTGTGGGTGTCTCGTTAGCTGCAGTGTCCCTTGACGTTGGTGTCTCGTTAGCGTGAGTGCCCCTTACGTGTGGATGTCCCTGAAGAGGGTGTTCCTTGGTAGACGTAGGCTGGTGTGAGGGTGTCTCTTTGACGTGATTGTCCCTATAGTATGGATGTCCCTGAAGAGGGTGTTCCTTCTTGTTGATGGTGCCGAGTCTTGTTGCAGCTGCTAGTAACCCTTTGACGTGGGTGTACTTTTCGTCATCGCCCTCCTTCTTGAAAGCGCACGACTTTGCCGTTGATCGTGCGGTATATCTTATATACAATCACGTGACTTTTTACCGGTCGTGCCGCTAAGTTCGTCGCGAGTCTTTCTTGCCAGTGGGGTCTCGTAGAGAGCGAGAGTGAGTGTAACACAGAGCAGAAGTAAAACTCGCTGCACCTCTGTGTTGACTCAACGAAGGAGAGGGATCGAAGTAGAGAGCAGTCGTGAGAGCGATTTTCACTCAAGTCGTGGTAGGACTGGTTGGAGGTGAGTATCACTTTATGAGAGTGGGCAGAGAGTACAAACACCAAGCAGAAGTAAAACTCGCTGCGCCTCAGTGTTTGACTCAAAATTTGCTGGGGAAAATGCAGAAGTATATTCTGTTGAGTGACTTTGGTGTATAACGCTAAACAGAAGAAAAACTCGCTGCGCTTTAACGTTAAACCCAAAGACTACTCAGATAATATGGGAACTGCGTTTCGCGTATGGAGCGAATGCTTAAAGTATAACAGTAGGCAGAAGTAAAACTCGCTGCCGCTCAGTGTTATCCTCAAATCAATAGGATTGTAGAGGAATAAGGATTCCGCCAGCAAAAGGATAAGGAATATCGAGGTGATGTTCGTTCTGTCCGATGTTCACGGCACGACTTACCTTATTAAAACCTTACCTTTATTAAAATAAGACACGTCTGCTTGCTTGCGTCAGAGATAAAGAGATGGGAAACTTAAACAAAATTCGTCAAGAAAGAGATAGCCTTCTGTCGAAATTACGCCAATACCAACGTAAATCATATGAATGTGTTAGTAAAATTTTTTTTTAAACTCACCAGTAGGGAGGAGTTCACCCCTAGGGAGGCAAACCGATTCTCACCACAAGGAGATTTATTCACCGAAAGCGAGCCTTGGTCACATTCAACGAACTGCATTAGATTTTTCGCTGAATATTTGATACTTGACACGTCATAATAGTTGTCAAACTGGTGATATGTAAGACAGTAAGCCAACAGTTTGGAACACTTACGAAAATATAATTTATTTTCATCACTTTAAATATATAAATTTTTTAAAAATTCTCATCAAATATGCTTTTTAACGACCGCAGTATGTTTATTCGTTGTTATTTGGTACTTGGACTTGCATTCGAACAATTTTTCAATATTTTTGAAGTCTGACTTAACAATTCAGTTATAAAAAAAAAGCGCTAAATTAAGAATCTCTACCAGAGCATTTGTATCGTCTGAGGACGGTCACTGTTTTAATCTGAAAGCCACCACGGCCTGAATCTTAACTGCAGTGTTGCTTGAAAACGTAGTTTTGTATTATTTGAAGTAGGTTTTTTCGATACGAATTAATAAGTACGAATTTATAATAGTACTGTACTAGTACTATTTCATTGAGAATAATTTTATATAGGTCGGGTATGCGTTACAGGGCGTCTCCACTAGGTATAACATCAAGGCGCAGAACAATTTAACATTATTTCTGCCCTTATTAAGAATTAGCAGTTTTTCGGTTCTTTTTTCAAAAAAACTATCTTTTTAAATTGAATCGTGATCTTTTCTCTGAAATTTTGATCTCAAAAGTAAGATTAATTGCAGTTTTCTCTTAATATTCTGTCCTCAAATGCTACAAACTGAAGGAACAGAAAAGTGAAATGTTAAGAAATAAATAAACATTATTATTGATATTTCATTTAAGCACCAGCAAAATCCTTGCTAACATGTAATCGATAAAGTAATCTCAAAAATTTGAATCGTGGATTACCATCTCGCTTGCGGAACCCATTATTTCTATAAAGACATGTCATTGGAAGTAATCGATGAAGCTTTCGCTTCACACAAAAATAATTATGTTTCATCTCATATATATATATATCATATATATATCTGTGAATTCAGGACATTAAAATTAGTTATCGTAATAAAACTTAACATAAAATTAGCAATAAATTTCACTTAAATATTTAAAAGACGTTTATTTTCAAATATTCAATCTAGAAGGCCATGAGCAGCTTAAAGTAAAAGTATGAGTGCGTTGTATTTTGGCACAACTTTGCTTAAAATGGTAAATAATTTAATGTTAAAATAAGTTAATTATTGAAGTAAGTTTACCGTTTGAATTAATTGTTATGTAGTGAAAATTCGGCAAAAAATTATTTAATTTTCCAAACTTTGATGGATTTTTATTTCCTAAGATATAAAAGAGCTTCTTTTATTTTAACCCCCATTGAGTTTAAGATGCCTATTTACATATGATTAGACTCGAAAACAAAATAAAGAGGTGTGGGCCATATACTAGAATTATGCAAAATATAGTTTGTTGCACTTATCTCGACTAAGAAGAGGTAAAAATTGTTGAGTTCAAGATAAAATTTAAAATATTCTGCACTCTCTGCTTAGAGGGTCAACAGAAAAATGTAATTTATTCTCTATTTCTTTTAGAAAGAAAAGAAAATGCCATAAGTCCACCGCTTACGCCATTTTAGTTCAAAGCAACTTTGATTTAGGAGTACATTTTTATTTTTTTGCATTGCAACCCTATTTATAAAATCTGACAATAATACTTGACAACTATGAGGTGAATCGCGTACACAATACATGAGCCTTCGAAAAGTATACAAAAAGTTAAAGAAGAAGCATGAATATGGCGGGAAACATGAAAAAAGTCATTGCTAAAAAGAAGTTTCCCATCTCATTATCTCTGCTTGCGTGGTCTCTACTCGACTCATTTATTTTATCATATTCAACTTTGTCTTAGCCTACGTTGCTGTACAGAGTTGCTCTAACGGCACTTGACTTCTTCGTTTTAGTACTAATACATACTACTTAATTTAATGTGTGTTACATTAGTATTGGTATATGTACTACGATAACTTAGTGTATATAAGTGTCGTTCAATGGTCAAAATAAATAATATAATATATTTAAAATATTCTTACGTGAAATATAAATATATTATAAAGATTATTATACATATTAAATGCATAATATGTGACTAATAATCGTTGTTGGTATGTTGTCTAGCTGGGTTCCTTATGTTATAGCTGGTGTGTTGTTGTCTGGCTGGTTTTGATGTTCTGGCTGGTATGTTAAGGCGGTTGGCCCCTCATAAGACTATATTTTGTGCAAAATATGTCGTATGATGTGCCAAGTTGGTGGTGACACCAGTGATGTGTATGAGGAGAGTAGTTTATTGTGAGGTCATATTAACTGGTCCAAAATATGTTCCTCACAATGTATTATATTTTATCCAAATTTCATTGAAATCGGTTATTGAGAGGCAGTTACGAGTTATTGAGTCATAAAAATTTACTACTGAAAGCGCCCTCTTGAGGAAGTCTTTGAAAAATTTATAGCCTATGTTTTATCTTAGGTGGAGTTGAACCTTCATACCAAATATCATTGAAATCGGTCCTGGCGTTTAAAAGTTATAATGGAGTGCCACGGCCACATACTTTTGCCCACTTTTTTACACCACCTATGATCTTTCTCTATGAAAAGTACTCGGTGACCAAATTTCAGCTCAATCGGATAAACGGTGCGCGAGCTTATACGGAACAGACAGACTATTGGGTCCACCGGTGAACACTAGGGCGTGTCGAAAAATTTAGATCGTATTCTAAGAGGTCTCAAAAGTTCCATAGGCTTGTCAGGGAAAAACAATAAAAAATAACGATCTTAAAATGCTTTGATTTTTTAAGAAAAACCACACATGTCTTAAAGCAAAAATGCAGTTTAACTAACAATGTCTTGCCACACACGGAGTTACTCATGATTTTTACCAACAGTGTCCTTTATGAAAGATATTCGAAGCGAAAGTTGTACTTGGGATAGCACAAGACTTTTGATTGTTAGCATTGGTTATACATTTTGCTGATACTGTTTATAGTGTTGATGTATTCCATAAATATAACGAATTAATAATTTGCATAGTTTTTGCATTTGTGTTTTCTTGTTGTAGAGAAATGTATACTAGAACGCAATTTTTTAACTTTTTCAAAAAAATGAATATAAGATTTTATGTCAAGTGAATCAGAAGTGGTGTCGAAGATAATCTTCTCAATTTGGGTTTTTTTGAATTTCTGAACATGATACTGCCTAAAAATATATATTTAGTATACAGGCTTAAGACCACGATTTTTTTTTCTATTTCGATATTTAAAAAAAAGTTATTTCCTTGCATCAAATTTCTCAATTTGAGTTATGTCCCCTTCATCGTTATAATTTCGTTAAAACACATTTTAAAAACAATTGTTTAGTCTTTTGAGACCAATTGAATGGCATAAAATGTATTTTAACGAAATTTTAACCATAAAGAAGATATAACTCAAATTGTGCCATCTCGAGTATAACTTTCGCTTAGAATATCCTTCATACAGGATACTGTGTATAAAAATCGTGAGTATCATCGTGTTCGGTAAGACATTGCTAGTTAAACTCTGTTTAAATTTTTTTTTAGACATACAGTTGCGGTCAAAATAATAGTAGTGCCAAATATGAAAAGTGATAAAGCACATTATTTTGTAAACAAGCCTTTTTTACTCGCCACGGCTGTTTTATACCATTATATAGTGAGTATACAATCTGGTGACCTGATCTTGTAAACAAAAACTTTTTGTTGTTTTTGTAAATTCACTTTTTTTTATTTATTTATTTATTTTATTTACTGACAGATGATAGAGAATCATATTAGTCAGAACTAAGTATAGATGCAAGGTAATATAAATTACAAAGGTAAATCTTAACTTAAGTTAACAAAAAAATCTTGCAAAGTTTGCTTAAATAATTCCTTGGGCATTAAAAAATCCAATAGAGTGATTGAAAACAAGTTATTAAATGTTTTAAGTGCTCTAGTGATGGGTTCACATCCCGCATAGTTTGACTTGTAAGTTCTGAGATAAAATGGAACACAACAACGCAAGGTTCTTGAGTTCTGAGATAAAATGGAACACAACAACGCAAGGTTCTTGAAGGAATATTAAAATTTATACGTTCAAGAAGCGATGCGCAATCAATATTACCACTTATTAAACCACGAATAAACTCTAAGGACTGAATTGTTCTTCTATCTTTCAGTGAGTTTAAATGCAATAATTTACAGCGTATACTATATGATAAAGGCTCGGTAAGATTTAAAGGTCTAAGTGCAAATTTCAAAAATCTTTTCTGAATAGACTCAAGTCTATTAATGTGAACATCATAGAAAGGACTCCAAATAAACGGGCAATATTCCAGCTTAGACCTTACAAAGGCAGAGAACAAATATAAACGCGTATACGGATCATTAAAATCAGAACTATTGCGTTTTATAAAAGCTAACATTGAAAAAGCCTTTGGAATGATATAGTCCAAATGCTTAGTGAAAAGGAATTTAGAGTCAAATAAGACACCTAAATCACAGATTTGATCTTTAAGCTTTAAGCTCTGATTATAATAGACGAAACGAAACGTAGGCAAGTGTCAGCGTAGCGGGATGAAACGCTTTCAAATGAAGTGACGATTATAATAGAAACGGAATAAATCGTTAAAATGGTCAAATAAACCTAAGCAAACATTGAAAAACATCAATCTTCCTTTCTTTTAACTTCATTTCCAAAAATTGTGTTCAATATAAATATGAATTCATTATAAAAAAGAGGCGCCAGAAAATCAAATTAAAAGATATTTGCTTTAAAATTGTGGCAATTTAATTTGATAAAATTTATTTTATAATTCTTAAAGAACGTCTTCTTTAAGAATTATATTTTGAGCTTAATGCCAAAAAATTCATGAAGTAACAGGTTGCCACAACAACAAAAAAAAAACAAAAAATTTGTTGACATTAAGCTCAAAATATAATTCTTAAAGAAGACGTTCTTTAAGAATTATAAAATAAAAAAAATAAAAGATATTTGTTTAAGCATTTGTCAAAAGCATTTTTTTATTCTGGACGGAAGGGAACGCAACGCAAAAATCAAAAATCTATAGATCTCAACGTCGCGTGCCGTTCCATTCCGTCGTATTATAAGTGCTCTCATAAGAAGTTCATGTAATAGATTGCAAAGTGACATTTCTCAACGTTCTACAACGTTCCGTTTCGTCTATTATAATCAGCGCTTTATATTATTATTTTGAATAGCATAGGAAGAAGCAATGTTATTTAATCGTTAAGAAAAAGTAACATGCAGACATTTTTTAAAACTAAGTGCAAAAAGGTTCTTTTCACACCAAAAAACAAGATTCGATAGATCAGCCTGAAGACTGTTAATATCCATAAAGGAACGTATCGACCTAAATAGTTTTAGATCATCAGCAAAAAGCAAGTAATTGCAATTTTTAAAACAGCTTCCAATATCATTAATAAATAAAAGAAATAACAGTGGTCCAAGAATACTACCTTAGGGTACTCCTGAGGTAGCAAGAAAAGCGTACGAATCAATATTTCCAATAGAAACCACACAACGACGGTTTGAAAGATATGAATTTAACCAACTCAGGAAAGTAGAGTGAAAACCCATCTTATTTAATTAAGCAATTAAGGCATTATGGCATACCTTGTCAAAAGCTTTGGCGAAGTCTGTATAAATAACATCAACTTGGCAGCCAGCTTCGAAAGACGAGATACAATATTCAGAAAATACAGCTAAATTTGTGACGGTGGAACGACCAGTAACAAATCTGTGCTGGAATGGGCTGATTGCATTCTTCACTACAATGTAAAGTTTTTCTTTAACTATTGATTCAAAAAGTTTTGAAAATGTTGAAAGCTTAGAAATTGCTCTATAATTTTCGACATCATTTTTTTAACCAGATTTGAAAACACTTAGAGATTTATTAAAGATAAGTGATAGCGGATTCATCACAGAAGACACACATTTTTTTATCAGAACTATTGCGTTTTATAAAAGCTAACATTGAAAAAGCCTTTGGAATGATATAGTCCAAATGCTTAGTGAAAAGGAATTTAGAGTCAAATAAGACACCTAAATCACAGATTTGATCTTTAAGCATAGTACTCTGTTCGTCTTCACGTGAAATTTCACTCAAATCTCCATACAAAAAATGACAGCTGTGAAACAAGCGTGAACATTTCACAACTTTTTCGTCAAAGCTGTACTATGCTTCGCTGAGGAAAATCTAGTACTATATTCCGCAACATGCATCTAGCAACATTTTTTTCACGGCAATTTAATTGAACCGACCATTTATTTTGCCGTGAAAAGAGACAGTTGCCATTTCATTTAAGAAAAAAGTGCAAACAAAAGAGCAATGTTTCTTATTGAAATTATATTTTTGTACTATTTCTAAAGTTTTGCAATTAATAATTGCAGTTGTTGGAAATTGTAAATACGGATGCACCTTTCTGCGGTGTTGGCGGTTGCAAAACTTCGCAGCTGGCAGACTACCACATGAACTAATGATTTGTCCTGCTCCAAAACAAAGCACATCATCGATATGCATACGTGTATAAATATTTATTTTGTATTTATATAATCAGAAATAATAAAAATTAAATAACTTAAATGATTTCTGCTTCCCCTCTAATAAATTCTGACTGTCGAAATTTATCAGCTGTTCGTTCGCAACAAAATATGTGTCAAACTTTTCACGCAACAATTAAATGGATGTTGCCAGCGAAATTTCACCCAAACGAGCATAGTACTAGGCTTTAAGCTTTAAGCTCTGATTATAATAGACGAAACGAAACGTAGGCAACAGAAACGGTGAGAACCCATCTATATCAGGTTTTGATGAATTTTTTAAGGCCATAATCCCATTAAAAACATCAAGTGGCGTTATAGCAAGAGTACCAAAATTAGTAAACGGTAAAATATTACTTAAAATATCTGTTTCCGACCAACTTTTTGGAGACTCATAACCGAACTAAAAAAGTCTGCAAATAAATTAACAATATCTGATAAAGCATTAGATGTCCTACCATTGAAGATCATTGAGGATGGAATAGAGGAGCATGCTCTTTTCGACTCAATAAAACTCCAAAAAGCTTTTGGGTTAGACTTTATATTGTTTTCAAACCCGATCACAAATTGTTTATACAGAAATTTATGTAGAAAGTCAAATTCTCTCATATAGTGTTTATATTTTGCCTCAAAAATCTTATTCTTAGTTGACTTAAATTTTTTTAAAAATTTATTGCGCAAATTTCTCAACTTCATTAGGCCTATAGTATACCACGGTTTTTTGAAGTCCTTTTTACGGAATCTCGGAATATGACAGTTTAAAATATCCGACAAATCCCTAGTAAAAACTGTAAAAGATTCAGCGACATTATTGCAGTTTAAACGACTCTGCCAGTCAATACTGTCTATGTGAACATTTAGACGCTCAAAATCACATAAACTATAATTCATATTTAAAACAGCCCGGTCATTGGAAAGTTTTATAAAGTTAAAAAATTCAATTTTTAAAATCAAAGGCACATGGTGCATGTCAGTTGACGACAAGGGAAACATGCACTCATCAATATCAAATTTTATTTCCGAACTTACGAACACAAGATCCAAAAATCTACCGAGTTTATTAGCAAATGTATTTATTTGGTTTAAATTTAAGCTAAAGAAATTATCGATCAAATAAATTTCATTAGAATGATTTACATTTAATGGATAAAAGACTTTTTCATTCCCAAGAAATGACAAAGCAATCTTACTCAGATTGAAATTGCCTAATATACAAAACTGATTTTCTGGAGTCGTTGATGATAAAAGATGTACTACATTATCCACATGTGCATTATACAGCCCATCCTCACTATTAGGAGGAATGTACGACACACATATATAAAGCTCGCCAGAAAGACCAGAGATCTTAACGCACAACTGATCCAACAGCGAATTCGTATTAAACAGTGAAAAAAAATGATGATCGAAAAGCACACTTTACTGCGATTAAAACTCCACCACCACGCAAGCATCCAGTCTTAACAACAACCCTATCCTTGCGATAAACAATGTATAGTTGTGGATCAAAAAACTCAGCATCTATGAAATCACTATTCAGCCATGTTTGAACAAGAACGATGACGTCATATTGCAATTGAGATGTTTCCGCCCAAATCAGATTAGCTTTAGACCTCATTCCATGTATGTTTTGAAAATAAATCTTTAAAGATGCACCCGTTTTACTAGCGGTGAGAATCGATTTAGCTTGAGACAGTACTAAGTCTCGGTTGATTTTTCTCCTGGTTGGTTTATGTTGGTTTGCCAGAGAGAGGGCTTAAGCAGTTGCTCATATAACGATTCCGATACACCAAGCTTGAAAGAAATATTTCTCAAATTTTGTACGTCTATTCCTCTTTTAACCAAAACGGAGCAAGACAAACAATGTTTTGGAATATTTCCATGCCGAACAACATAGTCAATAATGTTATCAGCAGACACAGTCGGTTTAAAAGAAGACACGTGAACAAATTTCATATCTTCAACAACATCGAGATCAGCGCACATGCAGTCCCCAACAATAACATTTACATAAGCGTTTTGAACAGCATTTGCAATTGCATTCTTCTTTGTTTTATTTTTATTTTTTTTCTTCTTCTTCTTCTTCTTGTGCTCAACTGCAGTCCAATTGGAGTCAGAGAGTAAAACAGTATCGAACGATCTATTAATCAAATGCTCATCAGCAATTCCACCTCCTATATCAACTAGATGAGCATCATTTACAATAACAGCATCATTAGCAACAACAGCATCATAATCAGCAATAGCGCCAGTTATAGAGTTTTTTAAAGCCCTCTCAGTAAATAGAAGGGCATCATTTACATCAGCAATATCAAATACAACACCAGCATCTTCAGTAGCATCAACAGAGGCACCAGTATAAGAGTTTCTTAAAGAAAGCTCGTTTACAGCAACAACAACACCTTCAACACCAACATCAGCATTGGGAGCACCATTTGCAGCCACAGCAGACCTTGTTACAGCAGCATCAATGGAAACAAAATTAACTTTTTTTGAGAGTGCAGGAGAAACAACTCTAGAACAATTAGTTTTACCAGCTTTTAACAAGTCTCTCTCATTTAGTTTAGCCATTGAACGTGTCAAAATTGCATTTCTTTGTATGCACTCGACGGCATATAGTGAGAATTAGCAGAAACTAATACCTCTTTAATAACATTTAAATTATTCAACGATTAATTTATTTTTTTTAAAATGTTCACATGAATTTTAGGCAATTGTCACATTTGTAAGCCAAATTTATATTGTTTTTTAAAATAGCCAGGGCATTATCATTCAATTTAGAGCATTTAGCATGAAGCTTAATACCACAAATGACACATTCGAGATAATCAATCGAAGCTAGAGAAAGACACTTAGTGCAACTATCCATTTTGACTAAAGCACGCCCGCACTGTTCGAGAGATCAACGCAGACTTTATTAAGAACTAGCGGATGTTACCCGGTGTTACTCGGGGTTGTGTCTCGAACACAGAAATAGGACGATATTCAAAACCACTCCCATTTCATTATTTTTAAATTATCAATTAAATTTTTATATTTTTTAAATTATCGTTTTTTGGGGTTTTGTTCCTACTTCCGTCGACAGTCCAAATTTCCATAGACCTGTACCTGCCGGACATGATAGCAAACAAATTACATCTACAACGTCTCGATCTGACGTCTGCTTTCTGAAGAAAATGGTCACCCAGTTTGAAAAAAGCCATTTCGAGAAAAATGCGTTTAAAGTTTTTTCTTAGCATGGATTTAATATGCATTTTTATCTCAAAAAACTTCCAATTTTAAAAATCCTTTTGGCATCGATTCGATTTTTGGATTGTCTTCGTTCAACTTCGGTTATGATCGATACTGTTCGGTTGATTTTTGTTCTTTACATAGCTTCTGCTCATATTCTTTAAATTTTTTTTAACGCGTTAGTCTTTGGTTCTTGACTTTGTTTGCCTTCTGCTCATTCCTTGATTTTTGCTGAAAGAATTTTTAAAAGCATAAATAGGATCTTTTTAGTAACAGATACAAATGCTTACCAAATTTCATCAAAATCGGTTTATCTGTTTTGACGTGAATACGCCAGACAGAGTTGGTTGAATAAAGCGCCCTCTCATGGAAGTTTTCTGAAATTTAAATAGCCTCGATTTTTTTGCAGAGTCAGGTTATTTCATGTACCAAACTTAAGTTAAATCGGTCAAGTCATTTAGGAGTTATTGAGTCTTAACAATGCACTACTGAAAGCGTCCTCTTACGGAGTATTTAAAATTTTTTATATTTTATGTTTCATCTTGGATGCAGTTGAACTTTCATACCGAATTTCATCGGTTAAGGCGTTAGGAATTATTATAGAGTGCCACGCCCACATACTTCCAACCACATTTTTACCTATGCTTAATATTGGTTGAAGGTGAACCTTCATACCAAATTTCGTTGACATCGGTCCAGGCGTTTAGGAGTAATTATAGAGTGCCACGCCCACACACTTCCTTCCACTTTTTTACCTATGCTTAATATTGGTTGCAGTTGAACCTCCATACCAAATTTCATTGAAATCGGTCCAGGCGTTTAGGAGTTATTGAGTCTTAAAAATGCACAACTTAAAGTGTCCTCTTGCGGAAGTTTTTGAAATTTTTTATATATTTTTGTTTTATCTTGGGTGAAGTTGAACTTTCGTACCAAATTTCATTGAAATCGGTCCAAGCGTTTAAAAGTTATTATAGAGTGGCATGCCCACATACTTCCGCCCACTATTTTACACCCCCTATGTTCTTTCTCACTATGAAAGGTACACGGTGTCCAAATTTCAGCGCAATCGGATAAACGGTGTGTGAGCCTATACAGAACAGACAGACAGACAAACATTTATTTTATGTATTAGACTAGCGGATGTAACCCGGTGTTACACGGGGTTGTGCCTCGAGCACAGAAAGAGGACGATTTTCAAAACTGCTCTCATGTTTACGTTTTTAAAATTATCAATTCAATTTTAAAATTTTTTAAATTATCGTTTTTTGCGGTTTTGCCCCCTAATTCCGTCGAAAGTGTTTAGTCAAATTTCCGTAAAACTGTACCTGCCAGACATGATTAAAACAAAAAATGACATCTTCAACGTCTCGATCTGACGTCTGGTTTCTGAGGAAAACATATCTTCCTCCGATGAAAAATTACTCTTTTTTTCGATAAAAGCAATTTTCTCTTTTCAAATTAAATTTTCTTCAATTAGAATAAATTTTCACATTTTCGAAGAAATATTTCTTCACTTCTAGGAAATGGAAATATTTCAATGTCTCTTATAAATGACGAATATTTTTCTCGCACAAAAAAATTCTCATTTATACAGAAAAATTTTTTGAAAATGAAAATTTTTTCATATATTTTGATAAAAAATCACTATGAGAAATTTTTTCTTCAATTAAAACAAATGTTTTCTCAAAACTAAAGACTCTTTTTTTCTAAAATCGAATTATGTTTATGTATTTATTTTTTTCATAGAAGGTTTTTATCATAGAAAGCATTCTTTGGAGCAAGGTCAATACAAATTTTCTCTAAATATGATGCCTTTTTTATCATATTCCGAGAAACTATTTTCTGAGTGCAGTTTGAAAAGTCATTTCGAGAAAAATACGTTTAAAGTTTTTCTAAGCATGCATTTAATATGCAATTTTATCTCAAATAAATTCCATTCGATTTTTGGATTGTTTTCGTTCAACTTCGGTTTTGGTCGATACTGTTCGGTTAATTTTTTTTCATCTTTATATAGCTTCTGCTGGTATTCGTTAAATTTTTTTTTTTTCGTTTGTGCTACGCCCACATACTTCCGCCCACTTTTGTACACCCCCTTTGTTCTTTCTCACTATGAAAGGTATTCGGTGTCCAAATTTCAGCGCAATCGGATAAACGGTGCCTATACGGAACATACAGACAGACATACAGACAGACAAACATTTGATTTTATATATTAGACTAGCGGATGTAACCCGGTGTTATTCGGGGTTGTGCCTCGAGCACAGAAAGAGGACGATTTTCAAAACTGCTCTCATTTTTACGTTTTTAAAATTATCAATTAAATTTTTAAATTTTTTAAATTATGTTTTTTGGGGTTTTGCTCCTACTTACGTCGAAATTCCAAATTTCCATAGAACTGTCCAGGCGTTTAGGAGTTATTGAATCTTCAAAATGTACTACTTAACGCGCCCTCTTTCGTAAGTCTTTGGAATTTTTTATGGCTTGTTTTATTTTGGGAGCAGTGGAATCTTCATACCAAATTTCATTGAAATCGGTCCAAATGTCATGAAAATCGGTTCAGCCGCTTAGAAGTTATTACAGAGTGCCACGCCCACATACTTCCGCCCACTATTTTAACCAATGCTTTATATTGGTTGCAGTTGAACCTTCATACCAAATTTCATTGAAATAGTTCCAGGCGTTTAGGAGTTATTGAGTCTTAAAAATGCACAACTTAAAGTGTCCTCTTGCGGAAGTTTTTGAAATTTTTTATGTATTTTTGTTTTATCTTGGGTGGAAATGAACGTTCATACCAAATTTCATTAAAATCGGTACCGGTGTTAAGGAGTTATTATGTCTTTAAGCGTCTACTTTAAGCGGCCTCTTGCGGAAGTCTGTGGAATTTTTTTAATAGCCTTTGTTTTATCTTGGGCACAGTCGAATCTTTATACCAAATTTTATTGAAATCGGTGCAGGTGTTTAGGAATAATTATTGAATGCCACGCCCACATTCTTCCTTCAACTTTTTTAACCTTTGCTTTAAATTGGTTGCAGTTGAACCTTCATACCAAATTTCATTGAAATCGGTCCAGGCGTTTAGAAGTTATTATAGAGTGCTACGCCCACATACTTCCGTCCACTTTTTACACCCCCTTTGTTCTTTCTCACTACGAAAGGTACTCGGTGTCCAAATTTCAGCGCAATCTGATAAACGGTGCGTGAACCTATGCGGACACGACAGACAGACAGACAGACATGCATTTGATTTTGTATATAAGAAGACAAGCGGATGTTACCCGGTGTTACTCGGGGTTGTGTCTCGAACACAGAAAAAGGACGATGTTCAAAACTGCTCCCATTTTATTTTTTTTTAAATTACAATTAAATTTTTAAATTTTTTAAATGATGTTTTTTTGGGGTTTTGCTCCTACTTCCGTCGAAAGCCCAAATTTCCATAGAACTGTACCTGCCGGACACGATAGCAAAAAAAATTACATCTACAACGTCTCGATCTGACATCTGCTTTCTGAAGAAAATGGTCACCCAGTTTGAAAAAAAAGCCATTTCAAGAAAAATGCGTTTAAAGTTTTTCTTAGCATGCATTTAATATGCATTTTTATCTTAAAAAAAACATCCAATTTTAAAAACTCCTTTTGCCATCGATTCGATTTTTGGATTGTCTTCGTTCAACTTCATTATGATCGATACTGTTCGGTTGATTTTTGTTGTTTACATAGCTTCTGCTCATATTCTTAAAACTGTTTTTTACTCGTTAGTCTTTGGTTCTTGACTTTGTTTGCCTTCTGCTCATTCCTTGATTTTTGCCGAAAGAATTTTTAAAAGCATAAATAGGATCTTCTTAGTAACAGATACAAATGCTTACCAAATTTCATCAAAATCGGTTAATCCGTTTTGACGTGAATATGCCAGACATAGTTGGTTGAATAAAGCGCCCTCTCATGGAAGTTTTCTGCAATTTAAATAGCCTCGATTCTTTTGCAGAGCCAGGTTAATTCATCTACCATATTTTAGTAAAATCGGCCAATGCATTAAGGTGTTATTGAGTTTTAACAATGCACTACTGAAAGCGCCCTCTTTAGGAGTATTTGGAGTTTTTTATATTTAATGTTTCATCTTGGGTGCAGTTGAACTTTCATACCGAATTTCATTGAAATCGGTTAAGGCGTTAGGAGTTATTATAGAGTGCCACGCCCACATACTTCCATCCACATTTTAACCTATGCTTAATATTGGTTGCAGTTGAACCTTCATAACAAATTTCGTTGATATCGGTCCAGGCGTTTAGGAGTAATTATAGAGTGCCACGCCCACATACTTCCAACCACTTTTTTACCTTTGCTTTTTATTGGTTGCAGTTGAACCTTCATACCAAATTTCATTGAAATCGGTCCAGGCATTTAGGAGTTATTGAGTCGTAAAAATACACTACTTAAAGTGCCCTCTTGTTGCAGTTTTTGGAATTTTTTTATAGCCTATGTTATATCTTGGGTGCAGTTGAAGCTTCATATCAAATGTTATTAAAATCGGTCCAGGCATTTAGGAGTTATTATAGAGTGCCACGCCCACATAATTTCGCCCGCTTTTTTACCTATGCTTTATCTTGGGTGCAGTTGAACCTTCATACCAAATTTCATTGAAATCGGTCTAGGCGTTTAGAAGTTACTATGGAGTGCCACGCCCAGAGACTTGCGCCCACTTTTTTACACCTCTTATTTTCTTTCTCCTTATTAAACGCACTCGTTGTCCAAAGTTCAGCTCAATCGGATAAACGGTGCGCGAGCCTATACGGAACAGACAGACAGACAGAGGGACAAACATTTGAATTTATGTATTAGATGTTATCTTGGGCGCTGTCGAACCTTCATACCAAATTTCATTGAAATCGGTCCACGTGTTTAGGAGTTATTATAGAGTGCCACGCCCACATACTTCCGCCCACTTTGTTAACCTTTGCTTTAATTGGTTGCCGTTGCACCTTCATACCAAATTTCATTGAAATCAGTCCAGACGTTAATGAGTCATTGAGTCTTAAAAATGCACTACTTAAAGCGCCCTCTTGCGGAAGTCTTTGGAATTTTTATAGCCTACTAGCGGATGTAACCCGGTGTTACTCGGGGTTGTGCCTCGAGCACAGAAAGAGGACGATTTTCAAAACTGCTCTCATTTTTACGTTTTTAAAATTATCAATTCAATTTTAAAATTTTTTAAATTATCGTTTTTTGCGGTTTTGCCCCCCTCCTTCAATCGAAAGTGTTTAGTCAAATATCCGTAAAACTGTACCTGCCATACTTGATTAAAACAAAAAATTACATCTTCAACGTCTCGATCTGACGTCTGGTTTCTGAGGAAAATGGACACCCGCACTCAGAAAAGAACACATATCTTCCTCCGGTGAAAAATTTCTCTATTTTCGATAAAAGCAATTTTCTCTTTTCAAATAAAATTTTCTTCAATTAGAATAAATTTTCACATTTTCGAAGAAATATTTCTTCACTTCAAGGAAATGGAAATATTTCAATGTCTCTTATAATGACAAATATTTTTCTCGCACAAAAAAATTCTCATTTATACAGAAAAAGTTTTTGAAAATGAAAATTTTTTTCATATATTTTGATAAAAAATTCACTATGAGAAGTTTTTTATTCAATAAAAACAAATGTTTTCTCAAAACTAAAGAGTCTTTTTCTCCAAAATCGAATTATTTTTATATATTTCTCTTTTTCATAGAAGGTTTTTATCTATTTAGAGAATTTTAGGATCGCATTTAGAGAAAAGCATTCTTTGGAGCAAGGTCAATACCAATTTTCTCTAAATATGATGCATTTTTTATCATATTCCGAGAAACTATTTTCTGAGTGCAGTTTGAAAAGTCATTTCGAGAAAAATGCGTTTAAAGTTTTTCTAAGCATACATTTAATATGCAATTTTATCTCAAATAAATTCCATTCGATTTTTGGATTGTTTTCGTTCAACTTCGTCGTTCAACTTCGGTTTTGGTCGATACTGTTCGGTTAATTTTTTTTCATCTTTATATAGCTTCTGCTGGTATTCGTTAAACTTCTTTTTTTTCGTTTGTCTTTGGTTCTTGACTTCTTTTGCCTTCGGTTCATTCATTGTTTTTTGTCGAAAGAACTTTTAAAAGCATAGGATCTATTTCAGTAACAGATACAAATGCTTTGCAAGTTTCATCAAAATCAATTCATCCGTTTTGACGTGAATGAGCCGAACATAGTTTATTGAATAAAGCGCCCTCTAACGGAAGTTTTCTGAAATTTAAATAGCCTCAATTCTGTTGCAATCAGGTTATTTCATGTACCAAATTTCAGTAAAATCAATCAAGTCATTTAGGAGTTATTGAGTCTTAACAATGCACTGCTTAAAGCGCCCCATTACGGAAGTCTTTCGAATTTTTATAGCCTATGTTATCTTGGGCGCAGTCGAACCTTCATTCCAAATTTAATTGAAATCGGTCCAGGTGTTAAGAAGTTATTAAAGAGGCCACGCCCACAAAATTCCGCCCAATTTTTAACCTTTTCTTTATCTTTGGTGCAGTTGAACCTTCATACTAAATTTCATTGAAATCGGTCCAGGAGTTTAGGAGTTATTAAGTCTTAATAACAACGCACTACTTAAAGCGCCCTCTTGCGGAAGTTTTTGGAATGTTTTATTGCCTATGTCTTTTTTTGGGAACCTTCATACCAAATGTCATGGAAATCGGTTCAGGCGCTTAGAAGTTATAACAGATTGCCACGCCCACATACTTCCATCCACTTTTTTACCTATGCTTTATATTGGTTGCAGTTGAACCTTCATACCAAATTTCATTGAAATAGGTCCAGGCGTTTAGGAGTTATTGAGTCTTAAAAATGTACTACTTAAAGCGCCCTCTTTCGTAAGTCTTTGGAATTTTTTATGGCTTGTTTTATTTTGGGAGCAGTTGAACCTTCATACCAAATTTCATTGAAATCGGTCCAAATGACATGAAAATCGGTTTAGGCGCTTAGAAGTTATTGCAGAGTGCCACGCCCACATACTTCCGCCCACTTTTTAAACCTATACTTTATATTGGTTGCAGTTGAACCTTCATACCAAATTTCATTGAAATCGGCCCAGGCGTTTAGAAGTTATTATAGAGTGCCACGACCACATACTTCCGCCCACTTTCTTACACCCCCTTTATTCTTTCTTACTATGAAAGATACTCAGTGTCCAAATTTCAGCGCAATGGGATAAACGGTGCGTGAGCCTATACGGAACAGACAGACATACAGACAGACCGACAGACAAACATTTGATTTTATATATTAGTTGTACTCTTGGGTGCAGTGGAACCTTCATACCAAATTTCATTGAAATCGGTCCAGATGTTAAGGAGTTTGTAAAGAGTGCCGCTCCTACATACTTCTGCCCACTTTTTACCTTTGTTTTAGCTTGGGTGCAGCTTAACCTTGAT
Organism: Tetanocera ferruginea; assembly: GCA_958299015.1. Taxonomy (NCBI): domain Eukaryota; kingdom Metazoa; phylum Arthropoda; class Insecta; order Diptera; family Sciomyzidae; genus Tetanocera; species Tetanocera ferruginea. Next base: position 82,774,296 of record OY282641.1, on the reverse strand, counting down.
ACTTAATTTCATTGAAATCGGTACAGGTGCTTAGAAGTTATTGAGTTTTAAAAATGCACTACTTAAAGTACCCTCTTGCGGAAATTTTTAGAATTTTTTAATATTTTATGTTTTATCTGGGGTGTAGTTGAACGTTCATACTCAATTTCCTTGAATTCTGTTGAGGCGTTTAGAAGTTATTGAGTCTTAAAAATTCTCAGACAGACAGACAGACAGACAGACAGAAGGACAAACATTTGATTTTTTGTATTATATGAAATATATACCAGTTAAAGAAAAAACATGTCCGCAAAAAAAAAAAAATATTTTTCAGTTCTGTTAAAAGAAAAATATGCATTTTTCGTAAGGATGCTTTCTCCTGTTTCGACCCTTGCACACAAAAAGTAGGCAATATGCTTGAAGTGTTTGCCAAAAGTTTGACTGTTTCTATAGCAACATATGTCTCGTTTGTTGATTTTGTTTATTTTCCTTTGTTTGCTTTCGTCAAGTGTCGCTTTGACGAGCACCAATTACGAGGTGCGCAGTAGATTTCATCTTTTGTGCGGCGAATACATTATCTTTATATCATTGTATCATGCATGCCAATTTTTGTTCTTTACTGGTACAACTATAAAACAGCAACAATGAGCGCGTCATTGTCTCAGAGCATTTTAAGAGAAACAGAATGTTATTTTGTTGTCATTAACAAGCCATTTAAGATATTTGATAATAAATTTCTTTAATGATATTTCTAAATGATTCTTAAAGATATTTAAAAGCAAATTTGTTTCGCTCGAAATTCAAAGAGAAACGATTTTTTTTGTCTATTTCGTATTTTCTCAAGAAAGTTTACACACAAGGTCTGTTTCCGTATGCACTTCAAGTAAAGTTCGAGCAATAGAGAGTGTGCAAGAATATCGCCAACAACAACAACAACATGTGCTAAGCGACTCACCTTGACAAACCGTTTTGGTTACCTAGTAATATAGAGCAGCGTGTAGTGGCACAGCACAACAAGCTTACGGTATAATTGAAATTCGGCACAATTTAAAGAATTGCAATTGATAGACTAATTTTCGTTTTGTTTATTTTCTTTCATTCATAACGGCACTGGGTCAAACGATTTGTATTACATAGCGACTGACGGAAACAATGTTACTGCATTGACTTTGCAAGCTCAGCATAATTATTATTAGAACTAGTGTGAATGAAAGAAATGAAAAGAACTCTTTAACAAAAAGATGTTGCCCAATAGATCAATCTATTGGTTAACTAAAGTTTTATTACTTACATTGGAAAACATGGGAGGAGTTTTGGAAGCAGCAGCAAAATAAAATACTGGTATTTTTGATTTATATAGCAGAGAATAATTTTAATAAAGTTAGTTAATTTTTGGTTAAACAAAAAAAGAAACTCTTTTGTTTTTATTTTTCAAAGTACGGCGTAAAGCCATTTTTAGATTTTGCCATATAGATCGGCACCTTAGGGATATAAATATTGATTCATTCAAAACACCTCTTCATGGCGATCCTGCGACCTGCGATCCTGTGACCTACGATCCTGCGACCTGCTATCCTGCCACCTTCAACTCCTGCAACTACAATCCAACGCTAATCTTGCAAAGTTCCTGTCTCACAATCCTTCATTCAGACCAAATTTAAAGCGTAGTGATCAAAGAGCAAGTCATACAAAAATTACAGGCAGCATTAAAAGAAAAAAGCAAATTTTAATCATATTGAAAATTAAATAAGACAAATCAATAAAGAAATAAAATGAAATTCCAGTACAAGGAGGAACATCCTTTCGAGAAGAGACGCGCTGAAGGCGATAAAATTCGCAGAAAATATCCAGATCGAGTGCCTGTTATTGTAGAGAAGGCACCAAAAGCACGCATCGGTGACTTGGACAAAAAGAAGTATCTCGTCCCATCAGATTTAACTGTTGGTCAATTTTATTTCTTGATTCACAAGCGCATTCACTTGCGTCCCGAAGACGCTCTCTTTTTCTTCGTTAACAATGTAATTCCACCAACTTCTGCTACAATGGGTTCACTTTACCAGGAACATCATGAGGAAGACTACATACTCGGATGGGAATGTTTATGGCAAGAACTAAGCATTTAATTTATAACTGAACTAACGAAAAATAAAAATTGCGTGGCCGAATTTAAGAAAACCATAAAATATAATAATTGAGCTGTTTAAAAGGAAGCGAGCGCAGCAAAATGCAAAAAAAAAAAAAAAAAAATATTAAATATTTGACAAAAAAAAATTCGTATCTTGTATTCTACTTTAGAAATAAATATTAGTTCTAGTTATTTTAATCGTAACTAAATATAAATATTATAGTTTCATATACATACAACTTTGCTTATTTTAGTTTACTTTATGATTTGTCCTTTTTGTAGTGAATTGATTTGATGAGTTAAATTGATTTGAACAATTTCAGAATTATTGATAAATTGCTGTTGTTTGAATAGATAACTGGAAAAAATCAAACAAATTTTTGTCGTTCTATTTTTTTTTTCTTCTCACAGAAACTTACTAAAATTGTATTAATTTAATTTGTAAAAATGAGTTATATACATGTGCATAAATTATAATGACCATTTTAAAATATTAAAAATAAACCAATAATCGAAAAGGAATTGTTAGCCATACACTGGGGCATAAATTTCTTCAAACCATATCTTTTTGGTAGAAAGTTTTTAGTGGTCACTGACCATAGACCTTTGGTATCGTTATTTTCTCACAGAAACCCATCGTCAAAAATGACAAGAATTCGAGTAGACCTGTCAGATTATGATTTCGAAATTGTATACAAACAAGGTAAAATAAACACAAACGCTGATGCATTGTCTAGAATAAAATATGATAGCGAAATTTTAAAAAATATGATTTCTACAAGTAGAGAGAAAGACATTTTAGCAATAACAAGGAGCAAGGCGAAACAGAAAATAAATAATAATGCGAGTGATGTAAGAAAAAACGATAATGCGAGTATAATGAAGAATATGGGTACCCACCAAGAGCGCATTGAAGGCAATGACTTATCTCATAAGGGGACTGATCACCTCCACATTTGGGAATGTACATCTTTCAATGACGTTAGGTATTTAAAGAAATTGAAATTTATATTGAAAAAGAATTGTAAACTCGCCATAAAATTGAACAAAGATATTGTGCACATAACATGTAGTGATGACCCTTCGCGCCTAGGTACGATGTTGGAGAAACTACATTGTTATTTAAATAAATCAGAGATAAAGGAAATAGCCCTTTGTGATCAAGATTATATATTTAAGAATATCGATATGAATGCATTCAAGAAAGAATATAATGAATTAACAATTAATAAATCCTCGCCAATTAAGATAATAATACACAGAGCTCCACGAAATATAAATAGTACTCTTCAACAATACAAATTGATAGATGAATATCATAATACTCGAACAGGCGGACATTTAGGAATCAGGAAAACTATTTTGAAATTAAAACAACGCTACATATGGAAGAACATGAGAAAAATGGTGAAAGAATATATAAATAACTGCGAAAAGTGTCACAGAAATAAAATACATAGACATATCAAAGAGAGTTTAACAATAACGAATACACCAACAACAAGTTTCGAAACTGTATCTATAGACACAGTAGGTCCATTAAAAATGTCGAATGGAAATCGATATATTTTAACTATCCAATGCGAACTTACCAAATTCACCATAGCACATCCTATCGCAACAAAAGAAGCTAAGACAATTGCAACCACGCTTGTTGAACAGTTCATACTTAAATACGGATGTTTTAAGACCCTTAAATCTGATTGCGGTACAGAATTTAAAAATGAATTGATGGCAAACATATGTAAATTGCTAGACACGCGACAAATTTTTTCGACTCCATACCACCATCAGACTATTGGAGCTCTAGAAAGAAATCATAGGGTTCTGAACGAATATTTATTATCTTTTGCAGATGACCAAGAATGGGATAAATGGGTCCCTTATTACACATTTGCGTATAATACTACGCCTCACGTAGATACATCATATTCACCGTATGAACTAATATTTGGTAAACTACCATCACTTCCGAGTGATATTACAAATGAACATGACAAAATTTATAATTTAGAAGATTACACTAATGAATTAAAACTTAGGTTAAAAACATCTATAAATAGGGCTAGAGATATGATTAAAACAGTTAAACATAAAAGAAAAATAGAGTATGATAGAAATAAGAATGAAGCAAAATTAGAAATAGGTGATTTAGTTTTCGTAGGTTTAGAAAATAAAAGGAAATTACAGAGTCCCTATCACGGACCATATAAGATAATTGATAGATTAGGTGTAAATTCACTAGTAGAAATAAATGGTAAACATAAATTGTTGCACAACAATATTTTAAAGAAATACATAAATAGCACTTTATAAATTACAATAAATCTAATGTTCACTAGTAGAAATTAACAGCATATATAAATTGTTCCAAGACAACACGCCCCAACATATATGGTGTATATATCAAAAACGGACACAAACAAAAAAAACAATAATATATAAAAATCTTCTGAAAAATATAATTATAAGCAAAGACTATAATAGTAAAACATTAAGAATTTAAAAATACTTTTGTAAGTCAAACAAAAAAAAAAATATTTTAACTATGGTATATTATATAAGTAAATAACTCTTATAAACATATTGCTAAATTAAACAAGTAACAAAAAAAAAATTTGTTTATGAAAACTCTAATATGTAAGCTGCTCCTAAACTTCTCCAATCTTTAAAAATTATTTCAAGTAATAATTTTTCGCTTAAGGGTAAGGGTGTAGTGGCACAGCACAACAAGCTTACGGTATAATTGAAATTCGGCACAATTTAAAGAATTGCAATTGATAAACTAATTTTCGTTTTGTTTATTTTCTTTCATTCATAACGGCACTGGGTCAAACGATTTGTATTACATAGCGACTGACGGAAACAATGTTACTGCATTGACTTTGCAAGCTCAGCATAATTATTATTAGAACTAGTGTGAATGAAAGAAATGAAAAGAACTCTTTAACAAAAAGATGTTGCCCAATAGATCAATCTATTGGTTAACTAAAGTTTTATTACTTACATTGGAAAACATGGGAGGAGTTTTGGAAGCAGCAGCAAAATAAAATACTGGTATTTTTGATTTATATAGCAGAGAATAATTTTAATAAAGTTAGTTAATTTTTGGTTAAACAAAAAAAGAAACTCTTTTGTTTTTATTTTTCAAAGTACGGCGTAAAGCCATTTTTAGATTTTGCCATATAGATCGGCACCTTAGGGATATAAATATTGATTCATTCAAAACACCTCTTCAGGTGTTTGGTGCACTGTCATACATTTTAGTTTACTATGCTAGCAAAAAATTCATTGTTTTTTTTAAGTCAACGCTCTTTTGGCACAGTAAATTAAATTATATTTTTTAATTGTAAATATTGAATATATTTAGAATTTTGATTAGTGTTAAGTTAGCAATTTATAACGTTGGCTTCTTTTGCTTTATTTATTGTTGTTGTACCATATTGTATAATATCTGAAGTAAGCATTTTTGTATAATTTTATTTTGTAAATTGTTACTTAAACAAAAAAGAAAAGAAGCATAAAAGAAAGTGGTATTAATAAATTAGTTTTATAGTTATTCAGTAGACACCAAGTCTTTTATTGAACTCAGCCTTTAAATTCCACGTGGTTTAAGTGCCATCTGGAATAAGCAAGCAATTTGATTTAAGAATCTTTACGGTTAATGTGCCGCCTAGAAGCAATTATTGAATCAAACATTTGAAGAATTGATTTAAGTATCTCTACGGTTAATGTGCCGTCTAGACGCAACTATTGTATCAAGCATTTTGGTGACCCCGTGAAAATTTACGCCTCCTTCGGTGGTGAACGTTATTGCCGAGAGGTATCATCGCCAGTGGTCAACGTGAATTAAATACGCAGTCATTACGTCCAGTGATCAGCGATGAAAGCTAATCGACCATTTATGTTCAAAGATATAGCCTCAGGAGGATCAGTACAAAATACAGAGGTGCGTCATTTTCATAACTAAAGATGGGAGCGTCATTTTCAGCACTAGAGCGGCTGCTGTCAGGTGTGACAATGAATCAGGAAGGCTTGTCGCTTCAATATTTTAACGTAAAAATTAGAGCCATCAATCAATTGTGGCATCAAGCAATTTCAATTATGCAATTTGGGAGCAGCTTGAAGATCCAGCAGCGGTTGGCTTTGGCATGCAAAAATATATTGCATTAGTAGAAAGAGTTCAGCAAAAATTAATTGATCTTTCAGTGAGAGCAGAAAAATATACGACAATAGAAGTAGGAGGTAGTTCCAGACGAAACGCATGTCGAAACGGTACTCATCCATTGTTTTCATGCCAGCAGTATTTGCAGTGGGGAACCTCAGAAAGATTGCGATTTGTTCAACAACATAAACGTTGCATAAATTGTCTTAAAAGTGGCCATACGCAAACCCAATGTAATCTTTAAAACTGTTTAAAATGCAACAACAAACATAAAACACTGTTGCACTTTGAGACTAAAAAAACACCATGTTCATCTAAAACTATTAAATCATCAGCAACTTCACTAACAGCCGCCAAAAGCCAGCAACCTAATTCGTATGTTCTACTCAGCACAGCTATCATAAGGCTTTCGTCAGTAACCGGACAGGTTATAGAATGCAGAGCCATTCTAGATTCTGGTTCCCAAGTCAACCTTATAACAGAGAGGTTGGTAAAACGATTGGGAATACAACATGAGTCCACTGGCATGCTCATCCAAGGAATCGGCAATAGCAGGGGCGGCACAACATAGAGAAAATGGTGGAATGCAGTCAAACGTCAACGGATTCAAAGCACGAGTAGAAGCATTCGTAATGCCACATATCATTTCGTCGCAGCCAACTCAACACCTGGATACGAGTGGTTGGTCTATTCCAAATAACATAACTCTTGCTGATCCAGGATTCAATCGCCCAAATAAGATTGATATACTGTACTGGTGCCGATTTTTACCATCAGTAAAAATGAAATAATGAAAAAAATTTTGATATATTATATATATATATTTTAATATTTAGTACAAATAATTATAATACACTTATTAAATTACATTAATACAAATAACACTATGCGTCAAAATCAGAAAAAGGTTCTGTACACGACAGTTCATTATATTTTGTTATAGATTTAGGGTCTCTTCACACGAAAATCGCAAAAAAAAATTTTATAGTTAAGTCTAGTAGGGTAAACTGGGGTACCCTTGACTTTGGGGCACATTTGACTAGACGTTTTCGGTATGAATGAACCGTTATTTTTCAATAATTTGTTTTATAAATTTTGCATCATTTTATTTCAGTAATCGTCACGAAGTTTGATTCTTGCAATACATGAAGAAAAGTAACTGAAAAGTTTTTGTGTTTTTGCGGGCGTAACTGTTATTTTTCGGCACTGATACGTAAGGACTTCCTGACCGAGTTATAAAAGTTAAGCAAAGTACCTTTTACAAAAGGTAAAAACTATTTATGTTTTTGAAAATGTAAGTGAATTTCAATAAAACTAAATATAAACTAAAAAAATTTTAAAAACAAGAAGCCTAGAGCATTTGGGTACATTTGACATTTTTGATTGGGGTACTTTTAACAAATGTTATTTGTACGAGTACAAAGATCGAGTAACATCGAGATGTTACCAATTCATTTTAAAGTTTTTTAATATATTTCTAAATTGGTTTTAATAAAAAAGAAGTGGTTCAAACATCAGAAATAGGACTATCATTAGCCGAAGAAATAAAAGGACATGAAGAGAACAGAACGTTGGTTAAAGAATGAAGAATGAATGTCCAAAGATAATAGCAGTTCTAGGAACAACTACAGCTTTGATTCTTTTGGATTGTTCAGTGATGGTGGTTTAATTTTTTTCCAAGTATTCAGCCACTTCACTTTTAAATTATTTTTTCGTGGAGCATCAACATCAGTAGAATTCAAAAACGCATTAAAGAAACTTGTGGTTATCGTTAACTGGCCCTTTACTACCTAACCTGTTAACTCGTATCCATAACATCTTTGCTAGCAATGTTTATAACTTTGACACTTCGTTTAAGATAACTGTTGCTTGCTTAAATACTCGTTAACTGAAATAATAAAGTTTATATATTTTTATTTCAATTAAGTAAATTTTACTATATTTAATTTTGACATCAATTATATCGAACTGATCATGTTAAATTCTTTATTTTAACTCTATTCTACTCTTACAAACACGAACTAAAGATATATTGAATTTTTGTATGAATAATGCTGGTCTATTTTGAAGGGTAAAGCATGAATTTTTCAAATTTTTCAATTTCTTCACAACAAAATATTTGTCAGAATTTTCACGCAACAAAAAATGAATGTTGCGAGTGAAATTTCACGCAAACGGACAGAGGATTTACGTGTTTTTTAAAGATTTTATATGATTTATAAGATTTTTAAAGTTTTTCTCACTTTTTTCAAATATAGTCGCATATGTTGAAATATATCCTGTACACTTCTTGTTCAATATTAATAATCACGCTAAGCCGAATAAAAATAAATTTCTTCATGTTTGTTCAACAAATTTTTACATTTGGATGAGTAGTTTTTGCGTTATCATAATTCATAAAAAATCGAAAACTATTTTCATTTAAAAAAAAAAAAAAACAAAAACAAATTGGCCATTTCAGCCCTTGAAACGACTTTGACCGAGCTTCTTAGGATCGATTGTGTTGTGTGTGTTATTAAATGTTTGCACACAATTGACCTAGAACTGGACCTTCATGTTTTATGCCGACTCCGAACGGCTCATGTTCTCAAGAAGCTTTACATGGCATTTTTTACTCTCTGAGGTTTGCCATTGTCTGCAGAGAGGTAGTGACCGATCAGAAAAATTTTTTTTATTGAAAAAACTTTTCGCCACGGCTGGGGAACGAACCCGGGTTCCGAGCATGCTAAGCCACACACTTAACCTGCATGCCACGGTCACCACTTGTCACCACTTGTCACACGGTCACCATTTTCATTTTTAGTGGAGAATATAAGCTACCGCCGAAATGAATGCGTGCAAAAATATGGTCAGGAGATGCATTTTAGTGAAGACGCTTAAATTCGGCATTGTACTGTATTTTACATATTTTATTCAATTTTACACTGATTGATACATTGATACTGAAATAGTAATAAGTATTTGAAATGTTACTCTCAGGTTTGGAAAAACATCTTCTTCTGTTGGAAATGGAAGTTCTGTCCCATTTAAATCTGTATTATAAAACTCATCCAAATTTTTACAATTCTTTTCAAGGTCGTTGTACGGATTATCCTTACTTAATAAATTTTCAACGTCCAGTAAATAAAAAAATTTGGAATTAAGGTCCCTTAGTAGTGTAAATTGTAAACTTATTTTCTGATGCAGACGATCAAGAACGCTTTTCATAACGCTAGATTTTTCGCTTTCTGCGGAAAAACTATATCTCCAGTCAATTCTCCGCGCATTTTTCGGCGACATTTTATACGGATTGTTGTATCGGTTCCTCATTTTTTACCAAGATTTTTAGCCTTTTCGATAACTTTTTCACAAATATCGTTACGAATTTCTGCAAGTTCAGTCGCCAATAATTTGAGATCATGGAACGCTTCTTTAAACTTAATTTTAGGATCTTGTAATCTGAGGTGCACACGATCAATTCTCTTAGAGTTCATGCCAGAAATGGACTAAAGTTATGATATTTAAATTCGGTTTAAGATAAAGATTGCAGCATTTCTGGTGTACCACTTGTGGCAGTATTTTCATCTGCTAATTTTTCTTATAGTTCTACGTATTCTTCCAGTCCCTCGACAATAACGCTAACTGCTTGCACTCTGGCGCTCCATCGTGTTACAGATTCTTTAACAGATTTTTTAACAATTTCTATCGTAATGTTGAACGTGAGAAAAAGAGACGTATGTTTTCAATTCTTCCAAAACATGTTACAAAGATGGAATCTTGGTTAGCTGTAGTAACTCCTACTAAATTTAATGAGTGGTTATCACAATTTACAAATGTTGCCTTATTATTTTTTTTCTATTATTCTCTGTTGAACGCCAGATATGTGATTTGACACTAGGGCAGCATTATCATAGCATTGTACCCTACAGTTGGCTAACTTAATTATTGAATGAATTAATTAAAACAAATTATTTGGCAAAATTTTGTTTGTCTTGAGAATGATTTGGCGCCCCTCTGTGAGTGGCGCCCGGGGCATGATGACACCCCCTGCCCCCCCTCGCTACGCCGCTGGCTAGTAGTTAGGTGGTCAAATATCATTAGGAGAAGTTCTGCCGAGATAACAAAACAGCAGGCTTAGATAAATCATATCTGGCAAGATCCCCAACATTCACTCGGGAAATGCAACATGCGGTGTATGCAGTGAAGATGAACTTGATCAATTAGTTGAAAAATTCTGGAAACTAGAAGAAGTGGAAGCCACAGAACCTTAGCATTCAATAGCAGACAAATTATGTGAAACACATATTGTACAAAACACCACAAAAACTGTTCATGGTCGATGTATCGTTAAACTACAATTGATGGAAAATGCGACGCCACTAAGGAAGTCAAGGGAGATAGCTTATAATCGATTTTTTGTTCTTGAGCGTCGTCTTACCAATTCACTTGACATCAAAAAGCAATATGTCAATTTAATGTAGGAATATGAAGCAACAGGACACATGTCAAGGGTTGAAATAAATAATTTGATGTCACCTCAATATTTTATCCCTCATCACTACGTTTTAAAAACTGATAGTAGCACCACCAAGTTACGTGTGGTTTTTGATGCTTCAGACAAAACATTGTCAGGCTTGTCTCTCAACGGTATCATGTACAATGGTGCAAATTGAATTAATTTCAATTTTACTATGTTTTCGGCTTCCCCGTTTTGTGTTCACTGCTGGTATTCAACAGTTGTATAGACAGATATTGATGCATCCCGACAATTGGTCACTCCAGTTGATAATGTGGAGATCAAGCTCCACCGAGTCTATCAAGTATTATCAAGTAAACACTGTAACGTATGGATCAAGATTCGCACCCTTTTTAGCATCCAGATGCCTTCAACAATTAGCAAACTAATTCTGGGACTCCCACTCGCTTGAAGCCCATGCACTTCGAGAGGATTTTTACGTTGATGACTGTATAACGGGATCTGACAGTCTTTCTACATCTTTAGAAACACAAATGCAATTAACTCATATAGTAACTGATGCTGGATTTAAATTAAGGAAATGGTGTGCAAATCATCCACAATTGCTTCAAGAAATTGCCCAGGAAGATGTGAAGATAGAAATGATAAATTTTGCATTAAAGTTAATATGGACAACAGAACCCGAATTTGAAAACGAAATGTCAGCTCAGAGCTAGCACGGTTATTTGATCCATTGGGAATCATGGCTCCTGCGGTGGTTACAGCTAAAATGTTCCTTCAAGAATTATGGCAACTTAAATTATCCTGGGACGAAGCACTTCCCGTTGAACATATCCTTCTGAGAAAATTTGAAGGAGCTGAACAACTTGAAATTTTCACGACACATGTTAAGTCAGTCAGTTCCTAAAACAATGCAGTTTCACGCTTTTACAGATGCATCAGAACGAGCATATGGTGCACCTATATACATAAGATCTGTGCTAAATGAAGGAACGATAATTGTGAGGCTTTTGTGCGCTAAGTCACGTGTGGCACCATTAAAAAACAAACGCTTCCTCGGTAAGAACTATGTGCAGCAGTATTAGGTGCGCAATTATTATCCAGAGTAAAAAGCGAACTACATTTAAAGGACGTCCCTTCGTACTTGTGGACTGGTTCAGAAATTGTACTGTCATAGATTAACTCTGAAGTTTCATCATTCCAAGCATTTGTAGCCAACAGGGTGGCAACAATTCAAGAATTAACACTGTCTCAACAATGGCGTCATGTACGATCAAAGGACAATCCAGTTAGTCTCATGTAATCTTTGGTTCTACGGTCCACTTTTCTTGCATTGAGATGTATGAGTATTGCCTAAACCATTCAAAAGGAGATTAACCATCACCACAAATGTTTAAAGAAAACGTAAACTACCAGTATCATTGCTAACTTCCAGAACAGATGCTGACACAATGATTTACTCAATTAATCATGGAAACTCATTTAGACGTCTACAAAGAACATTGGCGTACGTGCCTCGTTTTATAAAGAATTCAAGAGGCGATCGAGAAACTCGAAATGCAGGCTGCAGAGTTTCTAGAAGAATTAAGGGATTTACAGAAAAACAAAGAAATCAAATTAACCAGCCAGCTTTCCAGACTTTCACCATTTTTAGATAGTAACAGCATCATGCGTGTAGGAGGGTGTTTAGAATATAATCGTGTATAACTGCAGCAGATGCAGCAAAGCAAAGTCGCAACTATTGAAGCAAATGATGGAGAATTTGCCTTCAGCTAGAATCCGCCATCTCGACCGTTCATAAATTCTTGAGTCGATTATTGTGGACTGTATGGATTCATTTTAAAACACGAGGCAAGAAACCACAGAAGGCATATATCGCAGTATTCTGCAGCTTCGCTACCAAGGCTGTTCATCTGGAAATTGTGAGCGATCTTACAACTGATGCATTTATTGGGGCCCTGAAGAGGTTTTTCGGTAGAAGGGGACATTGTCAAAACTTATATAGTGACAATGCCACTAATTTTGTTGGTGCGAAGAATAAAATGAATGAACTGGCATCATCAATATATGCCCCTCAGCACAAGAAAAAATAATGATTGAATGCACAAAAATAAATCTACAGTTTCATTTCATTCCTCCAAGAGCTCCACATTTTGCAGGATTATGGAAAGCAGCAGTAAAATCTGCCAAACATTTGTTAGTCAGAACCGTGTCAACTGCGTCACTTACTTCCGAAGAAATTGAAACAGTTATCGTAGAAATAGAAGCAATATTAAACTCTCGACCCTTAACACTCATATCAGACGATCCTAACAATTTCACAGCACTCACCCCAGGACATTTTTTGATTAGGGGAACCACTCACAGCTCACGTTGATGTAAATGAAGCTCCGTGTAAATTATCATTGCTGACAAGATGGAAGTTGGTATCATATTTGAAACAAGAATTTTGGCGCAGATGGTCACATGAATACTTAAATGAATTACAGTGCAGACTAAAATGGAAAGAACAATCAAGGAATGTAGAAATAGAAAAAATCGTCATTATAAAAGAAGAAAATGTTCCACCGCTTCAATGGCCAATGGGGCGGATGGTATAGACATATCTAGGAGATGATGGATTAGTGCGGGTAGCAGATGTTAAAACTTCAATGGGAGTTTGGAACACACCCATGCATCGATTGGCACCACTTCCAGTTCAAGATAATTCTCAACCACCTCTAACGAAGAAGGGAAGAACACAGATTTTCCCGACGAAGAGCATCGTACAAGCACCCTTAAAAAAACAAAGGTCGTGTCACTAAGCACTTACCTTGTTACTCTTTTTGTAAGCCTATTCTTTCTACCATTACTCTATGCCACCCCAGTAATCATCCTCTAATAGAAAACTTAGAATTTACCTCAAAGATTTGATTACATGCAGAGGTTTCAGAAGGTTTGCAAGAACAGAATGAAACATTCTTGTATACTACGATCTGCAGCCAAATCAAATGGAATTAAAAATGTTTTTAGTAAGGTCACTGAGCCTACATATGTGTCAAGACGCACCCCTTGCATGCAGGGCTGCCGTTTTGGTAAAATATTACCAAATTTGGTAAAAAGATTTCGACTTGGTAAAATGGTAAATTTTTTTTTTGGTTTAGTAAATTTAAAATAAATGAAAATTTAAAATAAGTTGCAATTCAAAAAATGATTGTATACAAATTATATAAATCATGCTCATTGTGAACCACCATCCTTATGATTGAAAATAATTGAAAATATATAATTGAACGCATCAAGTGAAAATTGCACGAATGAACACAAAGCAAAATGTCAAAAATTTGAATTTGGCAGTTGCTTAGATGGTCGGCTTAGGAAAGAAATTGATGTATCGCTAAGATCATGATACAAAAATACAGGTAGTATTGACGTTTCCGTCGACTACTTCAAATTGTCAAAAAATATATCGAAGAAGAGAGCGCTCATAAGCAAACAACATAATACAAAGGGCACATTCAGCATACTCAATATTGCCAAAACTTGACTAAAATTAAATTTTGATAGCGTTCAGTAAAACTGATGAGGTGGGAGACGCTAAAATGTAAGCTACTGTCTCAACTGTTCAGAAATTAAAACTTCAACTTTGAATCTGTGTTAATTAATTACATATACATCAATCTGAGATGGTGGGAAATAATTTTCAACACATAGTAAAATACTTATAATTTCTATATGATTTTTTTTAAAATGCAGTTTAATATTAGATATTTTTTAGGTAGGGGAGACTCGTCCCCGTTGTCTCAAGTACTAGTTGTCACAACGCCGATATCTTTTGATTCAACACGTTATCGAATGGAATATCAATGCCATCTATACGCTATTGCAATGTCTAGCATCCCAAGAAAGTTTAAGTGCCGTTAGTTTTGTTTTGCAAAAATTAAAAGAAATTTAAGAAACTAAGTTGGATTTTTGCATTTTTATATATTTTTAAATTTTGTAATTAAACAAATAGAAGTGTGTTATATTCAACTTTTAATAAATTTCCAATACAATTAATATTATATTTTGCGAATACTTATGAATTTTAAGATAAAACTTTATATTTAAATTTACAGAACATTGTTAACATTTTTTCCCAAATGGTACAGGTTGTCACAGCACTTGTGGGGCTTGTTGTCACATATAATTTCATATAACTATTTTGAAAGTATTCTATGATTTATTTGAAATTAAGGATATGCCAAGAAATCGCAAACGACTTACAAACCGAGGTCGGACATCTTCAGATATCATGATGCATGCCGAATACAGCTAGTATCAATGAAGATAACGTGGATTCACTATGTGCAGATCGTTGTCGAGCGTCAAATCCAATAATAATTGTCGTCAATGTATAAAATGCAAACGTTGTGCACATAATGCATTGAAAGTGATAGTTTAATACATTGCTGGTAAAATTGTGTTTCGGAGTGTGGCAGCAATGACGATTAAGAAGTGTGACAACGGGGACTACGCATTGGGACAACTCACCCCACGAGTGGGGTAACTTGTCACAGACGAGTTAAATTTTTTATCAAGGAAATTTTTTAATTTATTTTAAAATAATATATATTATTCACATCAGGATTGAAGAATAAAAGATTAAATTTATGTTTACAAGTTTTGCAGTGCCATTATTGCTTGATTTGTGGGAGCTACAGCGGTTCATTCAAATTTTGTGACAACTAGTACTACTCGCCCCTACTTAAAAATCAAAAATATGCACATGAATTACATATGCACTTAAAATAGAAAAATTATAAATAAATAGTATGAATTATTGTAATAGTATAATAGGCTACACATAAACGGTACATGACTAACATTTCGTCAACTTGACAACTTTAAGACGCTTCATATAGCAACCCATTCAGCTAAAACATAGCTCACCTAGGTACACTGTCACAACAGTTGACTACGCTGAATGTGGCCAGTAACTGTTTTGCTTTGACTGCCGTTTTTGCCGTTTTTGACAGCATCCAGTTCCCTTCTGAAGAGAAAATAAGCAGCTGTCAATGCTATCTGTATTTTTGTATCATTGCTAAGATGGATAAGTAAGTTTTTATTTTTAATAAATTGATTTTTTTAAAATTTATATTCTAAGCGAATATGTTATTTCTGTTTAGATATGTTATTAGAAAGAAGGCGGCCAATGTGAAAAGTTATGAAACATCTTCAAGCGTACAATAAATGTTAATTTAATTAAAAAATGTATAAAAGTATTGTTTCTTTAACTCAAAAATAAAATTTTTTTGTGTTTGGTAAATTATTTTTCATTTTGGTAAATTTTTGGATGAAATTTGGTAGAAAAAAATGTTTGAGAGTGGCAGCCCTGCTTGCATGTTCAGACATTGTAAAAACAATTGAACACATAAGAACTGATTTGCTCGAAAACGACAAGGTTTTACACGCTCACCGGACAAAACGAGGTGACGTAAATATCAATGGCAGCATTGCGAATTCCTTATTTAGTGTGCTTGATTCTGAGTATGCAGATAAAATGACGGATACAATCAATCGTGTTAACGCCAACGAGCAACACTCATCAGACCTTCTTAAAAATCAAACATCAGTTATTGATTCAACGTTAAATCTTATGAAACATGATCTTTACATTCTGGAATAAGCAAGGTATTGGTTAAGCATATATACGGTACATGTGCCACCTAGAAGCAATTATTGAATCAAATATTTGAAGAATTGATTTAAGTATCAATACGGTTAATGTGCCGTCTAGACGCAACTATTGAATCAAACGGAGACAAATTTGATTATCTGTCAAAAAGAGAAAATTTTTCAAAAAGTACGGAAACGGTTTCAAGTAAGTTTCAAGCACAACAGCTGTTTTTTGAAAACGATAAAATTTAAATGCTTTGTTTTTGTATTTAAAACACTTTCGTAAGGGTTCATTTTGGTTATTTTAACTTTTTTCCTTAATTTGCTGACCAATTGCATACATTTCTTTCACAAAACAACACAGTTATTGATTTTTATCACTCTGAAAATCAGGTGTTTGAAGCTCTGGAGTCGTTCTCGAAGAATGTTTTCAAGTAAAGTTCGAGTAATATAGAGCGATAAAAACTGACATTTTGCTTGTTCTTCTTCTCTCTCATTCTGGAAAAATGTGTAAAGAAACACATTTGATTAACTTAACGTTACTTGATGTGCATACGGAAACAGACCTACAACTACAAAAATCAACGAACGTTCGTTTTAAACGTGCATTAAAAATTATCGTTTGAAAGAACGTCCGTTTCTGAAAAAGACTTTTGACTATAACTTTTGACTATCAGCATCAGCATCGTCATGTGATTTTTTTTGTTGTTGTGCATGCGTCATCGGTTCGGTTTGCGCTGCTGTTGTTCTACATATTTTCGCTTTTCAGTTATCGCAGAGAAATGAAAAACATAAGAAACTAGGTCGCAAGGATTAACTCTCGACCAAGCAATTGTCGATATTAGAGAAACGGAATTTGGTAATAACGACAGGAATTGGATTAATTGTATATTCAAATATATTAAAATAATTATGCAATATAATGCTTACGAGATCGGGTAAAGTTTTTTTTAGACTAAACCAACGCTCAGGGGATGCCCCCTATAAACGCGCAAGCATTGTGTTGGTTCCCAAGAGAAGTAATAGCTTAGTAGGAGGTGGAGTAATGACGGTAATGATTTGTTTTAAATTCATACAGCTCGAATTCGTCCAGAAACACCTACGTAGGGAGATTATTCCACAACCTTTCAGTGCGACCAAAGGATGAATTATCCCTGAAATGCGAAGTTCTATTGGACACAGCGGCAATGGTACGGGAATGAGCTTGGAGAGCTGTACTATTGGATCTTGGAAATACATGTGCTGGTGGTGCAGGCCGCGTATTTCCCTTGAACACTTCCCGTGGTAATGCCTACACAGAAGGCTCATACAACCAACATTGCGACGATGTAATGTTTCCTTCCCTATTAAATATATCGCACGTCGCACAGTGCAGTATCCAGAACAATTTAGTTGGACAAAATTATTTTATGATTTTAAACTAAAGGGAACGCAAAACAAGCAAAAAATGTATCGCAATTGGGGTTGTATATTGACCCCCTGGGCAGCTCTGGGTTAATTTGTAGGTTATAGGAGATTGTTTCACTATAAATGCTCTAGCAACGAAAGTTTTTGATGCAGAACATTTTTCAAAGAAATTTTAGAAAGATATTTTCATGGACTTTCAAACTATATATATTACTAATAGAACTTTTAGTGAAAAATATAATTTTTTGTGGTGAAATCAGGAAATTTTGGAAAAATTCATAATTTTTGAGTTAAGTCATTTTTGTCAAAAAAAATACTGTGTAAGCCTATATTTTTATTTAAAATTATAATTTCTGTTAAAATTTCCTTTAAGAAAGTATCATTACAACAATTATTATTATTGAAAAAATGGTTGCTGCTAAATTTGGGTCCGCGAAAAATCTGCGGCTTATATTTCCATCATTAGAGTTACCAAACCACGCCTTAGTTATATCTACAATCAATCCCATTTTAATTCCGAACTCATTCTGAATCGCTGTTTTTAGAATAGGAAGAATAGGACTAACAACAAAACGCAGCATATGATAAAAATATATTTTTTTAATTTTGGATTTCTACAGTTTCTAGCACAATAGAAGCACAAATCGGATCGCGTCATTTATATGGGAGGTAAGAGTAGTTTTTGTCAGATTTTGATAGTTTTTAACATTGGCTTTAAAGAAAACTAGTAAGGTATATCTTCGAATTGATCGAAGTTAAAATACCCCCACGGCCAATTCGAAATTGTACAAAATCTAAAATTGTAGCTCTTTTTGTAGAGATTTCAAAATAATTTACTATTTTGATGATGTCTAAAATACATTCATATCAAATTGTTTTCCTGCAAAGTAAAGAGAAGCCTCTTTATAAAGTTTTCAATTAGGGTTTGTACGGGAGATGGGCGTGTTCTTGAGTATATGATGCCAATTTTTCTAACACGCCTCAGTTTTGATATAATATACACAAATAACAAAAGACTTTTCACTATTATGGGTTGTATGGGAGGTGGGTGAGTTCGTAGGCAAATGACACCCACTTTTCTTCCACAACTTAGTTGTGACATAAAATACAAACGTATCAAATTTTTTTCCTGTAGCTTAAAGATAAGCGTTTTTATAGAGTTTTAAATTTTGGGGTTGTATGGGAGGTGGGCGTGTTCGTAGGTGGATGACGCCCATTTTTCTTCCACAATTTAGTTTTGATATAAAATTCAAACGTATGAAATATTTTTCCTGTAGCTTAATGAGAAGCCTATTTGTATAGTATTCAATTTTGGGGTTGTATGGGAGGTGGGCGTGTTAGTAGGTGGATGACGCCCATTTTTCTTACACACCTCAGTTTTGACATAGATTACCCAAATACCGAATGTAAGTTTTGTAGCTTAAATATTTGCTTCTTTATGGAGTTTTCATTATTGGGGTTGTTTGGGAGGTAGACGTGGTTTTAATCCGATAGAGCCCATTCTAGAACTTGATCTTAGTTTTTTAGAAAAAAGCTTAAATATTGAATTTCAGCACGATAGCTTTAAAATTGCGGCTGTAATCGTGTCCACAGACGGACAGACGGACGTGGCTAAATCAACTCAGGTGGTGATGCTGAGCAAGAATATTTACACTTTTCTATACCTACCACGCCTCCTTATGGGCGTTACACACGTCGTGACAAAATTAATATACCCCTTACGCAGTTCGCGTGGGGGTATAAAATTGTATGCGTCAAGTTCCAAGTCGATTTTTTTAAGACTATGGGATTTATAAATGTTTTACCATGTTGATGACGTCACTTTATATGGGAAGTAGGCGCAGTTCCTATCCGATTTTTTTAAACCTGACATTAAAATAGAAGAGATAAACTAATGTACCAAGTTTCTTGGCGACATCATGAACACTTTAGGTTTTAAGAAAGTTTTACCAGTTTTTTGGGCTTAAACGGTTTTTTAAAAAATGCATAGAAAATATAGTGGTGAACACATAAAAATATATAAAAG
Organism: Tetanocera ferruginea; assembly: GCA_958299015.1. Taxonomy (NCBI): domain Eukaryota; kingdom Metazoa; phylum Arthropoda; class Insecta; order Diptera; family Sciomyzidae; genus Tetanocera; species Tetanocera ferruginea. Next base: position 82,754,501 of record OY282641.1, on the reverse strand, counting down.
TGTTGAGAATTAAAAAATTAAAGTAGATATAATTTAAAATAAAGAAGATTGTTGAGTTTTAAAATAAATATAAATCAATTCAAATGAAAAATATAAAAAGTAATATATAAGCTTAATTATATTAAAAACAAAAAAAAATTTGTTTAAGAAAATAATTTTGAAAATTTAAATTTCTCCATAATAAGGGAAAAACAAAATTTGCCAAAAATGTCTAATTTCGATATAAATATAGAAGTTAAAAACTTACAAGTTTTCAAAGGTAATTTTGATCAATTAGAGGATTTTATAACTCAATCAGAGTTATTGTATGATCTTACAAAAGATGAAGATAGACCCATTTTTATAAAAAACGTCTATAATTTAAAATTGTCAGCCACAGTTCGCAGCATACTTGGACGCTCAAATAAGCCTAAAACATTTGTAGAGCTGAAGAATTCATTGGAAAAAGCTGACCCTAATCCAAAGAATTTACAGCAAGTTTTAAGTGAATTCAGTGCACTTAAACAAAATATACTGAATATATCAGAATTTAGAGAGAAAATAGCGGAACTTTGCGATCAGTTAAGTTATTTCGAAATAAAAAAATTAATTAATCCAAAACAATTAGAAAAATATGTTATTTATAAAGTTAATGAGAGTATGTCTCTGAATATTTTAGTAGAAGGCGTAAGTAGGGAATATCAGAATATTTTATTAGCAAAACCGCCAAAAACTTTTAACGAAGCAGTAGAAAGATGCATGACTGTCGAAGGATGTCTAGAGACAGACAGCAACGCAATTTTTCATATTCGAAAAGGAAATCAATTTGGTATACATAATAAAAGATACCATGATGACCAAAACCAATATAATAATAATAATTACAATAATGAAAATGATAAGTGCAACAATCATAATAATTATTTTTATAATAACAATTATAACTATAAAAGGAATGATGATTATGGCTATCAAAGCAATAAAATTTTAAGCAATAATTACAACTATTATTAGAAATACTAATTTTAATAACAACAATAATACAAATAGGAATTTTTATAGAAACAATAATTTACCAAATAATAATTATCAAAACAATTATCACAATAACTAAAATCAAAATTAGAACTCAAACAGATATTCAAACACTGAAAACAATTTAAGTAACCAGGGAAACGATTTAAGGCCGTGTAGCATAGACTGGTGCCCGCAGAGGCCAAAATTACTATACAAAATTTAAAAAAATTTATCAAATTACATCATTTTAAAATGCAGAAATACGAACAAAGATCTAAAATTTTAAGAAGATATAGGAGCTGATATCTCCATTTGTAAAATCAATAATATAAATAATATTAAAAATATTTCGACACTAACAGGTATAACGAGTGAGGAAATTGAATGCATTGGTACAACCAATTTAGATTTGAAAGTAGAAACAAAGTAAATTCGGCATAATTTTCATATAGTTGAAGACGATTTTCCAATCGCAACAGATGGAATAGAAGCGCGAGATATTCTAGAAAAATGCATGTCAAAAATAGATTTTTAAACATTTACACTCACTTTAATAATAAATGAAAAAGAATTTATTTTACCCATTATTGTCAAAGAATCAAATAATTTATATAAATATAAAGCAGAACAAACCACTGTCAACAAAAGCGCATTATCGCGAATAACATTACATAGATGTACACAAAAAGAAATGATTCCACCCGGATTGGAACATGCAAGTTAACAAATACTAGCCATAACAAGGAGTATGGATAAAAATAGCCATACAAAAAACTCGGATTTTAACAACAAAAAATGTCTTTCCAGCAAAACGTCTGATCAACTAATTGCTTAGGAATGTACATCAATATCGGATGTAAACAAAATAAGAAAGCTTAAATTTATAACAGAAAAAGATTTTAAGGGAACCCAAATATATATAGAAAATAATGAAGTAATTGCAAGATGCAGCGATAATCCTTTGTTCACACAGCTGACTCTGGAGAAACTGTCGTCAAAAATGCATAAGTTAGGAATAGAAGAATTAGCACTTAATGCGAATGATATAATATTTAAAACAGTAGAAAAAGAAAAATTTAAAAAGATTTTTAAGAGTTTGAAAAGAGATAAAGAAAATTTAAAGATATTGATTTATAGAGAACCGGAAAAAGTAATAGATATAGAAAAACAGAAAAGTATAATTGAGGAATATCATAATTCAACCCACGGAGTATGGGGATTAGAAAAACAATTATAAAAATAAAGCAAAGATACATATGGAAGAATGTGTGTAAAATGATAAACAAATTCATAAATAATTGCGAAAAATGCAGAATAAATAAACAAACAAAACATACAAAAGAAAAACTTACAATAACAAAACGCCAGGAACTAGTTTCGAAGTCGCATCGATTGATACAGTAGGCCCTTTACGTTTAACAAATAATTACAGATACATACTCACAATGCAATGTGACTTAACAAAGTATATAATTGCTTGTCCAATGGAGACAAAAGACGCGAAAACAGTCGCAAAAACTATTATCGAAAACTTAATTCTGATATATGGTCATTTTAAAATTTTAAAGTCAGATAGAGGTACAGATTTTACCAACGAATTACTATCAGAGATATGCAACTTATTAGAGATAAAACAAATTTTTAGTACTCCATACCATCATGAAACACTTGGTTCTATAGAACGTAATCATAGAGTATTAAATGAATACTTATTAAATTTTTGTAAAGGTGACGAATGGGATCAATGGATACCATACTTCACATTTGCTTACAATACTACACCTCATGTTGATACAAATTACACGCCATTTGAACTCATTTGTGGCAGGTTAGCAAACCTTGATAATGATAATTCAGTAAATTCAAAGTATTACAATACAGATAACTATGCGCAAGAACTAAAAGCAAGATAAGGATATTCATTAAAAAAAACTGAAGAATTAATAATAATATCAAATAAGAAAATCGAATAAGAAATAATGAAAATTTTAACCCGTTAAATTCAAAGATCGAAGATAATGTAATAATAAAAAAGATGAATAGAAAGAAAAATCAACCACCTTATTATGGTCCATAAAGAATAATCGATAAAAATGGAGTAAATTCAATTATAGATGTAAATGGAAAAATTAAAGAATATCATAATAATTTATTAAAAAAATGGATTTAATGAACTTAATAATCAAAGTATCACATATATAGTACATAATACTATTATTGAATTGTATAACAAGTTGTAAGTACGTTTTAAACTCACATTTATCTCTTGAATTGTATAATATATGAAAAATTTTGAAAAAATTATTATCTTAAAATCAAATAATTTAATCTTGAGGATGGGGGTGTAGGATTTCCTATAACCACCTGCACTATCACACTAATTTTAAACACATCACTATGTTATGTTTATACTCAAAGTAGTATAACACTTTTGTTTATATAAAATGTAAGGCACTATTTATTTATTTTAAGTAATTTTTATTTAATAAATTAATAGAGTAAGGCTCTATTTATTTATTTTTTAATTATATATTTATCATTTTAACTCAATTTGACTATTAGCAAAATACTGTTATTTTACTTTTTAAGGAGGTGCAATCCTCGAAAAAAAAAACATTCAGTATCAAGCATTGATCTGCTTATTTTTAATTCTAAAGCCTTTTGAGCATTCAATTGCTCAGGCTAAATAATATAAATAATTAGAGCCAGTGGCGTTTTTAAGCGCTGGCAAACTTAAAGGCAGGGCCTTATAAATTCTAATAAAAAAAACAAAAACACCGCGTTTAAAACTCGCTACACTTTACGTGAAAAAAAAATTAAGCGCGAAACACCACACTATAATTAATGCAAAAAATGCGCTAAAACACCATAAAAGCCTTTAAAATACAAAATATTTACATATGTAAATAGTGCCAAACTACAAAAAGTACCTTTTCAAAAAGTACCAGAAAATTCTACAATAAAAAACAACTTTTGAATTTAAATAAAAAAAAACCAAAAAATAGCCACAGACTCCAAGCCATATTCAAATCGAATAAAAAAGAAAGGAGTTAGGGCAAATTTAAAATTGGGATATTTACATATGTAAATAGTACCAAAGTGAGGGTTAAGACCGCATTTTGATCAAAAGAAGGAATAATTTTGATTTGCTCAAAATAGAATGGGTAATGTTTATATTTTGTACTTAATTAAATGATTTGACTTTTTCATTTTAAATTAAATATACTGAACCATGCACTTACTTACTTAGATGGCGCTTACAACCGTTGATCGGTTTTGGCCTCTGAACCATAAAATAATACTTAATATTGATCTTAATCATTATATAAAATGTTAGCAGTTGCTGCTGAACCAAATGTATGTATGTGAATGTATTGCAAAACTTTTTATAATGATACAATTATAATTATAGAGAATATGTTTGTCAAATTTCATGTTGGGTTGTTGTTTTGTTGATTAAAAAAACTTGTTTATTCATTAAATAAAAATATGCAAAAATTATTAAAAATCCTATCTGTCTGTTATATGAGTTTGATTAAGAATACTATAATAAGATGATTACAGTAGTAATTACGTTTTTTTTCAAACAAAAATGACGAAATCAACACTTGTACATTAAATTTCGGGACGATCCGGGGATTGTTAGTATTTTCAGATCCCGAAAATCCCGGGATCAACAAATCCCCAAAAATAAACATCCCTACACCTCACATTGTAAAGACGTTTTTTGAGAATAGTGGAATTCAAAAGTTGGATTAACCGGCCCAATCACCCACCTTGAATCCCATTGAGCATTTGTGGACTATTCTCAATACCAAAATATCTCCGCAAAGCAGGACGACCTCAACAACGCTTAGAGGATGCCCCTATAAATGCGGAAGCATTGTGTTGGTTTCGAAAAGCGGTGATAGTTTGTTAGGAGGGTGGAAATGTAAAGTAATGACGGTGAAGATTTGTTTTAAATTTACATAGCTCGAATCCGTAGGGAAACACAGATGAAGAGAGATTATTCCACATTCTTACAGTGTGACCAAAGACCGTATTATCCCTGAAATGCGAAGTTCTATTGGACACAACGGAAATGGTATGGGAATGGGCTTGGAGAGCTGCCCTTGTGGATCAAGGAAACACACGAGCTCGTGGGGTTAGGCCGCGTAACCTATTCAGAGGTAATACCTATTTCTTGCACCGTTTTAAAAACCTTGGCACTTGGGCGCTTCTTTAGACACATCGAATATATGATCATTCCATCGAAGATCGGATTGGATCGATATGCCCAGAACGTCAAGAGCTGCTGACTCTGCAATGTCCACACCGTTCATATTAAGGGGTGTTAAGGGACAATTCACTCGCTTGTGAGATACCAAACAGCATTGGGTCTTGCTTGCATTAAACTCGACCCTATTAGCAAGACCCCACTCGGAGATTTTTTTCAAGTCGTTAACAAGTAAGTCATTTATATTTTGCCCCTTTCTCTCAACCTCCAAAGCACTCGGGCTTTTTTCAAATGAATAAGGATGACAAATGCTGCTGTCGTCCGCAAACGAATGAATTGGGTTATGTGTCGACGACAGAAGGTCGTTGATAAAAAGCATTAGTTTATTTTAGCCACGAGTGCTTTATGCCACACCCGGTTAAACGCTTGTGAAATATCCAGAGCAACAACCTTACTCTCACCAAAAAAGTGGACACAATTGTTCCACTTCTCTGCCAGATACGTCACTAGATCACCTGTAGAGCTGTCTTACGAAAGCCATACTGACGGTCACTTAGTAATTCGTTGTTCTAAAGATAGTAAATCAGGTTCTCCATGTTCTCCGTGACTTTGGAAAGCACAGAGCATATCACAATGGGTCGATAGTTTGCAGGGTTCGTGGCATCACCCTTTTAGGGTATTGCCTGGATATTCGCAACCTTCCAACAATATGGAAATACTCCTGTCACGTAGGAGATGTTGAAGAGGTTACGCAATGGCCGAGCCAACGTAGTAGCACACGTTGTAAGCACAAGTGGCGGTATGCCATCGGGATCAGAGTCTATTTTGATATTGAGATTTGCAAGAACATTTTTAACTGATCTTGTTTGAAAATAAATCGCCTGCAGTGCAGATCATAAATTAACAACAAAAAGCAAAGGCTGACAGCGAGCCGGATTGTGGAGTTCTGTGCAAACAATCCAGCCAACAGGTTCGCTTTATCAGCCAGGTCAGTGAAGATTCATAGTACGCTCGTACTGAGCCAAAATTGAGTAAATTTGTAAGATAATTTTGATCGAAATTGTGAGTGTTCGTACTGAAATCAAGCATTAGACGTTTATTTATTTCTTTTTAACGTTATTGTTTAATTTTTGGTAACGCAAGAAAAAAAACACAACATGGTTATCGAAAGTGCAGCGTTAATTTATTATTAATATACGGGATTAATGATGAGGATATTGATGTATACACCAGAAAATACATGGAACATGAAAAAAATGCGGGTTAATAAAATAAAGGATCAGAAAACTTTCAATAAATATCATGAACTCAAGAAGACAGCAGTCACCATCAAATGGCAAATGACAGTATCTGTTGACAGTGGTGCCAAATTCAATAGCAATTTATCAAGGTTGCCTTAAAATTTTACGCAATTTCTACGTTTTTGCTCCCTTTGTGGCAGAGAAGAACCTGTTCTGTGACGCGAGTCTCGTGCAGAAACTTTTCGCACTTTAAAACTGCATTACAGCGTTTTCTAGCCTTAATACGAAGTCTTTTAGTGCCAAATGAAAGCCTTCCTCTTTGGACTTGACTACAATCCTGCAAGTCTCATGAAACCAGGAGTGGTCTTTTAGTTTAATGCTACGCATTTTATTGCGGATGAAAAACCTCATACCCAATAAAATAATGTTTTGCACCATTAGAGCTGCGGCATTCACGTTTCTATCAGCGATATATAATTTTCAGTTGAAGTAGAGGTAAAAACTGTGTAACGCAACCCAATTTGCCCTTTCATAAAACCAAGCTGTTCTCTTCGGGACTTTAGGCGTAGAGGAGTGTAGGTTAGAATATGAAAAAGCATTAGATGTGGCACAGTGGTCCGAATTACCAAGAGATGCGTTGACACGCGCCGGTAACAACGATTTCACTGTCAGGGAACAACCCCAAAATATGTGTAATCCAATCAGAGAGAGAGTCCAGTTTGTTGAAAATGGACTCCCTCCCTAAATTCGAACTTCTATATACGTGCAGTATATAGAAGTAGAAGAGTAACAAATGCGAACGGACCCAGAGCTAAACTCTGGATCGGTCACACTCAGACCCGGTTGGGATCGGTACGCTACATCTGCACGAATGTAATGGGTGATGCCCCTACGCAAAAAAAACAATGGAAGTAAGTGATACCCAGTTATATGAAAATCAAGTGGATCTGCATCCTCGCCCACCTGGGTTTCACTTCGTGCCATTGTTTGAGGTCTATTAAGAGAACAATATGCATAGACTGAGAAAAAATTTGTGCTCAGTTCACGAAAATTGCAAAAATCCAAACGAAAATGACTCGACATTTTCACACAGTGCAAATCTTAAACAAAACAATGGCATGAAAGGTAATTAGTTGCTACTGCAAAAAAGATTAAACACTGTGAGCATAGAAAAAATGTGAAGAGGCAAGTAGGGGAGTCGACGGACACGAAAGAAACAACAAAAACTTACAGAGCGAGGAGCATAGAAAAGCCCCTCGCGTGGTTAGTTAAAAATATCGGAACGGTTGTTGTTGTTGCTGCTGGCTGCTTTAACCAAACTGGTTTTAATTTGTTCTTGTTGTTGTTATGCTGCTCCATTTGACATATAACAGCTGACAAAACAACCCAGTTGAAAAAATGGACCTTGTATTGGATCAACCCTTATATGCTTCAACTATAAAAGAGTGAAATTCTATTGATGCAATGATTAAAATATAAAAATTTAATTAAATTAAGCTAAAGTCGAAAATCTTCATTTTGGCTTATCGACTCTACACGGTAGGATAAGATTCTTCGAATGTTTTCTGCATTTGGCTGCTAGGCTGCTGGTGAAAAATGGCTAGTAAGAGAGCAATCGGAAAGGCAGGCTGTGTTAGCAAGTAAATCTCTAACACAGTGTGGTATATTTCTACACGCTGTATCTATTTTTAGAATGCCACTGTAACGGCTGAACCTATTGATGGCTTTACGCCGTACTTATGAAAAAGGAAAGAGATTTTGTTTTTGTTTGTTTTTAGACTTTTGGACTTAGCACAAGACTAACTCTTTATTCAATTTTTCAGATCTATATAAATTAAAAATACCAGTATTTTTCTTCTATACTGCAGCCAAAACTCCTCCCCATATTTTCACATACATTGAAATTAAAAGTAGCCAAAACCAATTAATTAATATATTGAGCAATTTCTTTACATTTACAAATTCTTTGTTTTCTTTCATTCTTACACTTCAAATAATTACTATTGCTGCGCTTGCAATTTTAATGCAGCAACATTACTTGCGCCAGTCGCGATGTAATATGAATCATTTGACCCAGTGCAGAAATGAACATAAACAAAACGAAAATTAGTTTGTTGACTGTCATCGACTCAAATATTTATTGTACCGTGGGCTGGCTGTGCTATGACACTACACCCTTACCCTTCAGCGAAAAATTATTACTTGCAAGAATTTTTAAAGATTGGAGAGATGTTTGGAGCAGTTTACATATGTAGTTTGCAAAAATGTTTTTTATTACTTATATTATTACTAAGGAGAAATAGATAAGATATTTAGTTCTAAATTTATTTTTCTTTATATATACCTACTTAATATATATGCCTCTATTTTCTAAATATATATTTTATATGTATATGCAAGTTGTTTTTCAAGAACTTCTTATTTTGTTTTTTTTTTTTTTTTTTTTTCATTTATTAGGGAATTACTTATTTAAATTATATTTATCTTCTTAGTTACTTCTTATGTATTTCTTTAAAATATTGTTGTGCAACAACTTATTTTTACCGTTAACCTCTACTAGTGAATTTACACCTAATCTATCAATTATCTTATATGGTCCATGATATGGGCTTTGTAATTTCTTTTTATTTTCTAAACCTATAAAAACTAAATCACCTATTTCTAATGAAGCTTCATTCTTATTTCTATCATACTCTATCTTTCTCTTATGTTTAACTGTTTAATCATATTTCTAGCTCTATCAACAGATGTCTTTAACCTTATTTTTAATTCATTACTATAGTCTTCTAAATTATATATTTTATCATGTTCATTTAAAATATCACTCGGAAGTGATGGTAATTTTCCAAATATAAGTTCATATGGGGAATATGATGTATCTACATGTGGTGTGGTATTGTACGCAAATGTGTAGTACGGAACCCATTTATCCCATTCTTGGTCATCCACAAATGATAATAAATATTCGTTCAGAACCCTATGATTTCTTTCTAAAGCTCCTATAGTCTGATGATGGTACGGAGTTAAGAAAATTTGTCGCGTGTCGAGTAATTTACATATGTTTGCCATTAACTCATTTTTAAATTCTGTGCCGCAGTCAGATCTAAGGATCTTGAAACATCCGTATTTAAGTATGAACTGTTCTACTAGAGTTTTTGCAATAGTCTTTGCTTCTTTTGTCTCAATAGGATGTGCTACTATAAATTTTGTAAGGTCGCATTGGATAGTCAAAATGTATCGATTTCCATTAGAAAATTTTAACGGGCCTACTGTGTCTATAGATATATTTTCAAAACTTGTTGTCGGTGTATTCGTAACTATTAAACCTTCTTTAATATGTCTGTTTACTTTATTTTTGTGACATTTTTCGCAGTTGTTTATGTAATCTTTAACCATTTTTCTCATATTCTTCCAGATGTATCGTTGCTTCAATTTTAAAATTGTCTTTCTGATTCCTAAATGTCCTCCTGTTCGAGTATTATGATATTCATCTATCAATTTGTATTGTTGCAGTGTACTTTCTATATGTCGTGGAGCTTTGTAAATTAATATCTTTATAGGCGAGGATTTATTCATTTTCAACTTGTTGTACTTTTCTTTGAATGCATTCATTTTAATATTCTCAAATATATAATCTTTGTCACAAAGGGCTAGCTCCTTTATCTGTGATCTATTTAATAAACAATGTAGTTTCTCCAACATCGAATCTAGTTTCGAAGGGTCATCGCTACATGTTATGTGCACTTCATTATTATTTATATTCATAGTAACGTTACTCTTTTCTTTAATAAAAAATTTTAATTTCATTGCCCTTCTTACGTCATTAAAGGATGTGCATTCCCAAATATAGAGGTGATCAGTCTCTTTATGAGATGTGCTGTTCCTGTTAACACGTTCTTTGGTACCCATAATCATTTCACTCGCTTGATTGTCATTTCTTTCCTCATTTTCGTTATTGCTCCTTTTACTTACTTGTTTTGTTTTGCTCCTTGTTATTGCTAATACTTATTTTTCACTGCTCATAGGAATCATATTTTTTAAAATTTCGCTGTCATATTTTATTCTGGATAATGCATCTGCGTTAGTGTTCATTTTGCCTTGTTTGTATGTAATTTCAAAATCATAATCAGACAAATCTAATCTGATTCTGGTCATTTTGGACGATGGGTTCTTATGTGAAAATAGAGAGACTAGTGGTCTGTGGTCAGTCACTACTATAAATTTTCTTCCATATAGGTAGGGTTTGAAAAAGTTTATGCTCCAGTGTATTGCTAGGAGTTCTTTCTCTATGACCGGCTTGTTTATATCATGCTTTTGTAATGACTTACTAGCGTATGATATTGGCAGATCATGTCCAATCTCTCCTTGCGAGAGAACAGCCCCTTATGCAAAATCGGATGCATCAGTAGTTACGATAAATGGCTTCTCAAAATTTGGGTACTGTAGGACTGGTGAATCAACAAGTTTATGTTTTAAGCTACAGAATGCTTTTTCACACTCCTCTGACCAGATGAAGGGTGTCCCTTTTTTGAGTAAGGAATTTAAACATTTTGCTACGGCCGCAAAGTCCGGTATGAAACGTCTGTAATAGTTACAAAAAGCCACGAACCTTCGTACGTCGTCTGCATTTTTTGGTGTTGAGTATATTAAAACTGCATCACATTTAGCTGGATCTGTTTTAATACCTTTGTCTGTTATTAAATGGCCGAGGTATGTTACTTCCGGTCTGAGGAATTGGCATTTGCCCGCGTTTAGCTTTAAATTGTATTTTTGCAGGCGCTCAAAAACTTTTACTAGATTTTGGTTATGATGCTTAAGTGAACATCCAAATACTATTATGTCATCGACATAGAGGAAAGCTTCTGAATTCAAACCGCTCAAAGCTATTGTAAGCATTCTTTGGAAGCTGTTTGAAGAGATCTTTAAACCGAATGGTAGACGTTTAAAATGGTAATGTCCGTCTTGTGTAGAAAATGCAGTTAATGGTCGTGAATTTTTGTCTAGTGGTATTTGATGAAAAGAGCTTGTCATGTCTAAAGTTGAGAAGTACTTGGCTCTTCCTAACATGTCTATTACGTCCTCTAACCTTGTCAGTGGAAATTTGTCGTTAACTAATTTTTCGTTCAATTTCCTGAAATCTACTACCATGCGCCATTTTTTTTTGTCATCATTGCTTTTCTTTGGAACTAGTAGCAATGGTGCAGTGTATGGGCTTACCGAGGGCTCAATTATGTCATTGTTTATTAAATTTTCTACTTGTTTGTTTATTTCTTCATATTGTGAATGAGGAAGTCGATAATTTTTTATATGGACTGGTGTTGTGTCTGACAAGTTTAATTTTTGTGTATAAAAATTATTAGTCGTTAAATTTTCTCCTTCAAGATAGAAAATAGGTTGATGTCTTCTAAATATGTCTTTTAATTCGGTCTCGGTACTGTTGTCTAATTTCAATTCTATCATTAACTTCTTAAAACGTTGTTCGTTTATTTCTTCATTGTGTTTATTTTTTTTGTTGTCAAGATTGTGTATTCTGTTAGTTTTTCTGTTTTTGGCTTAACTTCATTCAAAATTACTTCTTTATCGTTTACGTTGATAACCTTGATGTGGCAGATACCTTTGGTAGATGCTAAGGAGTTAGATAAAAATACGCCTTCTACGAGTTCTTGATTCAAAATGACACAGTCTTCCGTTATTTCAAGGTTTATTGGAAAGATCATTTCCGTTCTGGGTGGTATTGTGTAATATTCTTGCTTTGGTAGTCTTGTTGAGATAGGTACTACGTAATCCGTTTCGGCTATAGGAATCGTAATAGTGAATGTTTCATAGTCTATCTTACATGTGTATTTTACAAAGAAATCTCTACCTAGAATTCCGTCTGTAGTGATGGGAAAATCGTTATCCACTACGTGAAAATCATTGTTAGCACGGTTATCTCCTAGGCATAATGTTAATTTTGTAACGCCTAAAGAGTATATTTCATCTTTAGTTATGCCTGTTAGTTTGCATTTGTTATCAAAATTTATTTCAAAATTTGCGTTTATTTCTTTGCATATCGAAATGTCTGCTCCCGTGTCTAATAGAAATGTTAAAGCACGATTTGTTTGTGCGCATCTTAGTGTTACGTAATTGGTGAGATTCTCTGATATTAGGCAAATTTTCTTTTTATTTATTGTTGGCCTTCCGGAGGTGCTTGGAAATCTTCCTCCGGACCATCCATGTTTCCCTGGTGGCTTATTACACGCATATAGTGTCGGTTACTTCCTTGATTGGAGTTCCTCTGATTGCTATTTCTATTGTTGTTATTAGCATATCTTCTTCTATTGCTGTTGTTATATGACGAATGCCTTTTGTTGTAATTATTGTTGTCATGTACAACATTTCTGTTATTGCTGTAGTCAGTGTGGTTATTTCGTTGATATGTATTGTATCTGAAAGTGTTATTGCCTCTAGTGTTATTATATCTATTTATATTCTGAGGGTTGTTTCTGTTATTATAGTTGTTGAATTGTCGATGTTGTTGTCTGTTGTGGTGTACACGGTAGCTAAAAATGTGCGAGCTACTGTTTTGAGTGTCTCGTTCGATTTCCTGTGCAATATCCACGGCTGTGTTGAAATCCTTAGGCTGAGCTGCAAATAATGTGGTTTTCAAACGATTCTCTAAACCGTTTTTGAAAATTGTCAGAGCATATTTTTCATTCATTTTTCCTACTACTGCCTTTTGCTCGCTCGTTGCAGTGTTGCCTAGTTCATTTATTTGTAACCTATTAAGTTCTGATACTAAATTTAAAATTTTGTCTTTAAAATTTATTACTGTGTTATTCTTTTGAGTTGTTAATGCTAATTGTGTGTGTACCTGAGCGATTGTAAAATTGCTCTTGTATCTTTCTTGTAACCGTTTCTTGAGTTCTTCGAGTGTTGTTTCATCAGGACCTAAAGCTGTTCGAACTGCCGCATTAAGCTTTACACTAGTCACAAATTCTATTAGGCTTATTCTTGCGTCAGCTGTGTAAGATCTGTGTAATAATTCTATGATTTTCAAAAATGGTTCCAGTTCTTTATATTGTCCGTTGAATATTGGTATGGCCTTAAGGGCTGTTTCTAGAATGAAAGCTGACATGTTGTTTGAGTAACTATTTTCCTCTTCTATTTCTGTTCCTGAACTTTCACTTTCTTGTCTAGGCTTCAAAAACTGGTCTATTGTACTCACTATCTTATCAAATGTTTCTGTCTCACTTTTGCTAGTCGTATTTTTTACTAGTGTTTCTCTAAGTACTGCTTAATGCTTTTTAGTTTTATCTATAAATGTCAATGAATATTTTCTATTTGGAGCCTTACGCAAGTTTGCTAAAAGTTTTTGAACTGTATCTAATTCCATTCAAGTTTGATATTATTTCACAAACATTTGTTGCAGATATATTTAGAGTTACGTTTTTCAAACATATTTTTCCCAATTTTTTTCTTACAAATTTCCCATCTGAAACATCTATAATGAAAACTTTCCTTTTCATATGCTAAATACCTTGCCTTACCTATATCTATAATCTTTTCTTTGCAATTGGCACAATATTTTTCAAATAGAATGCCGAAACACCCTTGGTAAAAACAATTTGTTGCTGATTTTGGCATAGTAATATTTTATAAAAATTTTACAATTACTATACTCAATATCTTAATGTTTTCTATCAAATTTTTATTCATTATTTTTGATTTTGCATCCGGCTTAAAAATTTTATAAATTTTTCATTAAATTGTTTTTATTTTAGACTGAATTGTTTATATTGCGCAACATCTGTTTGCGTACATAGTTCTTATAATATCTATTTATTATATACAATATAGTAATAGTCATGAAAATAACACTAATGATTCCTATTATGTTTAAAAATCCACTTTCACCGCTGTTGCTGCTGCTGCTGTTATTATTGTTGTTGTTGATTACCTCTTTGGTGCCGAACCAACCCATTTTGGTGTCTGTTACTCGGACCGTAGTTGAGTTTTTCCAACTCTATTTGTTGTAGTAAACGCTGCTTTTGTGCCAGATCGTTAACCAGTGGTAGGATGTTGTAAATTTCTGCTACCCGTTGTCGTGCGATTACTCGCTTACCACCTCTAACTCTTTTTCGTGTTTTGTCGATTGTTTCTTGTGTGGTGTTACTTCCCTTCCGCCGTTGTTGTCGTTCTTTGTATTTTTCAATGCTTATAGGTTGTGGTCCCGCTGTCTTAGGTGTTGGAATATACACAGCTGTTTCACGTTGTTCTGCCAATGCTTGTGGCACGTATTCTTCTTCGAATTTCCTTGCGTTTGCTGCTGCTCTCTCAAATAGCGCGTTGAAATCGTCATCTGACATTGATGTTGTAGGCTTGAAAAAAAAAATCACAGGATCACAGGATCAAAAAGCTGAATCGCTAGGGCTGTGTTGAGCAGGTTGAAATTTTGGCTCGATCAGATGTTGCAGGATCAAAAAATGTGCAGGATCGGTTTGCAGGATCGGTTTGCAGGATCAAAACAATGTGCAGGATCGGTTTGCAGGATCGGTTTGCAGGATCAAAACAATGTGCAGGATCGGTTTGCAGGATCAAAACAATGTGCAGGATCGCCATGTGGTATATTTCTACACGCTGTATCTATTTTTAGAATGCCACTGTAACGGCTGAACCTATTGATGGCTTTACGCCGTACTTATGAAAAAGGAAAGAGATTTTGTTTTTGTTTGTTTTTAGACTTTTGGACTTAGCACAAGACTAACTCTTTATCCAATTTTTCAGATCTTTATAAATTAAAAATACCAGTATTTTTCTTCTATACTGCAGCCAAAACTCCTCCCCATATTTTCACATACATTGAAATTAAAAGTAGCCAAAACCAATTAATTAATATATTGAGCAATTTCTTTACATTTACAAATTCTTTGTTTTCTTTCATTCTTACACTTCAAATAATTACTATTGCTGCGCTTGCAATTTTAATGCAGCAACATTACTTGCGCCAGTCGCGATGTAATATGAATCATTTGACCCAGTGCAGAAATGAACATAAACAAAACGAAAATTAGTTTGTTGATTGTCATCGACTCAAATATTTATTGTACCGTGGGCTGGCTGTGCTATGACACTACAACAGTATAAATGTTAGAAAGTAAATTCAGAGAGAGTTCAACGAAGAAATTGGTGTAGTTATTGATCGACCAAAACCAGGATTCGGGAATTCCAATTTTTTGGCATGAAAGCAAAAGCATCTATTGCAAATATTTATTGTATTGATGGAACAAAAATGCATACAGTTTTAAAAGTGATTTCTATTGTTAATAATATTTTAATTCATAGGCTTGAAGTTATCACATATGCTTTATTGCCGATTGGTCAACTGTTCAAGGATGCGCAAGAAGCTCGCAACAAAAACTTTAAAACATTCAGAGAGCATTTTTCACGAAAAGTCAGCCTAGAAAACTCAATTGAAGATATTTTAAAAGGTTTTTGATAACTTCTGATCCTACAATTTCAAGGAAAAGGAAAATACCACAAAAGAAGTTGCAAACGTTGCCACAAATGGCTGTTAATTTGCTTTTAGCAGCATTATTATTATAATTATTATTATTATTATTATTATTATTATTATTATTATTATTATTATTATTATTATTATTATTATTATTATTATTATTATTATTATTATTATTATTATTATTATTATTATTATTATTATTATTATTATTATTACTATTATTATTATTATTATTATTATTATTATTATTATTATTATTATAATTATTATTATTATTATTATTATTATTATTATTACTTTTATTATTATTATTATTATTATTATTATTATTATTATTATTATTATTATTATTATTATTATTATTATTATTATTATTATTATTATTATTATTATTATTATTATTATTATTATTATTATTATAATTATTATTATTATTATTATTATTATTATTATTATTATTATTATTATTATTATTATTATTATTATATTATTATTATAATTATTATTATTATTATTATTATTATTATTATTATTATTATTATTATTATTATTATTATTATTATTATTATTATTATTATTATTATTATTATTATTATTATTATTATTATTATTATTATTATTATTATTATTATTATTATTATTATTATTATTATTATTATTATTATTATTATTATTATTATTATTATTATTATTATTATTATTATTATTATTATTATTATTATTATTATTATTATTATTATTATTATTATTATTATTATTATTATGATTATTATTATTATTATTGATTGTGTGGTACAATAAGACAAGTCTCTTTTAGTACGTCATAGGTATTAATACACTCAATACAATACAATACAATGAAAAAACAATTGACAATAGCAATTGTTTAATTTTTGTTAGAAATAACAATAAAAATTGTATATTTTTTTAAATTAAATTTTGATGGTTGTCTTGTCATTTATGAATGTTAAAATGTCAAAATTTAAACGTCAAAAATAAAATGTCAAAATTTCAACGTCAAAAAATTGAAAAAAATACCTGTCAAAAACTAAACTCTCAAAAAATGTAACATCTTTACAACTCCTGTATTTAAAATACAAATTTTATTAAACAATATATAACAAGCTTGTAACAATTACAATTTACAAGCCTATAGCTTTGTTATATTCACGTTTTCTGGCTACTCTGCTTCGAAGGTCAGGACGACGTTTGTAGAATCCTCAAAGAATCGTTTGCATTCAGAATAATGGATAAACACCAAAGCGCCAAACATGAAATATGAATGAACATCATGAAATATTTCAGCTTAATGAAATAAAATATAATTACAATATTTACCTTTATTTCGTTAATAATTTGTTCCTTTTGCAAGCGCCATACAAAATTTATTTCTGAATTATATTCTGCTAAATTGAAGTAAAAAAAACCAAAAAAAAATTTAAAGCTGTTTGTTGTTTTTTTTTGTTTGAATTGAAGTTTCAATTGTTTTTCAACAAACAATTGAATTCAACAATAAAAAAAACAACAATACATATAACAATACTACAATAAAAATTGTCAATCTTTGAAAAGAAAAAATTAAAACTCAAAATCAAGGGAAACTTTTATCATGGAAATTGTTAAATTTATTAACAACTGTTATTGTTGAATTTTAACAATAATTTTGGAGAGTGTAACAATGTTAAAATCAGTGAAACTTAGGACTAAAATAACTGTTACCTAAGCATTAATGTTTACTTAAAACTATTTTAATAGCAGTTACACAATAATTCAATTGCAAGGGTGATAAATAAAACATAATTTAAATCAATTTTACAATATAAGTATTAACATTGTTTTTTTATTATTTTTATTAGAACGAAATACACCAAACAATACAATTAACTATAAGTTAAGCAGAAAAAACGAGGTATAAATCAAGAGCTTTAGGTAAATAGAACGTTAATAGGAGGAGAAGTATAGATTATAGATTTATTAGAAAACTATCTGGCTAACGTCCATTTGTTTGGTGCTTTTATACAATTCTCTATTAGAAATTGTTGCATTTTTATTAAAAAATATTTGTAAGGCCTTATTCATCACTCTTCCTATTTGCTCTAGCTGAAATTTGCTGCATTGGCTCCAGCTGCATATGTTGTAACGTATTCTGGATAGAATAGCTATAGTATTGAGTTTTTTATTTCTCTGGTGTGGTTTTCATAATTAAGTTTCTCGTCAATTATCATACCGAGTTATTTTGTATGCTGCACTCTTTGGATTTCTGTGTTGTTTATATTGATTTTTAAGCTTATATTAATGTTGTTGTGAGTTCGAAAGACGATGTAGTTGGTTATTTGTATATTAATGCTTAAGGGGACGTGACACCTTCAAAAATTTTTTTAGTTTAATGTGAAAACTAAGAGATAGTTTTAATCAAGATATCATTTTGCAAAATTACAAATATATTTTTCGGAAAAAAATTACGCAAAAAAATCACATCATCATTATTTTAATCACATATATTGCTACTGGAATTTTTTAAAAAATCATTAAAAAAAAATCTTGGCGGGAGTGATAAAACAAAAACTACTCGACCGATCGTACTGAAATTTGAATATGTTGTCTTACACGTGTAAATACATGGAATGAACTACGGCCAGAAAAATCGGTTTTATAATTTTTGAGTTTTTGGCCGATTTTGTCCAAAATCTTTTTGTCTTCTAGTTCATTCCATGGCGGTTTTGATGTTTATAAAAACCCCGTTTTTTTTCTGATGTCCCAGTGAGTTGTAATCACGCCAGCCATGGTTTTTGTATGGTTTTTTAAAATAATTCCAGTAGCCATATATGTAAATAAAAAAATCAAATAAATATTTTTGTGTAATTTTTTTACTAGAAAATTTATATATAATTTTTCAAAATGATATCTTATTTTTTTCAACTTATGGACATTTTAGAACATTAAAATAAATTTGCTTGAAGGTGTCACGTCCCCTTAAGCTACAATAAGGCGATAACGGGTTAAATCAAGAACAATACAAACTTTTGAAATTCCGATAAAAACAAATATTTCAGTTGTTGTAATCCATAAACAAGAAATTATGCTGGAGGTTTATTCAGGTGAAACAATAGCAAATGTGAAGAATAAAATAGCATATGCAACAGTATTAAATGCGAATAAAGATGACTGCGTCATACCTTAGGATTTTAGACCAAATTTTTCAAATTTTATAGAGTTCATAGTGGATGTGCAAGGGAAATAGACGTCATAGAAAGGGTTAATAGATTGATAGAGACAGTTAAATTCGACAAAAGTTTAAACAGTGAGGAAAGAGCATCAATAGAAAATTTAGTAATGTTTTTTCATGATATTTTCTTGCTTCAAGGGGATTAATTGTCATGCACCTCCGTTTTAAATCATGCAATTCAAATGCAAAGAGGTCAAGCTCCAACTACTCAGAGACAGTATAGGTTACCACTATTGAATATGGAGGAGATACAAAGGCAAGTAGAAAAACTTTTAGATGACGAAAAAGTCAGATCAAGCAAGTCACCGTGGAATTCACCAATGTTGCTAGTTTCAAAGAAAGCCGGGGAAGACGGACAGAAAAAGTGGAGATAAGTTATTGATTTTAGAAAAGTAAACGATGCCACAATCAAACAAGTTTTCCTTATTCACCGAATTGACGAAATTCTGGATCAGTTAGGTCATTGTAGATATTTTTCAACACTAGATCTAGCTAGTGGTTATCATCAAGTTTTGGTCAATAGCAAGGATAAGGAAAAGACAGCTTTTAGTAGATCGTAAGGTCATTATGAGTTTAACAGAATGCCGTTTGTACTAACTGGAGCCCCAGCTACATTCCAAAGGCTTATGAATCATATACTCACTGGTCTACATGGGATAGATTGTTTTGTATATTAAGACGATATTGTAATCTGTTTAAATCGGCGTTTGGATTTTTAAGTATTTATGTTTTAGCCCAAACACATAAACTTGGACTCTGATTATTTTGTTTCACAAACAGCACTTGAACTATTTGTAGGAAGTTTACACACAATAAGTTTTGATTACTAACTTACTCTCTTTATTAAGATTTTTACCCTTTTATAGACTAAAATCAATATTACTACAATATTATACAAAATATATTAACAAACAAAATTAACTTAACTATGTGTGCGTATTGCATATTTCCATGCGCTAAAAGCTTAAACTGTTTTTGTTTAACTTTATTTTGAGTCCTCTCGCGTTCAAAGCCAAGGTTGTTTCTTGAGGGAAATGTACTGATTCAAAACCTTGAAAAGTACGATTCTCTGATCATGCGCAATTGACTCTGTATAGACAAAAACAGACGTGCGAATTCAGTGGCCCTGAATCCGTACATTCTCTCCCTGGTGAGATCTGAAGTTATATAGATCTCACTATGTTGAATTAAGTCACGGTGACTACAAAATCAGATGTTTTTGATCTCTGGCGTTTGATCTCTGGCATTGGTTGAGGACATTGTGTTTTTGTTAATTGGAGTTGGTGTTTTTTTTTATTTCTCTTTCTAAACGACGTAACTTGTTATTATAATGGACAAGACCAAAGCTGTATATCCAATGGCTGAGTACTGGTAGTTGAATTTTTTAAACTGTCCTGGTAGATCTAGATGTTTTTGGTGCGCTAATAAGCTCTGAAGTTCGGTTAGGTTTTGTAGCTGAATATAGTATTGTTCAGTTTTTCAGATATTGACCTCTATGCGCGTTAACGGCAATCATGTCATCGCAAGCCTTGATTGCAATCATGCTGTGGTTTACCATGGTGGGCACTGGAAACATTTTATAGAGTTTGAATATCTCTTGATCGCACAGAAGTATTGAAATTTTAAAATTACGTGGTTTTCTATTAGTTGTTCTTCCACGGTCATGAGTTTGTAGAATTGTATGCTATCCTCATGTTCGGTAGGTAGTCGCAGGGTTGGTGTCAAATAATTCCAAATTTTTACCAATTCCTCTTGTAATTGGTTTGGTGTAAGTAAAATTGGACTAATTTTTCCGTAGTGGGTGTCCCTCAGAACGTCTATGATGATGACTGAATTAATTATGACTGGATGCGTTGCAGATTTGCTGCTGTTACTGTAATAGTATGTTCAAACTGGAAGCTAAATGCGCATTTAAAGCTTAATTCGCATTTATTTCATTAATGCTTCTCTAAATGCGAATTTATCAATAGAAAATTCTGTCAAGTTAATTCACTTAAATGCTACTTCAAATGAGCATTTATGAGCATTTCGGTCCGACCGAAACCAAAATTTTTGCCGAAACCGAAACGGAAATTCGGCCATTTTTGTAATATTCGGCCGAAACCGAAACCGAAACTGAATGTCTACATAAAAATTTTTTTAAAAACATATTATTTTTTAAATTTGTGCTTCTGGAAGGTGTGAATGTTATCGTAAAAATTTGTGCTCCTATGAGGCTTATTTGTTAAGTTATGGGCTTCAATAGAATTGGCGAATATGAAAAGTGATTTTTTTCAAAGAAATTTTTAAAATAAAATAAGTTTAAAAAAAATTAATAAAAATAGTGATTTATATAGAAATTTGGTTCTTCTTTCTAATTTTTAATTAGATTTGAAATTTCATTTTTTTCTTTTAGAAGACCGGAAGTAAAAATTTGAAATTGAAATTTTTTTAACTTCGACGGTTTTTTTTTAAATTTTAATTTTAAAATATATGTTAAGTCATAAGAATAATGCAGACAAAATTTCAGAGTGGGATCTTCATTAGTTTAAGAGATAGATAAATTCATGTATAAACTTGTCACACTGATCGTGGTACCAGACGCTTGCTTAGGTCGGCTGGTTTGCAAAAAACAAAAATGCTTCGATATCAATAAGAGCTGTAGTGTATTATTTATTAACATTGATTATATTTTACATTGTATTCATAAAATGTTTATAAAAATTTTAATTTAAGAAAATCAATCAAAAAACTTATTTTTTTCAAAAATTTTCAATACAAAATCTAATCTCAAAACTTAAACATCATTAACAAATTTTTCTGATCGGTCACCACCTCTCTGCAGACAATGGCAAACCTCAGAGAGTAAATAAATGCCATGTAAAGCTTCTTGAGAACATGAGCCGTTCGGAGTCGGCATAAAACATGTAGGTCCAGTTCTCGGTCAATTGCGTGCAAACATTAAATAACACACACAACACAATTGATCATAAGAAGCTCGGTCGAAGTCCTTTCAAGGGCTGAAATGGCCAATTTGTTTTTTTTTTTTTGTTTTTTTTTTAAGTAACTTTTTAGTATTTCAAGCTAAATAACTTAATATTATCTAATACATAAAATCAAATGTTTGTCTGTCTGTCTGTCTGTCTGTGTGTCTTTGTGTCTGTCTGTTCCGTTTAGGCTCGTTTATCCGATTGCGCTGAAATTTGGACACCGAGTATTTCATAGTGAGAAAGAACATAGGGGTAAAAAAAGGGCGGAATTATGTGGGCGTGGCACTCTATAATAACTTCTAAACGCCTGTATCGATTTCAATGAAAACTGGTATGAAAGTGCAACTGCTCCCAAAATAAAACATAATCCATAAAAAATTCCAAAGACTTACGCAAGAGGGCGCTTTGAGTAGTACATTTTTAATACTCAATAACTCCTAAACGCCTGGACCTATTTCAATTAAATTTGGTATGAAGGTTCAACTGCAAGCAATATAAAGCGTAAGTTAAAAAAGTGGGCGGAAGTATGTGGGCGTGGCACTCTGTAATAACTTCTAAGCGCCTGAACCGATTTCCATGACATTTGGACCGATTTAAATGAAATTTGTATGAAGGTTCAACTGCTTCCAAAATAAAACATAAGCCATAAAAAATTCCAAAGACTTACGCAAGAGGGCGCTTTAAGTAGTACATTTTTAATACTCAATAACTCCTAAACGCCTGGACCTATTTCAATGAAATTTGGTATGAAGGTTCAACTGCAAGCAATATAAAGCGTAGGTTAAAAAAGTGGGCGGAAGTATGTGGGCGTGGAACTCTGTAATAACTTCTAAGCGCCTGAACCGATTTCCATGACATTTGGACCGATTTAAATGAAATTTGTATGAAGGTTCAACTGCTTCCAAAATAAAACATAAGCCATACAAAATTCCAAAGACTTACGCAAGAGGGCGCTTTAAGTAGTACATTTTTAAGACTCAATAACTCCTAAACGCCTGGATCTCTTTCAATGAAATTTGGTAGGAAGGTTCAACTGCAACCAATATAAAGCGTAGGTAAAAAGTGGGCGGAAGTATGTGGGCGTGGCAATCTGTAATAACTTCTAAGCACCTGAACCAATTTCCATGACATGAGGTATAAAGGTTCAACTGCTCCCAAAATAAAACATAGGGAATAAAAAATTCCAAAAACTTCCGCAAGAGGGCGCCTTAAGTAGTGCGTTTTTATTAAGACTTAATAACTCCTAAACTCCTGCACCGATTTCAATGAAATTTAGTATGAAGGTTCAACTGCACCCAAGATAAAGCAAAGGTAAAAAATTGGGCGGAATTATGTGGGCGTGGCATTCTATAATAACTCCTAAACGCCTGGACCGATTTCAACGGAATTTGGTATGAAGGTTCAACTGCAACCAATATTAAACATAGGTTCAAATGTGGGTGGAAGTTTGTGGGCGTGGCACTCTATAATAACTCCTAACGCCTTAACCGATTTCAATGAAATTCGGTATGAACGTTCAACTGCACCCAAGATAAAACATAAAATATAAAAAATTCCAAAGACTTCCGAAAGAGAGCGCTTTAAGAAGTGCATTGTTAAGACTCAATAACTCCTAAATGACTTGATTGATTTTACTGAAATTTGGTACATGAAATACTTGACTCTGCAACAGAATTGAGGCTATTTAAATTTCAGAAAACTTCCGTTAGAGGGGCTTTATTCAATCAACTATGTTCGGCTCATTCACGTCAAAACGGATGAACCGATTTTGATGAAACTTGGCAAGCATTTGTATCTGTTACTGAAATAGATCCTATGCTTTTAAAAGTTCTTTCGACAAAAAACAAGGAATGAGCCGAAGGCAAACGAAGTCAAGAACCAAAGACGAACGAAAAAAATAAGTTTAACGTATACCAGCAGAAGCTAATTTATTTGAGATAAAATTGCATATTAAATGCATGCTTTAAAAAACTTTAAACGCATTTTTACCGAAATGACTTTTCAAACTGCACTCAGAAAATAGTTTCTCGGAATATGATACAAAAGGCATCATATATTGAGAAAAATGGTATTGACCTTGCTCCAGAGAATGCTTTTCTCTAAATGCGATCCTAAAATTCTCTAAAAATTATAAAAACCTTCTATGAAAAAGAGAAATATATAAAAATAATTCGATTTTGGAGAAAAAGACTCTTTAGTTATGAGAAAACATTTGTTTTTATTGAATAAAAAACTTCTCATAGTGAATTTTTTATCAAAATATATGAAAAAATTTTCATTTTCAAAAACTTTTTCTGTATAAATGAGAATTTTTTTGTGCGAGAAAAATATTCGTCATTATAAGAGACATTGAAATATTTCCATTTCCTAGAAGTGAAGAAATATTTTTTCAAAAATGTGAAAATTTATTCTAATTGAAGAAAATTTTATTTGAAAAGAGAAAATTGCTTTTATCGAAAATAGAGAAATTTTTCACCGGAGGAAGATATGTGTTCTTTTCTGAGTGCGGGTGTCCATTTTCCTCAGAAACCAGACGTCAGATCGAGACGTTGAAGATGTCATTTTTTGTTTTAATCATGTCTGGCAGGTAAAGTTTTACGGAAATTTGACTAAACACTTTTTACGGAAGGAGGGGGCACAACCGCAAAAAACGATAATTTTAAAAGTTTTAAAATTCAAATGATAATTTTAAAAACTTAAAAATGAGAGCAGTTTTTTCGTCCTCTTTCTGTGCTCGAGGCACAACCCCGAGTAACACCGGGTTACATCCGCTAGTCTAATATATAAAATCAAATGTTTGTCTGTCTGTCTGTCTGTCTGTTCCGTATAGGCTCACGCACCGTTTATCCGATTGCGCTGAAATTTGGACACCGAGTACCTTTCATAGTGAGAAAGAACATAGGGGGTGTAAAAAACAGGCGGGATTATGTGTGCGTGGCATTCTATAAAAACTTCCAAACGCCTGTACCGATTTCAATGAAAGTTGGTACGAATGTTTAACTGCTCCCAAAAAAAAACCTAAGCTATAAAAAATTCCAAAGACTTACGCAAGAGGGCGCTTTAAGTAGTACATTTTTAAGACTCAATAACTCCTAAACGCCTGGACCTATTTCAATGAAATTTGGTATGTAGGTTCAACTGCGCCCAAGATAACATCTAATATATAAAATCAAATGTTTGTCCCTCTGTCTGTCTGTCTGTCTGTTCCGTATAGGTTCGCGCACCGTTTATCCGATTGAGCTGAAATTTGGACACCGAGTACGTTTGATAAGGAGGAAGAATATAGGGGTGTAAAAAAGTGGGCACAAGTCTGTGGGCGTGGCACTCCATATAAACTTCTAAGCCAATACTAAGCATAGGTAAAAAATTGGGCGGAAGTATGTGGGCGTGGCACTCTATAATTAATCTTAAACGCCTGGACCGATTTCAACGAAATTTGGTATGAAGGTTTAACTGCAACCAATATTAAGCATAGGTAAAAATGTGGGTGGAAGTATGTGGGCGTGGCACTCTATAATAACTCCTAACGCCTTAACCGATTTCAATGAAATTTGGTTTGAAAGTTCAACTGCACCCAAGATGAAACATAAATTATAAAAAACTCCAAATAATCCGTAAGAGGGCGATTTCAGTAGTGCATTGTTAAGACTCAATAACTCCTACATGACTTGACCGATTTTACTAAAATTTGGTTCATGAAATAACCTGATGCTGCAAAAGAATCGAGGCTATTTTCATTTCAGAAAACTTCCATGAGAGGGCGCTTTATCCAACCAACTATGTCTGGCTTATTCACGTCAAAACGGATAAACCGATTTTGATGAAATTTGGTAAGCATTTGTATCCGTTACTAAAAAGATCCTATTTATGCTTTTAAAAATTCTTTCGGCAAAAAATCAAGGAATGAGCAGAAGGCAAACAAAGTCAAGAACCAAACACTAACGAGTAAAAAACAGTTTTAAGAATATGAGCAGAAGCTATGTATAGAACAAAAATCAACCGAACAGTATCGATCATAACCGAAGTTGAACGAAGGTAATCCAAAAATCGAATCGATGCCAAAAGGATTTTTTAAAATTGAAAGTTTTTTGAGAGAAAAATGCATATTAAATGCATGCTAAGAAAAACTTTAAACGCATTTTTCTCGAAATGGCTTTTTTCAAGCTGGGTGACCATTTTCTTCAGAAAGCAGACGTCAGATCTAGACTTTGTAGATGTACTTTTTTTGCTATCGTGTCAGGTAGGTACAGTTCTATGGAAATTTGGACTTTCGACGGAAGTAGGGGCAAAACCCCAAAAAACGATAATTTAAAAAATTTAAAAATTTAATTGATAATTTAAAAAAATAAAATGGGAGCAGTTTTGAATATCGTCCGTTTTCTGTGTTCGAGACACAACCCCGAGTAACACCGGGTAACATCCGCTAGTAGTAAATAAAAAAGAGATTGTCTGCATTTACAAAATTAAGCATTTATCGTTTTGTGCTGGGCCCAACTCACACGGTTTATCAAATGACTATGAGTTTCACGTTTTTGTTCTACTTAATACCAGAGTCATAATTGTTATAAGAAATATCTTTAAAAATTGGACCATAACAGTTATATTGTAAGAAAAAAAAATTTATCAATAATAACTATTATTTAAAAAAAAAAATAATTTTTCTCTGAAATAAGAGTTATGAATGAAGAAAATATTTTTTTGTTGCTGATAACGTTTTTTTTCAATTTTTAATTTTTGACGTTGCCTCATAACTGTTATAGACGAGAAAAAAATTTTTACGTTGCTCATAATTTGTATGAAATAAAAAAAATCTTTGTTACTTTTTTACGGCAACATGTGTTAGATTATCAATTGTAATTTTTTTTCTTGCTCTCAGTAAGAGAATAAGGAATTTTCACAAAATTAGGCATTCATAAAAAATGCAGTTGTGAATGCAACGTAAGTGTATTCTTAAATCGTATTTTAGGGCAACAGCAATACAAGTGATTTTTCGGAAAAAAATTAGTTACATAAGTATGAGAACGCAAAGAAGAAATTGATATTTCATTCAAAAAATTATCATTTCTGTAATTTCTTATGTCATTTCAGCGAGTAACCGCGGATTTCACAATTTTGTATAAACGTATTTAAATTGTTTGTTAGAGAAAGCAAAGTACAAGTGCACTTGTACTAGACTCCTGAATAGAATTAAAAAATTCAAATTTTGTATAGAACTTAATCACACGAAGAACCAACTACTCATTTTAAGAAAAAACAAAAATACAGTAAAAAACAAGCGACTAAAAACGATGCAAATGGAAGATTTTTACTGGATAGTGACAATAAGGGCGGTGCCATGCCCCCTTTCCAAAGGTTGCTGAAATTTATCAGTCGAAGAGCACGACTCAATAGTTAGTTCTAGGCCAGTTATACGTCAAAACTTGTGTTTACCGAAAATTTGTGTTCTTAAAAAATGCAACGCCACTAGCGGGTAGGAGGGTGAAAACAAAATTTACGACCTATTCTCATACCTACAAATATATAAAAAAATTTCGACTACAAGCACCGTGACGCGAAATTTTTATATATTAGAAATAACGTCAAAATTTATTTCTCTACAATAACTCTTACCAGGCAACGTAAAAAAAAATTTTTTGCAAATAAAAATTATGAGCAACGTAAAAAAGTTTTTTTCGTTTATAACTGTTATGAGGCAACGTAAAAAATATAAATTGAAAATAACTGTTATGAAGCAACGTATAAAATATTTTTCGAAATATCGACAACTTTTTCGACCTAAAAAAAATATATAACTGTTATTTTGGGTCTCTGCTTAATACCTTTAAAAATTTTGATGAAAGCGAACTCACATCTAAGATTGAAATATATGAAAGAACCGAATTAGTAGTGTCCGACCCAATATTCGGTTTCGGTTTCGGCCATATTGATGCCGAATAGCCGAAACTGATTTAAAAGGCCGAAACTGTCCGAAACCGAAACCGAAAATTCGGTCGGACACTACTTGCTACTTTTGCTCATCTCTGACTTGAACTCGTTTCATTAGTTGGCAATTTTGTTTGCTGTAAGATTTTTTTACTTAGGCTGTGAGCCAATCGGAAACTATTAACTCGGATTGATGAAATTTTGACAGAAGCAAGAGAATATTTGGCATTTGTGAGGTGAATATAGTAGAGGGGCTATAGGAGTTCTGGCTCACTTACCCATGGCACAAACCGCACTTTCCCTAGACACAAACCAATTTCTGGTATGAAAACTCACCACTAGAGGCGCTTTTCTCAAAAAGTGTCACCACTACTCACCACTAGAGGCGCTTTTCGCAAAAAGTGTCACCACTACTCACCACTTTGTGTTTCACCTATGTTTGTAGTCAGAGTCCGCTAGCAGATTTGTCTCTTGGGTCTGTGTCTCGGGGCGAGCACTAATTGTAGTGGGTTTTTGTCTAGGGGTTTGGTGTGTTTGGAAATGGTGGATATAGTGTTTCACCTATGGGTCTGTGTCTCGGGGCGAGCACTAATTGTAGTGGGTTTTTGTCTAGGGGTTTGGTGTGTTTGGAAAGTGGGTTTTTGTCTAGGGGTTTGGTGTGTTTGGAAATGGTGGATATTATGTTTCACCGATGTTGTCGTCAGAGTCAGCTAGCAGATGTGTGAGTTGGGTCTGTGTCTCGGGGCGAGCACTAAGTGCGTGGTTTGTGTCTAGGGTTTGGTGTGTTTGGAAATGGTGGATATTGCGTGCCAACTTTTGAAGACGAAGTGGTGGAAAACAATTTCTATAAAGCATGTTGAATATATTTTTTTTTTTTTTTTTTTTGTTTTATGCGACTGATGCCACAAACCGCAAGATAGTGCTTTTATAAACTGATAATATCACAATATTTTCTGTATAAATTTCTTGGATTTTGTTTTAATTTATGCAGTATATTTTAAACGTGCAACTAAAAGTCACAGACACAAAATCATACAATAAAAAAAAAAAGAAAAAAAAATGGAAGGAAAATTAGACGTCATCATCAAGAATGCGAAATCTGCATTTGTGAGCGGTAGGAAGAATAGAGAGTTGATTCCGGAGGGAATCAAGAAATGCTCCAAGGTATTGGATTCTCTACGAGGTTGCCACTTTAAGAGAGCTAGAACCATAGGTGAAAAACAGAAGATAATCTATGCCATCAGTTTGGTGCAGGGTTATCGATTACAATTGGAGCATTGCGGGAACACAAAGATGAACATCAAATGGGAAGATCTGGAAGTAGCTTTTGGTGGAAGGCAAGTAGCACATTCTTTAAGATTTTAGATTATTTATGGTTAAGTTCTTCCATTTTTTTTATTCAGGCTGAGAACTGCAGCTATAATTAACTTGACGCATAAGGATCCAATTCATTTTCTGCAAGAGTGCGAAACAACATTTAAGCGGAAAATAGCTAACATCATGTCCACGGAATTATTTTTAAAAGTCAACACAGTCTTTTTTGCAAAATTCATTAAGTTTTGTGGGGTGGAAGAAATCGAGGAAATAAAAAACCTCAACACAAAAAATGCCATCATATCAAGGGATACAAATCTAAGTGATTGGTTTAAAGAAAATGTGCAGAACAAACTCCTCAAAAAATTTGACGATTTTCAAGAAAGGGATAGTGGCTGGGCGCTGAAAGAAATTGTAAATCTTACAATTAATATAAATAAATATGCACCCATGAAAGCTTCATCATTTTTAGAGCTGCCGCAATATATTGCAAAGAAGAAAGCTTGCGTAAACGTAAAAAATTTGGATAATGCTTGCTTTGCATGGGCTATTGTGTCTTCACTCTTCCCCGTTGATAAAAATGCTGAACGCATTTCAAAATATCCACATTATTCTACGGTTTTGAATCTCAAAGGCATTACATTTCCAGTTAAAAGACCTGGTATTAAAAAGTTCGAAGAAATAAATGACATAAGTATTAACGTATATGAACTTCAACAAGAAAGGAAAACAGAATCATACAAGGTTTTGCCGAGCAGGTTAACGGAAAATAAACGGGAAAAACATGTCAACTTGTTGTTGATACAAGATAAGTACAATGAAAAAGAAGAAGAAGTTCAAGAAGACGTACTACAGTATCATTATGTCTGGATAAAAAATATTTCGCGGCTCGTATCAAGCCAGTTATCATCAGCTCATGGAACTAAATATCTTTGCGATAGATGCCTCCATTACTTTTATTCAAATGTGCGCTTGCAAACTCATATTGAAGAATGCAAGAAACGCAATGAATATAAAGTGGCCTTTTCACAGCAAAAAAGCGTGATATTTAGCAATTTTAAAAATAAAGAGCGAGTCCCATTCGTTATTTACGCGGATTTCGAGTGTATTTTGAAGCCTATATCCATTAAAAAAGGCACTGGAGAGCATTACATGAAACATGAGGCTCATAGTGTGGGATATTTTTTAAAATGCTCCTATGATGATAGCTTGTCAGGCTACAAAAGTTATAGAGGTTTACGCTGTGCGGAATGGTTTGCAAAAGAGCTTGAGCAAATAGGAAACACAGTGGAATCTATCTTAAATCTGATAAAACCTATGGAGAATCTCACACTACAACAAATTCAGAGCTTTATTTCAGAGCCAAATTGTCATATCTGCGATAAACCGTTTACGGAATCTGATATTAAAGTTAAAGATCATTGCCATCTTACAGGCAAATACAAAGGACCCGCACATCAGGCTTGCAATTTAAAATACAAGGATTGTAATACAATACCAATTATCATACACAATCTGAGCGGATATGATGCCCATTTACTGATTAAAGATATATCAAATAGCATACCTGGTAATTTGAAAATATTGCCAAATAACATCGAAAAGTATATCGCTGTTATAAAATATATAAAAGATTGCGACATCAAATTGAAGTTTATTGACTCCTTCCGATTTATGGCTTCATCCCTGGATAAACTAGCATCTTATCTTACGGAAAAAAAAATTATAGATGCTCAGTTTCCGAACATTGGTGATGAAAAGTTGAAGCTGCTGAAGAGGAAAGGAGTGTTCCCATATGAATATATTTCAAATTGGGCGAGTCTTGAAGAAACTCAATTACCGGCAAAAGAAAAGTTTTATAGTTCCTTAGGACAATGTCATATTAGTTCTGAGGACTATGAACACGCTCAAACAGTTTGGATGCAATTCGATATAAAAAGTCTTGGTGAATACAGTGATCTTTATTTAAAAACTGATGTGTTGCTGCTTGCTAATGTATTTGAAAATTTCAGAGAAGGCTGTCATAATAATTACAATTTGGATGCAGCACATTATTATACAGCACCCGGACTTGCTTGGGATGCAATGCTGAAATATACTGGGGTAGAAATTGAGCTCATTCAAGATGTTGATGTGCTCATGTTTATAGAAAACGGGATTCGTGGAGGCCTCACGCAGTGTTCTAAAAGATATGCAAAAGCGAATAACAAATACATGTTAGATTATGATCCCAGCCAAGCTTCGTCATATCTAATGTATTACGACATAAATGCAATGTATTCATGGGCTATGACACAGCACTTACCATACGGCAATCTTGAATGGGTCAAGGATGTCGATAGTTTAAATTTTAATATTCCTGACGATTCTCCCTTTGGTTACATATTAGAAGTTGATTTGGAGTATCCAACAGCCATACATGATAAGCATAAGGAACTACCTTTTGCTCCTGAGAAAAGAGCTCCACCAGGTGCCAAAGAAACAAAAATGTTGGCAACGTTATTCAATAAAGGCAAATATGTAATTCATTATAGGAATCTAAAGGAGTATTTAAATGAAGGGTTAAGACTTTCAAAAATTCATCGCGCCTTGAAGTTCTCCCAAGCTGATTGGATGAAGCCATATATCGAATTAAATACCTTTTTAAGACAAAACGCTAAAAATGAATTCGAAAAAAATCTATTCAAGTTGATGTGTAATGCGGTTTTTGGAAAAACAATGGAAAATGTTCGCCTTCGACGTGATATTAAACTTGTAACAAGCTGGCAAGGACGATACGGGGCTGAAGCACAAATATCGAAACCAAATTTCCACAGTCGCTCAATATTTGATGATAATTTGGCTGCTATTGAACTTTTGAAAACAGAAGTAATATTCGATAAACCAATTTATATTGGAATGACTATATTAGATATCTCCAAAACATTGCTATATGAGTTTCATTATAAATACATGAAATGCAATTATGGTGATAATTGCGAGCTATGCTATACTGATACCGATTCACTTATATACGAAATAAAAACAAACGATGTTTACATGGATATGAGTCAACATTTACACAGATTCGATACATCTGGTTATTCTGCAAGCAATCCATATAATTTAATGCAAGTTAACAAGAAAAAACTGGGACTTATGAAAGATGAAAACAATGGTCAAATTATGTTGGAATTTGTTGCATTACGGGCTAAAATGTATGCTTTACGCATTCAAGGGGATGATTCTCAGCACCATATTACTAAAAAAGCAAAAGGAGTTAAGCAGTCTGTGATAAGAGACATTAAATTCGAGGATTACAAAAATTGTCTTGAAGAAAATGTGGAGCATTCTCATGTGCAGAACACAATAAGGTCCGAGAAACACATTCTCTACAACACATCACAGAAAAAAATTTCGCTAAGCCCTTTTGATAACAAGAGGTACTTAATTCAGAACAGCTTTCTTACATTACCTTGGGGTCATACCGATATATCATAAATAAATGTAAAACAAATCTTAAAAGAAAAAATGTTTGTTTAATTTTTTTTTATTTTCATAATATTTAATATTTAATACATAAATAAAAAACAAAATGATTTACATTTTTAAGTGAAGAAATTTTACTTTGAGAAATAAAATGTCTTCACGCTGGGGGGAATTTCCGCATCCTCGTCGTCGTCCTCCTCCTCCTCCTCCACCTCCTCCTCCTCCTCCTCGCTGCTCTCTTCGAGCTTGTTAACCTCCAATTCAAATTCGGCATTCCTTGACACGGTAAGAGCTCTAGCATTAAGACCCCTAACCTCATCTTCGGTTAGGGTGTTAAACTTGGCTGGGAGGAAGAGCAGCACTTCCTCCAGCTCGAGTGCCACTTTCATCCCGAACTTGGTTTTGATCCTCCTCGCCTCGAGGATGCGGTACCTTTTCCCCGCAGTTAACGCCTTCACGCCCGCTGCAGGCTTATGGCTCTTGTTCTTTGCCGCGAAGATATTTTTTAGATTGTTGAAGTTCATGGTGCTTGTTCAATTTGACTTGACTAATTAATTTCTTTTAAACGCGGGCATATTTATATCATTTCAACACTATTTAGTTCTCAATTTAAGACGGAAGACCGCAAAAACAAATTTTTTTAAACAGAAATATTTAATACCATGAGTGCATGAACATGAACACTTTTCTAAATAGTCTAACTTAATTAGAGATAAAATGAGGTTTCTACCAAAGTGAGGGTGTGAAATTTGCAAAGACTCTACAAAAAATGTTGGAACTACAAATAAATGCGGTTTCTACCAAAATGAGCGTGTAAAATTTGCATAGACTCAACAAAAAAAAAAAAAAATGTTAGAACTACACCATGTAGAAAAGCAAGATGCGGTTTTATCAATTATAAAACTTATCATTATTTTTTAAATTTTTCCTTATTCAAACTAAAATGAAACAAATTATTCAACAGTTTTCATGTTTGTTTTGTTTATTTTTTATTTATTTTTTTTTTTTTTTTTTTTTTAACATTGAAGATAAGAATTTTAAGCATAAGTGACCACAGTTAATTGTATCAAAATGTTGATATCTAGCGTAATTATAGTTAATGTTATCCCCTAAATAATTTACTAGTTGCTTTGGTGGTTGCAAGTTTCCGAAGCTATCAAAATATTCAATTTCATTGTTGTTTTTCCAGTATGCTACCCAATGTGTGCCAGGCCCCTTTGAACTATCCAAATTTACTATTCCACACTCTTTTTTGAGTGGTTTACTTGGTAGAGTGTCACACATAAACACCCCCCTAAAATATGGAATATGTTTGCCGTATTTTTTCAAGTCTATATCAGAAAGGGCTCTTTTAGGTAGCTCCATTAAAAATTTTGTTGATAAGGTTTCAAATACAATCCAAATCCTCTTTTATATGGTTTTAAGAACATGCCTTTACCCAATGCAATGGATTCCATTGCGCTATTATGTCGTTTTGCTTCGGTAAGCTGTTCCTTCCCATTTTTCACTGCATTAATTGTCTTTGTAATGCCAGATACTCCACCAGCTAGACCACCAAGTGCACCCAATGCAGCGAATATAGGCGCAAGTGGAAGAAAACCTCCAGATTTAGGTAGTGGTATTACCCGAGGTGTTTTTATTAGAGATTTTTTACCCTTAAAAATATTGTTAACAACTTTTCTAGAAATTTTAATGGCATCATCCAAGTTTTTTGTTTTCTTTATATTCATTCTTGCACTTTTTAATGCGTGTTTAAATAGCCGATGATCTTGTTTTTGAGGGGATTTCTTAGTTTTACTTATGTTGCCCATACCGAATTTTGTTTTTGCTTTCATCGCGTTAGTGACAAACCAAGCGTTTGTTTTTTCAGCAAAACTACTATCACGCGCATTAACTCTTTGCCAAGCCTTTTCAGCTAAGACTCTATCAGCAATATGTCTTTTTTCTAAATCTTTATTGTTTGAATATACAATATCGTGTTCTCTGCATGCAGCATCTAAAGGATCGATTCCGTGATCACCTCTTTCTAAACGTTTCTTTAATTTTGTACCAGGTCCACAAAATTGATAGCCGGGCAAATGAAGTTCAATGGGGAGTTTATTGATTATTTTATTCAGAATACCTTCTCCAAGGAAGGGTGTATGATGACTGATTGTATTTTTATAAATAATAGACATCGCCAATCACTTTATATACTTTTCTGATTGGAGATTAAAAGTAAAGTGATTAAAACTAATAAAAAGTTCTGATAATATATGATTACATTAGTAGTTTTCGTAATGCGATTCCTTAAACAACATAAATCAATTAACATACAAAATATTAATTCAAAGTTGAGTTCATCAAATAGAATACGGCACAGCTCACTACTGCCAAACTCTATTCGATGTCTTATTGTTGGACCTTCAAATTGCGGAAAAACAAATGTGATGATAAGTCTTATTGAAAGTCCCAATGGGTTAAAATTTAAAAATATTTACTTATACTCAAAATCAGCACAGCAATCAAAGTATCAATACTTGAAGCAATTAATTAAACCGATTAAAGAGATACAGTTTTCATCATATTCAAATAACGATGATGTTCTATCCCCAGATGAAGTAAAACCAAACTCAATATTTATATTCGATGATGTGGCTTGTGAGAAACAAAATCATATACGATCGTACTTCTGTATGGGGCGTCACAAAGACGTTGATAGTTTCTATTTATGTCAAACTTACACTCGTATACCAAAGCACTTGATTCGTGATAATGCTAATATGATCGTAATGTTTAAACAGGATGAGATGAATATTCGACACGTTTATAATGATCATGTTGGTTCTGATATGTCTTTTAAAACATTTCATGAGTTATGTTCAAAATGTTGGAAAGAAAAGTATGGATTTCTAGTTATTAATAAGGATGACCCCATGAATAATGGTCGGTATA
The DNA here is from genome assembly GCA_958299015.1 of Tetanocera ferruginea. Taxonomy (NCBI): domain Eukaryota; kingdom Metazoa; phylum Arthropoda; class Insecta; order Diptera; family Sciomyzidae; genus Tetanocera; species Tetanocera ferruginea. The sequence goes on along the minus strand of OY282641.1, from coordinate 82,718,713 downwards.
GAAAAGGATTTGATGTATTTATTAACCTATAAAAGAAACAGAATATCTTATTTAAAACAGTACAACAACAGATACTAAACTGATCACTTCGCAACTTCAATCTGCTCTTAACTAATAACAGCCAACTGCTAAACTGATCCGTACTGTTAAACAGATAACTGCTAAACTGATCTGTACTGTTAAACACCTAACTGGTAAACTGGTCTGTACTGTTAAACAGCTAACTGCTAAACTGATCTGTACTGTTAAACAGCTAACAGGTAAACTGGTGTATACTGTTAAACAGCTAACTGCTAAACTGATCTGAACTGCTAAACTGTGCTGTTTTTAGACAATTAGTATGCATAAAAATCTAATCAATAACCTGGTTAAAACTCGAAATATTTTGAAAAGGAAATATAAAAGCCTTCAGCTTGGAGAAGTTGCAAATGATGAACTCTTAGATAAGACTTTTAAACCAATATCAACACCATTAAACGCCATAATTCAGGCAACTAAAAATAAATCTATTATAAAACCCGAAAAGAATATTGATAATTATTTTAAAGATAATGTTAAGGAAACTAAAGTTGCTAGCAGTACACCATTTAAAAAGAGCAAGCTTGATTATAATACATTTTCTCCAAGCTTTGATGAAAAGGAAATCGATAACACCTCATCTGCGTTTAAGTCATTTGATATTGATAATGATAATGATGACCATGCTGATGATGATAATTCTAGCATTGATATTGATAATGGCGAAGACACCATTGCAATATATTCCGATCGAAGTATTCAATATGATTTATCCAAAGTAAATTTAAATAAATTTGATAAGACTTACGGACCTCATAAGGATAAAAACAAAACATGGAGATTAGGCAATGAACCCATCTCTTTTGATCCAAACAATATTACTTTAGGTACTTCAAAATGGCCTTCACATCGGGTTTATATGAACTAATAGTTTACAAAGAAGCAAAAAGTTTTACTGAAGAAGATTTAGATGCGTATAAACAAATATTAGAAATGACTCATGTCTATAGACGAGACAACAGCATTAATGGTCAAATTAAAGGCAATCGCTCTAAAAAATATACAACTATTATAAGTAAACTATTCAAAGGACACAAAGTTCATAGAGGTAAAGGTTTAATGAAGCTGAATAAAAAGAAACCTAATTATCTGTATTGGGATGACCCCAACGAACTGGTTGATAGATTGCGTCTATTGATTTCATCAACAGCAGCTGGTCACTCAAATCATAATAATGAAATAATCTCAATTATTGAGGAATTAAGAGAAGTAAAAATTATTGTATAAAAAGTCTATAAATTATTAAACCATCAATATTCATAAAATGCCTATCGATAAGTTTGGTCATTATATTGGCAGCAGAGACAGTTTTCAAAACATACACACCAGGATTCATTTGGATAGTGATCGTAATTTCAACTTCAACTTGCGGAGGATAAAAAATATCGGAAATCCTGTGTTGGAAAACGATGCTGTGAATAAAACCTATTTAAAAATTTATTTCGAAGAAATAAAGAAACAAATTGATACATTACTTACAGAAAAAATTAAGGAAGCAGAAGAACGTTTAAACAAATCAATAGCACGACAAAATTTATTATTTGAAGAAAAACTGGGGGAGCTGCAAACAAATATAAATAAATTAATTCACGACCAAAGTAATTTACAGAATAATCTTAATCAATCACTTAAAGAAGTACGATCGTTATTTGATTATAAAATAAGTTCAGCTGAAGAACGCCTCAATGCAACAATTATTGCGAGAACGAAGCTCATTACAAGGCATTTGAAAATAGAAATATAAATAACTTAAGGTAAAGGCTAAAAATGGAGCGACAAGGGCTAGTTCACGAACTTCATAAGCAAGCACGCAGAAATTTCATCCGACGTCGTGTAGTAATCAAGGGGATAGATGATCTTTGGCAAGCAGATCTTGTGGAAATGGGTGCCTATTCAAAATATAATAAAGGTTATCGATTCATCTTAACAGTTATAGATACATTTTCAAAGTTTGCATGGGCTGTTCCTGTAAAATCAAAAGGTAGCGAAGATATTACCATTGCAATGAAATCTCTTCTTTCACTAAATAGAATACCAAAAAACTTGCAAACGGATAATGGTAAAGAGTTTTATAATAAGACATTTCAAAGTTTGATGAAAAAATACAATATCAATCACTATTCTACAAATAGCATCATGAAAGCGTCTATTGTGGAACGATTTAATAGAACTTTTAAAGAAATGATGTGGAAAATGTTTAGTCTGCAAGGAAACCATCAATGGATTAATATATGTAAGGATTTAATAAATCAATATAATAGCAAAAAGCATAGAACCATTGGAATGATGCCAAAGTCCGTTAACTTGGGAAATGAACTTTCTATACTAAGACGAGCTTATAATCATCCTAAAGTTTTTAAACCTGGTAAACTAAAAGTTGGAGATCAGGTTCGAATAAGTAAATATAAGCATATTTTTGCAAAAGGATACACACCAAACTGGACTACTGAAATTTTTACAATTCGCACTATACAGAACACAAACCCTGTAACTTATTTATAGGAAGACTATCAAGGAAATCCTATTATTGGTGGATTCTATGAACATGAAGTATTGAAAACACATTTTCCCAATACATACTTGATTGAAAAAATTATTAAAACAAAGGGGCAGAAAATTAAAGTTAAATGGTTGGGATTTTCCGATCAACATAATTCTTGGATAAATAAAGATGAGCTACAATAACAATATACCTGGAAACCTTCTTTAATTGTATTATAAATAAATTATATATCTGAATACATACACCTAATAAAGAAAAACACTTTTAATACGTTAATAATTTAAATTTTTTTCGGCTTTTTATTCTGATTTTTTTTTTTTCTACAAAATTTTTTAAAATTGATTCTTTAAAATATGTTTCTCTTCACCTCGTTCATCTTCTTCTTCGGAGCTATCATATAAGTTGTTGTAGAATATATTTCCATTAACCATCTTCTTTTTAATATTAAAGGAAAATACGCCATGCAGGTCCTTGACTTTTATTAGAATGTGTGGAGTTTCATTTAAATAATTCATCTGATGCTTAGTAATAGCCAGAAATCTCTTTGGTAAATATATATAATATTCTTTATTCACAAGACATCTTATACTTTCACCATATTTTGTTTCTGTTTGCTCTATTCGGTTGACTTCATATGGAACATTTATTTCCATATCCTTAATAGGCAAATATTTGACTTTAGGATTTTGGAAAAGATTTTTTAAACTGGCTTTCATGTTTCTTTTTCTGTTCGCTTTTTCACCGTGATATATACTGTAAGACTGAATATTGCTATTAAATAATTGCCTAACTGATGCTATTATTTCTAAATATTGGACAATTTCTTATCAGTTGCGGTTAAGAAAAAAAAAATGTATTGTTTAAACTGTCTTTTAGAATTTAATAAATGACTTATTTTTCAACATTTGTATCCACATATTTAACAATTTCTTATCTGTTGCGGTTAAGCCGATATCTTTTAGAATTTAATAAATGTCTTATTTTTCAACATTTGTATCCACATGTGTAACAATTTCTTATCTGTTGCGGTTAAACCGATGCATATATTGTTTTATATGTTTCGATGTATGTCTATATATTGCAAGATATGATGAAATACGATTTAAAATTATTATTTTTTTTTTTTTTAACGAGGCTTTTGCAAAAACTATATTTTGTTTTCATTTACAAACCTTCTTCTGCAAGAAGAGCATTTGTTAAACAGCATTCTTCATCAGATATGTTTTGGTCTCAACTTATAAAACATAAAAGTAAATATTGTACTTGTCATGCACATTGGAAAACTTTCAGAATAATAAATGTGGTAGTCTTGGAGAAAATGATGGATGTATTTTTTACTACAGAAGGAGGAGAGATTTTACTATAGAACACCAATTTTTTCTCTCAACAGAGGTCAGCAAGTTCCATCAAATATTCCAATATTTGAATTTAGTCATAATCAACATGTGAGAATTGAAGTGTTTGGTGGTGTGATGTCGATATTTGGAACAGTCTTCGAAGGCGGTGCTAAAGATGTGAATTTAGACAGTTACAAACCATCATGTATTTTTAACGAAATAGACATTTTAACGGAAGCTATAGAAAAATATTATAATGATACGACTATAGACATCACAACATATGAAAAACGATTTCCGAGAAAAACCGAAGATGTGGTTAATGAAAACGACTCTACTGAAGAGCAGCAGGAATAAAAAAAAAAAAAAAAAAAAAAAAAAAAAACATCAATATCATTAATAATAATAATAATGGTGTTGCTGCAATAAAATTCCTTTAGAGTATATAAATAAGAAGAGCATATGTAATTATATCACTCTTAAACATAACGTTGACAAATTAACATATCTAATAAGAATACTTAAAATGAAAAATTATCTTATAATATTGCTTTCTTATATATGTATACTTCAAGTATTATCAGCTGCAGTGCCTATTGATTTGAGTGAAAATGAATTGAAAAATACTGAATTCGCAATAAAATTGCCTAATAATGATACTGTGAAAATAGAACTGAATTTTAAGCTATTAAAATGGAGTAAGGATATAAACAGAAACGGTGTGTTATCAACAGAAGCAGAACCTGAGTTAGATGGAGAGGAACCTCAACCGCCTAAAGATAATTCTTTTACTGTGGAACAGGCTATAGAAGCATTTAGGCAAGATTTAGTTAAAAAGGAGAAAAATATAGCGGGAATTATTGAAAGTTCACAACCATTTTATAGACATTTTCAACTCCAATATAAAGACGATATCAAATTGAGGATCCGCTGTACATATGATAGTAATTATATGAAACGCCGTCTAAATATTTCATGCTTCGAGTATCGCCAAGTTGAGTACGAGAGAATTTTAAGCAATGGTGAAATTGAGGTTGTGGCTGAAGATGATACTACTCTCCGCTCAAATGTTACATTAATCAGCATTCAAGATTATAAACATGAATTGGATATGGATATATCTTAAATAAATTTATATATAATCTGGTAACTAGCAATCAGTATAAAATTTGCTCTTAACGCGTTAAGAAAATTATATTAACAAGTAATGAATAACGACTTTCGTTCAAAAATTTTGATGGACTTCTTAAATGAAGATATATCCTTAATGCATGAACACAAGGTTATCCTAATTAAATTAAAAAAAAATTCAACGAATACGCTTCAGTTATAAATATTAAATCGAAATTTGGCGAACATTATTCCAATTGTGTGTGGTCAAGCGATGAAACAACATGTGGTCCTGATACCTGCGAATGTTCATTAATGGATACAAGTTGGGATCAAGCATTATATATAATGAAGTTTTATTATAATACAAAAGCTCATATTTTATCATCATTCAAACAGTCTTCGTCGGTTTCTTGATAGCATTACATAATGTCGGAGGATAAAAAAATATTATTAATTGATGTGCAAGGTTTTCACATTAACAATGGATTTATTGCTAAAGAACTAAGTTTTTCCATAGATGACTCACATGTTCAAACATTTTATATTAAACCGCCTTTTAAATATTCATTACTGTCAACAAAAGAAAAAGTTTCTATTAATTGGCTTTATAGACATCATCATGGATTAAAATGGGAAGTTGGAAATTCAACTTTAACAAATATTTTGGAATATTTTAAAACATTTATCAAAGACAAGAACTGTTTTTGTTATGTTAAAGGATTGGAAAAAATTAAATATATTCAAAATTAGTTAACTGATAAAATTATTTTTTATAACTTAGATGATTTAAACTGTCCAAATTTAAAAACTTTATATCAAAATGATAAATCTGTAGACGTATGCTGTTATCATAAGAAATATTATATATGTGCTGAAAAAAATGTTTTACTCTTAAGAAAATTTATAAATTCTTATACAAATAAAGAAAATATACGATTTTAAAACACTTTCATTTAATACTTAAATCAAGAAAAATATATATCGATTGTTAGTTTATAACGAATACTCGTAATGTCAATTACAATATCTTTAAGCGGAACTTCATCAACTTTGATTGCCAAATATTTTCCTCCAATTAAATTGGATACTAAATATGTTTGCGGGCTAATTGACTTTGTAGCATTTAATTCCTTACCAAATATAGATGACCACAACAATTTATTTCATATCGGAACTCATACTATTGCAGTACCAGTTGGATCATATGAGCTTGAGGATATTGCTTTTTTCTTAGAGGCAAGTATAAAAGACATCGATGAATCCATTTTGCTAACTGTCGAATCAAATAACAACACTCTTAAAACTGAAATTACATCGAGCGAAGATATAGATTTTTCTCAACCAAATAGTATAGGAGAGCTTCTTGGATTTAGTAGAAGGTTGTTGAGAATAAATAAATCATCATATGATAATGATGTGGATGGGGGTACGCTATTTGAATCTGATTTACCTTTGAATATTACAAGTGTAAACAAAATACAAATTGAATGCAGCTTAACAACCGGCTCATATTTAAATAACACTTCTGTTCATACTATTCATGAATTCCCACTTGATATCCCACCAGGATATAAAATAAGTGAAAAACCTCGAAATGTCATTTATTTGCCTGTGAACTGTCAAGAAGTAAACAACTTAACGATACGAGTCTTAAATCAAGATGGTGATCTTTTAAATTTTCGAGGAGAAAATATTTCTATTAGACTTCACTTTAAGCCAGAGTAAAAAAAAAAAAAAAAAGTTATGATTATTTACACTAAAAACAATAAAGGTGTTCTGCAACAAGGATTTCTATTTAGTCCTACATCAACACTCGATCGGGGATATACAAAACAGAAACTGTTGACAACGTCAAATATAGAATTTTTAAAATCTTTAGGATTAACGCTTCAATCATGAATGAAATATTAAATGTTCTTCAAAAACCAATGTATGATGAGAGTATTATAAAGAGGGAATACCACAGTTACTCTCCATACATGAAATCCTTCAACAATAATGATGAAATTCGTATACCAATTCAAAATCAAGATCTTCTTGTCTTACCAAGTGAGAGTATGATTTACATACATGGCTTTATAGTAAAACAGGAAGGAGGTAAAGATGTTGCAACATCAGGGGTGAAATTTAAAAACAACTTTGTGTCATATCTGTTTGATGAAATTCGATATGAAATTAATGGTTTCGAAGTTGATCGTACTCGCAATCTTGGAATCTCCTCAAGTATGAAAAATTTTGTATCATTGAATAAAGCTGAAAGCGATGCATTAAAGAATGCTAGTTGGTGTCTTGAAGAAAATTTTGTGTTGGAAAAAACTCACTTTAGTTGCTGTATACCTCTGAAAATGTGGCTGGGTTTTGCTGAAGATTATAATAAAATAATATTAAATTCTAAACATGAGCTAATCCTTCAACGTTCTTCATCTAATGAAAGATCATATCATCCTACTAATGTAGCAGATCAATTAAAATTTACAATACTGGATATAGTATGGAAAATCCCGCACATTCAATTATCAGATTTTGCAAAATTGGAAATATTCAAGATAATTAACAACAAAAACTTGATATCTATACCGTTTAGAAGTTGGGACTGTCATGTAAATCCAATACTTCCAAAGAGTACAAAGGTTTTATGGAATGTAAAGCTTTCACCACATAATGAAAGACCTAGATTTCTTATTTTTGGTTTACAAACCGAGAAGAGCAAGGAGCAAGGAAACACATTCGATCATTGCAATATATCTAATTTAAAAGTATATCTTAACTCTGAATCTTATCCTTATGATGATTTAAATAGTCGCTTCGAGATGGGTCAGTATGCTGTTCTATATGATATGTATTCAAAATTTCAACAAAGCTATTATATGCGGGATTCGCAACCATTGTTAGATGTTATAGCATATAAGACTTATGCACCGCTTGTAGTTGTTGATGTAACACACCAAAATGAAGCTGTTAAAGTTGGACCCATTGATATACGAATTGAGTTTGATACAGAAGCATCCAAACCTATTCCAGATAAAACGTCTGCCTACTGCTTAATAATGCATGATCGATTAATTGAATATTCGCCTTTAACAAGTGAAATCAGGAGAATTATTTAATGAAAAATAAAAAAATTCGTATAAATTTTAATAAAGAAATGTTCATACAAAAATTAAATCGTTTTGTTTTTATTCATATCAACGAATTTGAGTATGGTCAAGAACAGTTTGTATTTTCAAGATCAAGGTTTAGCGGACTCTAACGACAAACAACCTAAAATCTACTAGCGGACTCTGACGCCATTTCCAAACACACCAAAAAAAAAAAAAAAAAAAAATATATTCAACATGCTTTATAGAAATTGTTTTCCACCACTTCGTCTTCAAAAGTTGGCACGCAATATCCACCATTTCCACAAAAATTAAATCGTTTTGTTTTTATTCATATCAACGAATTTGAGTATGGTCAAGAACAGTTTGTATTTTCAAGATCAAGGTTTAGCGGACTCTAACGACAAACAACCTAACATCTACTAGCGGACTCTGACGCCATTTCCAAACACACCAAAAAAAAAAAAAAAAAAAAAATATATTCAACATGCTTTATAGAAATTGTTTTCCACCACTTCGTCTTCAAAAGTTGGCACGCAATATCCACCATTTCCAAACACACCAAACCCTAGACACAAACCACGCACTTAGTGCTCGCCCCGAGACACAGACCCAACTCACACATCTGCTAGCTGACTCTGACGACAACATCGGTGAAACATAATATCCACCATTTCCAAACACACCAAACCCCTAGACAAAAACCCACTTTCCAAACACACCAAACCCCTAGACAAAAACCCACTACAATTAGTGCTCGCCCCGAGACACAGACCCATAGGTGAAACACAATATCCACCATTTCCAAACACACCAAACCCCTAGACAAAAACCCACTACAATTAGTGCTCGCCCCGAGACACAGACCCAAGAGACAAATCTGCTAGCGGACTCTGACTACAAACATAGGTGAAACACAAAGTGGTGAGTAGTGGTGACACTTTTTGCGAAAAGCGCCTCTAGTGGTGAGTAGTGGTGACACTTTTTGAGAAAAGCGCCTCTAGTGGTGAGTTTTCATACCAGAAATTGGTTTGTGTCTAGGGAAAGTGCGGTTTGTGCCATGGGTAAGTGAGCCAGAACTCCTATAGCCCCTCTACTGAATATGATTGTCAAAAATTCATGTAGACCCAGGGTCTATTAAAAATTTTGACAAAAGGCAAGAGAATTTTTGACACAAGCGAAAATTAAAAAAAGTATGTCTTAGTTGCATTGAAGTTTGGAAAAATTTAAAGGGTTATTAATTATTTTGCAGTTTTTTTCTGAAAAATAGTATTGCTTGATGATGTTTCTGGATGCTATTAATATTAAAAATATATTAATTTTTATTTTTCACTGGGCGGTGGTGCAGTGCTCACAATGTAATGTATTTAAGGATTTGTTTCTTAATTTAAAAGAATGAATTGCAATATTTAAACTTTTCAGGTTTTCATGTTCGATATGGCGCTTAATGACATCCTGTATAAGCTGAAATTACGTTAGTATTCTTACAAGAATTTTACAGTTTATTTTCGCATAACAAAAAAAATAAAAAGTGATTTAATACAAGTTCTGGGTATTCCCTAAGGGGGGAGATTACATTCGCGGCAGAGAAAACAGACATTTTTTTAAAAATTCATAACTCAGTCAAAAACAAACATTTTTCCAAAATTAAGTGTGTTTTTTCGAAAAAAATATTGACTTTAAAAATTCATAAAAAATCGAAAAAACAAAATTTAAAAAAGCTCGTGTCATACGATAGCGAATAAAGTTTAAAAAATACAAAAAAAAAAAAAAATCCTCAAACATGAACCCGCTAGTGCCGCAACCAGTACGAAAAATATGGTTTCGAGATAAACGCGTTCAAAGTTTGAAAACAAAGAAAAAAAAGGTTACCTTCAATCTGCCATGCCTGCTTTGTACTGTATGCCTTCGTTATCTTGTGTTGTGCTGTTTCTTATAGTTTTTTTTAATCGTGTAGCAATTCGGGCTTCTTTTGAAGCTTCATATACCTTCCATCTGGCGCATTTCAAACGATTTTTTTCTTAGCAAAAATGCAATGCTGTAGCTCCTCTGGTGATACCAAGTAGTTGAAACATTTGCAAATAACTATAAGCTCCGTCATTGTAAGTAGACACTGCCATGCAGCTTGCAATATTAACAATTCTGCTGCTGCCTGGCATACACTTAGGTGCAATGAGCCAAATTTTTGCATTCAAACTTTCATTGCAGTTTTGCGTGAATCCACCCAAGCACATGTTTAGCAATTCATCGTTACTCAACGCCATGTAAACTGGTTTGATTGCCTTTTGCACTATTTCATGAAGTGGTGGTTTATGGAGAACAGTTGATCCCTCTGCCAATAACACCAACTGTCACTACCTGTAGGGCAAAACATATGCTGAGGATTTTCATCGGTGGATATCTTGTGATAAAATGTTACCCAAATTGTAATAAGCAGTCGGAAAATGTTTCATCTCAACCAACATCCACTGATGCTCCATGAAGTTTATTGGCAGATGTACTAGTGAACTCCACCTCAGATTTCATTTCTTCTGTTGAATAGGTTTTCTTGGTGTAATGATTTTGTGTAAAAAACCTCTTGTGCAAGTAAGTAGGTAGCAAGTTTAACAAGTATATACCAGCTGCCGTACGTAGGCAGCGCGAAAATTAAAAACGCGCTCTCACTAATCCGGCTGTAACTTTTGAACCCGTAGGAATTTTTCTTAGAATCTTAAAAAGTCGATTTTAAAAACGGTCTTTGTCATGTCCTCCCTTAATTAAATAATGAACATTATCATTTTAGGTCATATTAGCTCATTATCAAAGATTTTAAAGTATATTTTAATGTTAAGCTGTCATTTAAAACATTTTTAAGCAACACCAAGTTGAAGAAAAGCTCTTCTATTTCAAAACTTAACTCTTAAATGCCTAAAAAGTTATTTTTGAACATATATCTATATATAAATAAAAAATTCAGATATGCTTGAATAAATTATACTAGTCTAAAAAAGTAGAATCCGGTAAACCCAATATAATTTCTATATGAGCTTTCAACGCTGATTCCAAATCTGTTTTCAATTTTTACCGTTGTGGTAGGATTTTCAAGATACAGAGTGTTTTACACTTTTTACACTTGTCTAGTTTTATTAATCCAGAGTCTACACAACACACCATAAGATAAAAAATTAAATTTTGTATTTTAAAGAAAACATGAAATGTTCCAACGGTAAATCAACTACTTTCGTGTTATGTGTTGTAGCGGAGCTATAATTAAATGATCATCAAACGAAATATCGCCAAATGTTGTGTATTTTGTTTTAGCGGAGATATAATCGTCCATGGGTTACTAAGTGGTAATACGTGTTCAAATTTTGTATGGTATACTAAAAATTTGCAACTTCGGGTGTTGCAAGGTCAAGACTAAGTGAGATTTTTTCAGAGAGCGTAGTTAATGTTTTTCAGGTTCGGTGGACAAAATTTTTACACTGCTACTGATTTTTTATTTCTATTACATCAGTATTCTTTATATATAAAATCAAATGTTTGTCCTCCTGTCTGTCAGTCTGTTCCGTATAGGCTCGCGCACCGCTAATCCGATTGGGCTGAAATTTAGACACCGAGTATTTTTTATAGGGAGAAAGAACACAGGGGGTGTAAAAAAGTGGGCGGAAATATGTGGGCGTGGCACTCTATAATAACTTCTAAACGCCTCGACCGATTTCAATGAAATTTGGCATGAAGGTTCAACTGCTCCCAAAATAAAACATAGGCTATAAAAAATTCCAAAAACTTCCGCAAGAGGGCGCTTTAAGTAGTGCGTTTTTAAGACTCAATATCTCCTAAACTCCTGGACTGATTTCAATGAAATTTGGTATGAAGGGTCAACTGCACCCAAGATAAAGCATAGGCAAAAAAGTGGTCGAAAGTATGTGGGCGTAGCACTATATAATAACTCCTTAACACCTGAACCGATTTCAATGAAATTTGGTATGAACGTTCAACTGCGTCCAAGATAAAACATAGGCTATAAAAAACTTCCAAGGCTTCCGCAAGAGGGCACTTTAAGTAGTACATTTTTAAGACTCAATAACTCAATAACGTCTGGACCGATTTCAATGAAATTTGGTATGAAGGTGCAACGGCAACCAATACAAAGCAAAGGTTAACAAAGTGGGCGGAAGTATGTGGGCGTGGCACTCTAAAATAACTCCTAAACACCTGGACCGATTTCAATGAAATTTGGTATGAAGGTTCGACTGCGCCCAAGATAACATCTTAATTTATAAATTCAAATGTTTGTCCCTCTGTCTGTGTGTCTGTTCCGTATAAGCTCGCGCACCATTTATCCGATTGAGCTGAATTTTGGACACCAAGTAGGCGCAAGTCTATGGGCGTGACACTCCATATTAACTTCTAAACGCCAAGACCGATTTCAATGAAATTTAGTATGTAGTAGGTAAAAAAAGTGGGCGGAAGTATGTGGGTGTGGCACTCTATAATAATTCCTTTATGCCTGGACCGATTTTAATAAAATTTGATATCAAGCTTCAACTGCGCCCAAGATATAACATAGGCTATAAAAAAATTCCAAAAACTTCCGCAAGAGCGCGCTTTAAGTAGGCATTTAAAGACATAATAACTTCTAAGCACCTTTACCGATTTTAATGAAATTTGGTATGAACGTTCAACTCCACCCAAGATAAAACAAAAATATATAAAAAATTTCAAAAACTTCCGCAAGAGGACACTTTAAGTTGTGCATTTTTAAGACTCAATAACTCCTAAACGCCTGGACCGATTTCAACGAAATTTGGTATGACGGTTCAACTGCAACCAATATTAAGCATAGGTAAAAATTTCGGTGGAAGTATGTGGGCGTTGCACGCTATAATAACGTCTAACGCCTTAACCGATTTCAATGAAATTCGGTATGAACGTTTAATTGCACCCAAGATAAAATATAAAATATAAAAAATTTTAAATACTCCGTAAGAGGACGCTTTCAGTAGTGCATTGTTAAGACTCAATAACTCCTAAATGACTTGACCGATTTTACTTAAATTTGGTACATGAAATAACCTGATCCTGCAAAAGAATCGAGGCTATTTTCATTTCAGAAAACTTCCATGAGAGGGCGCTTTATTCAACCAACTATGTCTGGCGTATTCACGTCAAAACAGATAAACCGATTTTGATGAAATTTGGTAAGCATTTGTATCTGTTACTAAAAAGATCCTATTTATGCTTTTAAAAATTCTTTCAGCAAAAATCAAGGAATGAGCAGAAGGCAAACAAAGTCAAGAACCAAAGACTAACGAGTAAAAAAAAGTTTAAAGAATATGAGCAGAAGCTATGTAAAGAACAAAAATCAACCGAACAGTATCAATCATAACCGAAGTTGAACGAAGACAATCCAAAAATCGAATCGATGCCAAAAGAAGTTTTTTGAGATAAAAATGCATATTAAATGCATGCTAAGAAAAACTTTAAACGCATTTTTCTCGAAATGGCTTTTTCAAACTGGGTGACCATTTTCTTCAGAAAGCAGACGTCAGATCGAGACGTTGTAGATGTAATTTTTTTGCTATCGTTTCCGGCAGGTACAGTTCTATGGAAATTTTGACTTTTGACGGAAGTAGAGGCAAAACCCCAAAAAACGATAATTTTAAAAATTTAATTGATAATTTAAAAAAAAAATAATATGGGAGCAGTTTTTAATATCGTCCTTTTTCTTTGTTCGAGACACAACCCCGAGTATCACCGTTTAACATCCGCTAGTTAATTATATTATATTATACAAGTTTATTGCACTTCGTCACTTGTTTCGGTTATTTTATTATTTAAGGCCAGTATTATTAAAATTAAAGAATAAAAAAAAAAACAAACAAAACAAAAACACAAATAAAAATCAAACACGCAAACTGCAAGAGACGGAAAGCAGAACAAGTGTCAAGTGGAGGACAAAAGAAAAACCACAATCAAAGCAACTGGAACGAGTTCGAAAAAGAGTTGCCAATTCGACAAAAAAATTAATTATCGCAGGTATATCGATTTTTTTTGTTTGTGGCACTTTTTCGAAAAATTTGACAAGCAATTGTTAAAATTGGATTTTTATGGCCGATCGTCGCTGAAAATTATTTTCAAGTCTGGGCAACGCTTGTGGGAGTTTGAAAATTTAAATTTTATAAATTAAAAATAAATTAAAGTCACAATTGTGATATATTGTTATACATCAAATCATTAAATTAAAAACAATATTTGATGTTAAGTGTTTTTTTTTTTAAAGATTAAAATAAATTTTTGATTGATAAAAAAAAAGAAAAAAAACCAATTTATTTCAATGAAAACAAAATATTTTTTTTTTCTACATGTTCGAAAAATATAAAATAAAACCAAACTATTTCACATACTAGAAAATATTTTTGTATGTTTATTTAACTTTATATAACAAAAAGAGAATAAACAATGGCGAAATTAACCTCGTTTATGAGAAATGCCGACACCATTTTTGATATGAAGAGAGACTTCAATGAGAGTCCTCAGGAAGAACACACAACTTTCGCTCTAAGAATGCAAGAGGATGAATTGAAGCCTCAATGGACTTATTTAAAGACTTCCTATGACGCATGCTTGCCGAAATAAGTGGCAGCGAGTGGTGACGCTGAAGAAAACGTCATCCACATGTTATCAAACTTATGTTCGCTGTCTAGCTAAGATGAACGAACTAAGCGATAAATTGTCCAGGGCGAAAAAAAATAATGAAGCGGATATTTCAAGTTTTGTTATGCCGATGTCTGGCCACAATATTAATTTACCACCATGTGATACTGAAATATATCATGGTGATAACGTAACATGGCCGTCTTTCCGGGATTTGTTTTCTGCTATTTATATATCAAATAGTCGGCTAACACCCGTCGAAAAATTATTTCACTTGAATTAGAAAACCCGCGGAGAGGCAAAAGAGATTGTTCAAAAATCTCCACTCATGCATGAAGGGTTTGAATCAGCCTGGCAGAACTTGACAGACCGCTGTGAGAATAAGCGGATTTTAGTGAACAGCCAGCTTAAAGTTTTATTTAACCTGCCAGCGTTTGCGACAGTCTTTAAGTGGAATTAAGGAACTTCAAAGAGACATAAATAATTGTATATCCGCTCTTACAATACATAAAGTCCTCATTTGACAATTGGGATGCTATTTTTACGTATTTGTGTTCAACAAAATTGCAATATTTAAACTTTTCAGGTTTTCATGTTCGATATGGCGCTTAATGACATCCTGTATAAGCTGAAATTACGTTAGTATTCTTACAAGAATTTTACAGTTTATTTTCGCATAACAAAAAAAATAAAAAGTGATTTAATACAAGTTCTGGGTATTCCCTAAGGGGGGAGATTACATTCGCGGCAGAGAAAACAGACATTTTTTTAAAAATTCATAACTCAGTCAAAAACAAACATTTTTCCAAAATTAAGTGTGTTTTTTCGAAAAAAATATTGACTTTAAAAATTCATAAAAAATCGAAAAAACAAAATTTAAAAAAGCTCGTGTCATACGATAGCGAATAAAGTTTAAAAAATACAAAAAAAAAAAAAAATCCTCAAACATGAACCCGCTAGTGCCGCAACCAGTACGAAAAATATGGTTTCGAGATAAACGCGTTCAAAGTTTGAAAACAAAGAAAAAAAAGGTTACCTTCAATCTGCCATGCCTGCTTTGTACTGTATGCCTTCGTTATCTTGTGTTGTGCTGTTTCTTATAGTTTTTTTTAATCGTGTAGCAATTCGGGCTTCTTTTGAAGCTTCATATACCTTCCATCTGGCGCATTTCAAACGATTTTTTTCTTAGCAAAAATGCAATGCTGTAGCTCCTCTGGTGATACCAAGTAGTTGAAACATTTGCAAATAACTATAAGCTCCGTCATTGTAAGTAGACACTGCCATGCAGCTTGCAATATTAACAATTCTGCTGCTGCCTGGCATACACTTAGGTGCAATGAGCCAAATTTTTGCATTCAAACTTTCATTGCAGTTTTGCGTGAATCCACCCAAGCACATGTTTAGCAATTCATCGTTACTCAACGCCATGTAAACTGGTTTGATTGCCTTTTGCACTATTTCATGAAGTGGTGGTTTATGGAGAACAGTTGATCCCTCTGCCAATAACACCAACTGTCACTACCTGTAGGGCAAAACATATGCTGAGGATTTTCATCGGTGGATATCTTGTGATAAAATGTTACCCAAATTGTAATAAGCAGTCGGAAAATGTTTCATCTCAACCAACATCCACTGATGCTCCATGAAGTTTATTGGCAGATGTACTAGTGAACTCCACCTCAGATTTCATTTCTTCTGTTGAATAGGTTTTCTTGGTGTAATGATTTTGTGTAAAAAACCTCTTGTGCAAGTAAGTAGGTAGCAAGTTTAACAAGTATATACCAGCTGCCGTACGTAGGCAGCGCGAAAATTAAAAACGCGCTCTCACTAATCCGGCTGTAACTTTTGAACCCGTAGGAATTTTTCTTAGAATCTTAAAAAGTCGATTTTAAAAACGGTCTTTGTCATGTCCTCCCTTAATTAAATAATGAACATTATCATTTTAGGTCATATTAGCTCATTATCAAAGATTTTAAAGTATATTTTAATGTTAAGCTGTCATTTAAAACATTTTTAAGCAACACCAAGTTGAAGAAAAGCTCTTCTATTTCAAAACTTAACTCTTAAATGCCTAAAAAGTTATTTTTGAACATATATCTATATATAAATAAAAAATTCAGATATGCTTGAATAAATTATACTAGTCTAAAAAAGTAGAATCCGGTAAACCCAATATAATTTCTATATGAGCTTTCAACGCTGATTCCAAATCTGTTTTCAATTTTTACCGTTGTGGTAGGATTTTCAAGATACAGAGTGTTTTACACTTTTTACACTTGTCTAGTTTTATTAATCCAGAGTCTACACAACACACCATAAGATAAAAAATTAAATTTTGTATTTTAAAGAAAACATGAAATGTTCCAACGGTAAATCAACTACTTTCGTGTTATGTGTTGTAGCGGAGCTATAATTAAATGATCATCAAACGAAATATCGCCAAATATTGTGTATTTTGTTTTAGCGGAGATATAATCGTCCATGGGTTACTAAGTGGTAATACGTGTTCAAATTTTGTATGGTATACTAAAAATTTGCAACTTCGGGTGTTGCAAGGTCAAGACTAAGTGAGATTTTTTCAGAGAGCGTAGTTAATGTTTTTCAGGTTCGGTGGACAAAATTTTTACACTGCTACTGATTTTTTATTTCTATTACATCAGTATTCTTTATATATAAAATCAAATGTTTGTCCTCCTGTCTGTCAGTCTGTTCCGTATAGGCTCGCGCACCGCTAATCCGATTGGGCTGAAATTTAGACACCGAGTATTTTTTATAGGGAGAAAAAACACAGGGGGTGTAAAAAAGTGGGCGGAAATATGTGGGCGTGTCACTCTATAATAACTTCTAAACGCCTCGACCGATTTCAATGAAATTTGGCATGAAGGTTCAACTGCTCCCAAAATAAAACATAGGCTATAAAAAATTCCAAAAACTTCCGCAAGAGGGCGCTTTAAGTAGTGCGTTTTTAAGACTCAATATCTCCTAAACTCCTGGACTGATTTCAATGAAATTTGGTATGAAGGGTCAACTGCACCCAAGATAAAGCATAGGCAAAAAAGTGGTCGAAAGTATGTGGGCGTAGCACTATATAATAACTCCTTAACACCTGAACCGATTTCAATGAAATTTGGTATGAACGTTCAACTGCGTCCAAGATAAAACATAGGCTATAAAAAACTTCCAAGGCTTCCGCAAGAGGGCACTTTAAGTAGTACATTTTTAAGACTCAATAACTCAATAACGTCTGGACCGATTTCAATGAAATTTGGTATGAAGGTGCAACGGCAACCAATACAAAGCAAAGGTTAACAAAGTGGGCGGAAGTATGTGGGCGTGGCACTCTAAAATAACTCCTAAACACCTGGACCGATTTCAATGGAATTTGGTATGAAGGTTCGACTGCGCCCAAGATAACATCTTAATTTATAAATTCAAATGTTTGTCCCTCTGTCTGTCTGTCTGTGTGTCTGTTCCGTATAAGCTCGCGCACCATTTATCCGATTGAGCTGAAATTTGGACACCAAGTAGGCGCAAGTCTATGGGCGTGACACTCCATATTAACTTCTAAACGCCAAGACCGATTTCAATGAAATTTAGTATGTAGTAGGTAAAAAAAGTGGGCGGAAGTATGTGGGTGTGGCACTCTATAATAATTCCTTTATGCCTGGACCGATTTTAATAAAATTTGATATCAAGCTTCAACTGCGCCCAAGATATAGCATAGGCTATAAAAAAATTCCAAAAACTTCCGCAAGAGCGCGCTTTAAGTAGGCATTTAAAGACATAATAACTTCTAAGCACCTTTACCGATTTTAATGAAATTTGGTATGAACGTTCAACTCCACCCAAGATAAAACAAAAATATATAAAAAATTTCAAAAACTTCCGCAAGAGGACACTTTAAGTTGTGCATTTTTAAGACTCAATAACTCCTAAACGCCTGGACCGATTTCAACGAAATTTGGTATGACGGTTCAACTGCAACCAATATTAAGCATAGGTAAAAATTTCGGTGGAAGTATGTGGGCGTTGCACGCTATAATAACGTCTAACGCCTTAACCGATTTCAATGAAATTCGGTATGAACGTTTAATTGCACCCAAGATAAAATATAAAATATAAAAAATTTTAAATACTCCGTAAGAGGACGCTTTCAGTAGTGCATTGTTAAGACTCAATAACTCCTAAATGACTTGACCGATTTTACTTAAATTTGGTACATGAAATAACCTGATCCTGCAAAAGAATCGAGGCTATTTTCATTTCAGAAAACTTCCATGAGAGGGCGCTTTATTCAACCAACTATGTCTGGCGTATTCACGTCAAAACAGATAAACCGATTTTGATGAAATTTGGTAAGCATTTGTATCTGTTACTAAAAAGATCCTATTTATGCTTTTAAAAATTCTTTCAGCAAAAATCAAGGAATGAGCAGAAGGCAAACAAAGTCAAGAACCAAAGACTAACGAGTAAAAAAAAGTTTAAAGAATATGAGCAGAAGCTATGTAAAGAACAAAAATCAACCGAACAGTATCAATCATAACCGAAGTTGAACGAAGACAATCCAAAAATCGAATCGATGCCAAAAGA
Organism: Tetanocera ferruginea; assembly: GCA_958299015.1. Classification (NCBI taxonomy): domain Eukaryota; kingdom Metazoa; phylum Arthropoda; class Insecta; order Diptera; family Sciomyzidae; genus Tetanocera; species Tetanocera ferruginea. Next base: position 82,699,355 of record OY282641.1, on the reverse strand, counting down.
AGTTTTTTGAGATAAAAATGCATATTAAATGCATGCTAAGAAAAACTTTAAACGCATTTTTCTCGAAATGGCTTTTTCAAACTGGGTGACCATTTTCTTCAGAAAGCAGACGTCAGATCGAGACGTTGTAGATGTAATTTTTTTGCTATCGTTTCCGGCAGGTACAGTTCTATGGAAATTTTGACTTTTGACGGAAGTAGAGGCAAAACCCCAAAAAACGATAATTTTAAAAATTTAATTGATAATTTAAAAAAAAAATAATATGGGAGCAGTTTTTAATATCGTCCTTTTTCTTTGTTCGAGACACAACCCCGAGTATCACCGTTTAACATCCGCTAGTTAATTATATTATATTATACAAGTTTATTGCACTTCGTCACTTGTTTCGGTTATTTTATTATTTAAGGCCAGTATTATTAAAATTAAAGAATAAAAAAAAAAACAAACAAAACAAAAACACAAATAAAAATCAAACACGCAAACTGCAAGAGACGGAAAGCAGAACAAGTGTCAAGTGGAGGACAAAAGAAAAACCACAATCAAAGCAACTGGAACGAGTTCGAAAAAGAGTTGCCAATTCGACAAAAAAATTAATTATCGCAGGTATATCGATTTTTTTTGTTTGTGGCACTTTTTCGGAAAATTTGACAAGCAATTGTTAAAATTGGATTTTTATGGCCGATCGTCGCTGAAAATTATTTTCAAGTCTGGGCAACGCTTGTGGGAGTTTGAAAATTTAAATTTTATAAATTAAAAATAAATTAAAGTCACAATTGTGATATATTGTTATACATCAAATCATTAAATTAAAAACAATATTTGATGTTAAGTGTTTTTTTTTTTAAAGATTAAAATAAATTTTTGATTGATAAAAAAAAAGAAAAAAAACCAATTTATTTCAATGAAAACAAAATATTTTTTTTTTCTACTTGTTCGAAATATATAAAATAAAACCAAACTATTTCACATACTAGAAAATATTTTTGTATGTTTATTTAACTTTATATAACAAAAAGAGAATAAACAATGGCGAAATTAACCTCGTTTATGAGAAATGCCGACACCATTTTTGATATGAAGAGAGACTTCAATGAGAGTCCTCAGGAAGAACACACAACTTTCGCTCTAAGAATGCAAGAGGATGAATTGAAGCCTCAATGGACTTATTTAAAGACTTCCTATGACGCATGCTTGCCGAAATAAGTGGCAGCGAGTGGTGACGCTGAAGAAAACGTCATCCACATGTTATCAAACTTATGTTCGCTGTCTAGCTAAGATGAACGAACTAAGCGATAAATTGTCCAGGGCGAAAAAAAATAATGAAGCGGATATTTCAAGTTTTGTTATGCCGATGTCTGGCCACAATATTAATTTACCACCATGTGATACTGAAATATATCATGGTGATAACGTAACATGGCCGTCTTTCCGGGATTTGTTTTCTGCTATTTATATATCAAATAGTCGGCTAACACCCGTCGAAAAATTATTTCACTTGAATTAGAAAACCCGCGGAGAGGCAAAAGAGATTGTTCAAAAATCTCCACTCATGCATGAAGGGTTTGAATCAGCCTGGCAGAACTTGACAGACCGCTGTGAGAATAAGCGGATTTTAGTGAACAGCCAGCTTAAAGTTTTATTTAACCTGCCAGCGTTTGCGACAGTCTTTAAGTGGAATTAAGGAACTTCAAAGAGACATAAATAATTGTATATCCGCTCTTACAATACATAAAGTCCTCATTTGACAATTGGGATGCTATTTTTACGTATTTGTGTTCAACAAAATTGCAATATTTAAACTTTTCAGGTTTTCATGTTCGATATGGCGCTTAATGACATCCTGTATAAGCTGAAATTACGTTAGTATTCTTACAAGAATTTTACAGTTTATTTTCGCATAACAAAAAAAATAAAAAGTGATTTAATACAAGTTCTGGGTATTCCCTAAGGGGGGAGATTACATTCGCGGCAGAGAAAACAGACATTTTTTTAAAAATTCATAACTTTTTTAAAAATTCATAACTCAGTCAAAAACAAACATTTTTCCAAAATTAAGTGTGTTTTTTCGAAAAAAATATTGACTTTAAAAATTCATAAAAAATCGAAAAAACAAAATTTAAAAAAGCTCGTGTCATACGATAGCGAATAAAGTTTAAAAAATACAAAAAAAAAAAAAATTCCTCAAACATGAACCCGCTAGTGCCGCAACCAGTACGAAAAATATGGTTTCGAGATAAACGCGTTCAAAGTTTGAAAACAAAGAAAAAAAAGGTTACCTTCAATCTGCCATGCCTGCTTTGTACTGTATGCCTTCGTTATCTTGTGTTGTGCTGTTTCTTATAGTTTTTTTTAATCGTTTAGCAATTCGGGCTTCTTTTGAAGCTTCATATACCTTCCATCTGGCGCATTTCAAACGATTTTTTTCTTAGCAAAAATGCAATGCTGTAGCTCCTCTGGTGATACCAAGTAGTTGAAACATTTGCAAATAACTATAAGCTCCGTCATTGTAAGTAGACACTGCCATGCAGCTTGCAATATTAACAATTCTGCTGCTGCCTGGCATACACTTAGGTGCAATGAGCCAAATTTTTGCATTCAAACTTTCATTGCAGTTTTGCGTGAATCCACCCAAGCACATGTTTAGCAATTCATCGTTACTCAACGCCATGTAAACTGGTTTGATTGCCTTTTGCACTATTTCATGAAGTGGTGGTTTATGGAGAACAGTTGATCCCTCTGCCAATAACACCAACTGTCACTACCTGTAGGGCAAAACATATGCTGAGGATTTTCATCGGTGGATATCTTGTGATAAAATGTTACCCAAATTGTAATAAGCAGTCGGAAAATGTTTCATCTCAACCAACATCCACTGATGCTCCATGAAGTTTATTGGCAGATGTACTAGTGAACTCCACCTCAGATTTCATTTCTTCTGTTGAATAGGTTTTCTTGGTGTAATGATTTTGTGTAAAAAACCTCTTGTGCAAGTAAGTAGGTAGCAAGTTTAACAAGTATATACCAGCTGCCGTACGTAGGCAGCGCGAAAATTAAAAACGCGCTCTCACTAATCCGGCTGTAACTTTTGAACCCGTAGGAATTTTTCTTAGAATCTTAAAAAGTCGATTTTAAAAACGGTCTTTGTCATGTCCTCCCTTAATTAAATAATGAACATTATCATTTTAGGTCATATTAGCTCATTATCAAAGATTTTAAAGTATATTTTAATGTTAAGCTGTCATTTAAAACATTTTTAAGCAACACCAAGTTGAAGAAAAGCTCTTCTATTTCAAAACTTAACTCTTAAATGCCTAAAAAGTTATTTTTGAACATATATCTATATATAAATAAAAAATTCAGATATGCTTGAATAAATTATACTAGTCTAAAAAAGTAGAATCCGGTAAACCCAATATAATTTCTATATGAGCTTTCAACGCTGATTCCAAATCTGTTTTCAATTTTTACCGTTGTGGTAGGATTTTCAAGATACAGAGTGTTTTACACTTTTTACACTTGTCTAGTTTTATTAATCCAGAGTCTACACAACACACCATAAGATAAAAAATTAAATTTTGTATTTTAAAGAAAACATGAAATGTTCCAACGGTAAATCAACTACTTTCGTGTTATGTGTTGTAGCGGAGCTATAATTAAATGATCATCAAACGAAATATCGCCAAATGTTGTGTATTTTGTTTTAGCGGAGATATAATCGTCCATGGGTTACTAAGTGGTAATACGTGTTCAAATTTTGTATGGTATACTAAAAATTTGCAACTTCGGGTGTTGCAAGGTCAAGACTAAGTGAGATTTTTTCAGAGAGCGTAGTTAATGTTTTTCAGGTTCGGTGGACAAAATTTTTACACTGCTACTGATTTTTTATTTCTATTACATCAGTATTCTTTATATATAAAATCAAATGTTTGTCCTCCTGTCTGTCAGTCTGTTCCGTATAGGCTCGCGCACCGCTAATCCGATTGGGCTGAAATTTAGACACCGAGTATTTTTTATAGGGAGAAAGAACACAGGGGGTGTAAAAAAGTGGGCGGAAATATGTGGGCGTGGCACTCTATAATAACTTCTAAACGCCTCGACCGATTTCAATGAAATTTGGCATGAAGGTTCAACTGCTCCCAAAATAAAACATAGGCTATAAAAAATTCCAAAAACTTCCGCAAGAGGGCGCTTTAAGTAGTGCGTTTTTAAGACTCAATATCTCCTAAACTCCTGGACTGATTTCAATGAAATTTGGTATGAAGGGTCAACTGCACCCAAGATAAAGCATAGGCAAAAAAGTGGTCGAAAGTATGTGGGCGTAGCACTATATAATAACTCCTTAACACCTGAACCGATTTCAATGAAATTTGGTATGAACGTTCAACTGCGTCCAAGATAAAACATAGGCTATAAAAAACTTCCAAGGCTTCCGCAAGAGGGCACTTTAAGTAGTACATTTTTAAGACTCAATAACTCAATAACGTCTGGACCGATTTCAATGAAATTTGGTATGAAGGTGCAACGGCAACCAATACAAAGCAAAGGTTAACAAAGTGGGCGGAAGTATGTGGGCGTGGCACTCTAAAATAACTCCTAAACACCTGGACCGATTTCAATGAAATTTGGTATGAAGGTTCGACTGCGCCCAAGATAACATCTTAATTTATAAATTCAAATGTTTGTCCCTCTGTCTGTGTGTCTGTTCCGTATAAGCTCGCGCACCATTTATCCGATTGAGCTGAATTTTGGACACCAAGTAGGCGCAAGTCTATGGGCGTGACACTCCATATTAACTTCTAAACGCCAAGACCGATTTCAATGAAATTTAGTATGTAGTAGGTAAAAAAAGTGGGCGGAAGTATGTGGGTGTGGCACTCTATAATAATTCCTTTATGCCTGGACCGATTTTAATAAAATTTGATATCAAGCTTCAACTGCGCCCAAGATATAACATAGGCTATAAAAAAATTCCAAAAACTTCCGCAAGAGCGCGCTTTAAGTAGGCATTTAAAGACATAATAACTTCTAAGCACCTTTACCGATTTTAATGAAATTTGGTATGAACGTTCAACTCCACCCAAGATAAAACAAAAATATATAAAAAATTTCAAAAACTTCCGCAAGAGGACACTTTAAGTTGTGCATTTTTAAGACTCAATAACTCCTAAACGCCTGGACCGATTTCAACGAAATTTGGTATGACGGTTCAACTGCAACCAATATTAAGCATAGGTAAAAATTTCGGTGGAAGTATGTGGGCGTTGCACGCTATAATAACGTCTAACGCCTTAACCGATTTCAATGAAATTCGGTATGAACGTTTAATTGCACCCAAGATAAAATATAAAATATAAAAAATTTTAAATACTCCGTAAGAGGACGCTTTCAGTAGTGCATTGTTAAGACTCAATAACTCCTAAATGACTTGACCGATTTTACTTAAATTTGGTACATGAAATAACCTGATCCTGCAAAAGAATCGAGGCTATTTTCATTTCAGAAAACTTCCATGAGAGGGCGCTTTATTCAACCAACTATGTCTGGCGTATTCACGTCAAAACAGATAAACCGATTTTGATGAAATTTGGTAAGCATTTGTATCTGTTACTAAAAAGATCCTATTTATGCTTTTAAAAATTCTTTCAGCAAAAATCAAGGAATGAGCAGAAGGCAAACAAAGTCAAGAACCAAAGACTAACGAGTAAAAAAAAGTTTAAAGAATATGAGCAGAAGCTATGTAAAGAACAAAAATCAACCGAACAGTATCAATCATAACCGAAGTTGAACGAAGACAATCCAAAAATCGAATCGATGCCAAAAGAAGTTTTTTGAGATAAAAATGCATATTAAATGCATGCTAAGAAAAACTTTAAACGCATTTTTCTCGAAATGGCTTTTTCAAACTGGGTGACCATTTTCTTCAGAAAGCAGACGTCAGATCGAGACGTTGTAGATGTAATTTTTTTGCTATCGTTTCCGGCAGGTACAGTTCTATGGAAATTTTGACTTTTGACGGAAGTAGAGGCAAAACCCCAAAAAACGATAATTTAAAAAATTTAAAAATTTAATTGATAATTTAAAAAAAAAATAATATGGGAGCAGTTTTTAATATCGTCCTTTTTCTTTGTTCGAGACACAACCCCGAGTATCACCGTTTAACATCCGCTAGTTAATTATATTATATTATACAAGTTTATTGCACTTCGTCACTTGTTTCGGTTATTTTATTATTTAAGGCCAGTATTATTAAAATTAAAGAATAAAAAAAAAAACAAACAAAACAAAAACACAAATAAAAATCAAACACGCAAACTGCAAGAGACGGAAAGCAGAACAAGTGTCAAGTGGAGGACAAAAGAAAAACCACAATCAAAGCAACTGGAACGAGTTCGAAAAAGAGTTGCCAATTCGACAAAAAAATTAATTATCGCAGGTATATCGATTTTTTTTGTTTGTGGCACTTTTTCGAAAAATTTGACAAGCAATTGTTAAAATTGGATTTTTATGGCCGATCGTCGCTGAAAATTATTTTCAAGTCTGGGCAACGCTTGTGGGAGTTTGAAAATTTAAATTTTATAAATTAAAAATAAATTAAAGTCACAATTGTGATATATTGTTATACATCAAATCATTAAATTAAAAACAATATTTGATGTTAAGTGTTTTTTTTTTTAAAGATTAAAATAAATTTTTGATTGATAAAAAAAAAGAAAAAAAACCAATTTATTTCAATGAAAACAAAATATTTTTTTTTTCTACATGTTCGAAAAATATAAAATAAAACCAAACTATTTCACATACTAGAAAATATTTTTGTATGTTTATTTAACTTTATATAACAAAAAGAGAATAAACAATGGCGAAATTAACCTCGTTTATGAGAAATGCCGACACCATTTTTGATATGAAGAGAGACTTCAATGAGAGTCCTCAGGAAGAACACACAACGTTCGCTCTAAGAATGCAAGAGGATGAATTGAAGCCTCAATGGACTTATTTAAACAGTTCCTATGACGCATGCTTGCCGAAATAAGTGGCAGCGAGTGGTGACGCTGAAGAAAACGTCATCCACATGTTATCAAACTTATGTTCGCTGTCTAGCTAAGATGAACGAACTAAGCGATAAATTGTCCAGGGCGAAAAAAAATAATGAAGCGGATATTTCAAGTTTTGTTATGCCGATGTCTGGCCACAATATTAATTTACCACCATGTGATACTGAAATATATCATGGTGATAACGTAACATGGCCGTCTTTCCGGGATTTGTTTTCTGCTATTTATATATCAAATAGTCGGCTAACACCCGTCGAAAAATTATTTCACTTGAATTAGAAAACCCGCGGAGAGGCAAAAGAGATTGTTCAAAAATCTCCACTCATGCATGAAGGGTTTGAATCAGCCTGGCAGAACTTGACAGACCGCTGTGAGAATAAGCGGATTTTAGTGAACAGCCAGCTTAAAGTTTTATTTAACCTGCCAGCGTTTGCGACAGTCTTTAAGTGGAATTAAGGAACTTCAAAGAGACATAAATAATTGTATATCCGCTCTTACAATACATAAAGTCCTCATTTGACAATTGGGATGCTATTTTTACGTATTTGTGTTCAACAAAATTGCCTGAGAACTCGCTTTCCTTATGGGAGCAATCGATTGAGAACAAGGCAGAAATCCCCAAATTTTCTGACCTTGATAAGTTTCTAAAAAGTCGTTTTCAGACACTAGAAACGGTGTCTGACTTTAAAGGCGCGGTGCCAAAATGGCAAAAACCCAACGCACCTTCACAAAATGTGAAGAAAGTTAACACTTTTCAGGCAAACGTGGCGAACAATAATTGCAAGCTGTGTAAAAACCAGCAGCATGTGTTGAAGTTCTTTCCAAAACTTTTGGCAATGTCAGTAAATGACAGATCATCGGCTGCAAGACGGTTACATTGCTGTCTCAACTGTTTATCAACCAGCCATGTTTCTAAAAATTGCAAGAGTGGCTACAACTGCTTCACATGTGAACAACGACATCATTCGTTGCTCCATAAAGAATTTAGAGGTGCACATAGTCGTCAAAATGCGGGAGGTCCAAGCACGAATATACAGTCCACTTAACATGTCGCAGCGCAATCACAAGCATCTGCAAGCGCTCGTGAAAATTACCAAGCGTGTTTTGTCTCAAGCAGCAAAGGTATTTTTCTGGGAACCGCGATGATAAATATTTGCCACTGAGGAGCCGTATTCAAAGCCAGAGCACTTATTGATTCTGGCTCAGAAGGCTCGATTATTTCTGAGAGGTTGCATCGTCTTATTCAGCTTCCTACACATCGTGTTTGCGCTCAAGTCTCAGAGCTTGAGCGTGCACTTTGGTCATAGGATCACCTATTGATACAACCATCTAACTTACCACAAGCGCTCTAATTCTATCAAAGATTACAGGAAATCTTCCCACATGCTCAGTGGACTCTCTAGTGCAGCAAGCTTTCCCGGAGTTTGTACTTGCAGACAAACGTTTTTACTGCAGTGATCAAATCGATATGCTACTGGGAGGTGACTTATACTCACAAATTCTGCTTGACGGTATTCGTCGAAATATTCTTGGGTCACTTATTGCTCAAGAAACCATTTTAGGCTGGATCTTAACAGGTTCCGTTTCAACCACATCGCAGAAACCTGCCTCCTCGTCTATCGTTTCATATTTCAGTGAAATTTCAATTGATCGGCAGCTAGCATCGTTTTGGGAGCTTGAGGAGATACCTCAAAAGGTTGTATCAAATATCACAGACAAATTTTATGAGGACAATTATGTTAACACAACCAGGCGCAATTCTGATGGTCGGTATGTGGTAACTTTACCTTTAAAGAAAAGTTATCCGCAGAAAACCACTTAAGGTGATTTACGCTATATTGTGGTCCGACAATTTGTGCGCAACGAGGTGAGGCTTAATAAAAACATAGCTTACAAGAAGGAGTATGATGGTGTTCTGAAAGAATATCTGGAATTAGGCCATGTACGTAGATGACGCACAGGCGGGAAGTCATGGCGTGGAGTCAGCAGTTCAAGCTCTAATAGACTTGGAAAAAGCGGCCGAATCAGCAGGTTTTACCTTGCGGAAGTGGACGGCCAACTCCGATGAGGTACTGCGAAGAATCCCGAAGAGTCATTGGCTACGAGAAGATTTTCTGGAGCTGGAAGACACGAGCAATGTTAAGACGCTGGGATGGAACGGCCGATTCGACTATTTTTACTTTCATGCTCGTCCGTTAGACCAGGAGGGAATTTTTTTAAATCGCGGGGTTTTGTCGGCGATCGCAAAACTGTTCGATCCTGCAGGATGGTTGGCTCCGGTCGTTCGATCTTGCAGGATGGTTGGCTCCGGTCGTGGTCATCGGAAAAATCCTGATGCAGCAAGTTTGGTTGGAGGGAATCGGGTGAGATTATGAGCTGACCCCAGCGACTTTGCAACGTTGGCAAGTTTTTTTAGAAAACTGCCCTCATATTGGCAGTGTCCGTATTCCACGTTGAATCGATTTTTCTCCGGAAGGCGATCTCCAGTTCCACGGGTTCTGCGATGCTTCAGAGAAAGCTTATGGAGCCGCGATATTCGCATGAGACGATCAGATAAGGTGAGCGCTCATCTTCTCGTCGCGAAAACAAAGGTAGCGCCGGTTAAGACGGTGTCGTTACCAAGACTGGAGCTGTGCGGTGCACTCTTGCTAGCAGAAACGGTTGACGCGTTTCTCACAAATTTTGAAACTTATAATAATAAGCTGTTTTTATGGACAGACTTAACCATTGTACTGGCTTGGTTGCGCAAGCAGCCATGTGCCTAGACTACCCTTGTTGCCAACCGTGTCTCGAAGATAGGCGAGAAAGTGGGGACTGAAAATTGGAGTCACGTGGATTCAGCCGATAATCCAGCGGATCTAGCCAGCAGAGGATTAGAACCACAAAACTTAAAAGATAGTTCTTTGTGGTGGCATGGCCCCTCATGGCTACAACAAGAGGCTAGTTTTTGGCCTCAATTAAGCGATGAATATGACATAACGATGGAAGCTAAAGCCATCTAGGCTCATTTAGCGCGTTCTCAAAATATGGACATTTAAGAACGATTTTCTTCGTTGCCTCGTGCCTTGCGTGTTCTTTCGTATGTATTACGATTCTTTCACAGAACTCACAGGTGCATTTCTCCTGAAATATCACAGCCAAAAATTAAAGAAACCACCAAACGACTTGTTATTGAGAGTCAAAAATTGGGCTATCCATCTGAATATGCCCAGTTGTCGAAGAAAAGTTTAATTGATTGGAAGAGTTCAATTTTAAATCTGAATCTTTTTCTTGACAGTCAAAAAATACTAAGAATTGGCGATCGATTACTGGAGACAGAACACATAAGTTATGATGAACATCATCCGGTGATTCTCCCGTATCATTGTCAGTTCTCTAAGTTCCTCGTGAAGTTCACCCATGAGATCTCAATTCATGGTGGGAACCAGCTTGTATTGCGACTTAATCGGATGCAATACTGGATTCCCAGAGTAAAAAACATGATAAAATCTATCATACACAATTGCAAGGTTTGTGTTGTTGACCGAAAGCGGTTGCAGACTCAAATGATGGCATCTTTACCTCCAGAGCGAACAAAATTATCTTGCCCTCTTGCGTCTACTGGAGTTGATTTCACAGGGCCATATGATATTAATTAATTAATTACACGGGACGGGCTTGTCTTATAATTAAGGGTTATATTTGTGTCTTTGTCTGCTTTGCTACAAAAGCTATTTATTTAGAGGCTACAAGCGATCTCAGTACGGTTACTTTTCTGGCCGCATTTTCGAGGTTCGTTGCACGAAGAAGGTGTCCAGAAAATTTATACCCCGACAATGGAACCAATTTTGTTGGTGCCTCACGTGCCTTTAAAGAGGATTTTAAAGTCTTTCTTAATGATTCTAAGTAGAAAGTGGTGTCAAGGTTTGTACATCAACACTTAACTTGGCATTTCATTCCGGCAAGGGCTCCCCATATGGGAGGTCTGTTGGAAGCAGGTGTCAAAAGTTGTAAGTTGCACTTTCACAAAGTAACGTCAGACTTTAAATATACGTTTGAGGAGCTCTCGACATTGCTTTCGCGTATCGAAGCTTGCTTGAATTTACGTTCTCTGAGCCCTATGTCATCTGATCCAAATGATGTAGCGCCCCTAACTACAGCGCACTTTTTAGTAGGTGAGCCGTTACTTACTACCATTGAACAAGATATCACCGAAAGTCTAATGTCTATCATCAATCGTTGGCAAAAATTGAAGGCATTGAACCAGAAGTTCTGCCAAATTTGGAAAGATGATTATCTGAAAGAACTCCACAAACGAACTAAATGGAAACTAAATTGAAAGAGTGCAACAGCAACGGCCGATGCCGTCATTGTTTCGGAGAACACCACACCATGCTGCATTTCGGGCCGCATGAACGCTCGATTGTAGCCTGATCTTGTGTCTCGGTCTTTACGTCGGAGAAGGTCGGCCGCAGAGGAGGAGTCTGCTGCCCTGCCACGAGTGTCGGATTCAGTGGTTAGCGTTGAGAGGAGACCGGCACCTGAAGGTGAAGAGGGTGACGGACGGTCACCAGCCCAGCTGGCGGCCATAATTGATGATATGCGAGTGTCACGCTCATTTGTCGTTCTCTGCGTAGCAGGCAGAGGAGTGGACAATCCAAACGGCGCACTACAAATAGAGCCGAGCGTCGTAACGTTGGTCAAGGACGAAGACGGCCATCGCAACACCACTCGAATAGTGGTCCTCAACACCACTCAAATAGTGGTCCTCAGCGCCGCTCCTTGCCATCAACGTTGCCCATCATGCAATCGGTGACTCCGCTGCTCTCCACGGCGGTCGTCAAGGTGGTTGACAGGGGTCATATACATCGTCGTCATTGTGCGGAGACGTCTGTGGTGGCGCAGTGCGTCGTCCGCTAGCTTGGGTTGCCAACACAGATGGTTGGCTCACATCAAGTTTGCTCTCTCAAACTCCGAGCGAACTACGAGTACAACCAGTCTGTTACAACCCAGGCGAAGTTAGTGAAGCACTTCGCCCACGTTACGCCAAATCGTAGCTTAGATGCGTCCATCAGGGTGAACTTCGCGAACTTGATGCTTGCTGACACGGACTTTTTCGCATCGTCCTCCGTCGGCATGGTGTTAGGTGCAGATTTGTGTGCAAGGATCATGCAACCTGGTTTTTCCGAGTGGTCTGGGCGGACTGTTGACACAGAACTCAATGTTTGGATAGCTTGTGTCCGGTACTGTTGCCCAATAATTGCGCTCGAAAATTATGTATTCAATTAAAAGTATTGAATTAGTTTTATTGATTACTAAAATTGAATTAATAAATATTATAATGAATGCCATAGAAACCTGAGACTTATGGATTAATCAACACAGTTTTTTATTAGATCTAAGATATTATAAGATTTATTACAGTACGTAAACGTTAAAAAGGTTGTTAATTCCTCATATAAACTTACTACTTTCATACTTACTTATCGGCCGTTCGAGTCTCGACTTTCCAGTCTTGATCCTCGTCCGATGCGCTTTGAGCTTATCCAGCGAGCGCACTTTCGTTGTAAAATCAATCACGAATTGATTGTCAACAACACTAGTTTTTAGCTAAGATAAAATAATAATAAATTATTCAGTAATCTACAGATACAATCTCCATCTTTCTCTTTTGCCATCGGCACAAATTGTAGATCGCAACAAGGTAAAACCATTAAAATATATGCGTAGCGTTTATCAGACATACTTATTTGGCTTAATTCGTTCTTATATTCTTTTTTTCTCATTTGCTTCACTTCTGCATACAACTTGCGAGCACAAATTGGCCGAAAAGTTTGTATGCCAGAAGATTTAAGCTCCACCTATTGCAGTACAACCAGAAGCATCGCGAGTCATATACTCAGGAACAACTAATCTGTTGATACAAAATGCATTCTGGTTTAAGAAAATCACGAAAGTACGTCTTTAAAGTGAAATACCTACATTTAGTTCATACCTTTCTAACAAAATGATTAACCAGAACGAAACCAAAGTGTTTAATAAATTTAAAGAGTCGCTTCCCAATTAGCAACACTATCAAACATAGCTTGTCAAAACTAAAAGCAAACTTAAATATAAATTTACGAAAATATGAACAACACAAAACACGAAATGAAAACGAAATTTGGCATCTTTTTTTAAACTTCAAAACTTGTCAGTGACGGTTATCAAATCATCATCAAAGACGGAACATCAGCTGAGGAATCCTAAAATCATAATGATGTCAGGAAGAAAAACAGCTTTATCGACTGTCAAATAAATAGTCATCAAAATTACTAGGACCTACGACCAGATACACATTCATAGATTGGGGCATTCCATGCAAAGCGGTATATTTTAGCAAAAAAAAAAACCAACATTTCTGATTTTTAACAACGGGGCAGTGAACTTACATAAGTTAGGTCCCTTATGGTAAATAATCTTTTTTCTAGCTCTCCACTGCAATGATAAAAATATATATATTTAGTTATGATATCGTCAAAGAGATCAATGCTTAAAATTTACTCAAACTTTTTCTAAATTTTTCCTTTGATATTCGTAACTAATTATTATGTCATTGATTTTATTCAATACCGCATATCATGTTATTTCTAGCACAACCTCCATTTCGTTTGTTTAAAATCGATTACATTATAATTGGCAAATTGATGTCGTGTACGTCACGCTTAAAAGATATATATTGTCATCACTAGAGTAAGAGTGAAGATAAAATTATTTCACATCACTACTAAACAGACAATGTGTCAACAATTGTAAAACTACTGAATCTTCAGACTTTTTAATTTTTAATATATTTTAAATTAACAGTTAATTGTTTGTCGCATACATCACACAGTTAATGGAATTTTTGCGAAAGGACAATATGGGGACACAACAGAAGTTGCAGGATAAATTGTTATCAATTCTAAATGAATTTTAAAAGCAGATTTAGAAAATGGTGTCCGTTTTTCATTATCAGTTCGAACTTAGAAGTTATAGGCAAAAATTTGTATTTTTTTCAATAATTGCACTATATCTTTTAAATGCGGGGGTGGATTTCGATCGTGTTAAAATTTTTTATGTATAAAATATAATTTATTTAAATTTGTGAACCCAAAGTTGAATTATCTCTCTTAGTTTGCGAAATATGTGCCTACAAAGCTGAAAAAATTAAAATTTTAACATATTTTGAGACTGTAACTTTTATCCTCTCTTAAATTTTCGAATTGTTTTTTATATGGTGGAAAATGGTCTTTATATAAACTTTACAGAAAACTTTTTATAAAAAATAAATATTTTACCTCAATCTTTGACAGTTTTAGAGATAGTTCGAAAAATGTATCAATGCACCAAATTGCTATCCTTGTAACAATATAAACCAACTTACAGAGTTTTTCTAATAGTGACACGCTCCTTTGTTGAGTCCCACATACTTTCTTAACCGTGATTTGTAATAATTCTACCTACACCTTAAACGAATGTTAGAACCCTAGTATGAATATTAATCGAAAAAAAAGTAATTTTGTAATAGTGCCACGCCCTATGGATAATCCTTCCCACTTTTTCATCGTACGTTGTACCGAATCTGCCTAGCCCTGTATCATTTCAATTTCAGTACCCTAGTGCCAATATTAACCGAGATACAGAGTTTTTGTAATAGTGACACGCCAATGAGAAATCCTCATGGATGCCTTTGCAACCCATCACGGACATATAAACTTATACATTCTACAGTACATTGGAAATCATTAATTCACACTCAATGATACAACATGGATGCAGAAACACCAATATTCAAAGTAAAAAACACAAATAAAATAGTTTAAATTCGTACGTATCTCATACGTCACACAGTATGTCGTGTACGTCACGCTTGCTTCTCATAAATTTTCACATTTTCTTTAAGTTTAATTTCTGAATTTGAATTCGTGTAGTTATCTTCACAATGCATGTTTTCGTTATTATATCCATATTTTTTTTTTGCAACTACGGTTTGGCTGAATTTTCGTGATAAATCGTTATGACATCAAAACTGGTTTATTCATTGTCGGGTACGTCACCCAACATTTGATCGCTTCGTTCTTTTAACCATCAAGAGAAATTTGCTAAAAGTTGTTTCTAAAAATATGAGAGGTCTAAAATTAATAATATAATGTAAAAGAATAATTCATAATTACTTCGATTTTAAGCAAGTTTCTTTTAAGCATAGCAAAATTCGTTCAAATGTCGTGTACGTCACGTTGGAATGCCCCTAGAGTGGGTCGCCTTATATCGCACACTAAATATAAAACAGTCACAACTCCAAATTTTTTGATATCGACTTTTTGATATAAATCAATTCACAAAACACAAATCTCACGATATTTTTCATTATTTTCTTCATTAACTGAAAGAATGAAGTTTGTGTGTATAGCTTGTAGTGGCACAGCACAACAAGCTTACGGTATAATTGAAATTCGGCACAATTTAAAGAATTGCAATTGATAAACTAATTTTCGTTTTGTTTATTTTCTTTCATTCATAACGGCACTGGGTCAAACGATTTGTATTACATAGCGACTGACGGAAACAATGTTACTGCATTGACTTTGCAAGCTCAGCATAATTATTATTAGAACTAGTGTGAATGAAAGAAATGAAAAGAACTCTTTAACAAAAAGATGTTGCCCAATAGATCAATCTATTGGTTAACTAAAGTTTTATTACTTACATTGGAAAACATGGGAGGAGTTTTGGAAGCAGCAGCAAAATAAAATACTGGTATTTTTGATTTATATAGCAGAGAATAATTTTAATAAAGTTAGTTAATTTTTGGTTAAACAAAAAAAGAAATTCTTTTGTTTTTATTTTTCAAAGTACGGCGTAAAGCCATTTTTAGATTTTGCCATATAGATCGGCACCTTAGGGATATAAATATTGATTCATTCAAAACACCTCTTCATGGCGATCCTGCGACCTGCGATCCTGCGACCTGCGATCCTGTGACCTACGATCCTGCGATCCTGCGACCTGCGATCCTGTGACCTACGATCCTGCGACCTGCTATCCTGCCACCTTCAACTCCTGCAACTACAATCCAACGCCAATCTTGCAAAGTTCCTGTCTCACAATCCTTCATTCAGACCAAATTTAAAACGTAGTGAGCAAAGAGCAAGTCATACAAAAATTACAGGCAGCATTAAAAGAAAAAAACAAATTTTAATCATATTGAAAATTAAATAAGACAAATCAATAAAGATATAAAATGAAATTCCAGTACAAGGAGGAACATCCTTTCGAGAAGAGACGCGCTGAAGGCGATAAAATTCGCAGAAAATATCCAGATCGAGTGCCTGTTATTGTGGAGAAGGCACCAAAAGCACGCATCGGTGACTTGGACAAAAAGAAGTATCTCGTGCCATCAGATTTAACTGTTGGTCAATTTTATTTCTTGATTCGCAAGCGCATTCACTTGCGTCCCGAAGACGCTCTCTTTTTCTTCGTTAACAATGTAATTCCACCAATTTCTGCTACAATGGGTTCACTTTACCAGGAACATCATGAGGAAGACTATTTCCTGTACATTGCCTACTCGGATGGGAATGTTTATGGCAAGAACTAAGCATTTAATTTATAACTGAACTAACGAAAAATAAAAATTGCGTGGCCGAATTTAAGAAAACCATAAAATATAATAATTGAGCTGTTTAAAAGGAAGCGAGCGCAGCAAAATGCAAAAAAAAAAAAAAATATAAAATATTTGACAAAAAAAAATTCGTATCTTGTATTCTACTTTAGAAATAAATATTAGTTCTAGTTATTTTAATCGTAACTAAATATAAATATTATAGTTTCATAAACATACAACTTTGCTAATTTTAGTTTACTTTATGATTTGTCCTTTTTGTAGTGAATTGATTTGATGAGTTAAATTGATTTGAACAATTTCAGAATTATTGATAAATTGCTGTTGTTTGAATAGATAACTGGAAAAAATCAAACAAATTTTTGTCGTTCTATTTTTTTTTCTTCTCACAGAAACTTACTAAAATTGTATTAATTTAATTTATAAAAATGAGTTATATACATGTGCATAAATTATAATGACCATTTTAAAATATTAAAAATAAACCAATAATCGAAAAGGAATTGTTAACCATACACTGGGGCATAAATTTCTTCAAAACATATCTTTTTGGTAGAAAGTTTATAGTGGTCACCATAGACCTTTGGTATCGTTATTTTCTCACAGAAACCCATCGTCAAAAATGACAAGAATTCGAGTAGACCTGTCAGATTATGATTTCGAAATTGTGTACAAACAAGGTAAAATAAACACAAACGCTGATGCATTGTCTAGAATAAAATATGATAGCGAAATTTTAAAAAAATATGATTCCTACAAGTAGAGAGAAAGAGATTTTAGCAATAACAAGGAGCAAGGCGAAACAGAAAATAAATAATAATGCGAGTGATGTAAGAAAAAACGATAATGCGAGTATAATGAAGAATATGGGTACCCACCAAGAGCGCATTGAAGGCAATGAAATTAAAATTTTTTATTAAAGAAAAGAGTAACGTTACTATGAATATAAATAATAATGAAGTGCACATTACATGTAGCGATGACCCTTCGAAACTAGATTCGATGTTGGAGAAACTACATTGTTTATTAAATAGATCACAGATAAAGGAGCTAGCCCTTTGTGACAAAGATTATATATTTGAGAATATTAAAATGAATGCATTCAAAGAAAAGTACAACAAGTTGAAAATGAATAAATCCTCGCCTATAAAGATATTAATTTACAAAGCTCCACGACATATAGAAAGTACACTGCAACAATACAAATTGATAGATGAATATCATAATACTCGAACAGGAGGACATTTAGGAATCAGAAAGACAATTTTAAAATTGAAGCAACGATACATCTGGAAGAATATGAGAAAAATGGTTAAAGATTACATAAACAACTGCGAAAAATGTCACAAAAATAAAGTAAACAGACATATTAAAGAAGGTTTAATAGTTACGAATACACCGACAACAAGTTTTGAAAATATATCTATAGACACAGTAGGCCCGTTAAAATTTCTAATGGAAATCGATACATTTTGACTATCCAATGCGACCTTACAAAATTTATAGTAGCACATCCTATTGAGACAAAAGAAGCAAAGACTATTGCAAAAACTCTAGTAGAACAGTTCATACTTAAATACGGATGTTTCAAGATCCTTAGATCTGACTGCGGCACAGAATTTAAAAATGAGTTAATGGCAAACATATGTAAATTACTCGACACGCGACAAATTTTCTCAACTCCGTACCATCATCAGACTATAGGAGCTTTAGAAAGAAATCATAGGGTTCTGAACGAATATTTATTATCATTTGTGGATGACCAAGAATGGGATAAATGGGTTCCGTACTACACATTTGCATACAATACCACACCACATGTAGATACATCATATTCCCCATATGAACTTATATTTGGAAAATTACCATCACTTCCGAGTGATATTTTAAATGAACATGATAAAATATATCATGAACCTTTGGTGGTGACCGTGGCATGCAGGTTAAGTGTGTGGCTTAGCATGCTCGGAGCCCGGGTTCGATCCCCAGCCGTGGCGAAAAGTTTTTTCAATAAAAAAATTTTTCTGATCGGTCACCACCTCTCTGCAGACAATGGCAAACCTCAGAGAGTAAATAATGCCATGTAAAGCTTCTTGAGAACATGAGCCGTTCGGAGTCGGCATAAAACATGTAGGTCCAGTTCTCGGTCAATTGTGTGCAAAAATTTAATAACACACACAACACAATCGATCCTAAGAAGCTCGGTCAAAGTCCTTTCAAGGGCTGAAATGGCCAATTTGTTTTTTTTGTTTTTGATAAAATATATAATTTAGAAGACTATAGTAATGAATTAAAAATAAGGTACAACAGCACAACAATCTTACGGTATAATTGAAATTCGGCACAATTTAAAGAATTGCAATTAATAAACTAATTTTCGTTTTGTTTATTTTCTTTCATTCATAACGGCACTGGGTCAAACGATTTGTATTACTAGCGACTGACGGAAACAATGTTACTGCATTGACTTTGCAAGCTCAGCATAATTATTATTAGAACTAGTGTGAATGAAAGAAATGAAAAGAACTCTTTAACAAAAAGATGTTGCCCAATAGATCAATCTATTGGTTAACTAAAGTTTTATTACTTACATTGGAAAACATGGGAGGAGTTTTGGAAGCAGCAGCAAAATAAAATACTGGTATTTTTGATTTATGTAGAAATCGATAATTGTTTCGATAATTTCAATTGTTTCATAATCGATAATTGTTTTTCTTCTGCAGTTTCAACCAAAGAGTTGTATTTTTCGCTTATTTGAAAAATTATGTTTTTTGAGTTGTGACTGTTTTATATTTATTGTGCGATATGGTAAAAAAAAGTTCGCAGTTTATTCTCGATGTCATATTAAGGGAGTATGCAAATTCTGAGCAAGTAATCAAAGTTCCAGGTAAATATTTATGTGATTTTATACAAAAATATTTTGCAATGATTTGGTTTTTACAGACTTCCTGTGCCACTCACAAAACACTTCACGATGTGAGTGAATCTGCCGTTGCGGTCACTGACGAGCAATGCTTGCATCATATTTTTGCAAAACTCGACAGCCGCGAACGCTAAGCCAACTGGAATCACGTCAAAATTTAATATTACTACGAAGAGAAAATTTCAATTGCTGAATGTTTCTATAATAGAATACAGTAGTTGTACTGAAACTTTTAACCTTTGTAACCTTTTTTGTAGTGAAAAAAATCAATTTATTCCTTCACAATAGTAGATTGATTCTTTATGAAGTTTATTTAAATAATAATTTAAAATCGAAGTTATGGGGTAGCTAGAGCAAAAAAAATAAAAATTGTAAAATATCTACTTGAAAATAACCTCTGACACTAACGACACCAAAGAACACGATGTAGTATTCTTTCAGACCTATCCAACGATATGCACTTCATAATCGGACTTAAAATACTAATGTTATAACTGAAATTCCATGTGGCTTTTGCTTTGTTGAAGAGCTTTCGGCTCTTGTTTCGGAGCCCTTCTAGATCTGATTAGTGTCCCACCAAGGAGGCTTTTTCTTCCCTTTTGGTGTTTTCAGTGAACACGCGGCTTCAAGAGCTTTATTCATTGAAGTGGTAAGATTATCTACTGGATCATCTGAGAATTTTTGGCAGGTGGGAGGACATGGTAGTCCATTCCTGAGATTTGTTTTTAATGTATCTAAGAAGAGACCCCATTTGACTTGTTTGAGATTACGGAAACTGTGTGATTTCGGAGTATAGTCATCAATGTCAAAAAGAATATACATATGATCTGAAAATGAGTGTTCTTTTAAAACCCTTCAGTTCTTGATCCTAGTTGATAGATTGTCAGAGGCAAGAGTAATATCTAAGACTACCTGCCTCTTACTAATGATAAATGTAGGTTCATTGCCTATATTACTTAAAATAATGTTAGTAGAGAGGATGTAATCGAAAAGAGACTAACCCCGTTTGTTGATGTCTGAGCTGGGCCATGTACGCTGATGCGACCCACAGATTGTTTTGGCCCATATTTACGCTTATGGCCACAGTGTTCTTGTTGCTGAAATTAGAGAGAGTTAAAGCACTAAAGTTATTTTTTATGAGAATACATGCCCTTGGTTTACCTTGTGATCTGGTATATATAAAAGTGTTTGTTGTAGTCTTGAGTCCGCATACCAGGCCGCATACCACGGCTCCTGGATCAAGACAATATCTTCTCCGTTTTTGTGGAGGTGGAGAATAAGACTGGCTGACGCAGTCTTAGAGTGGTGAAGCTTAATCTGTGCTACTCTCAGCATCAAGGCTGGTGCTGACAGTGATGTCAGGCTCATCATCCGATTTGAGGAGGTCGTCCTCCAAGGACGACAACCCAAGAGACTGCGCCAGTTCCGTATCGGAGCTAGCGTCGTCTGGTGCAGAAGAGCAGGATTGGGGAGATGGGTCGTCGTTATTTGGTGTGGAAGCCTGCTCTTCCTCCAATAACGCCTCATCTTTTTTAAAGACCCTAATTTCGATGGAGGTGAAACCATAGTCTACCACATAGCCTTTGGATGACAAGATAGCCAGGCTCTCTTGATTTATGACAAAAGTTGCCGATCTAAAGTCCCCCTTTGGCTCTTCAACCCTTGTCACCTTCCAGTTTCCTGTTGGTAGCTCATGGTTTCCCAACCGAATTAGCTCCAGTATTGTTTGAGGGTCGGAAGGTTCAGCAGGGATCCGGGAACGCGCTCTTGGTCGGTGAGGGATTATTGAAATATCATAAATCGTTAAAAAATAATTTGCATGGTACTGTTAACACTGTTTTTACCAATACCCATCATTCTTACAATACTACACAAACGTTTTCCTATAAATTTACCAGATATAGACATTTCAATGAGCGAAAACTCTGTTCCTGAATCAAAATAAAATTGTAATTTCTCACCCATGTGCTCCAGAAAACCAGTCGGTTTGCTGACTGTGCACAGGTTTACTTTCTTTCAACAGTTTTGCCGGATCAATCTTGCAAGCCTGTTTGCAGCTAAAACGCGCTTTCTTCTCAATACAAATAGAGCTAATTATATAGCGCTGTATTGTGAGCACTTTAAGAATCTTTTAGGTAGCAGTTAGACACAAAGCAAAAATAAATAAATGAAAAGCATGAATCGAAGCAAACTTTTTTTTTAAAATACAGAGAAAACACCAATAGAGAAAGTGTTTTTGAAAAATCAATTAAATTAATTGATAAAATTTAATAAATCCCGCTAGAGGACCGATGTAGTTTTTGGAGGCACCCGTGTCGACAAGCAATTTGATGTCCTGCCCTGCTAGTGTTTTGGAGATCCAGGGCAGGAGGGAGCTTCCCCAAAAAAATTGATCTCTTCTGTTTCGTGTTCTTCAACTGCTAATTCAGCTAACTCCTCATATGACGACTCTGAGCCTGGTTCATGCTCGGGCTCCAATTTTCCCGAATGGTTTACCCTTTGAATCTTTCGACCAGTATGACGGTCCGAGGACGCCTGTCGTTTTTGAAACTGGTCATTTTGACGATTCATGAACTTTGAGTTTTGTCTCCAGCGGGACGAGTTGGGTTTATTTCCATTGGTTCCGCACGTGACTGTACCCCTCGATTCAATTCTTGATGATTCCGATCAACAAAATTGCCTTGACGGAAATTTTGATTGCTTCTCCCCTGTCTAAAATACTCATTACCGATATTTGATCTATACTGCCTAGAGAAATGGGGGTTCTTGTAGTTAGCAGCGGTTTCCTTGTTGTTATTGATTTGACTATCCAAGTTAACCCTGTTGTTGCTCCGCTGAACGTTATTGGTTTTTCTTGCGGCATCGGCCGCCCTGTTTGCAAAACTAGCAGCGAACACATAGCGCTCATGATTCGCGTCCACTTCCTGTGCCAGTGCTAGTGCAGATGGCAAATCATTTGGCTGTGAGGCAAATAGTATGTCACATAATGGCTTCTTAAGCCCAGAAATAAAAACTCTTAGGGCATCAGCCCTGTATTTTTCATTAATTGCATTCGCAATGGTTAACAAAAAACACAAAAACAAATTGGCCATTTCAGCCCTTGAAAGGACTTTGACCGAGCTTCTTATGATCAATTGTGTTGTGTGTGTTATTTTATATATTTTTATATTTTATATTTTTCTCTGGCTCGTCGTAAAACTCCAGTACACTGGAAGAACGCTGTCAAAGAGTCGATAGTTCCTGTTCCACCAAGTAGATTGGTCGCTTATCAGAAAAAGTAAAGTCTAGTCTGGCTATGATAGCCTCAAAATTTAATACCGTGCTGAAAGGGAAGAGGAGTGCGTCGGCAGCACCTTGAATTTTGTTTCTTATCATTGTAACCGCTTTATAGTGCGTAGAGCTACCATCGTATGTCTTAAATAACTCATAAGCATTATGAGCCGCTTCGCGCCACGATACGTAAGACTCAATCTGACCCGAAAATTCTGGTAACGTTTTCACAACGTCAAGGAATTTGTCATATGATATGCCCGGTACAATCCTGACCCTCTCAAACTTTGCTATAACTGGCACTGCGGAAGCACTAACAATCTGATCCTGTAACACTTTTAATTTTTTTCAAATTCCAGTCTTTGCATCGAAAGAGCAGCAGACACCGAAGCGTTTACCACTTGCGTAAGTTGTGTTTCTTTCATTTCTATGCTATTTGTTTGCTGTTCTGATAAAGAGATATTCTCAAGGCCGACAATTAAATCCGATACGTCTAAAAACGGATTGACTGAGCTATTCATAAACACCTGAATAATCTTATATTTAACTTAGCACAATTTCCTCTTAATTTATTTACGTTAATTAATAATTTTGTGGCGGCGATTTCACATTTCAAACAAATAACAACAAAGAAATTTTATCGATCAGTCAGCACAGTTTATTGAAATTTAGCAGAATAAGCTACTCTTGCACAGTTTGTTATAAAATTTATTATTTAAATGAGAAAGCGAGTCAATCAAATTACATAAGTTTCATTCTTAATAAGATGCGGTGCTACTGCAATTATAGTTGAATTTTTACAGTTGAATTTTTATAGTTGAATTCTTAAAGTTGAATTTTTTATAGTTGAATTCTTAAAGTTGAATTTTTTATAGTTGAATTCTTAGAGTTGAATTTTTTATTGTTGAATTCTCAAAGTTGAATTTTTTATAGTTGAATTCTTCGAGTTGAATTTTTAAGGTTTGAATATGTTTTGAATATTTTTTAATTTATTGCCCCACGATGGGCGCCAATTAATAAATATTGCTTTTCAATTTATTGAATGTTTATTAGAACTGAGAACTAAAAACTAAACAGAGAATGCTTAAAGCTATCCGTACGTGATCGCTGCCCGAAAAACGCTGCGATAAGCTGCTGTTGGCGGAAGAGCTGCAGACGCTACGTCAGCAGTTTGTCAAGCGCTGGCTTCAGTTATATGGTTGATATGGTTGTGTTTATTATTGTTGTTTCTGCTTTATTTGCATGTTTTGTTTCTGCTTGTATTTTTCATGGCAGGGGGTTTGTTTGCGTTAACTTATACATATCGCACACTAAATACAAAGCAGTCACAACTCGAAATTTTTTTAAACCGACTTTTTGTTATATATCAATTCACAAAGCACATATATCACTATCTTTTTCATTATTTAATTCATTAACTAGAAGAATGAAGTTCGTGTGTTTAAATAAAAATTGCTTTTCTTCTCTAGTATCAACCAAAGGGTTTTATTTTTCGCTTCT
This sequence comes from Tetanocera ferruginea, assembly GCA_958299015.1. NCBI lineage: Eukaryota > Metazoa > Arthropoda > Insecta > Diptera > Sciomyzidae > Tetanocera > Tetanocera ferruginea. The sequence continues at coordinate 82,674,985 of OY282641.1, read as the reverse complement.
TCTGAAAAGTCATGTTTTTTGAGTTGTGACTGTTTTATATTTAGTGTGCGATATATTAATGAATACCTTGCATTTTTCTTTTTAATAAACTGTTGAGAATGCTTTCAGTTGACTTTCAAAATATATATAGGCACAACAAAAAGAGCGCTAAGAACAAGAATGACAGAACACCATACATCAGAAACAAAAAACAACCAGCTCAAGCGTAAGCTCAACACTACAGACCACACAGCTGATTTTGATCTAGTCAAAATTTTGGACGTTGAAAACAAAACAAACAAAAAATTATAACAATATTAACAACAATTATGCAGCACCACTGGATGGACATTAGTCATAGAACTAAGTTTAAAAGTTGAAGTTTTATAAATTGATTTAAAATATTAAGTAGGTGTTTTTATGTTTTATTGTGTAATTGTTTGTAAAGTAATAATAATATTGTGTTATTATTTATATTAAATTAATCCTAAGATTAATTGTTGACATCCCCTGAAGATGTCAACAAGAAATTGACGAAACGTTGGAAAAATATTGAAGTTTTGTTTAATATAAAAAAATTGCAATAATAAAGCACTGGTCAAAAGTATGCTACCTCCTGGTATATAAATATATATATTATAGAAAAGTAAAGCGTTTGGTTCTCGCTATGTTTTCTTATATACAACAGCGAGCGTGAAGCGCTTACATCTGATGACATGACAATGTTAAATAATGCGCTATCCACAAGGGGAATGGAGCGCTCTACTTCTTTTTGGGAGCGCTTTGAATGCGCTAATGGAGCGCTCGGTTTCCTATTCGGATGTTATTACATTTGTATAAAACGATTGATGAAATTGAAGTTTTCTTTGAAGAATCGGAATGTCATTATTTTGCACGAAGCCGCCTTATGCCCAACCTTTCCACAACGATAGCTTGTCACAGTTACGTTTGTTGACAATCTAGGTCGTTTTAATTCAGGTTCATTTTCTTTATAACAGATAAACCCTGTCTTGCCGACAGAAAAAGCCTGCAGTTCATTTAGCATTTGATTTCTGGTTACTATTGCCAACGTGAAAGCTAAACGTCGCATACGCGGTTGAAATTGCGCAATGTAAGCCAATACAACAGAAATCGCAATTTCTTCTGAGGACAAATCCTTGCACCTCATCATAAGTGACGCCATCAAAGTCATACGATGCCAGCCATACGATGCCAGCATTCACTTAGCTTTGGTCTGTATTTTTGCAACAAAATCAAGAAAGCTGCCGCAGCTTCTGCGCTTTCATAAAATGTGGAAAAAATACCTTTGAACTCCAGCCAACTCATGCATGGAAAACAAACCTGTGATAGCCATACAGATGCCGAACCCTTTAATAAAATGTTTAGCGCAATCATCAGTTCTGCACCTTGAAAAGGCTGCTCACCCATGCACATGTCTGAAGTTGAAATCCAGGCAGATCCATCTATAGTTGCCGTATCTGGATTAAATTCTTGTAATTTGATATGCCTTTTATTTTCTTTTGGTGGATTCATCACCTGTTACAGAGCCATGCAATTTTTATTCTTCTGCTCAAACAGAATCGAGATCTTGTCTCGACGCCATTATCGCAGCCTCCAGAATTTTCACCAGCAACACTTCCACCACCACAACCATCGACTTCTTCATTATTCAAAGCTGAAGAAGGCGATCCCACTTCTAATGTCGTATTATTCATTTTATTTGTATATTATTTTAATTTTGTTTTAAATGCCGACGTGATGATCCCACCGCCGTCACGTGTGCACCCTTTTCCTTGTTTTCTGTATCTATTCTGTTTTCTCCACACTATCGCTCTGCTTTCTCTACACTATCATTCAACTCTACACATGCGCACAACGCCCCCTGTCCATCAGCGGTGATTCCATCCAATGCTTGACGTCAACTACAGAAGACTTTTCACAAGACAAGAAGACTGTTCACACTCCACAAAGACTATTCACACGACATATTAATATAAGTTCAATTGTTCAATAACATTTATTCGAAGCTTTCACATCAATAATTATTCACATTTATTTATGGACATTTGTATATATGGATTCAATATATTTATATATGTTTACTCCGATTCCGCTAGCTTGATCACTTATGAATCACGTATGCTTGAAGCACGTATTTCAAAAATGCTGATGTCGTAGTGCAATGAAGTGATGGCTTGTGCTGCTCATGCTTGCTTGCCATAGCTTGCACAAACCGATGGCCCCGAACTCGGTTAGTTTCAATGACTATGAAACTGTATCCGTTCCAGTGATCATGGGATAGAGCATACAGTTTATTGAACGAAACATTTCCTTCCCTTTTTTTTGGAAGAGAAATGTTACACACTTTTTTTTATAAAAAAGGGAATATTTCTCGATAGCTGTCGTTAATCATACCATGTGTGTGGCCAAACTGAATTTTTTATAAATTCTAAAGTATTATAGAATTCAAGTTGCATAAATTATAATGTGTAGATTGAATAATTTTAATAAACATACGAGTATATGTAAGTTTTTTATAATAAGCTTGAATTACTTTAATTTTTTTTTTTAATTTAAGACAGTATTAGAAATACATTTGATTTTTATAACTTAAAAATTATAATAAAATGTAAATCGCAAATATTATATTATGTATAGATTGAATAATCATAATATATGTTAGTATTTTTTTTTTTGACGTAAATGTCATTGATTTCGCTTATGGCTTTCTTGGTTTAGGGTTATGTGAGGGTTAATGTCCGTAGGAGTTTCAATCTCCTGAACTGAATATAGCACTAGTGAGCTTGAAAAAGGGATTGAAATTGTTATTATTTTTTTATTCGTAATATGGTTTTAATCTGTTGTTATGTATTACTACCCGTTTGTTTCCTACTTTAAACTGCATATTGACAGGTCCTTTTATAGAAATCACCCTCGGTCCTCACTAAGGTCCTCGCCAAATAGTGCTAATTTACCCTTTCTATTTTAATTTTTTGCAAGGATCTGATCTCTTACATGAAAATTCTATGGTCGTATTGAATGATCGTAATAAGCCTTGGATTGTTGTTTACTCTTTAATAGGTTACGTCTAGCATACGTCTGCATTTGATTTCTGGAGTTTGTGTTTGAGAACGTTGTAGTAACTTTCGTGGTTGTAAATGGGTTCTGGCTCACTCTTAAAATTAGATGAAATTTCTGATGTGAATGCATATAAGCACTCCATAGGTGTAAATATTCAATATTTAGGTCGTAAATATTGATCCCAGGATTACGGGTTTTCGTAGGTATTCAACTATAGGTCTATGCTTCCCTGATCGGTTATTTTTCATTTTGGAAAACCATAGCGCGTAATAATTTGCTCGAATACCATTTGGGCCACTGTTTGGGCTTCTACGTTTAGGATGGCATAACAGTCTACCAGTTTGGTAGAGCAAAACTCTTCTGCGGTTGACTCTGTAAGAGAGAACTTGAATTGCTTTTAAGTGGTTTTTGTGGGATCTTGTCCCTCGTGAATTTATGGTTTTTCACTAATGCTATTATGTTTATTTTTCATGGGTATTTGCAGTTCTTCACTGTTATACTGGTGACACACATATGGTTTCAATACTACAAAGTAAATATACTACATTGTAACCCACATGTGTGTCACGTTATACCAGCTATAAACCAGCTTCTGAAACTAGTATAGCGCCTTATTCATGGTATACAAAACACAACAAATTTTCATAGTTTCTCCATGCTCACATACATTTTTTCGACTTTCAGCCCTGATATTGCTATATTTTATCTGATATCAGCGCCAATGTGAGAGGGCGTCAAAATTTTTAACTACATTAATGTCATAATATTGAAAATTTTTATTTTGAAAAAATTTCAATTTAAAAAAAGCAGTTAAAAAAAAATGAAAAAAGCTCTTTGAAATTGTGAAATTTTTATAAATATATATATGACACAGCAAAACATGCAATTTGCGCGACCAACGAAATATATAACCATATATTAAAAAGCTGTTTGCTTGGCTATTTATTGCACGATCTATCTTTAAATAAATTTAAAAATAATTATTTGACACTATTGTCAATTAAAACTATTTCAATGTGTGTCACTACTTTAATACCATATAGTATACAATCGATCATGGTTTCAATACCATGGTATCGATACCATATGTGTGTCCATAGTATTAAACTCTGTACGTGGAAATATCAGACGATCATTCGGTCCATCGACATTACAGAGTTTGGAAAGGAAATCATTTCCTAATAGTCCATCGTTCAACATACCACTTATAGCGCTTACCATTTGAAAAGTGCAAGGATAATTTATTGTTGAGTTATCTTTGATGTTTCCCTGGCAGTTACCTAGAGTCTTACCTTTACTAAAACCCATTTGCAGGGTACATCTGCATGTCTGGTTAGTTTGTTGTTCAAATGTCGACAGTCCCTTATGTTATGGTTATATTTTTTGCAATTAGAGCAAAATGTGGAAATCGTCTCAAGTCGACTCAAAACCTCCACGTGGTGTCTCCTGGAAACGGCAAAAAACTATCACCCGATAGACATTGGCGGCTAATTTGAGCGGCGGGTTTTCCTTTGGCCATCAAGCAAAGGTTGTTTGGCGTTGGGTTTGAAGCCCACCACATAAAAAAGCATTTCAATAAAACACCTAAGAAATATGAGAACGTTAACCAACTGGTTAGACCTTATCAGTGTGGCTTCAGACCTGGAAAGTCCACCATCGACCAGATCTTCACGCTCCGACAAATCTTGGAAAAGACCCTCTAAAAACAAATCAACACACACCATCTTTTTGTAGATTTCAAAGCCGCCTTCGACAGTCCAATAAGGAGTCACCTATACTCCATCATGTCTGAATTTGGTATTCTTGCGAAGCTAATACGTCTTTGCAGGAAGGCACTGAAGAACACCAGCAGCGCAGTGAAAATTGGGAAGGACCTCTTCCCTCCGTTCGATACCAAGCGGGGTTTCAAACAAGGTGATTCCTTATCGTGCGACTTCTTAAATATAGTCAAGGAGAAGATCATCCGAGCTGTTGACCTGAGACGCAGTTGCACAATTTTCTAAAAGAGTGTTATCCTACTGGCGTATGCAGATGATATTGACATCATTGGCCATAATGCGCACGAAGTTAGTGCAGCATTCTCCAGGCTAGAAAAAGGTTCGAGTCGAATGGGTCTTGCAGTGAACGCAGATGAAACGTGTCAACAAACAAACACTCCCAGCGACTTGGAAACCACGTTACTGTTGACAACACCTCTTTGAGGTAGTGAAGGACTTCGTTTACCTGGGATCCAGCATTAACGTCTCCAACGATATCAGTATTGAGATTAAACGAAGGATAACTCTTGCCAACAGGTTTTACTTTGGGCTCAGTAGGCAATTGAGACGCTCTATAAGTCAATAATCATGCCATTCCTACTATACGCATCACAAACTTAGACGTTGAGCAGCACTGATGAAAGGACTTTGGGAGCGTTCGAGAGAAAAATCCTTCGCAAGATCTATGAACCAATCTGCGTCAATTGCGTGTACCGAATACGTGGGAACCACGAGCTATATGCCGACATCGATATAGTCAAGCGTATTAAAATAGAGCGGCTTCAATGTCTAGGTCATGTCGAGAGAATGAACGACGAAGCTCCAGCGAAACAATCCAGCGAAAAAGACGAGGAAGACCGCATCTCCGTTGGAAAGATCAGTTATTGGATTACCTGACGATAGTTGGAGTTACTAACTGGTGCCAGCAAGCGCACGACAAAAGAGGCTGGCGCAAATTCTTAGACGAGGCAAAACCGATCAACGGTTGTAAGCGCCGTCGAAGTAAGTAAGTAACCTAGCTGATAGCCCTTGCATTGCGGTATCGCTGCACAGAGAGGCCGCTCTATATAAGTTTTAAATATTCTTTTTAAGCAAAAAATTGATGGTTTAACCCGTTTTTGATAATAGCTTAACTAGACTTGTCCTTATTTTTCTAATCGCGTTTTCTGCAAATTCACGCCCGGATTATGATTAAACATTATATCAAACTCATTGACGTGAAGTTTGAGCTCGATCGAACCACTGTTAGTGGTATTCTCATATAAAAAAAGTTACTTTTTCCATTTTTGTTTGTAATGAAAACACCGAATTTTGGTTCATATTAAAGGCGATTTATTGTAAGATGAATATTTTTGGCGATATGATTCAACGATTAGCAGCATAAATTGTTTTTGTTCTGTATCATTGGTCAAAATTCTATTGTAATCTTTCATGAACTTGACGCCTCTTTCAGCAGCGTCATTGGCAACAAATAAGTCATAAGTCATAAGGATGGGTCAAGTCGCAAGAAATCTAATGATAAACGAAAGCGATTAAAAACCTTTTTTTTTCTGATACGAAATCATGCAGATTGGCCTATCATGCCATCAAGACAATTTCATTTGGCCTCACTACACTATTTTTTGTGGGGCTACACGAAGTCTATCGTGGATGGCGACAAGCCAGTCACAATTGCAGCCCTGGAAGACAATATTACAGTAACTATTTATAACATACCGGCCGAAATGCTGGAAAAAATATGGTAAAATTGGAGCTTATGGATGGACCACCTGAGGCATACCCGCGGACAACATTTTCATGAAATGATCTTTAAAAAGTAAATGGCAGGTATTTATGTATCGCACCAAATAAATATTTCATCTCTTATTGCAAATTTTCTTCTTGCTTCTTTTCAATTTTTAAAAACCAAACGCTTAAATAATCACTCTTTATACCAACTGAAATATTTAAGTTCATATGGAATAACGGAATCTTCAGATTCCGAAGGAAATGGGATTCGTGGATTAAAATTTTATCTCTCCCCGAGTAAAAATTCAAGTTTTTAACTCAAGCCACCATTGTTCGTGCAACTGCCGAACAAGAAAAAACACGATCGTTTTTACACTGTTCAGCCTCTGTACGGTCAAAAGTCTTTCAAGCACCTGTTGTACAACCGTTAACAGCTTGTTTCTTTAAATTTTTTTTTTGTTTGGCGGTTGTACGAACGTTGCAAGGCTTGAGCTTATTTTCCTTTTTACTCGGTTCCAAATATGCACAGGAAGCAACAATGTTGAGTCCCTCACCACCTAAATTACCGATGAAATTTCCTCAAAAATCTTTATTTTGTATCGTAATTTTTTGAACACACTAACATACTAACATCGTATAGTAGTGAAAGTATTTTGGAACTCATTATCTTCCATTGGATTTTCAAAATCTCTATCATGAAAATCCCTCCAAATTGCGCACTTATTATTCAGTTTTTATGAATGAGGGCTTTTTGTAAAAGCGTCGTAAAGACCTATCGTTAAAAAAAGATATCATTTCGATTTAAGTGAGCGGTTGCTAATTCATGCTGATTGGTAAAACTTTAATATATCTTTAACCTACATATTTTTTTCTAATAATACCTTTTTTCATAAAAGCGAATAATATTTGATAAATTAGAGAAATTTTTATGAAACATATTCTGGAAAATATGATGAAAAAATATTAACTGTGAATTTTTTGACGTAGAATTACGTCTTACAGCGTGGTATGTATGGGGTCGTTTTAACAGATTTTTTCAAGGTCATTAGGCAACGTTTTTGGCGAATACTTTAGGGTATACCTACAGCCTTTCATACTCTTCGTTCAAAGATAATATATATACTAAAATATCAGATATATCCTGCGCTGAATGAATATCTAACTAATATATTAAAGTCACAAAATAGTAAAATATAAGAAGAAAAATTCATGTTTTTATAAAAGAAAATCAATCATCAGCTGCTTATGTGTCTTTCTTTGTTTTTCTTTCGTTGTTTATGCTTGTATGCTTTGATTTTGCACGAACTGATTGGTTCGCTTTGGCAGCACTGTAAGCATTAGTTCGCATTGGGTTTATGTATGCACTACTGTTTTAGTAAACTATTTCGAAACCAGAGTTCATAAACCTCTTTTCAACTCAGTCAATGAACTCAATCTGTCAAATTTAACGAAATGGGTCTGTGATCCGGTTAGATTTAACTCTTATGAAAAAAACAAGTTGGATCATATTTCTTTTTATGCCATTACCCAATAGATGGCGTAAAATTTAAATTTTTGTTTTTAATGCAAATTAATTTGGATTCCACATCCCACTAGCACTAGCGAGTGTAGTTTGCAAACTATACATCGAACAGAAAGTGTAGCTAGCAAACTAAATATCAGACAGATACGAGAGGAAAGGACATGTGCTCAGCGTGAAATATAGTAACCACACGATTTTTTAAAAATCGGGGTCTTAATTTTAATTTGAAATTAGTAGTAAAACTGACTGTAGCTCGCAAACTATATATCGGGCAGAGACGAAAGTGGCACCAATGGAAAGTGCATTTGCTTCGCCTTCTTTTCAACTAAGTCAATGAACTCAACCTGTCAAACTTAACAAAATGATCGAAAAAATTTGAAATTTTGCTTGTTTCTTTTTGCTTGCTCATTTAATCATACTTACTATTTAACTTTTTCTTTGTTTTGGCAGCGATAAGTAGTCCATAATTTAGTGTTTTTGCAAGATCAATAAAAATACGTACAAAATGACAAAACAATCGGACCAAAGAGACAAAGTAGAAGAGGTTACAACTTAAACGGAATTCTACGTCTACACTTACGATACTATCGAAACTGTTTCTGTTTTCCTCCACTTTCGGAAGTCAATTGGAATTATTTTTTATTGAATCACATGACTTCACTATAAACTTAATTCCTGCAGGGTTTGGGATTGTTTGTGTTTAAAAAATTATGATAAAAAAAGGACGAAAATAAAAAAATTTAATAGGAAATTTCTTTAATTCTTTCGGTGGCGAGGGACTCAACCGATTTTCCTTAAATGCAGGCTTTCTTATTACGTCTTACTTTAAATTAATTTTTTACCAACATTTTTGGGGGGGGGGTTTAATTTCGTTTAAGCCCCGAAACCCCTTTTTGGTTGCGATTATGCTATATGCTATTAAACAATATATTTAAAAAAAATGTCGAAAATACGTATTTTCGGCGGTTAGGGCTCGATATTTCAAGTAATTCATAAGTTAAATCAACTATTAGAACCAATTTACACAACACGCAAGTATGACAATACAGAATATCTCGTTTACACGGGAAGTCAAAATTAGTAAAAATATGAATTAAAGTCGTTATAACTTCTTAAGTTTTCATCAGATTTCGTTAATGAGCACACCGTTGCAAAATAAATTTAATGGAGAAATAGTACAAATAAAAATGTCCTTAAGTAAATTAAAATTAAGTGACCTTATTTAAAAAAAACAACGGGAAAAGTGGCTTTTTTTTAAGAAAAATTAGGATATGGAACATTCTATTGGCTTCCGCGCCCATTAGTAGTTGTCAGATCGGGACCAAATGTCACATTGGTTAGTCTTACATAATGTATAACCAAAATCTGAGCGTGATTCTGCAAAATCATAAGTTTTAAATGTTTTCCTGTTAGCTAAAACAGGTCTAAGCTTAACCCATCCGTTACCATTTTTCAGATTTAAGTGATGAAGATTTCATAAATTTAACATAATCTTCCCTTAAATCCATTGGTCTTTATTTAAAAGTACATTTTTTGATGATTTAACCCACAGGAAACCATTATTTAAACCTTTGGTGACCAAAATATCATAAATTTAACACAATTTTAAGTATTTGGAAACTTTCTGTAAAAGTTTATTCATTTATTCATAGTAAGAAAAAATTTTTGAGAGCAATAGAACAATTTTCAAAATAATTTTATTTTCCATAGAGCAAACTGATTCCATTGTTTTCTTCAGAATATGATATCCGAATGCTTGCATTTTATTGTGGCATTAATAAGTACATCAGCAATCACTTTGCTCATCTTTAAAAAATTATGTAAAATATTTACTATAAAAAAATTATACTTATGTTCGAATTTTTGCAAATAAGACTTATATATATCGCTCAAAAGAAAAAAAAAAATAAAACAAAAAAATCTAAACTAATAAATACACCACTCTAACAGAAATAAAATTAATTATTTATCTAGGTTAAGCCATTACTGTTTCATAACAACTAAAAGTATATATCAGATTTATTTGGTTGCCGACATTTAAAAAGAAATGGAAAAATTTTTTGAAAAAGTTGGACACTTCATATATCCTATAATATAAAAGGTAGTGAGCTGAATATTTGCCAATCAATGCACCAATTATTTGGAAATAAAATGGCGTTTTTAATTTAGAGGAGCGGCCCCTCTGTGCGCTGTTGATGCTGGTTGTCGTACCGGGTATAAGTTATTTATATTGGGATTTGGCTCGTGAGTCATTATAGGTGTAGTAATTGGGTATGTTGGACAAACTTGAGCTGTCTATCTAGTGCCTTTCGTTCAAATAAGTCTAAAGGCTCATCCTTTATTGTTAGTAAGTACTGGCTTAAGTATTCGTCACTGAGCTTTTTAGAAAGATCTTTGCAAAATCTTCTAATTGTGTTATCGCGGGTACAACTGTTGCACCATACTTTATTCTCGCCACTTCCTTACATTGTTGTAATATGTTGCATATTCGTGCGATATAGGCAATAAGAGTTTCGTTTGGATGTTGTCGTAAGGTCAGTAGTTTGTTTAGGTATGTTAGATACGTGCGGATTGGAAGGTTTTCAATGTCCTGAACGAAGAGGGTGGGTTAGATGCCACTAATTGAGAAGCCCCCCCTTGTATTATTGTGGGATTAATCAATCTTGTAATCTTTTTTTTTTGTTTGATGTATTTATTCGGACTGAACTGATTAGATCTTGTTCTGACTTAGAGAGTAAAGCACTTAACCAATTAAAATTAACACTTGAGTAACTATCACCTTTTATTGTATAAACTAGAGCTTCCTTCCCTTATTTCGAAAGAGTGTGAGTGAGTTTGAAATTTTACCAGTCCTTGCTTGAAGTTTTTTCTAATCTTCTCTAAATTTTTTTATTTGCTCTGATCTTATTTCGTGCGTTTCAACTAGTTTTTTGTCTAACCGATCGCAAGTTATCGTGATAAATTCGTGAATCATTTTCACTCTTTCAACTGGCTGTGTTAAATAAGTTTTAAATTTATAAAAAAATCGTCGCGTACCTTTCCGCTCCTAAGCCTTCTCGGTGACCTTGGTGTGGAACCTTGCATTTACTTTTTGTGACAGTTGAATTTTTGTGACAGTTGTTGGCCTTTTCTTCGTTGGTTTTGTTGCTGTTATTCTTTATAATGCGGCAATTGATTGGTGTTTGGTGGTATTATTTTTGTTTGTGTTTTTGGTTTAGACGTTGATTTCTTTATCTTGTCTTGTACTACTGATGTTTGCTTAGTTGTTGTTATTTAATTTATGATTGTTTGAGATTTTTGAAAAAGATTTTTTTACTTACTTGTTTTCGTAGTTTCGAGTACAATTTTTCATAATAACTTACGACAATCTATTATTCAACTAAACACAATTTGTTTAATTTGTTTTGACAAAATTTATGTTTTGGTTTTTCTTGCACTATTTTTGTTATCTCTCGCGTTTTATTTTTGTCACAAAAACAGCTGTTTGCAAACATTTTTTATTAGCTTCTTACTTTCGTCAGAATTGTCAAAAATGAAATTACTTTCAATTTGCTCGGCTGTGACTTTAGTTTTTTTTTATATATTTTTTGCTTTGGGCCGACAGACCAGTTGTGCCAATTGGTAATCGTTCAAATATATTTATTCGAAGAAACAACTTCTAAACTTTATTCAAGTTGTTAATTGTTCAATCACATTTATTAAATAACACTGTTTTCGTTTTTGAAACGAAATTTTTGGTTCTACGATTAGACCCACCTTTTCCGATTTGGGAGAGTCTTCTGAGTACAACTGTGTCTTTGGTTTAGTTAAATTGACGCAAGAAATGGCAAATAGAATTGGACGATGCCGAGTGTAATTCCACTGTAACTCCTGTTTTTTTAACAACCTTAATATGTTAACACACTTAATATGTTTTAATTTTCTTTATGGGAGGTGGGCGTATTTGTAGGCGGAATGACGTCCATTTTCTACCACAACTTAGGTTCCCAAACTTAGAAATTTTTATAGCACATACATATATAAGCCAATTTATAGTGGGCTGCAGGTGAGGGGATGTTATCGTGGGTGAATAAAAAACAATTAAGGTATATCTTCGGCTTGGCCGAAGTTAAAATACCCCCACGGCCGATTCGTAATGGTACAAAATCTTAAATTGTAGCTCGTTTTGATGAGACTTCAAAAAATTTTACTATTTTGATGACGTCTAAAATACATTATATCAAATTATTTTCCTGCAAAGTAAAGACAAACATCTTTTTAAAATTTTCAATTTGGGGTTATATAGGAGGTGGGCGTGTTCTTGAGTGGTTGACGCCAATTTTTCTAACATGCCTCAGTTTTGATATAAAATACACAAATACCCAATTTCAGTTCCGTAGCTTAAATATTAGCATATTTATAGAGTTTTCACTATTATGGGTTGTATTGGAGATGGGTGTGTTCGTAGACTGATGACGCCCATTTTTCTTCCACAATTTAGTTTTGATTTAAAACACAAACGTACAAAATTTTTGTCCTGTAGCTTAAAGTGAAGCCTCTTCTCTTTCTTCTTAAACTCTATAAAAGTTTTACATTTTGGGGTTGTATGGGAGGTGGGCGTGTTCGTGGGTGGATGACTCCTATTTTTCTTACTGGCTTTAATTTTGATATGAAATGAATAAATATTTAATTTTAATTTTTGTAGCTTTGACAGAAGCCTCTTTATATAGTTTTCAATTTTGGGGTTTTATGGGATGTGAGCGTGTTCGTGGGTGGGTGACGCCCATTTTTCTAACACGCTCAAATTTTGATATGAAATGAATTAATATCTACTTTCATTTTGGAAGCTTCGTTAGAAGCCTCTATATTAAGTTTTTTATTTTGGGGTTGTATGGGAGGTGGGCGTGTTACTGGGTGGATAACGCCAATTTGAAGAATATCTAATTTTTTTTTTTAGCTTTAACAGAAGCCTATTTAGATAGTTTTAAATTTTGGGGTTGTATGGGAGGTGGGCGTGTCAGTGTGTGGATGACGCCCATTTTTCTTACACACATCAGTTTTACATAGAATACACAAATACCGAATTTAAGATTTGTAATTTAAATATTAACCATAAGTTTTTTATAGTTTTTTAGAAAAAAGCTGAAATATCGAATTTCAATACGATAGCTTCAAAATTACGGCTGTAATCGTGTCGACAGACGGACAGACAGACGGACACTGCTTAATCAACCTGAGTTGATATGAGTTATGCTGAGTTATGCTGATCAAGAATATATACACTTTTCTATATTAGACAAAATTAATATACCCCTTACGCAGAACGCGTGGGGGTATAAAAATATTTAATATTGCACATCATTACGTGTATGTTCACATCTGTTCTAAGTTTCATTCAACTATCTCAACTGTTTCTCTTGTTCATGTACCCAAACCTGTTCTGGTGTTGGGGGTTAAAAGTGTAATTTTAAACCTACATTAAAACTTAAAGATTGCACATCATTTGGTGTATGTTCACATCTGTACTAAGTTTTATTCAACTATCTCAACTGTTTCTCTTGTTCATGTATCCGCACCTGTTCTGGTGTTGGGGATTAAAAGTGTAAATTAAATCTACATAAAGACTTATTTACATGTTTACTTTTAAAACGAAAACACATATGTAACTTTTTACCGCTTCTAGCAGAATATTTTAAGATTTCTTAAAATTTTGGAAAATCTATAAAATTTTCGACCCGTAAAATGAACTTGAATTTTCCCTTAAAAAAAAAAAAACTATTTCTGGTTACATTTATGAATTACACAAAAACTAATTCGCGGATCTGAAAGTAATATAAGAATATTTGACTTAGAATTTTATTATCTTTAGTTTTCGCCATTGGTTGTAAAGATCGTACAACTCGTTTGCGAGATATCTTCATTAATAGACATGGCAAAAAGCTTAGAATAGCTCAAAATTGACCATTTGAAAAAAAACATAATTTTCTTAACATTCTACGTCAACCTTACTAAACCAAGGACACAGTTGTATTCGGAAGACACCCCAAAATCCGTAAAAGTAGGTTTTATCGCAGAACCAAAACTGAACTACAACAGTGTTACAAATACAATTATTCGAAGAATCACTATGGTAATTATTCATATTTATTTTATGGACATTCGCACATATGGATTCAATATATTTATATATATTTAATTTGAGTATGTTCAATAACATTTATTCGAAGCTATCACCTTAATAATTATTCACATTTATTTTATGGACATTTGTAAATGGGTTCAATATATTTATATATGTTTACTTTATAAATAACTTCTAAACTTTCTGTCTTGATATCTTTTACTTCACTATCTTATTTAAGCAGCATTTATTCGAAGCTATCAAAATAATAACACTGGTTTACAAATAACGAAAAGTTGTTTGTACTTTGAATGCCACTATCCTTTTCTCATGTAAAATCGGTCGCTAATTCCGAAAAAAAATTTTTTTTTTTTTGTCACTCCCTTTTCGAGATATTGCCCACTGTAGGGTTTTCAACGAAAAAAAAAAGTTGGTTCCACTTAATTGCATATATCTCCAGAACCAACAACAGTAATCAAACAAATGATATATCAAATAAAAGCTAATTTCTTACAAACAATGCAAACATCATTTTTTGGTCGAGCTGTTAGTTTTGGCGTAATAAATTCAAATTTCGGGGATTTTTTTTATTTTTCAGAAAAATTTCCAAAAAAAAGAGAAAATAGTTGCAAATTTCGTTAAGAAATCAAAATATTTTGTTGCTTTTGGTATTTTTTACTAAAAGCCTTTATTTTTCCAAAAAAAATAAGCTATTGTTGAAGAAAATCTATTGAGAAATGAAAAAGTTGTGTTTAATGGAACGAGATCACCCAAATTGTGTGATTATCAATTTATGCATTGGACTTATTTTATTGCCATAACAAAAAAAAATGAGAACTAAAGGTTGTTGTAATAAAATCATATATTCTTCATTTTTATTGTTCTTTTAATAATTTACATTATTTTTTCATTATTTAAAATGGTATATAATTATTATTTATAATTTTTATTGTTCCCTTAAATCATTTATATTGTTATTTACATTGTAAATAATTTTTATTTATCATTCAGAAATTCAAAAAGATTAGAAATCTTGTTTTGTCGTTTATTTAATTCGGGATCGGTTTCTCTGATGAAAAACCAACAATAGTCACTCATCATTCCTTCGTCCCAAAATCCTTGGTACCGATTCTCAATTGCTTTCATCTGTTGTTGGAATCTTTCACCATGTTCATCGCTCTCGTCACCGAGATTCTTCGGAAAAAATTCAAATGGGAGTGCCGAAAGTGAATTTTCAGACACATATTTACGCCCATTTTTTTATAGTTCTTGAGCAACTCGTTGACTATTTTCTCGTAAGATTCACTTTTATTGTTCCTGAGGAAGCTAGAAACAGTCGTCCTAAAAGAACCCCACGCCGCTGCCTCAACTGGTGACAATAGTTCTGCGAATTGAAGATCGTTTAACACCTTTTTTATTTGCGGTCCAACGAAGACACCTTCTTTTACCTTGGCATCAGAAAGATTTGGAAAAATCGTTTTCAAATATGTGAATGCTTCAATTTCTTTGTCTAACGCCTTGACAAAGTTTTTCATAAGTCCAAGTTTGATGTGCAGCGGTGGGAGAATTATGTTTTCCTTTTTGACGAGTGGAACGTTTTTGACGTTGCTCTCTCCAACTTTCGACTCAATTCTTTCTGGCCAGTCCTTTTTGTAATAGTGGTGTTCACGTGCTCGACTATCCCACTTGCAGAGAAAACAGTAGTACTTTGTGTAGCCACTCTGTAAACCACAAAGCATACCACAAAGCATACAAAGCAATGACTTTGAGATCAGAACATATTTCCCAGTCGCGTTGTTCATATTTAATACATGTCAATAGCTTCGCCATTGTTTCGTACGTTTCCTTTTTATTGACTGCATGTGCGATCGGAATCGATGACTTTTTGTTTCCTATATGAAGTAATACTGCCTTCAAGCTCACTTTGTTCCATCAATAAAAAAACGCCACTCTTTGGAAATGTACGGCTGACCGAAGGTATTAAATAAGCCAGGAATGTCTACGCAATAGCAGATATTGTCATTCTTAGTAAAGTGTATAGCAAACGGTTTTTTACGATTTCTGTAGTATGTCACCTTAACATCGGGTTTCAAAAAGTTGAATTGTTGCATACGAGAAGCATGCAATTCCGATTTTTCCTTTGACAGTTCCAAATCTCTTATCCAATCATTCAGCTGCGCTTGCGATAAAAGGTGAGTTGTGCTTTCAGTTGTAATAGTACTACCACCTGTGGTTCCTTCCGACTCCACTGAATCTACGGATTTTCTATTGTTTTCACATGTTGAATCGGGACAAGTAGGATATGGAACATCGTCAGAATAAGATACTGCCATGAAACAGTCGGGACAGTGGCGTATATCACTCGTTTGTGTTTTCCAACACCAGTCACTTTGGCCGGACAAAAATAGCAATCGTTTAGGTGGCAAAACGGTTGTCACCAGATCATCGGAACATCGAATTTCATGTATCGTTTTTACCCGAGCTCCATTCAGACAATATTTATTTGCACGATTGACACAAAATACTTGGCTTACTGTATTAACTGTAAATAACTGTCAAAAAAACACAAAATAAGTATTCACATGGTATAATAAAAACAGGTAGGCTCTCTTTCGTATAGCCATAAGTGGCGAAATCAGGTGTTTTGCTGTGACGGTTTCGACGGTTGCACTCTCAGTCGTGAGCCTACCTTATTTGTAGCCCGTTTGTTCTTATCTTTTCTTTCGCAAAACCCTTGACTTGATTCCTATGAACAATAAAAATGAAAAATAAAAAATTATAGTACAATAACCCAATTTATTTATATGACAATAAAATTTTTTAAAATAACATAACTTGGGTGCTTTCGTTCCATTGAACACAACTTTTTCATTTCTCAATAGATTTTCTTCAACAATAGCTTATTTTTTTTGGAAAAATAAAAGCTTTTAGTAAAAAATATCAAAAGTAACAAAATATTTTGATTTCTTAACGAAATTTGCAACTATTTTGTCTTTTTTTGGAAATTTTCTGAAAAATAAAAAAAAACCCCGAAATTTGAATTTATTCCGCCAAAACTAAAAGCTCTACCAAAAAATGATGTGTGCATTGTTTGTAACAAATTTTATTAGCTTTTATTTGATATATCACTTGTTTGATTACTGTTGTTGGTTCTGGAGATATATGCAATGAAGTGGAACCAACTTTTTTTTTTCGTTGAAAACCCTACAGTGCACTATGGTCCAGAAGACCAGTTTTTGCGGCATAAAATCAGGGAGCCTATAAAAAACGACGAAACTTCACCTGATTGCCTCTTATGATTGTCAAAGAGTCTCCATAAAAAATGGGCCAGCTATCATCTTTTTCTAATTAGTTTTTTCTTATTCCAAGTATCTCAAACCTTTTACAAAAAAAACTTTTTACAAAAAAAACAAATATAAAAATTCCTTTTTGCCGCAAAAACTGGTCTTCTAAGCCATAGTGCAGTGGGCAATATCTCGAAAACAGAGTGACAGAAAAAGAAAAAAATTTTTTTTCGGAATTAGCGACCGATTTTACATGAGAAAAGAATAGTGGCATTCAAAGTACATATTGGCTGTAAACCAGTGTAATTAAACCAATGCAACACACCCACATACACACACAATTTATAGCAGCATTTATTCGAAGCTAACAAAATAATAATTAAACCAATGCAACACACCCACATACACTCACAAACCTTGGTCACAAGCAACCTTGGTCCCGCACTCAATTCAGCAACGACTTAAGATATCCGACTCCACAAGCTTAATCGACGACAATGCAGCACGTATTTAAAAAATGCTGATGTCGTTAGTGCAATGAAGTGACTGCTCGTGGCCACAGCTTGCACAAACCGATGGCACTGAACTCGGTTAGTTTCAATGACTGAGAAACTGTATCTGTTCCAGTGACCATGGGATCATACAGCTAGTTTGGAGTTTATTGAACGCAACAGCTAAAACGCTTAGCTTATAATAAATAAATAAAACAGAATACATACTTACTAATTTGTTACATTTTGGTTCTACTTATTTGAAGATAAGAAGATTTAAAAGAAATCATCAGGTTTTCACTCAATAAAAGTAAGAATTTTGCTGGAATCTTTATCTTTAAAACATGGTTTGTACAAGTGAAGAAGTAATGTATTTGCAATCTTGTGCATTCATGTCTTTGTTTAAAATTTGACTGTCGATTCTGATTTTCTTTTTTTTTTGTAAAATTTTTGCTAGTAAAGACCATTGCGAGAAAATTAAAATAAATAAAACAAGTTTTTATGAAAGGGTCCGGACTTGTTTTCAAGCCTTTATTTGTTTACTTTTGGCACTGCCATTTTTTCATCAAAAAAAAACCTAATGTTCTTATACCTTAACTATTTCAAAACATGTAGCAAATATCGTGCTTAACCAAGAAATTGCCTACGATTTTTCTAAACAGTATTTGGAACTAAAAATTCAACTTGTAAAAAGCGCTTTATTTGTGTGGTGACGATATTGAAGAAAACGAATAATATTACTTAGAATATGAGTTGTGGCGGTTTTCGGTTGTTCTCTGTTTTTATATTTTAAATACCTGTTTTAGTGTCACTGTCTGAAGAATTTCAATCTTTTTTTTCTGCAGGACTCATAACCGCGACTCTAACCCTTTAACCCTAAAATGTTATTAAATTATTGAGTATTACAAAAGTATAAGCTTTAAAAGTTTCTTTTCCATTAGTTGAAGGACAATTACTTTGGCAACTTTGGCATCACTGGCAACGCTGGTGATGATATTACAAACGAACACCATTGCATTTTCATTACATAGATTATTAAATTATATTTCTTTACGTAGGACCCAAGCACTAATTCAAAACTCAACTTAAGGTACTATTACAGTGTGTAAAAAATTAAAAATAATTTTTTGTTTTTTTTTAGAATCTGGTTTCTTAAGGTCTTAAGAATGCGTATACGAAATTTTAGAAAAAAATATCAAATAAAAAAAAAGATATAGCATACATTACATTCGTATGTCGCTCATTTTTTCATATATTATCGTTCATAGAAGAAAATCTAATCGCGTTTTTCTCGAAACAAGTTTTTTCAAATTGGTTTCTAAGATATCTCGAGTTCTGCTTGATCGATTTCGATGAATCTTGATTGATTGTGATCGTCATAAACTCGGTTAAGCACTCTACCTATAAAAAGCAGAGAAACTTTTTTATTTTGTTTTTTTACGGCTAAGAATTTCTGCCAAAAAGAGGGGTTTTTTGTAAATTTGTTTTTCAATGCATGCCTATTTTTTTGTTTTGTATTTTTTTTTATTTGCGTAGGTAGAGTGCTCAACTACAACCCTTAACTGAAGAATGCACTTTGATTTTTTACTTTCCGACGCCTTGAAAATGCTGGAGACGAGAAACCAACTTACAACCTTTTTTTAAACACGCCAACTTCAACGACCTCTAGAAAAGAAACCACAAATACAAAAACAAAAAAAACATTTTTTTTAATATCTTCAACTTTAGCTGCACATAATGTTAATACATTTTAATTAAATAATTTAACAATACTATGTAAAAAAAATTAATAAAAAAGGTGTTGTTTTTAATAGCTTCACACTGTAATAGTACCTTAAGAGTTAATTATAAAGTAACACTCCAGATAGCTGTCTCTTTGTATAGTCTTAACAAATCTCAAAGAAATTATTATCTCATAATTACCTGTTTTGGAACCAAACTTGAACCACTCGCATATCCAAACCAGTATCTTGCGATAACTGCTCTCTTATATGACGCGCAGGCTTTGGACTATTGTTGTATGCATTTTTTAGAGTATCTAATTGCTTCGCTGTTATCGTTGTTCGCGGTCTTTTGTTCGGTTGGTCACCATCAACAGATCCATCTAAATAAAGTACTTTTATAAGAAAATTTAAAAGCACCACAATGAATCTTATTGAAAAATAATACCTTTAGCTTTAGCATCTTCAAAATCACGTTTGCATACCAATTTCCTGTCTTCCATTAGATAAAATTCATCGCCAGTGTTAAGAGTACGTGAACACATTGCACAGACAAAACAACGCAGATGATAAACGTTATCTTGAGCTCGTCTAACAACTTGTGTTGGAGATATTCCCATATCACACGCTGAACACTTTGTTCCATACCGCCTGTGAGCCCCATTCATTGGAGTTCAAAAAAGTTTATTATTAATTAAAATATTAACATTTAAAATTAATTATTTCAACTTTATTACTTTAAATTTATGTTTATTTAAAATTCCTAACATTTAAAAATATGAGGTTGGTAAGAAACTTAAGGGCTTACTATAATAAAAACAGGCCGGCAGACCGTGGATCGACTGGTAGGAAAGGGCGGAATAAGGAAAAATAAAACAAAACTATAACTACTATCTATTTTTGTTTAACCAAAGTTTATATTTATAATTGAATAGCTGAGTGGTTTAGCTTTAGGCATTACCAGCGCGTGTTGGAAATAAAGTTTTTTTTGCAAACAAAAAGCATTAAATGGGTATTTAACGCATTAACGTGAAAAATAAATAAAACAAAGAATTTATAAATAAAACTTATTATGTATCTGGTTGTTGTGATTGACTTAAACTTGTAAGATAATCAAAAAAATATAAGCTTATAAACGCTTTAAAGCTTTTATTAAAAAAAAAAATTTTAATATTTATCTTGAGTGAGTTAATGCATTGCAGCCTGAAACTATAATTAGTTCTGTTTGTGGAAATAACTCAAGTTTTTGTTGTAATTAGTTAAAACCGCCACATTTTGCGTATTAAGCGGAAAATCGGGCCAGAATAACATGATCATTCCATATTAAGTTTCCATATTATGGGGTACTAACTGGAGAAAAAATAATTATATGTGTTTTTTTATATATACATCATGAACTTAAAAAAAAATTTGTTTTAAATTAAAAAGAACTTAGTTAACAGAATTGGCACTTCAAATTTGAGATTTGGCTTTGAGAAGTATCACAAAATAAATGATTTTTTGTTTGATATTTTTAAAAAATATAAACGATTATAGGTCTGTTCCCGTACTTTTTAGACTGAAAATGGTAAAACTGTCATAAGCGTGAAAACATTTCTCGAAAATAGAGAAAAACACAAAAAAATTACGGGAACGCTTTTCGAAATAAAATTGCAGAAATTGTCAAATAAAATTAATTGTCCAGCGTTGGCTTGATGTGGACCATCGGCAGTGCAGACGACTTGCTTAAGATTTTTAAAAAAATTGAAATGAATTCTGAAGTTTGGCATTTATATTAGTTTCAAGATATTTTCCCATGTTTCTGGTTTCAATTTTAATAGTTCCAAAGAAGATTTGATACATTGCAAGTTGTTTGCTAACTTGTAACAGCTTATTTTAAGCTTATTGACACTTTTACCATTTTTGGCAGAAGAAATTTATTACTGCTCGAAAAAATAGTCCGTCTTGAAAAAGTCCGACTAAAACCTGTAAATGAGTTATAAAATTGTGGCATTTTGATTTTTTATTATTAAGTTTGTAATTCTTAAAGAACATATTCTTTAAGTATTATATTTAGAGCTTAATGCCAAATAATTCATGAAGTAACAGGCTTGCTGCAACAACAAAAATTCTTTACAAAAGAACCGAGCAGACTAGACCATGTTTTCGTCGGACGCTACTCCGACTCATCAGTAGTCTCTGTGGTTCATGCAGTCCACTAACTTTGAGAAGCTAATAAGTGCAACTGTCGTAAAACCAAAAAGAAATTACCAGCACTTTTCACTTTCTCAAAGCAGTGTTTTTCTACTCTTTTGCTAGTCGCAAAAGAGCGTCCGACGAAACCATGGTCTAGTCTGCTCGGTTCTTTTGTAAAGAATTTTTGTTGTTGCAGCAAGCCTGTTACTTCATGAATTATTTGGCATTAAGCTCTAAATATAATTCTTAAAGAATATGTTCTTTAAGAATTACAAACTTAATAATAAAAAATCAAAATGCCACAATTTTATAACTCATGTAAACTGGTGCGAGCTAAACCTACGAAAACATGATGAGTAATTATATGTTTGCGCATATAATTAACATCTGCTTTCAAAAAAAAACCTTCTTCACGCCTTCTATGGTTTAATACCAATAAAATGTTGGAACCTTGATGGACACGTGATAAAGAAGTAAACAAAAAGCGCAACAACAAAATCTTTGCAGAAGCAATGCAGTCAATTTTTTGAAATTTTGCGACTAGCAAAAGAGTAGAAAAACACTGCTTTGAGAAAGTGAAAAGTGCTGGTAATTCCTTTTTGGTTTTACGACAGTTGCACTTATTAGCTTCTCAAAGTTAGTGGACTGCATGAACCACAGAGACTACTGATGAGTCGGAGTAGCATCCGACGAAACCATGGTCTAGTCTGCTCGGTTCTTTTGTAAAGAATTTTTGTTGTTGCAGCAAGCCTGTTACTTCATGAATTATTTGGCATTAAGCTCTAAATATAATTCTTAAAGAATATGTTCTTTAAGAATTACAAACTTAATAATAAAACCTGTAAAACTGGTTAATTGGGCTTTAGAGTACGGAAACAGACCTTTTGCAAACAATTAAACCTAGCCTTGCTCTGTTTCTTTAGTTGAATGATCTATTTATGACTTCTTTTAATTTACTTTTGACATTTGCCTATTTACTTACTTGCTTACTTTGGTGGCCATGACAACCCGTAGGCGGGTTACGGCCAACTTCATCAGCTTGTACGCTTCGTCTCCAATCTCTTTCACCAAGCGCGGTAAGGGCTTTCTCGGCCTGGTCAATCCATCGGAGGAATGGTCTTTCTCTTCGTCGTCGACCCTCGGCTTTCGCCTCAAACACCTTTTTCGCTGAAGCTTCTTCATCTATACCAGAGGTGCACACAAGAGCTTCGGGGAGCCACTCGGCTTTCACAGACAAGTACGAAGCTACCGAACTTCTGCGACGCTAGCATTGAATCAGTTTGCGTTTGATCTTCACGCAGTAAGCATCTTATGCGCAAATTTTTATATTGAATTTTTGTGTTATACACACATTCTAAAACAAAAATGGTGCGCTTGTGTTGGAAGCTCTGCCAACGCTGTGCATCACTGATCTATACGAAAGACATGACCCAGCCAACGTAGTCGCTGAATTGTTATACGCTGGACTTAGTCATTGTCGTCGTAGAGCTCGTACAGTTCGTGGTTCATTCGAATGCGATAGTCGTCGCCAACTTGAACAGAACCAAAGATTTTGCAAAGAATTTGCCTCTCGAACACCCCAAGAGCAGCTGCATCTGTTTGTGATACCACCCATGCCTCAGCGCCATAGAGAAGCACAGGTATGATGAGCGTCTTGTAGAGTGTTAGTTTTGTCGATCGAGAGAGGGCTCTTGAATCTAATAATAAATCTTACTCAGCCGTAGTAGCACATATAAGCAATGGCCATTCTTCGCTTAAATTCCAGGCTGACATTGTTGTTGCTATTTACGGCGGTGCCAAGGTTTGTACACTCCTTGACAACTTCAAAATTATATTTGCCTGCATGGGAGCCTAGACGCCGAGTTTCCCTATTTTCAGACAGCATATACTTTGTTTTGCCCTCGTTCAAAGTCAAATCCACTTTGGCTGATTCCTTTTCGATAACGGCGGAAGCAGCAGTTACATCTCTCTTGGTTACGCCGATAATATCGATTTTATCAGCATACGCAAGGAACTGGACACCTTTGTATAATATGGTTCCAGTGCGATGAATAGCTATTTTTCATAGGATCCCCTTCATGATGAAATTGAAGAGAGTGCATGATAGCGGGTCACCAAGTCTGAAATCTCGTTCGGTATTAAAAGTTTCGGAGAGGTCATTTCCTACCCTGATGGAGCTATATATATTGCTCAACGTCGTCCTGCAGATTCTTATCAACTTAACAGGTATACCAAAAATAGTATGTGTGAGAGAATAATATGTATTTTTTGACCATTTTTTAAAAAGTTGGGTTAAGTTGAAAAATTTTTTTTGAAAAAGTTTTTCAACTTTATTAGAAAAAAACTCCAGCTTGAGACATTGTTGCAGGGAAAATTCCCTATATGTAGGTATTTTTATCGAAAAAAAAGGCGTAGGGAAAAAAGGACAACTTTTTTTAAATTCTCTGAAAATAGGGAACTATCAGCAAACACAAAATATTAAACAAATATAAAAGATCAGCTCATCTCCAATCAAATTAACATTGCAACCCTTTGTCTGTTAGTAGTGTTGCTGCATTAAATTAAATCACATTAATTAACCACATTGTGCATTGTGCAAATCTCGATTCAGTGCAGTCACCTGCAATTGAGGACAAGCACTTATGTTGTTATGTTTTCGTGAAAACACCACACTTTTAATTGAGATTACACGCAAAGAAAAAAAAACGTTTATTGCCAGTTTGCTGCAAACGAACTTCGTTTGTCGTGCTTAAAATCATTTTTTGGAAACGTTTGAACAGTTGTCATAATAATAGTCAGTTGCGGAAAACACGTTATTTAGTTGCAAGAAATAAAATTCGTTTGCCATTAACATTAGTTGTTTTTAAATTGCGGCAACCGAAAAATTTATTTTGTTCAACTAAAAACTTAATTTGTAGAAAAAAGATCCATTTCTTATGACATACACTTTTGTAATCTAAAAAATTCATTCTACACAATATCTCACAATAGCTCAATGGAAGCGTGCTAGACTGTCACGCGGAAAGCGTGGGTTCGAATCTTGGCTGTGTTGGTACCAAAGATTTCAATTCAATTATTGAAACTCTACTTCTGTTTCATTAACTGCTTCGTCAAAAAAAACCATCAAAATAAGTTTAACTTCAAAAACATTAATTGAAAAAAAAAAAATATTTGGTGTTCTTGTTTGGAATTGAACCCAGGTCAATCGAGTACTTAGACTTGAACGCCAGCACACTCGGCTAAACTTGAACTTCAAAAACAATGATAAAATTCATTAAGTTCGATGTTTTTTCGTTTCAAGCAAGAATATTTTGAAGTTGATGACAACTGAATATTCGTTTGCGGCAAAAACAGCTCGCAAACGAAGTATAGTTGGTGAATTTTTCAGTTGCGGTAAACGAAAAAGCCCGGATACCTAGATCGATTTCCACTCGCGGCAACGTTTTTTTCAATAAAAAATTTTCTAATCGGTAACTGATCAATTTTCGAACTTGACTTTTTTGCGGAAAATGGCAAAACTTCAGAGAGCAAGTAATGCCATTTAAAGCTTTTTGAGAACATTAACTTTAGCCGTTCGGAGTCGGCATTAAACATATAGATCCAGTTGTTGGTCAATTGTGTGCAAACATTTAATAACACACAACATAATTGATCATAAGTAGCCCGTTCAAAGTCCTTTCGAGGGCTGAAGTGGCCAATGTGTTTTGTTTTTTTTATTATTATTTGATCGATTATTATTATTCAAATAATTGGTGTATTTACTTTCGAATGTTGCTTCACTATTTCCAACCTGTAAAATTTGTTCAATGCACACAAACTGGTCAAGTTTGAGACTGTTGTAGAAATGCAGATTTGCACATTTTTGGCGCACGTATATTTTTTAACCTCTAGTTCGGCCGCCGATTTTTATTTCATGTAGGCCGATTCAGTTACCCCTGTGACTGCGTAATAAATTATGATAAATTCTGCTTTAAGAAGAGAATTTTGCGAAAAAAATGGGAATAATTGGAAGTAATTTTTATTAAATATGTATATATATGTATTGTATATGTATTTGTTATATACATGCATACTATAATCTATTAAAATGGATGTATATATGTATTTTGGTGTGTATGTCAGTTATATACTTCGAAAAACCTAAACCAATTATTATGAAATGTTCAGGTAAACTGTGATAAAGTCTTGAGAGTGTTCCCGTAAAGTTTGGTGTTGATCAAACAAGGAGGCGTGGCACCTCCCATACTACCCAAATTTACAATATCGAATAGCCCTGGTCACCCAGCCTTAGAATTCGGCATTCGAACTCAATTTACAAGTGGTGTTCCAATGGTAATATTTAATATTTAAGAAGGCGTGAGACTTTTTCTGTATCCCAAATTTTCGGTATACCTTCAAACTAGAAGTCACACATCAGTAAAACTCGCTTCAAACTAACTTGCCATATTCTTCCACTGGAAAAATTGTGGTAATTTTAGACAAAGGGGCTTGGCACCACCCATCGAATTCAAATTTTTGATATCGCAAGCTTTGGAACTACATGTCGCATAACAATGAAACCCAGTACCAATTACCAATTGAGCGTGTCATAATATCGTGCCTACTGAAAAATTGGCACGGGCTGTAAAAAAACGTTAAATCGGGCCAAATTTTCGACAAAAAATTAAAAAAAAAACATATTGGCCATTTCAGCCCTTGAAAGGACTTTGACCGAGCTTCTTATGGTCAATTTTGTTGTGTGTGTTATTAAATGTTTGCACTCAATTGACCGAGAACTGGACCTACATGTTTTATGCCGACTCCAAACGGCTAAAGTTCATGTTCTCAAGAAGCTTAACATGGCATTTATTTACTCTCTGAGGTTTGCCATTGTCTGCAGAGAGGTGGTGACCGATCAGAAAATTTTTTATTGAAAATAATTTTTACTGCTACTGGGGATCGAACTTGGGCTCCAAGCACGCTCAGCCACACACTTAACCTGCATGCCACGTTAACCACAGAAGAATATTAATGTACGCGCATTGTACAAACGAAGAGTCTAATTAATGTTTTAAATATACTTAAGGACGTTTTATTTCCTATTATAACTCGAGAGTTATCAATAACTTTACGATTTTTTTATGGGAAAACATAAAAACTATTCAAAATATTCGATTTATAGAAGTGAATTAAACGGTCCTTATTATACTCCAATAAAATTACCGAGTGTATATAGTAAAACGTAAATATAAACATGAATTATTTTCTTTATTTATATATTCATATTCATGCTGTATTATTACGGATGCTGAGATTGCAGCGTTGTTCGATGATAATGACGATATTGAATTTGGCGATGCGACAATGGTGAAGATGATGACTGGTTACCAGTTGATGCAATTGCATAGCACACCAAGACATATGATGTGAAGGACGAAGTGAATGAGCAAGATAGCGATAAAGACATAGAAGCATATATCCAAATGCAAGAATGCGCCGAACATCATCCCATGCTATGAATTCTACAGGGCTCTCTAGCATTAGACCAAAAAACTGCATTCCCCTTTTGTGATTAAAAGGTACCAAATTAAGTTCATGTTGTGAGGATATGACGCAACTCTTGGCTTAGATCAAGTCCTTTGGGTCTGCCGCTTCCATACTGTGGAGAACGTTACCCGAGCTGAGAATGTACACAACGATCAAGGTTGCATTGCCCGTGGTACGGGAAGTGAACCTTGACCACCACAAAATCTATGTGCAAAAGTTTACTTTTTTTAATTCATAAATACTTAATAAATTCGTGTTTTTGTTATACAATTTTTAAGTTCCACTGAAAAGCCTATTAATGTGCTTTGTGGAAATTCATACTTCGCCAACTGGGAGTGTGTTTTAGTACGTAGGTGGATTCTGTCTGTTCCGGTTGATCCGGACTGATTTTAGAATTTAAGTAGTGCATGCGTATAGTACGGGCTATACGTATTCATGAGATTCCACACTCTTTTGGCGAATCCAAAAAAAAAAAAAAAAAAACTTTCCGTGGTACCAGTATTCAGGTACCTGGTCATTTATTGTGTCATGTTTGCCAGCAAGTGTCATGTTGCCAGCCTGTGAACAGTTAACAGCGGAACTCGAGCTAACTGAGCTTAGTTTAATTTAAATTTGCATGTATGCTTCATACATTTTTATATAGTCACCTGGGTGACTCGTCGGCCGAAATATGACTTAAAACTTTAAACATGTACCAGTTGACAAAGACAAACATGGAAATGTTTTATTTTGCGTTTTTTGTACTTAAAATTCATTAGTTTAAGATGTCACAGATCATGAATAAACAGATTTGGTTTAAAATATCATTTTTTGCGTGAGAAAAGTGAAATAGTCACCCGGGTGACTCGTCGGCCGAACTAGGGTTAAAGTCTTCAACTGCTTTTGCAAGTGCACTGAATCGTGAATATGCACTGTTTTTTTATACAATACCAAAGCGAAAGTAAAAAATTTATTGTATTGTTTTGTTGTTTTCAACAATTAGTTTTATAACTTTTTGAACTGAATGCGATCTCAATCTACTAATTTACTTGTTTGATTTTTTAATTTGTCTTTGAAAAAGAGATGTATTTAACTGAATTTATAACCAAATCAATATTTTTTAACACTAGAAAGACTGAAACTTAGTCAAACTTATATTGCCCAAAAGTAGTCAAAATTACTGGATTGTGAAAGAATATTTAATGTGTACAGAAATTTGTTCGAATATACAAATTGTTTATTTAAATTTATTTTTTTAAATAAATTCATTTATATATTGTAAAAAAAGATGTTGACACAAAAAATTGTTCAATTTCAAAAGCAGTCAAAATGACTATGTGGGCAATCTAGTGTTGAGCAAATAAAGTTTATTTTCGTTTCTTTAATATTCAAATGAAGAAATTCATATATAAATAGTAAAGTTTTTCGTTTTATTTTGATGTTATCAGAGAATTATTTTTGGGCTTTTACAACGCTTAGTTAAAGTGCTCATATAATTCAAACGGTTGTAGTGAATTTCGTAGCGAACATTTTTTGGAGCGTAGGGATTATTTTTCGACTGCGTATGTACACTGGCTTGAAATCACCGTAAAAAGTAAGTATGGTTTTTTAGCTTTCAGAATCTGTAAAAAATCTAGCGTATTTTTCCGATTCTTTGATAAATTGATTTTTGAAAACTGGTCCAAAAGTGCAATTTTTCTTGTTTTGCGTAAAGTTGTTATTGGTTAAGCCGCAAACAAAAAGTTAAACAAACTTAAACCTTCTTTAACAAAAACCATAACAAAGTATTATTAAAAAAGCTTAAATTGATTTTGAAATAAGCGCAAACAATTTTTAAATGTGAGTGCTACATATTATGGAAGGGCTTTAAAGTGCATGCAATAATTTATGTACCCCCACGCGTACTGCGTATTGGGTATATTAATTTTGTCACGACGCACAGTGTAACGATGTCTATGGGATGAGACATCGTTACACTGTGAAAAAAAAAAAATAGTAGGAGTTGTCGTAGGAACATGCAATTTGGCATGCATCATTATTTCATATATATAACACACCACACAAAATTTTATAAATATCAGCTTCGCCCTTCGCCCACCTCCCATACAACACACAAAAGTGATCCGTTCACAGCCACGTCCACCTCCAACACAACCCACAAGAGTAAAACTCTATAAAGAGTCATATACTTGAGCTACATGGATACAATTTGGTATGTGTGTATATGGCGTAAAAAATAAGACGTGTACAAAAAATTGGTGTAATCCGTTTACGTATACGCTCACCTCCCATGTAATGATTCCCATAATGATTCAACTCTATAAAAAGTGTTACATATGAGCAAGAAAAATAAAATTTGGAACGCATTTTATTAATTTAAACATATTTTCTATTTTAAGTACACAGGTTTTCTAAGTTTGACATTAATCTTAAAAATGCTTTTTTTTAATAAGTTTTTCATTTTAAACATCTGGAAGAGTACTTCTTACCGCGAAAAAACATACAACGTTACTCGCGTTGACGCTACATTCGTTTTAGGCCATTGGGGGAAACTTCTCTCCCCTGCACCCTTCGGGGAGGCCCATTAACCAACTAAGTGAATACTTTGCAAAAGTAACGGCAATTCACAAAACATAATAAACAAAAGAGAAAATAGTGTTGCTGAGTTAAAGTAATTTGTGCATATTTCGATTATAAAAAAAAAGATCTTGTATTCATTTTTAAATGACTTATATTTATCATCCCAGTCGGCAATGGCAGCACTTCGAAGCGCTACTAGCAGGCCTTCATATGGATTTCGAAGTGCTTCCACACTCATATCCAAGTATACTTTCTTTTTTATATGAAATGGGAAAATTTGCAGGCCTTCCGCTCTGATAGCTCAAAAGAGGCCTGATAGAAATAGCTTAAGAATGGCTAAAAGAAGGGCTAAACAAAAAGTATTGAAAAAAATATTTTTTTCTTTTAAACCTTTTTTCTTTTTTTTATAAATTCTATGATTTTATCTTCTCTCCTATGTTTTTTTATGTCAGATTAATTTCAACCTATAAACTTTGATACAGCAGTAAGAAGGGCTATTATTAAGTCATATTTTTAAACTGATATATATTTTGACTTTAAACGAAAAAGTTGCCCTGAAGTATATGAAAAGTTAGTCTTTGAAGGGAAAACTGTTTGTTGTGCTGCCTTTTGTGCAGAAAAAGAAGGGCTCATATGAGCAGCGAGGAAACGATGTGTTTGGTCTTCAAAAGTAGCAGTCAATGCAGGCCTTCGTTTGAAGAGTGCTGGTTTAATTGCCTATTGGGATTACTCTCAAAATGTAATTACAATGTTTTCAATTTTTATAATGCGAATTTTTAATAAACATTTCAAAAAATATTTATTCTTCTTCACACTTCTCACGTGCGATTTGGCGTTTGTACACATGTTGAACTCAAACAAAAATCATTTTAAAAAAAGTGCACGTTTGTAGCAGCTAATATTATTTATTCTTAATTATATTGTAATGATAACTTAAAATAGTATTTTTACTAAGTGGCAACACTGTTATTATTCTGTCAAACTGTCAAATACAACTTGAAATAAACTTTCTTCTTTCTTTGTCATCGATTAAGTAAAGTCCTTTTATTTCGTGTGCTCCGCTTAATTTATTTTACCACAGGTTATGGGCCCAGATTATCGCAAATAAAATAAGGACAATTAAGATTGGGAAAGTCGCTATCCATAAAATATATTATTGGAGTATATTTTCAGCGGATGCTCAAAATATTTGAAGATTTTGTTTTTGAGGTTAAAAGCACAGAGGCATGGCTGGTAGCACAACATTTTACATCGAGACTCAAAGGACGGGAAAACTACGATTCCTGGAAGTTTGCAGTGCAGAATCTGCTGCAATACGAAGAGTTATGGGGGTGTGTTGAAGGAACGGTTACAGATGTGAAGCTTATCACAAAAGCAAAGTCGAAATTAGTTTTATTAATTGAACCAATAAATTACGTCCATGTCCAAAATGCACTTACAGCCAAGGAGGTCTGGGACAAACAACTTGAAGCAGGCATTTGAGGACTCGGGATTGACGAGAAAAGTTGGATTGATTAGAATTTTGATAAACACCAAGTTAGAGGACAGCGATTCCGTAGAAGATTATGTCAATAAAATCATCACGATTGCGCAAAAGTTGCGTGGCATAGGAATGAATATAAGCGATGTATGGATTGGCACGCTACTTCTTGCCGGTTTGCCTGAGCGTTATCAGCCAATGATAATGGGCATAGAGAGTTCTGGAGTAGCGCTGACAGCTGACTCTATAAAAACAAAGTTGCTTCAGGATGTGAACGAAGCTACAGACAACACAGTGGCTTTGTACACCAAAAATTCTTCATTCAAAGACAGACAAAAGCGAGTTCGTTGCTTTCAGTGCAACCAGTTTGGGCATTTTGCTAGGGATTGCCCAAAGAAAAAGTTGCTGCAGGCAAACCATGAGAATGTTTTATACACGTCACTTATTGTTCACGAAGTTAATCCAAAGGTGTGGTATCTCGACTCCGGCGCATCGGCACACATGACTTTACGTCGAGATTGGCTGCAGAATGTTACAGTGCCACACAACATCGAAGTGGTAACTGCAGACAAAAACAAATTAAAAGTTGAATGTATGGGTGACGTTAAAATTTGTTTTTCCAATGGTGAAACTGCTACAATAAAAGATGTTTTATATGTTCGGCAGCTCTGTGCAAATTTGATTTCGGTCATCCGATTGTCGTAAGAAGGGGGCACAGTAAAATTTAATGGGGGCCAAGCAGAAATTATTAATAAAAACAATCATCGAATTGCAACTGCATCGCTTGAAGCAGGTGTCTATAAGCTGGATACAACAGAGTTTTTATGTGCTAGTTTTTCAGCCCGTGCCAGTCAGGACAAAAACTTATGGCATCGAAGAATGGGACATATAAGTTTGGATAGCCTAAAAAAACTCCCGGAATTGGCACATGGTGTAAATTTTACTAACTCTGAATCCGACTCGTTGTGTGTAGTTTGTTGCAAGGGAAAACAAACTCGTATCCCATTTAAGAATGTTGGGACAAGAGCAACTGAAATTTTGCAGTTAGTCCACTCTGATGTTTGTGGTCCGATGTCTGAGAACTCTCTAGGTGGTGCGCGTTTTTTCTTAATTTTGGTCGATGATTTCTCTAGAAAGATTTTTTGTACTTAATGACGAATAAAAGCCAGGTTAAGGAAAAATTTGAAAATTTTTTGTAACAAGTAGAGAATCAAACTGGCAAGAAAATAAAAACTCTGCGCACAGATAACGGGACAGAATGTTGTAATGCGGCATTACTCTGTTACTTGGAGAAGCATGGAATTCAGCATCAAACTACTGCACCCTATACACCGGAGCAGAATGGCTTGGCAGAGAGGACAAACAGAACTGTAGTTGAAAAGGCCCGATGCTTATTATTTGACGCAGAACTTAAAACCAAATTTTGGGGCGAAGCAGTGACAACTGCTGTATACATTATTAATCGCTCTCCGAGAAGTGGATTGATAAACAAAACACCGGAGGAAGCCTGGAGTGGAATTAAACCGAATCTAGATAGTTTCAGAGTTTTTGAGTGTCGTGTAATGGTGCATATACCCAAACAGCAGCGGAAAAAATTCGATCCTAAATCGAGAGAGTGTCTTATGATAGGCTATGCTGAAAATTCAAAAGCGTACCGGCTAATGGACCCGAAAACTTTAAAAATATACATTAGTAGGGACGTCGTATTTTTTGAGCTGAAACAATCAGTAAGCAATTGTTCACCGGAAAATGAGAGTACTGAAAAAATTTTTGTGCATACCGATTTAGTGGGGGACCAAGAAGATTTGAACTGTGATAATTCATCCACAGACACGCAGCATGAGACAAGTTCTGTTTTGTCCGAATCGTCCGAAGAAACTTACTACTCAGAAAGTAATGATACCATTCAATCAGAAACAGATGATACATTTTCTCCACCGCCAAGAT
Source organism: Tetanocera ferruginea (assembly GCA_958299015.1). Classification (NCBI taxonomy): domain Eukaryota; kingdom Metazoa; phylum Arthropoda; class Insecta; order Diptera; family Sciomyzidae; genus Tetanocera; species Tetanocera ferruginea. Next base: position 82,641,635 of record OY282641.1, on the reverse strand, counting down.
GTCAAGAGGAGATATCTGAAGTACGGAGATCAAGTCGTAGACCAAAGCCTGTACAAAGACAAGATTTCATCACTTTTACAGCAGTTGCAGAAGAACAAAATGATCCTTTAACAGTGAATGAAGCGATAGCAGATTTTTTGGGCGTAAAGCAATGCAAGAAGAGTTCGACGCTTTAATTCAAAATGAAACCTGGAGTCTAGAGCCGTTACCACTGAACCGACGACCTTTTTCATGCAAATGGGTTTTTAAAACCAAAAGGGATGAAATAGGTAATATTATTAAATATAAAGCACGTCTGGTTGTGAAAGGCTGTGCGCAACGAAAGGGCATCGACTACGGAGAGTCTTATTCGCCGGTAGTTCGTTATACATCTATACGTGTTCTTCTGGCATTGGCTGTATGTTTCGACCTTGAAATCGACCAGATGGACGCGGTGTCAGCATTTTTGCAAGGAGACCTTGATGAGGAAATTTACATGGTTCAACCTGAAGGACTAAGCAACGATAATTCAAAAGTGTGTAGACTTAAAAAATCTCTATATGGGCTCAAACAGTCGAGCAGAATTTGGAACATCAAGTTAGATGCAGCACTAGAAAATTTCGGTATCAAAAAATCTCTATCTGATCCTTGTGTCTACTATCAATTGGACGGAGAAAAGAAACTTTTTGTTGCAGTCTACGTAGACGACATTCTGGTTTTGTCAAATGACAGCGCACTCAAGCTTGCGCTTAAGTCCAAACAAATGGATACTTTTCAAATGAAAGATCTTGGAGAAGCACGATATATTCTAGGCATGCAGATACAACGTGATCGAACTAATGGTACTATTTCAATTGACCAGAAGCAGTATCTAGCGGAAGTACTTCAAAGACTTGGTTTGGATGAATCTAATCCAACTTCAACTCCTCTAGACATCAATCAAATTCTTTCGAAAGAGATGTGTCCGAAAACAAAAGATGAAATAGCAGAGATGAGATCCGTCCCCTACCAAGAAGCTGTAGGTAGTATAATGTTCGCTGCCCAGGTGACGCGTCCAGATGTTTCATTTCCAGTCAGCAATTTAAGCAGATTTAATCAAAATCCTGGTAAGCCACACTGGAATTCTATTAAACGTATTCTTCGTTATTTAAGGGGTACACTTGACACGAAGCTGGTGTTTAGCAAAAATGGCAATTCAGAATTAATTGGCTTTTGTGACGCTGATTGGGCATCTGATACAGACGAGAGGCGATCTACAACCGGCTACGTTTTTAATCTACAGGGTGGTGCTATATCCTGGAATTCAAGAAGACAACCGACCGTAACGTTATCCACTACTGAAGCGGAATATATGTCATTATCAGCAGCGATTCAAGAAGGTATCTGGCTACAACGTTTTCTTGCTGAACTACTTGGCGTGTCATCTCCTATAACGATAAACTGTGACAACAAAAGTGCATTGGACTTGGCTGTTTTAAATGCATACAGAGCTCGCACGGAGCACATTGATGTGCGACATCATTTTATTAGAAACCAAATCAGTGAAGGCAACGTTATTCCGAAGTACATAGAAACTGGCAAAATGATAGCAGATATTTTCACAAAGGCGGTCAGCAAACAAAAACTTGATTTTTTCTTAAAGGGCATGGGGCTTAAACAACAGGTTGCCGACTAGTATTTTTCGTTATAGTGGGGGTATTGTAATGATAACTTAAAATAGTATTTTTTACTAAGTGGCAACACTGTTATTATTCTGTCAAACTGTCAAATACAACTTGAAATAAACTTTCTTCTTTCTTTGTCATCGATTAAGTAAAGTCCTTTTATTTCGTGTGCTCCGCTTAATTTATTTTACCACAAATTAAGATACTTTGAGACACATTTAGGCAAAGTGCTAATGCGGCAGCAGGTGAGGTTTTTTTTCCAAATTACCAAACATTTTTTTTCTATTTTTTCTTAGAATTTAATTAAAATTAAATTATAAATGTTTGCATAATCACTCAAATTTAATTTTATTAGTTTTAACAATATATTAATTATATATTAAAAACAAGTTTTTAAACCTAATGTCCAATTCACAATTTTGCCAATTTTTTTAATGAATCAACCAAAAAGTTAAAAATTATGGAAAATCTTTGTTTCGAAGCTTCTCACGACTAAGCTAAAATTAATAGCTTAACAGTAGACCCTAATCGTATCCGTGTTGCGTTGCGCTTCCTAGCGACACGCAAATTTTGTATACGCTTAGCCTAAACAAGTGCGCTGCGTAAAATCGAAAACATATATGTTTTCCTTGTGTTTGTTGCTCTCTGTTCGAATATTTTTGTTTTATTCAGCCAACTTCACAACCGAACGCACTGTCAAAATAGGAAATTCGAATCGAGTTGCGCTAGTGCGTTGCGCATTTCGGTAGGCTTCATATAAAATGTATGTGCATGAACCAATTCTGATAGATGCGCAACGCAACACGCATTCAATTAGGGTCTACTGTGAAACCCTTTTGAAATTAACTTATATATTCTTATAAGTGTATATATGAATAGTGTATATATTCTTGATCAGCATCACCACCTGAGTGTGTTTAGCTATGTCCGTCTGTCGGTCTGAGGAAACGATTACAGCCGTTATATTGAAGCTATCGTACTGAAATTCGATATTTGAGCTTTTTTATAAAAAACTAAACTCAAGTTCTAGAATGGGCTAATTCGGATGAAAACCACGTCTACCTCTCATACCACCCCAATAAGGAAAACTCCATAAAGAGGCGTCATCCACCTACTAACACGCCCACCTCCCATACAACCCCAAAATTGAAAACAATTTAAATAGGCTTCTGTTTAAGCTACAACAATAAAATTAGATATTTGTTCATCTTAATATATAAAATCAAATGTTTGTCTATCTGTCTGTCTGTCTGTTCCGTATAGGCTCACGCACCGTTTATCCGATTGCGCTGAAATATGGACACCAAAAACCTTTCGTAGTGAGAAAGAGAAAAGGGGGTGTAAAAAAGTGGGCGGAAGTATGTGGGCGTGGCTCTATAATAACTTCTAAACGCCTGGACCGATTTCAATGAAAATTGGTATGAAGATTCAACTGCTCCCAAAATAAAAAATAAGCCATACAAACTTCCAAGGACTTACTTAATAACTCCTAAACGCCTGGACCTATTTCAATGAAATTTGCTATGAGGTTCAACTGCAACCAATATAAAGCATAGGTTAGGACATAGGACCATAGGACATTTGGACCGATTTCAATGAAATTTGGTATGAAGGTTCAACTGCTCCCAAAATAAAACATAAGCCATAAAAAATTCCAAAGACTTACGCAAGAGGGCGCTTTGAGTAGTACATTTTTAAGACTCAATAACTCCTAAACGCCTGGACCTATTTCAATGACATTTGGTATGAAGGTTCAACTGCTCCCAAAATAAAACATAGGCAATACAAAATTCCAAAAACTTCCGCAAGAGGGCGCTTTAAGTAGTGCGTTTTTATTAAGACTTAAAAACTCCTAAACTCCTGGATCGACTTCAATGAAATTTAGTATGAAGGCTCAGCTGCACACAAGATAAAGAAAAGGTAAAAAATTGGGCGGAATTATGTGGGCGTGGCACTCTATAATAACTCCTAAGCACCTGGACCGATTTCAATTAAATTTGGAATGAAGGCTCGACTGCGCCCAAGATAACATAGGCTATAAAAATTCGAAAGACTTCCGTAAGAGGGCACTTTAAGAAGTGCGTTTTTAAGACTCAATAACTCTTAAACGCTTGAACCGATTTCAATGAAATTTGGTATGAACGTTCAACTGCACCCAAGATAAAACATAAAATATAAAAAATTCCAAAGACTTCCGAAAGAGGGCGCTTTAAGTAGTGCATTGTTAAGACTCAATAACTCCTAAATGACTTGATTGATTTTACTAAAATTAGGTACATGAAATAACTTGACTCTGCAACAGAATTGAGGCTATTTAAATTTCATAAAACTGCCGTTAGAGGGCGCTTTATTCAATAAACTATGTTCGGCTCATTCACGTCAAAACGGATGAACCGATTTTGATGAAACTTGGCAAGCATTTGTATCTGTTACTGAAATAGTTCCTAGTTGAACGAAGTTGAACGAAAACAATCCAAAAATCGGATGGAATTTATTTGAGATAAAATTGCATATTAAATGCATGCTTAGAAAAACTTTAAACGCATTTTTCTCGAAATCACTTTTCAAATTGCACTCAGAAAATAGTTTCTCGGAATATGATAAAAAAGGCATCATATTTAGAGAAAATTGGTATTGACCTTGCTCCAGAGAATGCTTTTCTCTAAATGCGATCCTAAAATTCTCTAAAAATGATAAAAACCTTCTATGAAAAAGAGAAATACATAAAAATAATTCGATTTTAGAGAAAAAGACTCTTTAGTTTTGAGAAAACATTTGTTTTTATTGAAGAAAGAACTTCTCAGAGTGAATTTTTTATCAAAATATATGAAAAAATTTTCATTTTCAAAAAATTTTTCTGTATAAATGAGAATTTTTTTGTGCGAGAAAAATATTTGTCATTATAAGAGACATTGAAATATTTCCATTTCCTAGAAGTGAAGAAATATTTCTTCGAAAATGTGAAAATTTATTCTAATTGAAGAAAATTTTATTTGAAAAGAGAAAATTGCTTTTATCGAAAATAGAGAAATTTTTCACCGGAGGAAGATATGTGTTTTATTTCTGAGTGCGGGTGTCCATTTTACTCAGAAAGCAGACGTCAGATCGAGACGTTGAAGATGTCACTTTTTGTTTTAATCATGTCTGGCAGGTACAGTTTTACGGAAATGACTAAACACTTTAAACAATTTTAAAATTGAATTGATAATTTTAAAAACGTAAAAATGAGAGCAGTTTTGAAAATCGTCCTCTTTCTGTGCTCGAGGCACAACCCCGAGTAACACCTCCGCTAATTTTTTATAAATATTAAAGCGTTTTAGCAAAATGAGATTCATCCACCCACGAACACGGCCACCACATACAACCCACAAATTGAAAACTTTATAAAGAGGTTTCTGTCAAGGCTACAAAAATAAAATTAGATATTTATTCATTGTAAATCAAAATGAAGGCGTCTTCGAAAAATAGCCGTCACCCACCCACAAACACGCCCACCTCCCACACAACCCCAAAATTTAAAATTATATAAATAGGCTTCTGTTTAAGCTATAGAAATAAAATAAGATATTTATTCATTTTTTAACAAAATTAAGGCGTGTAACAAAAATGGGCGTCATCCATTCAAGAAAACGCCCACCTCCCATACAAACCCAAAATGGAAAACTTTTATATAGTAGCAAGAAGAAACAAAAGAGGCTTCTCTTTAAGCTGCAGGACAAAAATTTTGTACGTTTGTGTTTTAAATCAAAACTTAATTGCCTCAAATGCAATTTAATATGGGCTCAGAGGAAACAAAAAGAGGAGAGTAGCTGAGTATCCACCAATGTAATTTGGGCAAATGAAAAAATTACCTTCTACTCTTTTTTGTAGAGCCGTTAAACGTGTCACGGAAAAGAGAAAAAAATTTAAAAATTAGGGAAAATGCTTCTAAGGAGAGACAAATAAATAAGTTAGGATGTGACATAATCAATCTTTATGGAAGACCTGCGGATTATGCATTGCACAATGATAGATGGTGGCGTTGCAACGACTAAGGCCATTTCCTCACGGAGCAATTCAAAAGTAATGCAATTGCAAGAAATGTTGCTAACCCATGTTTCTATACCGAAACCTTCGCATGGAGCAACTTTTTCAAAACTAGTTGGCAACATGTTTGCGATAAGTTTTATGCAATGCACCATGCTGCAATTTATATCACCAACTTGTTTTGTTTTTTCTTTGGTCACTCTGTACAATGCTAAAAATTTAGCATCACTTTGTTGCAGCTCTTTTACTGCCACGAATAATCTGTTGTTTATATTATTTTTTAATGTACGGATGGACCCAAATCTTTTTTGCCGTTTGTTTTTCGCATATAGTAACAGAACAGAAAAAATTGTAGTTTGGGGCCCACGCCACTTTTTTTTTTTGGGCCCTTAGGTAAAATTATGTCTACTACAAAAAAAATAATCAATGTTGCGTTGTAACATGTCTTGCTCTCCTGAAAGCATAGGTTGCAATTATGTTTTGAATTTCAGTAGTTTGAAACTTAATAAGCAATTGTGTTGCAATTGCATTACTTTTCCATTGCTCCGTGAGGAAAGACAAGTCCAAAAGAGATGATTAGTGTGGATTTGATTAAACCACCATATAAATCATTATGAGTATGGACTTTCAACTCTGTTCTGTGGGATATGATTATTGGAGTATTTACTGCAATCGACTGATCTCTGAATTAAGCTCGTTAGTCAAAATATCTAGGTTTTTAGGAGAAGAAAAACACACATTTTCTACATAGACGGGGATAAACAAAAAAAAAAAACAAATTGGCCATTTCAGCCCTTGAAAGGACTTTGACCAAGCTTCTAAGGATCGATTGTGTTGTGTGTGTTATTAAATTTTTGCACACAATTGACCGAGAACTGGACCTACATGTTTTATGCCGACTCCGAACGGCTAAAGTTCATGTTCTCAAGAAGCTTTACATGGCATTATTTACTCTCTGAGGTTTGCCATTGTCTGCAGAGAGGTGGTGACCGATCAGAAAAATTTTTTATTGAAAAACTTTTCGCCACGGCTGGGGATCGAACCCGGGCTCCGAACATGCTAAGCCACACACTTAACCTGCATGCCATGGTCACCTGCGGGATAAACGGGGATAAACGGTATAATCAATATTTTTATTGTGGTCACAATGGACTAAGGAACTTACAAATAAAATAAAGCAATATTAGTTCTACAAAAAATTTTAAAATAATGTACATGAATTACGAGGTTACTGCTTTTGAAAACAAACTTCTTTATAATATAATGTTATGGACTTACGAGGTTCCGACTTTGACTTTTGTCTGTTTAGAAGATGTTTTCAAAAGTTTATCTAAATGTTTTTATTATTGTTCTTAGCTAGCAGATTGTGAAGAGAAAAAACTGTGTGCATAATTTTAAGCATTTATTTTATAGGAATGGGTAAAATATAAAAATTCAATACATTTAAATATATGATAGTAATATTAACGGCCAATGTCAGCATATTGCTTATAAAGTGTTAGATTGATTATTCGGAACTTTTAAGAATACAAATTAATTTGTGCTGATATCAGTAAAAATATTTTATGATAATTTGTTTGATATAAATAACATAAATGTTTAAAAAAGCATTTTCAAAGAGACTGTTTCTTTAAGTCAAAAGAGGATTTTATGAATTTTATGCCTTAGTTATCGAAAAAAAATTAAAGTCATCTTAATATTTCTTAAATGTTAAGATGTTCGTTCGCTTTTAAATTTCCCTAATTTCTTCGCTAAGAAAATAATATTCAATTATAAACATAACTTAATTTATAATAAGTTTTATCTACTTCATATTTTAAACACTTATATTGTAAAAAGAAGATAATCACCTCACCTTTGGTTTTTTCGTTGGAAAATAATAGTGGGTAAGAGAGAGGGTTTGTCTTACCTCGTATGGTAATAGAACTGACAGGCAAAGAAATCCCAAGTGAGGTGTTTGCGTTCCGACTCAAGAATCATCTGTTTCAAATCACGGTCTGATGAATTTATGTTAATAAAAATTTGAATATTTCTTAAAAAATTATGGTCAACATGTTACAATTTATGAGGTCCAGTTTTTTTGTATCTCCTTTATAGGTTGTATAGTGTCAATAAGTAGATAGTTCTGTATATTTCTTTCTTTTCTCAATACTTGCTTGGAAGGATTCGCACTCTATTTGGGTGTGTCCAGCATTAAAGAACTTTTGAAATATTTCAACCTTATGAAGCTAAGACGCACGTTGAAGAACGTCTTATAGAATGAGAATGCGGTTTTGTAAGCCATTTCCATCACTTTATATGACAATTAGAATGTCGTTACAAGTAAGTTTACATTTTAAAAACTGGATTCAAAAGCAGTGCTGTCACTTTAAAATTTTAAATAGTGGTAGAATGTGCCCAAAAAGAGTGGTATATTTAAACAATTAGTGGTAGATTTTTTCCTCTCTACAAAAAATTTTTTTATTTGCTGTAATCTCATAAAAATTATGGTATAATTCTGTGTCGACAAGGAATAAACGCTAAAGTCGAGTTAGGACAAAATGAAGTTATTACTTTTATTGCTTTTTTCGCAACAAAATACACTTGTACGCAAATTTTTATGTTTGTACCTTGAAAATTAAATGTCTGAGGTTATCAAATCTAAACAACAAAAGTCATGGTACCCTGATATTAGTGAGCAATTTTCATCTCAAAAATGCTCTTCTGAAATTCTGAAAATAAGTTTAGCTGCTATTCCTTGTCGACACAGAATTGTACTGTACTTTGACGTTTATTTAATATTATTGAAATAAGAAACAAATAGTACTCAAATAATTTTCCAATTACATCCATTAATAATAGTGAAAACCTGATCATAAACACATAAAGACTCCCACCAGAAAATGAGATCATCACCAGGTAGCTTCTTGGTATATACTTTTAGATTCGGAGATCATGACTTCGTTCAATCATAATCTTCATTTTCAAACCTCATATATGTATTTTTTTTTTGTATGAAACTGCCACTGCGGGGGAAATCGTATCTTATTCACTTTCTCAGGCAGTGATTATGATCCTATAGACAAGGCATTCTTTTTTGTTTTATACACATCGCTTTTCGGCTTCCTGCACATCACATAAAGTATTAGTGCCTTTTCTAATTCATTAGGCAGTAGGAAAAGTTTAATCCACTATAAAGTGCTCTGCTATCTTCCGACTGGAAAGCTTATTTATATAAATTTTGAGATATTCTCGCTTGCGAACTTCAAATGATTTTGTAATTTCTACGCTTTGCTTATTTTTATAAAACCCGCTGCCAATCATGAGTTTCAAAGTACAAACCAAACCTCGAACAAGCCAAGAGTAGACTGGGATCAGCAATTAAGCAATTTTCAAACAAAGTTTTCATGCGCACCAAAATATTGTTAGCTAAGTTCTAATATTGAATTCAAAACCTTTAATTTCAGGCACACTTATAAAATATAAGAAACAATCGTTGAGATATTTTAAACTAATATTTCAACAAAATGCAGTCAGCTGGGAATCCCTCAAAATATTTCTCTCCTGTATATTGGAAAAATTCGGGAACTTGTAAACGCGAAAGGATGCAATTTTATTTTGGCTCAGGTGGAAAAAGAAACGTTTTAAAAATTTCGAATTGTGAATGGGAGATACAGATATTATTAAAATGATTTGGATTCCCTCAGGAACAGGAGCGTTTTCGTGATCTGCCGAATTTTAAAAAATATTTTGGAATAATGGGACAAGAACCGAAAAACAAATTCCAATTTTTTTTTTAGTTGTTCATGGATTAAATAACGGTTTTAACATATAAGTATATCTTAATTAAATATAATCCAATAAAATGTTCCAAAAATATTTATTGAAAAATATTTTGAAACAAAAACTTGAAATTATTATGTAAAAATAGGTTTATCATTATCACTGATCATGAGAAGCTCGGTCAAAGTCCTTTCAAGGGCTGAAATGGCAAATTGTTTTTTAGGTTTATCATAAAAAATTATGACCTAAATGAAATAGTGGTAAATTTTTAAAAATGGTAAATAGTGGGTGGTAAAAGTGGTAGAAGTCAAAAAAGACGAAAAAAGTGGTAGATCTACCACAATTGTGGTAGTGACAGCACTGTTCACAAGAGCAGAATGTTTTTACTTTCATGACATATATGACAAACTAAATTTTAATTTTTTGAATAGTTTACAATACACAAGTTAACTTTAAGAATTGTGCTCTAGCCATTATGTGAAGAACTGAAATATATATATAATTGGATATATATTTTTGGCGACATTTATTTATTTTAATACAGAGAAAAGTTTTGTTGAATCAAATGTTAGTTAAATTATTTACTAATAAAAGCTGTATAAAAAATTTAAAACATTATGCGAGGTTGTTGCATGGACTTAATTTTCCCTTTTTACATACGAGGTTCCTGCATATACATTTTCCCCCAAACGTGATACCATAGAGCCCTAAAATTGTTGTGCTACATACGGGAGCTAATTATGGAGATATTTCCATGAAGAAAGCAAAATAAAAATGTTTGAGTTACGTTTAAGTTCGAGACCAGTCGATATAGCCATTTAAAAACTGGCAAGTAAGAGCAGACCATAAAGAGGCTTTTGCTGATCATAAGGCACGCATACAAAATGAGTTTAGAGAGAGATTGGGCTTGACTTGATTGAGTTGACTTTGTAAAAACAGATTGTGGCACGATGGAAATACGGCAAGGAAAGTTTTTTTAAACTACACTCAGGAAACATTTTTTTTCTGTCAACTTAGATGTGGTTATACGTAGTTAACAAATGGCATACTTGGCTATGGCGAAATAAATATTTGTTTATTGCAAAGAAGTTATTTAGTTGAGCTTTCTGGTTGAGATAAATTTGTATGTGGTTATAGTTACGAAACCACTCTCTGGAGCTGAAATATTTTGTGAAATGAAAAATAATTACGAATGCAAACAAAAACATAATGTGTATGCTGGGAATCGAACTAACTACCCGTGGCACTATAGTCGGATAAGCTTACCCTGTGCCTGCTTCATGAGCAACAAAATGCAAACAATAACAAACAAGCGAATATTTTAAGTTTCATTAGCATCAACTGAGATTTGATAATTATAACCAAACCATGTTTTGTCTAAACACTCATGATATTGTATTTGAAGCAAATAAGAGTTATTTGTACAAACCATATATTATAATGAATGGAATGTTAAAAAATAGATCATGTTAATAAATTACTGCTTTAGCTCGGCTCACACGATTTGAACGAGCAACTACTACACTTAATAATATTAACCAAAATTTATTAATAGTAAACAAATATTTTTAGACCGACTCCAGCTAAATGCATTTAGTTCATTTAATTTATCAAAATATAAATATGTGTATCAATGTAATAAAAAAAGCTGTATTTAATGCAATAACGCAATGTATCAAAATATAAATATGTGTATCAATGTAATAAAAAAAACTGTATTTAATGCAATAACGCAGACAGCATATTTGTGGCGTTAAATTCAAATTAAATCAACAGACGGAAATTCGCCAAAACAAAGGTGTAGAATTTCTGTACACATTTTTTAACCTTGAGTGAAGCAACTTTATAGCGAACTTTATTTTTGATAAGAACTGATTTGTCAGCGTTATTAACGAATGCATTAAAGTATTCCTGGTTGACAACTGCAACATGACGTGCAGCAACATCCTCTCCCGCGTTGAACGAGTGTTCAACAATCCAGCCGTACTTTTATATGTCCACGCAGAAGCTGTTAAAATACCGAGGAGCTGCTTGTGGCTGGGCGTTATGAATTATCTCTGATTGTGAAAGTTCTTCCATTGGTAAATTTGTCGGTGTTGCTGGAGAAGTCATTGATGGAGCTCCTTCGTGCTTCCTCGCCGCTTGTAAATGATGAAAATGACCAATATGATGACAACAGCCAAGAACAGGGCCAGATAACTCACTGCAAAGCTATGATATTGTTGAGTTTGCAGTTTATTGGAGAGATCGTTGATTTCGTGTGCGTCCAAAATTTCTTGCGGCCTTGACAATTCTGTTAGTGACTCAATTTCTGTGGTGTCTTAGACTGGAACTGATGCTGGCTTTAATACATTTACGTTGACAATGTGTCCAAATGCAGTGCAGGAAGTGCTTGTAAATGATGTTAGTATCGGATTTCTTGTTATCGTTAAATGTTGATAGTTTAACACACATCCTGCTGTTAATTCGATAAAACCTGATCCTTCCAATAAGATTCGTGAGACCTGGTGGCCACATACAGCTGTTATTTGTATTGGCGTTGCTAGTGCAAACATCCATCGATTTCTGTCATTGACTTGTGTCCACACATGATCTTCCCTGTGCTCAAGATCACAGTGGGATCGGGTTTCATTGTTGAATAAACTTACTTCACAGGCACAAACTTATTATCCTTTGTTGTAGGTGGGTTGATTGTTGGCACAAAGATACAATTCGTTTTCCATTCTAAAACAAGATTGTAACTTTTCAACTGTGCTTGGAAAGTATTGATCTCGATGCGTCAGATTGCCAGAATTGTTGTAAACAATTTTATTGCCACCATAGTGTTGTTAATTTTTGTGGGAATTGGTATAAGCCGATACAAGTTAAATTAATTCAAACTAGTTAATAGAATAGTTATCTGAAAAATTGCATGGTTCTCTGTTATCGCTGCCTTAACTTTCATTAACTTGTATATCGATAGGAGATCACCAAAGCCTTCTCCTTCACCTTATATTAGGATTTTAGGATAGCCTGGGATCTGCATGGTTGGTGCCAAATGTGCTGTAATTTTTAAAATTTAATGGTTAAGTTGCTGTGGTGATATCAATTGAGGGCTGATCTGTTCGTTATGAACATTTGTAAGAACATTTATGAGTGCTGCTTGAACACGTTGAATGTTTGATGTCATAATGGATAACACTGGTTTACAAATAACGAAAAGTTGTTTGTACTTTGAATGCCACTATCCTTTTCTCATGTTAAATCGGTCGCTAATTCCAAAAAAAAATTATTTTTTTTTTCTGTCACTCCGTTTTCGAGATATTGCCCACTGTAGGGTTTTCAACGAAAAAAAAAAAGTTGGTTCCACTTAATTGCATATATCTCCAGAACCAACAACAGTAATCAAACAAATGATATATCAAATAAAAGCTAATAAAATTTCTTACAAACAATGCAGACATCATTTTTGGGTCGAGTTGTTAGTTTTGGCGGAATAAATTCAAATTTCGGGGATTTTTTTTTTTTCAGAAAAATTTCCAAAAAAATACAAAATAGTTGCAAATTTCGTTAAGAAAGCAAAATATTTTATTACTTTTGATATTTTTTACTAAAAGCCCTTATTTTTTCAAAAAAAATAAGCTATTGTTGAAGAAAATCTATTGAGAAATGAAAAAGTTGTGTTTAATGGAACGAAATCACCCAAATTGTGTGATTATCAATTTATGCATTTGGACTTATTTTATTGCCATAAAAAAAAAATGAGAACTAAAGGTTGTTGTAATAAAATCATATTTTCTTCATTTTTATTGTTCTTTTAATAATTTACATTATTCAAATTGTATATAATTATTATCGTGGTTACCGTGGTGACCGTGGCGTGTAGGTTAAGTGTGTGGCTTAGCACGCTCGGAGCCCGAGTTCGATCCCCAGTCGCGGCGAAATGTTTTTTCAATAAAAAAAAATGTTTCTGATCGGTCACCACCTCTCTGCAGACAATGGCAAGCCTCAGAGAGTAAATAATGCCATGTAAAGCTTCTTGAGAACATAAACTTTAGCCGTTCGGAGTCGGCATAAAACATGTAGGTCCAGTTCTCGGTTAATTGTGTGCAAACATTTAATAACACACACAACACAATTGATCACAAGAAGCTCGGTCAAAGTCCTTTCAAAGGGCTGAAATGGCCAATTTGTTTTGTTTTTTTTGTTTATATAATTATTATTAATAATTTTTATTGTTGCATTAAATCATTTATATTGTTATTTACATTGTAAATAATTTTTATTTATCATTAAGAAATTCAAAATGATTAGAATTCTTGTTATGTCGTTTATTTAATTCGGGATCGGTTTCTCTGATGAGAAACCAACAATAGTCACCCATCATTCCTTCGTGCCAAAATCCTTGGTACCGATTCTCAATTGCTTTCATCGTCACCGAGATTCTTCAGAAAAAAATTCAAATGGGAGTGCAGAAAGTGAATTTTCAGAGACATATTTACCCCCATTTTTTTATAGTTCTTGAGCAACTCGTTGACTATTTTCTCGTAAGATTCACTTTAATTGTTCCCGAGGAAGCTAGAAACAGTCGTCCTAAAAGAATCCCACGCCGCTGCCTCAACTGGTGACAATAGTTCTGCGAATTGAAGATCGCTTAACACCTTTTTATTTGCGATCCAACGAAGACACCTTCTTTTATCTTGGCATCAGAAAGATTTGGAAAAATCGTTTTCAAATATGTGAATGCTTCGCTTTCTTTGTCTAACGCCTTGACAAAGTTTTTCATAAGTCCAAGTTTGATGTGCAGCGGTGGGAGAATTATGTTTTCTTTTTGACGAGTGGAACGTTTTTGACGTTGCTCTCTCCAATTTTCGACTCAATTCTTTCTGCCCAGTCCTTTTTGTAATATTGGTTTACCAACGACGTGGTGTACCAACGACTTTGATATCAGAACATATTTTCCAGTCGTGTTATTCATATTTAATACTGCCATCAATAAACAAACGCCACTCTTTGGGAATGTACGGCTGACCGAAGGTATTAAATAAGCCAGAAATGTCTACGCAATAGCAGATATTGTCATTCTTAGTAAAGTGTAAAGCAAACGGTTTTTCACGATTTCTGAAGTATGTCACCTTAACATTGGGTCTCAAAAAGTTGAATTGTTGCATACGAGAAGATTCCACCAACAGATGAAAGCAATTGAGAATCGGTACCAAGGATTTTGGGACGAAGGAATGATGGGCGAATATTGTTGGTTTCTCATCAGAGAAACCGATCCCGAATTAAATAAACGACATAACAAGAATTCTAATCATTTTGAATTTCTGAATGATAAATAAAAATTATTTACAATGTAAATAACACTATAAATGATTTAATGCAACAATAAAAATTATTAATTATAATTATATACAATTTAAATAATGTAAAAATAATGTAAATTATTAAAAAACAATAAAAATGAAGAATATATGATTTTATTACAACAACCTTTAGTTCTCATTTTTTTTTTTTTATGGCAATAAAATAAGTCCAAATGCATAAATTGATAATCACACAATTTGGGTGATTTCGTTCCATTAAACACAACTTTTTCATTTCTCAATAGATTTTCTTCAACAATAGCTTATTTTTTTTGGAAAAAAAAGGCTTTTAGTAAAAAATATCAAAAGTAATAAAATATTTTGATTTCTTAACGAAATTTGCAACTATTTTGTCTTTTTTTGGAAATTTTTCTGAAAAAAAAAAAAATCCCCGAAATTTGAATTTATTCCGCCAAAACTAACAACTCGACCAAAAAATGTTGTCTGCATTGTTTGTTAGAAATTTTATTAGCCTTTATTTGATATATCATTTGTTTGATTTCTGTTGTTGGTTCTGGAGATATATGCAATTAAGTGGAACCAACTTTTTTTTTTCGTTAAAAACCCTACAGTGGGGAATATCTCGAAAACGGAGTGACAGAAAAAAAAAATAATTTTTTTTCGGAATTAGCGACCGATTTTACATGAGAAAAGGATAGTGGCATTCAAAGTACATATTGGCTGTAAACCAGTGTAATTGAAAGGCTAATGATAAGAACATCTGGAATGTATTCTCTTTCTGTTCTTCCTGTTCATTATGCTGTAGTTGATTTTTAATATCTGTCAATTTTCCTTCAAGCCTTTTGAAGGCCATTTGAGTTGTGGTTTGATCATGTTTGATTATGTTAATGGTTGAATCAACTACCGAGATCTGTTTTTTCATCATGCTTGTTAAATGCTGTTCATTGTCGTTGATGTCCGTTATTGTTTGTGACATCTGAAGGGCATATTCTGAGTCAAGAACTCCAAACAACGAGTTAGCAATATTTCCAACAAAATTAAGTGCACCTCTTTTTTTACGATGGCTTCTTAAAAAACCTTTATCAGGTCCAGCTCTGTATTTGTGCGTTGAAATTGTGTGTTCATTGCATATTGTTGATTGCATATTGTTGTTGGCTGTATTTGATCGCACATGTGATTCATAGTATTGGTGCCATTTTTTAGTAGTTGAATTTCCGTACGCAAGGGTTTGAGATCATAGTACACAACCAGTTTCCATTCACTTGTAATGATTTTGCTTGATCCGATGTGTTCAAAGTGAATGACTGCATTTGGATTAAATTTTTTAATCTTGATTGGTTCGCTCCATGGCAACATTAACAGTTCTGTCAATAATGTAATTAAGCTGTAATGCCGTGCAATTTTTGGTCTCTTTGGTGGCTCTTCATTCATTTTGTCCCTTCGTTTTCTTGCATTCTCATCTTGCTTTGATTCTGTGCCAGTATCTGTGTTTGTGGGTAGTCGAGCGAGTCGGTGGATTGCACGTTTATATGTTCCCGTTGCTGTTTTTACATCAGGAACATAGACTTCCTTGATAATTACTAGTTCCCCAAGTTTAATATTATCGGTTTGCCTTGTCCATTTGTGTCGTTATTGGATTTCCTTAAGATACTCATTAGACCATCTCTTCCAGAACTCGTGTTTTACTTGTGACACCAATTTCCATCTTGACAACAGCGATAGTTTCGTTGAGTTTGCCTTGCTGTCTACTTGGGCGGTGAGCGCTTCGCCTATGAGGAGATGGCCTGGCGTCAGTGCAGTCAAATCAGAAGGGTCCGATGAAAGTGGCGTCAGTGGCCGAGAATTCAATATGGTCTCGATTTCCACTATTACAGTTTCCAATTCTTCATAAGTCAATGAGGCTGACGCGACACTTCTTAGTAGAAGATGTTTCGCAGATTTCACTGCAGCTTCCCACAGTCCACCGAAATGGGGGGATCTCGGAGGAATAAAATGGAACTGGATTCCCTTCTCATTGCATGTTTTCCTTATTTGGTCTTGAGCGCTTGATGAGTAAATTGCTAATGATAATTCAGTCAATTAATTTCTTGCTATACAAGTTTTGGTAGCGCCCTCTTCGACTTATGAACCTTTTGAGAGCTCCAATAAATGCGTCTGCTGACAGTTCCGTTACCAACTCCATATGAACTGCCTTGGAGGCAAAACAACAGAATACAGCTAAGTAAGCCATAGTAGGCTTTTTTCATCGAACCTTATAATGCACCCATAAAGGTCCCGCGTAATCGACACCAGTGTTAATGAATGGTCGAGCTTTTGATTTGTTGTACTAATTGAGGGCAAGCCTTATTACATCGGATACAATGCTGGACAATTGATCGAGCTGTTGTTTTCACCTTTATAGGCCAAAAACGTTGCCTCAAGGTTCCTAACAACGCTTGAAGTTCACAGTGCTTGTTCTCTTCATGTGCCTTGATGAAAAGTAACCTTACCAGTGGGTCGTTGTACGGGAGCACCATTTGATGCTTAGCGTCGAATGGAAGTGCAGCCATTTCTAAACGTTCCCCCACTCGAAGAATGTTTGTGTCATCTAGAAATGGTGATAAACTGCGGAGTGAACTGCTCATTTTGACTTTTTTGTGCTGCTTCAGGTTTTGGATTTCTTCTTTGAAGTCATCGGCTTGAATGATCGTGATGATGACCGCCATTTCATGTTCTTGTTCGATTTTTGACAGAACCATGGGTTCCGATCTAGACATCTGTTTGCACCTTGTATTCTTGATAAACCTTAAGACATATCCAATTATTCTTTGAAGTGTACTGAAAGACTTGTGGTGATTGATTTCATAAATCCATTCTCCATTTGCTTGCCCAGTGAGCAATGATATGGCTGTATCCTTTTTCTTTTCGATATCAGACGGAATTTGTAGCTGGCTTGACCACATTGGGGGCCATAGTGTTTGTTTGCCATGTTCAAACATCGGTCCTTGATTCCAATGAAGCACAACTTCAGAATCGGTCCAAAAGAAAGTAGTTTGGTTCTTTATCTGACAATCTGTTTTCACTCGAGCTGCGAGCTGGGAACCGACTAGTGCGGCGCAAAGTTCTAGTCGAGGCTACGATTGTATTTTGAGTGGTGGAACACGGGTTTTCATAAGTACGCTGCCGCACCAAAAGCCTTTTCAGAAGCGTCAGTGAAGATGTGCAGTTGTGTTGACGATGACAGTTCTCCCTTGAATATGTGTCTGTGTATTTTGAGATCGTTTAAGTTGCTCAAATTTTCTCGAAATGCTGTCCATGTGGCGTCAAGATCTGATGGTAGTGCTTCATCCCAGGATAATTTTTTTTGCCATAGATGCTGTATGAATATTTTTGCTTTAACAATTACGGGTGCTAATAATTCCAGTGGATCAAACAGTCGTGCTAAATTGGAACTGATTTTTCGCTAAGTGATTGCCCGCACAGTATCCAGCGTTGTTCTGATGCAGAATACATCAGCCTTCGGTAACCACAATAAGCCAATTGTTTTAATAGAATGATTATTGTTCTTAGAGAAGTCCAAATTCACTTCTTGGTCACCTTGTGGAATATTTTTCAATAGTTTGGGATGATTCGCACACCACTTTCGTAAATTAAATCCATGTGTGTTCAGTATTTTGATCAGTTGATGTTGCATTTCTGTGGCTGTAGCCAGACTGTTTGATACTCCAAGCCCATCATCCGCAAAAAAATTGTCATGCAATATTTGAGCTCCCAAGGGATGACTAAGCATGTTGTTGTTTGCGATTTCTTGAAGACATTTGGTAGCCATGTATGGGGCTGATCGAGTACCATATGTGACGGTGTTTAATTGATATTATTTGATTTCTGCTGTTGGATCCTCTCTCCAAATGATGACTTGATACTGTTGATCTTCTGGATGTATTAGGATCTGCCGATACATCTTCTCAATGTCGGTCGTAAAGACAAAACGTGGCAATCGAAAACGTAGCAGTATTGAAAACAGTTCATCTTGAACTGTGGGCCCCGTATGCATTATATCATTTAATGCATACCCTGTCGTGGTTTTGGCGGAGGCATCGAACACCACTCGCAATTTGGTAGTAGTGCTCTCGGGCTTCAAGACACAATGATGAGAAATGAAGTATTTAGGAGATGGAATTGAGTTAAGGTTCACCTTCTTCATGTGTCCTAATCGTTCGTACTCTCTCATGAATTCCACATATTGTTTCTGTACCTCCACGTTTCTTGGAAGTCGACGTTAAAAACCAAGAAATCTATTCTGGGCCATCATTCTTGATTCTCCCAATACTGCTGGATTTTCTAGAAATGATAATTTTACGATGAAGCGTCCCAGGTAATTTTTGCACATATTTTGCAGAAAATGTGTTTCGCATTGTTGTTCTGCTGGCGACATACTCTTTTCAGTTGTTTCAAACTCATCCATCTTCCATAACTTTTCAATTGCCTCGATCAATGGACCATCTTTGCTATCAGTATCAGTTTTTATCCCAAAAACAGAACATGTCAATGATTCTGCCGATGGTTACATTTTCCGCTCATAATCCAACCAATTGACGTGTTTTGGAGAATCGGGCCGGTAGTCATTAACTGTATATGACCAGGTACCATGAGACTGAAATGAAATTCTGCACCAAGCAAAATGTCAATCTTATCTTGCTTGTAAAACTCTGGATCTGCAAGCTGTAAGTTGTCTGGAATCTTCCAATGTGAAGTATCAAGTTGAAGATTTAGTTGAGCGGTAATAATGCTTGGTAGTACAAATGCCTCCTTATTTGTTGTAAAACTGCCACTAGTGGATTGCATCTTGACGTTAAGTCTCTGCGTGACCTTCTTTTGAGCATCACCAATTTCTTCAATGCACAAGGAAGTTTTGGTTGGAGATATGGATAGTCTCTTCATGAGACGTTCTGACACGATGTTGATCTGCGACCCGGAGTCTAATATTGCTCTGAACTCCCCTGAATTGCCATTGGCCGCAGTGATTTTTATCCTTGCTGTGGCAAGTAGTACGTATCCTTGAGTTGACACATTACTTGCTGATGCTGATGAAACTGTTGCAATTGGAATATTGCTAAAGGCTTCATTGCCTGACGGTATTTTTGCATCTGGTTGCCTTTGATTTCCATTTTCCACATGTAACAGTGTGTTGTTCCTTATCACACTTGCAGCAACATCTCAATTTGCAATTATTTGACGTGTGATCGTTTTTGAAACAATTGGCGTTCTGTGGATGACAGTTTTAGAAATTTCTTGCAATAGTGCAATGGATGGCTACCATTATCACATAGTTTGCAGCTGTTGCTCGATGTTGTAATAGAAGACACAACTCTGTTAGACAGTTGTGGCAATGCAGCCTTATCCTTAAATCCAATAGCTTCCAATGTATGAAACTGTCCTTCCAAAAACAGCAGTAAGTCATCCACCTTTTGTAGCTCCTTTGGGTTCGTCAAAGATTTTTCAAATCTCATGTGTGTTTCTCGATCTAGTTTCTTTAGTAGCAAATTGAAAAGGATCGGGTCCCAAGCGTTTGTATCAACTCCTAAGTTGTATAAGGCCATGATGCATTCACGTGTTGTGTCGTGTAAATTCTTTATTGTTGCAGCAGTTGAGGTTCCTGATGCCACTATTACCCTTCTGTTGTTGTACCGTTCTTGCAATAACGTCCAAGCGGCTACATAGTTGTTTTCTGTTGACGAAAAATGATTGATTAGTTTTGCAGCTTCTCCTGTAACGTTGGCCTTTAGGTACCACATTTTTTGCACTGCTGATATTGGTTTTTTGTCGATCATTTGGGAAAATAGATCGAAGAATTGTTGCCACTTCAGGTTATCGCCATTAAACTGTGGGAGAGTTTCCTTTGGGAGACGCACTGTACTTCGCATTGTTTGATCTTCTCTCATGGTTGGAGCAGCGAATCTGTTGCTTTGACATTGATCTGCTCTTATAGAGAGCTCTACTAATTGGTATTGTACCTTTTCATCCAGTTGGTCCTACTCCGCTTGGTCGAAGCCTGCCACTGCAGGATATTCAAAGTGTTCCCAAAGTTCGTCGTACACCAATTCTATTTGGGTCCAAAGATGATTTATGTTGTTAAGCTTAATTTGGTAAAACTACACTGGCTGGTTTTCTTGGACTGCTTGTATGTTTTCGAGTGTTTGCCTCAATGTGACCATTCGAGAAGTCATCTTTCTAACCAGTCCGTATTGGATGGAAGCTTCAGATGATGCTCTTAAGATTGGTGTCTTTTCTGCCACATGTTGAGTAGTTGCTGTCTTCACGGTCAATGGTCCTGGTGCGATGTTCTGTTGAGGAGCTATGTTTGGTATATTTTCCATTTTTTCTTCTGCCTTGAAATGAGTGGCTTCTGCTTGGAAGATTTCTCGATAGTTGGTTACTTTACTGCTGATTTTATCATAGTATGATATGATATGTTGTTATCTTGAAAGGGCGTCAGCGACAACATTTTGCTTACCTTTCCGATATTGCACGTCATAAGTGTATTGTTGTAATTCGAGCGTCCATCGCGCTATTCGTCCTGATGGGCTTTCAATTGAGTTCATCCATTTGAGTGATAGATGAGCGGTTATGACCGTAAACGCATATCCCTCCAGATAGGGTCTCATCTTACGTATTGCCCACACTATTGCCAGGCATTCCTTCTCTGTAGCCGAATAGTTTACTTCGGCTTTGTTCAAATGTCGACTTGCATAGGCTATAACCCTCTCTACACCTTCTATGTTTTGGGTTAGAACTGCCCCTAAACCATAATCGCAAGCATCTGTCTGTAGTACAAATCGTTGGTTAAAGTCTGGGCAACCTAGGATGGGTGCTTCTGTAAGGCGTTTCTTAAGCTCTTCGAATGCGTCTTGTTGCTGGGATCCCCACTTAAAATGTTTCCCTTTTCACAACAGTGCAGTTAATGGGTGGACGACTTTGGAAAACTCAGGTACGAACCGTCGATACCAGGATGCGATGCCAAGACACCGCCGTAATTCGCGCACGTTTCCAGGTGGCTTTAGCTCTTTGATGGCTGAAATCTTCTCTGGGTCTGTATGAATCCCTTGTTCACTCACCACATGTCCGAGGTATTTAATCTCCTTTTAAAAAAAATTCACATTTCTCTATATTAATGCGAAGGTTGACCTCTCTAAGTCGACGGAACACTTCTCTCAGATTTTCCATATGTTGCTCCAGCGTGGTCCCGGTGATGATTATATCGTCGAGGTAGGCAAACGCGTGTGGTTCCATGTCCACACCGATGACTCGATCTAATGCCCGTTGAAAAGTTGCGGGGGCGGAGTGAAGTCCGAATGGCATAACGCGCCATTGGAAAAGTCCGCGGCCTGGCACAGTGAACGCCGTATATTCTTTGCTACTTTCATCCATAGGTATCTGCCAGTATCCGTTCTTTAAATCAATGCTGCTTATATACGTTGCGTTCTTGAGTCGGTCGGGAATGTGATGGATTCTAGGGAGTGGGTAGGCGTCTGGCACTGATCGTGCATTTAATTGACGATAATCGACGCATAGACGCCACTGCCCTGTTTTCTTCTTCACGAGTACTATGGGCGCACTGTGGGGACTTCGGGATGGCTCTATACAGCCCTTTTCGAGTAGTTCATCAATTTCAGAATCAATTATCTTTTGCATGGCCGGATTCTTTGGGAAATATGGGAAATACCTTTGCTTGATCGGTCGCTCGTCTCGCATCACAATGCGGTGTGTAGCTATGTTTGAAACTCCCTTTATTTCCTCGAAATTTCTGAGCTCTTCTTCAAGAAAAGTTTTTGCATCCAACTTTTCGGTTTCACAAATCCTTTTTGCATATTGCGTGACCCAAATCTCGCCATTTTGTTTCGGAGAAGAAATTCGTGAAGGTCGTGTTGCTGAAGACGGCACACTTGGTGACACAGGTTTCGCTGTTCTTGTACTTGTTGATGCAGCTGCGGCTGCGCTGGCAGTTGGTGAAGCAGATGCGGCTGCGCTGGCAGTTGGTGAAGCAGATGCTTCTGCGCTGGCAGTTGGTGAAGCAGATGCGGCTGCGCTTGCAGTTGGTGAAGCAGATGCGGCTGCGTTTGCAGTTGGTGAAGCAGGTGCGGCTGCGCTTGCAGTTGGTGACGCAGATGCGGCTGCACTGGCAGTTGGTGAAGCAGATGCTGTTGCGATGGCAGTTGTTGATGCAGCTGCGGCTGCGCTGGCAGTTGGTGAAGCAGATGCGGCTGCGCTTGCAGTTGGTGACGCAGATGCGGCTGCGCGGGCAGTTGGTGAAGCAGATGCGGCTGCACTTGCAGTTGGTGAAGCAGATGCGGCTGCGATGACAGTTGGTGACGCAGATGCTGCTGCGATGGCAGTTGGTGACGCAGATGCTGCTGCGATGCAATTTATTATCTCTGCTTCTGTTTTTGCCTCCTGTTTTCCTTGTAACTCTAAGGTGAACTCTCCGCATCGTATTGCCGCACCGATATCAGACAGGAAATCCATTCCTAGTATGAGGTCATCCATTACTTCTGGTAAAATAAGTATAGCGACTTGAACGGCTTTGTTCCCAAGGGACACTTCTGCTACTAACGCCTCATTGACCCTTTGAATGCTTCCATCAGCCATAAAGACCTGAGTCCTGAGTGGTATAGTCTTTATTGTTTGCCGCAACTTATACGCAAAATACCGACTGATGAAACTCCTCGTCGCTCCCGTGTCGACAGTAGCGTCCATCCAGACGTCCTCAAGTGCTACTGTAGCCACAATGCGGCCTTCTTCGATTCGTAGATTATCTAACGTCGTCGAGGCTTCACAAGATTTTGCTCCTGCTCCCCTCGACGTGGAGTGAGAATTCCGCCGTTTCCCTGCCGACGACGGCAACACTCGACGGTCCGAACGCCTTTTCGACCACATTCCCAACAAAAATACACTGGTTGATTTCGACAGTTGTTTCTTAAATGACCGCTCTGCCCACACTGTCGACAGGCTGTGCGCGGATCGATATATATACCTTGAGCCATCTGACGGTGATCTCTCTCTCTCAGGGTTGGCTCCCGTGCCTCTTGACTTCTTTCGGCTGTTTCCAAGTTTTCGTAATCACCTGCTAAACTAATTAGTTCTGCTAAGCTTGAGAACTCTCGTCGCTTGACGTAGAGTTGCAGCTCGGGGCGATTGTTTCTGTAAATCCGCTCTAGTTGTTGTTCTCTACTTAGATAACTGTGCCGCATGAGATTCTGAATGGCTATCACAAAGTCCTTAAATATTTCCCGTGATTGTTGATGATGGCGACGAATTTCATCTTCTAGGCGCTCGAAAAATCTGGCAGGAAGGAAAAACTCTAGAAAATCTGCCTTGAAGTTGTGCCATTTACTCCAGTGTGCATTATTATTTCGATACCAGTGCAGTGCTTGACCAATTTACAGCTCGGGCATACACCTCGGTAGCAAATTCGCGTCCAGATCGTAGACTTCGACGAGTTCCTCAACTCGCTCTATTAATTCCAGTGGACCTTCAGTTCCACTAAATCTCACTGACCATTTCTTTACCCTTTCAATGATATCACTGTAATATATTGTGCGAGATGCACTCTTCTGTATGTTTGGTTCCGATAACATTTCAGCCCTTCGTGGACCCCTGATCTCTGGTGGTGGAAGTGTGAGCGTAGTGGATGGTGGAAAATTCGTATCGCTTAAAGGTATCGCCCCTGGTGAGCACCCTCGCCTGTGTTTCGCTTCCAGTACTGCTAACCGCTCTTCCTGTTCTTGCGTGAGGTCGTTTTCGTTGACAATAGCTGCAAACCGTTTGCGAAGTTCTTCGACTGATCCATCCACACAAAACCTGAACTCGTCTGCATAACTCACCAGGTCTTCTCGGCGAAGCGAGTATATCCATGATACCTTCACCATGTTGACTCTTGACAACCTTCTCCCTCGAAATTTCAAATATTTGTAGCAGTGCAATATATTATTCCTCGACTCAAAGCACTCTTACCACACGTTCATCAAGCTATCTTTAAATGGTCCCTGCTCGGGCGCCATGTAACGAAGCTGCCGGTCTTCCGGCTCTATAGCTGAGGTAAAACTCAGTTGTTACCCAGGATCTCCAATTACAAAATTTGTTGGTTGGACAATTCAAAGTAGCCTTTATTTTAGATTTTTTAATTCTTTGTTCTTACAAATATTCAAGCTTTTATGTATGAGCAGTGTGGTGATCTGGTGGTCTTCTATCTGAGTGAGGCTTGGCTATATTGGCTTGGCTAGCATAAAACCCAGCGTAATGCTTATATCTTGAATCCTGTCTTTAGGTTCTCCTATGCTAAACGGCCTGACGGCGCGCTTCTTAAACAAAGCCTAGTTTCAAATTCTTGCTAAGCGACCTGACGGTACGCTCCTACTCGTCTTAACCACCGTGCGGCCTGACGGCACGCTCCTGACTTCGATTCCTTATGCTAAGAGACCTGACGGCACGTTTCTAGTGACTAGTCCCTACGCTTGTGATCTGGCGGCACGCTTCTAAAACAGAATCTAGCTTAAAATTCTTGCTAAGCGACCTGACGGCGCACTCCTTATCTATTACGTCACTAAGCGACCTGACGGCACGTTTCTAGTGACTAGTCCCTACGCTTGTGACCTGACGGCACTCCTGTTCACTTTCCCTACAATTGCCTTAGCACAAGCCTCAAGCCTTTTATTTTTGTCGCTTGCTGGTCCGTCCGCTGTTTTACCATCCGCACCTTCGCCTTGTATTTGCATCAGCTAATATCAACCTCTTTGATCCGTTGTCCGTCAGCTCCTCTGTGCAACCTGCACATTCAATGGTCTGCCAGCTACTCTGTGCAACCTGCCCTTTCAGTGGTCTGTTCGCTACTCTGTGCAACCTGCACTTTCAATGGTCTGTCAACTAATACCTTCTGTATCTTCTATCACTCAGCCACATACCTCTGCTGGCTTGATCTCGTCTTCTTCACTTAACAACGTCGCTGTCGCTCACTGTGCGTTTTTCTCACTCTCGTTGCTCTAATGTCTGCTTGTAATCTATTGTGCTAGTGTTGGTGCTATCTCTCATAGCTTTCCAAGTAAAACTGGTTCTACTTCTCTGCGTCTCTCACTGCTGCCTGTGGTTGTTGTGGATCGTATGTTCTCTATGTTACTCTTGGCTGCTGCATATTTTGTTTTTGGTATCGCCTGACCATCCGCTATGTTTTTGCCGCATTGACCGCTGCTCACACCAGTTACATATATACGCTTATACATAGCTTATAATTTATGTTGGTACAGGGTGCTTTGTCGAACTTCATCTTATTTATAACTTAATACTTCAAACTAATTGTAATAAATGTAACGTAATTTTAAATTCAGATTGGTATTAAATAATTTTATAATTCACAGTTATATACAAAGGAATTAACAATATGTTCTTTTTTTTTCAAAACAAATAATAATAAAGTAAATAAAATAATATTATAGTAAATAAACTTGCTGTTGTTGGTTGGTGTTTGCTAGCTGTTGTTGTCATCGCTTGGTGTTTGTTGTTGTTGCTAGCTGTGGTTTATTTAACTAGCTGGTGTTGTTGCTGTGTTTTTTGTTGTCGCTAGCTGTTGGTGTTGTTGCGTGTGTTTGTTGTTGTCGCTAGCTGTTGGTGTTGTTGCGTGTGCGGCAAAACTTGCAACCAAGATTTGCTTCGTCACAATTGATAAGAAAATAGATTTAGACAGAATAAAAAAGAAAATTAAATATCATAGATAGAGATTGAAATTAGAAGTAGCAACAAAAATTAATAATATTAGAAGCTTACAATAAATAAAGGTTATAATTATATTAATAATCCGATGGTAACCCTTAATTTTCACGAAAGCTCCCCGCATAATCATCATCGAACTCAGCTGACACGAAATAATTGAGTTCAATTTAATTTTCAATAATTATGCTCTCACAATGGTCATGCCACTTAACATATATAAAGCCTCTCTTTACATACACGGAAACTAACTTTTTACTTCGCTTGAGTTTAACTGCGATCTGCAAGAGGTGGCGACCACGCTTTCTAACGCTCTCATTTAAATAACAGCTAGATGTAGAGGCTATACCAATATCGTTCAGCAGCAGATTTCTCCGGTTAGTCTTGCGAAACACAGCTGTAGATCGAAGTACAATGTATCTGTCATTCTGAAATATGTTTTTAAAGCTCCTTGGTGCTCACCTAGTGGCAAATCATGAAAATCTCTCAAAATACTTTTAATGTCTTTTGGATCGGTTAGAATTACTATTTCTTTATTCTGTTGGTCTAACATCTCATCATATTGTTCACTAAATTTCTCTGCAGTTTCTTCCGTTTCAACTTCCCTTTCTTGTTCTTTAGCCTTTGACCTTGTTTGAACTATTACTATATCCTGGCACTAGATTCCGTAACTATGGAAAAACTCAGTGAACACAAAATATTCATATTCACTTTCACATGCAGTGTTCACATTTTCATTTCAAGCGATTCTGTAAGTTCAAATGAACACTGTTGTGCTGAATGTAAATTAATGTTAGCTGGATGAAGAAGAAGCACAGCTGAATGATTATTGATAGCTTTGCTAATGTAAACAATATACAAGAAAGTGAATGAAAGAACAATAATGAGACAAAAGGTTTGTTATATATAGTTTAGAGCGGGTCAATTTTTTTTTTGATGAAGCGTATAGCAAAAACGTATTCTATAGGTGATTCTGAGAAATTTTGCTGAAGAGACCACAGCTCTAAGTCGGATTTGGAGCCCCCCAAAATTTCAAAATAGATATTTTTCCATATATACATAGAATAATTCAATTAAATTCGTCATAAAATCGGATAGAATTAGAGTAGATTTCTCAATGTGGGCTTGTTTGAAACGTATTTTTATCACCTTTCAGAATCTGTATTGATACCAATATTTTTTTTATTTTTAGTAGAGATATTAGGAATTTTTTGTCGAAAAATAGCCTAAAATTAACTTTCAACTAATAAATTCTGAATTTTTTCGATTTTTTCCAGATTTTTTTTTTGCAGATTATGAAAGTTCAGATAATTTCATAAAGTTATTATGGATAATCAAGAACCATCAACATCGTCTGCGTTGTCTTCGCAAATGGAAGCAACAACATCAACAAGTTTTGACTCTAAATTGACCAACATGCCTCATCAAGATATTGTTGTTTTTGGTTTATCAAGTGATTTAAATAATCTTAGTTTGCCTACTAAATCTGACATTTTAAAATATTATTATTTTTTAAGTGACCGTGCTAAATTTGAAAACAAAATGTTCTCGTATAAAACTTTTACTCCTCACGTAACAGATAAATTGATCCAAATTTGGTGTAAATTAAAAATTGAAATCATTAATAGAAAGAGTGTTTTAAAAAAATTAACTGGTTTGCTTGATAAATACCAGAAACATGTACAACATAGAAATAAAAGAGATGAATTTAAAGCATTTGTTGATTCAATAAACGAATTATTTTATATTGGCAAATGTAATTGCAAATTAAAAACAACAGAATGCTCGTGTGGATTGATTCCAGAACATCTCAAAGAATTTATGATGGACCAGCATAATAATAGAAAATGCACAATACCTGAATATACGGAAGACGTTGAAGAAGTAGCTACAACTATTTATTATAATAGTTTTTATTATTACAGTTTATGTGCCAATGTACTTCAATGTGAAGTTTTATAACTCTGTTGTGTACGGCAGTGCACTTTTATTAAAATTTATACGTTGGACACGATACTTACAACCAAACTTACGTAATATTGTAGATGGTGTAATTCAAAACAACTCATATTACGCACATCCAGAAAATATCTTATTAACAATGTTATTTGATGATCGAAAAGCAATACGGGATAGAGCTATCAAAAAGATTTTACATTATCGAGAAAAATTGTACGATGCAACTAAACTCAGAGTTTACAAAAAACATATATTAAATTTCGATGCTACCGATTATTTCAATATGGTTGATATGAATAACGACGATATATTAGTTGAACCAGCATTTACTCGACAGATTCCATATGATCACTTGGTAGAATACTTAGATTTCGATGAACCACCACTGGCAGATCCACAAATTCCAATGCACATACAGGAACAGAAAGACATGTGCAGTTATTAACGAGTGTTTCAAAACGAGTCATAGAAAAGAATCGTGAAGGAGTTATGGCAGTGACTTTAGAAAGTCGTATGAAAATTCCTCGCATGGAAAGTAAAAAGGACCTTAAAATATAATATTACCACATTAAAACATTAAATTGTAGGTCGAGAATAATATTTAAAAATAAATTGAATTAAAAATGTAAAAATAGTGTTTTTTTGCTGAAATCTTGAAAATGTTGATTTTTTCATAATGATTTTCCTACAAAAAGGAGTTCGAAAACAAAAAAATTGATCGTGATAAAAGTTGTTGGAAATTATCTGAACTTTCATAATCTGCAAAAAAAAAATCTGGAAAAAATCGAAAAAATTCAGAATTTATTAGTTGAAAGTTAATTTTAGGCTATTTTTCGACAAAAAATTCCTAATATCTCTACTAAAAATAAAAAAATATTGGTATCAATACAGATTCTGAAAGGTGATAAAAATACGTTTCAAACAAGCCCACATTGAGAAATCTACTCTAATTCTATCCGATTTTATGACGAATTTAATTGAATTATTCTATGTATATATGGAAAAATATCTATTTTGAAATTTTGGGGGGCTCCAAATCCGACTTAGAGCTATGGTCTCTTGAGCAAAATTTCTCAAAATCACCTATAGATTACGTTTTTGCTATACGCTTCATCAAAAAAAAATCGGTCCATACAATTCGACCCGCCCTAATATAGTTATATATTTATTTATCATATTGTACATCTTTGATTTGTAGTTTTTTATAGGAAGTATTTAATTTTTGTGAGGAATATTGGGACTCAATCAACAACTAGCACAACAATTACTAGCGCACAACTAACTACCCACACAACTAGCGGTGGATTTCTTTGATATTGTATTTATCAGTAATAATATATAAATAAAATATAATTAATCTTCAAATTTAAATTAAAAGTTAAGAGACAGTCTACAAAAAATTAACTTCTTATCTTTAAAAAACGCTACATATTTTCCATAAATTAAATAAGAAACTCTTTGCTAGCTTTCTTAGCTGTATGAGATATTTTTCACAATCAGTTTTAAATTTTCACTTGAAAAAGTTCAGTGAATAAACTTTATTCAAGTGTACACTTTTTTGACATGAAAGTTCACTTCACACTGATACTGAATCGCAAACTGCACATACACACAAAATATCGTGTACACTGCGTTTTCCATAGTTACGGAATCCACTCCCTGCTCTTGTTGGATTATCCTACTAAGCGCATCCGCATTTAAATTTCGTTTACCAGGTTTATATATAATTTCATACTCGTATTTTGAGAGTTTGTACCGGAATTGTGCTTAACACGATGTTTGGTCTTTCAGATTTGCTATTCCCCTCAATGAAAATGATCTGTATACATTTTAAAAGGCGTTCCAAACACATAAGCCCTAAAATTTTTGGTTGCCCGAACAATTGCTATTGGTTTATCATCGCCAACTTTGCCTTGGGATAAAACCCCACCTAGTGCCTCTCCACTGGCGATTGTAGTTAATAAGAAAGGTTTTTAAAAATCTGGATAAGCTAAAACGGTTTTAAGCCCGGAGCATCCACTTGTAGAGATGAGAATGGTGATCTGGTTACAGATACGAAGTGCGCATTGAAATTATGGAGACAGCATTTTTCCAATCTGCTTGCAGGCGACGACACCAACAATTCCGCCCTTGGAGAATACAGTCTGACACCGCCAATCGACGCTGATGGAGTGGAAACTCCACCACCTAGCCATGACGAGGTTAAAGTTGCTATCCAGCGACTCAAAAACAACAAAGCCGCAGGAGCTGACGGCCTGGCTGCTGAATTGTTTAAAACCAGCGGCGGTGAATTGGTAAGGTGCATGCATCAACTCATCAGCAAAATATGGCTTGCGGAAAGCATGCCCGGCGATTGGAATCCCAGTGTGCTTTGTCCTATACCTAAGAAAGGAGACCCGGCAATCTGCGCCAACTACCGAGGTATCAGTCTTATTTCCATCACAAAGTTGATAAGGCTCTGCAAGATGACGTTGAGCAATACATGCAGCTCCGTCAAGGTAGGAAATGACCTCTCCGAAACCTTTTATACCGAACGAGGTTACAGACAAGGCGACCCGCTATCATGCGATCTCTTCAAGTTCATCATGGAGGGGATCCTACGAAAGGCAGGTGTACATCGAAATGGTACCATTTTCTACAAAGGTGTCCAGGCCCTTGCGTACGCTGATATCGATATTATCGCCAGAACCAAGAGAGATGTAACCGCTGCTTTCGCCGCTATCGAAAAGGAATCAGCCAAAGTGGGTTTGACGGTGAACGAGAGCAAAACAAAGTGTATGCTGTCTGCAAATAGGGAAGCTCGGCGTCTAGACTCCCATGTTACAGCAGGCAAATATAACTTTGAAGTTGTCAAGAAGTTGACATACCTTGGCACCGCCATAAACAGCAACAACAATGTCAGCCTGGAGATAAAGCGAAGAATAACAATTGCTCATAGGTGTTACTACGGGCTAAGTAAGCAATTAAGTTCCATCATCATAACTGTGCTTCTCTTTGGCGCTGAGGCATGGGTGGTATCGCAAACAGATGCAGCCGCTCTTGGGGTGTTCGAGAGAAAAGTTCTTTGCAAAATCTTTGGTCCTGTCCGAGTTGGCGACGACTATCGCATTTTAATGAACCACGAACTGAACGAGCTCTACAATAACAATTCAGCGACTACGTTGGCTGGGTGTTTAGTATGGGTGAAGAAGCTCCATCGAAAAAGGTGTTTGTGGCGAAAACCGAGGGTCGACGACGAAGAGGAAGACCATGAATCCGATGGATTGACCAGGCCGAGGAAGCCCTTACCGCGCTTGGTGAAAGAGATTGGAGACGGCGCGCGCGAAGCAGAGATGCCTGGTGAGAGCTGATGAAGTCGGCCGTAACCCGACAACGAGTTGTCATGGCCACCTAAGTAAGTAAGTAAGGATAAGCTAAAACTGGAGACGAGGTAAATGCTTCCTTCAACGTCTGGAAAGCTTGCTGACAGTTATCTGTCCATTGAAACTTTACGTCCTTTTTAAGCAAATTATTGATTGGTAACACGATTTGTGACATATTTTTTATAAGTATTCTATAGTAATTTAATAAACCTTAAAATGCCTGAACTTCCTTTCTATTTCTCGGGACTGGTATATTTTCCCACATTCCAGTTTTTGTGGTTCTGGCAAAGCTTCTATATCCGAACATTTATACCTTAAATATTCCATCTCACGAAGTAAATTGGCATTTCTCCTTGTTTAACTTTAATCAATTCTCCCTCAATTTTTTAAAAACTCTTCCAAGTCTTTCCTCATGTTGCTGTAAATTTCTACCATAGATATCAATATCGTCTAAATAAACAAAACAATCTATACCTTGTAGTCCTATGAGTATGTGATTCATAAGCCTTTGAAATGAAGCTGGGGCTCTACTTAGTCCAAACGGAATTCTGTTAAACTCATAATGACCTAACGACGTACTTAAAGCTGTCTTTTGCTTATCCTGGTTATTGACCAAAACTTGATGATAGCCACTAGCTAGAACAAGTGTTGAAAATATCGACAATGACCTAACTGGTCCAGAATTTCATCAATTCGAGGAATAGGGAAAACTTGCTTGATTGTGGCTTCGTTTACTTTTCTAAAATCAATAACTAATATCCACTTTTTCTGTCCGTCTTTTCGACTTTCTAGCAACATTAGTACATTCCACCCGGACTTGCTTGGCTTGATTATGTCGTCATCTAAAAGTTTTTCTACTTGTCTTTGTATCTCCTCCATATGCAAGTGTGGTAACCTATACTGTCTCTGATTAATTGGAGCTTGATCTCTTTGCATTTGAACCTCATGCTTTAAAACAGAAGTGCATGACAATTTATCTCCTTCAAGCAAGAAAATATCATGAAAAGACGTTACTAAATTTTCTATTGATGCTCTTTCATCAGTGTATAAGTTTTTGCCGAATTTAACTGTTTCTATCAATCTATTAACCCTTTCTCTCACATCTATTTTCCTTGCACTATACCTATAATCCTTACAGGGAATTTCTATCAACACATCATTGACTTTGTGAAAACCAAAACTCCTACCTTGTTCGTTCCTATTTTGAAACCTAAAATTCTTATTGTTTAACGAATTTGCTAAATCTTTATCTCTTTCCTGATAAATACTTAATATAGCTTCTTTTCCCACTGTATCTTTACCTGTTGATACTTTCGTCTTTGACCCAGTGTTGAGGGTGCTTACTATCTTTTACGACGTCAAAGCATCCTCCACTATTTTTTCTTGCTCTGTTATCATAAATTCTTCGATGTTTGAATTTAAATCGTTGAATAAAAAATTAGCTTTATCATCTGACGTACTTTTTACTGTCGAAGAGCTTCCCGTTATTTCATTAGTTACCAAAACTTTAGTCTTATCTACCGATGTACGATTTTCTGGTATTTTGTTCCCGGTTTTGACTTGTGTACAGATGTTTACAATCTTTCTTGACGTGAAATCATTTGTGACTACCCTACTTGGCCCAGTTTTACTTTATTTTTTGGGTTCCCAGCTCATTGGCCTTGGCTGGGCCCTCGATAGTTTCCCTGTTTTGAATCGTATTCTCTCTTTGTAAAACAATCCTTCTTTTGTGTCCTAACCTTGCACACCATTCACAATTGACCTCATCTTTCTTTGGTACTAGAAGCATGTAAAAATTCTTCTTTTGATTTATGTTATAATCATTCTGACTTCTATGGTACTCATGCCCTTTTCTACTACAAAAAGAACTTGTTGGGCTATCTTTCTTAGTTTTTGCAGATTCTCTGTTGGTGAATAAGCCCTATGACCTGCTTTAACCTCAACCATATCACTTCTTCCACTACACTCTCAAATTTTCCTGTTTTAACGCTTAGCAAATGTATTCTTAGAGTTGAATCCTACAGACCAAACCTGAAAGTTGTAATAACAGTTTTTTTTAAATCACGTAAAAGTTCGGACACACCGTCTTTGTATTTGTTATAAATTATATCTTCTGCTGTTGTTTTTAGAGCACTTAACCGTCTTGCATATTGTCGTATTTCTTCACCAGGTTGTTGTAATATCTTCTATATTTTCTGCAATACTACATCTAATTCTTTTCGTTCCAAAAACGTTTTCTGTATAAGTATAAATAATTCATCCAGATTATTAAATTGTCTGCTCTTACTAACTTGAAAGCATCTCCATAAAGTCTTAGTTTCACACATCTCCTTTCTTTATTTATTTTACTCTTATTTATTTACTCACAGTTTTTTGTTTAAGATTTATAAACGATTAAATATACAAACTTACTAAAATATACAAACATACATATTGAATTATTAACATATATACATTCTTCGTGTGGTCACGCAGTAAATTAGCTGAACTTCTAACCAAGATTTTGAATATGTCTCTTTCATCAGGCGAATTTTAAGATACATGGAAATTCTCATAAACATATAACTCCTAAATCAGGCTCGAAAAATGAAGTTATCAATTACAGACCCATTTCAAAACTGAAATTGATTCCCAAAGCTTTCGAGTCTATTGTGAAGAGGAGGTTATATTGAGAAGTAAGACATGGCATCGCGGATGTATACCATGGCTTTGTAAATGGCAAATCCACAGTTACTAACTTAGCGTTGTTTACTAGTTTTTGTCTGAAAGGTATGGAGAATGGTGGTCAAGTTGATGCTTTATACACTGACTTCTCTAAAGCCTTTGATAAAGTTCAACATAATGCACTTATAAAAAAGCTAGAAAACTTAGGAATTCATTCAAATTTACTAAAATGGTTTCGTAATTATTTATGTTACCGTAAGCAATTTGTTAAAATTGGATCAACAGTTTCTAAAGTTATACACAATCTCTCTGGTGTTCCAATAAAAAGCTCTGGTTACTCCTATGAACCGGTCCTATGAGCGGTCCGCCCCGGGTACACGCTAAAATGGGGTGCAAAATTTGATAAAAGAACTTTTCACCACACAATTTTTGATTTTTTTTAATAATAAGAATACTTTAATGACTGCGGTTTTATGTTTTGAATATAAAAAGGGTGCAAAAGTAAATGCAAATATTTTTTTTCTTCGTTTTTATTAAAACTTCAGATTAATAAGAAATTTGTTTCAATATAAACAAACGCTCATACTAAAACCTAAGTCAATTCGGAATTTAATTTGTCATTGGTTAGGGGTGCAATTGCCAAACAAATGCAATTCAAATTTTAATGACAGTAAGATAGAGTACACAAAGAAAAATGTTATATTATAATGTTACATTCTTTTTATATTCCATAAAATTTTTTAAAAAATCGTGTTTTTTTTGCTTCTTCAGGTTAAGAAGTGTTCAAATTTATTCGTATAGTATACATTTCTATTACCAATATTTTACGCAAATCTGCATGATTTTCATATGAATGGAGGCATCAGTTATTTTGTAAGCAATACATTTCTCCTGAACTTTACAGAAAAACGTGCCCATGACATAAATGTCAAGAATAATAAATATGCTTTATGATTTTGTGATTGTTAAGTTCTAAGATAAAACATCATAAAACAAACCTTATTTACAGCTCTTAATCTGCTAGAATATTATTTTTAATAGTAATATGTTTTTGGGTATCCTGTTACATGAAACAATTTAAAAATCAATACTCAACTAATTACATGCTTAAAAAATTTCTAAAAAAAATTAAATAATGATTTAAATGCATTAAATTTTTTATTTAAATTAAATACATGGCGTTTTATAACAATTTTAAGGCGTTCTGACGTTTTTTTTTATTTTATGTAGAAGATGTCTATTAAAAGCTCTAAGATGGTTTTCCGACTCCTTAACTTTACTAAAGTAATCATTATTATGATTAAATCAACCAACAAAAACTGTCAAAAATAGAGTTTTTAATAGAAGATGCACAGTTCTTTAAAAATTATACTAATTATTTAAATTAAATTTTGTTCTCAGTCCCCGAATGTGAAGCATCGACAGATTTCTTGTAATTGTCAGCTCTTTTTTGGCCATTCATGACTCTTGACCTTGTCCAGCCAGGGCTAGTTTGCTTTGGGAATTATGTACATAATGAGTATGAAACAAATTTCTGATAATAATTTGGTATCACTGTAATGTTGAGATACTGTGATATTAATAGTCAAGTATAGGGCAGTCAAATCTTACAGACCTCAGCTTTGTCTATCAAAGTCGAAGCTGAGATGAATATAGAATACTATAAAGAAGTTGATAAAATTTAGGAAAAAAGATTATAAATGAATTTGAATACTTTATTTTAATTTTCACTTAAGTTTTATATAGAAGACATGGATTGATTTCGAAAAAATATTCAACTTTATAGTTATTCAGGGTTAATGAGGGAAAATTTGCCAACGGTTTGCTTCCAGGTCCTGTTTTTTCTTCAATTATGCACAATTTTTCGTAAAATTTTCACAATTTTCTATAAAAAACTAGCTTAAGTTTTTATAACTTCATAAAGTCCAATTATTTAAAACTTCACACA
The DNA here is from genome assembly GCA_958299015.1 of Tetanocera ferruginea. NCBI lineage: Eukaryota > Metazoa > Arthropoda > Insecta > Diptera > Sciomyzidae > Tetanocera > Tetanocera ferruginea. Next base: position 82,605,229 of record OY282641.1, on the reverse strand, counting down.
GTTCTCCAATTATTTAAAACTGATATTGTGTGGTTTACTGACAGTAAATTGTCCTCGCATAACTTATAAGCCCTTTTAAGCTTTTTTCCAAATATTTTCTAAAATATGTAATTTTTGTAGAGGTTGATTCAAAAACATGTAGTCGGATTCATCGACAATTATTGTAAAATTAAAATGGAAATAGTGAAAAATTTTTATCAAAATATATCTTTGGGGATTTACTCACTTTTGCAAATCAAAATTTTGCGTAAACAAAATATTTTTCAAAAATTCCTTGATTGCGGAAAATCCTGCTTTAAAAAAATTAAGATATACTTTATAATTGAAATTAAATGAAATTTTTTAAGTTTTGTGTTACTTACCCAATAACATATCTTTCAAATGATCAAATATATTAATATCGATGAGATTATTTTTAAATTTTGTCTATTGTAACCGAATTTTAAAAACTATATAAATAATTAAAATATTTATAAATTTATTTGCACTTTAACAAACTAATTAAAACTGTAAACTATTATTTAAAAAATTATATTAATTTCGTGGTATTTTTTAAACATTACTCTTTTGAGGTTTACTATAACCTTCTTAAGGGGTGCACAATTTAGTTTCCGCCCCGGGTGTCACCAACCCTAGCTACGCCACTGGCAAAGGTGTCTTCTAATAGATCTAAAAACTCTTGAGGCCAGACGAAAATATTATCTTGTTATGTTAGCTAGAGATGTACTTTGCAACAAGATTGATTGCTCCGCGCTATTGTCTCTTTTTCCGATATATGCTCCTTCAAGACATGAGAAGTAGGCAGCATACTCAGTATCAAATTGTTATAATTTATTATATTATTATCAATTAGTTTAAATGAATGCTTGTTTTTTCTTTTTTTCTTTATGTACAAATTTTAATATTACTCTTTTTACTGATTAGTCTAAGAGAGTTTTTACTCTATAGATGAATAAAATTTAAAATTTTTCAATATTTAAGTTTCTTCATTGCATTTATTTATCCTTAAGCCTAGTATTATGTTCGTTTGCGTGAAGTTTCGCTGGAAACATCCATTTATTTGATGCGTGAAAATGTTGGAAGATATTTTGTTGCGAACAAACAGCTGATTTTCAGCTTAAAAATTTCGACAAGAAGTTAATTAACAGCAAGAATTTATGAAGGGAAAGCAGAAAATCTTTAAAGCTCATTAATTTGTATTGTGATTCTATTGTGATTATTGTGATTATTGTGATTATTGTGATACAAAATAAATATTTATACGAGTATGCATGTTAACACATAACTTGTTCAAACAGTTCGCTACACGCGCCAACAGCTAGCCAGACGTAATTTGACGCCCGGCATCCGCTAAAAGACGTTTCCACCAAAAAATGCTCTTAAGCAGAAGCACGTTCAATAAATAAAAATTAAATAAATAAAAAACAATGCACACACATACAAAAATGCAGTTTCGGGTTACTTTAAGTTATTTCATTTTTGTTAAGTTAGTTTTTAGTTAACAATTGAACAATAAAGTTGACGACATCAGAGTTCTCTCTGATTTCTCTTTTTTAAAAATCAAAATTAATAAAAAATAAATTAACTGGCGCCCGAGCAGGGACCACTGGAGTCGCGAATCCAATAGATAAAAAGTAAAACGGTAACAAGTGCCACAAAAAAAAAATTGACGTTTGAAAACAAAAACAAGTAAAACGCTAAATAAAAGTGCCACAAGGAAAATTCCACGTTTGAAAATAAATCAGACGAGCGCAACAGCGAAAGGCTGAACTTAATAGCAGGAAAAAGGCCCCCAAGTAAACGGATAATTTATGTACGAAAAGGAGTTCTTCATCAAAAGACAGCTGACTGCCTAAAATTCACCAAGGACACCACTGGATGATAAGTCTGATTTTAGTTTATATGTTAGTCAAATCAAATTGTTTTTTTTTATAGAAAAAAAACTAAAAATAAAGTGATTAAGCAATTAAAGATAGAACAAGTTAAAAGAACGTTAAATATTTCCTCGAATTCTTACGAATTTTTTAAAACCAGGTTAAAAGAGAATAATTAAACAATTTTTAGCTTAGACAATTTAAGTTAAATCAAAAATATAACGAAATAAAAAACACAAAAAAAATCTAAAAATATAAAATATTTTCCTTAACTAAAAAAATAATATTTTTAAGTGAATATTTACCGAATAAAAACATAGTTTATTAAAATGGAGGACGATTTAGTAAAAGAATTAAATAAACTTAAAGTTTCATCCCAATCCAGCTCCCAACCTAGTACATCCCAATCCAACCAACAACCATTCCAACTGACAGACACCTTGAGTAAACAGATAACTGAATAAGTAGTTACAACAATACAAAATTCGAATAACCCATTTGTTGAAAACGCTGACAGTGACTATTTGGTACCATTCAACTCCACGAATTTGAACGAGTTGGACAGAATACCAGATATCGTTAAATGCTAATGAGAGTTCTCTGGCCAAGCAGGAGAGTTCAACTCTTGGCGGAAAACTGTCGATAGGATTTTCACTGCATACGAAAAAATTAAGACCACTCCAAAATACTACGCAATTCTGCACACCGTACATCATGCAGACACCGCACTAGAATCCTACCGGACACCATTAGACTGAACAAAAATTAAAAAGTGCTTAATGATGCACTATTCTGATAAACGCGATATAGGAACTTTGGAATATGAAATGACTACTCTTACTCAACGAAACCTTACGATATCAGAGTTTTACCAGCAAATTTATAAATATCTTTCGCTGATTTTGGACAAGATCGCTTGTTTAGAATCCAGTGAGGATTCTCTTCAAACTATGACCAACGCCTACAGGGAAAAAGCCTTAGACACGTTCATACGTGGTCTCAATGGCAATATTCCAAGATTATTAAGTGTTCGCGAACCGACTACGCCGCCACAAGCCTTGCACTTGTGTCAAAAGTTGGATAACATGACATATTGAATGAACTCGATTCAAAGATCGAATATATTCAGGAAAATAAGAAATCCTCTACCACCACGCAGACCAATACGTTCAAACTTTCCCCCTTTACCAACATTTGAGAAAAGGTTTTTCCCAGAACTGACTCACATCCCACAACCAAGATATAATAACAATCCAAACGAATTTCAACGAAACCATCAGAATTACCCTTTCACCAACCCGCGAGTGTTCGAACCAAATAATCAAAACTTTTTAAATAAAAACCCGTATCAATCACAACCCAATAATAACCACAATTATACTTACAATAATCCGTTCCAACCAAGACCACAATTCGGCCAACGAAATTTATCAGGTTTTAATAACAGGCCATATATGCCCCGAAACCCCCAGTTCCCATGGAGGTAGACCCTTCCATTAAAACAAGACAAGTCAGTTATCAAAAAAGGCCAAACATTCAACAATTTAATAAACGACCAGCATCCCAACAGGTGCATTCCCCAAACAAAGTTCAGAGAAATTTCCATGCAAATACAAATATCGCATGTGATGAAACTAATGCCAGAAACATTGGTATCGATACTGTTTAGACGTTCTCCGATTCCCAAGAGGAATACCAACACATGGTTGACGAATACGATGACATGGATGACATGGATAACCAAGGTTTCGAAGAGATAGATCAAACCAACGATGTGTATTTTTTAGATTAAGAGTCTTAACTTCCTTGTTTCGAATTCAAGACCAGAGGTGGAGACGTACTTAACTTTATAATCGACACAGGCTCAAACAAAAATAAATTTCAATCCATGCGTATTAGAAATCCTATTCCCAATACAAAACCTCTCACAGTTATCTCCGTTGCCGGAAACATCCAAATAACCCACCACAACTTCGTGAACATTTTTGACCCTCAAACCGTAAAATTAAAATTTTTTATACTACTTACACTAACCACTTTTCGTGGCAACATAGGAAACGATAAGCTTAATCAATTGAAAGCAACAATCAGAAGGACGAAAGTTTCATGACATTCTGCCAGAACATTAAAATTCCACTTAAGCAACAGACAGCACAGGACGTTAACCATATCACTTTGTGTTTATCACATCTTTCAAATACGCAAAAAGAACTGTTGAATAATATCAACAGAAATCGTCCAAGACTTTTTTCAGATCCCACTACAAATACGACACCCATTACTTCGAAATCTTATCCCTATCCGATGGCTCTGTTCTTGCAGATGGAATTATTAGGCCGTCGAAAAACGCCATATAATTCACCTGTTTGGATAGCTCAGAAAAAAATGGACGTATCTGGTGAAAGAAAATACCGTATGGTGATAGATTATCGAAAGCTCAAAAACGTAACCATCCCTGACCGATACCCAACACCTGAAATTAACGACGTCCTAGCAAATCTCGGAAAAAATCAATACTTTACGATTATAGATTTAAAAAGCGGATTCCATCAAATACCATTGAAGGAATCCGACATAGAGAAAACAGCGTTTTCCATAAACAATAGAAAATTTGAATTTGTTAGATAACATTTCGGGTTGAAAAATGCCCCAGCAATATTGCAAAGGACCTTAGACGACATACTAAGGCAACATATTGTATAGTGGTGTTACGTATATATAGATGATATCATCATTTATGGCAAAAGGAAATGAAATGAATGAAAAGGAAAATTTGGAAAATTTGGAAATAGTTTTCAGAACACTTGAATCAGCTAACATGAAAGTTCAGTTGGGCAAGTGTGAATTTCTAAAAAAGGAGATAGAATTCCTAGGATACGTTGTAGGTATTGACGGTATAAAAACAAACCCAAAGAAAATAGATGCATTAGCAAAAATGCCCTTACCAAAAAACTTGAAGGAACGATTTATTTTGGATTATGCCAAAATTACCAAGCCTCCAACAAGCCTTTTAAAGGAGAGGAAGGTCTTTTATCCAAATTCGCTTCAAAAAATAAATCAATAACTTTAGGCAAAGATGCAATCGAATCTTTTAATAAGATAAAAATTCACTTATATCAAAAGACGTAATACTATCACACCCAAATTTCGAAAAAGAATTTGAGCTAACCACGGACGCATCTCATTATCCATCATTATCAACGGAATACGCACCGAGGAACCCATTATAGGCCAAATACAAAATATTTATCAACTCTACTTTAGTAACAATAAAGCAAGATATACCCAAAAATTAGTAGAGGACATCACAAACGAACAAGAACAGGAAAACATCATACTCGAGTAAAAAAAATAAATATGAGAGACGACCTAATCAACAATTAGCTGAAACACCCTTGCCAACCTTCGCGGGGCACACAATACACATAGATATTTTTCTGACTGACAAAAAAATCGTTATGACAGCAATAGACAAATTCACAAAATACGCCATGACAAAACTACTAGACATCAGATCGATAGAAGATGTACGAAGACCCTTAAGAGACATAATTTTTTCATTTGGAGTACCAAAATCTATCGTTATCGACAATGAACCATCTTTAAATTCAAACTCAATCATGTTCATGTTAAAAGACGAACTTGGAATAGACGTTTACACTACACCTCCTTACAAAAGTCAGGCAAACGGACAAGCGGAAAGGTTCCACTCGACACTCGTTGAAATAATGCGTTGCCTTAGGGAAAACGCAGGCCACAGAAATTTCGAAGAATTATTAGAAAGAGCAGTATCCAAATACAACCACTCGGTACATTCAGTAACAGGAAAAAAACTGGTTAACTTATATATCGGACGAAATGTAACATTCACACCAGACGATTACGAAAGGACAAGACTAAGTTACTTAGAAAAACTAACAAAGAAACAGGAAAAGGACCTACAATACCACAATCAAAGCAAGCAAGAAACAAAGCACTACTTACCAGGACAGATTATCTTTGTACGAAGAAACAAAAGACTAGGTACGAAACTATCAAAAACATTTGTTCAGGAAATAGGAAATCAAGGAAGACAGAAATAGTACAGTTCTAACAGAGAAAAGAAGAATAGTACATAAAAGTTTAATTAGAAACTAAAAACTAATTCGTTTTAAGTTTCTCGAAGCATCATGCACATCAGATACGCAAATTCTGGACTATACCAATTCTCAATTGGTTACGATTTATACAGGCAGTGCCAAACTTCAGACCGGTACGTTTAAAATAATACATGACATCAACATAAAACAATACGAAGATGCGACTGAAATAATAAAATCTACAATTAAAACAAAAATACCACCGAACCATCCCTTCTACACCATCCTTTCCCAAGAATTATCCCAAATCAAGAATCATTTAAGAAACCTGAAGCCAACAAAAAAACGGGAAAAAATATTACTAGACTTTATTGGTAGCACATGGAAATTGATAGCTGGCACGCCAGGCCATTCTGATTTCAATGTATTTACTGACAAAATCAATTACGTATTAACTAATAATAATCAGCAAGCTCTTATTAATAAAATTACCATAGAGAGAATAAATGAAATAAATAATGTAAGATATGGCAAAATTGATTATGAAATTATAATGATTATGAAAAGTAAGTTAGAAATAGTTAAAGAGGATATAATTAACATCGAATACGCGATACATTGGGCTAAAGCTAATATCGTAAATTCCTATATCGCACACTAAATACAAAACAGTCACAACTCAAAATTTTATATATAGAATTTTTGTTATAAATCAATTTATAAAACACATCTGACTATATTTTTCGTTATTTTCTTCATTAACTGGAAGAATGAAGTTTTTGTGTTAAATGAAAATTGTTTTTCTTCTGCAGTTTCAACTAAAGAGTTTTATTTTTCGCTTTTCCTGAAAAGTTATGTTTTTTAAGTTGTGACTGTTTTGTATTTAGTGTGCGATATGTTATCAAACCATGAATTCGATCTTGTAAAAGATATATTTGATAAAGAGAGTATACCGTATGTAAACATCGACGAGGCACTCGAATTCACGCAAATAAAAAATTGCATGAAATGATAAATCTATTATTTATATTGTAAGTTTACCAGAGACTAACACAGAACTCTGTAAAACAATGATTATTAAACCGGTGAAAAAGGAAAGCAAGATCAATAAAATCGAATATAATTCTATATTAAAATGCATAAACGAAACATGGAAAAAAAACAAAATTGTTAAACGTATAATAATTTAGCAATATGTCCTTATGACAATATTATAGATATAAGCAGCACTTCGTGCATCCCCAATTTAATGAATAACCGAGTACCAAACTGCACAATAGTTAACAACCAACACATAGCAGAGATCGAAGAAATTACCCCAGGACTTCTATTGTTAAACCAATTCAATGGATCAGCGGTAATACGTTATCATAACACAAATATAAACATTAATGACAGAACATACACTTCAAAAGAAATCTCCACATACACACCATTACCCGCCTTATTACAACCAACTTCGAAGCTACAAAACTTCGAAGAGATGCTTTCATTGGAAATGATGAAAGAATTTAATTTAAATAACACCAATCATATCAACTTATTGGATACACGCAACAAAATATTATAACCTATTTTAAACAAAAGGTTAAAAGTGCAACAGTAACCAAGGACGATCAACAACTTTCAAAATCGGCAAAAGAAGGACTCATTAAAATTTTCATTCAAACACCGAAATCAAACGAGGACGTTTGAATTTAAGGAGGGGAAGTGTTAACACATAACTTGTTCAAACAGTTCGCTACACGCGTCAACAGCTAGCCAGACGTAATTTGACGTCCGGCATCCGCTAAAAGACGTTCCCAACAAAAAGTGCACCTAAAGCAGAAGCACGTCCAATAAATAAAAATTAAATATATAAACACATACAAAAATGCAGTTTCGGGTTACATTAAGTTATTTCATTTTTGTTAAGTTAGTTTTTAGTTAAGAATTGAACAATAAAGTTGACGACATCAGAGTTCGCTCTGATGTCTCTTTTTTAAAAATCAAAATACAACAATAGATTTCATAGTGATTAGTCGTGTTTTTGTGCATTCCGACATTAATCTGTTTCAATAACTAATTTCGTGATAAAAAAATATAAAAAGACATACCCCACATGTATATACCAAGGCTGACCCTAGCAAACTATTTACATCTAGAAAAAAAACATTATTTAATACTATAAACAGTGATTTAAAGTTATAAAAACATCAACAATAACACAAAGTCAGCTCCTATATTTTGTTAATTTTGTTGATATAATGAGTGCAACAAACGCTGAAGTGAGTGCAAGCGCTATGAGCACTAGATCCAACTCCAGAAAGCCAACTAGCTCAGTTACGGGATCTACAATTTCAACGGCATCTTCAATTTAAACTCCAAAACTGAGCACACCTTGCTCAAAGAGTGCAACAGTCGCTTATACTCTCACTGTACATGAGCTTGTAGAGGAGCTTAAGAAGCATAACGATGCCATCATGAGCCGCATGACTGCTGAGATCAACACCTTGAGGGGCGACGTAATGCAGCAGATATCTCATATTGAAGGGAGATTCACTCAACTTGAAAAATCACTCAACACCCTACAGACGCGTGTTGAGAAAATGGATGTGGAAGAAAACGAAAAACTTGATATGTACAGAAATGAAGTTGCTGCTCTTAATGAAGACTTAATGAGTGTAAGCTGTAGGTGTGATGAGCTGGAGAGAGGAAATCTCTCTACAGATGCTATTCTTTTTGGCGTAACTAAACTGCCTGACGAGAACTTAACTATGTGTTTCTTAAGCCTCTGTAACACCATAGAGTGCATGTCACCTGTTCTTAATTCTATTTTCCGGCCCGTTCTTGTAGCCAATCCTGTGACGCACCAATTATTTTAAAATTTAAAACCGCTCAAGACAGAAATTTAATTCTAAAACACAAAGGCGCTCTCCGTAAATCACAGGGTAGGCAACTCTGCCTCCGAGATGTTGGTTTGGATTCTGAAAAATACATTTACATGAATGAGTGCCTGACTATGAGAAATCGTCATCTCTTTCAACAAGCAACTCAAATGAAACGCCGCAAGCAGCTCTTCTCCGCTTTTACAAGGAATGGTTCTGTGTTGGTGACAGAATGTAAAAATGGATATACAATTAAGGTTATCAACGAAAAAACTCTGATGGCTATAGCTGAGAGAAATGAAGCTGTTTTTTTCGTCATGACAACGACAAGAAGAAAACCCAAAAATGTATTTTTTGTTAATTCGCTTTTAAAAATTTTTTGTATTTCATTAAATTTTTTTATTTTCACTCAATCTAATAACCTCTTTTCCTCTATCTATCTTTCTGTCTCTTACTATTTTCTTAATACTTATCTCTTATTTTTTATACGCTTAAATTTTTTAACTGAGTTCTTCGTGATAGTGTTTCATTCTAATAACCTCTTTTCCTATATTTCTCTTTCTCTTACTTGTCTTGTCTCTTACATTTTTTATAATACTCATCTGTTCTTTTTTAAATGCTCAACTTTTTTAACAGAGTTTCTCTTGATAGTGTTTGTGTTTTTTATGTGTTTTTTTGTGCTTGTATTTCCTACTTCTGTATCTCAATTGGTGATAAAGTTCAGACTCTTGGTGGCCTCATTGATTTAGCAAATACTCTTCTTAACGTGATTTGTAAATTTAACAAAGGTTTTAACGTTTGTCACTTGAACGCACAAAGTTTTAAAAATAAAAATTGATGATCTGCGTGTTGTGGATAATAGTAAGGTGGATATTGTATGTTTATCTGAAACTTGGTTGAAGATGGAGATGTGTGACGATCTATTTAAGCTAAATAATTTTAAACTTATTCGGGCAGATAGACACGTCAAAACTGGCGGGGGAGTATGTATTTATTTAAAAAGCTCATATAAGTTCCACATTGTCAAGAAATCGAACCATAATGACCTAATTGAGTACCTTTTCATTGAGGTCTTACACAGCTCAGGTAATTTTTTAATCGGATGCGTTTACATGCCTCCTAGTATTGCAAACTCAACACTCATTAGTGGCCTCTTGGAAGATTTAGCTCCCCACTATACAGATGCTGTGCTTTGTGGAGATTTCAATCTTAACATAATGAACAACTGCAATAGAGAGTTTATAGATATGGTTAGGCAATTCAACTTTAAATTTGCGAACCAAGATATACCTACGCATTTTAGACCAAACTGCTCACCTTCCTTATTAGATTTGTTTTTGGTTTCCGATCCCAAGTTAATTTTGCACTATGACCAACTTTCTGTGCCTGCTTTTTCACACCACGACTTTATTTTCCTTTCCCTGAATATAACTCCAACGGGTTTCAAAGATACTTGGCTCAACATACATCAATTTTCACGAATCAACTTGAATACTTTATTTGCCGAATGTCATGGTTTAAACTGGAGTTCAATTTATACAACAAACAATACAAGCAAACAAGTAGAAATTTTTAATAAGAACATTACTACCTTGTTCGCACAGCATGTTCCAGTAAAGATAAAAAAAATAAATCAAACTAAGCACACTTGGCTTACCCAAAAGCAAAGAACCTTATTGATAAGCGAGATAGTTTATATAATAAATGGAAAAGATATCGCTGCCCAATAATTTACAGTCAGTTTAAAAGTGCTCGTAACGCTGTAACTGCCTTTTTACGGAGAAATAAAAAGTCGTTCTATGAAAGTAGATTTGCCACATGTAGCTCGAGCTCATCATTTTGGAAAAATATTCGCCAAGCCGGGATAGTCAAAACTTCCCAATTCACGCCAGAATGCATAAATCTTGATGAACTCAATAAAACATTTATTCAGCCCATTGAAACAACATCGAACGACACACGTGCCTCAGCCCCAAGAAGCTCCACAGGTAGCGGGTTTGCGATCTCGTGTACCGATCCCATAACTGTTGCTGAGGTTATACTTAAAATAAAATCGAAAGCTGTTGGATCAGATAACATTCATCCTGAGTTTATCAAAATTCTTCTACCAGTTATACTAAATCATATAACGTATATTTTCAATACTATTATTACAACCTCACAATTCCCTTTCTTGTGGAAAATAGCAAAAATCTTGCCTTTGCCGAAATCATCTTTGGCAAATAACCCTGAATATCGCCCAATAGCTATTCTACCATTTCTGAGCAAAGCACTCGAAATCATAATAAGCGATCAATTAAAATTATACTTTTGCAACAATAAACTCATCACAAAACATCAGTCTGGTTTCCGAGCGAAGCATTCTTGTACCACTGCACTTTTAAAAGTATGCGAAGATATTCGATCTGGTTTAGATAAAGACATGCTAGGTTTAATTATTTTCCTGGACTTCTTTCGATTGCATAAATCATAGTCTTCTTGTGAAAAAACTTAGTTCCCAGTTCTCACTGCACGACACATTGTGTAATCTTGTGACGTCCTATATTGAAGATCGTTCACAATATGTTTATCTCCACAATAAATGCTCGTCAAGTCTTAAAGTTTCATCTGGTGTACCTCTGGGCTCAGTGCTTGGCCCACTGCTATTTATAACTTTCATAAATTATATTGTTGATTGCTTTACTTCATGTGAGCATCATATATACGCCGATGATATTCCGTTGTATAAGCTATTTCCCAAATCCCAAAAGCAAATAGCTTCAATTGAAGTCAACTCGGAATTAGACAGAGTCTTCCAATGGACTATTCTAAATGTTCTTAATCTTAACCCCACTAAGACCAAAGCCATGCTCATCGACAGACGCAAAAACACTGAAGAGCGTCCTCAACTTTTGCTTAATAACTCCTCGATAGAGTATGTCGAAAGTTTCAAGAATCTTGGAGTGTATTTCATAATTCTCTCACAGGAACGCTCACATTAACCGTGTTGTCGGAAAAATTTATGGAGCACTGCGAGGACTGAGTCCAACCTCAAAATTTTTGTCAATTGGAGTCAAGCTTAAACTTGTTAAATCGTTCATCTTACCCATTTTTTTGTACAGCTGCGAACTCTTCTCGAATCTTGATCATGAGTCACTAAGAAAGCTTATGGTGGCATAACAAATAACTGATACACCCATATTTCTGCCTTCACCAAACAAATAACTGGTTGCTCGTTGAAAAACTTATTTAGCCATTGCACCATCATCATGCTTTATAGAATTATTCACTCCAAAGAACCAGATTATCTTTTCAGTTTATTAAGATTCACTATGACCCAAAAAACTGTGCAACTCATTTTACCAGTGCATAAATATCTTGCAACCTCTCGACATTTCTTTGTTCATGCGATAAATCTTTGGAATATGCTACACTTTCAAACAAAAATTATTACAGCATTTCATCGATACTCAATAACTTTTGTTCACTTTGATCCTCTATTTCTTTCAGCTTTGCTTTCTCTTGCACACTTTCACCTTACTCTCACTCATATTTTCTACCCAAATTAATTTTAATACGTTAAGTTTATAATTTAAATTTCAATTAATTAATGTTTGCTATAATTTTTTAATTTTATTTAAAACCTAAATTAGAAATAAAATCCATATTAATTTTTTTGTTAATGTTTGTACACCCTAACAAGAGAAATCTTATCTGTACAATATATTATATCTAGTGTCCGACCGATTATTCGGTTTCGGCTTCGGTAATCGGCCTATATTTGGACCTTCGGCATCGGCTTCGGCTTCGGCCGAGACAGCCGATTATTTTTGCTGAATGTTTTTGCTTTGCTAAACAGTTTTTTTATAAGTTCATAGAAATTTTTTGAATTATTCAGTGAACTCCGTTCATAATTCCACATTTGGAACATTTTCCATTGTTTGTTTTGTTCTTTTCTGTTCTTTCATTAGTTGGTGTTTACTCTTCTGTTTCTTCAGCATGAAGGTACCGAAAGTGTCGCCAAGCATAGAAAACTTTCATATTATAAACTTTCGATAGAGGGCGCTTAAAGTAATAAAATATATATGGCTCAATAACGCCTGAACGACTAGACCGAATGTAAAGAAATTTGGAATGAAAAACGAACCCAAACGAAGATGAACCGAAGGCTAAAGTCCAAAAGCGAAAACGAACTTCACTAAAATTTTGATTCGCTGTAACTTTTTTTCCTACTAATGAAATTAAATAGTTTCTTTACAATAGTTTAATGATTTTTTATGAACTTTTGTTTTATTAAAGGTTTTGGGGGTGCTTGTGTACTAATTGAGACCTATCCAAAGATATACTTATTTTCAAGATCAGGTTGAAACTGGTGAAGTTATACAAAAAATACCATTTGGGGCAGATTTCGGGTTAAAAAAAAAAAATAATTTGTATTGTTCTGAAATCCTCTCAACATAAGCTTTAATATTAGGGGCGGTAAATGCAAACTTTTTTTCCCCATATGGGGTGACCCACCTCAATACTCATACCTCATGTAATAAAATGCACGAATATTAAAATGATATATCTTTTTAATGAACCATAAAAATCACTTAAATATTTATATCATCAGAATCCTCTTATTACGTAGTCTATTTAACATTAATTTCAAATTTTTCCAACCGTGCCCATTGGAGATATTTGACACCAAAGTTGGGACAAACTTGAGATTTCTTATTTTTCAAAGCGATGTAACCCAAAAAGTTTATGATCTAGTTCAGCGGTGCACACAAGAGCTTCGTGGAGCCGCTCGGCTTTCACAGACAAGTCGTGTGTTTGAAGCTGCCGAACTTTTGCGACGCTAGCATTGAATCAGTTTGCGTTTGATCTTCACGCAGTAAGCATCTTATGCGCAAATTGTTGAATTTTTGTCTTATACACACATACTTAGACAAAAATATTGCACTTGTGTTGGAAGCTCTGCCAACGCTGTGCATCACTGATCTAGTCACTTAAAAAAAATGTATATTTGAAGTTCATACTAAGACGTACCTAATAAAAAAAAATAGGTCTGCCACTAACTTCTTTATATTAAAATTTTTTTTCAAAGTTACCAAAAATTACGATTATATTCGGAAACTTTAACGTTTTTTTTAAATTAAGTAACAACCCAATTAATTTGTCTTATATGCAAGATAATAGCCTAAGGTATAATTAATATTATGTTTATTCATTTATTGCTGTATGTTTAATAGGAGCTGAGATATGATCATTACCGCAAACTCTATAAATACGAAAATCGCTCGTGGTTGCATGAAAAATATGGTCGCCATTTTGTAAATACAACAAAAAAATTTTGTAAAGCAGTTCTAAGGTGCCGAAACATTACGAAATTAATAGTAAAAAAAAAATTTTTTAAAATCGTTGACCGACCGAAATTGCTATTTTGTGATCAATCTCGGCGGAATGACCCAGTTAGTAGCTTTTCTCGACTGGGTCGAAAATTTATAACATTTTTTTTCTACGTTATCTTGACTTATTGACGTCAATTACAAAAACATCCGAATTTTGTAGAAAAACTCTTACAGTTAATTCGAATTTAATGATTTCATTACGTTTTTTTGTACTTGTAAATGAATATATAACAAAAGCAAAGAATAAATTTTTATAATTTTTTTGACTTTAAAACGTTTGTTTGTTATTCGGCTTCGGCTTCGGCAAAATTCACATTCGGTCGGACACTAATTATATCCATAAATCTGCTAATATAAAATCAAATGTTTGTCTGTCTGTCTGTCTGTTCAGTAAAGGCTCGCGCACCGTTTATCCGATTGCGCTGAAATTTGGACACCGAGTGAGAAAGAACATAGGGGTTGTAAAAAAGTGGGCCAAAGTATGTAGGCGTGGCACTCAATAATAACTTCTAAACGCCTGGACCGATTTCAATGAAATTTGGTATGAAGGTTTAACTACTCCCAAAATGAAACATAAGCCATAAAAAATTCCAAAGACTTACGCAAGAGGGCGCTTTTAGTAGTACATTTTTAAGACTCAATAACACCTAAACGCCTGGACCTATTTCAATGAAATTTGGTATGAAGGTTCAACTGCAACCAATATAAAGCATAGGTTAAAAAAGTGGGCAGAAGTCTGTGGGCGTGGCACTCTGTAATAACTTCTAAGCACCTGAACCGATTTCCATGACATTTGGACCGATTTCAATGAAATTTGGTATGAAGGTTCAACTGCTCCCAAAATAAAACATAAGCCATAAAAAATTCCAAAGACTTACGCAAGAGGGCGCTTTAAGTAGTAAATTTTTAAGACTCAATAACTCCTTAACGCTTGAACCGATTTCAATGAAATTTGGTATGAACGTTCAACTGCACCCAAGATAAAACATAAAATATAAAAAAATCCAAAGACTTCCGAAAGAGGGCGCTTTAAGTAGTGCATTGTTAAGACTCAATAACTCCTAAATGACTTGATTGATTTTACTAAAATTTGGTACATGAAATGACTTGACTCTGCAACAGAATTGAGGCTGTTTAAATTTCAGAAAACTTCCGTTAGAGGGCGCTTAATTCAATAAACTATGTTCGGCTCATTCACGTCAAATCGGATGAACCGATTTTGATGAAACTTGGCAAGCATTTGTATCTGTTACTGAAAAAGATCCTATGCTTTTAAAAGTTCTTTCGTCAAAAAACAAGGAATGAGCCGAAGGCAAACGAAGTCAAGAACCAAAGGCGAACGAAAAAAAAGAAGTTTAACGAATACCAGCAGAAGCTATATAAAGATGAAAAAATATTAACCGAACAGTATCGACCAAAACCGAAGTTGAACGAAAACAATCCAAAAATCGAATGGAATTTATTTGAGATAAAATTGCATATTAAATGCATGCATAGAAAAACTTTATACGCATTTTTCTCGAAATGACTTTTCAAACTGCACTCAGAAAATAGTTTCTCGGAATATGATACAAAAGGCATCATATATAGAGAAAAATGGTATTGACCTTGCTCCAGAGAATGCTTTTCTCTAAATGCGATCCTAAAATTCTCTAAAAATGATAAAAACCTTCTATGAAAAAGAGAAATACATAAAAATAATTCGATTTTAGAGAAAAAGACTCTTTAGTTTTGAGAAAACATTTGTTTTTATTGAAGAAAAAACTTCTCATAGTGAATTTTTTATCAAAATATATGAAAAAATTTTCATTTTCAAAAAATTTTTCTGTATAAATGAGAATTTTTTTAAGCGAGAAAAATATTTGTCATTATAAGAGACATTGAAATATTTCCATTTCCTTAAAGTGAAGAAAGCTAGTGTATTTTTAAGACACAATTACTCCTAAACGCCTGGACAGATTTCAATGAAATTTGGTATGAAGGTTCAACTGCAACCAATATAAAGCATAGGTAAACAAGTGGGTGGAAGTATTTGGGCGTTACTTACTAACTAAGATGGCTCTTACAACCGTTGGTCGGTTTTGGCCACGTCTAAAAATTTTCGCCAGCCATTTTTGTCGTGCGCTTGCTGGCGCCTAAAAACATCCAACTTCCGACTTTTATCACTGTTATGCCGCATATACAATAAAAAATTTATAACATCATACTCCGTTGGTAATTTCGTATTATTTAAGTCACTCGCAATAAAAGAAATTTTTTTTTAAATGTTTTTTGGTCGATTTTTATTGAAAATGATCAAAACTCTATAAAACTCTCGTTTGAAATAAATATTAGACGGACGCAATATTTAACTGGCTGTGAAAATAATAACATATGATATATTTAGAAAATCACAATCAAAATAGTGTTGATACGTCTTTTAGCATTTTCATTACGGATTTTTTATTCTTTTACGAGCTTTAAAGTTCCTAAAAATCAATTTAAGGCCTTCCAAGGACTTTTAGGAATATATTTTTTTATTTTGGAAAAAAATTATTGGTGTCTTTTAAACAAAAACATCGATATGTCATTCAATATGATCAGACTTTTAATACCGAAGATATGATGAAAATGCAAAAAGGGAGCCCTACGTACGGCAAAAAAATTTTAAAAATAGTTCTGCTAGAAATTTCGATATACTTCCTGGGCAAAAGATTAAAGATATTTCAAGAGCTTTATTTTTTTGATATTAGGATGGTTTATTAGGATCTGAGGAACTGAGATCTGGAGCGTAAGAACTAGAACGGTGCACCTGAGGTCAATGACTTCTAAAGAGGTTATATTGTCTCCTTGAGACAAAAACATTGATATACCAAACATTAAAATCCGACTGTTAACACCAGAGATGTGAAGAAATATGTCTATGCGCGACCCCTACGTTCGGTCAAAAAAAAAAATTTTTTTCGTAATTGCCTTGCACAAATGCGTCATATTCGCTGGTTTACGGCGCACTTTTTTTTTGAGGTACGGTCTAGTGCTCATGCATGCACAATGTCCTCAAAAATATCGATCGACCTTAGAATTTTAGTCACCAACTGCATATTGCAAATTTATTGGCTACTTTTAGGCCAGCTATGACCATCGCCTGTGGTCTTGAACGATCTGCCCTTATTGAGGCTTCATGATCAACGAGTCCGTGCTCGTTTCAGTTTTTTACTAAAAATACGTTGTAGTTTTAGAGAGCAAAGGTTAATACATCCACAAAAGGTCCTTCTGAAGAATTAGGTGGAGAGTTCCAGATGGGTATCGTTACATTTGGAGTCCATAATAATTCATTTTTATAATTTTGACTACAGTTACGTTAACTTTCATGGTCAATCCTGCGACATGAAGAGCAGAGTATAGTTTACAGACCCACTTCATCACAAAATTTCTTTAAATTAACAATTAGCCTATTCACAGTTTGAATACGCAGGTCTGTTATATTTACGATTTGTTATTTGTACGCCAACTTACGCAAGCGTACTTTGCTTTATTGTTGTTTTGCATGCAAACGCAAATACGCAGACACGCGTAAATAAAAGTAGCCCTTGGACGTGTTTTTTGAGCCTCGTATTTTTAAGCCGTCTACAGTTGCCAACTTCGCGTTAAGTATTCTGTCAGTTAGAAAATAAGACAGTGGTGCCACTGCAAAATATGCAAACTTCACAAATTTTGTTTATTATATAAAACTATTTTTTTATTATTTTGAATGGTGGAGTGGTTTTAAAGATAGGACCTTAACTTCGCATAAAATTTATTAAGAAATAGGAGTGAATATATCTCCTAAACTCAATGGTTTGCATTGAACTCCTTATATATCAGATACTGTAATAATCCCCACAGGTAATAAAATTTCTCCTTCAAAGAATTTTTAACATAGAGGCATCACTAACGATAAACGTCACAGCGTTGCGTAATTATTGAATACTGAGGTGCTCACAGTTTCAGAAATAACAAATGCTATAAATACGTTTTGTTAATATACGCTTAAACTGTGAATAGCCTAAATAGTTCATTAAATTGATGCATTCTAATATTTCCTGACAACTACAAGAATTCTGTCGAGGTTCCTCCAAAAGAGTTTGTTTTTAACTGGCCCTTTGTTTTAACATCGTGTTATATTTTGCAATTATTTGAGCTATCGTGTCTGCTACACACACCGATGATTATTAAATGTGGTATTTGACCTTTAACCTAGAAAAATTGAAGCAAAAAATAACGCGCAGATCTACTTGCTCAATATTTGACTACATGGTGAAATGAATTTGCTCTCAAATTTTTGTCGACAAAAAATATGTATTTTTGTTCGACGACGTTTGTCCATTAATTGAGTGAGATATCACTATCGATAAATTAGTTCATTCGACGTCGAAATTTAAATTTTCAAAAATAGAAAATATTTGTTTGGACGCTATATATTTTGAAATAAAATTAACATGCATTTTTGTATATTCTTTTTGTCACTCTGTGCGTGACAAATAAACCCGCCTTTCCTGTGAGTTTGTAGGCAAGGGGTACTTAAAAAAGCGTTGCCCGCTCTGCTGCAGAAGTGCAGCTCTGCTACCCGTCCCTAGTCTAGACAATCTGCCAGACTTGTATAGACTTCTGCACTACTGTTTGGAGGAACATATGCATTAATTACACAGGGGAACAAAAAATAAATTTTTTTCTGCGGCGTAAGTTTTTGTAGTCAATTAAGATACATGGGATAATGAAGTTTTAATCCTTTCATTCACATTGTTTGAATTGACTCTGGTTCTCGCGATAAACCGCTATTTTAAAAATTGAGAAGGTTTCATCACAGATTTTAACATAACTCCAGAACAGTTACTCTGATTTAAAAAAATACAAAATACAAAAATCCGCAACTAAATTGTCTCTAAGTTACATTTGCACATATTTTTTGCACAAAATTCAGATTTATTTACTATTAGGCCACCAGAAAAATTTTGAAAGTGTATTTATTTAGAAAAATTTTTTTTAAAATTTTTTATCGAAATGAGATAACGTCATTGAATGTGAAATAAACCAAAACATGTCAATGGATTTAAATGATATATGGCTTATTTATTTTGTTACATATGCGTTTTTATAAGTTTTTATTAAAACAAAGCTATTTTGACGTTTTCGATTTTTTATGAATTATGAAATAACAAAAAAGTTTAAATTTTGAATAAAAAAAATGTTTTTTTTTTAAGAACTTTATGAATATTTCCGAAACTATTCAGCTAAATAAAAACAGTGTAAATGTAACTTAGAGGCAATTTAGCTGCGGATTTTCGAATTTTTTTATTTTACCAAATCAGACTAACTGTTCTAGAGTTATGTTAAAATCTCTGATGAAATCTTCTCAATTTTCAAAATAGCGGCTTAACGCGAGAGCCAGAGTCAATTCAAATAATCTAAATAATAGGCTAAGATCTTTATCAATGTATATACTAAAATTGACTACCAAACCCCATGCCGCAGAATCAGTGTTGCCCTGTGTTATGTATACATTTGAGCTACAATGTATAACCTTAACGCATATAAACTCAATATTAGAGGCGCAGGGAATATCAACAAAGGAACTGACAAAACAGTTCCTTACAGCTATAAGAACACCTCCACCAACGGAAGAAATATTGCTGGAGCTTACGTCGTTTATAAATACTTGGAAATTATTGTCAAACAACTCCAAGTCAGTAATGCCTTCATTCGACCACGTTTCAGTAAACGCGATAATATCTTCAGAACAATTCTGAGTCGACAGAAATATATCCCGTGTTTTAGAACGCAATTTTCTTACATTTTGATAGTAAAGGGATAACATATTTAGTGTTTTTGGTTGGAACTCAGAAACGAGAATATTATCGGCCCACATATTAGATTTAACAACAGTTGCAAAATCTTCAGCTAAACTGTGAGAATAAAGGAGGCGAGGGTGGGCTTATTGTCAAGTTTTTTAAATGAACGAAAAGCATTTTGGGGTAATAAATTGCAATGTTCGACAAACGTCAAAATATTGTTAGTTGATGTGTGGGGTTGTAATCTAGAGATAAAAATTTTTTAGTCCTCGAAACTGCCTTAAGAACAATTAACTCAGTTGGAGGTTGAACAGCAAAAGCTTGAGCTGCCAAGTTATCGCTTAAGTTTTCTACTGAAGTTTCTGGTACATCATTTTCATTAGCTGCAGAAGTAATTGAAGCTTCAGGTAAAGGAAAATTCATCTGAGATACAATAATATTATTATCAATAGCATTTGTATGAATATTGGAGGCATGTGACGAGGAAGTAGGAACTGAAAGCCGCTAAGCCTGGGGACTAGAAGACACACTTTGCTTGGCACGTTTCCGCTTATTATTTTTCTTCTTATTCTTAGAGTTATTACTCTGTCTATGTGCTAAGCCCCATCAGGAAGATCATTTGAGGATTGTTTTGCAGAGCAAGAGATTCAGAATCCGTCTAAGGAATGTCTCTAATTGGCGAAGAAATTTTTTCCGTATTATTGCTGCAGCAGCCGGCACTTAATTCGCTTAATGAATTCAAAATAAATTTAAAATTATTATTAAGCAAGTTTAGGGTTTCCCCAAAAAGCTTAATTTTTTAATATAATTCAGCTGGGGAAACGACCCTTTACGTAGAGCAGTACCAACGAAGTCCCGAGTGTACTGAAAGTAAACCATGTACACACGAATTGGAAATGTTAGCACAAGACGCATGAAACATTTGCTCGCATGGTACAGAACAATGAAACATGGTACTAAATATGTTCTGACTTTTGCATTGCGTTATTTAAGGATCAAGAAACAAAGTTTTCGACTTGAAAATAATCCATGCTTTAAAACTTAATTTAAATATAGCAAAAATGTTCAATGCATGCTTCTTAGGGTTAAGCACACAGAGCTTTACTGTTAAATTACAAGAACAAACACTGTGCCTACGCTAGACAAGTACGGACAAGTACACCGCACAAAGAAGCACAGAAAAATCTATCAAAACAAGCGCAAATTAAGGGGGGACATGACACTAGCCGTTTTTTATAATCGAATTTTTTATAATTTTGTACTGTAGTAAATATTCTTAAGATTCTAAGAATTTCATGGAAAAATTCCTACGGGTTCAAAAGTTGCAGCCGGATTAGTGATGAAAAGGTAATCTTTTTTTCTGTGTTCACAAACTTTGAACGCGTTTATCTCGAAGCAATGTTTTTCGTACTGGTTGTGGCACTAGTGGGTTCATTTTTTGACGATTTTTTTTTTTTTATTTTTTTAAACATGATTCGCTATCATATGACACGAGCTTTTTATGAATTTTTTTCGATTTTTTATGAATTTTTAAAGTCAATGTTTTTTTCGAAAAAATACACTTTCAAATTTGGAACATCACCAAAAATTGAAAAAAACTTTAAAAAAAAGCTCTTGTCATACGATAACCAATTTTGTTAAGATTTAAAAAAGTCATTTTTTTCCAGATCGGACAATTTTTCCGACTCCCAGCGCTGCAACTAGGAGGCCCCGTTTTTTTCTCTGCCGCCAGTTTGGAGCTCTATAAAACTATGTTGGAGTGGAAAATATATATATTTTTTTTTTTTTTTAATTTGTTTTTGACGAATTTTTAAGAATTTTTCCATGAAGAATCTTAATTTTTCTGAGAATCTTAAGAATATGTACTAAAATACAAAATTATAAAAAAAAGTCAAATTAAAAAAACGGCCAATGTCCCTCCTTAAGCAACAAACTAAGTGCGCTAAAAAATATTATTTTATGAATTATTAAATGCAACGTTTAAAATGCACGATACATTTATTAAATTAAATTAAACAATAAGCACAATATTAAACACATTTACTTACGATTACTTGGATAGTTAATTTTTTTTTATATTAAATAAAAGTATTTTTTTGGTTTTTGTAATAGTGCCTTTCGTCTACTTAGTAGTTATCTATCAAAAAGAGTTCAAAGAGTGAAGGTCGGTACTAATTATTCTCATCCTAAAGGTATTTGTTGTGGCGTGCCGCAGGGATCTGTTCTTGGCCCGCTGCTTTTCTCCATGTTCGTAAATTACATTTTTCGTTGCTTATGCTGATGATGTCCAGATTTACTTGTCTGGTAAAACAAACCTCCTGGAAGACTTAGTTTGCAAACTTAATGAAGATATTCAAAGTGTAAACCAATTGGCTATAAAATATAGTCTTCACCTTAATGCTCTAAAGTCGTATGTGTTACCTATCTCTGAAAAATCTGAAAAAGAAAATAAGCATCGAATCCATTCCTGATGTCATATTGGGTAATATGATCGTGAAAATTGTGAATAGTGTGGTTAGTCTTAGATTTAATATTAATGCTTCTCTTACGTGCACAGCCCATATCAATAATGTAGTCCGTAAAATTTATTACATTTTGCGTAATCTTAGGATGTCGTCTGAGTATACGCCAACTGATATTCGGCGTAAGCTTGTAATCCAACTTGTTGTCCCTGTCATATTATATTCAGAACTTGTATACAGTAAGTTAGACTCGCAGTCTCAACTAAAGTTAAAAATTGCTTTTAATCACGCTACTCGATATGTGTATGGCTTACGTAAATTTTATCATTTAGGTCAATTAAAAAATTATATACTTGGCTGAATTGCATATTTCTACACAAGCTCATACACTCCAAAACCCCGTTATACTTATTTGACAAGCTCAATTTTAGTCGCTCTAGTAGAAGTCAAAATCTAATTATACCTAGTTTTAACTTTCTTAACTCCACAAGACTATTTTTTGTTAATGCTGTTAGATTATGGAATGCATTGCCTAGTCATCTTAAGTCGATTACATCAAAAACACTCTTCAAACACGCTGTCTTGAAGCATTTTTCATCACCTAATATATGATAAAGTTCCAGTTCTCTATTTCACTTTCTTTTTCTTTCTATCTGTCGCCCTCTAGCTGTTTTTCGATTTGTTTCCTCAATCTTATCATCTCAATCTAACTTCTATATATATTATTTTTGTTTTGTTATAATATATTTAAATTATGATACATGATTCGCATGCCCGACGATTGGAATCTCAGTGTGCTTTGTCCTATACTTAAGAAAGGAGATCCGACATTCTGCGCCAACTACCGAGATGTAGTGTATTATTTATTAACTTTGATTATATTTTTCTTTGTATCCTTAAAATGTTTATCATAATTTTAATTCAAAAAAAAACATTAAAAAAAAATATTTGTTTCAAAAATTTTCATCATGAGGTTACATCCATTCAGAAGCTTTTGGCGGTGCCGCAAAGACGCAAAGATCCAAGAGTGGAAGCTTCTTAGGTCGCGGAAAAGTCACGGCAGTGAAGGGAAAATTCTTCTCTTCTCTGTAGACGCTGTGACCACTAACTAGCTTAAGGAGCAATCGGACATGCCCAAAGTCGGCGTCGGAACCATTATGGAGAAATGGCTGGACTAGCAATAGCTGATAGAAGGAGGAAGCAGCAAGTGGTGCTAATCAATCTGCACCGACTTGATGCTGTGCATGTCCGAGGGTAACGTACACGTGGCCACGCTGACACGAGCAGGACATTTTTGGTTATTGGCAGCGACACTAATGCCCATCACTCAGTATGGGGCTGTGCTGACATCAATAATAGCACTGAGTTTTTTTTCGAATTTATCCTTTCCATAGATCTAATTCTATGTAATAGTGGCAATAGACCAACCTTCCATAATTGACTTTACTTGAGTGAGCAATAGGGAGCAGGTCACAGTTGACGGTGTCACAAAAGGAGTCGTTTTCCAACCACATTTAGATTTGTTCACTATTAATTATGACCCTCATATAAGGAAACAATTAAGGAACCCCGTGAAAACAAACTCACAAGCAAATGATCTCAGCCCTTTTTTCACCTAGGGCTCTCTGGTGTGATGGACAGTTGTGCATAAAAGAAACTACCTTGAATCTCTTACAGGAGTGCAAAGGTTAGCATGCATAGTAGTAACAGGAGCCATGAGATCTACGCCACAGACGAGTCTAGAAATGATGCTACATTTTCTTCCCATCGAAGACTTCCTTAAGTGTTCGGCAACCAAGAGCGAGATTCGTCTTAGTGAGTCACAAGCCAGTAAAAACAACACCTTCGGGCATGCACCAATGCATGCACCCTTCGGACACCCATTCCCAGCAGACAAGAATAGGAAGATGCGACTATAGAATCTTATGGTAATCTCCAATTCTAAACTGATGGCTCCAAAATGGAGAAAGGAACAAGATCAGGGGTGTACTGAAACGCTGCAGATCAAGGAGTCGTACAAACTTCCTGATCACTGCAGTGATTTTCAGGCAGAAATTGAAAAAGCAATTGAAAAAGCAACACAGGTTATTCACAGCAAAAATCTAACCCCCATAGGATAGCAATTTTTATAAATGGCCAAGCTGCCATAAAAGCACTAGAAAGCAAAACAACAACAACCCACATGGCACAAAATTGTAAACAAGTCCTGGACAGTGTCTTTAATACACACAATGTCAACCTATGCTGGGTCCCCGACACAGCAATGTAGAAGGGAATGACAAAGCAGATGAGCTGGCAAGAAGTGGAATAACAATAGATACAAACAACCTCTACTGATGTGTACATTCCAAAAGGCGTCCTACAAAGAAGCATCGACCTCAAGGCCAGAGATTATGCAAACACAAACTGGTCCAGAAGTGACTGCAGTATATCTAGGAGGGTATGGCCAGAACTAAAGGAGAACAGAACTAAGAGCGTTCTGCTCTTGTCTTAATGTGATATCCGGATACTGGTAGGAATCCTAACGTATCAAGATGAATTTCTTAAAGTTTCTATTAAAATAGAGGTTAAGACAAAAAATGGGCGGAATTGGACAAATGGGGGTGTCATAGTTGCAGCTAACAAAAATCATATAATTGAATTTATATAGGTTTGGTTTCTACTATAAAAACCAATATTAAAGTAGTCCTGTAAAAAATTATTGGTAAGAAGATAAAATAAAGGTATTTATATGATCAGCAACAAAAATATTATGAGGAAAGAGACAATAATATTTTCGTTAAGGATAAAAAAACTTATTGCATAGAAGATATGAAGTAAAAAGGTTGACTGTGATAAAAAGGTTGATCATAAAAATCAACTTTAAAAGTTGAAACTTGTAAAATAAGAAACTGCAAGTGGCGTCTACAAATGAAAAGAAAACTGGATTTGATAACGGTAAGATTATGGAAAGATAATATGAAGAGATGGCAAGGTTTCTGCGTGATATGAAGGGTGTACAAGTTTTATTTTGACCATTAATGTGCCTTTTTTTGTTATTTTTTTAAGGAATATAATATTTTATAATTTTTGGTAAATCGTTTCGAAAAGCGAATAAAATAAAGAATATTTTAAAAAATACATTGACTCTCTAACAAGAGTGCAAAGTTAGCATGCGTAGGAGTAAATGAAGCCATGAGATCTACGCCACAGGCGAGTCCAGAAAAGATGCAACATCTTCTTCCCATAGAAGAGTTTCTTAAGTACTCGGACCAACAGAGTGATTCGTCTAAGTGAGTCAAGGACAAGTCTGGATAAACAACACCTTCGGACATGCATCTATTGTGAATCTCTATGGAACTGAGGTATCAAAAGAAACAACTGGCTACATCTTACCTTGGGTGGGATTCGGTACAATATACACTACATCCATCCCCAGCAGACAAGAATGCGAAGATGCGACTATAGAACCTTATGGTAATCTGCAATTCTACACTGATAACACCAATATGGAGAAAGGATCAGGTGTGTCTATGAAACGCTGCAGATCAAGGAGTCGTATCAACTTCTTGATCACTGCAGTGTTTTCAGGCAGAAATTTTTGGAATTGAAAAAGCAGCACAGGTTATTCACAGTAATAATCTAGCCCCCATAGGGTAGCAATTTTTGTAGATAGCCGCTAGAAAGCAAAACGACAACAAACGGTACTGTTCCTACTACTATCCTGCTCCCAAAAGTCCAAAAAATTAAAGCTTACAAAAAATCAATATAACCATGGGAATATAACCATCGGCACTTCCGACCGATTTTACGCAAAGAATAACACTTTGGATTATAATAAAATTTCATTTTTTATTTTCAAAACCTCCTCGGGATTCAAGGTGGCCACTTCATATCAAAAAGTTAATCGGTCTTTTTCAGTGATCAATAATTTCGATAATTATTATAATCAATAATTACGAAATGTGGTGGAATACGCGTTGTTTCTTCAGCATAATTCAAAAGACAAACGCAGTGCATTCAAAGAAAATATATGCGACGAAGTTTTAAGATTGTGGCAATGCACAAAAATACCAATAGTATCGGGAACCAACAATCGAAAAATGATAAATGACTTGCTGAAAAAGTCGTCTTTTCAAACGAAGAATCCTTTATTTCTTCGTGTTTCGCGTTGCAAGTGCTCAATTGAGAACGATTTTCGGGCGCTACAAGTCAACTAACAAAACAACAGGACTTAGTGTAGATCATGTGTCTGAACAAACTGATAATTTACTCACTCTTTCTTTTCTGTTTTATTTGTTATTTATCATTTTGTCACGTTTGTATTTTTGCACTAAGAGTTACTGACACGACTGAAAACTGCACTTTTTGCCACTTAGCGGGTATCTAAGTAATGACTATAAGTAGGTAAGTCAAGTATAAACTTACTATTTGTGAGCGGTTGAATAAGATGTCTATTTATTTGATTATAATATTGACTATCTTGATAATAATTAATTATTTTATGACAGATATTCAAATAGGATAATCAACTATTGATCGTGTTTGTTTGAACAACTCAATTGGCGTATTTGTACACCAAATGTATACATTTTGGTTTTTAACCTGATGAAGTAATTGATGGGCTTTTTATGTCATAGAGATGTTTGTTCTGGTTTTTTAACCAAACTTGTACTGTTCTTAAATACATGACATACATAGATTCTCTATGTACAAAAACCTAAGTTTTAAGTTTTAAAAAAAATTGTCTCAATGTAAGATATTCATTAAAGTTCCGTTTGGTTATCATATGAAGACTGTGCTACGGGTAGTCATCTTTGCTCTAAATGTGTGTTTGTTCAAGTTATGTAACATAGCTCATGTAAGACTGGAAATTGTTTCCCTGGATTCAGAATTTACTGTCATCTGGTCTTTTTTTTCCAACGTTATTCCTAGTTTGATAGTGTAGCTAGAGTTACATATGTCGATACGTTACTGATTTGGACTGGACAAATAGTCACCAGGCTGGAATCTAAGTAATATTCTTAAGTAGTTGTATAAAAAAGTAGCTAGTATAGTATAAAGGATGGCATAGGTAGGGTTAAAAGTAAAAATTAATTCTTTGTTTGTTGAAAACAATTTCTCATAACATTTGTTCAAAATCTTTGCCCCGTTGTCGGGTTACGACCGACTTCATCAGCTCTCGCCAGTCGTCTCTGCTTCGCGCGGGTCATATCGACACCAACATCACTTAATTCGAAACTTCAAGTGCCAACAAAACTGCCAGTAAATTGAGCAACTTAAAATTGAACCTAAATCAATTAACACAAAAAAAATCATTTGTGTCCAGCAATTCATTCTTAAAATTACGAAATGTTTAAATGCAAGTGTCAAATGACACATTGCTTCACTGCATTACCCATATTACAAACAACTTGCAATATGTGCGTCGGCTTTTAACAAACATTGTATCGTATTTCACTTTGCAATCGAATGGCCCACTTAAGTGTTTTGCGTTTTCCAAATGTTTCACAACCTTTGTTACAAAATTAGAATGTACCGAAAAAGAAAGAAGAAACTACACATGCATTTATTCATTATATATTTTAATATTTTTAAGTCAACTTGGAATGTATAGATTGTAAGAAAGTCAGTCTTAAGTTGAAGTTCAATAAATAAAGTTCACTTTTGAAAAAAGGAAAAATAAATTTTATATTGTTTTTAATTTATTCTTTAGAATAAATATAACTGGCGCAGTGATGTTGTGTTAGATGGCGCTTACAACCTTTGGTTGGTTTTGGCCTGGTCTAAGAATTTGCGCCAGCCTCTTTTGTCGTACGCTTGCTGGCGCCAGTTGGAAACTCCAAGCGTTGTCAGGTTATCCAATGCCTGGTCTTTCCAACGGAGATGCGGTCTTCCTCGTCTGCGTTGGCCACCGCTGGAAGCGGTATCCAACGAAACGAAATTATACCGAATCCAATATTATTTTGGCTGGAGCTTCGTCGTTCATTCTCTCGACATGACCTAGCCAGCGAAGCCGCTCTATTTTAATACGCTTGACTATATCGATGTCGGCATATAGCTCATACAGCTCGTGGTTCCATCGTATTCGGTACTTGCCATTGACGCAGATGGGACCATAGATCTTGCGAAGGATTTTTCTCTCGAACGCTCCCAAAGTCCTTTCATCAGAGTTGCTCAACGTCCAGGTTTGTGATGCGTATAGAAGGACGGGCATGATTATTGACTTATAGAGCGTCAGTTTTGTTCGTCGAGAGAGAGCTCTGCTTCTCAATTGCCTACTGAGCCCATAGTAACACCTGTTGGCAAGAGTTATCCTTCGTTTAATCTCAATACTGATATCGTTGCAGGAGTTAATGCTGGATCCCAGTTAAACAAAGTCCTTCACTACCTCAAAGGAGGTGTTGTCAACAGTGACGTGGTTTCCAAGACGCTGGGACTGTTTGTTTGTTGACACAAGATCCTTCGTTTTATCTGCGTTCACTGCAAGACCCATTCGACTCGACTCTTTTTCTAGCCTGGAGAATGCTGCACAGACTTCGCGCGTATTGTGACCAATGATGTCAATATCATCTGCATACGCCAGCAGCATAACACTCTTATAGAAAATTGTGCCGCTGCGTCTCAGGTCAGCAGCTCGGATGATCTTCTCCATGACTATATTAAAGAAATCGCACGATAAGGAATCGCTTTGTCTGAAACCTCGCTTGGTATTGAACGGAAGGGAGAGGTCCTTCCCGATTTTCACGGCGCTGCTGGTGTTCTTCAGTGTCATCCTGCAAAGACGTATTAGCTTCGCAGGAGCACCAAATTCAGACATGATGGAGTAAAGGTGACTCCTTATTGGACTGTCGAAGGCGGCTTTGAAATCGACAAAAAGATGGTGTGTGTCGATTTGTTTTTCGAGGGTCTTTTCCAAGATTTGTCGGAGCGTGAAGATCTGGTCGATGGTGGACTTGCCAGGTCTGAAGCCACACTGATAAGGTCCAATCAGTTGGTTAACGATGGGCTTCAGTCTTTCACACAATACGCTCGACAGGACCTTATATGCGATATTAAGAAGGCTAATCCCACGGTAGTTGGCGCAAATGGTGGGATCGCCTTTCTTGTGGATTAGGCAGAGCACACAAAGGTTCCAATCATCTGGAATGCATTCTTCCGACCATATTCTGAGAGCTTCGCCACCGGTCTAAAACAGCTCAGCCGGTAGGCCATCGGCTCCTGCGGCTTTGTTGTTTTTATGCCGAGCTATAGCTGTTATGACCTCGCTAAAGTCGGGCAGCGAAACTTCAGCGCTGTCATCCATGATTGGGGTTTCCGGGATATCATCTCCACTGGCGGGATTGTTGTCAGCGTCGCCATTTAGAAGACTAGAGAAGTGTTCCCTCCATAACATCAGTGTACTCTAGATATCTGTCACTAGATTCCCATTCTCATCCTTGCAGGAAGAGGCTCCGGTCTTAGAACCATCAGCCAGGCGTCTTATTTTTTTCGAAAAATTTTCGAGTCTCATTCCTGTCGACATGCATCTCAATTTGCTCGCACTCACGCATTTCCGCCTCTTGTTTTTTTCGCACGAAAATGCGTCTCTCCTCCCTCCTCTTACAGCACTTGTTACAACCGACTGCCGGGTGGCTTTGTAGGCGGCGTCATTCTCTGCAGTGACGTTGCGACACTCCTGGTCGTGCCACTGGTTTCGGCGAGGGCGGTGGTAGCCTATCACCTCTGCGGCAGCCGTACGCATTGAGTGGGATATGTGCGTCCACTGTCCGCATATATCGTCGATCAGAGGAGTGCTTTCTTGAAGCAGGAGTGAGAGTCGAGTAGCGAAGGCTTCGGCCGTCCGTTTTGACTGCAGCTTGTCGACGTCTAGCTTTCTTTGTGTAGGATTGCGAGCATTCTTAGCTGCGCACAGACGTGTGCGGATCTTGGCTGCGACAAGATAATGATCCGAGTCTATGTTAGCACCACGGGTCGTGTGTACGTCTAGTACACTTGAAGAGTGTCTTCCGTCAATCAAAACGTGATCAATTTGGTTGCACGTTTTTTGATCCGGGGACAACCAGGTGGCCTTATGAATATTGAGATGCTTGAATCTTGTGCTACTAACGACCATGTTTCGTGCTGCGGTGAAGTTAATCAACGTCATTCCGTTATCGGATGTGTTGTCGTGGAGGCTGAACTTTCTGACTGTAGGACCAAATATGTTTTCCTTACCCACCTTGGCGTTGAAGTCACCAAGTACGATTTTTAAGTCATGACGGGGGCATCGCTCGTATGCGTCTTCAAGGCGCTCGTAAAAACTTTCTTTGGTCTCGTCATCTTTTTCTTCTGTCGAACGTGCGCACATATTAGGCTTATGTTAAAAAATTTTGCATTGAAGCGGATTATGACAAGTCGTTCGTTCACAGGAGTGAATCGCAGGACATGATGCCGTATTCTCTTGCCAAATATAAATCCGCATCCAAACTCGTTCTTCTCCGCATGGCCGCTGTAGTAGATATCACAGGATGCTTTCCGTAAGCAACCCTGTCCCTTCCATCGCATTTCTTGGATTGCAGTGATATCAGAATTATATCTTTCGAAGATATCAATCAGTTGGATAGAGGCACCATCCCAATTTAGGGTTCGGACATTCCAGGTGCATATCCGTAAATAATTATCAGTTTTTCGTTTGCGGTAGTCGTCATCAGATTTGGGGATCATTCTTTTATTAATTCTTAAACTTTTCATTGAAATATGTTTATTACATGGTGGGCTTCAAACCCAACGCACAATCTTTGCTTGATGGCCAAAGGAAGCCCGCCGCTCAGATTCGCTTCCAAAGTACATCGTGTGATAGTTTTTTTATGTTTCCAGGAGACACCACGCGGAGGTTTGAGTCGACTTGAGACGATTTCGACATGGATAATGCTGGCCTCGCCAAGTTGAGACAGTCAGACACGTTGCCATGTGAAGATCGCCCCCTTATCTCCCGCAACTGGCGCAGTCAACGGAGTTTAATCAAAAGATTAAAACAAGAGAACCATTAAAATAGATTGTTTCTAAGGACTCAATCAAGTTAAGAAAATTTTAATTCTTTAAGTGAATTTTTCTGAAGTGAATTGAAGTGAAAAAAACATTGAATATTCTAAAGAATATTCTCCCATAAAGTGAAGTGAATTCAATTTAAGATTCAAAAACATTAAAGATTCTGAAGAATCTAGCAATAAGAATTAACTCAGTGACTGATACTAAGTTAACAATTATAAAAAAAAAAAGAAAACATAAGATTTCTAAATTAAAACGAAATGGAGAACAAAGCAGAACAAACAGTGCCAATTTCGGAGATAATCAAGGAAGCAGCTGGAGTAAAAGAATTCCATGATAGTAAAGAGTACGACTTATCGGCTTTAATAAGGGAGGTAGAATTAATTCTCCCCCTTTTCAACGAAAACGCGGAGCTAAAGGAGTTTGTATTCCAAAGACATATAAGGACGAAGATACAAGGACCTGCACTGCAAGCCATTAGGACACTGGGGAGCCACCCAACGTGAAACCAAATTAAAGAGGAGCTTATAAGAAATTTCGGAGTGAAAGAGACATATCATAATCTGTACCACTAAGCGATCAACACAAGATGTTACAATGTAAGTGATTATTTTAATCAGCTAAGAACAATATTAGACAAATTAAATACTAAGTATGATTTTGATGTCACAAAACACATAGAATTTTCACCACAAGTTAATGAATCCATTATTCTAAAAACGTTTGTAAAAAACGAGCATGAAAGAAAATACTCTACAACAGAAAAGGAACTCTTAGCCATTGTATGGGCAGTTAACTATTTTCGACCATTTATTTACGGACGAAATTTTGATCTGATAACTGATCATCAGCCATTGGTCTGGTTGAAAACAAAAAATTCTGGCAAAGATATTAATGCAAGATTACAACGTTGGCTACTTATATAAGGAGAATATGACTTTAAAATAAGCTATATAAAAGGAAAAGAAAATATAGCTGCCGATTTTATGAGTCATATAAACGCAGATTTAGGACAAATAAACGCAATCGACTCTCAAAACGAAGAAAATATGAGCACAGACGCTACAATTCACTCTCAAGAAGAGGAACAAAATGACCATTTTCTCTTACTGGACACAATAGTAAACAGATTTAACACACAACTAATCCTAACTAACAACAAAGTAAGGGAAATTGAGGTAGTAAATAACAAAAGAAAAATTTTTATTAGTCCAGAAGATATTAAAAACAATTTCATGACAGATATATTTAGAAGATATTTAAAAACAGGAAAAACAGGTATTTATTCGGAAATAACGGACCATGAATATAACATAGTACAACAGAAACTATTAGAACTTTTTGGTTCAAGCCTTAAATTCTATAGATGCTCATACCATGCAAGGGATATGTCAAACGAAGAGGAAACATATAACCAAATAGGGAAATATCATAAATTAGAGACGGGACATGGTGGCATACAAGCAAATTACGAGGGATTGAAAAAACTTATCTATTATAAGGACCTAAAGAAATTAATACAGAAATACGTAAATTACTGCGACATCTGTAATGGGGCCAAATATGACAGGAAACCAATAAACTGACAGAAACCCCAACCGACAAAAATCAGATTGTACATGTCTCATACAAACAAAAAACATAGTTTTATGTCGTTTATAGATAAATTTTCAAAATTTGCTGTAATTCTTTATTAAGAAGATAAAATGCCAAAGCACAATTTGCTCAATTTGCTCACTTACAACAACTTCAATATTTCCGTGTGTGTTGTAATTCTGAGAATTGACTTCGACGGCACATTGCGCTGCGACCGAAAAAAAAACAAACGTACACAGCATTGTTGCTTTTTGCTCGCATCGAAAGAAAGCAAGGTAAGTGCTGCTGTATGTTTTTTGTTGGTATTATTTCGTAGCGCACAAGCAAAGTGGTGGTCGGTTTGTGTGTCATAATTTTATTTTTGCGATTTACTAGCGGCGTTTTACACAAGGAGATAATATTCTTTTAGTAGGTTTTATTTTGTTGACATATTATTTAAAACAGCACAACTTTTATTAAAAATAAATCTAAATATGGCTAAGAAGTTTGCAGATAATTGGGAATATAACTTTTTGTTTACTAATAATATCAGACTAGCCATGACGAGGTTAAAGTTGCTATCCAGCGACTCAAAAACAACAAAGCCGCAGGTGCTGACGGCCTGGCTGCTGAATTGTTTAAAACCGGCGGCGGTGAATTGATAAGGTGCATGCATCAACTCATCAGCAAAATATGGCTAGCGGAAAGCATGCCCGACGATTGGAATCTCAGTGTGCTTTGTCCTATACTTAAGAAAGGAGACCCGACAATCTGCGCCAACTACAGAGGTATCAGTCTTATATCCATCGCATATAAGGTTCTTTCGAGCGTATTGTGTGAAAGATTGAAGCCGCATACCAAAACACTGATTGGACCTTATCAGTGTGGCTTTCGTCCTGGCAAGTCCACCATAGACCAGATTTTTACACTACGCCAAATCCTGGAAAAACCCACGAAAACCAAATCGACACCCATCATCTCTTTGTTGATTACAAAGCTGCGTTCGATAGCCCGATTCGGGATTGCCTGTACGCAACAATGTCTGAGTTCGGTATACCTGCAAAGTTGATTAGGCTCTGCAAGATGACGTTGAGCAATACATGCAGCTCCATCAAGGTAGGAAATGACCTCTCCGAAACCTTTAATACCGAACGAGGTTTCAGACAAGGCGACCCGCTATCATGCGATCTCTTCAATTTCATCATGGAGGGGATCCTACGAAAGGCAGGTGTACATTGAAATGGCACCATTTTCTACAAAGGTGTCCAGCTCCTTGCGTATGCTGACGATATCGATATTATCGGCAGAACCAAGAGAGATGTAACCGCTGCTTTCGCCGCTATCGAAAAGGAATCAGCCAAAGTGGGTTTGACGGTGAACGAGGGCAAAACAAAGTATATGCTGTCTGCAAATAGGGAAGTGCGGCGTCTAGGCTCCCATGTTACAGCAGGCAAATATAACTTTGAAGTTGTCAAGGAGTTTACTTACCTTGGCACCGCCGTAAACAGCAACAACAATGTCAGCCTGGAGATAAAGCGAAGAACAACAATTGCTAATAGGTGCTACTACGGGCTAAGTAAGCAATTAGGTTCCAGAGCCCTCTCTCGATCGACAAAACTAACACTCTACAAGACGCTCATCATACCTGTGCTTCTCTATGGCGCTGAAGCATGGGTGGTATCGCAAGCAGATGCAGCCGCTCTTGGGGTGTTCGAGAGGAAAGTTCTTCGCAAAATCTTTGGTCCTGTTCGAGTTGGCGACGACTATCGCATTCGAATGAACCACGAACTGTACGAGCTCTACGACGACATTGACATAGTCCAGCGTATAACAATTCAGCGACTACGTTGGCTGGGTCATGTCTTTCGTATGGATGAAGAAGCTCCAGCGAAAAAGGTGTTTGAGGCGAAAGCCGAGGGTCGACGACGAAGAGGAAGGCCATGCCTCCGATGGATTGACCAGGCCGAGGAAGCCCTTACCGCGCTTGGTGAAAGAGATTGGAGACGGCGCGCGCGAAGCAGAGACGCCTGGCGAGACCTGATGAAGTCGGCCGTAACCCGTCAACGGGTTGTCATGGCCACCTAAGTAAGTAAGTAATAATATCAGACTACAAAAACCTCAATGTCTTGTATGTAACCAAATATTATCAAATATGAGGTCAAGCAACATGAAAAGACATTATGTGTCGAAACATAGGAAGAGTTATATGCATTTAGAAGGTGTTCCTCGAAGCGACCTTATTATAAAATTAAAAAACTTACTTTATTGTGAAGTAACTCCAAGTGTAGTGGTACTATCATAGCCACCACATGCCACCACAACATAACTTATTGTTTCAGTTATTATATGTTTCTTTCTTTCGTTCTCCACGCCGCGTCTATCAATGCATGTTGATCGAAAGCAAGTCAATTGCTTTGAGAGATGTCGCAACCTCAGTAATATGAAGTTTGCTTGCACGCTGACCTAGTGACTGCAGCATGTGCAAGCGCTGCCCTATTTTTGATTGGTTTGTGGAACAAACGAAACAAAAAGATCACTCAATTAAATGTTGTAAAATTGAGTGAAAGTAAATAATGGGGAGGAGTTACTAAATTGTAAGAATAATAATATAAGTTTTTTTACTATAAAAACCCACAAGATTTAAAATAAAGATTAGATTCTAACGAGACACCAGTCTTTTTACTTCTTTAGTTGACGACTCAGAGCGGCATTTTTTCACAAACAACACAAAACCTTACATTTTTAATTGACACCGGAGCGGATATTTCGATCTGCAAATACATTAAAGAAAATCTAAATATAAACAGTAAAAAAAAATGCAAATTAACGTGAATTACGAAAGAAGAAATTCATTCTTTAGGGACAACAAATTTATCCTTGTGATTCGGTAAAAATAAAGCCACAAATGAATTCCACATAGTTGACAAAAATTTCCCCATTACAACGGACGGCATATTAGGGAGAGATTTTTTAATTAATTTTGCATGTAAAATTGATTATGAAACGTTTACATTAATGGTAATGTTTGAACAAGAAGATTATGTAATACCTTTAAATACAAGACTACCAAATCAAAATAACTATAGAATACCACAAAAAGCAGAAACCATTTTCCCCGTCAAATTACATATAACAGAAGACAGTATAATATTAAACCAAGAATTAGTAAAAGGCGTATTTTTGGCGAATTCTATCGCACCAGCAAAAGGCATATGCCACATAAAGATAATAAATGTCAACGATACGGAAATCACATTAAATGAAATCAAGCCTAAAACAGAGAGCTTAAAAAACTATACAATTAGGAGTATAGGTAAACAAACAGATAGAATGAGAAACGACAAACGTTTTGAAAAACTTACGGCCGAAATAAAATTAAACGAACAATCTCAAACAGAACTTACTAACATTTTTAAAGAATATCAAACAATTTTTCGCCTCGAAGG
This sequence comes from Tetanocera ferruginea, assembly GCA_958299015.1. Lineage (NCBI taxonomy): Eukaryota > Metazoa > Arthropoda > Insecta > Diptera > Sciomyzidae > Tetanocera > Tetanocera ferruginea. Next base: position 82,568,735 of record OY282641.1, on the reverse strand, counting down.
AGAACAACTGTCGACTAATAATTTCTACACACAAGCAATAAATTTATCAGAACCAACACCGGTATACATAAAAAATTACAGACTACCTCATTTTTATTTTTTTATTTATTTGGATAAGCTTAATACAAGCTTTAGCAAGTTTAAATACTTAAAATAAAAACTTAAAAACTAAAATATAATTAATAGGGAGTATCTTTATTTACAATTGTATCATACTTGTACTGGAAGAATACATTAGAGAGGCGGATGAAGTGGTGTTGGAGAGTTAAGGAGGATATTTCGGAGTAGTGGTCTGCTCAGATGAAAATCGAATTCGTTGATCAAATTATTGGTTACCCGAAGCATTCTGGTTATGGGTTCACTGCATCCATAGTCGGTGCGGTGAAAATTAAGGTGGAAGAGAGATATAAACCTAAGGTTGTGTGGGTTGGTATTAAAAGATATTAATTGGAGTAGTTCTGGACAGTTAATGGTTCCGCATACAAGTTGACGAATGAAGAGAACATCGGCAACTTCCCTTCGCTTTGCAAGTGTTTGCATGTTAATCAACTTAAGACGGTTGGCATAAGGTGGTAGGTTGAAACTGTCAGAACCAGGAAGACCACGAAGAGCAAAACGAATGAATCGTCGTTGAACGGCTTCGATTCGCATTGAATGGGTGTTGTAGATTGGGGACCAAACCTGGCTGGCATATTCGAGGATAGGTCTAACAAAGGAAAGATAGAGAGATTTAGTGACGTAAGGATTGGAGAACTCTCTGGACCAGTGTTTCACGAAACCAAGTGCAGAGTTGGCTCTACTAATGATATTATCAATATGAGGCCTAAAGTTTAGTTCCTTGTCACAAATAACACCTAAGTCGCGGAAAGAGTTTACAGAAGGAATTGGCTTGCCGAGAATGTAATACGTTCGGGGAGGAAGTTGGAGTCGCTTACGAGAATATATTATAGCTTGACATTTGCTAACGTTGAGCTCCAGAAGATTTTTTTGACACCAAGTGGAAAAGCTGACCAAATCGTTTTGAAGTTTGCGAGAATCGGCGTTGGTTTGTATGCGCCGATAGATTTTCATATCATCAGCATACACAGAAAGATTAGAATCATTGATGATACCATCAACATCAGCAATAGTTATGACGAATAGCAAAGGACCAAGGTGACTGCCTTGTGGGACACCAGACGTAGCTGTAAAAGATTTGGAAAATCTAAAGATGACATTATAACTGCGTTCTTCGAGATAAGATTTAATCCATGTTATAAACAGATGTGGAAAACCAAAGGCTTTGAGCTTAAGAAGGATGATAGTGTGTGAGATTTTGTCAAACGCTTTGCTAAAGTCGGTGGAAACTGCATCAACTTCGTAACCATTTTCCAACGAGCATAAAGTGTTTGAAACAAACTCTGTGAGGTTGGTGGTAGTCGATCTACCTTTGAGGAAGCCATGTTGACTAGGAGGAAAGATAGATTTGCAATGGAAGAAGAGAATGTTGTAGATAATACTTTCAAAAATTTTAGGAGCACATGACACTTTTGCGATAGGTCTGTAATTAGAAATATCATTTCTAGGTCCTTTTTTATGTAATTGTATTATGTATTATGTGTATTATGTACGAGTTCTTCCATAACTTTGGAAAAACAGAGTTAGAAATAGAAAGTTGAAAGAGAGTCAAGAGGGGATGAGACAAAAAGTTCGCGAATTTTTTGATGACAATAGCAGGCAGCCCATCGGGTCCAGGAGAATAATCATCTTTAAGATTATGTAACTTTGCTAAGACATCCGCTAATGTTATATCAACAGAAATCAGTGACGTTTGAGCACAGTTCCTTAATGAAGAAAAGTATTCATAGTCTAGTTCATCGTTATGACTTGTGAATGACTGACTGAAGAAATTTGCGAATAGGTTTGCAATTATTTCCGGGTTGTCTGAGGAAAAATCTGAAAAAGTAAGGGTTGATGGGTAGTTGTCAGATTTTCTTTTGATATTAATGAACTTGTAGAAGCTTTTAGGATCCAACAACAATTTAGTTTCAATATGTGCAAGGTAAGACTCATATAGGTTTTCACAAAGTGTAGAAAAAAGATTATAGACGTGAAGATAATTTGTGAGGTCAAGAGAAGAACGAGAAAGTAAATAAGTACGCCAAAGTTTGTTCCTCTTATTACGAAGTGAACGTAGTTCTTTATTGTACCAGGGAGGAGATGACGAAAAGTTCTTTTGCTTAGTAACTGATTGTGTGAAGCAGTCAAAAATTTTGTCATAGAAGAGAGTAACAGTATTATCAACACTGCCATGAGCATTATCAAAAATATGTTGAACATCGATTCTACTCAATAAAATTTCAAGTTTTACAAAATCAGTTTTACGAAAGTCGAAGCTGTACGCGTGCTCAAAGTGTGTGTTTATTATGTTATTATTGTAAGATAGGGTAAGAGATAGAGGTGGATGGTACTGATCGAGTGTTGAAAGTAGATGGTTACTCGCGGAGACAACCCAATTATCTGAATCTGAAGAGAATACAAGATCTAGCTGCCTACCAATATTGTTAGTTACTCCACTCAACTGGTAAAGGCCGGAGTCTGAAAGACAGCTAGTGAAGAGAATTTCTTTTTCAGATGTGGCATTTGTAGGAAAATAGTAGCACTCGTCATCTGACAGAATCCATTGTAGGCTAGGAAGATTAAAGTCCCCCAGAAATATAACGGTGTCAGATGGATCAATAAGATCAAATAGTGAAGCGATTGCGTCTACTGCAAGTTGATAACCATTCACTGGTTGAGAAGGGCGAATATAACAGCAGATAATGAAGATGTTTCGTTTTGCAATACAAAGTTTGGCACAAATAAATTCAAAGTTAGCTATATGGGAATTTTTTACAAATGTTGGATCGAAGCGATTGTGAATAGCAAGAAGGACACCACGACCTGAGGTAAGATCGATTTTATCGATTCCATCGTCTCTGAACACCACGAAATCAGAAGCAAAGACCTCAGTATCCTTGAAGTCCTGGGTAGGATTAGTCTCTGTAAGGGCAAAAATATCGAAGGGAAGCTTAAGAGAGTTAAGGAACACTGTAGAGATTTCGGTGCGTAGTCCTCTTACATTTTGGAGTATCTCTGTATCTCTTTACAAATAATGGGCTTGGAATAGGGTTTTGATTATGAGTTAGCTGGTTAGGAATAATATTGCTGTTGCTCTTTTCGGGACTTTTGAAGGTATGAGACATGTTTTGACCTTACGTGAGCACCATATGTGTCAAGATCATCTTTAACTTGATGAATCGTCAAGCCAAGTTGCTTGTGGAAACTGGTGAATAGATTACGCAATTCATCCACCTCGGTAGGTAAACCTTCTTGTTGTATCAAAACTTTGAGATTTGTCTTGGTTTTGCCTTCAATACATGTAGAGACCGGCGCCTTATGCATGTAAGCTAAATACAAACGCACATTGTTATAAACATTGTTCTTTCTAAGGCGAGAGAGAGCGTATCTGTTCTCATTGTCAGCACAAGAGTTCAAAGTTATTTTGACCTTTGGTGGTTGAAGAGGGTCGATGAAAGAAATGGGGCTGCCAGGTTGGTTAGGGGCTGCATTTGTAACTGGAACAGAAGGGGGTGGATTTATAGTGTGGGAATGAACAAAATTAGGATAGAGTGTGTGGAGTATGTTGCACTCATTTTTATTTGGTGGTGTGTCCAAGTTAGGATTAAGGTTAAATGAGACACGTTTTGAATGAGACGTCTGAAGGGTTTAGTTAGCTCGATTCGTGTTAGAAGATTTTGTATCAATGGTATGATTAATCTGAGGAGAGAAAATTGGAAAGATATTAGTTTTAAGATTCCAATTGGGAACAGATCTAGGACGGGAATTAGGTAATGAGTCGTCGGAGGGAGTGTTGTTTGGCTTAGAAAAAGTAGGGGTTTCTTTATATGAAGTTTTCTTAGGATAAGATTCTTAGGATAAGAACTGGACTTAGAATTGTACATGTTAGAATTATTAGAATTATTAGAAATAGTACTATAGTTTTTATTAGAAAAAGACAGAGACCTTAATTTATCATAATTATTCTTTGGCAGCCTCCTTGGTTTATTTACCCATATCGAAACTTCAGCTTTACCATGACCTAAGCTAGATGTTTCAGAGAATAGCCAGATGAATTTCGAAGGGACGTAAATTTTGAAGTTTCTGCTTTTTCTCTTGCAGTTTGTGGACGTAACCTGGCAATCCTCATTTGGAACCACGATGCTGTACTTTTTATTCAATATCTTGCATACCCAGGAAATACTCGTTCTTAAAGGCAGACCCTTAACAAACAACGCAGTCTTTTCAATAGCGTTCCCACTCGATAGCTTTTTTATCCTTTTTTCCCAATCAGCTAGAGTCCATGCCGTTCCGAAATGATCAACCATTTTACGTGGTGCAGCAACTGGATTTTTATTTGGAAGTTTCTTGTGTGTTTCACAGGGAGAGGTAGGTGAAGAAGCAGAAGACCGAACTGGAGAAGTAAATAAAGTTGCTTCTGATATTTCCTCCAAGATAGAAGATGAGTTATGGAGCGGGGTGTCTGGATTATTGTTTATAGCCTCAGGTGTGGATTTGACAACATCAGATATTTCTGCAAGCGCTGTACGAAGCGAAACTAAGTCATCACTCATTTTGTTTATTTTATGACTAACTGAGCGAGTGATCATAAGTTCGTCGCTAATGTCACTAGTTTTTTGGATCAAAAACTCTAGCAAAGGATCCGGCTGCTGATGTTATTCTTTATTGGTCGATGATTGCAAGAATATATTAATATCATTTCTTAAGCCTATGATATTATCCAGAGTAGTCTTTGTGAGGTCAGTTTTTTTAAGATATTCCATCTCAGACCTCAGGGTACTTTTAAACTCACTAAATGCATTGTGCTGATTTTCACACACGTTCTCTTGAAGCAATTTTATTTGTTTTGACAAAGTATCAAAATGAAGCTTACAGTCAGCCTTTAAGTTTTCAATGGCACAGTTGTTGTCGTCTGCAGTTTTGATGACGTCATCGAACTTGGTGATCTGTTTTGATACCTTTTTGAAGAAAAGCTTATTGTCAGTGAAAATGGCGTTATGAGAATCGTTAGTGCATTGTATTGCTAGCATCACATGCGACAATGATATATCTTTGCACTCGTCACAGTAGAATTTAAAATTGACCAAGAATTCTTGCAGGTACGTTGTACATCTCTTGGATAAGCCAACACACGTGGGGTGGAACACCTTTCCGCAGGTTCCTTTGCACAATTAGGTGGGATTACTGCCGTTTGATGTACAGGAGGGATTTCCACATGAATTTTCCATTATTAACTATTATTTTTTTTTCTTGTTTTCTTTTATTTATATATATATTGTTTTTTTAATTTTGTGGTAAGTTTACTTTTACTTAATTGCAAAACAGGGCTTTTATTTATTATTGCGGAAGGTCGGGAAGTAAGAACAGCAGAAAACGCAACAAAAAAGAGTATGCAGAAACAGCGGTTTGGTAGTTTATCGAAACAGCGGACGGCGATGACGCATAAAACGCAGCAGAAAAATGCAGAGTAGCGGTTTAACGAAAAGTAGTCGAAAATTTAAATTAGGTTAAATTATTTGTCTTTGACTATAAACGATTGGTAGTTAATCGAACAGCGGACGGCGGTTACACAAATAACGCAGTAGAAAAATGCAGAATAGCCGTTTAACGAAAAGCAGTCGAAAATTTAAATTAGGTTAAATTATTTGTTTTTGAGTTGATTGAGTTGTAATTTTTTAATTTTACGGATATTTTTTCACAACGTGTTGACGGCAGGCATGCACGTTAACGTTAATTTTAACGGTAACCGAAATATTTTTTTTTGTTTCGTTGAAACGAAATAAAAAAATAACGTTAATTTAAAAAACGAAAAATATTTATTTCGTTTCGGAGAAAACGATATAAAATTTTTTCGTTTTTTCCCCAATCAACCGTTGAAAATAACGTTAATTTCAACAAAAAAATTTAGTTATTTTTAGCATAGGAGAAAATTATTGAAAATTTTTCGTTTTTCAACGAAACGAAATATGATTTGATAAATTTTTAACGTTATTTAAAAAACGAAATAATTTTGATAATTTATTTTTCGGCGTCAACGAAACGAAAAAATTTTGTTGATTCCGTTGTGCATGTCTGGTTGACGGTTTGGAGGCAGAACAACGACTTGAACATTCTACTAGCCCATACAACGCACCATTACTCTTGGTACCCAAGAAAAGTGAAGGTGAAAACAAAACATGGCGTTTAGTAGTGGATTTTAGGAAATTAAACGAAAAAATAGTTAACGACAAATTTCCATCAACTAGACTAGAAGACGTTTTAGATATGCTAGGAAGAGCTACCTTTGTCATTCCACCAAGTACCGTTAGAACATTATTCAAGACCTTTGACTGCATTTTCAACACAAAACGGACATTATCAGTTTAAACGTTTACCCTTCGGGTTAAAAATTTCATCAAATAGTTTTCAACGCATGCTAACCATCGCGTTGAGTGGTTTAAGTTCTGAAGCATTTTTGTATGTTGATGACATAATTGTATTTGGTTGTTCTTTAAACCATCACAACCAGAATCTAATAAAAGTTTTTGATCGATTAAAACAATACAATTTAAAGCTTAATGCAAGTAAATGTCATTTTCTCAAATCAGAAGTTCTTTACTTAGGTCATCTTATAACTGATAAAGGCATAAAAACAGATCCTTCAAAATGTGAAGCAGTAACAAAATACCCAGTACCAAACAGTGCAGATGAAATAAGAAGATTTGTAGCGTTTTGTAACTACTATAGGCGTTTCTTACCAGATTTTGCAACTATCGTAAAGTGTCTTAACTCTTTACTCAAGAGAGGAACACCTTTTATCTGGTCAGAAGAATGCGAAAAAGCTTTTAACACTCTGAAACAAAAACTTATCAATCCACCTGTGTTGCAATACCCAAATTTTGAAAAGCCATTTATTCTTACTACTGACGGATCTGACTTTGCACTTGGAGCAGTGCTATCGCAAGGAGAAATAGGACATGATTTACCTATAGCTTTTGCAAGCAAATCATTACAAAAACATGACATAAACAAAACCTATAATAGAAAAAGGATTGTTAGCAATTCATTGGGGCATACATTTTTTAAGCCATATCTGTTTGGAAGAAAATTTATTGTAGTAACTGACCACAGACCGTTAGTATCATTATTCTCACACAAAAACCCATCATCAGAAATGACTAGAATACATTTGGATTTATCAGACTATGATTTCGAGACCATATACAAGCAAGGAAAAATTAACACAAACGCCGACGCATTATCACGCATTATCATTATTTAAAAACAATGATTCCCACATTGGAAGATGAAGAAAAAGACATAAAAGTAGTCACAAGTAGCAAAATGAAAAGTGAAAATCAAAGTGCAAGGAGCACAGAGAAAAAAATAAGAATTAATGCGAGTGAAATTAATGATAAGGGTACCCGCCACCTGAGTCAACACCTCCAAGGAAGTGTTAAAAAGAAAAACACATCGCATAATGAGTCTGATCAATTCTGTATTTGGGAGTGCACATCTTTTAATGACGTAAAGAAATTGGTCAAATTAAAATTTATTATTAAAGAAAAGAGTGACGTTACCATGAATATAAATAATAATGAAGTGCACATAACATGTAGCGATGACCCTTCGAAACTAGATTCGATGTTGGAGAAACTGCATAGTTTATTAAAGAAATCACATATAAAGGAGCTAGCCCTGTGTGAAAAAGATAAGATATTTGAAATAATTGATATGAATGCATTCAAAGAAAAATATGAAAAATTAAAAATTAATAAATCCTCGCCCATAAAGATATTGATAAACAGAGCTCCAATACAAATAGATAGCATGCTACAAAAATACAAACTAATTGATGAATTTCACACGTCGAACATATCAGGACACATGGGAATAAGAAAAACAGTCCTGAAACTAAAACAAAGATACATATAGGAAAATATGAGGCAAATGGTGAAAGAATTCATAAACAATTGCGTGAAATGTAATAAAAGTAAAACTACTCGGCACATTAAAGAAAAACTAATCATAACAGACACACCACAAAAAGGTTTCGAAAGCATATCGATTGACACTGTAGGTCCATTAAGATTATCAAACGGCCACAGATATATACTTACAATGCAATGTGACCTCACGAAATTTGTCTTAGCACATCCAATTGAAACCAAAGATGCCAAAACAATAGCCTCAACCCTAGTAGAGCAATTCATACTGAAGTACGGATGCTTCAGAACACTTAAGTCTGACGGAGGGACAGAGTTTACAAACGAACTAATGAAAAGCATATGTGAACTATTGCACACACGCCAAATATTTTCAACCCCTTACCATCACCAAACGATCGGCGCACTTGAGAGAAACCATAGGGTTTTAAATGAATATCTACTTTCGTTTGCGGAAGATAACGAATGGGACAAATGGGTGTCGTATTACACATTTGCTTATAACACGACCCCACACGTAGACTCACAATACTCACCATATGAATTGATTTTTGGAAAATTACCGACTTTGCCTAGTGACATAGTAGAAAACGAAAATAAAATATATGACTAAGACAATTATGCCAATGAGCTAAAATTAAGATTAAGAACTTCAATAGATAAGGCAAAGAAATTAATACAACAAGTAAAAAATAAGAGAAAAATAGTTTATGATAGAGATAGTAATGAAAGCGAGAAACTAGAAAAACTAGAAACTAGAATAAAGTCACAGAGCCCATATCATGGTCCCTATGAGATTATAGAAAGAAAAGTAGTAAATTCAGTTGTAAACATAAGAGGCAAAAATAAAGAAAAACATAACAATAATCTAAAACATTTAATAAAACTTTTAATTAATATATATCGAATAATTCAGTGTTTTTTTAATAATTATTTAAGTAAACTGGTATCGCAATACATAACTTATTCTGTAAAACATTTTATAATATTATAGCAAAATTTTAATATTGTTTATAAATAATTATATATTTTTCTAGTTTTAAGTTATTGACAAAACTCCCCCACAAAAAAGTAATAACTTTTTTGCTTAAGGGCAAGGGTGTACTTAAGGGCAATGCATGTTGATCGAAAGCAAGTCAAGTGCTTTGAGAGATGTCGCAACCACAGTAATATGAAGTTTGCTTGCACGCTGACCTAGTGACTGCAGCATGTGCAAGCGCTGCACTATTTTTGATTGGTTTGTGGAACAAACGAAACAAAAAGATCACTCAATTAAATGTTGTAAAATTGATTGAAAGTAAATAATGGGGAGGAGTCACTAAATTGTAAGAATAATAATATTGGTTTTTTTTGTTATAAAAACCCCAAAGATTTAAAATAAAGAATAGATTCTAAAGAGACACCAGTCTTTTTACTTCTTTAGTTGACGACTTAGAGCGGCATTTTTGCCATAGTCAAAAACAGCCGAATTAGGAATTAAACATTATTTTTCTTTCATAAATAAAACAAAACAATTAAATTAAATAAATAAAAATAAATCCTCCACACTAGACCAGAATCGGGTGGTACTGCCGAAAGTTCCCTTCGTGCTTCATATAAAGCAAGCTACAACATTGCAAGAGCACAAAAACCCTTGAATGATGGACACTTTTTAAAATCCACATGCAAGGATATTGTAGAAATAAGCGTTTTTATTTCAATTATTTTCTTTTAGATTTAAGTCCCAAGCACATGAACTTGGACTTATTGTTTTTTTTGAGTGACAATACGGCACTTGAACCGATTGCTTGTAAAATGAAACACTGTATGTGGAGTTTTTACTGGTAACAATAAAACACTGAATTTATTGATGAGCTTTCGACCCTTTTATAGGCGAAAACCCAATAATATAAAATACAATAAACAAATTAAAATACAATAAAACAAATTACATATATATTTTAATGACAAATAAACAATGTTAAAAAATTACATATATATTTTAATGACAAATATACAATGTTAAAAAATTACATATATATATTAATGACAAATATACGGTCTTGGAACTGCAAAAGCTATGTCAGCAATTTATGTAAGCATGCATTGGCTAACGGGGTAGTATTTCAGCAGACTGCTTAGTGCAGTTTTGTTGCTGTTATACATTTGTTTACCGTGCCAAAGTTGCAAGTGGGAGCAATGTGCTAAACCAAGGCCTCGAAAGAGGTAATATTTTAGCTGACTCAAGTTGCAGTGCCAAGACCGATACATGAATTTTAAATGAAAAAATTAACTTCAAATGACCATGAAAACCGTACGATTCAGCGACCCTGAAATCGTACATTCTCCCCCTGGTAAGGTCTGAAATTCTGATGACCTTACAAAATTTATAATTTCTTCATACGGTGACCTCAAAGTCCAAGGTTGTTGATCTGCGACGAGGAGTAGGCTGGGGGTATCTTGTCTCTGTTGGTTGCGGTTTATGTTGCTTCGATTTTACCTTCCAGATGGTGTAACTGGTGATGATTATCGATAGAATCAATGCAGTATATCCTATTGTTGAATAATGAAAGTTGATGTGTTTAATCTGTGCCGGAAGATCCAGATATTCTTGGTGTGACAATAAATTTTGAAGTTCCGTGAGGTTTCTTAGTTGCGTATTATACTGTTCAGTTTTTTGGGCAAATAAATCAGGTTGCTTGGGTTGTACAATATCTGTCATTTTCCCTAAGCTGGTGTAAGAGACCTGGCGATTGCTGGAGTAGGTTTGGTGTCCTTGAATGGTGCTGAAATTCTGTTTTAGGACACACTGTGGTTGCAGTGAAAGAATTCCGGACCCCTTTATGGTGAGTTGTTGACTTTGACCTTCACATACTGCAGTTATTCTCTTGGGAATGGTTACAGCATACATCCACTGATTTGTGTTTGACATCTGGGTCCATATTGAATTTGTTTGCAGTGATTCTGTATTGCAAGCCGATTGGGTGTCGTTATTTAGCAATTGCATCTCACAGGAGCATATGTCTGAGCCTTTGTTGTATTTAGACTGGATGTTGGGGCATATGTATGAAAGTCCCGTTGTCATAATACAGGATTGTAGTTTGGTTGTGCTCATGGGAAAGTATTGGTCTCGATGAGCATTGAAAGCAATCATGTCATCACAAGGTATGATTGAAATGACACTGTGGTTTACGGAAGTGGGAACTGGGAAAATCTTGAATAGCTGAAATTTTTCTTGATCGCACAGAGGTATGGAAATTTTAAAAATAACATGGTTTTCTGTTAATCGTTCTTCTACTGTCATTAACTTATAAAGTTGTATGCGTTCATCATGTTCAACTGGTAGTTGCAAGGTTGACGGCAGATAGTTTCGAATTTTAACCAATTCCTCCTGTAATTGGTTTGGTGATAGCAAAATTGGGCTTATTTTCCCGTGATGAGTATCCGTTAATACGTCTATGATTGACGTTTGTATGCGTTGTAAATTTGCTGCTATAATTGTGAGTTGCATGGCTAAAGAATTGAAGATTTGGAACCTCTGATATTGATAGTTAGTGTCCTCAATTTCATGTACTTTTGACCATATCTCGTTTAAATTTAAATTTATTTTTAATAGCTGTTTGATCCTGTTTGAAGATGTTGATGGTTGAATCGAGAATCGATGTTTGATTCTTGAGTAATAGTTGGAGATGACCTTCGTTTTGTTTGACTATTTCAATGGTTTTAACCATTTGATCAGCATAATCTGAGTCCAGTACTCCAAATAATGAACTTGCAATGTTTCCTACAATATTAAGGGCACCTCTTCTGGTTCTGCTGAAGGGTCTGCTGTGTGTCTTTTGTTTCTTTTAATTGTTAAAAGATTGTTTTCTTCGTTGAGTCCATCCTCAAAATGTTTAAGCGTGTTTACGACGGTTTTGCAGGCACCCATCTGCTTTAGTTCTTGACATAGTTGCTGTAATGCTGCCGTACCATTTGAAAATGATTTTGCTTCTTCCCAATATGATTCCAGATCATAGTAAACAATAAGCTGCCACTTCGTTCTAGATGTTTTTATTGTACCTATTCCTTCGAAGTGCATACCTAAGTCATCAGCAAACTCTATGTTTTTGACTCCATTTGCCATGACCAGAGGTAGCGTAAGCATAGCGATTAGTAACACTGAGACTAAGTTGTTTGATGAATGTTTTCTCTTTTTGCGTACTACATCTGTTTCCTCATCATCATGGTTGGTAGGTGACCTGTTATTTATGAGCCTAACATCTACAGATATGTCTGACTTGTTGTCTTCAATTGGTAATGGGGCTAATCGATGTATGGGACGTTTGAAAATTCCCGACTCCGTTTTTACGTCCACTACTCTAACTACATCATCATCCCCTTTGTAGGTTCTCGTGACTTTTCCTAATGGCCACTGAAGTACAGGAGCGTTGTCTTCCTTGATGATGACTACGGTACCAGGCTTAATGTTGTTGGCTTGCTCTCTCCATTTATTTCTGTACTGAAGTTCGTTGAGATAATCTCGAGACCATCTTTGCCAGAATTCATGTTTTATTTGTGATACTGCCTTCCAGCGTGTTCCTAAGGAAACTTTTGGTTCCACAGATCTTGCATCTACTTGCGTTGTTAATGGTTCGCCGATCAGAAAATGTCCAGGAGTGAGCGCAGATAAGTCGATTGGGTCGTTTGACATGGGACTAATTGGTCGTGAGTTTAAAATTGCTTCAATCTCGACTATAATGGTTTCTAACTCTTCGTATGTGAGAGATGCGGATGCAACACTTCTTAGTAGTAAATGTTTCGCGGATTTTACTGCAGCTTCCCATAGTCCTCCGAAGTGAGGAGCTCTGGGTGGAATAAAATGAAAATGTATTCCCCTTTCATTACATGTTTTCATAATCATATCTTGGGCGTTAGCTGAGTGGATTGCAGCTGATAATTCTGAAAGTTGATTTTTTGCTCCAATGAAATTAGTTGCGTTATCGCTGTAGAGATTTTGGCATCGCCCTCGTCGACTGATAAATCGTTTTAGGGCACCGATGAAAGCGTTGGTTGTAAGGTCGCTTACAAGTTCCATATGAACTGCCTTTGTAGCAAAGCAACAGAAGATGGCCAAATATGCTTTGGTCGGTCTTTTTCCTCGCAGCTTATGATGAATCCAAAAAGGTCCACAGTAGTCCACTCCTGCGTTTATAAACGGTCGTGCTGGTGTAATTCTCGTTGCTGGCAGATTTCCCATGACTTGTTGAAGTAGTTGTGGCCGCGCCCTGTAACATCGGACACAGTGGTGAACGATTGACCTTGCCATGCTTGCTGCCTTGATGGGCCAAAAGCGTTGTTTTGTATGTGCAATTAATGCGGTTGGGCCACAATGCATGTGATCTTCGTGTATTTTTTGCATTAGTAATTTTGTTGTGGGATCATTGTAAGGAATTAGCATTTGATGTTTATTTTCATATGGAAGTGTTGATGCATCTAGTCGGCCGCCTACTCTTAAAATGCCGTCGTTGTCCAAAAATGGTTTGAGGTTGTGTATCGAACTGCTTGTGCTGACCACACCCTTTTTCTTTAAGGCCAAAATTTCTGAACTGAAATCCGCCGTCTGCATTGTTCGCACAATTACTTTAAGTGCTTTGTCTAATTCAAGTGGAGTTAGCATCCACGAGGTTTGATGATTTTTTCGTGCACCTCGTGTGTGTTCTCCAAATCGGATCATGAAGCCTAGAATCCTCTGTAGTCTCTTAAAAGAATTACCATGATTAATTGAATATATCATGTTCTCTGCTTCACTTCTTGCTGTTATTAAAGACATTTGTGCCTTTCTTTTGCCTTCAGTTGGTTTAAATTTATTAGTGCAAAACGGTTGTGGCCAAACTGATTCCTTTCCATGCAGAAAGAAAGGTCCGTAAAACCATAAATCACACTGTTTGAAAGTCCTTGGATCGCATCCTCGTGATAGGACGTCTGCTGGATTTTGTTTTGATGATACATGACGCCATTGCTGTGCTATTGAGCAGTCCTGAATTTTTGCAACGCGATTGGCCACAAAAACTTCATATGATGATGCTTCCGCATTTATCCATGAAAGCACAACTTCAGAATCAGTCCAAAAGTACGTGGATTCACTTCCATATTGAATGTCTTGTTGAATTCTGGTTGCCAGCTGTGCACCTAGTAGGGCCGCACAGAGTTCTAATCGGGCAATTGTTTGATGCTGCCGATTAATGGGTGCGACTCTTGATTTGGCACACAACAGCCTTGTAGTAACCCTTCCATCCTTGGTGGTAGACCGAATGTATGCGACGGCCCAATAAGCTTTTTCTGAAGCGTCAGTAAAAACATGTAGTTGACATGAGTCTGGCACAGTGCCATTAAATACATGACGAGGGATCTGCTTATCATTTACTTCTTGAAGCTGGTTTCTAAATGTAATCCATTTGCTGTGTAATTCTGCGGGTAGTGCTTCATCCCATTCCACCTTCAGTTTCCAAAGATCTTGCATAAATATTTTAGCGTTGATAACTACCGGAGCCAAGATACCCAATGGATCGAATATCCGTGCCAAGTCTGAGCTCACACTCCTTTGGGCTCTCTTGTGGTGCTGTTAAAAATGGTTTTGGCCTTAATGCAGAATGCATAGTTCTTTGGCAGCCATGTTAATCCCAATGTCTTGATAGAGTCACGTGAGTCCTCATCAAAGTCGAGGTCTATTTCTTTTTGATCTGCTGGGATGCCTTGAAGTAGTTGAGGGTGATTAGCACACCATTTTCGCAATTCGAATCCTGCTGATTTCAAAATTGTTGTGACTTCCTTCTGAAGCAAAACAGCCGAAGTGAGGCTGTCACTTCCCAATAATCCATCATCCACATAAAAATTGTTATCCAACGCTGCGGCTCCTAACGGGTATGCTAAGCGATTTTCTTTAGCTAACTGCAACAGGCATTTGATTGCTAAATATGGTGCTGCTCTGGTCCCATAAGTCACCGTGTTCAGCTGGTAATATTTAATCTCTGCTTCGGGATGTTTTCTCCAGATAATAATGTGATACATGCGATCTTGTGGATCGATCACAATTTGTCTGTACATTTTCTGAATATCTTTTGTGAAGACATATTTCGGTAGTCTAAAACGTAATAAGATGCTGAATAGCTCGTTTTGGATAATTGGCCCTGTGTGCATGATGTCATTTAAAGATAATCCGGTTGATGTTTTTGCTGATGCATCAAACACCACCCGCAATTTAGTGGTGCTACTATCCGGTTTGATAACGCAATGGTGTGGAATGACGTAGCATGGTTTTCGTGAAATGTCCTTACTAGACACTTCAGACATGTGTCCTAAGAGTTCGTATTCGTCCATGAAGTTGACGTACGACTGCTTAATCTCAGGGTTTTTAGCCAACCGCCTCTCTAAAGCTAAAAATCTATTAAGAGCCAGTTTTCGTGATTCTCCCAATGTTGATGGATTGTCTGTGAATGGAATTTTTACCACAAATCGTCCTTCAGATGTTCTTCGAGTGTTGTGGGAGAAATGCGCTTCGCATCGTTTTTCTGCAGCTGAAAAATGTTGCTTTGTGTTCTCAACTTCCTCTAGTTTCCAGAATTTCTCGAGTAAACCATTTGTGGTCTCTTCATCTGCACTAAAAATGCCACAAGTTGCAGAGATAGTGTTGGTTTCTTCTATTCTGCCTGATATCACCCAGCCAAATACAGTGTTTTGTAGAGTTGGGAGCTTGTCGCTTAGTTTGATTTGACCAATTGAAAGTGTTTGATAGAAAAATTCTGCTCCCAACAGTACATCTATTGGACCGGGCTGATGAAATGTTGGGTCAGCAAGTGGTAGATTGGAAGGGATGTTCCATGACGATGCGTCTATCAGTTGTGACGGCTGATCGTTAACAATTTTTGGTAATACAAAAGCTTCAAGCCGTGATTCGAACCCATTTAAGAGAGATCGCATGGTCACGTTTATTCGCGCCCTTCTATGATTAGTGAAGAGTGTTTTTGTTGGAGTCCTAGCTTCTTAACAAGTCTTTCTGTGACGAGATTGACTTGCGAGCCGGAGTCCAATACTGCTCTGCATTCCAGCTCTCGACCACTGTTTGTTATAAGATGAATACGAACAGTGCTGAGCATGACATATTTGTTGCAGGTAGACCTATCTGCTGCGGATAAGCTGACTGGCATGGGTCCCGTATTATTAGATGACGATGTGGGTGCATTTCCTGAACTTAAACTCATATATCCTTGGTTGTTGGATGATGATGAACAGATTGGCTTTGTAGACATAGCCTTTTGTTTGCTGCATGCTGATAATGATGAACGGCTGACCTTGCTGATGTAGTTTTTTGGTTGTTGGATGATGTTGACGAAATTTTCAAATTATCTTGGTTGTCGAGATGTAGTAACGTATTGTGTGTTTTGTTACATCTTGTGCATTTTCTTGATTCGCAGGAACTTGCGGCGTGTCCCTCCTTTAAACAATTGACGCATCTTTTGTTGTTTTTTACTACCTGCAGCCGTTCTGCTGGCTTCAAGAGTAAAAAGGTCTTGCAAGCAAATAATGGATGAGTTCCAGACTTGCATACATTGCACTCATATTGAGAGTATTGATTTGTTGATATTGCTGACACATATGATCTTGCTGATGCCTGTCTATCCTTGTTATAAACTGCTTCTAATGATTGAAACTTGGCTTCCAAAAAAATCAAAAAATCCTTTATTTTCGGTAACTCCTTAGGGTTTTTTAGGAATTGTTCATATCTAATGTGCGTTGATCTATCAAGCTTCTTCACAAGTAAGTGAAGAAGTAGTGGATCCCAGGATGATGTAGTTATTCCGAGGTTTTCCAGTGACATCAGGCATTCCTGCGTTGTATCATGCAAATTTTTGATGGAAGAAAACGATGAAGCGCTGAATTCTTGCCCCAACATCCTCTGTATTAACGTGGAGCACAGTACTCTTTTGTTATTGTATCTATCTCGCAGCATATCCCAAGCCACGTCGTAATTGTCTTGGGTGAGAGACAGATGCCTGACCAATTTTTCGGCTTCTCCTGATAGGTTTGTTTTTAGATACCACATTTTATGAATTTTCGGCAATGCTTGTTGGTCTACCATTTGAGAAAAAAGTTCATAAAATTGTCGCCACTTCAGAAAATCCCCATCAAATTGTGGAATGGCGACTCTTGGAAGTCTAAGTGTTTCTTCGCTTGCAACACATGTTGATCGTGGTACTGCACTGGTTGTGGTAGATAATTGTATTCGAGTAGCATGCACTCTTGATTCACATGCCATGTACTCCTCAAAATTGTATCCGAGATCGCTTGGTTGTTCACAATTTTCCCACAGACTGTAGTTTATTTCCTCGATTTCTTGCCAGAGCTTGTTAATTTGCTGAAGGTTGACTTCGTGATACTGTGACTGGTCGCCTGGATCCTTTGTTAAGCCATCAAGCAGGCGGTTGAGAGAGTTTAGAATTGCTCGTTGCCTTCGTATCATTTTGATAAGATTTGTTGCTTCTTGTGAAACTGATTGTTGAAAATTTGATGCATCTGTTCCTGCTTGTGGAAACATGATTTTTGGTATAGTTTTTGCTGCTTGAGGCTGCTTTGTTGAGAATGATATGTCTTTTTCGTTGCCAGTGGTACTATCTTGCTTCTCTAAGCGCTTGATTTCATCTTGAAATAATTGAATGTGGTTGCTTGATAGATCATTAAGTTTTTCGTAATAGCCTGAGGTGAAATATTCCTGCTCCAATGGCTGGTTAGTAAGTGTCCGTAACTTGTTATCATTTTCCTCGAAAATATGCCATTGGCTGCTGAGACGGTGAAGACGTTCTTCAAAATATTCCTTGGACTTCTTCCTGTCTGGTGAGTCCTTTTTAAAATTTGAGATGAGGCGTTGTATGGCCTCACCTATCCTTTTCTGGTCATTTACTACTTCCTCAAAAGTAGCCATTTCTTCTCCCTGACTGGCGGTGATTTTATGGAATGATTGTTGATTGAAAAAATGGCGGACGAGCTTCTGTAGTAGATTAACGTCGAAGTGGTTCGAGTCCACCCGGGGGCGCCAAATGTAGAAATAAGCGTTTTTATTTCAATTATTTTCTTTTAGATTTAAGTCCCAAGCACATGAACTTGGACTTATTGTTTTTTTTGAGTGACAATACGGCACTTGAACCGATTGCTTGTAAAATGAAACACTGTATGTGGAGTTTTTACTGGTAACAATAAAACACTGAATTTATTGATGAGCTTTCGACCCTTTTATAGGCGAAAACCCAATAATATAAAATACAATAAACAAATTAAAATACAATAAAACAAATTACATATATATTTTAATGACAAATAAACAATGTTAAAAAATTACATATATATTTTAATGACAAATATACAATGTTAAAAAATTACATATATATTTTAATGACAAATATACGGTCTTGGAACTGCAAAAGCTATGTCAGCAATTTATGTAAGCATGCATTGGCTAACGGGGTAGTATTTCAGCAGACTGCTTAGTGCAGTTTTGTTGCTGTTATACATTTGTTTACCGTGCCAAAGTTGCAGGTGGGAGCAATGTGCTAAACCAAGGCCTCGAAAGAGGTAATATTTTAGCTGACTCAAGTTGCAGTGCCAAGACCGATACATGAATTTTAAATGAACAAATTAACTTCAAATGACCATGAAAACCGTACGATTCAGCGATCCTGAAATCGTACAGATATGTGATCTTGTTTTGGTCCTGAACGCATTAAAATGTCTTCACAAATAGATACCGTACCGCTTTCCAGATATAGGGTCACGAAAAATATTACTAGCATAAGTAGGCAAATTGCTGAAAGACAAAAACATGATATAAATTCAAGCGTGTCATTTTCGCTTGCGTTAGATGAAAGCACTGACATAACGGATGAAGCTCAGCTTGTGATATTTATCAAATATATTGACAAAGACTTAAATGTCAAAGAGGAATTATTAAATTTGGTACCACTTCATAATACCACTAAGGGCGCCGATATATATCGAGCAATCGGATTTTTGGGTCGGTTGAAAGAACGAAATTTAAGTATTCCTTTCTACCATTGCCTCATTCATCAAGAAGCACTTTGTGCAAAAAGCTTGGGATTGAATGAAACTATGACGATCGTTATTCAAATTGTTAACAAAATTCGGGCTGGTCACAATGCATTGACACACCGTCAGTTTCAATCACTTTTGCTTGAACTTAATGCAGAGTATGGAGACTTAAATCTACACGCAGAAGTTCGTTGGCTTACCAAAGGGAAGTGTCTGGAAAGATTTTTTGCATTACGTAAAGAAGTCTCAACTTTTTTGGAACAAAGTGAAAGAAACTCTGAAAATTTTCAACAAAAAATGAAAGATAGGCAATTTCTTGCAGAGTTAGCATTTTTAACTGATTTTACTGGAATATTAAATCATTTAAATATTCAACTTCAAAAACCTAAGCAAGATACTATTAACATGATATCAGCAATTGATGGGTTTAAAAATAAACTTGCCTATCTTCAAGTGGAGCTTAGTGCCGGTAAGCTACACAGTTTTCCCTCTTGCGCTATTATCAAAATGGAGCATTTAGATATGAGTTTTGATTATTTTTCAAAGCATATCAAAGATATGGAAAATGAATTTAATAATCGCTTTAAAGATTTTGAGACAATCAAAACAAAAATTATTCTCTTCCTTAAGCCAACAAAGTGTGAAGTTTTGAGCCAAGATCCAGTTTTTCATTTAGATCTCCTTTTGGAAGCAGGTCCCAGAAGATAAATATCCAGTTATAAAAAATGAAATGCTAAAACTGATGTCTATGTTCGCAAGTACACATGTATGTGAGGCTGCATTTTCACACTTGAAGCATATCAAAAATAAATAAATAATAGACTGACAAATAACAATCTATTAAGCTTATTGAGAATTGCTCTTTTGAAAATTTTGATTATTTATGCACTTAAATTTGTACTTCAGTTATTCAAATTTGAATATAAAAACAAACAAAAAATATTTAAGGAAATACATAAAAACAAAAAATTTTAATTTTTCCAGTTCCTTTATTTTTATTAATTATGCATGCATATAATTTTTAATTCAATACTAATTTTAAAATAAATACATACTAAAGAAATATTAAAACTATGAAAAAAAACAAAAAAAAAACAAAAACACCAAAAAAAACCAAAAAAAAAAACTAAAATACTAAAATACATATAAAAACAATGAAACAAATTTTTGTACTCCTTAAAAACTGTTCCTTTGAATTATGATTTTAATTATGTATGCATGTACATAATTTTTATTTCAAGCCTTTGTTATTCAAAGATGAATACTTAAACTTAATTTTAAAAAATTAAAATAAGTAAAAACCTAAAATGAAAAAAAAAATACAAAAAAAACAAACAGTGAAGCGAAATTAAAGAAACAAATTTTTTTAAGTTCCTCAAAAACAGTTCTTTTGAATTAAGATTTTAAATATTTATGCATGTGCATTAGAGTGGGTCGAAAAAAAAGTTTGAAAAAACCACCCCCTATTTTAAAGTTGACCTCGAGAGGATTCCGAAAACAAAAAAAATTTTTTTTTGGACCACCGGAAAAACAGCCAAAATGGTCTTTTTTGCATAACTTAAGCATGACATTTCATTTTTTTTTTTTCATTTATTTATTTGAGGTTTATATTAGTACAATAAGATTATAAGAGATCTTTTAGCGTACAACGGAGAGAATATATCATCAACAGATAACATTATATAAAATAAAACAAATTGCTTAAAGCTTATATATAAAGTTACAAGAATTTGACAATTAAGATTTTAAATATGATATGTAAAAATTAATGAAGAAAATTACTAAAAAGCTTAACTTAAAATTTATGCTTAACCTAAGAAGAAGAAAAATGCATTAAGAGGCAAAGATTAATTGAGAAAAGATATATTTGAAAGCTTAGAAAATTTAGTTAGGAGACAGAAAAGAAGGACATAACCGAAAGCTTAAATTTGTTCGCACTGATTATAGTTTTAATATTAATAGGAAGTGAATTCCATAACCTAATGGCGCTAATGAAAAAGAGTCGTTTTGTATGTAAGCAGGAATATTTCGGTATAATTAAATTAAAGGTTCTATTGAAAACACTGAAACGTAGTTTTTCATAAAGGTATGATGGAGTCTTGTTAGATATCAGCTTGTGCAGAAATATGCAGTTTCTGGCATTTATGTAGTTACTAATGGTACAACCCAAAATTTGCTTGCTTATTGCGGAGACATGTTCAAAACGCCTCAAGTCATATATATACCTCGCCGCATCATTAAAAGCAACGAGGATTTTATGTTCGGAATGAGAGTCAAGGTTACAATAAACAAGTTCAGAGTAAGTTATTAGGGGTAGAATAAGCTGGATAACTAGTCTTGCTTTTATCAACGTGGGAGTGAACTTTGCAGATAAACGCAGGCATCTAAGCGTAAAATAGATTTTCCTAATTATATTATTTACATGGTCAGTACACGTTAGTTTAGAGTTCATAATAAAGCCCAAGTTTTTTATTTTGTCAACCATTTGGAGCTGTCTGTCATTAAGAGTAATTTCCGGAATTTGGAAAAAGTCAAGTTTATCCTTGGAAATTGGAAGAACATAGGATTTATTCACATTGAAGCAGAGATCATTTTCAGATGCCCATTTATATATTGCGCTTAATGCTTGGTTTTCACTTAGTCATTTTTTGTTTGACATGAAATTTAAAAGTTTAAAAAATCACATAAATAACATTTTTTTTTGCAATTTTTCTATAAACATGTGAAGAGATGAGTTTCTTCTATTTTTCGTCATTGTCAAACAGAAAAAAAATGACAACGTGTTGGTATTTTTCATGTGACTGACAACAACTGACCATTGAAATTGACATAGTGAAAACCAGGCTTAAGTCTTCATTAGTTCTACAACACAAGTCCTCAATTAGGCCGATTCGATTAGAAAAATATAATTGAACGTCGTCTGCATAAGCATGCATCGACATATTTTTGCACACAGTAAAGATGTCATTAATAAATAAACTAAAAAGAAGAGGCCCAAGAATAGATCCTTGAGGCACTCCAGCTTTAATTAACAAATAGTCTGAGAAAGTATTGCCAACTTTCACTCTTTGCATCCTACCATCAAGATAATTAGAAATTAAAGAAGCAGCACTTTCATTGAAACCAAAGAATACCTTGAGTTTTTTAACTAACAGAGCGTGGTTAACACTGTCAAAAGCTTTAGAGAAGTCAAGTAGACAAAGGAGTGTGATGTTTCCTGCGTCATAGTGTATACGAATGTCGTCAAGTATCTTTAGCATAGCTGTTGCACAACTGTGTCCCGCACGAAAACCCGACTGGTAACGTGAGAGAAGTTTCCGCGTGTCTAAGTATGCATTTATTTGTTTTGCCATCAGTGATTCACAAATTTTTGAGAATGTGCTTAAAATGCTGATAGGCCTGAAATCTTGCATATCGGATGCATTTGTCACTTTAGCAATTGGAATTACTGTAGCTCGTTTCCAGGAATTAGGAAAACAGGAAACAGTAAAACAATGGTTAATTACATGTGTCAGTGGTTTAATAATATATGGCAGAATAATTTTTATGAATTTTAAAGGAATGCCATCGTCACCAATAGCATATGATTTAATATTCATAATTGTCAGAATAACATCATTCTCACTAACATTGTGAAAGGAGAACTGGTCATTAACAGGACAATTACGAACAATACGAGCATTAATTTGAGGACTATTTTTGAAACCAGACGAAGAAAGAGACAGAAAAAAAATTATTAAGGCTATTCGGTTCAACCTCACACTTTTGTTCCTCTTTACTGCAAACACCTAAGCATCGAATATTTCTCCAGAGTGCTTTAGAGGGAAGTGAGTAATTCAATTTCCGGAAAAAGAATTTTTTCTTGGCTTGCCTGGCAATTGAAACGGCTTTGTTCCGAGATAGCTTGAAATGATCCCAGTTCACACTGTTACGACATTTTTTCCATTTTGCATATGCCAAGTTTCTAGCCTTAATAGCTGATTTGACTTGAGACGTAAACCACGGACAGGACTTGTTAACAACTATCGACGAACGAACAGGGACGAAGTGTTCAAAGACATAGTTTACATGAGAGACAAGAACATTTAATTTATCATCAACTGACTGAGAGAACCAACAATCATCCCAGCAGATCCGAGACAAATAATCATACAACAGGTTGTAATCAATAGACAAGTAGTCACGATAAGAAACAGAAACTGGAATAGACTGACAACAAGGTTTAAAATTAATAGAACAAAAAAGTAGATCATGATCTGAAATAAATGACATTTGATCGAAAAGTAAAAGTAGAGAAACATCAGACAAAATAAAGACATCAAGAAGACTTGGAGTAACATTAGGGGCGAAGCGAGTCGGAATTGAAGAATTAATAATGGACAGACCAGCTGATTTTACTTTGTCATACAAATTATCCGAGACGCTATCCTTAGCTAGCAAGTTGACATTGAAATCACCACAAATAGAAAAACAGTCAAAGTCAGTTACACGTTGATACAAGTCACGAAAGAAAGGTTCAAGACTGAAGGATCTGCTAGGATTATAAACACACGAAACTAGCAGTTTTGCACCAAGATTATTATTCAATTCAACATTTATATATTCAACATCAGACCCAACAGACTGACTAACAAGTTTAACATTAAGACAAGATTTACAATATATCGCGACCCCACCGCCCTTTTTATCAGTCCTGTCGTTCCTAAATAACGTATAGTTATTTATACTAAAATATTTATTGGGAATGTCACGGTTAAACCAGGTCTCAGACACACAAATAACATCGACCTTAGAGTTTTGAAAAACAAAGCGTATATAGTCTAATTTGGCTGAGTTCAAACTTCTTGCATTGAAGTGAACAATAGACAGACCTTCACGCTGCTTACAAAGAATGTCCAACAAGACTTTACGATTATCATTAACGCCACCAGAAGGACTAGAATTTAACAAAACAGACAAAACACGAACAAAAATAAGCTTTCTTTAAGGTAGCCCAAAAGAGAAAGATAGCCCAAGAGATAGATAGAGAAAGATAGCCCAAGAGATAGAAGAGATAGATAGAAAGATAGAAAACGAGAGAACGCACATAATAACAAATATAGAGTGAATGAGACAGCAAGAGAAAGAAAAGTAAGAGAGATTTAAATAAACTTAACAAGCTACAAATCATCATTCTGAGTTTCGCCAATGAAATTGTTTGCTGCCAGAAAATCAAGTTCAGCTTCACTGTGCACAGCAATCGACGCATTTCCACGGTTGACACGAACTTGAACAACGCCACGTATAGAGAAAACATTAAAAATTTTTCTAGCACGCTTTATTTAATTCCGGCTTGCAAAATTTTTCTGGCTTCCCAGGAAAGACTCTCAAAAATAAGAATCTTACTGTCCAAATCAAAGCCAGCCCCTCTTAAAGTAACAGGAGCTCTAGCTCTCTTTCTGTACCCAGCAAAACCTTTGAGCACACGAGAACGATCAAACGGAGAGTAGAACTTAATAATTACAGCAGAGTTTGGATGCTGTATTGAGGGTATCGGACGGAAAATATCACGCACTTGAGGAGCCAGAAAATCAATGGATCGGCAGATCTGATTGAAGATGCTTTTCACATTTTCACCATCAGTAAATGGCAACCCAAATAGAATAGCATCCGAAGTAAAATCTTTCTCTGCAGCTTTTGTATGCCCTTCCACTTTAAGTACCTATAGACATATCAGATCTTAAAAAATTATGTGTCGTTGAAAAGAGCTTTACGAGCACTACAATGTCCTCTTAGAAACTTTTTAATTCTGAGGTCACATTCAACTAGTAGGCCCCATTAGCCCGATTTTTCCCCCCTTACATTTTTTTTTTTCTCATAAGATTAAACTCCTTCAAGTTTGTGTAATTTGTGTTAAAAAAATTATTTATTAAGTTTTTTTACAATTTTGTTTATATTATATGCTTGTTCGTTGACTAAACTAAAAGTAAATTTTTTATAAAAAAAAGGATTATATCAAATATTTGAACTATTATAACTTCTTTGTTTTTAAACTTGATAAATAATTTTTTGAACACAAATTAAACAAATTTGAAGGAGTTTAATTATATGGGGGAAAAAAAAAGAAATTTAAGGGGGATAAATCGGGCTAATGGTACTTACTAGTTGAATATGACCTCAAAAATAAAAATGTCCTGAGAAGACATTAAAGTGCTCGTAAAGCCCTTTTCAACGACACATAATTTTTTAAGATCTGACATGTCATGCTTAAGTTATTCAAAAAATACCATTTTGGCTGTTTTTCCGGTGGTCCAAAAAAAAAAATTTTTTTGTTTTCGGAGTCCTCTCGAGGTCAACTCTAAAATAGGGGGTGGTTTTTTCAAACTTTTTTTTTTGTATGGAGGCCGACCCACTCTAATGTGCATGCATAATTTTTATTTCAACCTTTTTCTATTTTTCTTTTTCAAATAACTAAAATTGAATTTTAAATAAACTAAAATGAATAAAAACTCAAAGAGAAAAAAACCAATAAATAAAAAAATATATGATATAACAGATTTTTTCGAGATAGAAAGCAAAGAAATGAATTAGAAGCATTCAAAAAGCTGATAGCGTTTTATAATTGAAATTTGTGACATATTTTACAGGGTACATGTTGTTCAACGAGCTCCTTATCAGAAGCTGAAACGATAGTTTTGTGGCAACGTCAATACCATGTATGTATTATTGCACTTATTGCAACACTGATTATTGTACTTATTGCAACACTGATGACTTGTACATAAATACTTATTGTGAATATTTATTTGAATATACTATTAGCTATATATATAAGCAATCGATTGTAAGGCGAAGTCCAGCGCGGACGTGTTTTTATAGAATTTATAAAAGTGTTAAAACTACCACAGTTTTAATTTTTTGTTATGAATAAATTAGCTCAGTGTACACATATCGTTGTTTTTGGTTCTTTTATTTTTTTTTGTTACCATCGAAGCTCTAATTTTTTTTTCATAATTTATGATCGAACTCACTGCCTCGACACCTCTGCTTTACATAACAATAAATTTTACAACAACATTTAGCAGGAACAACATCGTCGTCGTTAGGCATAACGTTGCATAGATGGAGAAAATATCAAGTTAGTCTGCACATTTTTTGTTTGTAAAAAAAATATTTTTTTATATATCTTTACGTTAGAAGAAAGAAAAAAAAAGGGACCCAAAGAAAAAGTTTATAAGTATGTAGATTTTATTTGAAAAAAAATATATACACAAACAAATAATGGAAAATTAAAGAAGAAAAAAAAATAATACTAATTACAACAACAACCCTTCATATGAAAAAGCATTTAAAATAAGTTCTTTCATACTAAGTTGTTCCAGTTTTTTCATTCTGTTCCGCGCCCAAGAATAACTTATAAAAAAAAAGGAAATAAAATTAATTTTAATAGATTTATTTGATATCTTATAAAGAAAAACAAAATATCTTTCTGATTTAATTCGTCATGGTTCGTCGTCATTCGCCATGTTAGTAGTTCAAGTCTAACTTAATTCAAGTTAGCTTGCATTAGGGGCAATAGTTAAAATCGTAAATGCATCATATTGCCAAGGTCGGTTGGGTAAAGAATGAGCACCGACTCCATCTTTGGGTCCTCAATATCGAGTAAAGTAGTAAAAGGGTTAAACGAGAAGATTTTGTCGTGTTTTGTTTTGGTTAGTTTCTGGTCTTTTAGAGTTTATTGTTTTTTTTTATTATTTTAAAGTGCACATAATAATATTGTCGTTATGCTTTTTGAGTTGAGTACTAGGAAGCAGTGGCGTAGCTAGGGTTGGTGGCACCCGGGGCGGAAACTAAATTGTGCACCCATCTAGAAAATTTCGATGAAGTCGATGAATCTTACTACATATTTTTGAACAACCTCTACAAAAATGACCTATTTAGAAGAGATTAAAAAACTAAACAAAACTATGCTATCCATGAATATTTGATAAAAGAAGTAAGAATCTAAAATTTTCAGAAACTTCAAGAATTTTCTCTGAATTGTTCCAATATTTTTGTCTACCGGGCTTATGAGTTGTGAGAGAAAAATTTACTATCAGTAAACCACACAATATCACACACGCACACACACACAAAATTGGCCCTTGAAACGGACTCATTGATCATGAAGCCTCAATAAGGGCAGATCGTTCAAGACCACAGGCGATGGTCATAAACAAAACAAACAAATTGGCCATTTCAGCCCTTGAAAGGACTTTGACCTAGCTTCTTATGATCACTTGTGTTGTGTGTGTTATTAAATGTTTGCACACAATTGACCGAGAACTGGACCTACATGTTTTATGCCGACTCCGAACGGCTAAAGTACATGTCTTAAGAAGCTTGGCATGGCATTATTTACTCTCTGAGGTTTGCCATTGTTTGCAGAGAGGTGGTGACAGATCAGAAAATTTTTTTTCACAATATTAGTTTAAAATAATTGAAGAATTGGCATTGAAATTAAAAAAACTTAAGTTAGTTATATATAGAAAACTTTGAAAAATGTACGAAAAATTTTGCATAATTGAAGAAAAAATAGGACCTGGAAGCAAACGTTGGCAATTTTTCCCTAGTGACCCTGAATAACTACTAATATAAATATTTTTTCGAAATCAACCCCCATTTTTTACATAAAATTTAAATGAAAAGTTAAAATAAAATATTAAAATTCATTTATAAACATTTTTCATAATTTTTACCAATTTCTTTATAGTATCTTTATTAATCTCCGCTTGGACTTTTATAGACAAGATTGAGGTCTGTTACATTTGACTGTTTTATAAATATCACCATAAATACTTTGTTATTATTTTATTATTTATTTATTTGCTAAGTCTTAGGCTTTTTAGCATTATACAAAATTTTAACATTTATATGAATACAATTGAAATTATACATACAATTTAAAATTTACTTTAAAATATGTACATAAAAATTATAAGATATTATAAGAATATTACTCAGCAAAGAACTTGTGGTAACAAGGCAAACAAGGTTATATCCACCCACACTTAAAATAGCTGCGTTCGATTCGCCAGCCTATACTCGCTTAATGTCGCTTATTTCAAAATTTGTATGAGAAAACAACAACAAAGTCTCCA
The DNA here is from genome assembly GCA_958299015.1 of Tetanocera ferruginea. Classification (NCBI taxonomy): domain Eukaryota; kingdom Metazoa; phylum Arthropoda; class Insecta; order Diptera; family Sciomyzidae; genus Tetanocera; species Tetanocera ferruginea. The sequence continues at coordinate 82,540,534 of OY282641.1, read as the reverse complement.
GCTAGTTGAGCATAGAGAAAGTCAACTAGCTATTGAGTTGAGTAAAGTTGCGTTGCCAAGTTCTCATTTTTTAGTTGGTTTGTGTACGGGATAGAGTAAACTGTCATAGATTCTGTCAAAATGTGATGTGAGTACAAAAACAAAATTAAATTTCTTCAAGCAGTCAGCTGCTTATACCCTAAACCTGAAAGGTCAGGTTATATTAACTTTGTGCAAACGTTTGTAACACCTAGAAATAAGCGAGCCCGGTATAGAAAAGTGCATATATTCTTGATCAGAGTGACCTCGTGAGTTGATTAAGCTATGTCCTTCTGTCCGTCCGTCTGTCTGTGTGTTATCCGTCAACACAGGATAAGAAGAAGGAGTTGAGATAATTGCATGATACAATACAATACATATATTCACTTGGACCCAAGGATCTGCACTATTGAATATTTTTGGAATTCGCCCAAGGACACGCCTACCTCTCATACAACCAAAATATTGAAAATACCATAAAAAGGTATATACATGGCCTGCAGGGATTAAAATTGGAATGGGATGATCTTATCTCAAAACTAAGGTGTATCCACAAAATAAGCGTCACCCGCCCACGAACACGCCTTCCTCCCATACAACTCACAATATTGAAAATACCATAAAAAGGTTTGTATATAACTTATAGGGATTAAACTTTGTATGGAGAATTTTATATTAAAACTAAGGTGCACACAAAAAATGGGTGCCACCCGCCCACGAACACGCCCTACTCCCATACAACCTACATTACTGAAAACTGTTAACAACTGTAAAGGAATACATGAACTTTGAAAAAATAAGAATTTATTTATGTTTGGAGGTTTAATGTATTCCATAGTCGGGCTAGACCGACTTTAAAGTTTCTTTGCTTGTTTATTTTCAAAATATTTCAAAATGTTTTATGTCGATTGATTTTTTGGCAGGTAAAAAATTTTAATTTATTTATTTATGTGGTCGTCATGACAAAAGTGTTGCCAACTGTTGAGCAAATAAAAGTTAAACGAGTAGACATTTTATTCACAAGCGAGTTGAGCACTGGCGAATCGAACGCAGCTAATAGCTTGGTGTCGGCATAGAACGGTGGGAGGTATCAAGACAAACAAGGTCTGTACGCCACACTGATAAGCATACGTATATATATAATATAAATCGTTCTTCTAAGCAAGGTGGTATTTCGACAAACTAGGTCAAATACACCACACCAATATCATTCTATATCAAAAAATGGTTGCGAACGCAGGCACTAAGACAACAAGGTGTCATTGGCTAGTTATATTATTATATATACAAAACAAATCGTTCTAGCATGGTTGAAGAAAAACTATACAACCAGCTTGGAACGGCCGAAAGATGAGTTGACATTCACCAAGCATGTTCGATTAGATTAAGTGAGGAGGTCCAAACAGGTTCAGGTCCATTCAGATTATATGTAGTTTTGTATCCATCACCAAGCAAAAATTGTGTTAGTACAGACTCAGCGGCGATACTGCAGATAATCTAAAATTTTAAGTTTAATTGAGTACATGGATTCATTTAATGTTATAACATCTGAAACGGAATTAAAATCACCGCAAGCGCTTCTTAGTGGTTCATTTTGTAAGTAATTAGTTCTACAAAAGTTCATAAAAAGTAGCTCAAAAGATCTTCTAGGTCGAAGAGGAACATTAAAGTAAATTTTACTCAGTAAATATGGACTGTCGACATATCCATGTAAGAGTTTTAAAATCCAACTAACATTTGGCATAGTTCTCCTATTTTTTAAAGAAGGCAGATTAATTAGCTGTAATCGATATTCATAAGAAGGTAAATTAAAGTTTGAATTAAAATATAGATCACGTAAGCAGAACAGAAGAAATTGCTTTTGAACAGATTCTATATCGTCAATGTAACACCCATAACGAGGGCACCAAACAATTGACGCGTATTCTAGAATGGGCCTTACTAGCGATGTGAATAAGGTTTTAGTTATAAAAGGATCATTAAACTCTTTGGACCATCATTTAATAAATCCTAGAGTACTATTAGCTCTGCTGATTGCTTTATTAATGTGAATGTGAAAGCGAAGTTTGGTGTCCATAGTTACACCGAGATCATCGAAAACCTCTAAAAACTCAAGTGTATAGTCACCTATATTGTAATTAGTTCGAGAAGGTTGTCTCCGAGAAAAAGTCATTTGTTTGCACTTCCCCAAGTTGAGCTTCATGCAATTAATTTCGCACCAGTTACAAAGATGGTCAAAATCAGTTTGTAACAATAAAGAGTGTTGCACATCTTTGTATGAAAGAAAAAGTTTAACATCATCAGCGTATAGCAAGATATTGCTATGCTTTACTACAGATTGGAGATCATTTACATAAAGTAAAAACAATAAAGGACCAAGATGACTTCTTTGAGGTACCCCAGAAGTAACAAGAAACTCATCTGACTTTATGAGGTTAAATATAACGCTTTGTGTTCTATTTTATAACTATGATTCAATCCACCGCACTAAATGCGTTGGAAAACCAAGAAGTGACAGTTTTATAACTAAAAGCTTATGATTTACAACATCAAAGGCTTTACTAAAGTCTGTATAAATAACATCTGTTTGTAGACCTTTTCCAAAATTCTCAATAGTTTTAGATGTAAATTCTAGAAGATTAGTAACAGTAGATTTTCCAGATAAGAATCCATGTTGAAAAGGAGATATTAAAGATTTAACGCTATGTGATAGTTGTGAGGTTACAATAGCCTCAAAAAGCTTAGGAAGGGCGCTGAGCTTTGCAATTCCCCGATAGTTGTCTATCAAAGATCTATTGCCAGATTTATGCAGCGGAATAATAAAAGAAGATTTCCATGCCACTGGAAAATAGCAAGATTGCAACGATGCAGAAAATGCATCGATGCATAGTAATTGGAACTACAAGTTCTTCACAGCAATATTTCAATATACAAGAAGGTATATTGTCAGGACCGCTTTTATAAGATGTCTTAAGATTTTTCAAGTATGTTGAAACAGTGTTAATATCAATTATTGGAGAACAAATATCGCCAGGTTGCAGATTTAAAGAATAATTTAAACTATCGTAAGAAGCAGATGAATAGGTAGTCTTAAAAAAATCTGCAAAAAGGTTACATATAGTAATATCAACATCCGACTCAAATGTTTTATATTTCATAAAAGATGGATATGAATTTATCTTACGTTTAGTATTAACGAAGTTCCAAAAGGATTTTGCATCAGACTGAATGTTTAATTTGACTTTTGTTAAAGATATGCTATAAGATTGCCTACATAATTGACGGTACTTACATATATTTAGTTGAGGTATAAGAAGCAAAATCACAAATATACCACCATAAATATCTCAGTATCACAATATTACAGTGATACCAAATTAATATCAGAAAATTGTTTCATTCTCATTATCTACATAATTCCCAAAGCAAACTTGCCCAGGTTGGACAAGATCAAGAGTAAATGTAATGAATTTAAATCAATATAATTTTTTAGAAATTTTTTAAGCATGTAAAAAGCATATTAATGATTTTTAAACTAGTTGTTTTATGTAATAGTATATCCAAAACATATTATTATTCAAAATTATGTTCTACCAGGTTAAAAGCTCTAAATGGTTTGTTTCATGATAAATAGTCTCAGAACTTAGTAATCACAAAGTCATAAAGTATATTTTTATTTTTGACATTTATGACATGAACATGTTTTTCTGAAAAGTTATGGAGCAACGTATTGCTTACAACACAACTGACGCCTCGATTCATCATACTCTGAAAATCATGCAGATTTTCGAAACTTAATGGTTTTAGAAATGTCTATTATGCTAGCAAGTTTGAACACTTCTTAACCTGAATATAAGAATTGAAAAAGTGCGTCTTTATAAAACTAAATGGAATATAAAAAAAAAATGTTTTTACATTTTTCCTTTTGTACTCCATCTTAATATCATGAAAATTTTAATATAATTTGTTAGGAAATTGCACCCCTAACCAATGAAAAATTACGTATGGAATTGACTTGGGTCTTAGTGTGAGCGTTAATATTGAACAAAATTTAATATAAAGTTAAAGTTTGTTTCAATAAAAACGAAGTCCTGGTGATGGTAAAAAATATTTTGATTCACTTTTGCACCCTCTTGATATTCAAATATAAAACCGAAGTCATTGAGGTGTGTTCTTTTTATTAAAAAAATCAAAAATTATGTGGTTAAAAGCTCCTTTGCCAAAATGAATATTTTTGGCGGGGTCAAAAATAAGTTTACTTTTCTGCCATTTAAGGTGATACGGTCAGTGTACATTCTAATAGGTGTCGTAAAAAGAAGCATACACTCTAAGAAAAAATGGCGAGATTTTACTACAATTATTGCTGCCAACACTTAAACAGCAATTATTGTAGTAAAATCTCACAGCACGAAGTTCAGAATATACGCTCTCTCTCTCTCAAATCTCTCCTAAGAGTGCTCTTCTGATTTGAGTGCATTCAAAAAATAATACCGCAAGAAATGCGTTTTATTTTTTCCACATCATCCTTTGTTGATTATTAATTAATTATTTAATAGGTATGTTGAAATGGTGGCCGTGGCGTGCAGGTTAAGTGTGTGGCTTAGCACGCCCGGATCCCGAGTTCGATCCCCAGTCGCGGCGAAAAGTTTTTTCAATAAAAAAATTTTACTGATCGGTCAACACCTCTCTGCAGACAATGGCAAACCTCATAGAGTAAATAATGCCATGTAAAGCTTCTTGAGAACATGAACTTAAGCCGTTCGGAGTCGGCATAAAACATGTAGGTCCAGTTCTCGGTCAATTGTGTGCAAATATTTAATAACACACACAACACAATTTGATCATAAGAATCTCGGTCAGTCCTTTCAAGGGCTGAAATGGTCAATTTTTTTTTTTTTCTTTAATGTTAAAAATATTCATTAGCTAGTTTTGAGCGTTACATGAGAACATTAATGTTGTCACCAGTGTTGCCGTTTGGATCCAAATGGATCCATTTGGATACAGTGTTACTTAAAAAATTTATGGATACTTATTTTTAAGCCTTAGTGGAAATTTGGATACTTTTATTGAAAAATCTTTTAGTATGAATATATAGTCATATGAAATCAAAAAGGCCCTAAGTTACCAAAAACTCAAAATCGAGCTTTTGATTGATAAGTTTTGATAAGTGATACTATGTTGCACCGTTTTCAAATAAATGTTTATGCAAAATATGACACTCCTACTACTGAAAACAACGATTTTATTAACAAAATTAACCTGAAAAATGTTTTGAATATATGGTTTTTTTTTCAATTTAGAAAATTATTGCTTCTCCTGTAAAATTTTTCAAATGAAATTTCAACTTTTTGTGATATCATGATATTTGACAATATGCTGTTGTTTGTCAGCATTACCATTATTGTGTGTTTTTGTAATTTTGTAGCAACTGTCACTTTTTGCTCCAACTAACGCACAGTCGAAAATAAAGGTCTGTTACGGATCGAAAATCGATAATTTTTTTCTAAGAAGAGATAGTGTTGAAATTTTGCATAAATAGAAGATTGTATATCACTGTGTTTATATGCAGAGTTAACTCGCGGTTAGGGTTTTCGTTGAGTTAAAAACACGGCGACGCTAATTCGATGTTGCTTACGTGCAAGACGTCGAGTTCATTTATATTTGTCAACTTTATTTAAAGCAAATTGTTGGTAGCTCAACAGGCTCTTACAGCTGCCATTTTTTATTGAAAAATATCATAATAGATTTTGACAGAAAGTACTCAGCTAAATCCAACAAGTTTCGTGGAGTTTTCTTGGGTTTAATGAAGCTCAACTCAATCCTCGTTTACATGTAATGTTAACTACGAGTAAGCCCCGAGTTAACGCTGCATGTAAACACAGTATATGACGGTTCTTATCAAATACTTTTTATAAAATTTATTAATTTAAAAATCAAAAACTACTTTTTTGTGTTTAAAAGGTGAATACAATAAAGTTTTTTGCAATTTGATGACTGGATACTTGTTGTTTTTTAAGTGGATACATTTTTATACATTTCTGCCCCATTTATGGATACTTTTTTTGCAACACTGATGGAGAATCACAGTGTTTTATTTGTGGCAAGCGATTGCTTCAGATGGTGCAAGATCCATGACGGGTTCAAAATCAGGGTTAATTGCAGAATTCGAAAAAAACTTATGACTGATAATTTTCATAACAGTTTTATTGTAATTCACTGCTTAATTCAAATTTTGAAAATGTTATGCGACTGGCTGCAGCACGGGAAATTATTCCTAACATAGAGGAGCTTACTTTAAAAAAAATATGTGAATGGAAGCCACGCGCGGTGTTAGTGAAACTTTAACCCAAAAAATAGACTTTAAAGCGGTAAATTGTGGTTAACTCTTTAATGTAGTATAAATAAAAAAGTTATAGTAAAAGAGTTGATTAAACCGGTTTTAATACAATTACGAAAAGTTCAAAGGTAATCCACCATCAATTAACCATACTACATCAATCATACGATACCACTAGTTTTTATTTATTGTAAAAACCTTTATCCAAAAATTGAATTATTTGAATTAGCATGATTAAACGCAATTTGTAGCTTCAGTTGAGACCGCGAGTCGAGCTTACTATAAACAAGTTCTGAGTAAGTGATCACCGGAAGGACTAGTTGTATAACTAGTTTTCGTCGTATTTCAACCGGTGTATATTCGGCCGATATTCTTAGGTTTCGCAGGATGTAATAGATTTTGCTCACTACTCTGTTGATGTGATCTGTGCACGTGAGAGTGGAGTTGATATTAAATCCTAGGCTAACTACACTACTAACAAACTTAAGGGATTTCTCGCCCATAAATACCTCCGGAATTGATCGAGAGTCAACATTTTGTTTTGAGATTGGTAACACATATGATTTGAGCGCATTGAGATGAAGCAAATTATTCATAGCCCATTGATTAACGCTGTGCAGATCTTCAGTAAGTTTATATACTAAATCTTCCATAAGGTTTTTTCTACCAGATAGATAAATCTGTACATCATCAGCATAAGCATGCATTGATGAGTATTTGCAACAACGAAATATATCATTAATGAATATAGAGAAGAGCAGCGGACCCAGAACTGACCCCTGGGGTACACCACAATTAACAATTTTCGGCTGTGAGAGGTTCATGCCAACTTTTACCCTTTGTACTCTATCAGTCAAGTAGCTACTTAGCAGATGAACTGCATTGTCACAAAAACCATAAATATATTTTAATTTTTGACAAAGTAGATCATGATTAACAGTGTCAAATGCCTTCGAGAAATCGAGTAGGCAGAGTAATATTAACCTATCATCATCATAACAAGACCTTATATCGTCTAATACTTTAAGCATAGCAGTTGAGCAGCTATGACCAGTACGAAAACCAGATTGAAATTTTGATTAGAACTGATTTTGATTTAGAAATAATGAAATTTGATTAGCCATCAGAGATTCACATGCTTTAGCTAGGGACGAAATTGTATGTATAAAAAGGGCAGTTGGTGGTGAAAAAAGGGGAACAAATTGAAGACAATAATTTTGCTACCGAAAATTTAAAAAAAAAAAAGACAAATGACAGTTTCCTGTTTAAGTGGTGTTCGGCAAGTTTAGCATCCTCGTTATGAAACGATGTAAAATTGATTTCATTAAGACGAGAGAATTTAGGGCCTGATTTAAAACAGATTCAATGCAATTAGCTGTAATGCAATGCAATTACCATTCTAAAGTGCTTTATACTTGGCAATAGAAGCAAAAACTACGAGGTTTTACACCTTTTAGTTCGGTTTTACTACCCGTTTCAATTCGCCATATTGCTCTGTAAGCTGCTAATGCAGTTTCAATTCAAAAAATTACGGACTCAAACTTTGATGATTTGGCGTTTTTTTTTCGTTAGGTCCGTTTGGTTACCATGGCTTATGGTGAGTTATTTAATTTGTTAAGTTTCGTTAGTTTGAACAAACCATTTCACCATGGCTTATGGTGAGTTATTTAATTGCATGAATTCGGTGCGTTTCATTAGTGTTTCATCGGTTTTACTCCCCGTTTAGTTTGCCGAATGTTGTATACGCGGCTCAAGAAGTTTCACTTCAAAAATAATAAATTGCATATTTTAAATACATATAGAAATATTATTCGCACGATTTGCAAGTTTTTACTTCTGAAAAAATTAATACGAAAAATAATTGTATATAATCACCCCTATCCTTGAACCCGCGTCGAGTAAATATAGTCGTCGATAACTCACTTTCACTAGCAGCTCAACATCATTTCGACGATAATTTTCACTTCCGGCATTAGAATTTCACAATATCATTGAAAACGCACGACGAAACTGCTTTATCGGAATTCTCAATTTTATGAAGCTTGTCAACAATACTTCAAAATAAATTTTTAATTCAAACAAATTGTACGTGAGAATTTTTAAATAAACGTGCTGCCTCAAGAAGGAAGCCTATCAAACATTCAGCACAGCAAATATACATGAACCTTCTGCAACCTACTGGAAAGGATTCCACAAAGCGCGGCTGCATTGGTGTCTTGTTCTGCAAGCGTTGCAGGCTTGTTATTGCCGGTGGCGCCTAGATGTTCTCCGTCACCATTGCGGCTTTCGTTCGCTCAACTGTGCTAGCTTTCCCCGAAATTAATCGCTCCTGGAATATTTGGCGATAACGCTTAAATTGTGATTTGTACGTTCCTGTGCTAATACCTTAATATTCACAAACTGGTCGGCTATACCACGACCAACTTGTTCAATCATTTAGCTTGGTGATGGTATTAGGTGGTATATGTGCTCATGCATGCACAATGTTCCCAAAAATTTCGGTCGACCTTAGAATTTAAGTCACCAACTGCATATTGCAAATTTATTGTCTACTTTTAGGCCAGCTATGACCATCGCCTAAAAGTGACCGTGGCATGCAGGTTTAGTGTGTGGCTTAGCATGCTCGGAGCCCGGGTTCGATCCCAGCCGCGGCGAAAAGTTTTTTTCAATAAAAAAAAAAACTTTTTCTGATCGGTCACCACCTCTCTGCAGACAATGGCAAACCTCAGAGAGTAAATAATGCCATGTAAAGCTTCTTGAGAACATGAACTTAAGCCGTTCGGAGTCGGCATAAAACATGTAGGTCCAGTTCTCGGTCAGTTGTGTGCAAACATTTAATAACACACACAACACAATTGATCATAAGAAGCTAGGTCAAAGTCCTTTCAAGGGCTGAAATGGCCAATTTGTTTGTTTTGTTTATGACCATCGCCTGTGGTCTTGAACGATCTGCCCTTATTGAGGCTTCATGATCAATGAGTCCGTGCTCGTTTCAGTTTTTAACTAAAAGTACGTTGTAGTTTTAGAGAGCAAAGGTTAATTCATCCACAAAAGGTCCTTCTGAAGAATAAGGTGGAGAGTTCCAGATGGGTATCGTTACATTTGGAGTCCATAATAATTCATTTTTATAATTTTGACTACAGTTACGTTAACTTTCATGGTCAATCCTGCGACATGAAGAGCAGAGTATAGTTTACAGACCCACTTCATCACAAAATTTCTTTAAATTAACAATAGTTCATTAAATTGGTGCATTCTAATATTTCCTGACAACTACAAGATTAACATTCTTTGAATTCTGTCGATGTTCTTCCAAAAGAGTTTGTTTTTAACTGGCCCTTTGTTTTAGCATCGTGTTATATTTTGCAATTATTTGAGCTATCGAATGTCTGCTACACACACCGATGATTATTAAATGTGGTATTTGACCTATAACCTAGAAAAATTGAAGCAAAAAATTACGCACAGATCTACTTGCTCAATATTTGACTACATGGTGAAATGAATTCGCTCTCAAATTTTACAATAGTTCATTAAATTGGTGCATTCTAATATTTCCTGACAACTTCAAGATTAACATTCTTTGAATTCTGTCGAGGTTCTTCCAAAAGAGTTTGTTTTTAACTGGCCCTTTGTTTTAACATCGTGTTATATTTTGCAATTATTTGAGCTATCGAATGTCTGCTACACACACCGATGATTATTAAATGTGGTATTTGACCTATAACCTAGAAAAATTGAAGCAAAAAATAACGCACAGATCTACTTGCTCGATATTTGACTACATGGTGAAATGAATTTGCTCTCAAATTTTTGTCGACAAAAAATATGTATTTTTGTTCGACGACGTTTGTCCATTAATTGAGTGAGATATCACTATCGATAAATTAGTTCATTCGACGTCGAAATTTAAATTTTCAAAAATAGAAAATATTTGTTTGGACGCTATATATTTTGAAATAAAATTAACATGCATTTTTGTATATTCTTTTTGTCACTCTGTGCGTGACAAATAAACCCGCCTTTCCTGTGAGTTTGTAGGCAAGGGGTACTTAAAAAAGCGTTGCCCGCTCTGCTGCAGAAGTGCAGCTCTGCTACCCGTCCCTAGTCTAGACAATCGCCAGACTTGTATAGACTTCTGCACTACTGTTTGGAGGAACATATACATTAATTACACAGGGGAACAAAAAATAAATTTTTTTCTGCGGCGTAAGTTTTTGTAGTCAATTAAGATACATGGGATAATGAAGTTTTAATCCTTTAATTCACATTGCTTGAATTGACTCTGGTTTTCGCGATAAACCGATATGTTAAAAATTGAGAAGGTTTCATCACAGATTTTAACATAACTCCAGAACAGTTAGTCTGATTTAAAAAATACAAAATTCAAAAATCCGCAACTAAATTGTCTCTAAGTTACATTAACACTGTTTTTTAATTAGCTGAATAGTTTCGGAAATATTCATGAAGTTCTTCCGAAAAAAACATTTTTTTATGCAAAATTTAAACTTTTTTGTTATTTCATAATTCATAAAAAATCGGAAAAGTCAAACTAGCCCTGTTTTTATTTAAAGTTATAAGACACATTTGTTTCAAATAAAATAAGCCACATTTCATTTAAATCCATTGACAAGTTTTGGTTAAATTCACATTTAATGAAGTTATCTCATTTAGATAAAAAATTAAAAAAAAAAAACTCACGTGCAGCAACGTACATGTGGCAGAAGTGAAACTTCTTAAACAGTAAAAAATAAGATATATTTAAGTGTGAAATAGAGAGAGAAAGTATCTGAAAAGAAATTCAATCAATACAAAATGGAATAATATTCTGTTTATTCGATATTTACATCCAGGGACCGTACCGGCTATGGTTTTTATCGAAAAAGTCACATAATAACTGTTATCTAACTTTATAATAACTTTTTCCGAGAAAAATAAAAGTTATTTTGTGCCTAATATTTTTTCGTTCAAAAATAACACTTACTTTTTACTTTTATTTTATCGGTCAAAATAACAGTTTTTTCTGCCGTTTATTTTTTCGGTCAAAAATATCTGGCAACTTGTATTTTTTCAAAGGTCATTTTACCGACTAAAAAACTTTTGATACCATTATTTTCATTCTCATCGGTGGGACATTTAACACATGGTGTCAACAAATCGCCTGATATTTTGACCGAAAAAATAAGTCACAAAATAATTGGTACTTATGACCGATAAAATAAAAGTCAAATGTTACCATTATTTTTCCCCGAAAAATAAGAGTTAACTTTTTATTTTTAAAGAATCAGTCGAAAATTTAAAAGGCACTTAATATTCGTAAGGCTGAAGACATTTGTAGCTTTAAGCTAGGATTTGATATTCAACAAAAAAAAAATTTGCAGTAAGTGTTGCAATTAAATTATAAGTTCATTAATGTTATTAAAGTATTCATTACAGTTGTTATATTGATTATATATGTTATATTGTTATACAGATTATATTATCTGTCAGTCTGTTGTTTTGCCTCCACACAGTTGTTATATTTTGTAAAGAAATACAATTTCCGTGCATAATCTAACGATGAAAATCAAATGGTACGGAACAAAACGCGTTCTTGAGACATAGTGTGTGTCTGTGGTATACAACACACGGACCAAAACCCATTCAATAGTACGGATCAAAACGCGTTGTTAAGACATGGTGTGTGTCTGTGGTATACAACACACGGACCAAAACCCGTTGAATAGTACGGATAAGAACGCGTTGTTCAGACATGGTGTGTGTCTGTGGTATACAACACACGAACCAAAACGCGTGCAATATTAATTGCATTTTGTTTGCTGGTTTGTCATGTTCCTATGTGGCGTAGTGGTAGAGTTTCAGACTATTATGAAATGCAAAGTAGAAAGTCCAGGTTCTAATCCTGGCGGCGACGATAATATTTTTTAAAATTTTCATATGAATTTAAAACGTTAGCCTAGCGTCACGAAAAAAGACCTTGAAATTTCACTCGCCGCCAAAGAAGTTTCACTTCAAAAATTTTCTAAATAAATACACAGGGGAACAACAAGATTTTTTTTTCTGCGGCATATTTTTTGCACGAAATTCAGATTTACTTACTATAAGGCTACCAGTGCCATTCTTATCCAAAGCTTTAACAAACTGTTTTATTAGTCCAAATTTTAAATGGAGTGGTGGCAAAACGATTTTTCTCGACATATTAATGGATCTTAAACGATATAATTTACGCTTACAGTCATATTTGCTCTGGATGGCCAAACTTTCCTAGTATATTGCTCATTTTTCGCAAGACTGTCCCATAGACAAAGAAAACATGGATATTTAGTGTAACCACCCTGCTGTCCCAATAAAAAGTTAATCATTTTCAAATCAACAAACACTGACCACTGGTGTTGAACATATAAAATTTTCTTTAAAATAAGTTTGATATTTTGTTATTCTTCTTTAAGTTTTGTTGAATATGCTATCGGATTTGAAGCTAATTTGTTGCCATTATGCATTAACACACATTTTAAACTTATTTTTGTGCTATCTATGAAGAGTCTCCACTCTTCCGGCCAATATACTTGAAGACTCATTAGGGGTATTCACACTGAACTCGTTAGTTTGTTATTTGGTTAGTTGTTACTTTGTTAAATTTGTTGACTGTGAACACACCCTTATGTTTAAGCTCGTTAGCCCGGTAATTGTTATTGAATAACAGCTGATTTTGCTTTGCCCAACTAACTTGGGGTTTACATTAGACAGTAGTATTAAGACAGTTGCAACACATTCACAATTTTTTACACACACTTTTTCAACTGTCTGGTCAACTGTCTGAACTTTTTTGAAGACAGTTGCCAGACAGTAGCTGGGACAGTAAAATTACATTTTCTATATAGAAAAACCCGGAAAGGGAAAAACGTCAAATAATTCACTGAAAATTGCAGATAAAAAGTAATATATATTTTTAAAAATATTAGCAGCGCAAACAATTGCAATAATATTAGAAACACTGAATATTTGATATCAATTAATGTCAAATTTGTTCAATGTTTTATCTACTGTCTTGCCAATTGTCTGGACGCCTACGTCATTGACCTGATTTCGAAGTATTTTTGACAACTAATACATATTCTTGACTGTCTTAACAGTACTGTCTAATGTAAACGATGTGTAACGAAAACTTTATCAGGGTTGCTCAGTTGTTACTTCGTTACTCGGTAGTTCGATAGTTTTACAAAAACAAGGTGCATGTAAAAAACTAACAAGTAACAACTAACAAACTAACGAGTTCGGTGTGAATACCCCTATTGATTTAAAAGTCCAGGAATATTATTATAGTATATTATTTTCTCCTCCTGCGCAAAGTATTAAAGAATATCTCGTTCTCTAGTCCGATAAGTTGTAATTGATATGCCAGGCTGAAGACAACGTTTTTCTTTAAGTCTTGATGCTAGCAGCTCCGCTGATTTTTTGGATAGATTAAGATCTCGAATTAAGTCGTTTAGCTTACCTTGACTAAAACCCTGAAATGTGGGATCGCACGATTCAAATTCTCTTTTGCTGAAGGTGTTGCTCTAAATGTCGGACATTTTAACATCATTACTGGGTTGAAAGTGTAAATATCGGGACAGGAAGGTCTTTACTATGCGGTAATGGTGGAATCGCTGATTTTATGTTCGGGTATATCCAAGAGCGCTTTTTGTATCGGTTAATACCTTTCACATTCACGACACACAAGTTACAATCGTCGATGTGATTTCTTAGATTTCTCCATGTCATCAGAACGCCGAATGGAAGCCCTTTTCTTCCTCCTTGCATCCATTATTGAAGTGATTCTACGCAAGTTTTACAAACTTTATATGAAACCCAATATTTGTCCTGTTGTCCAATATTTTTGCAAAATATTTAAGATATGCATCTTTTACAAAATTATTGATATATCTTCATTTTTTCTCTTGACTATATATTCAAAAGGGGGCGATCTTCACATGGCAACGTGTCTGATTAACTCAACTTGGCGAGGCCAGCATTGTCCATGTCGAAATCGTCTCAAGTCGACTCAAAACCTCCAAGTGGTGTCTCCTGGAACGTCAAAAACTATCGTTCGATAAACTTTGGCGGCTAATTTGAGTTGCGATGTCTCCTCTAGACCATAAACTTGAGGGGTCTCTACAAGACCTTAAAAATGGAATGTGCGTAGGGGTTGGGTCCCAACAACATTATAACTTCCCAATGAAAACTCAATCAGCCTCGGATATGAACCCCACTACGTTGACGACCACCGCAAACGAAAAACGGATAATGATTTACGGATAAGCACCTGGAATGTCCGGATCCTTTATAGGGAAGGTGCCACTGTCCAACTGGCGGAAGCCCTCGAAAAAATAAAGGCTAACATCACCGCCATCCAGGAGATGTGATGGAAAGGACAAGGCTGCTCTAAGAGAGCAGACTGCGATATCTACTACAGCTGCCATGCGGAGAAGCGCGAATTTGGATGCTGATTCGTCGTAAGTCGGAAACTACGCCATCTTGTTTCCCGGTTCACACCTGTGAACGAAAGGCTGGCGACAATCCGCATCAAGGCGAAATTCTTCTACATCAGCCTTATTTGCGCACCTGCCCCGACGGAGGAAAACGACGATGCTGTCAAGGACACGTTCTACGCGAGCCAAGAGGACGTGTATGATCGCTGCCCGGCCCATGACGTAAAAATAGTTCTCGGCGATTTTAACGCGAAGGTCGGAAAAGGAGGCATCTTTGGCTCCACTGTCGGTTAGTTCAGTGTCAACGAGACTACTGCGAATAACGGTCTAAGACTGATCGAATTCACCGCGGCGCGAAACATGGTAGTTAGTAGCACCAGATTCCAACACCTCGATTTCCAAAAGGCAACCTGGCTGTCCCCGGATCAAAAAATGCGAAACCAAATTGATCATGTTGTGATCGACGGAAGGCACGCTTCAAGTGTACTGGATGTGCGCACATTTCGGGGAGTCAATATTGACTCCGACCATCATCTTGTTGCAGTCAAGATCCGCATGCGATTGTGCAATGCGAATAATGTATGCACAGTTGTGCAATGAAAGCTTGATGTCGATAAGCTGCTATCACAACGGACCGCCGAGGCCTACTCCGCTCAACTCTCGGTTAAGCTCAAACAACCTTACTCTTGCCTCGACGACGCTGGCGGACTTTGGGCGCATATATCACACTCCATGCGCACTGCTGCTGAAGAAGTCATTGGTTTTCGGCGCCCGCAACTTCGCAACCAATGGTATGACCAGGAGTGTCACGACGTGACAGCAGCAAAATACGCCGCATATAAAAAGACGCTTCAGTCAGCTGCAACGCGAACCATGCACGAAAACTATCGCGATAAGAGGAAGGAAGAGAGATGCCTTTTCAGACGTAAAAAAAGAGAGCAGGAAAAGCGTGTGCGAGAAAATTTTGAGGTGTGGTACACCACCTGCAAAAAAGGATGCTCGAAAATTGTACCAGCAGGTTAAGCGTCTAACCCAAGGTTTCAAGCCCGGAGCATCCACTTGTAGAGATGAGAATGGTGATTTGGTTACAGATAACGAGAATAATAATATCTAGCGCTGCTTATTTAATTTGTATTTATCTTTTATTTATGATATTACTCTTCTTTTCTTTTGCTTTTTTTTTCACCTCTATTCCTATGATCTTTAACTTTTTTATGGATTTATGTGCACCTTGTTTTTCACTTTCATATATCTATAATAATTATATTTGTAAAGTTATCTGGTTATTTTCTTTTTTTTTAAATAATGTCAATGAGATTTTTATTTTTAAACTTAATTCAATTGATTTTTACGGTTTGTCTGAAGTGTTTACGTTTAATTTATACTTCTATGATTGGTGGTAACAATTTAACTCATGGTACTAACGAAAATAGTAAGGTTCTTGTTAATATTCTATGTAGACGGTTTTCTGGTCTAAAAATTGCTCATTTTAAAGCTCGGAGTGTAAATTCTAGTAAATTAGATTATTTAAAATTTGTATTTGAAAACTCATCTATTGATGTGATTTGTGTATCTGAAACGTGGTTCTGTCCTGAAGTCAGCGACTCTGCTTATGCGTTAAATAATTTTAACTTATTTAGGAATGATAGGAGTGAAAGGAGAGGGGGAGGCGTAGCAATTTACTGTCATAAAAGCCTAAGTGCTACAGTGGTACAGAAATCTTCAAACAGTTCTGTAGAATATTTAAATCTGTGTGTAACTGACAATCATGTTAAAATTTATCTGTCTTGTGTTTCCAACCCTAGTAAATTGAATAGTCTTAACTCTTATTTCTCAGAACTTTCTAACTCATCAATTGATTTTAATTACTTTGTTATATGTGGTGACTTTAATGTTAATTTATTGTGTAATGATAATTTTACTAAATCAGTCTATGATAATATCTCGTCTGTCGGTCTGTCAATTGTTAATGAAACTATGCCCACACGATTCTCTAATAATGATACTTCAAGCCTCCTTGATTACTTTATTGTTTCTGATGTCTCGTCTGTTCTACTGTTTGATCAAATTTATTTTGTTTCTGATCACGACTTAATTTTTTGTACTATTGATATAGCACTGCATCGCACTGTTACGTCCAAAACCATTAGTTATAAGGACTTCAATTCTATTTATCTTCCGTCTTTATACAATGACGCTTGCTGCATTCCATGGAATGATATCTGGTTCTTTTCAAACGTAAGTGACAAAGTCGATGTCCTTACTCAAAAAATAAACTATCTTTTTGAAACCCATGTTCCTATGCGGACTATTGTTATAAAGAATGTGTCTTGTCCGTGGTACACGTCAAGTGTTCAGAATGCAATAAAAAGACGTAACAAAATGCGCAAGCGGTGGAAAAAAAATCCGTCGCCGGAAAATTGGGAAGATTATAGAGCGGCAAGGAATGCATCAGTTCATATTTGCAATCAATCAAAAATAGTATACTGCTCTAATAACACTGGCTTACAGCCAATATGTACTTTGAATGGCACTATCCTTTTCTCATGTAAAATCGGTCGCTAATTCCGAAAAAAAAATTAATTTTTTTTTCTGTCACTCCGTTTTCGAGATATTGCCCACTGTAGGGTTTTCAACGAAAAAAAAAAGTTGGTTCCACTTAATTGCATATATCTCCAGAACCAACAACAGTAATCAAACAAATGATATATCAAATAAAAGCTAATAAAATTTCTTACAAACAATGCAGACACCATTTTTTGGTCGAGTTGTTAGTATTAGCGGAATAAATTCAAATTTCGGGGATTTTTTTTATTTTTCAGAAAAATTTCCAAAAAAACACAAAATAGTTGCAAATTTCGTTAAGAAATCAAAATATTTTATTACTTTTGATATTTTTTACTAAAAGCCCTTATTTTTCCAAAAAAATAAGCTATTGTTGAAGAAAATCTATTGAGAAATGAAAAAGTTGTGTTTAATGGAACGAAATCACCCAAATTGTGTGATTATCAATTTATGCATTTGGACTTATTTTATTGCCATAAAAAAAAAAATGAGAACTAAAGGTTGTTGTAATAAAATCATATATTCTTCATTTCTATTGTTCTTTTAATAATTTACATTATTTAAATGATGGAGTAGAAATTCCACCACCTAGCCATGACGAGGATAAAGTTGCTATCAAGCGACTCAAAAACAACAAAGCCGCAGGAGCTGACGGCCTGGCTGCTGAATTGTATAAAACCGGCGGCGATGAATTGATAAGGTACATGCATCAACTCATCAGCAAAATATGGCTAGCGGAAAGCATGCCGGACGATTGGAATCTCAGTGTGCTTTGTCCTATACTTAAGAAAGGAGACCCGACAATCTGCGCCAACTACCGAGGTATCAGTCTTATATTCATCGCATACAAGGTTCTTTCGAGCGTATTGTGTGAAAGATTGAAACAGCATACCAAAACACTGATTGGACCTTACCAGTGTGGCTTTCGTCCTGGCAAGTCCACCATAGACCAGATTTTTACACTACGCCAATTCCTGGAGAAAACCCACGAAATCCAAATCGACACCCATCATATCTTTGTTGATTACATAGCTGCGTTCGATAGCCCGATTCGGGATTGCCTGTACGCAGCAATGTCTGAGCTCGGTATACCTGCAAAGTTGATAAGGCTCTGCAAGATGACGTTGAGCAATACATGCAGCTCCGTCAAGGTAGGAAATGACCTCTCCGAAACCTTTTATACCGAACGAGGTTTCAGACAAGGCGACCCGCTATCATGCGATCTCTTCAATTTCATCATGGAGGTGCCATCCATTGCACTTCAACCTTCAACTGAGCCTACTACTCTAAGAGCAGTTTCGAGGACTAAGAACGTTTTCATTTCGAGATTACAACCCGACACATCAACTTATAATATTCTGACGTTTGTCGAACAACGTAGTTTGATATCCCAAAATGCTTTCCGCTCATGTAAGAAAATTGGCAATAAGCCCACCCACGCCTCATTTATTCTCACAGTTGCAGCCGAAGATTTTTCAACTGTTCAAGTCAAGGAGCTCAAATAATAAAGCTCGTCGGAACCAAAAAAACTAAATAGGCTATCCCTTTACTATCAAAATGTTACTACTACTATCAAAATGTAAAGGTATTGCGCTCCAAAACGCAAGACTTAATTCTTTCTACTCAGAATTGTTCTGAGGACATTATCGCGTTTACTGAAACGTGATTGAATGAAAGCATTACTGTAATGAAAGCATTACTATTTAGAAAGGACAGATACTCCAGCAATATTTCTTCTGTTGGTGGTGGTGTTCTTATAGCTGTAAGGAACTGCTTTGTCAGTTCCTTTGTTGATATACCCTGCGCTTCTAATATTGAGCTAATATGCGTTAAGGTTATATATTGTAGCTCAAATGTATACATAATTAATGCATATGTTCCTCCAAACAGTAGTGCAGAGTAATATACAAGTCTGGCAGATTGTCTAGACTATATTCTTAAAATTCTTGACGTTAATGACGACATTTTATTGTTGGGCGATTTTAATCTGCCCAACTTAAAATGGCATTCTTCTGACGATGATACATTTTTTTTTGAATCTAATGCGAAGACTCTCGGAGAGCATATATTCGTTGATAGTATATGTTCTGACTTACAACAAGTGAGTTGTATTTATAATAGTCTGGAAAAACTTCTTGACCTGGTCTTAACTACGGACAGTAACAATGTCATTGTTAAGAGGGCCTTCCATGCTCTTACTACTATTGATGTATATCATCCACCATTGAGTATTTGGTATAAATCGGATAGAGAGAATATAGTTAATTCTAGTTCAATGGAAAAAGTTTATGAACTCAATTTCAAAAAAGCTGACTTCTTGAGGTTGAATCATTTACTTAACAATAAACTAAACGTAATTTTAGAATATATTAATGGACATTATATTGAAGATTCCATTAATTTTTTATTTTGAACTCTTTGCTGTAATTTCTCAGTCTGTACCATATAGCCTCAAATTTGCAAAGAACTCGGCGTACCCTTGGTACACAAAAGAGTTGAAAACACGTCCCAATAACAGGAATAGGGCATGGAAGATATGTCTGTAGTTTGGACTCAAATGACCTAGAAATCTACAAAATTTTGTTTCTGGAATTTCAAAATCTTTCAGCTCTTTTGTATAATGAATATTTAGACAATATTAAGTTGAGAATATTGTCTGATCCAAGTAATTTTGGGGGTTCATAAATACTAAGAAAAAATCTGATGGATTTCCTTCATCCTTCAAAACTCTTGACGGATTTACGGATGATCCTTCTATAATTTGTGGCCTTTTTGCCAATCTTTTCAAGGAATCTTTTTGTTCAGATTCGTTTTATCCTGGTGAAGGTTACTTTGACTACATGAACTCTTCATCCAGGGTCTCTTTGGAGTCTATATCCTTTACCTCCGAGGATATTTTATTGGGACAATTGATGAGGACTTTGGCGCTGGACCCGATGGAATCCCTGCCGCAGTGTTAACTCAATGTGGTTCCGTTTTGTGTCAACCACTTGCTTAATCATTAAATAAATACATTACAGAAAGTTATTTTCCAGTTTTATGGAAAAAATCATTTATAAGTGCGTTATTTATAAGATTCGTTTTATCCTGGTGAAGGTTACTTTGACTACATGAACTCTTCATCCAGGGTCTCTTTGGAGTCTATATCCTTTACCTCCGAGGATATTTTATTGGGACAATTGATGAGGACTTTGGCGCTGGACCCGATGGAATCCCTGCCGCAGTGTTAACTCAATGTGGTTCCGTTTTGTGTCAACCACTTGCTTAATCATTTAATAAATACATTACAGAAAGTTATTTTCCAGTTTTTTGGAAAAAATCATTTATAAGTGCTATATATAAAAAAGGTTGCAGGAATGATGTTAATAATTATAGGCCCATCGCTAAGCTTTCGTCGAGTCACAAACATTTTGAGCGAATTCTGTACGATCGTGTTAAAATTCATTGTGGAGTTGTCATAACAACTCGTCAGCATGGTTTTTTTAAAAGGAAGATCCACTGTGTCTAATCTTTTCGATTTTACAACATCTAATCTTTTCGATTTTACAACATGCTGCTTAAAT
This sequence comes from Tetanocera ferruginea, assembly GCA_958299015.1. Classification (NCBI taxonomy): domain Eukaryota; kingdom Metazoa; phylum Arthropoda; class Insecta; order Diptera; family Sciomyzidae; genus Tetanocera; species Tetanocera ferruginea. The sequence continues at coordinate 82,519,580 of OY282641.1, read as the reverse complement.
TCAATGGAATCTGGTAACCAGGTCGACTGTATTTACACTGTATTTAGACTTCAGTAAAGCATTTGATAAATTGATGATTTAATCTTATTCAAACTAAAGTTAATGGGATTTCCACAATATTTTGTATGCTGGATAAAATCGTATTAGATTGAACGATCTTATCAAATACGTTTCCGAGAGGTGTTGTCTTCTGAATTTATTGCTGAATCAGGTGTTCCTCAAGGTAGCCACCTTGGTCCACTTCTGTTTATTTTAGCAATTAATGACGTCACACACGTCTGTTCTGCATAAATCAGCAGACGATATGAAAATATACAGAAAAATAAATACTAAAGATGATTCCAACTTACTCCAGGCTGATCTGAAATCCTTTGAAGTTTGGTGTACTAAAAATAATATGTTTCTCAATCCTAGTAAATGCCAAACCATGACCTTTTCGCGAAAAAGGAATAATTTATTATTTGATTACAATATAAAAGATACTGCTTTAGGTCGTGTAGATGCGGTCAAAGACCTTGGTATATGCATGGATCCTAAGTTATCGTTCAACATTCATATTGATAATATTTGTAAAAAAGCGTCTTCAATGCTTGGATTTATAAAACGCTGGGCCAAAGAATTCAATAGCATGATCACAACTACAACGTTGTATTATGCAATAGTGCGTCCTCACTTGGAGTATGCAAGTCAAATCTGGTCCCCAAGTTACAATATGCATGTTGATCGAATAGAGAGGATCCAAAAACGTTTTGATCGGTTTGCTCTGGGAGGCTTAAGTGGAACTGACATTTTAAACCTTCCTCCTTATGAGAATCGTTTAAAACTTTTAAGATTGCAGTCACTAAGTGAGCGAAGGAGGTCTGCAGATATCGTTTATTTACACCAACTCATAACCGTTGTATTTGATTCTCCAGAACTCCTTTCTCGTATTAATTTTAACACTAACCGTAAAAGCAGTAGAAACGCAAACAACTTAATTTATTTACCATTCAGTAGAACGAATTATATGTTAACTGCTCCTTTAAACCGCATGAGTACCTTTGTTAACAACTGTAGCGTTTTTGATGTTAACTTGTCAAAAGGTCAACTCAAAAGTATAGATCTTTGTATGCATGGTTAGTAGTTATGTCCTGTGTTGTCCCTGAGCCCAATCCAAACTTTGGATGGTAAATTTTTTCCACATTAACTTGTTTTTAGCCACTGTAATCCCTAACATAAAATTTCTTTTATGCTATGGGTCGTGGTTTTAAATGCGTTAATGCTGAGAAAGTGCGAAAAAGCTGTAGTAGCTGAACTCTATTGTTATTGCATAAGCTTTTAATAATACTAATTTTTCGAGGGAAAAGTCTGAAAGAGCATGACGACATGGACTATTAATTATACCAGCGAAAGAAAATTATCTTTCTACCGGTGTCGACGAAGTAAGGGCGTATTGAACTTCAAGGATGATTTTTTAAGCAAATAATATTTTATGAATATCTCCCGCCCAGAGTCAGCATCGTTCAGATATGCAAGAAGTTGTTGCCGTATAATATTTGAACGATCACTTGTTCCGCTCTCGTTCCGGTCAGATAAATCGCAAGAAATTTTCAAAAAGAAATACATTGGTATTAGAAATTTGTTATCTTAGGCTGTGTTTATATACAAAAGTTCCGTCAAAATCGTAAAAATCTTCACCAAATTTTGATTCTTCACAATTGCTATAAATATCGCTACCTTCCGGGGTAGTTTTAATTTCACGAATGACTAAATTATAGATGTCTTGTTCGGAAATATTGGGAAGCCTGATGCCTAACAACTTTAACCACCGCATTTTCACATCAGGTAAAAGAACGGTCCCTAATATAGCATCACTTGTTTCCGTTGTCAGAGTAAAAAACTTTACTAATCTGTCGTTCGGCTTACTTTCTATACAAACTGCCATTCCTTTAAAAAATTGAAGGCTTTCTTGTTGTGCTGTTTTCTGCAGTTTGACACTCAGTGATGGGAATGGGAATTCTTATCACCAGATGTTGCGGTAGCAATCTAACGAACGCATCGAGACTAATTAAAACGCATCCAGGCAAAGTTTAGAACATATTTATTGGGATGGTTTAATTATCCAAATCAAATGAATAATTAATAAAAATAATATATAAGTCAAATTGTGTCCGTTTCAAACAAATTTCAAAGTAATTATTTTCTTGCGTTAATATGCACACAAAATTCAGGGTTGCAAATAAGTTAAGAGTGTAAAATAAGGCATTAACCCTTTCCTTGTTTTTGTACAATACATTGTACAAAAAAAATTTTTAATTTTGTCTTCTTCTTCTATTAAAGCTAACGAAAATTTTGAAAAAAGAAAATTGTTTTTTAAATCCAGAATGCTTTCACTTTATGAAATTGAAATTTTATTGGAATGCGATGAGTAGTTATTTTTTTATTTACATTTTAATAATAGTCCAATTTGAATTTGTGTGATCATAAGAAGTGAGCAAACAAAGCAAAGCATTTTGAGCAGGTAAATACAATTTTTTTTATTTTATAATAGCTTAAGACAAAACTATAAATTCCATTTGTTAATACTTTGTTAACAAATTCAAAAAAACTTATTAAAAAAAAATTGTTTCGCTAACTTAAAAAAAGTGTACAATATATTGTACAAATTTCTCAAAAGCAAACGTACAATATATTGTACATAAATAATTTGGTCAATTTATTGTACAAAATACGGGAAAGGTTGTTGATTTTTTTAAATTTCATATGCAATTTTCAGGGCTTGCTGAAATAGTTGTACAATGAGTTTACGCAAAAAAGGATTGTCAGATAAAGAAATTTCAGAGTTTTTGGACCGGATAGAAGCGAATTTATCAGATTATGAGGACGAGGAAAGTGATATTGTAAAAGCAGCTGAAATCAGGTTTGAAGGTGAAATTGCCGACATCGATCCTCAGGATGAGATTCTTATAGATTCTTTTATAAGTCACAACACAACCAACACTTTTCCTAGCCATAAATGAATTTGAGTATGCTTAGGGCTACGCTAATTTAAAAAACAATATTTATGTTTGATTTAACGTAAGAAAAATGTTTTTAAACATAAAAAAGTTTTGTTTTTTTTTTGAGGTTTTTACTCCTTTCATGCATTTTGGTTAATATATTGTACAAATTTTCGAAAGCTCTACACTCTTTCTAGAAAACTTTTTAGAATTTTTTTTTTTCATTTTTATACTAATTTAACCCAAATCTTTGAGTTTAAAGCAACAAAAAATTTTTTTGGTTCGAAATGGAAAAGTTGACCGGAAAGGGTTAAGTAGTAATAATAAACACATTTAAACAATGTTGTTAGCTCAAAAAATATAAATCAAAATTATTAATGTTATAAAGATAATTACGATAAATGATACGAAGATACGTGTATGTTATACAAAAAGTTAATGTATGATTTAATAAAAACAAAGAAACATATTGGCCCATAGGCATAAAAAAAGTAAACACTAGAGTTCGTAGTGAACACTTGATTTTTCATTATTGATATGCATAAAAAGAAAACACTTTAAAGTGTTAACTTCTTTTTTTGACTAGACTATTTTCGAAACACTACTTGCTAAACTTTTTATTTATTTTATTTGCTAAGCCTTGTAAGGCTTTTTAGCATTATAAAAAATTTAAACATTAAAATAAGAAAGTTCATTAATAATATAAAAACACAATTAAAGTTGTACAAACAAATTAAAATATACGTTAAAATATGTACATAAAAATATAAGATATTTAAGGATATGAAACAGCAAAGAACATTGTGGTAAGAAGGCAAACATGGTTATATCCGCCCCCACTTAAAATAAATTGGTGTCGGCATAAATGTGGGAGGTATCAAGACAAACAAGGTCTGTACTCCACACTGATAAGCATATGCATATATATAATATAAATCGTTCTGTCTTGTAATAGCCAACGGAGTCGTGGCTAAGCAAGGTGGTATTACGACAAACTAGGTCTTATACACCACACCAATTTCATTCCATATCAAGAAATGGTTGCGAATGCAGGCACTAAGACAACTAGGTGTCATTGGCCAGTTATATTAATATATATACAATACGTGCATGGTTGAAGAAAAAATATACAACCAGCACGGTACGGCCGAAAGATGAGTTAGCGTTCACCAAGCATTTTCGATTTGATTAAGTGAGGAGGTCCAAGCAGGCTCAGGTCCATTCAGATTATATGAAGTTTTGTATCCATCATCAAGCGAAAATTGTGTTGATTGGAAAAAGCGCTATCAAGCTCAGCGGCGGTACTGCAGATAATCTAAAATTTTAAGTTTAATTGAGTTCATGGATTCATTTAATGTTATAACATCTGAAACGGAATTAAAATCACCGCAAGCGCTTCTTAGTGGTTCATTTTGTAAGTAATTAGTTCTACAAAAGTTCATAAAAAGTAGCTCAAAAGATCTTCTAGGTCGAAGAGGAACATTAAAGTAAATTTTACTCAGTAAATATGGACTGTCGACATATCCATGTAAGAGTTTTAAAATCCAACTAACATTTAGCATAGTTCTCCTATTTTTTAAAGAAGGCAGATTAGTTAGCTGTAATCGATATTCATAAGAAGGTAAATTACAGTTTGAATTACAATATAGATCACGTAAGCAGAACAGAAGAAATTGCTTTTGAACAGATTCTATATCGTCAATGTAACACCCATAACGAGGGCACCAAACAATTGACGCGTATTCTAGAATGGGCCTTACTAGCGATGTGAATAAGGTTTTAGTTATAAAAGGATCATTAAACTCTTTGGACCATCGTTTAATAAATCCTAGAGTACTATTGGCTCTGCTGATTGCTTTATTAATGTGAATGTGAAAGCGAAGTTTGGTGTCCATAGTTACACCGAGATCATCGAAAACCTCCAAAAACTCAAGTGTATAGTCACCTATTTTGTAATTAGTTCGAGAAGGTTGTCTTCGAGAAAAAGTCATTTGTTTGCACTTCCCCAAGTTGAGCTTCATGTAATTAATTTCGCACCAGTTACAAAGATGGTCAAAATCAGTTTGTAGCAATAAAGAGTGTTGCACATCTTTGTATGACAGAAAAAGTTTAACATCATCAGCGTATAGCAAGATATTGCTATGCTTAACTACAGATGGAAGATCATTTACATAAAGTAAAAACAATAAAGGACCAAGATGACTTCCTTGAGGTACCCCAGAAGTAACAAGAAACTCATCTGACTTTATGAGGTTAAATATAACGCTTTGTGTTCTATTTAATAAATATGATTCAATCCACCGCACTAAATGCGTTGGAAAACCAAGAAGTGACAGTTTTATAACTAAAAGCTTATGATTTACAACATCAAAGGCTTTACTAAAGTCTGTATAAATAACATCTGTTTGTAGAGCTTTTCCAAAATTCTCAATAGTTTTAGATGTAAATTCTAGAAGATTAGTAACAGTAGATTTTCCAGATAAGAATCCATGTTGAAAAGGAGATATTAAAGATTTAACGCTATGTGATAGTTGTGAGGTTACAATAGCCTCAAAAAGCTTAGGAAGGGCGCTGAGCTTTGCAATTCCCCGATAGTTGTCTATCAAAGACCTATTGCCAGATTTATGCAGTGGAATAATAAAAGAAGATTTCCATGCCACTGGAAAATAGCAAGATTGCAACGATGCAGAAAATGCATCGATGCATAGTAATTGGAACTACAAGTTCTTCACAGCAATATTTCAATATACAAGAAGGTATATTGTCAGGACCGCTTTTATAAGATGTCTTAAGATTTTTCAAGTAGGTTGAAACAGTGTTAATATCAATTAATATCAATTATTGGAGAACAAATATCGCCAGGTTGCAGATTTAAATAGTAACATAAACTATCGTAAGAAGCAGATGAATAAGTAGTCTTAAAAAAATCTGCAAAAAGATTACATATAGTAATATCAACATCCGACTCAAATGTTTTATATTTCATAAAAGATGGATATGAATTTATTTTACGTTTAGTATTAATGAAGTTCCAAAATGATTTTGCATCAGACTTGATGTTTAATTTGACTTTTGTTAAATATATGCTATAAGATTGCTTACATAATTGACGGTACTTATATTTAGTTGAGGTATAAGAAGCAAAATCACAGATATTATGAGATTTTAAGTATTTTTTATAATATTTTGATTTTAAGTTTCTCAGATTTTTCAGTTCTTTGGTATACCAAGTGGGACCAGATATTAGAGAGGCTTTTCTCTGAGGAACTGAAGTTGAAAAGCAATTATAAAGAGTATTGTTAAAAGCAAACACGGCAGAATCAAGGGTTTGTGGCAATATTCTTGTAGTATTGATATTAAGTAGTGATGCCCAGTTGATAATTGACAAATTATTTCTTAAAATTACATAATTTGTTCTTTTAAAGTTGAACTCTGAGGGAGGATTCAAACGATTTGATATAGATTGTTTGGGAAAATTCAGAGTGATTTCAACAGTCGGATGGTGTAAGTCCTCCGGATAAACAAGTGGATCAGACCTATTAACTGAAACAATATTACTATCATCAACAAATATAAGGTCTAACAAACGGTTATTTCTATTATAGTGAAAGTTGATTTGAAAAAGTCCTTGACTCAAAAGCTCATTTAAAAATGAGTTAACAGATGATTGTTCTGAAGACGGCAGGAATACTGCAGAATTTTCAGCACAACGGTTCCAAGAAACATTAGGAAGGTTGAAGTCACCAGTTATTAAAATGTGGTCGTGAGGCTGAAGTTGTGAGCAAATTTTACCAATCGACAATAGATGTTTCCCATACACCTCGACATTGGAAGCAGGAGGAATATACGAACATGTTATATAAATTCCCAAAGAACCAAACTTCACAAGAACACAGCAAAATTCAATATCTAAAGACTCAGATATTACTATTTCTTGTGAGAAGTGTGAAGACTTAACAGCAATAAAAACGCCACCACCATTGCAAAAATTACCAGCAATAGCGTTTCTATCTTTACGGTATATATTAAAATTGTTAGATAGAATTTCAGTATTTAAAATATTAGGTTTAAGCCAAGTCTCACTGAAAGCAATAATGTCAAAGTGAAGATTATGGCTTAAAATGAACAAATCTGTCATCTTAGTATTTAAACCTCGGACATTCTGGTATACGACTAAGAACTGATGGCAACAATCTAGTTTTTTGAGTTTGTGGTGTGGGAAGGTAAAGTAGCTAGAGACATTTTAGGTGGTGATCTAGGAATAAATTCATGAACCACGGTATTTTCAGGCCAAAAACGTTGATCCATGACTTTACCAAAGAGATCACCTGGTAAATTAATTCTAAAAGAAGAAGAGAACCGCTCATATGAAAACTTGAATTTGTGAACCGAAATGTTCTTATTAACAAGTTTCAACTTTGAGTTTATGTGATGTAAAACATCTTCTTCAGATGTATCAGGAGCAAAGTTTTTTATTAATATCTGTTTAGGTATAGCACCAGTAGAACTAGAAGCGATACTAGAAGACGAAGGAGCCGAAATTGGAGCAACACAGGCTTCGGCGTAAGTTTTTTTCCTACCAGATGGACTTGGAGAATCACTTACGACGATAGTTGGTGCCACTTCACGATCTTCAGCTGTTTGTAAAATAATGTCACCTGTTGCAGGTACATTTGAAGACACAATCTTTTTTGTATTTTTGTCATCACTGACAGACTCAGTTGACTGCGCTTCTTGTTCTACGTTCAAATTAGGTGAAAGTTATATTAAATCGTTGTTAGTAGACGGAGGTATGGCTAAAGCAGAAGGTTTTGCGGTATTTCGAAGATTCTTATATGGTCGCTTTCGTTTAGGAGAAACAGAGGCTTCATCCATAATTTTAAACTTCTTAAATAAGTCTTCAAAACCAGCCAATCTGGCTTGAGCCGCCGCTAAATCCTTCGAAACCTCTAAAAAGCCTTTACGAGATTGTCGAATAAGCTTTAAGATATCTACATCGGTAGATCTACAGTTTTCGCACGACCAACGAAGTCCTTTACCTTCATTAAGTGCATCAAAAATTCTCGCAGTCAACGCTGCACACTTTATATGAAAGAATGCTTCACATAACCAGCAGTTGACTAGCCTATCCGATTCACCCTTAACAGTGCAGTTACGAAAATTGCAGAACATTTTTATAGTAAAATAAATAAATAAATAAAAAGTTAAAAGAAAAAAATAGAAATTTTAAAAATAAATAATTAAATTGAAAAAAAGTTCTATGGCAACTCTGTTTACGATGATGGTTTGAGGATAGGGTAACAAACGTCAAACAGTTTGAGAAGCGCTGTGTGCAAAAATCAGCAAAAGAAACAATGAGGAAAATGACGAAATGAAAAACAAACTTCGCTCTCACTTCACCAGTTAAAACATGAAATTGTTGTTGCTAACGCAATAACAATTTATGAATACAAGTTAATAGCAATAAATAAAAGGAAATATGCAAATAATTAAAAAGGATTTTTTAAGCGCTTTCTTGATGAATCTCAGCAAAAGTTGATGTTCAGCAAATACAGGAGACCACGGGAAATTCAGATTAAATTAATTAATTAATTAAATGTTTCAATTGAAGTTAAAAAATGTAATATAAACTTTTAAAATAACGCGAAAGAAAAAAGGGCATATCCTTTGTTGATATGCATAAGTTGAACAAAGGAGTGTTCAATACTTAAAAAGAAGTGAACACTATAATATATTGTAGTGTGGTTCTGATTAGACCAGAGAATGTTTAATACAAAATTGTAGCATGTGCCAACATGTTTTTGCTGTTGTTCTGCAACGCTAACATTCGCTACCTAAGGTAACGTTTTTTGATCACGATCAAAAAGCACAACAAAGCAAATAATGTTTTTTGATCAAACAGCACAACCTCTTCCATTTTATTCCGCTCTCTTTCTTCTGTGTGGTTGTGATTGTGCTTGTGTTTGAGTAGAAGAGCTGGATTCGCATAAAGCTGAATAAAGATTGCGCTCTCTCGAACCAAAAAAAAGGAACCGTTCGTTAAAGTTTTTTTCCATTCCCTGGATTAGACTTCTGTGCAATAATTCGTAAGGAAATGGCAATGTTTGATAGATATTTTTCGGTCTCTTTATAAATTGTCCAGTGAGATTGTTGATAAGTTAGCAACATATTTATTGCCTGAATATGTAGAAACTCGAAATATCGCATTAAGTAATTTTACTAAAATGCAATTTTAAAATAACTGCAGTATTTTTTGGGTGTAGATATAAAACTAATGTTATTAAAAAAAGAAGATTTACCCGCGAAGATAGTTTTCGGTGTCTTTATAGATTGTCCCGTGAGAATAATGAATTGTTAGCAACATATTTTTTGCCTGAAAATGTAGAAACTCGCGATATCGCAACATTAAGAAAATATGTATTTTATGCATGAATTTTTTTTTAACTTGAAATTTTCATTAATTTAAGTTAATAATTTTAAAAAACATTATTTTTAAGAATTATATTTTGAGCTTTTTGCCAAATAATTCATGAAGCAACTTGTTTTTTATTACATTCAATTTTCAAATTGTATTTTTGATATATGACAAGAATGCAAAAAAACTCTCGGGCTGTGATTTCATAAAACTTTTTTGACGTTATAATTTCATATTTTCGTTGCTGCTGAAATTTTGAAAGCGAAGTCTCTGCAACGCAGTTTCATCATGTAATTTGAAGATAAAACTTGAAAAGGAAATTTCAGAAAATCTCATGCGACGAGTTTCATTGTATAAATCTCCTCTATAAAAGAAGTAAACACTTTAAGTTCGAAATTCGAAAATAGAGCTTAAAATTTTTATTCATGCCAAAAGAATTTTCACTACTTGATAGATAACACTACTCTGAAGCTTCCACTATATATTATGCATACGGGCCATTATTTAATATGAAACACCAGACATAAACATATTTTTGTTGTTGTCTTTTTTTGTCATTTTGGTTTCATTGAAAACATTTAAAATGTTGCATCGCTGGTAAGCGTAACTTGATTATCATTTGTTATCATTGCAATAATTTTATATTTATAAAATAAATAAGAGTTCATTTATATAAAAGGAATCCTTGCAATCGATTACTGTTATCCTTATAAAAAAACATGGGATTACAATTACAGTAATCATTCATCGAATGAGCTTAGATTACGATTACAGTAATTGTAATTTAAACTTTTTTTAAATTACGATTGCTTCATTCGTAATTTAAGATCACTCGATGAACGATTACGATTAGGATTAAAATAATCGATTACGAACGATTAGGATTAAAATAATCGTAATCCTTGCTGCAATTAATTACACCTGTAATTCTTATCGCCCAGCTCTGACTGAGATGACTCAAAAAGTGAACACGAGATCTAGCTATATTAATCAAAAGAAAATAACTAACTCAAGCAGTGAAACAGCTGTTTCTTGTCTCAAGCTAAGCACTACACCGACCTCAAAATTCGTAGGCCTAATGTAAGAACTACTCTTATTGTTCTTACCATGTAATAACTGGATGCAGAGTTGTCCGAAAACACCGACGTCATAACGGTCCAATTAAGAAAATTAAAATTTGAGTTCCGACATTTCTAATCAATTTGATATGATTGAGAACAAGTTTTCTGCCCCAGTAAATGCTTTGCAACTACGCTTTGAAAATTTGCAGCTAAAACTAATGACAATTGGGCATATTCTGCACAATCTGTTAGTAAAAAATTCTGTTATTCTGTTATGATTTTCCATACAAATTTTTGTGCTGCCAGAAAATCTGTTACGAGACCAAAATTCGTATTCTGCACGATAATCTTTTATGAAATCTCTTATTAATCATAGCAGATTTTTGGAATTGTCAAAAAATCTTTTACAAAATCTTAAATTGGTATTCGGCCTGACAAAATCTGCTATGAAATTTGTTATGAAAGACAACAGAATAACAAAAATATTTTTCTGCCTTTTATCATAACAATCTTTTAAGAATTGATCAAAAAAGGAGGCCGATGTAAGATTATATAATAAATATATGTATTTGTGTGTTTTAAAGACACACAAAGTTTTATCTCCTTTTACACAACATAGATTATCTATTTGAGTTTTCCTATAAGAATATTTCGATTTATTTAATGCAATTAATTATTTTGTTATTTACAAACTTTTTCGGCTTGTATTTTGATTTATTTATTTTTACGAGCACTGATTAATTTTATGACAGCATTCAGCTGTTTCTTAAGAGAAATTAACGGAATTGTAATAGATTTTTATTTTCGAAGATTGATAACAGGGTTCCATAAAAGATCGAAGTGATGAATACCAATTATAACAGATCTGTTATGGTCGACATCTTTTATGATTGGTAACAGAAAATTCGTAACAGAATAACAGACTGCGCAGTATAGGCCCAAATATTTATTTGCAGTCTTAACACATTAACATTTTGGCAGAAGAAGTAATTTTCTTTGAAGCAATTAAGCTACTAATGCCATTCTCGTCCATGTGTTTGATTGTAAGCCACCGGTACTAAAGTCAGAATTTTGCGCAAATATATTAAACCAAATATTTAAGGGGGTCTCTACAAGATCTTAAAAATGGAATGTGCGTAGGGTTTGGATACTCACCACATTATAACTTCCCAATGAAAACGAAACCAGCGTCGGATATGAACACCCACTACGTTGACGACTACCGCAAATGAAAAACGGACAATGATTTACGGATATGCACTTGGAATGTCCGAACCCTTTATAGGGAAGGTTCCTCTGTCCAGTTGGCGGAAGCCCTCGTAAAAATAAAGGCTGACATGACATTCATCCAGGAGATGCGATGGAACGACAAGGCTGCTCTAAGAGGGCAGATTGCTATATCTATTACAGATACTACTACCACAGATTGTTTCACCCTTGCTAGAGATCAGATCGCTTTTGAATCGGCAGTTCAATCAAAATAAACAAGTGAAGTTATCTGTTTGTTTGAAAATCCGTACAAAAACATGACTTGAGCGGGTTTCGATAATTCTTAAACTTTCAATTTGAAATCTATTTGAGCACTTATGGCACCTAGTTAATGAACACATGCTATTAATATTATCATTACGGCCATAAGTTGTCCTATAATTTCCAATACTAGATTTTATTTTAAACTAGTGGACTTGGTAGACGTTGTCCTACCTTAAGGGGACTTGACGCCTTCAAAAATTTTTTGTTGTAATGTTTTAAAATGCGTAAAAGTTGAATAAAAAATAAGATATAATTTTGAAAAGCTACAAATATATTTTTCAGAAAAAAATTCCGCTAAAAAAATTGTTTTTTATTATTTTAATCACATATATTGCTACAGGAATTAAAACATTAAACATTAAAAACATTAAAAAAATCTATTATACTTCTTATAACTTGAGTTTAAGTTTGATAAGGAAAGCGTACATACAAAATTTCAACACGATGTCTTTAAAACGATTGGGGATGAAGAATTAGCTATTTTGATGAAGCCACTTTATATGAAAAGTAGACGTGGTTCTTATCCGATTAAGTTTATTTTTGAACTTGACCTTTGATTTGCAAAGAAAAATGTATGCATCAAATTTTTTTTCTTTATTGACAACGTATGTATACATAAAGTTTCATTTATCACTTTTCCTCAAAAAAAATTACATTTTGTGGGAGAGAATAGCTAAAAAACACCTATTATTACATGCTATAATTTGCTTGAGCGATTTATTTATGTATATAAGAGTGGGTCGCTTTAAATGGGAAAAAAATGAATATAATAAGACACCCCCTAAAATTAAAGCTTACATCGAAAGTATTTCAGCACTATTAAAATTTTTTTTTTTTTTGGTGTCCCATAAAAACAGCCAAAATGGTTTTTTAGTTATAACATAAGTATTTTAAGTCCGATCATGAAGCGCAACATATCGTTGGATTGGTCTGAATGAATACTATATTGTTTTCTTTCGTGTCGTTGGTGTCAGAGGTCATCTTGAAGAAGATATTTTACAATTTTTATTTTTTTGCTCTGGGTTCCCCATAACTTCGATTTAAAATTACACGGTACAACACTCAAGAAATCCCAAGAGGTTTCTCAACGGTTTCTTAAGGTTTTGGGTTCGCTGAATCCGAATTTGATGTCAGAATTTTCGGGTCACCCCATTAAGGGGACATAACTGAAATTGAGAAATTTGATGCTAGGAAATAACTTTATTTTTCAAATGTCGAAATAGAAAAAAAAAATCTAGGTCTTAAGCCAGAATATTTGTTTGTGAACAACTTTTCATACAACCCTCGTTTATTGTTTTTTATATATGTTTGTGAACAATTTTTCATACAACCATAACCATTCATATCTAATCGTTTTGCTTATGATTAAATGTAATCTCACTCTCATTGTTTAGTATGTATATATTTACGCACATTGATTATGTTTTAACCTTAAGTTGTTAATACATAAATACTCTCATTTGTTCTTTATGTTATACATAAAACCGGTTTAAGCTATACTCATTAACTTAGTTTTGCTTAAAGTAATAAATACAAGTCAATGCAGACTTGATGAAACTGTTAAAGAATACTTATTGAATCATTCAAATAAAAGAAACTTAAATTAACAAAACATTTTCTTTGCATTCATCATCATAAGTTGGTCCTTCGTGAAGCCGAATAAGAAAGATTTTTGATTAAATAAGTTAATATATAAGCAAACGGATTTGGAGCACATCCTACTACAAAGAAATACAGTAGCACGACCTCGGTGGACTATGGAGTGGACAGGTATCAATACCTTATTTTGAAATTCGGATAAGTTGAATCATTTGGAGCATATCCTACTACAAACGAATGCAGTTGCACGACTTCGGTGAACTGTGAGGAGACAGGTTAAAATACCTTATTTTGAGATTGGTAACTATTGTGTTTAGACAAAGGTAAAAATATTGCTTATTTCGATGGCGGAAGAAATGAATAATTTGATTTAACCAGATGACTCTACATATGAACAAGTGGTTGCGAGGCTTGAAAGACTAGATGAGGTATGGAAGCAGTTTAACTGTTCTGTTAATGATATGTACTCATTTAAAAACTTGGCCGACTACGTCGATCCCGATATTGATTTTGCTTTGTACGAGGAAAAGTTTTTATTAGCACGTGGTAGACTTTTTCATTGAAGAGTTTTCTTGCCCCAAAACACCAAAATTGTGTAAACACAATTTTTAAAGAAATCGATTTACCAAAAATTAATATTCAATCTTTCTCAGGTCAGTACAAGGATTGGCCTTCCTTTAGAGATCTTTTTACCAGTTCTATTGATTCGAAATCTCATATTACGAATACTCAAAAATTGCACTACCTGAAGTCTTTATTGAGAGATGAGGCAGCTAACCTTTTGAAGCATATGCCAATAACAGACGCTGCATATAACACCGCATGGTCACAGCTCGTTGATCGGTTTGATCGACCAAGACATATTGTTAACGATATCCACTGAACATTCGAATATGCTTCGGAAAATTTCCGATGGTGCAAATGAAATAGTAAGAGGGCTGGACGGAATAAATCGTAGCGAGCGCGACTGCTGGTTGATTCACTTGCTGGTAGCAAAAGTTGACCCTGAAACTCGTCGTCGTTGGGTACAAGATAGCAGAGACAATAGTCTTCCACAATTATCAGATTTTTTTGCTTTTTGGATACTCGATGTGAGGAGTTAGAGCTTTGCCAACGTAATCAAATCTCAAATAATCAAGGTGCATCCAAATCTAAGCAAACATTTGCCCGAACGCTGGTTTCTCATGACGGAACTAATCAAAAGTGCATTCGGTGCAACGCAACCGATCACATAATTACTAAATTTTCTATTTTTTTGTCATTGTCAATTGATGAACGTCGTTTGTTTGTGAAAAGCAAATCACTATGCTTTAACTGTTTATAAGCAGGCCACACTTCATACTCATGTTCTTCAAAATATCGCTGTAGGGAATGCCGTCGGCGACATCATACTCTCGTACATAGTTCACATTCTACATTAAATGAACCGACGAATTCTTTGCCGACGTCACCACTTCCTTCGGCTGTCCCTGCTTCACCTGGCACGTCTTAGTCTACCACCGCTCATATCGCTCGTCTAGCTTCTTCTCAGCTGGAACATTCTAGCACGACTCAGACTTTAATCAGCCAGCAGGGCAGCATATCTCTTTTGCCTACAGCACTAGTTGAAGTTCGTAATTCTCAAGGTCGATTTATAACTTGCCGAGTGTTGCTTGACTGCGCATCGGAATTATCGTATATTGCAGAGCGCGGTGCTCAACGTCTTGGATTCTCACGCACACCTTCTCGAATTGTTGTTACAGGAATTTCATCGGTTAAGGCTGAAACAACGCGTGGCTGTTTGAATATTAACATAAAATCACGGTTTTCTGAACATTCTTTAAATGCTTGTGTCCATGTTCTTAATACCATCACCTCATCGCTGCTAAGGTCAACGCTGAAGAAATCATCAGCGAAATATTTTTGTGAAAAGAATCTTGCTGACCCATCGTATTACATAACATCTCCTATTGATATTTTATTAGTAATAAAACATGTTTGGAATATATTAACATTTGATAAAATTATTGATGAAATCGGTAACATGGTTGCTATTTCCTCGATTTTTGGTTGAGTCATAACATCTGCAACAGCCACAGATGAGCAAACAACAGCATCGTTTGTATCTACAGTGGATATTGATCGATCAATTCGCAGCTTCTGGGAGATTGCGGAAGCAAATTACCCTATGCTTACAGACCCAAACCACGATTTAGTAGCACAATACTTTATTAAAACATACTGTCGCCACGTTGATGGAAAATATATGGTTTGTCTTCCCTTTAAGGACAACAATGTAACGTTTTCAAATACCTTTCAAGGCGCATTTTCGCGATTCACTGCTCTCGAGCGACGTCTTGCTAGAGATGGCAAACTTTTGAAACAATATGTTGACTTCATGCGCGAGTATATAAAATTGGGTTACATGCGAGAGCTGGGTTGTGAAGAAATTTCTGTCCCCGATGGTCGCTCTTTTTATATGCCTCATCACCCAATACTTGGTACAAAATTACGAGTAGTTTTCAATGGATCGTTTCAGGACACAACGGGAGTTTGACTTAATAACACTTTACATACTGGGCCCAGCATTCAGCGCAATCTATTTGCAGTTTGTTTACGTTTTCGCCTTCATCGTTTTGTTTTCTCGGCAGATATTGTTAAGATGTTCCGTCAAATATGGGTGGCAGAAAAACATCGTAATTATCAGCGGATTGTCTGGAGAGAAAACCCTTCTGATCCTATTAAGCACTATCAGTTGTGCACAGTCACATACGAAACTTCATGTGCTCCCTTATCTATCAGAATTCTTGAACAGCTAGCGCAGGATTACAAAAAAGAACACCCTATTGCTTCAAAGATTTTAATGGAAGATTTTTACGTAGATGATGTATTGACTGGCGCGCCTACCGAGATTGAGTTAGTTAAAAGGCGAGATGATCTTGTCAAGTTGCTGAAACGTGCTGGCCTAGAACTTCGGAAGTGGGTATCGAATAACGACACCATAACTTCAAATCTAAGCAATCTACCAGATACAATTTTTTGCAAGTCGTCTGAAAATGAAACAACAGAGGTCCTAGGTATATATTGGAAACCAAAGCAAGATGTTTTAGCATACAAGGTTTGTCTGGAACCAGCAACACTCTCAAGCAAGCGGCAAGTTCTTTCAGATGTCTCTCGATTTTTTGACCCATTAGGATTACTTGCGCCGGTTCTAATACAATTTAAAATTCTTTTCCAACAGTTATGGTTTCACAATTTGAATTGGGATGATCCGCTTCCCTTAAATATGGCCAATTGGTGGTTCAAGTGTCGAAATGACATCAACAATATAGTGAAGTTATCTTTGCCAAGATTTATTTACAACTCCGTTGACACTATTGAACTTCATAGGTTCTCCGACGCATCTATAAAAGCATACGCTGCTGTCGTCTACTATCGTTTTTGGGATGAGAAGGGCGAGTTTCAGGTTAGCTTGGTAGCAGCTTAGACCCGCGTGGCTCTGTTAAAGCAGTTATCGCTGCCTCGGTTAGAGCTTTGTGGTGCTGTTTTGCTGACTCGGCTTATTTGCTCTATAAAGGAAAACCTAAGATATAAATCTATCATTATCAAAGCTTGGTGCGATTCTACAGTAGTTCTTTCGTGGCTTTCTCAACCTCCAGTTAAACTTAAAACATCCGTGGAAAATCGAACTGAAAATATGGAAATATGTTGTATATGGAATTATGTTGCGTCAAAGGAAAACCCTGCTGATTGTGCGTCGCGAGGCCTGTTGGTGCAAGAGTTACTTAAATTTGACCTTTGGTGGAAGGGTCCACCTTGGCTTCATGATGATGAACTATACCAATCTACAATAAGCAAGAGTAATATATTTAACCCTATTAAAGATTCAGAGTACTCTACGGAGTTAAAATCCACGGTCAACATGTTCACCTCTGAAGAAACGAGTAAGGATGCCATTACCTTGGGAATTGACAGAATATCATCATGGAGGAAATTATTGAGGGTCATGGCGTTCGTGTTACGCTTTATCAACAAATTTCATCCCAGAAAAAGAAGACAACTAGCTGGTGGCTTAACCTTTGGAGAAATCAATGTCGCACGTATTATACTTATCCGATGGGCGCAAAACAACTTTTCTGACGATCGAGTTAATCTTAAAAACAAAACCGCATTGAGCCGCAATTTAACCCTATTGAAACTCTCTCCTTTTTTGGACAATGACGGGCTTATTCGAGTAGGAGGCCGTATTCATAACTCACAATTAGAAGCAGCTGTCAGGCACCCGATTGTTTTGCCAAAGAAGCATCGCATAACAATGCTCATTTTGCTAGATGAGCATAAAAGACATCTTCATCCAGGAGTATCCGCTCTATTTGTCATTATTCGACAAAAATATTGGGTTTTTGGAGCAATGAATTTAATAGGTCAGCTTACACATAAGTGCATAAAATGTTTTCGCCAGCGGCAACTTTCGACGCATCAACAAATGGCCAATTTACCTGAAATTCGTGTTCGTCAAGCTTTTCCCTTCGAAGACTCTGGTGTTGACTATGCAGGCCCATTCACACTGAAGGTCTACCGAGGACGGAACGCGCGCAGCTCAAAGGGTTACATCTGCTTATTTGTTTGTCTCGTTACTTCTGCAATTCACCTAGAGCTTGCAACGGATCTCACCACAGATTGTTTTTTAGCTGCACTTCGTCGCTCTATGTCGCGACGCGGTAAATGTTCCCAAATAATAAGCGACAACGGAAGAAATTTTATTGGTGCTTCTCGCGTTCTTGGCGAGATGCATAAAATTGTAACGTCGCAACAACGGAATGAAATCGTTGCCGCATCTTAAGCTGAAGACGGTATCAGATGGAATTTCAACCCACCACATGTGCCGCATTGGGGTGGAATTTGGGAGTCTGCAGTGTGCTTAGTGAAATTACATTTGCGTCGGGTCATTGCAAACACTGTTCTTGCCTTTGAACAGATTCATACCTTACTGGCCTAAATTGAAACAGTTATTAATTCGCGGCCCTTGGGAGTTGCTGCTGATTCAGAAATTAACTATCTCTCTCCTTCTCATTTTTTTATAGGTCGTCCATATACAATGATACCTGAGGGCGACTTAAGTGGTGTAGAAATCAACCGGCTTGACTACTGGCAACATGTTCAAAATATGTTTCAAAGATTTTGTCGAAAATGGCACCAAGAATACCTTACATCGTTACAACAACGGCCAAAGTGGAAAACGCCGCAAGCAAATATAAATGTGGGCAACATAGAAGTCGTGAAGGAAAATAACATCGCACCAGCGAAGTGGTTGATGGCGAAAGTCATTGAGACGTATCCAGGTGATGACGGTCTAATTCGAGCCGTGAAACTTCGAACAACATACGGAGAGATGATGCGTCCAATTACAAAAATAGTTGTTCTTCCTATATTATGAAACGTTGTTTCATGGCCGCCCGGGATGTTTGTGAACAACTTTTCATACAACCCTCGTTTATTGTTTTTTATATTCATATCTAATCGTTTTGCTTATGATTAAATGTAATCTCACTCTCATTGTTTAGTATGTATATATTTACGCACATTGATTATGTTTTAAGCTTAAGTTGTTAATACATAAATACTCTCATTTGTTCTTTATGTTATACATAAAACCGGTTTAAGCTACACTCATTAACTTAGTTTTGCTTAAAGTAATAAATACAAGTCAATGCAGACTTTATGAAACTGTTAAAGAATACACATTGAATCATTCAAATCAAAGAAACTTAAATTAACAAAACATTTTCTTTGCATTCATCATCAATATTAAATAAATATTTTGAGGCAGGATAATGTTCGGAAGTTTTTAAGAAATCCAAAATGAGAAGGTTATCTTTGACAACACTTCTGATGCCCGTGATATTAAATCTTACATTCATTTTTTTGAAAAAGTTAAAAAATTGCGTTTTAGTATACATTTATCTAAAACAAGAGAATACAAATGCAAAAATTATGCAAATTTTTAATTCATGATATTTATGGAATTCATAAACACTATAAACAGTACCACCAAAATTTATAACCAATTCTTACAACCAAAAGTCTTGTGGTATCCCAAGTACAACTTTCGCTTCAATATCCTTCATACAGGACACTGTTGGTAAAAATCATGGGTAGCACCGTGTGTGGCAAGAAATTGTCAGCAGTGTTGCCAGAAATTTTTGAGAGAAGAAGCTAGATGGTCTTTAAACTAGTAAGGTATATCTTCGACTTAGCCGAAGTTAAAATACCCCCACGGGAGATTCGCAATGGTACAAAATCTTAAATTGCAGCTCTTTTCATATGAGATTTAAAAAAATTTACTATTTTGATGACGTCTAATTAATCTAAATCTAATCTAAGTCAATTCATATCAAATTGTTTTCCTGCAAAGTAAAGACAAGCCTTTTTATAAAGTTTTTAATTAGGGGCTGTATGGGATGTGGGCGTGTTCTTGAGTGGTTGATAACAATTTTTCTAACACGCCTCAATTTTGATATAATATACACAAGTACCCAATTTCAGGTCTGTAGCTTAAATATTAGCCTATTTATAGAGTTTTGAATATTATGGGTTGTATGGAAGATGGGCGTGTTCCTTAATGGATGAGCCCATTTTACTAACACATCTTAATTTTATTATAAAAATAATAAATATCTAATTTTACTTTCTTAGCTTCGACAGAAGCCTATTTATATAGTTTTAAATTTTAGGATTGTATGAGAGGTGGGCGTGTTCGTGGGTGGATAACGCCCATTTTCCTCTCACGTCTTAATTTTTATATTAAAATAATATATATATAATTTTATTTTTATAGCTTCGACACAAGCCTCTATATATAGGTTTCAATATTTGGGTTGTATGGGAGGTGGGCGTGTTAGTAGGTGGATGACGCCCATTTTTCGAACACAACTGAGTTTTGTCATAGACTATACAAATACTGAATTTAAGCTTTATAGCAGAAATATTCGCTTCTTTATGGAGTTTTCATCATTGGGGTCGTATGGGAGGTAGGCGTGGTTTTTATCCGATTTAGCCCATTCTCGAACTTGACCTTAGTTTTTTGGAAAAAAGCTTAAATATCGAATTTCAGCACGATAGCTTCAAAATTACGGCTGTAATCGTGTCCACAGACAGACGGACAGACAGACAGACGGACAGACAGACAGACAGACGGACATGGCTAAATCAACTCAGGTGGTGATGCTGAGCAAGAATATATATACTTTTCTATGCCTACCACGCCTCCTTATGGGCGTTACACACGTCGTGACAAAATTAATATACCCCTTACGCAGTACGCGTGGGGGTATAAAAATGGCTAGAAAAAGCTAGACGGCTTAAAAAAAAAAGCTAAAGAGAGGCTAGATTTTTTAATGTTATTTTTTTTTTAACCCTTTCAATGGCTCGGCTAGAATAATTGTGGAAACATTTTTTTGAGATAATATTCTTATCATTTAGGCCATAAAAAGCTTAAAAAAACATCCCTCTGATTTTTACATGCGCTGCTTAGCTTTTGCCAGGCTGTCTAATATAATGAACAAAACCATGAAAAGGTTGTATTATAATATTAAGATTCAACTAAAACAACCGGAGACCAAAGCAAATACCTTGTTTATAATGTTATTATCAAAACAAAAAAATAATTACGCTGTGCACACCAATCGTAATAACCACTTTTGTTTTTGCAACATTTATTAACACGCGAAATAAAAACATTTCAGGCTAATGTTGGCCATAAAATTAAAAATACATATCTCTCTTACATATCTCTCTAAATTTATGTTTGCCATATTGGTACAACTTCATTTCATAGTACCAACCCTGTTTGATTTTAAAAAATACGTTGGAAAATTATTGATATTATTCTTCCTTCGTATGAAACCCGCCTTAAACAAATTTTACTGCCTTCCCTGAGAAGCAGAAGGATGGTGCTTAATGTCACCTTCCTATATAAATTACTTTGTGGTGAAATTGACTCCCAATATATTCTCTCATCTCTTAACTTTAACATCCCAAGAAGAGGATCTAGACATTTTGTGCTTTTTAAGTTGAGCCAGTGCACTTCAAATTTTGCCCTTCATGACCCTTTACGATGTATGTGTAGTGATTTCAACAATAGCTACAACTTAATTAATTTTTGTGAGTCGGTGGATGCCTTGAAACGGAAAATGATTTTACATTTAAATAATTGATACATTTTAGAATTTTTGTTTCAAACATTAACTCGGTTAATAATATTGTTATATTCTGTTAAAATGTTGGCTGAAGTTATTCCATATATTCGAGACCGTTTCAGTTGTTTTCCTTTATAATATTGCGTTTGATGAAGTAAACACCATCGAATATGATATGTATGCTTAAACTTGTTTGTTTTTAATCAAAAAAAAATTTTTAATTTTTCTTATTCATTTTGACTTATTAGTTACTTAGTTTGGTGCGCAAGAGTTTATCTCTTTTCCATGCAAGTTTATGCCTGCGTTGGCCCAAATACATATCCAATTAATAACATTAGCACGGTGTTCCAAAATTACATAGTGACCCGTATATATATACACATATATGTTTGTACATATTTATATATACATATTTATATATATCTCCGTTATAATTGGAATTGGTTTGGTGTTTAAGAGTTTACTCTCTTTTCCACGTAGGATCTTGGGTTGGATAGTTGCCGCAAACTTACTAATATTCGTATTATTTATAGTTACTTTGGTCTCTTTGTTTTAGAGTTTTATGTAAAGTTTACTAATTATTTGATGTTGTTTACTTTTTTAAATTGAAATATTCTTAATACATTCGTGTTTTTGTATAAAATTTTTAAGTTCCGCTGAAAAGCCAGTTATGTGCTTAGTGGAAATTCATACTTCGCCAACTGGGTGTGTTTTTTAGTACGTAGGTGCATTCTATCTTTCCGGTTAATCCGGAATGTTGTAGAATGTAAGTCGTGCATGCGTATAGTACGGGCTATACGTATTTATGAGATTTCTCACTCCTTTGGCGAATCCAAAAAAAAAAAAATATTTTCTTATGTGTCCGATATAATGAACACATCCATTGAAAGTGTTTAACATGCTTCTGTGAATATACAATGTACATACGCTTGTAAATATTTATACTATAATATAGGAATATGTTATAAATAGGAACAGTGCCAAAAACAAAACATATTTGATTTTAATAGAATTCAGTTTTTCAAGTTTGAATATATAATAAGCATAATCATAAATCTAACAGTTGAAAAAACACACCAACAAGCTTTTAAAATAAAAACGATTATCAAAACAAATTCATTATTGTAATCTTAAAATATTATTCATTCAAGTGCTTGCCTCGGTTAATAAAAAATCGTGAACCTCTATCACTTTTTAAGTCTACATCTCAAAAAATATTTCCTCCTCTTCAGAAGAATCAGAATTAACTTATTAATCACGATATTTGCAAAACTTATTATATCAGTACCTGGGCGACCGAGCTCCGCTCAGATTCCTGCCGTATATTCAAATGTTTTACGGTTTTTAATGTATCGGAAATGCCAACTTTATTTTAGAAACAACATATAAGATCATATTCTTCAATTAACTTTAAATGCATTTTTATTTTATGATAACTTCGTTTTTCAACTAAACGAAATTTGTTTTTGTTTTATATTTTTTTATATTTGGTTTAATTATTTTGATAATTTACTTATGCTGAACTTATGCCGGCCATTCCAAGCCTAAGTAAATTTTTTTTTTCCCAAAATTAACCTCATGCTCCTTTTCCACTTACAAGAATAGAAGTTATTTTTTTATGTCGCAATTTTTTCTAAAGTTATGGAGATAGCAATTTTTGATCAAAGTGAAAATCTTGAAAATGGAGTCATTTTCAATAAATCATACCTCTGTCATTTGTTACCCCTATTTTTGTAAATGAAGTATCGTTAAAAAGCAATTGAAAAGCGATTATTAATAAAAAATAAAATACTTTTGGAATATTTTTGCTAGAGTTGCCTACTTTTTCAAAAAAAAGTAAACTGTTCATATCTCAAAAAATGCATTTTCGGTTTTTTTACGTAGAATTACGTCTTACAGCGCGGTTTATATGCAGTCGTTTTAACAAATTTTTTAAGGTCATACCTACAGCCTATAATATTCATCGTTCAAACATAATATTTATACTAAAGGATCAGATATATCCTGCGCTAAACGAATATCTAATTTTGGATTTTGTTACTTTTATATTAAAGTCACAAAATAGCAAAAGCTTAGAAGAATAATCTAGATTTTTATATAAGAAAATCAATCATTAGTTGCTTGCATGTTGTGTCTGCTGCTTTCTTTGTTTTTGTTTTTGCTTGTGTTGGCTTTGTTTTGAACGAACTGATTCGCAGCATTGGTGCTCTGCTCCACGTTAAGAGGGTGTTCCGATTAGATTTAACACTTATGAAAAAAACTATTAGCATTATTTTTCGTTGTATGCTATTACCCAATACACGCAGAAAAATTACATTTTCACTTTTGATTGCAGCAAGCATATTTCTAGTTACTGGAAATATAAACCGCAATTCTGACCATATTTTGTTTGTTGAACATATTGCTACTTTTGAAATAATCATTTCAAAGTTTTAATCATTCCCTGGTAAATATGTTTCAATTGATGTTACAATAAATGTTTTTATGGCAAACACATCCACATTATGTTTGTAGCGAAAAACATTTGCTTTTACCATATGCATGTTATTTTTGTTAGAAATATACTCTATGATCGTATGCAACATAATATATTCAAGTTTGTTGTTTCTGAAAGTCATAACTTGCTTATGATGAACATATTGCTTTTAATGAAAGTGGCAACCACTTGGCGGAGACAAAAATCACACAAAAGAAAAAAAATATTTGCTGCAGCGACATGTTGTTTTTGTTTTGTGTGGTTTTCTTCGTTAGCAACCGCTCGTTGATCTCGTTATACCATGCAGTGACGTTTATTCAGTTGTAGTTTCGTTTTTGTCGAATGCAGAAGTGTGTGCGTGCTTGTAAATTTTTGAAGATTGAGAAAATCAAAAGCATTTAAGAAACAAACAGCCTTATTATGCTGATTGACAATTTTAAATTTATAGATAATCACAAAAATTAATATTCTAAAATAAAAACTAAAAGAAATTTTCAATTATTCTCAATATCAAAAATGGTTTGATAACAACAAAAAAGCATTTAAAAGCATTTTAATGAAATTTCAACTCCAAGTACGAAGAAAAGCATATCAATAAATTTACAATTGTCAATTAGCCTAATAAGGCTGAAAGTGAAAAAAGAACAAACAAGCAATTCAGCGTTTGAATAAAAAAAAACAAGAATATTCGTTGCAAAAACAGGTTTTCTTCACAGCGTTCAGCAACAGCATCGTCGAGTGAGGGTTGTTTTTAGGCAGCGTTCATAGTGGAATTTGAAGCTGAAGACGAAAACTGTGGAAACAAACGTGATACAAATATCTCTCTATCTCGCTTGCTCACACAGATTTTATTTTCAGCTTCAGCCTCCACCAAGAACGCGGTCTTAGTGTTATGCATGAGTCATCCAGTTCGGCTGTGTTGTTGTTTGTGAGCGTGGTGTTGTTGTTGCTTGTACGCGACAAAAATCATAGAAAACAAAAGAATATTTCATGCAGCAACATGCAGCTTTTGTTTTGTAAGATTTTTGTCGTTAAAAAAGTGTTTTAAAAAATGCATACAAAATCTTAAACTTCAACAAGTGGCTGATCTGCCTTTTACCAGGCCATTCTATATTGTACTGGATTTTACAAATTTAGTCAAACTTAAAAATTCACTATAAGTAAAATGAAATCAAAGATGTTAAAACCAGTACAATGTAGAATGGCCTGGTAAAAGGTAGATCAACCACTTGTTGAAGTTTAAGATTTTGTATGCATTTTTTAAAACACTTACCTATTGTCTGCATTTTTACGTCAGAGAATATTTTTATCCAAATATTTATTTTGATACCGCAAAACTTATCAAAAAATAAAAATTTAAAAATTTGTTGAACAAACATTTACACAATTTTATTATGCTTTATTTGATAGGAAATTTGTTTTGGCTACTTATTTTATTATAAAAATCAATTACGCTACACACATTTATAAGGAAAAAAAAGTGGGATGCCGTGTTAAAAAGCAAGTGACGCATAGTGTTATAAATGAATTGGCTTCATCACTGAAGATTATTTTCAGGCCATTACCGAATTGATCTTCAGGCCATTTACCGAACGTACGAGGCAAACGTTGGCCACTGGTTTTGCACACGACATCCCACTATTTTTTTCTTATAGATTTGGGGCTCTAAAAACGATAATCGAAACAAAATTTTATGTAACTTTTTTTTTTAAATTTTCTCGCTTTTTTCGCTAATCCCTTATTTATAAATATATCTTAAATACTACTTATTCAATTTTATTGTCTAATTTGCTTCTGATTTCGGCGCATAGAATAATTAAGAGGACGTGACGCCTTGAAAAAAATGTTTAATGTTTTAAAATGCGTATAAGTTGAAGAAAAAATAAGATATAATTTTACAAAATTACACATATAATTTTAGGTACAAATATTCCTCAAAAATTATTTTTTGTATTTTTTTAATCACAAAATGCTAACGGATTTTTTTTTTCAATAACTTAAAAATCATCGCGTATGTGATTACGGATCTCTGTAAACAATTTTCAGTACCCATAAATGGATCAAAAAATTCATACAAAATTTTTCTGTGTAATTTTTTTACCCAATATCGTGTGTAATTTTTCGAAATACTATCTAATTTTTTATTCAACTTATACGCATTTTAATATTTTCATTTCAGTAAGAGAAACTTTTGATTTGGCGGAAGAAGCAAATATATTTCTTCACTCGGAAGGTTTCATTATAACAGAAGAGATATTTGCTCAATACGTAGACCAATATATTGGCTCATGCCAAAATTTCGTGTTAGAAGTTGGTTATAAAGGTGACACGAATAAATTCTAATTTTGATATATTTTCACAAATTTTTATTTTTGAAATATTAAGACGACTGCGATTCCCAAAGTGGAACGAATGTTACTTTGATTTCCCCATCGTCTCTGTCTAATTCTACACAGCATTGCGACGTTTATTCGCCGCAACCTGAACGGGCATTATCCTGCGAACTTTTTGCTTGGGAAGCCAGTGAAACCAAAGTAGAAGTTATTGATAAATTACCGTTGTCTGAGGTAAGATTTGTTTGAGTAGTCTTTAAAATGTTTTTTGTTAGTTATTCTCTTTGCTTATATAAATTATTTTATTTAGGATATCAAGGCTATTCCAGAAGTACAGATTTTGTTGGGCTTGTACGCAAAGCAAGGGTTTTTGGAAAACAAAAACAGAGTTCTTTTAGCAAAATCCGTTATTTGCAGCGTCCTTAACAACTATCCGTCTCGAGTGTAAGTTTTATTTGCTTTTTTACGATTTTAGGCTCCATGTGTCTGATTTATTAATGTCTGGCTTTTTTTTATAGTTTGAAGCGAACTGATTTTGATCACATATCACAAGTGTTAACTAACGTATTTGTTTCCGAAGTTAAAGAAACTTACTACGTCCCCTTTCAAAGTGGTCATCAAGCAAAGGGAAAATTGATAGATGCTTACAACAACTACCGCACTCGGCTAAGCAGTTCGGGTTTGATAACCAGGCGCCCACGTTCCAGCTATTTAGAAAACAAAGGTAAGTTATTAACAATCAATAACCTATTTTACTTGTGTATATTCTATTAGTAGAAAAAGATACTAATATCAGCGGACTGGATGACCACATTTTGGACGTTATAACAAAAGGGACTGAGGAGTGGCAAACAGTATTGGGCAATTGGAAAGCCAGCCACACTTTTCGACGAAATGAGCTACAGGATCACAATTTCACAACAGACCAATACCTTGCGAAGTATAGCGTTTTAACGAACGACCACATTCATGAGCTTGTAAGTATGGCTGAGTTTCAAAAAGACATTTACGTAAAGAGTCTGTGTTTGTTTTTTTTTAATTGGTGCTTAGTATATTAATGAAAACTACGCAACAAAAGCGTGCTTAAAATTGACAATGAAATTGATCAGTTTTGATAAATGTACTAAGCACCAATTAAAAAAAAACAAACACTGACTCTTTACGTAAATGTCATTTTGAAACTGTGCCTATTTATTGATTATTTTTAATTTGTGAGTACTTGTTTTCCCTTATTCTGTACTCTTTCAACTTTAGCTTGAGCTGGACATCAAAATTTTACATCCAAATTGTAAATCCGTGAAACAGTGGAGCTGCTTTTATAAAAAAATTATTGCTAAATCGCAAAAGTTGAAAGACAACAACCTCAAATCGATTTTAAGCCTTATCCAAGAGTCATCAGCAGAAGCTACAAAAGAAGCGTTGGCGTTTCTGCTTATACCCTTTCTATTACCAACTGCTCGTCGAGGAAGCAAGGTTGAAGTGCAGCGTTCTTTCATAATATATGCAAAGGTAATTAGAATACTTATTTTTATAACTTCACACATACTGTTGAAGGTATATTTAATCCGTCGCAACTTAAGTTAAGTTTATAAAATCATTTACATTAAAAAAAATTTAGTGGGTCGAGGTATTTTACCTTGGCCTTTGCTAAAAATATATTTCGTTGCAATTACTTACTTCTAAAAATTTCTTTCTCATATTTCTTTTTAGAACATTCTTGCAGCAGACGAAGAAACGAGAGATAGACTCAAACGACCTAAGCTTGAAGTTCAACCCAAAATATACTTCGTTGGCGACGCACTCAGTGAAATTTCTTTGGCATATGTGGACATCTGTGGTAGGCGTTGGAGGTTCGACGATCCCTTAAAGGCAATTGAAGTGTGCTTCTTCACATTCATTTCAATGAATGTAAAATATCCGAAAACGTGCAGTTATGTTTGGGAATTTCTACAAAAGTTGTTGTTTCAAATAAATACGCCGTGGGATGTCCCAGCACCAGCAGTAACTACTTTAATTAATGATCTTAACTAAAAATTTATTATTTGTTTAAACATATACGTATGTATATTGAAGTTTTATGCTTCTTATTTTTTTAAAATGAATGCCTTGAAATGTTTTAGTTGTGCGCAAGTATTGTCCAATTTAAATGATTTTTTATATCACATTAAATATAGTCATACAAATATAGCCATTATGCCTTGTTGCTTTGAAGACTGCCCTCGCATATACAGTAGATTTGATTCATACAAATTTCATTTAAAAACACACTATGCGCAAAATAATATCCATGCAGTAATGCCAAGGTGCAATGTTACTTCAGTAAATGTAGATAGTGAACAAAACTTAATCGAAACTTCAAACGAACTTAACCACGCAGCTTTGCAAACGCGCAATATTTCTTCTCTAAATGAACTAAATACTAGTCTGTCTGCTCAAGATGAAGAAACAATTAATTTCAGTTTGTTAAAGATCATTTTAAAGGCTTATTCTTATGAAAGCATATCTCGCAAATATTGTCTTAATATCGCCAATAACATTCTTGAATTTAACATCAAACAATTTTCAATTTTAAAAGAAATGCTTTTTCATTTGAACGCTCCACAAAATGTTCTTGATTTCATAAATGAATTATGTGAAGCCAACAAAGTAGAATATGAATATAAATTAATACAAAAATTTAAAAGAACAAACTATTTCGTTAATGTACATTATATTCCAATACATAAAGAGTATCAGGAAACTTTTGGTTCATGTGGTCAAGCGATTTTAAAAGAGTTGGAGTTTTCTATAGCAATGCTTTCACTACGGGATTTGTTTACGATTCTTTTCCGAAAAACAAATTTTCTTTCACAAGCGATTTCATATATTTCCGAATTGAGAACACGTGATCAAAGCATAACATATAATTTCATACAGGGATCACTATGGGAAAAGAAAATGAGACATTTTTCGGACAATAGTACTGTGCTTTATTTACCTCTTTTTGTATATTTCGATGAATTTGAACCAGCAAATGTACTTGGCTCTCATTCTGGAGCACATAAAGTTGGCGGAGTGTACATTAAAATTCCTTGCATTCCTGAATGTCTGCAATCGAAACTTTCTCATATATTCGTAGCACTTTTGTTATTTTCTGAAGACAGAAAGAAGTTTGGCAACAATAGAATGATATCTGCTTTCATTAAAGAATTAAATTCTTTGCAAACTATAGGTATTCAACTCGAAGAAGAAATTTCATACAATGATAAATGTATCAGCAAAATAAAAATTATTCCCTCATTAATTTTAGGAGACAATCTGGGACTCAATACAATTTTAGGATTCTCTGAGAGCTTTTCAAGCAACTTTAGCTGTCGGTTTTGCAAGCTAAATAGAAATGTAATGAGAACATTTGCAAATGAAAACCCTTCAATGAATCGCAATCTTATGAATTATAATCGTGACATAGAAACAAATGACGTGAAAAAAACCGGAGTAAAAGAAAATTCTGTTTGGAATCAGATCAATTATTTCCACGTTACTGAAAATTATTCAGTAGATACTATGCATGATCTGTTGGAAGGAGTTTGCCACTATGAAATTATATTCATTTTAAAGCGCTTTATTTTGCATTACAAATTTTTTACCTTGGAACAACTGAACTATCGATTACTCTGTTTTAATTTTGGTCCCACTCTTAGTAGCCACAAACCTCCACTTCTCAATTCCGATTCACTTAAAAAATCAAAGCTTAAACTTTCTGCGTCGGAAATGTTAGCATTTGTAAAGTGCTTTGCCTTACTGATTGGTGATTTAGTATCAGATTGTGAAGAGTGGGCCTTATATTTGCTGTTGAGAAAAATAGTAGACATTTGTTGTGAGTCTGACTCATTTCAAGAAGGTGTTCCCGAACATTTAAACCAATTAGTTTGTGAGCATAATAGCTTGTATTTAAAAATTTCTCAAGATACTCTCAAACCAAAGCACCATTACATGCAACATTATGCCAATATAATAAGGAAAGTTGGACCTTTAAAACATATTTCTTCTATGCGCTTTGAGTCTGTCCATAAACTTTTGAAGACTATTCATAACAGTTCTAATAATAAAATAAATCTCCTAAAGACTATGTTCGTAAAATATCAAATTAAGCTTTTAGATTTTCTTATCAATTACAATGAGACTACTGGTTGGAATATTGAATCGGGTCCCATAAAAACTTACAGCAACACAAATAATTTTATCCAAAAATACAAACTACCTGCTGTTGCCCCTATTTTATCAACTTCATATATCAAATTTCATGATAGAGTACTTAAAGCAAATACTGTGATCCATATCGGTGAATATGAAGATGATATTCCATTGCTTGCAAATATTGATCACATTTTAAAATTAGATAACTCATTCTATTTATGCATTCAAATGCTTATTAATCATGGCTTTGAAGCACACTATCACGCATATAGAGTTGAAAAAGACAATACATTCTTTGCAATCAATATAAACAAACTTAAATCTAACTTCCTTGGCTATATTTGTGTGACAAAAAATAATTTAATGTTTATTAACTAACAAATTGTAATATTCTGTTATGTTAAATGTTAAATCTAACTTCCTTGGCTATATTTGTGTGACAAAAAATAATTTAATGTTTATTAACTAACAAATTGTAATATTCTGTTATGTGTATTAATTTATGAATAATAATAATTTCATTAAAAGCTAAAAATACTATCTTTTATTTACACAGGGAACAGGCACAGTGAACAAAGCATATTTATTGCAACGAATTAGCTTAGTTGCCTCAAAAATGTTTTATGTTCAATACAACAATATATTTTGGTACAGTGAACAGAGTATATTTATTGCAACAAACTAGCTTAGTTGCCTCAAAAATGTTTCATGTTTATTACAACAATATATTTTGGTACAGTGAACAGAGTATATTTATTGCAACAAACTAGCTTAGTTGCCTCAAAAATGTTTCATGTTTATTACAACAAAATGCTTTGGCACAGTGAACAGAGCATATTTATTGCAACAAACTAGCATAGTTGCCTTAAAAATAATTTATGTTTAATACAGCCATATGTTTTGGCATTGTGAACATAACAAATTTCATGCAACAAATTACCTTGGTTACCTCAACAGTATTTTATGTTTAATACAACCTCATTTTTTGGCATTGTGAACAGAACAAATTTCATGCAACAAATTATATTATTTGCCTCAAAAATATTTCATGTTTTTACAACCATATGTTTTGCAACTATGAACACAACATATTTATTGGAACAACTTCACATCATTGCCAGTGAATATTTTATGTTAATCACAACAAATTAACCTGCATTTAGCAAAACATTTATGATAACCGCAATATAGTAAAATCTTCCTTGTAAAAATATAATTGCTTGCTTTCAACAACTTCCCAAACATAATAGTATCCTCTCATATTCTGTTTCGGCTAAATATATTTTTTTTCTGCGTGTAGATGTCGTTTTCTATTCACTTAATATGATCTTTGCATCTAAAACAGCAACCGGTTGTTATTGGGTTGAGCAGGAATCAGCAGAGACGTTGCTCAGTCGGATAAGCTGTTGTGGTGATAACGTTAAGAATCAAAGAAGCCTGGTTCGATTCTCAGCCTGGTTGATAAGTTTTAATTTTTTATTATTATAATCTTATTTTATTAATTATTTAATGTAACAATTGCATAGTGCAATATTTTTATTTGTTGTCACATCCTGTTGCTTGCGATAGCATGAACAAAATGTAAGCAAAATACAGCTTTTATTAGTCTTTTAGTTATTTTGTATTCAATTTTTAACCTAAGTTACCATAATTCAAATTGTATTCCCAATTAATTAAATTTACGTACAGCTGTGACTAAAAATATGTCTAGTATTTTTAATCGTATCAATTCTAAAAAAAAGTATTAACATATGTATTAGTTCAATGTATTGTTTAAAAATTACTCTAAGATTTTTAACCGTAAAGTTGTTGTACTATGTGGTCTGTTCACACCATAAGATATTTACAAAATGTGAATTTGTCACTTCATCCTCGCCAGACGGCCGATTGAAAAATGTTAAAACTTTTTATTTTGTTTATTATATACAAAATAATTATTTCACCTAATAAGAAAAACATTTTTGCTCCAGATTTTATAACAATATCTCAAACGGTATAGAAGTTATGAACGATTAAAATTGAAGAAAGTGAATTCAGAAAAAATTGAAATTATGAAAAGCATAACATTTGGCCATTATATTTTATTTTGGTGGAAACTTAATTTGTTTCTTAAAATTACAAAAAAAAAGTGCACTTTTTGAGATGTGAGCAAATTAGATTTTTTTTTTCAAAACGTATGAAACTCTAGCATAGGAAACTCTTACAAAATTATTTTCCTTTTTAAAATTTGTTTAAGATTTAGTGTAAATTACTCTATTTGTAAGATTTCTTTTTATATCAAAAATTGGTACATCAACTTAAAACTAACTAACTAATTTTTTATATCAAAAATTGGTACATCACTACTAAAAACGTTTCTATAAAAAAAAAATAAATGAAAAAAAATAATAAATTCACCAAATCACTGTTTGGTGAAGCTTAAAAAATAAAAACAAAAAACTTATTGAGCACGGTGGGATTCGAACTCACAACCCTGATATTATTGGACAGAAGCTCTATTCTCAGACCTATCACCGCTATAACAACATAAGCAAACTTAACATAACATATTCGGCAGAAAAATTAACTTATTTATTAAATGCGTGAAAACTCGGAAAAACAGCTTTTCCCAGAGATGAGACCTATCTGGATCGATTTTTCAGCCCCCTCTTCATCTATATTGTAAATTTCATCGAAATCGTTAGTGCACGCAGAAAAATGAAATTTTCGACTTTGATTGTAGCAAACATATTTCCCTTTACTGTAAATATAAATTACAATTCTGACCATACTTTCTTTAGTATTCATGTTGCTATTTTCGTGACAATCATTTCAATATTTGCTTCTTATGCCACTAAACATGTTTTGATAGATGTGATAAAAGAATAGTTTTGTTGAAAACATAGCCGCAATATGTTTGCAACAAAAACAGTAATTTTTTTGCCATGAGCATTTCATATTTGTCAGAAACATAGAACATGATCGTATACAACATTATATGTTCATGCAATATTCGTGTTCGGTTTGCTTGTTTTGTTTGAATTTTTTCGCACACACGCCATGAGGCAATTGGCATAATGGTTAGTGTGTTGGACTATGATAAGCGGCGGTCCGCGTTCAAATCCCGGTGATGGAAAATTTGTAAATTGTAATGAAATGCAATTTTTCCTTAAATTATTTACATGTATAAATTTTAATAAAATAAAATTAGAATTCAGTTTGGCTTGAGAATAGAACCTGGGATATTAAAATTCAAATCAAATTAACAGGCGTTTAACCAACTGAACCACGAAATAAAAATTTTGCTCGCGATCTAATTGTATATTTAGCTTACTATGAACTTAGTTGCCTCAAAGCTGGTCACCGTAAACATAATATATTTACTGTATCAAATTAGCATAGTTGCTAGTGAATATAAATTATAAATCGTAACAAAGTAATTGCTTGCGCAAACTATTTATGGTAATCGTAATGTAGAAACATGTTTCTGGTAAAAATAAACTTGTTTGCTCTCAATAAGTTCTCAAACATAATAGTTTCCTCTCCCATTATGTTGGGGTAAATATATTTTTTTTCTGCGTGTGCCGTTTTCGAGAACGCAATTGCAAATATATATACAAATATTGCTCGTTTAATAGAATAAGATCTGTGTTTTCAAAATTATGGCAGCATGTGCTGTTTTCTTTTAAGAGTATATCGTATCGTTAGAAGAGAATTTAGCATGCAGTTTGAATACGGTTTCTTTGCTTCTTTTTTACAATATAAGAAAACTAAAAACCAACTCTGAAAGTTCTTGGAATCTTCATTCATATAATTCTTATACTCTCTAACTTCTGCCCAGAATTCAGTTGTGGAACTTAGAAAATATTTAGGGTTTAACCACTTTAAAAAAATAATCAGAGCAATACAAGGTTTACACTGTTTTAAAAAAAGCTAGAAAAGGCTAGAACAAAACAAAAAAAGGCTGAAAAAAAGGCTAGAGGCCTAGAGCTAGATGGTTATTTTCCAGGCCAGGCGACAAAAAAAAAGGCTAGCCTCAAAAAGGCTAGACTGGCAAGACTGATTGTTAGTTAAACTGCATTATTACTTTTGCTTTAAGACATATGTGGTTTTTCTTAAAAAAATTAAAGCATTTTAAGATAGTTATTTTTTATTGTTTTTCCCAAAAAACAACTTAGTCCTTGCGGGGCAGGAAGATGTCCTTTATTTTTTATAAATTTTGCAACTTTTGAGACCTCCTAAAATATGATCTAAATTTTTCGATACGCCCTAATGTACAAAATAACATTATTTAATCTTTGTTCGTTGTAAGCATCAAGTAATGCCAACAGCAAAGAGGAATTGAAAAAACTGATTTTTGGGAAGATAGGAAAGCTGCCATATAATGAAATAAACATATACAAAAAGGGCCCTTTTGCGACAACAAAGGCAACACTCAAAACAAAAGTTATTCCTCTTTATTTTTCCAAACTGCTTTACAGGACTTTAACTGCAAATTCAAACATTTACATTTCAATTTAAACCTTTTCCAAACCAAATTGAAGTTTTTCAAGTCAAAAACAAATTTTTACAAATAAAAAAAAAACTTTTTCCATTTAAAATTCAACTTTTTTCACTTAAATTTAGAATGAAAAAGTTTTATTTGAATTGTAAAATGTTTAATTTGAACATTACAAAAACGAATTTGAAATGTAAGAGGTTGAATTTTAAGTTAGAAACCTGTATAATAGAAATAAATAAGCACTCATAAAAGAACCACGCAATTGTTGCTTCTTCAATAAGTATTCTCATATCAATTATAAAATAACTTGCGTATAAGATAATATTTATTCGCCTCTGGTATGCATTTAAATAATAGCTTTTCTGGTATACGAAACTGCAATCGCCTTCCGCCAATGACATGAATATGTTAAAGTACAAAAATATATTTCAAATTTTTCAAAATGATATGTTATTTTTTATTGAACTTATACGCATTTTAAAACATTATAATAAAAAAAAAATGTTTGAAGGCGTCACGTCCCCCTAAAGTCACTTTAATTAGATACGCTTTTTATACTATTAGGTAATGAAAAACAATCTACTGGAGTTAAGATCATTGTATGTAGGGATCATGAGGTTCATGTGTCTCCTTGATCTGCAAAACATCAACTTTTCAAAAAGATATGTAGGACTTCATGTGTAAATGATCCGGTGACGGAAAATGCAATATCTAGCTTCAAGGTAACTTTGTAAATCACGAGCAAATTTTTCTTTTTTTTTATAAAAGGCAGAGACATGATCGTACTTATAAGGACTGTAAACATAGTAACCTGCATTATTAAAAGTGACCTGGAGTTTATGGAAGGACCTGGAGTCGGGCTTGGAGTATACGACTTCAGAGTATGATATGATTGGCATAATTAGCTGCAATTCTAATTTTCTTTTTGTTTCAACGGGCACAAAACCTAGTGTCATTCGGAGATTACGAAGAATAAACTACACTTTTTGTTCGCATGAGTTGATGTGATCGTTACAGGCAAGGGATGTGTTTATTTGAAAACCAAGATTAATGACCTTGCTAACAAGCTTCAGTTTAACGTTATTTAGTAGAATTGGAGGCAAGTCATCGTGCTTATATTCATTTTTAGATAAAGGCAAACAAATGATTTGAAGGGGTTCAGCGTAAGCAAGTTTTCATCAGCCCATTTATATACTGAAGCTAAGTCCTCATTAACTCTAAAACGAAGATCTTTAACTAGACCTAATGGCCTGGAAAGGAACAGTCGGAGGTCATCAGCATATGCATTCTGAAAATATCATTTATGAACATTGTAAACAACAACGGTCTAAGTACGCAGCCTTGTGGTACTGCACTAGAAGTGCTTAAGTGCATAGAAAATTTTTGACCCATACGTACTCTTAGAGAACTACCTTCTGGGTAGTTTCTCAGAAAACGGACGGCTGATTTTGAAAATTGGAAATTTTGAGACAGTTTTTTGGCAAAGAATGGAGTGGCTGACTGTGTCTAGCTTTTGAGAAATCTAACAAGCAAAGCAATGTCAAATCATCATTATCAAAAGGTACTCTTATTTCATCTAGTATTTTGACCGCAGCAGTAGATCAGCTGTGTCCAAGTCGAAAACCAGACTGAATATGACACATGAGGTTATAAAGACTTTGATGATAAAATATCTGCTCCGCCATTAGCGATTCACACAATTTAGAATTAAGAAGACTAAAAAAATGCGGCAAAATGAGCTTAATAAACCTGATGGAGACTTCATCTTTCCCAGATGCATTCGATTTTATTTTCTTTATACTGCGGCTATGTCCATTTCACTAACAACATTGAACCGAAAAGTATTTAGGCGCTCCAAATCACAGCCGTTATCATGATCATCAGCGGAATTAATTTACGGGACGTGAATATTTAAGAGGAATTACAAATCATGATACAAAGAGGTAATATCAGTAGCCTTGAAATCGCAATATTTTAAAGGAGTTGAAGGTCCAACGTCTAATATTCTGATATTTCATGCACAGGAAACTAGATCGTGATCGGAGTCAAAAGATAATTGTTCAAGAAGCAAAAGAGTTGATACGTCGGAGACAATGAAAACGTCAAGCAAGCTTGGCAGAGAGTTGTTTGCAAACTTAGTCGGCATGAGAGCGTTCACTACAGTGAGCCCTACTTCAGTTATTTTGTCGAGAAAGACACTGGCAAGATTGTTGTTGGTTAAAAGAATTATATTAAAATCACCAGTTTCAACAATATATTCATAGTCGAATGCACAATTAGACAAAGACGCAAATAGTGGATCCAAACAACAACTACAATTAGGATTGTAAAAGCTAGAAACAAATATTTTATTACCATTGCCTTAAACCTCAATGCTTAAAAACTCTACTCCTGATTGACAATTTTTCCCCACAATATTTACTTTTAGTTGTTTTTTTACAATAAATTGCAATTCCTCCTCCTAGTTTATCCATTATATCATTTCTAAACAGCCGATAATTTTTTGAGTTTAAATAGGAGTCGTTTAAATATTTGCAAAACACGTTTCTGAAACACAGATAACATCAACGGATGAATCAACTAAGACATGTTTTACGCAGGCCAACATGAAATCATTTAGACATCTTGCATTAAAGTGCACACTTTTTAAACCTTCATGCTGCCTACACAAAACTTCAACCACAGTTTTTTTATTGTCTTTAACGTCGAAATCCGAATTATTTACAACTGGCAAAATATTTATATATATATGCATAACCAACTAACCAACACACTTAAAGTATTTGAAAGCACTCGGCGAGTGAATAACATAGATGATGAATATCAGAAAAGAAGGAAAAATAATAGAATATAAAAAATAAGGTAAAGAGTAAGAAACATAAATAAAAATTTAAAAAAAAAACATAAAGTACCATAAAATTAATAATTATAAAAATAACGCCGCTGTACTAGACTATAACTTCCCTATCATCATCAGCAAATACAATTTTCTGTAGCTCTTGAAGATGGTGGATTTTGATAATTTCAGCATCTTTAAGAAGCACATGATAGCCCGATGAGTGAATGCGTTGAAAATTATTTAATATAGGCAGTCGCAGTTTGCAGCAATTTCCGGCTTTCAGTAGTGAGGCTCTCGTGTATATAGACACTGTTGTCAGAGTCGATACCAGCAGTGGTATACCATTAAGCGCTTTTTTCTTTTGGATACGATAATTCCCAAAGGCCTGTAGGACACGGATGCGGTCATAGGGTGTGTACAAGTTTACCATCACTACTGGGTTAATGTTCTGGGCTTTAACCTTCACTCGAAAGATACCTCTTATTTGTGGTGAGTGGAAATCAATGGCACAACAAATAAGATTGAATAAGCTCTTAAGGTTCTCGCCTGGTGAGTATAGTACTCCAAATAGTAACACATCTGTTGAGTAGTCGGGAACGGTAGTGCTGCTGCTGTTGTTATTGTTGTTGTTATTGTTATTGTTATTATTATTGTTGTTGTTGTTGTTGTCCTTTTTGCAACTGATGCTGATCTTTGATATTTGCTCAGCAAGCTCGTCGCAGCGTACAAAGAGAGTACAGAGCTGGCCTTCAAGTAGGGAAACTTTGCTGTCACAGGCAGGGATGATATATTCGGTACAATTGTTCTTTTGTTGGTACAATTTTACAATTTTTCTACTTTCATACTGCCCAAGACTTTTCAGTATATTTTATTTAACTCAATGAACATTTTCACGCTAAATTGGAAACGCTTAACGCTTTAAAAATTTCTATTGAAGTTTTTATTATTGCTTAAAACAAGTGTACAAAAATTACACTTGCGTAAATCAAAATTATTCTATATATTCTTGAGTGTAAATATATTCTCGAGAACAAACAAACAATTAACAATTTTGAAGTTAATTGGAGACAGTAAAGCAGTAACACCTAAATCTTACATAAAAGCGTTTGCGAACCAAAGCGCTATTTACAGTGACAATTTTAAAATACAACGAAGAGCGTTCTTAATAATAACCATCTGAATCCCGGTGAAAAGTATCCATTCAATGCAAAGATTTCTTCAATTTCAAAGATTTCTTCAGTTTCAGACACCTTACGTGTCAGTCAAATTATATTTTCAAAAAACTTTAAAGATAACGCGATAGACGTAAAATGGACAAATTTATAAACGAAATTGCTTATCCACGAAAAAGTAAAAAGTGACAATTTTCTTGTGAAAGAGGCCATTCTAAATGAACATTTTGAACAAAAACAATTAGGAACTTTTGAAAAGGTAAACAATGAAAAGTAAAGTAGATTGAATTGGTATTGAATAAAACTAGGCTTTTTAGGGAAATAATGTGTTTTTTTTTCTTTTTCTTGTTAAATCCAAGAGATTATATTATTTCTTTCAAAGATTTTTCTCAAAAAATTTTCTCTAAAGGATAAATGAAAGGTGGATGGGAGCTTACGAGTGGGAAGCCACTGGGTATTAAGTGTTTTGAAGAAAGTATTGGCAGCGCATTTTTGAAAAGTAAACAAATAAATAAATCCTCCAGTTACAAAACCATTGTTTTGCAATAACACCGGAACAATGAAAAACAGGTTTGCGAAAAAAATCCGCCTTTACCATCCTATAAATGGCGGATTATTTGTGTAATATTTACTTTTTGCAAAATACCGCAACAACAACGCTTACAAAACAACTTTTCAAAAGTAAAAATAGGTATAGATTTCTGAGTTTTGGCACTCTATAAAAAAAATTGGAAAAGGAAGTTAAACAGTCGATTTTCTCCAATATAAATAACATTCCTCAAGAAATTCTTGCAATCTCTCGTTCCTCAGCAAATGTCAATAGAATATTTTCAACTAAAAATTTTATAACAATCTAACATTCTATATCTAACATTCTAGATCTGAACATTCTATATTAAGTTTACGAAAGGAATTCGCATTTTTTTTTAATAAACTGAATTGTTAAAAACACACACATTTTAATTAAAATAAACAAGATTTTATTCGATATCAATTTTTTTTATTTAGTACCTACAATTTACTCCAAATTTGTATACCAACTTGAAAAAGTCATTTATCAACCAAGGTCACAGGCAGTGAATTTTTCACTCCTACGCTCTTGAGTCAAAGCCACTTCACTCTCCAATGCCACAAACCGAGTGGCAATTGCAACTGAGAGGCTTATATATCCTCTATATATATCCTTAGATCCTCTAAGTTATTGAGCTCTTCTCTGGAATTTGCTTCAAGCCGTTTTTCCAGAGCACAAAATTGAGCAGAGAGCGTGCTAGAGTTGCTGCCTCCTACATTCGTAGCTCCCGCACTTTTATTATTGCCACGTTGTTGGCGCGTTGGCATAGGAGAGGACGACATGACTTAGAGTGCGTAATAGTTTGATGTTGCCGAGTAAACGACAATATTGATTGAGATGTCTTTTGTTTTTTTTCCACAATAGTTTAAATAAATTCAACTCAACACTCGACATAGAATAAGTGCTCGTTTATTAGTCATAAGCTGCAACCAATCTATCAATTTGTTTTTCTAAATATTTTGATAATAAAAAATTGATTCCACTAACTGGTGCAAAAATTAATCCAAATAAATGACACCAAAACACAATGCCAACTATCACAAGAATTATATTGCAGATAATTTTCAATTCAAGGTGCACGGGTTTATGCTTTTTGAACAAAATAAAAGACCAATAAAAAACACGTCTATTCCGTTCGAAGTTAAGTTTTATTTTATCTTTAATTTTATTTTAATGTAGTCATCCCTCTGTTAGTCTTTTAAAGATCAAAGTGTAAGTTAACGATGCAGGTTAAGCTCTGTCACTTATCCCCCTGTATTTCATTTTGGGTACATTTCTAAAACGTTAATCTAATGTTTTTGCGTTCACGATAAGAGTATGTTGGAGCACTCCGCTTGGCAACTGCATTTGGAGGTTATCTAGTGCAGCGAGAGAGACTGCACTAACCGAAGAACAACGCGTAATGCTAACGTTACCAAAAGTCGTTTCGAATACGTCCGTCCACACTAGTATTACCAGTATTCATGACCGATCGTGAGGCGAGAGTGATGCGCTGAACTCATAACGCAACAACAATGAACAAAAGGCAGAGTTTGATCTTTCGTAATTGATCTATTTGAGAGACATTAAGATTACACTGGCTCTAATGTTATGGTAGCAGCCGATCTAGAAATTATGTAAGCAGGCATTAGAAGATCAGGAGCAATAAAGGCGAGTCGCTTCGCAAAAAAATTAAACTTTGTCGTGCTATTTAATTTGTACAAGCGAGGTTTGATTATCTTGTCGAAATTTCAGATAGGATTTGGACTTAGTAATGATGGCAGTCAATCAATTACAGCTATGTCTTTCACTATTAATAGCGTTTTGTTGCTCTTGATATATATTATGCAAGTTTGTTGTAGTTAGTAAATCACCCACTAAAGTAAAACGTACTCCTCAGTTTAAAGTAACTTTAATTTTCAACAACAATATTGTGTCGTGAAACTTTCCCTTAAACATATTATTTTTTGGCTCAAGCCCTGACCAAAGTAAGATAAGAAAGTTTCAGTCAATTTGAAAACAAGTATGATTTTACCGTTACACCCATTTAGACAATCTAAGACACCTATATTAAACAAACTTTTTAAGGCAGTGATTTCCTGAAAGAAAAAATGGTTTTGCTGGTATACAATCTTACTAAACCATATTTTACCTCTAAGCGAATGTTTAATGAGTTGAAGTCTAAATTGAAATATATTGGATTATAATTGAAATATATTTCCCTTAGGAAAATAAAATTACTTTTATAACTTGTAAGTGTAAATTAAATTAAAAGAGAGATAGTTTTTCAAATGAAGTTTTTCGAGGTGATCCTTTTGAGCTGACATCTGTAATTTTTTCATTGCGTTATTAGCGAATAAATTATAACTTATTATTTATTAATAAAATAATAATAATTGATACACACATTTTATAACTTTTTGATGATTATTTACTACAATGTGTATAGTTCTTATAATGGTGTTTTTTTTATCAAAAGGATATTAAATATCAAGAAAAACTACAAAAATTAAAGATAACCAGTAAGAAGGAATGAAAAAAATGTAAATCTATTATAAACATAATATACATAATATATATAGATATCATCACAGATGTTCAGACTTAATTGAGAAAAGTACCGAAATAATGAAAATAATCCTTAAACAATCGTGCAACTCGTAAAGTTACGAAATTTTATGAAATTCATATAATTCATATAATAGAGTAATAGAATCTTCAAAAACACAATTCAATACTCTTCCTAAAGAACTCCACGCTAAAATTAAAATAAAAGCAAATAAAATTTATAAAGAAAACGATAAAAAATTATAAAATACTAGCGGATGTAACCCGGTGTTACACGGGGTTGTGCCTCGAGCACAGAAAGAGAACGATTTTCAAAACTGCTCTCATTTTTACGTTTTTAAAATTTTCAATTCAATTTTAAAATTTTTTAAATAATCGTTTTTTGCGGTTTTGCCCCCTCCTTCCGTCGAAAGTGTTTAGTCAAATTTCCGTAAAACTGTACCTACCAGACATGATTAAAACAAAAAATGACATCTTCAATGTCTCGATCTGACGTCTGGTTTCTGAGGAAAATGGACACCCGCATTCAGAAAAAAAACACATATCTTCCTCCGGTGAAAAATTTCTCTATTTTCGATAAAAGCAATTTTCTCTTTTCAAATAAAATTTTCTTCAATTAGAATATATTTTCACATTTTCGAAGAAATATTTCTTCACTTCTAGGAAATGGAAATATTTTAATGTCTCTTAAATGACAAATATTTTTCTCGCACAAAAAAATTCTCATTTATACAGAAAAATTTGTTGATAATGAAAATTTGTTCATATATTTTGATAAAAAATTCACTATGAGAAGTTTTTTCTTCAATAAAAACAAATGTTTTCTCAAAACTAAAGAGTCTTTCTCTCTAAAATTGATTTATTTTTATATATTTCTCTTTTTCATAGAAGGTTTTAATAATTTTTAGAGAATTTTAGGATCGCATTTAGAGAAAAGCATTCTCTGGAGCAAGGTCAATACCATTTTTCTCTATATATGATGCCTTTTGTATCATATTCCGAGAAACTATTTTCTGAGTGCAGTTTGAAAAGTCATTTCGAGAAAAATGCGTTTAAAGTTTTTCTAAGCATGCATTTAATATGCAATTTTATCTCAAATAAATTCCATTCGATTTTTGGATTGTTTTCGTTCAACTTCGGTTTTGGTCGATACTGTCCGCTTAATTTTTTTTCATCTTTATATAGCTTCTGCTGGTATTCGTTTAACTTATTTTTTTTCGTTCGTTCTTGGTTCTTGACTTCGTTTGCCTTCGGTTCATTCCTTGTTTTTTGTCGAAAGAACTTTTAAAAGCATAGGATCTATTTCAGTAACAGATACAAATGCTTGCCAAGTTTCATCGAAATCGGTTCATCCGTTTTGACGTGAATGAGCCGAACATAGTTGATTGAATAAAGCCCTTCTAACGGAAGTTTTCTGAAATTTAAAAAGCCTCAATTCTGTTGCAGAGTCAAGTATTTCATGTACCAAATTTCAGTAAAATCAATCAAGTCATTTAGGAGTTATTGAGTCTTAACCATGCACTACTTAAAGCGCCCTCTTGCGTAAGTCTTTGGAATTTTTTATGGCTTATGTTTTATTTTGTGAGCAGTTGAACCTTCATACCAAATTTCATTGAAATCGGTCCAGGCGTTAAGAAGTTATTATAGAGTGCCACGCCCACATACTTCTGCCCACTTTTGTACACCCCTATGTTCTTTCTCACTATGAAAGGTACTCGGTTTCCAAATTTCAGCGCAATCGGATAAACGGTGCGTGAGCCTATACGGAACAGACAGACAGACAAACATTTGATTTTATATATTAGACTAGCGGATGTAACCCGGTGTTACTCGGGGTTGTGCCTCGAGCACAGAAAGAGGACGAAAAAACTGCTCTCATTTTTAAGTTTTTAAAATTATCATTTCAATTTTAAAACTTTTAAAATTATCGTTTTTTGCGGTTTTGCCCCCTCCTTCCGTAAAAAGTGTTTAGTCAAATTTCCGTAAAACTTTACCTGCCAGACATGATTAAAACAAAAAATGACATCTTCAACGTCTCGATCTGACGTCTGGTTTCTGAGGAAAATGGACACCCGCACTCAGAAAAGAACACATATCTTCCTCCGTTGAAAAATTTCTCTATTTTCGATAAAAGCAATTTTCTCTTTTTAAATAAAATTTTCTTCAATTAGAATAAATTTTCACATTTTTGAAAAAATATTTCTTCACTTCTAGGAAATGGAAATATTTCAATGTCTCTTATAATGACGAATATTTTTCTCGCACAAAAAAATTCTCATTTATACAGAAAAATTTTTTGAAAATGAAAATTTTTTCATATATTTTGATAAAAAATTCACTACGAGAAGTTTTTTTTTCAATAAAA
Organism: Tetanocera ferruginea; assembly: GCA_958299015.1. NCBI lineage: Eukaryota > Metazoa > Arthropoda > Insecta > Diptera > Sciomyzidae > Tetanocera > Tetanocera ferruginea. Next base: position 82,474,858 of record OY282641.1, on the reverse strand, counting down.
ACAAATGTTTTCTCAAAACTAAAGAACTTTTTCTCTAAAATCGAATTATTTTTATATATTTCTCTTGTTCATAGAAGGTTTTTATAATTTTTAGAGAATTTTAGGATCGCATTTAGAGAAAAGCATTCTCTGGAGCAAGGTCAATACCAATTTTTTCTAAATATGATGCCTTTTGTATCATATTCCGAGAAACTATTTTCTGAGTGCAGTTTGTATGGGAGGTGGGAGTGGTAGTGGGTGGATAACACCCATTTTTCTAACACACCTAAGTTTTGACATAGAACACACAAATACCGAGTTTCAGTTTTGTAACTTTAATATAAGTCTCTTTATAGAGTTTTCAATTTTGGGGTTGTATGGGAGCTGGGAGTGTTAGTGGGTGGATAACACCCATTTTTCTAACACACCTTAGTTTTGACATAGAACACACAAATACCGAGTTTCAGTTTTGTTACTTTAATATTAGTCTCTTTATAGAGTTTTAAATTTTGGGGTTGTATGGGAGGTGGGCGTGTAAGTGGGTGGATAACGCCCATTTTTCTAACACACTTAAGTTTTGACATAGAACACACAAATACCGAGTTTCAGTTTTGTAACTTTGATATTAGTCTTTATAGAGTTTTCATTATTTGTGTTGTATGGGAGGTAGGCGTGGCCCATAAAACAAAAAGTGCATGACTTTGGGGAAAATTGGGAGACACGGGTCTTTTTTTTTTTAGTCTTTTATCACGTAGTGGTGTCCGTATATGGTTATTTTTTTTGGTGTTGCACTGTGTTATTATTGATTTTTTTCTTTGAATTTCTATTGATATTTTAATAAAATTTTTTGTTTTAAATTCTAATACGTTAATTACGATGAACAACGACTTATTAAAAAATTTAATTTTTGTTTGCTGAAATAAGTTTTTTATTACTCAATTTTATTTTCAAAAACAAAACTCAGTTAAATAGTATTTGTGTTCATTCTTCGCTTTCCTCATTATCCTCATAGCCGCTTTAAATACCTCACAAACACTTTTACATCTAATAACCTCTTTTTACATGAGACACACCTCATTTGAAGTGGGACATTGCACCACTTAATTTTGATAAATGAGTAACTCACTCAAACTCACCTCTAATTTCTTTTGTGCCCATCACTTAAATTAAGTTATGTAACGCAGCACATGTTGGACTGGAGATTTGTTCCCGGGATACAGAATTTGTTGTCATCTGGTCGTTTTTTCCAATCGTTATTCCAAATTTGTTAGTGTAGCAAGAGATTTCTCTAATATCGAACTTTAAATTCTAAAATTCACAATAAAAGGAGAAAAATTGCGTTTTTTGTTCTTCAAAAATATATATCTCAGTAACCAGGTATATCACACAATCGATGAATACATCAAACTGTTTGAATTTAAAATATCTATAAACTTTCTTACCATTGAAATGACGTCACTTAATTTGTACTCATGTTCCGGAGCAATAAGCCTAAAAATCAGTATTTTGCTTTCAGAAATCGTAAGATGGGGCCATAGTGGATGAAAAAAAATTTTGCAAAAATTTTGAAAACACTTTTTTGTTCTAATGGTAACTTCTTATCACTATCTAGCATTGATCTAGGACAATAGTTCATCTTTTATGAGCAAAAAACCCTCTAGAACCAATATATTTTAAACGCACTCACATCGGTTCGAAATTCATCGGAGAGCAGAATCCTTCGGCCAAATTACTTAAAATGCTGTAAATTTTCAGTTTCTCAATCCCGCTTCGTAGCACAAATCTCATCCCATACATTTCACTACGCCTTAATATATATGCATATATATTTTGTACATAAGTCTTTTATTATACACAACAGCAATCATTCGTGGGTATCAAGCTGTAATTTTCCAACAATCGCCCTCTCTGACTCTGCCTCGGTGATTACTGGTTCTGGTGCGGTGATACTCGGTATTCGGTGCTTCGGTAAATATCGGTGATTTGCGTTCGTGGCGAGTTTTATGCGGCTTGGCTTAGACAGAGCACGGCAGAGTGCGTTGGATTTGGAAAATGTACTCTTACTGTAAAATTATTATATACAAAAGTACCATACATACATCTTTTGCAGCATTAAATTATACAATTTAATTTTTATATCTTATATAGAAGTATGTAGTACCAATTAAATTAGATATGTTTATATATATACATTTCTCAAATTGTATAAATAACTTATATATATATGTATATTTCTTTTCAATAATAAACATTATAAATGTATCATATTCTTAATTTATATAATCCCTAACGGGTAGCTAATATGACAAGCTAAGTGTTCGGAGGGATATCCAATCGACCGAAGCCGACGGTGAAGTCCGACCAAGTGCAACACGCTAAGTATTCGGAGGGGTATCCAATCGACCAAAGCCGACGGTGAAGTCCGACCGAGTGCAACACGCTTAGTATTCGGAAGGGTATCCAATCGACCGAAGCCGACGGTGAAGTCCGACCGAGTGAAACAAACACAACTATAAAGTATTCGGAGGGATATCCAATCGACCGAAGCCGACGGTGAAGCCCGACCGAGTGCAACGCGCTAAGTATTCGGAAGGGTATCCAATCGACCGAAGCCGACGGTGAAGTCCGACCGAATGCAACAAACACAACTATAAAATATTCGGAGGGATATCCATTCGACCGAAATACGGAATCTAACTACTATGTGTGTATCAAGCAACTCGCCTCTCGGTGTTTTGCTTAAAAAAGTTAGTTTACTCGTTGCCAAGTAAAAGATGGACAAAACACTACGCCTTCGAGCCATTCTGACTGCCGACACAGTTGGCTAGTCTTAAATAATATATTCAAAGAACGTAACGCGAATTATGTGCATGCTATACAAAAATCTATTTATAGGTGATGACTGCTTTGTCATGCGTTGGTTGTGGGTCTGACTGGTTGTGATGTTGTTGTTGGTGCACACTATGCTGGCTGTTTGGCTTTGCGTTGACTGTGTGTGTTTAACTCGTTGTGATGTGGTTGTTGTTATATACTATGCTGGCTGTACTAGCAGATTTAGTTGGTAGATTTTTTAACGATGTTGTTGGTAGATCGCCGTTACGATGTGATATTCTTTTTTTCTGCTAGGCCCAAAGATCTTCCAAGTGCTCTAGCAGTTGCACAAGAACTTCAAACCAGTCATACACGTAATGAGTTTGCTCAGGCGTTTGCGGTAGGACTCGCGATTAAGCCTTACAGACCAACAATGCCCCAGTATCAATCAATAGAACGTGTTAACCAACCCAATGCACGATCTCATCCAAATGCTTCGAATAGACCAACGCCTATGGAGGTTGATAATGGTTCATCATTTTATAGGCAGAAAGCACTATTTCATGTACCTCAGCGTCAGCATAACAGGAACTCATTTCAGCCAAATAATTTTGCTAGTAACTCAAGGCCACATCAGCCTAATCGAAACCAACCAGTGGCATTTAAGCGTTCTCGAGAACTTTCAACCTCGAATCAATCACCCATCCACAAAGCCCAGCGCGTTAACTTTATGCCATCAAATATTGAAACATTTTCGACCGATGCCGAATATGAAAATTATGGTTACCATGACTGCCAAAGTCTTGGAAATAATATCCAGCCTTATTCTGGCTATAATTTTAATAATGAGCATTACAGCTGCAAAGATTTCGATGGTGTTGAAGATCATGGCGACGAAATCAATTTTTTAAACTAAAATCGCTCCTGCAGTTTGTAACAAAAAAATTCAAAATTCACATCAAAAAATTAAACTAAAAACCTTTAATTTATTCAGGGCATTAAGACTTTAGACAAGCCATTTTAATTAAAATCAATAAATGGCACAAATGTCATGGACCAAAAATGTTTGATTAATGTTCTAGGTCATACCTCAACGTTCTATCTGCTTTCAAATTTAAGCACCTAACAGACCGCTTTAGATCCTAACAGAGCACTTTCTTACAATACTTTCGTTGAAGGCAAAATCTGCACAAAAACGCAGGAACCAATTCACAGCAAAAGCTATCCGTATTCCATATCAGTGGCTCCTTTTGTCAATAATGAAATTAAAATGCTTCTAAAGTAAGGCATTATCAGAGAATCTTACTCACCTTATAATTCGCCATTCCACGATGATTCCAAGAAGGGTCTTGACGAAAATGGCAAGCCTCGGTTTCGCTTGGTGATTGACTATAGGAAAATTAACGAGAAAACTGTTGCAGATAGATATCCTATTCCCGACACTTCGGCCATTCTGGCTTATTTAGGAAATTCTAAATATTTCACAACATTAGATCTAAAATCAGGATTTCATCAGATTATCACGCGTGAAAAAGGTTGGCAGAAAACCGCGTTCAGTGTAAATACTAGAAAGTATGAATTCTGTCGATTACCTTTTGGCTTAAAAAATGTGGCAGCTTTTTATTCTAAATTATGCTTCCATCGTCAAACCCTTGACCGTTTATCTTCGTGGCGAAAACGGGCAGGTGGGAAAACATAGCTCAAAAAACGTGAAAGTTGATCTTGACCGCCAAGCATTAAGTTTGTTTGAAAAAATTAAGCTCATTTTGGCTTTTGATGACGTTCTATTGCAATATCCCAACGGACGCTTCCTCTACCGCTTTCGGCGCTGTTTTGTCTCAAAATGGTCGCCCAATCACTTGGATTTCACGAACGCTTTCCAAAACTGAGCAAAACTACGCCACTAATGAGTCAGAGCTCCTTGCAATTGTTTGGGCGTTGAAAACGCTTCGGCATTATCTCTATGGAATCACAGATATAAACATTTGCATTGACCATCAACCGCTTATATTCGCCATTTCAAAAAAAAATCCACATGCAAAAATGAAAAGGTGGTGAGCGAAATAATAAGGTGGCAGACGCACTTTCCCGATAGTTTTCCCACAATGTGAATGAAAATAATTTAAGCGCAACTGTGCATAGTGAGGAATGATCAACTAAAATTATAAAAACAGATCACTGCCCGATAAATCAGTTCAGAAACCAATTAGTGCTCTCAAAATCAAACTCGCTTAGTAAAACCATTGAATAATTATAATATAGAATGGACACCGCCGACATTCGCCACTACGTTTTACGTTTTTCCAAAGCTTTTCACCTGGTTTGTGCACATAGCTTAGAAAATCCTAAATTGATCCCAAAACAAACAGAAATAATATCCTCCCTTGTTCAAGGTCACTAGCGGCTGCATCGCTGGCAAGAGTTTTCGTTTGTGTTATTTGATTTTTATGCAAATTACCATATTGTGTTAAATGAAAATAAAATTGAGTTTTGAATACTCAATAAAATAATCACTTTTATCAAACAAATAATGTCAATTTATTAAAAATGCATTCATAATTAATGTTTTCATGTTTATTTTTAATATTTTATGAATGTAAAATTAGTAATAAATAAGACGAAATAAAGAACGAATGTCATAATTAAAAGAAGGTGGCAACGCCAACTTCAATAGAACGAATAGCGACGAGAACAGCAGTCAGTCGGGTGTAACACGTTAACGAGAAGCTGCGTTTTATTTATTAAGCCTAAGAATAAATCCTTGTTTTAATTGAAATTACAAAAAGCCATTTTATAATAATACATTTCTAACTCATAATAATATAAACATTAAATAAAATTTGAAGTAAAAACACTTTATTAAATAATAACAAATTAGTCCATCTTTTAACTCAGAAGTGGGATGCAATCCATCCAAACGTACTTGTGCTCGCGCCGGTAAAAAAAATATATATAAATAAAAGAAAAGAAAATGTTTTAAACGGATGCAAATGTGAAAAATTGTATCAAATACGGCCAGAAATGGAAAAATATTAGTTGCAGAAACGTGAAGTTCTAGTGAGAAAAAACGTTGTTCTCGGAATTTCAAAAGTGAGAAACAAAAGAAAAGCAACAAGTGACGTGTTACAAATACGAAGTGAAACTTAAAGCTAAAGAAAACGCAACGAAGTTAGTACAAAGACAAAATACGCGAATAAAAAATATAACGAGTAGTAAACGATAACGAAAATAAACGAGTGCGTGCAGAAAACAAAATAACGAAAAGAACAAAAGAAAACGGTTGCAAAGTGTCAACGACGAGACAAAAACAAAACAAATACGTAAATAAACAAATCTCAGCGTAAATAACAAAAATAATACAATACAAAATTAACAATAATAGCAGCAATATGGTTAAACTAGCGTCGATGAATATTCAGCAACTCAAGGATTTGCTACGCGAATATGAACTACCAACGACAGGTGGCAAAAGTGAGTTGGTGCAACGCTTGTGTGATCATTTAGGTACAGATGAGGCAGAAGTGCTTCCTTCAGTACAAGACCAAATAAAAGATTTGAAGAACATGATGGCTCAGCTTGTATGCGCTATTTCAAGCGTGCAGAGCGCTTCAGAAAATTTAAAACCACCTCGTGTTAGCACTCCGGCCACAGCTACTCACCATAAATTTTCAAACGTTTCGGTGACGCGTAATAAGTATTCAGTTAAAGAAATTTCAGAAACGATTCCTGAATTCGACCCGACGAATGAACTTTCACTGACGGCGGAACAGTTTTTAGAGCGCGTAAATAGTGCAATAAGTGCGTATGAGTGGGACGAGAAGTGTACACTTTTAGCTGTGTATAGTCGAATGAAAGGTGTTGCGCGCTTATGGTTAGATAGGTCTCAGAGCTTATTGTCCAATTGGAGAGACTTTGCGGTTGCTTTAGTGGCCGAATTTGGCGTAAATCTTGATGAAGCGGACGTTAATTTTAAAATGGCCAACGCCACGCGTAAACAAGGGAAAAAGTGATAGACTACTGTTTCCGTATGGGTGCTTTGGGAAAACGATATGGTTTAAGTGAGGCGGCGGTAATATAGTATACGCGAGAAGGGCTCAAATACCGGGAACTGCAGGCAGCGATTGCAGTTTTAAAATTCACTACAATGAAAAATATGCGCGAAACACTCGATGAATACTTTAAAAAACTTGCCAACCGCGGTACGTAATGTGAATTATGAAAAAAATTCGAAATCAAATGAAATAAAATACCCTCAAAGTGCAACCAAAGTGGAAAAAAACATAGTGTGCTATAATTGCTCCGAAAAAGGGCACATTTCGACCAACTGTCCTAAGCCTCAGCGGCGTCGCCTTTGTGTAGATTGCCAAAAAGTTCATCCGCGAGGTGAACCCGAAAACTGCGGGAAAAGTGCATCTGAAAAAAAAATTAATTGCGCGAAAAAGAAAGATTTATTTGAAAAAATTGTGCTTGTAAACGGTTCAGAGCTTGTTGCATATATAGACACCGGGAGTGATTGTCATATGATACGTCGGTCAATAAGAGACAGCATAGATTGTCAAGCCGAAAAGTATGTAATGCAAATTAAAGGAATCTGCGGCGGCACACGAATCGCTAACGAGAAAATCAATGTGAACCTGCAAGTTGATGAGGTGATGCTGAAAATTGATGTTTTGGTAGTCGAGGATGATTTGTTATCAGCTGATATCCTACTTGGTCATGAACTCTTTTCAAGCAAAGACGTAAGCGTAACAATAAGCAATGGTGAGGTAACTTTTTCTTCTAATAATAAATATATAAGTGTAAATAAAGTAAGCAACGATAAGCCAAAACGTCTTATAACTATTGACGATATCAATTGCGATGTGGATGACCAAAATGCACGTCTAAGTTTGCTACAGCTAATTAATGACACGCGTGATGTTTTCGCAGACGGGTTAGGTGACATCGGAAAGACAGATTTGATCGAGATGAAAATCGAAGTAAATTGTAAGGAACCGGTCGCTCAAAGACCTTACCGTGTACCTGAACCGAAAAAAGCATTAATGACCGACAAGACTAACGAACTGTTGGAGAACGACATAATCACGGGTTCTAAATCATAGTTTACGAGCCCCATTCTATTAGTGAAAAAAAAGAATGGCCAAGATCGTCTCTGTGTAGATTATAGGCACTTGAATCGGCACCTTAACAAAGAAATCTATCCAATGCCAAATATTGAGGAACGGTTGCAAGAGGCGGCTCAGTATACATATTTTACGACTCTTGATCTAAACAGTGGCTATTACCAAATCCCAATAGAGCCAGGTAGCAGAAAATTCACAGCTTTCGTGACGACGACTGGACTCTATGAATTCAAACGAATGCCATTTGGGCTCAAGAATGCGCCAGCTGTTTTCCAGCGGTTAATGGCAAAAATACAATAAAGAACACAAAAGGACGATTTGTTGCATTACATGGACGACATCTCAATAGGTAGTCAAACAATCACCGAAATGTTGCAAAAATTACAACGAATTTTGACAGTTCTGAATGACGCAAAATTAACGCTGAACCTGCAAAAATGCGAGTTTCTGAAACGAACGGTTCAATTTTTAGGTCATGAACTCTCACCTCAGGGGATAAGTCCAGGGTCGATCAAAACAAAGGCCGTGCATAATTTTAAAACACCAACATGTCTGACTGAGGTTCGTCAGTTTTTAGGCTTAACGGGCTATTTTCGGAAATTCGTCCCTGGTTACGCATTAATATCTGAACCGTTGAGAAAACTTTTGCGAAAAGACCAGCCTTTCAAATGGACACGAGAACAAGACGCTGCCATGACTGAATTGAGAATGTTCTCGTTAAAAAGCCTGTTATGACGTCATATTGCGTTGACGCTGCACATGAACTACACACAGATGCGAGCTCCGTAGGATTAGCAGGCGTGCTTATGCAGCAGGAAGAAGACCAATGGAAGCCAGTCGCATATTACAGTCGTTCGACCAGCAGCAATGAGAAGAACTACCACAGTTACGAATTGGAAACACTTGCGGTGGTAGAGTCTTTGGAGAGGTTTAAATATAACATTGCCGGTAAAAATATTAAAATCATCACGGATTGCAGTGCAATCAAAACGACCATGCAGAAAAAGGAATTAATCTCTAGAATTGCCAGGTGGTGGCTTCGAGTGCAAGATTTCGACGTCATCATTGAACACCGGTCTGGTCAACGAATGCCTCATGTAGATGCACTTAGCCGCAATCCAACCGAAAACTCTGTTGAAATGGACACAGCTTCACTACGCATCGACAAGGTAGATCTCGTGGAAGCGGATTGGATGTTCAGTATGCAACTCCAAGATGCAAAAATCAAGCAAATTATAGAAAAACTACGATCAAAAGACAAACAAACTGCGGAAGAATACGTTGAAGAACGAGGTCGTTTGTATCGCAAAAATAAGGGTAGTAAAGTTAAGCAGTGGGCCGTGCCAAAGGCATTACGATGGCGAATTGTTTTCGACTGCCACAATAAATCTGATCACCTTAGCGTTGACAAAACGATGGAAAATGTAAAACGATATTTTTGGTTCCCGCGCATGCGAAATTAAATAAAATTCTTCATAAAATCTTGCATTGAATGTGCATATAACAAGATCCCTGGAGGTAGAAAAGAAGGGGAGTACCACTACGACGACATTGAACCGATACCATTCAAAGCAATACAACAATACAAACACCATTCAAGCGCAACGAGCATATACTCGTGCTTGTTGACGCATTCACCAAGTATACAATTGTACGTGCTGTTAAAAGCACAGCAACAAAACATGTTCTTGCTATTTTAGAAGAAGTTAGTAGTTATTTTGGTGTGCCAACACGAATGGTGACTGACCGGGGTACCGCATTCACGTCCAAAGAATTTGAACTTTATTGTAAAAACCACGACATAAAACATATTTTAAATGCCGTAAGAACACCGCGTGCAAACGCGCATGCCGAGCGTACGAATCGAACGATTTTATCGATGATCCTTCCGATGACAACCGAAGATAAGCGCTGGGATGACAACTTGCGAAACATTCAATGGTCAATTAACAGTATGAAAAACAAAACGACATAACAAACTCCACAACAACTTTTATTTAGTTTTCAACCGCGAGATATACTGCAAAACAAACTCATTCTAGCTTTGCAAACAGACGATGAGGGGCAACCAGACGATCTTCAAAGAATCCGAGACGATGCAGCCAAACGTGTCAACATCGAACGATCTAAAGCCAAACAGAGATTCGATAAAACTCATTCAACACCAACAGTCTACAAAGAAGGTGATTTGGTTTTAGCTGAGAACGAACCAGCCAGTTCTGGCACATCACGAAAGCTCGAACCGCGTTACAAGGGTCCATTTTTAGTTACAAAAGCTTTGGGACGAGATCGATATATAATCGAGGACTTGCCGGGGTCACATCGAAAACAGCAACATTACTCATCCGTATATGCTTCGGACAAACTAAAGCCGTATTGTAAATTGCCGTTCATCGATTCCGAAGAATCTGGAAATTCCAGCAACGAAGACTAACAACATCTACGATACGAGGACGCATCGGTACTGCAGGAAAGGCTGACTAAAAGAAGGTGGCAACGCCAACTTCAACAAAACGAATAGCGACGAGAACAGCAGTCAGTCGGGTGTAACACGTTAACGAGAAGCTGCGTTTTATTTATTAAGCCTAAGAATAAGTCCTTGTTTTAATTGAAATTACAAAAAGCCATTTTATAATAATACATTTCTAACTCATAATAATATAAACATTAAATAAAATTTAAAGTAAAAACACTTTATTAAATAATAACAAATTAGTCCAACTTTTATAATTAATTTTGAATAAAAATGATTTGAAAAGTTATAATGAATAAAGAAATTGAAATTAATATTGAATCTATATAATAAATAGGCTAAGGTTTTTTTGTGACGTCAACTCCTCCCAGACCAATGGACCGATTTTATCGATTCAGATGTCATTAAATCAGGTTTAGGCTGTTGATGTGCAAACCACTTTAAAAATTTTTATTTCGCTTCAGGGAGTTCCCAACCTTTTAAAACAGAAATAAAATTTTTGTACAAAAATCCGCTTTTTAATCAATTTGAAATTAAGTTTGAGAAGAGCTTATGAATTGATCGAATTTTAGTTATTTTCAAAACTAAAAATTTTTGACCAAAATTATCTTTAATACTTTAATAATAAAATGCCAATTGTCCGAAAAATGCAGTTCCAAAATGAAAAACTCCACTTTCCGAGCAAACAATTCAGTCAAATTTTTAACGGTTTTCAAAAAACATTTTTTTTTGGGTTTTTTGGCGTTTTTTCATCAAAATGTGTTATAAATCGATGTTTTAGGTATTCTGTAAGTATTTTTTATTAATTTTTAATTATATCTTAGTATTATTTTGTGTCTTAAATCTATTTTTTACTTCGTTTTTATTAAAATTAGTTATGTTTTATAGCTTGAAAAGTTAAGCTGCGATGTTTTCGAATGGTAATAATGTTTGTCTCAGTAGTAATATTATTAAGTGTAAGTCCGTCTTCGCATTTTGTTCGGTCCACCGGTGAACACCCTGTAAATTGTCGATACAGCAGTGTTCAATGAGCAACTGCGGCTCTTATTCTTTATTTTCTTTAGAGCAGCGCTTCTCGCTGCTCTTTTAAAACTTTGTTAGTTTATAAGTTTTTATTAATAAAAGCGACATCGGTCGAATAACTTGTTTTTTGAAAACCTTCCGTGTTTTTATTTATATTTTGGCAACTCCCCAGTTATTATTTTAAGTTTAATTACATCCCCTCGATATCAAATTTACAAGGTCCATCGCGAGCCGGGTTTTAAATAAAAAACAAAATACAAACTATTAACGCGAGCCGCCGCGAGTTTTAAAACACAAAAAACAAAAACTAAGCTTAAGTGCAGTGAAAAAAAAGTTCTTAAAAACAACAAAAAAAAACAAGATTAAGAACTAAAAATTAAAGAAAAAAGCTTATTTTAAAAGAATAGAATATAAAAAAAAAGCAAGCAAGCTAAGTGCACCAGCAGCTTCATCAGCAGCGGCATCATCAGCATCATCAACACCAGCAGCTTCAACAGCAGCGGCATCTACAACAGCAACAACAACAACATTATCAAGAACAACATTTTTTTAAGAGCAGAAAAATAAGGTAAAATTTTTTATTTCAATTAATATTATATTTTTTGTATATTACCTTTTATTATAAGTTTATTATATACTAATAAAAGAGAAAGGTGACGTTTTTTCGTTTCAAAAATTCGCCATTCGCGCGAATTATAAAGTTCTTTTTAATAAAAGACACTTTATGTTTTTTTAACACAACTTCTTTTATTCAGATCAAAACTAAAACTAAACTTTCTTACAACTAACAGAATAAATGTTACTTAAAATATACCAATAGTTTATCAATACAAACATATCAATGTATGAGAATTTCTTCTTTTCTTCTTTCTTCTTTCTTCTTTCTTCGTTGCAGTACAACGAAGATTACAAAATGTTTATGAAGTTACAGAACACTTAAGTGGGTCTCTGGGTTTGTTGGTGCAGTTAAAAAAAGAGTAACATGATATTTGGAGTTGCTTAGCTGCATATTTTGAATTGACAAATATGTTTGGCAATTAATGAATTTGAATTTAAGTGTTAAATGATTTGGGTTGTTGCAATGAGGCAATAAATATTCAGTTTTTATTGTTTCCATATTTTGAAACAATTTCTTGTAATTTAATATTAATTGCCTCGTTTGTAACTCCTCCCCCATTTGATCTGAGATTCTCCTGGATCTCATTAGTTATAAATTTTTGTTTGTTTACAAATTTAACTTTATTTTTCTTAAACATTATTAACATAAATATTGCAGCAAGTATGATTAAAACTAATGTTACATTTATTCCATAAGAGATGTTCTTATGATAATTTAGTTCTTCGATTTTTCTTATATTATTATAATGTTCTGTAATGATATTGTTGAAGTGAATGGGTGCTATTTCTGTCTTATTAATTGTATTTTCGTTCGAGTAAAAGTATCTGTCTTGGATTATTTCCATGTGGTTCTCGTAGTTTTCCTCCCCCATTTGTATTTTACAGTTACTAAATGTTACTAAATTATTTTTTGTAAGAGTAATGTTTCTATTATCGCAATTTTGTATTATTTCGAGGTTGTATGCATTCGTTACTAGTATTGTTTGTTCGTCCAATAGTTGTGTGTCTGTTTTGTTATTAAATTTATATTCGCAATTATTTGTTAAAATACAATTTTTACTTTTCTTTAAATGTTTTAGCGTTACATTTTCTTCGAAAGTAAATGTTTGATTATTGTAATTTATAACGAATTCTTGATTTTGAATTATTTGAATGAACTTCGAATTCGGAATTGGTGTTATTATGTTAAGGTCTGTCTTTATAAATGATTGTGGTATCTGTATAGCAATAATAATACTATTGTCTTTATAGTCCATTATTCCTACCTTGAGAAGTTTCAGTTTATAAAAATCTCTATTAAATGTTTCTATTTCTGACGAAGTCAATATACTTGGGTGGACTATGTTATTTTTTGCTGCTACTATATTATCTTGAATTTGGTCTATTTTTCTTTCTAGGTGTTTAAGTTTCAACAGCTGGTCGGTGTAAAGCAATTTTCTTAAAATTTCGTTATTTTGCGATTTTATATTTAGAACAGTTGATTTCATTTTTATTCTTTCCTCTTCTATAGCTGTTTGTAAAATATTGAACGTATCATTAAAATGTGAGTTTAATTGTATTTGTTCGTTAATTGTTTCTATTGCGTTGTGCGAGTTTTTATTTGATATTTCTAAGCGTTCCAGAATTTCCTCCCTATCGTCATTGTCCATAGTGCCAAAAAGCCATTTGTGAGCTGAACCCACGAAATTAAGTAATCCTCTCTTTGTTCTGATTTTGTTTGGAATAATTGTACGAATTTTTGATTTTATTAAATCTATTTCATTTTGCAAAAGTTGTTTACTATTTTCATTAAAATGGTCAATGTTAAGTTGTATTTTATTTAAAATATCAATAATTGTGTTTGTGTTTATAATGTGTATTACAGTGGTTGTTTGGTTTACTATTTCTACCTGGTTTAGTTTAATTTTAACGTATCCAGATGTTTCATAAATCGGGCTGATTTGCATTCCCATTACTCTTGTTGTCGTTGTTAGCAATATTATTATTGTTGCGAACCCCAAGGTTGGTATCTGCAAATTTAAACGGTCGTTTAATGTTACTTTAATGAACATTTCGTAGTAAATAATTTCTGTATTTTGGTTGTTCTTTATGTCTCAGATTTGTGTAGTTTTTTATGAACCCTCGCTCTCTATTTTCTGTGTAGTCTTCTCTTTTTTCGTTACGTTTTGTTATGGCTTTAGTCTTTTGTTTTGTAGTATTTGTTTTTATTGTCTGCTTACTAACTTTTTCATTTTCCACGTCAAACGGTGTACATTTTATAGTTGAATGGTACGAAGCATTATAGTATTCGATTGCTTTTGCCATTTGTTCTTTAATTGGTAGCTTGTTTTCAAGGTTAAGTGCCCTAAGTCTTTCTGTAAGTGTGTTATTTAAGCGTTCAACGTCTGAGTTTCCTGTATGACTGTTTGGTTTTGCGAAATGTATTTCTATTTCTTCTTCTCTACAAAAGTTTTTTACATTTATGCTGTTAAATTCGTTGTCACTTATGATTTTATTCATTTTTCCTTTAATTGAGATGTAGAGTCTTATTTTTTCGATCAAGGTTTGATTATTCCTATCTTCTAAATAGAGACTAACAGCGTGTTTTGAAAATTTATCAATAAAGTTGATAAATGAATGTTTGCTGTTGACATAGGTATCTATGTGAATTATTTGGTTAACATCAGTTGGTGTTTCTGTTCTTGCAAATTTCTTTTTTATTGGGTTTCTGTCATATTTTGCTCCAGTACAAATATTGCAGTTATTACTTACTTTTGTTATGAAGATCTTTAAGTTTGGGAAAAATATTTTTCTTTTTATTCCTTCGTAAGTTGCTTCTATGCCTGAATGACCAGATTCTTTTGTATGATATAAAGAAATTTGTTTTAGTGTTTCGTGTTCGTCCCTCATATCTTTAGCAAGGTGACTACATTTAACAAATTTTATTCTATGGTATTGAGAATACATTTCAATTATTTTTAATTGTACCTGATGGTAAAATCTATCATTTAAATATGAATAGATTCCCGTTTTTCCATCTTTAATATGTCTTCTTAGTATGTCGGAAATATCGTGTGGTATTTCTTCCTGTTGAATATATATATTCGTTTCGTGCCATCTATAATTTCAAATTCTTGAGTTTTATGTTCTACGAGAATTATTTGTGTCTTAAATCTGTTCACAACGGTATCTAAAATGGGTATATGATCTAATGCTTCTTCCTCTTGAGAGTGAACTGTTTGAACTTCCAAAGAATCATTATCATAATTTTCTAGGTAATTTATCTCATGGCTTCCTGTATCAATTCTACTAAGAAAATCTACTATTTTATTATCTTTTCCTTTAATATAATCGATTTAAGCATCATATTCTCCAAGTTGTATTAGCCAACGTTGGAGTCTTGGATTAATCTCCTTTCCTGAGTGTTTGGCTTGTAACCACTTCAGTGGTTGGTGATCAGTATGAAGAATAAACTCTTTACCAAACAAATATGGCCTAAAGTACTGCACTCCCCAAACTACAGCAAGAAGTTCTTTTTCTACCGTTGCATAATTATTTTCGTGGTCATTAAGTGTTCTAGACGCATAGGAGATAGGGTGACCTGCCTGCATCAAAACAGCGCCTAAAGCAAAATTACTTGCATCGGTGACGAGTTTAAACTGTTAATTGAAATTTGGGTATCTTAGGATGGGGTAATCAGTAATGATTGTTTTTAATTTTTCAAATGCTGAAATATAGTTTGGATCATTTTTATTTACTTTTAAATCCTTTTTAAGATATTTTATTATTGGGTATGCTACTTTAGCATAATCTTTGATGAATTTCCTGTAGTAGCCTGTAATTCCTAAAAACGATTTTATTTGTTTTTGGGTTTGTGGTAATTTCAGGTCTTTTATTGCGCTTATTTTATCCGGATTTGGTTTTATACCTTCCGATGTTAAAATGTGTCCTAAATATTGTGTTTCTTTACACATAAAATTACATTTGTCTATTTGGATTTTTAAACCGGCCTTACGTAGTGTGTTAAATACTTGTCTGATATTCTCTAAGTGTTCTTCTAAGCTTGTGCTGAAGATGAGGATATCGTTTAAATATACTACGCAGATTTTGTTAATGTGCTTTCTCAGGACTGAATTCATCAATCTTTGAAATGTTGCAGGTGCATTTTTTAATCCAAAAGGCATCCTGGTAAATTCAAAGTGTCCGAAAGGAGTAGAGAAAGCTGTTTTTTTTCTATCTTCGGGTTTCACTAAAATTTGGTGAAACCCTTTGGCCAAGTCTAATGTAGTAAAATACTGTGCCCTGCCCAATTTATCTAAAATTGATTCGATATTTGGAATTGGAAATTTATCACAAAGTGTGATTTCATTTAATTTCCTGTAATCGATTACGATTCTCCACTTCTTTGTACCCGAATTGTCCAGTTTTTTGGGGACAATCCAAAGAGGGCTATTGAAAGGTGAGTTGCTTTCAACTATTATGCCTTGTTTTAGCATTTCCGAGATTTGTTTTTCAATTTCGACTTCGTGAACTCGTGGATATCTATATATTTTTGAGTAAATAGGCTGACAGTTTTTAGTTATTATTTCATGTTGGATTTCATGGGTAAAAGACAAATTATCGTTTTCAAAGTAAAATAAATCTTCAAATTGTTGTAAAAGATTCTGTAACTTTAATCTTTCTTCTGAATTAATATGATCTAAATTTATATTTTCCATTAAGCGGTTACTAATGGGTTCTAACGTTTGTATACTTTCGATATCGAATGGGTACGGACTATCTAAAAAAAATATTTTATTCCCTTTTATCTCTAGAAACCTGTTTTCCAGATCAATTCTTGCTTGTAAAGTTGTTAATACAATTTGCCCTATAATAGCATCATAATTTCGATTATGAAGATTAACCACTTTTCAAGATATGGTTCCTGCTTTTTGAAATTCTCTTGGTATTGGAGTAATTTTTACGTTGGTTATTTTGTTTAAACCATTAATTGTCGAAAATATTTTTGGTTCTTTTAGTTTTTGTAGTGGAAAATTAATTAATACGTTAGGTTGTATAATGCTTGTAGTTGAGCCTGTATCAACTAAGCATTTTATATTCTCGTTACCAATGTGAATTTTTATTATTGGCAGTTTACATTCCGAGGCTCGTTTTGAAAATTTATGTCGTCCTCCTGAATGTTTTCAATTTCAATTCATTGGTTCTGCAGATTTTGTCTGGGTTGTTGAGAGTTAAAGTTTTGTCTGTATTGTCCTGAATTGTTATTTTGAATATATCGACCAGAATTATTATTTTGTGGATATCGTCCAGAAGTATTATTTTGTGGATATCGTCCAGAATTATTATTTTGTGGATATCGTCCAGAACTATTATTTTGAATATAGCGTCCAGAACTATTTCTATTTATTTGATATTGACCAGAACTATTGTTATTTTGATTTTGTTTTTTGTGCCTATAGTCTTTTGTCCTTGGGTCATCCAGTATTCTTAGTAAAGTGAATTTATTTATTATATCGTTAAGTGAATTGCAATTGTCGATGTTTGCCCTAAATTGTCCGTCAATTTTGTTTAACAAAATATCCGCTAAGTCTCTGTCAACGTGATTTGCACTATAAATATTTGGTTTCACAATGTCGTATTCGAATATTTCGTTTATTTCGTATTTTGCACTGCTAAATATTTCAAATAATTCTCTTAAATTTGATACCTTAATATTCCTACAATAATTGAATACCTCTGAGTAAGTTTTTCTTGGTTGAAATTGTTGTCTCAGCTTTTCCTTGACTTCATCCCATGTTGCGTTGTCTCCTAGTGTCCTGACGCAATTCCCAGCTTCTCCTAAAAGTTTTTCGTTGATGATGATCTGCAATTCAAAATTGTACAAATCCTGGTTTTGATCACATAGTTGCATCACTTTTTCCACTGATTTGATGAAAGAAGTAAGAACATGTCCTTTTCCAAATGGTTTGACTGCTCTGAATTGATCGAGAATTGTTGCTGGAGTTAGTTGTAGCATTGACAATGTCGATTGTTGATGTGTTTGTAGGTGTTGTGCAAATTGTTGCTCTTGTTGCTGCTGCTGTTGTATAATATTTTGTTGTTGGAGAATCTGCTCCTGTTGTTTTTTTATGACCTCTTCTAGGTTGTTCATAGTGGTAAGAAGTTGTTCCGAATTCATTTTGGACACTTTTTAATTTAGTCAAAAACTTTAGATAATTTTTCTTTAATAAAGTTCTTCTTAATAATTCTTCGGAATTATTTGTAGCCAGTTCTAAAGTTCTTTTTAATAATTCTTCGGAATTATTTGTAACCGAATGCGCCAGTTATAAAGTCCTTTTTAATAAAAGACACTTTATGTTTTTTTAACACAACTTCTTTTATTCAGATCAAAACTAAAACTAAACTTTCTTACAACTAACAGAATAAATGTTACTTAAAATATACCAATAGTTTATCAATACAAACATATCAATGTATGAGAATTTCTTCTTTTCTTCTTTCTTCTTTCTTCGTTGCAGTACAACGAAGATTACAAAATGTTTATAAAGTTACAGAACACTTAAGTGGGTCTCTGGGTTTGTTGGTGCAGTTAAAAAAAGAGTAACATGATATTTGGAGTTGCTTAGCTGCATATTTTGAATTGACAAATATGTTTGGCAATTAATGAATTTGAATTTAAGTGTTAAATGATTTGGGTTGTTGCAATGAGGCAATAAATATTCATTTTTTATTGTTTCCATATTTTGAAACAATTTCTTGTAATTTAATATTAATTGCCTCGTTTGTAACTTATTTTGAATTGACAAATATGTTTGGCAATTAATGAATTTGAATTTAAGTGTTAAATGATTTGGGTTGTTGCAATGAGGCAAAAAATATTCAGTTTTTATTGTTTCCATATTTTGAAACAATTTCTTGTAATTTAATATTAATTGCCTCGTTTGTAACTCGCGCGGGCTGAATGCAGACCAAACGGCATAACCTTCCATTGGAAGAGGCCTCTGCCTGGAACTGTAAAGGCAGTGCAGGGCCGACTGCTCTCCTCCACCGAGATCTGCCAGTAGCCGTTTTTGAGGTCAAGACTACTGATGAACTTTGCATTTCTCAGGCGGTCGAGGATGTGTTGAATCCTTGGCAGCGGATAGGCATCGGGTACGGACTGATACGAAGCGTTATCATCCGACGGTCTACTCAACCGATGCACTGGAGGTGAAACGCAAAATTGTAACGAATCGTTCAACGCGCTTTTGTGGACCTTTGCGCCGAAACATATCCACTGTGGTGCTACCACAGTCGAAATCGCAAATTTTCTGGCAACCTGCATTTTCAACGAAGGCTTCACAAGTATTTTAAAAATAATGTCAACAATGGGTATTGTCATCGGCCCACAAGCCGAGATGTATGCTGAATCTCGCGACGGAAAACGACTTCAACGTTTTCAAAGAGCCCAAAAAGCCATGGAAAACTCGTTTTATGAGATGGAGGAAGGCACACTTTATGGGGCTGGAATTGCCGATTAATATTCGTAAGTATTGTATTAAAAAAATATGTGTTTATGTCATTTGTGTGCCTCAAAATTGAAGTCAAAACTTTAAACGCGTTTTTCTCGAAACCATGTTTTTCAAAACTTTGCGCACGATAACTCAAACAGTTTTTGACCGATTTTGATATATGAGGCATGAAACGACGCAAAATTTACGCCGCTATAGCCCCTACCTCAAACTTGCCGAAAAAATAATGTTTACTTTTTTTTTTCTACACTAGACTACAAAAAAAAAGGTCGAAATTCGATTTTTCATTTTCAAAGTGGCGGCTCCCCCCCTAAAAAAATTTCGATTTTTGTTTCCGAGGTAGGGGCTATAGGGACATTCATTCTAAGTAACTGAATATTTTTTTTTTTTTCAGACGATGTTTACTTTTGGAATCGTGCGCAATTTGGACCCACCTTTTTTCCGGAGAACCTCGTTACCAGGCCGAGAACTTTCTGAACGGTCCATAAATTCACTTTTTCAAAATTTTGTATTTTTTTCAATAAATTAAGCTACCCAAATCAAAAAACGGAACTAAAATATCTTTACTCGTTCTCTTTCCACAATATTTTGAAAAAATGCTAAAATTTGGCATAGATTACCAGAGGACCCCCTTAAGCGTTCAACGTCTGAGTTTCCTGTATGACTGTTTGGTTTTGCGAAATGTATTTCTATTTCTTCTTCTCTACAAAAAATTTTTACATTTATGCTGTTAAATTCGTTGTCACTTATGATTTTATTCATTTTTCCTTTAATTGAGATGTAGTCTTATTTTTTCGATCAAGGTTTGATTATTCCTATCTTCTAAATAGAGACTAACAGCGTGTTTTGAAAATTTATCAATAAAGTTGATAAATGAATGTTTGCTGTTGACATATGTATCTATGTGAATTATTTGGTTAACATCAGTTGGTGTTTCTGTTCTTGCAAATTTCTTTTTTATTGGGTTTCTGTCATATTTTGCTCCAGTACAAATATTGCAGTTATTACTTACTTTTGTTATGAAGATCTTTAAGTTTGGGAAAAATATTTTTCTTTTTATTCCTTCGTAAGTTGCTTCTATGCCTGAATGACCAGATTCTTTTGTATGATATAAAGAAATTTGTTTTAGTGTTTCGTGTTCGTCCCTCATATCTTTAGCAAGGTGACTACATTTAACAAATTTTATTCTATGGTATTGAGAATACATTTCAATTATTTTTAATTGTACCTGATGGTAAAATCTATCATTTAAATATGAATAGATTCCCGTTTTTCCATCTTTAATATGTCTGCTTAGTATGTCGGAAATATCGTGTGGTATTTCTTCCTGTTGAATATATATGCGTTTCTTGCCATCTTTAATTTCAAATTCTTGAGTTTTATGTTCTACGAGAATTATTTGTGTCTTAAATCTGTTCACAACGGTATCTAAAATGGGTATATGATCTAATGCTTCTTCCTCTTGAGAGTGAACTGTTTGAACTTCCAAAGAATCATTATCATCATTTTCTAGGTAATTTATCTCATGGCTTCCTGTATCAATTCTACTAAGAAAATCTGCTATTTTATTATCTTTTCCTTTAATATAATCGATTTTAGCATCATATTCTCCAAGTTGTATTAGCCAACGTTGGAGTCTTGGATTTATATCCTTTCCTGAGTGTTTGGCTTGTAACCACTTCAGTGGTTGGTGATCAGTATGAAGAATAAACTCTTTACCAAACAAATATGGCCTAAAGTACTGCACTCCCCAAACTACAGCAAGAAGTTCTTTTTCTACCGTTGCATAATTCTTTTCGTGGTCATTAAGTGTTCTAGACGCATAGGAGATAGGGTGACCGTCCTGCATCAAAACAGCGCCTAAAGCAAAATTACTTGCATCGGTGACGAGTTTAAACTGTTAATTGAAATTTGGGTATCTTAAGATGGGGTAATCAGTAATGATTGTTTTTAATTTTTCAAATGCTGAAATATAAATTGGATCATTTTTATTTACTTTTAAATCCTTTTTAAGATATTTTATTATTGGGTATGCTACTTTAGCATAATCTTTGATGAATTTCCTGTAGTAGCCTGTAATTCCTAAAAACGATTTTATTTGTTTTTGGGTTTGTGGTAATTTCAGGTCTTTTATTGCGCTTATTTTATCCGGATTTGGTTTTATACCTTCCGATGTTAAAATGTGTCCTAAATATTGTGTTTCTTTACACATAAAATTACATTTGTCTATTTGGATTTTTAAACCGGCCTTACGTAGTGTGTTAAATACTTGTCTGATATTCTCTAAGTGTTCTTCTAAGCTTGTGCTGAAGATGAGGATATCGTTTAAATATACTACGCAGATTTTGTTAATGTGCTTTCTCAGGACTGAATTCATCAATCTTTGAAATGTTGCAGGTGCATTTTTTAATCCAAAAGGCATCCTGGTAAATTCAAAGTGTCCGAAAGGAGTAGAGAAAGCTGTTTTTTTTCTATCTTCGGGTTTCACTAAAATTTGGTGAAACCCTTTGGCCAAGTCTAATGTAGTAAAATACTGTGCCCTGCCCAATTTATCTAAAATTGATTCGATATTTGGAATTGGAAATTTATCACAAAGTGTGATTTCATTTAATTTCCTGTAATCGATTACGATTCTCCACTTCTTTGTACCCGAATTGTCCAGTTTTTTGGGGACAATCCAAAGAGGGCTATTGAAAGGTGAGTTGCTTTCAACTATTATGCCTTGTTTTAGCATTTCCGAGATTTGTTTTTCAATTTCGACTTCGTGAACTCGTGGATATCTATATATTTTTGAGTAAATAGGCTGACAGTTTTTAGTTATTATTTCATGTTGGATTTCATGGGTAAAAGACAAATTATCGTTTTCAAAGTAAAATAAATCTTCAAATTGTTGTAAAAGATTCTGTAACTTTAATCTTTCTTCTGAATTAATATGATCTAAATTTATATTTTCCATTAAGCGGTTACTAATGGGTTCTAACGTTTGTATACTTTCGATATCGAATGGGTACGGACTATCTAAAAAAAATATTTTATTCCCTTTTATCTCTAGAAACCTGTTTTCCAGATCAATTCTTGCTTGTAAAGTTGTTAATACAATTTGCCCTATAATAGCATCATAATTTCGATTATGAAGATTAACCACTTTTCAAGATATGGTTCCTGCTTTTTGAAATTCTCTTGGTATTGGAGTAATTTTTACGTTGGTTATTTTGTTTAAACCATTAATTGTCGAAAATATTTTTGGTTCTTTTAGTTTTTGTAGTGGAAAATTAATTAATACGTTAGGTTGTATAATGCTTGTAGTTGAGCCTGTATCAACTAAGCATTTTATATTCTCGTTACCAATGTGAATTTTTATTATTGGCAGTTTACATTCCGAGGCTCGTTTTGAAAATTTATGTCGTCCTCCTGAATGTTTTCAATTTCAATTCATTGGTTCTGCAGATTTTGTCTGGGTTGTTGAGAGTTAAAGTTTTGTCTGTATTGTCCTGAATTGTTATTTTGAATATATCGACCAGAATTATTATTTTGTGGATATCGTCCAGAAGTATTATTTTGTGGATATCGTCCAGAATTATTATTTTGTGGATATCGTCCAGAACTATTATTTTGAATATAGCGTCCAGAACTATTTCTATTTATTTGATATTGACCAGAACTATTGTTATTTTGATTTTGTTTTTTGTGCCTATAGTCTTTTGTCCTTGGGTCATCCAGTATTCTTAGTAAAGTGAATTTATTTATTATATCGTTAAGTGAATTGCAATTGTCGATGTTTGCCCTAAATTGTCCGTCAATTTTGTTTAACAAAATATCCGCTAAGTCTCTGTCAACGTGATTTGCACTATAAATATTTGGTTTCACAATGTCGTATTCGAATATTTCGTTTATTTCGTATTTTGCACTGCTAAATATTTCAAATAATTCTCTTAAATTTGATACCTTAATATTCCTACAATAATTGAATACCTCTGAGTAAGTTTTTCTTGGTTGAAATTGTTGTCTCAGCTTTTCCTTGACTTCATCCCATGTTGCGTTGTCTCCTAGTGTCCTGACGCAATTCCCAGCTTCTCCTAAAAGTTTTTCGTTGATGATGATCTGCAATTCAAAATTGTACAAATCCTGGTTTTGATCACATAGTTGCATCACTTTTTCCACTGATTTGATGAAAGAAGTAAGAACATGTCCTTTTCCAAATGGTTTGACTGCTCTGAATTGATCGAGAATTGTTGCTGGAGTTAGTTGTAGCATTGACAATGTCGATTGTTGATGTGTTTGTAGGTGTTGTGCAAATTGTTGCTCTTGTTGCTGCTGCTGTTGTATAATATTTTGTTGTTGGAGAATCTGCTCCTGTTGTTTTTTTATGACCTCTTCTAGGTTGTTCATAGTGGTAAGAAGTTGTTCCGAATTCATTTTGGACACTTTTTAATTTAGTCAAAAACTTTAGATAATTTTTCTTTAATAAAGTTCTTCTTAATAATTCTTCGGAATTATTTGTAGCCAGTTCTAAAGTTCTTTTTAATAATTCTTCGGAATTATTTGTAACCGAATGCGCCAGTTATAAAGTCCTTTTTAATAAAAGACACTTTATGTTTTTTTAACACAACTTCTTTTATTCAGATCAAAACTAAAACTAAACTTTCTTACAACTAACAGAATAAATGTTACTTAAAATATACCAATAGTTTATCAATACAAACATATCAATGTATGAGAATTTCTTCTTTTCTTCTTTCTTCTTTCTTCGTTGCAGTACAACGAAGATTACAAAATGTTTATGAAGTTACAGAACACTTAAGTGGGTCTCTGGGTTTGTTGGTGCAGTTAAAAAAAGAGTAACATGATATTTGGAGTTGCTTAGCTGCATATTTTGAATTGACAAATATGTTTGGCAATTAATGAATTTGAATTTAAGTGTTAAATGATTTGGGTTGTTGCAATGAGGCAATAAATATTCATTTTTTATTGTTTCCATATTTTGAAACAATTTCTTGTAATTTAATATTAATTGCCTCGTTTGTAACTTATTTTGAATTGACAAATATGTTTGGCAATTAATGAATTTGAATTTAAGTGTTAAATGATTTGGGTTGTTGCAATGAGGCAAAAAATATTCAGTTTTTATTGTTTCCATATTTTGAAACAATTTCTTGTAATTTAATATTAATTGCCTCGTTTGTAACTCGCGCGGGCTGAATGCAGACCAAACGGCATAACCTTCCATTGGAAGAGGCCTCTGCCTGGAACTGTAAAGGCAGTGCAGGGCCGACTGCTCTCCTCCACCGAGATCTGCCAGTAGCCGTTTTTGAGGTCAAGACTACTGATGAACTTTGCATTTCTCAGGCGGTCGAGGATGTGTTGAATCCTTGGCAGCGGATAGGCATCGGGTACGGACTGATACGAAGCGTTATCATCCGACGGTCTACTCAACCGATGCACTGGAGGTGAAACGCAAAATTGTAACGAATCGTTCAACGCGCTTTTGTGGACCTTTGCGCCGAAACATATCCACTGTGGTGCTACCACAGTCGAAATCGCAAATTTTCTGGCAACCTGCATTTTCAACGAAGGCTTCACAAGTATTTTAAAAATAATGTCAACAATGGGTATTGTCATCGGCCCACAAGCCGAGATGTATGCTGAATCTCGCGACGGAAAACGACTTCAACGTTTTCAAAGAGCCCAAAAAGCCATGGAAAACTCGTTTTATGAGATGGAGGAAGGCACACTTTATGGGGCTGGAATTACCGATTAATATTCGTAAGTATTGTATTAAAAAAATATGTGTTTATGTCATTTGTGTGCCTCAAAATTGAAGTCAAAACTTTAAACGCGTTTTTCTCGAAACCATGTTTTTCAAAACTTTGCGCACGATAACTCAAACAGTTTTTGACCGATTTTGATATATGAGGCATGAAACGACGCAAAATTTACGCCGCTATAGCCCCTACCTCAAACTTGCCGAAAAAATAATGTTTACTTTTTTTTTTCTACACTAGACTACAAAAAAAAAGGTCGAAATTCGATTTTTCATTTTCAAAGTGGCGGCTCCCCCCCTAAAAAAATTTCGATTTTTGTTTCCGAGGTAGGGGCTATAGGGACATTCATTCTAAGTAACTGAATATTTTTTTTTTTTTTCAGACGATGTTTACTCTTGGAATCGTGCGCAATTTGGACCCACCTTTTTTCCGGAGAACCTCGTTACCAGGCCGAGAACTTTCTGAACGGTCCATAAATTCACTTTTTCAAAATTTTGTATTTTTTTCAATAAATTAAGCTACCCAAATCAAAAAACGGAACTAAAATATCTTTACTCGTTCTCTTTCCACAATATTTTGAAAAAAGGCTAAAATTTGGCATAGATTACCAGAGGACCCCCTTAAGCGTTCAACGTCTGAGTTTCCTGTATGACTGTTTGGTTTTGCGAAATGTATTTCTATTTCTTCTTCTCTACAAAAAATTTTTACATTTATGCTGTTAAATTCGTTGTCACTTATGATTTTATTCATTTTTCCTTTAATTGAGATGTAGTCTTATTTTTTCGATCAAGGTTTGATTATTCCTATCTTCTAAATAGAGACTAACAGCGTGTTTTGAAAATTTATCAATAAAGTTGATAAATGAATGTTTGCTGTTGACATATGTATCTATGTGAATTATTTGGTTAACATCAGTTGGTGTTTCTGTTCTTGCAAATTTCTTTTTTATTGGGTTTCTGTCATATTTTGCTCCAGTACAAATATTGCAGTTATTACTTACTTTTGTTATGAAGATCTTTAAGTTTGGGAAAAATATTTTTCTTTTTATTCCTTCGTAAGTTGCTTCTATGCCTGAATGACCAGATTCTTTTGTATGATATAAAGAAATTTGTTTTAGTGTTTCGTGTTCGTCCCTCATATCTTTAGCAAGGTGACTACATTTAACAAATTTTATTCTATGGTATTGAGAATACATTTCAATTATTTTTAATTGTACCTGATGGTAAAATCTATCATTTAAATATGAATAGATTCCCGTTTTTCCATCTTTAATATGTCTGCTTAGTATGTCGGAAATATCGTGTGGTATTTCTTCCTGTTGAATATATATGCGTTTCTTGCCATCTTTAATTTCAAATTCTTGAGTTTTATGTTCTACGAGAATTATTTGTGTCTTAAATCTGTTCACAACGGTATCTAAAATGGGTATATGATCTAATGCTTCTTCCTCTTGAGAGTGAACTGTTTGAACTTCCAAAGAATCATTATCATCATTTTCTAGGTAATTTATCTCATGGCTTCCTGTATCAATTCTACTAAGAAAATCTGCTATTTTATTATCTTTTCCTTTAATATAATCGATTTTAGCATCATATTCTCCAAGTTGTATTAGCCAACGTTGGAGTCTTGGATTTATATCCTTTCCTGAGTGTTTGGCTTGTAACCACTTCAGTGGTTGGTGATCAGTATGAAGAATAAACTCTTTACCAAACAAATATGGCCTAAAGTACTGCACTCCCCAAACTACAGCAAGAAGTTCTTTTTCTACCGTTGCATAATTCTTTTCGTGGTCATTAAGTGTTCTAGACGCATAGGAGATAGGGTGACCGTCCTGCATCAAAACAGCGCCTAAAGCAAAATTACTTGCATCGGTGACGAGTTTAAACTGTTAATTGAAATTTGGGTATCTTAAGATGGGGTAATCAGTAATGATTGTTTTTAATTTTTCAAATGCTGAAATATAAATTGGATCATTTTTATTTACTTTTAAATCCTTTTTAAGATATTTTATTATTGGGTATGCTACTTTAGCATAATCTTTGATGAATTTCCTGTAGTAGCCTGTAATTCCTAAAAACGATTTTATTTGTTTTTGGGTTTGTGGTAATTTCAGGTCTTTTATTGCGCTTATTTTATCCGGATTTGGTTTTATACCTTCCGATGTTAAAATGTGTCCTAAATATTGTGTTTCTTTACACATAAAATTACATTTGTCTATTTGGATTTTTAAACCGGCCTTACGTAGTGTGTTAAATACTTGTCTGATATTCTCTAAGTGTTCTTCTAAGCTTGTGCTGAAGATGAGGATATCGTCTAAATATACTACGCAAATTTTGTTAATGTGCTTTCTCAGGACTGAATTCATCAATCTTTGAAATGTTGCAGGTGCATTTTGTAATCCAAAAGGCATCCTGGTAAATTCAAAGTGTCCGAAAGGAGTAGAGAAAGCTGTTTTTTTTCTATCTTCGGGTTTCACTAAGATTTGGTGAAACCCTTTGGCCAAGTCTAATGTAGTAAAATACTGTGCCCTGCCCAATTTATCTAAAATTGATTCGATATTTGGAATTGGAAATTTATCACAAAGTCTGATTTCATTTAATTTCCTGTAATCGATTACGATTCTCCACTTCTTTGTACCCGAATTGTCCAGTTTTTTGGGGACAATCCAAAGAGGGCTATTGAAAGGTGAGTTGCTTTCAACTATTATGAGAATTTCCGAGATTTGTTTTTCAATTTCGACTTCGTGAACTCGTGGATATCTATATATTTTTGAGTAAATAGGCTGACAGTTTTTAGTTATTATTTCATGTTGGATTTCATGGGTAAAAGACAAATTATCGTTTTCAAAGTAAAATAAATCTTCAAATTGTTGTAAAAGATTCTGTAACTTTAATCTTTCTTCTGAATTAATATGATCTAAATTTATATTTTCCATTAAGCGGTTACTAATGGGTTCTAACGTTTGTATACTTTCGATATCGAATGGGTACGGACTATCTAAAAAAAATATTTTATTCCCTTTTATCTCTAGAAACCTGTTTTCCAGATCAATTCTTGCTTGTAAAGTTGTTAATACATTTTGCCCTATAATAGCATCATAATTTCGATTATGAAGATTAACCACTTTCCAAGATATGGTTCCTGCTTTTTGAAATTCTCTTGGTATTGGAGTATTTTTTTCGTTGGTAATTTTGTTTAAACCATTAATTGTTGAAAATATTTTTGGTTCTTTTAGTTTTTGTAGTGGAAAATTAATAAATACGTTAGGTTGTATAATGCTTGTAGTTGAGCCTGTATCAACTAAGCATTTTATATTCTCGTTACCAATGTGAATTTTTATTATTGGCAGTTTACATTCCGAGGCTCGTTTTGAAAATTTATGTCGTCCTCCTGAATGTTTTCAATTTCAATTCTTTGGTTCTGCAGATTTTGTCTGGGTTGTTGAGAGTTATAGTTTTGTCTGTATTGTCCCGAATTGTTATTTTGAATATATCGACCAGAATTATTATTTTGTGGATATCGTCCAGAATTATTATTTTGTGGATATCGTCCAGAATTATTATTTTGAATATAGCGTCCAGAACTATTTCTATTTATTTGATATTGACCAGAACTATTGTTATTTTGATTTTGTTTTTTGTGCCTATAGTCTATTGTCCTTGGGTCATCCAGTATTCTAAGTAAAGTGAATTTATTTATTATATCGTTAAGTGAATTGCAATTGTCGATGTTTGCCCTAAATTGTCCGTCAATTTTGTTTAACAAAATATCCGCTAAGTCTCTGTCAACGTGATTTGCACTATAAATATTTGGTTTCACAATGTCGTATTCGAATATTTCGTTTATTTCGTATTTTGCACTGCTAAATATTTCAAATAATTCTCTTAAATTTGATACCTTAATATTCCTACAATAATTGAATACCTCTGAGTAAGTTTTTCTTGGTTGAAATTGTTGTCTCAGCTTTTCCTTGACTTCATCCCATGTTGCGTTGTCTCCTAGTGTCCTGACGCAATTCCCAGCTTCTCCTAAAAGTTTTTCGTTGATGATGATCTGCAATCCAAAATTGTACAAATCCTGGTCTTGACCACATAGTTGCACTGATTTGATGAAAGAAGTAAGAACATGTCCTTTTCCAAATGGTTTGACTGCTCTGAATTGATCGAGAATTGTTGCTGGAGTTAGTTGTAGCATTGACAATGTCGATTGTTGATGTGTTTGTAGGTGTTGTGCAAATTGTTGCTCTTGTTGCTGCTGCTGTTGTATAATATTTTGTTGTTGGAGAATCTGCTCCTGTTGTTTTTTTATGACCTCTTCTAGGTTGTTCATAGTGGTAAGAAGTTGTTCCGAATTCATTTTGGACACTTTTTAATTTAGTCAAAAACTTTAGATAATTTTTCTTTAATAAAGTTCTTCTTAATAATTCTTCGGAATTATTTGTAGCCAGTTCTAAAGTTCTTTTTAATAATTCTTCGGAATTATTTGTAACCGAATGCGCCAGTTATAAAGTCCTTTTTAATAAAAGACACTTTATGTTTTTTTAACACAACTTCTTTTATTCAGATCAAAACTAAAACTAAACTTTCTTACAACTAACAGAATAAATGTTACTTAAAATATACCAATAGTTTATCAATACAAACATATCAATGTATGAGAATTTCTTCTTTTCTTCTTTCTTCTTTCTTCGTTGCAGTACAACGAAGATTACAAAATGTTTATGAAGTTACAGAACACTTAAGTGGGTCTCTGGGTTTGTTGGTGCAGTTAAAAAAAGAGTAACATGATATTTGGAGTTGCTTAGCTGCATATTTTGAATTGACAAATATGTTTGGCAATTAATGAATTTGAATTTAAGTGTTAAATGATTTGGGTTGTTGCAATGAGGCAATAAATATTCATTTTTTATTGTTTCCATATTTTGAAACAATTTCTTGTAATTTAATATTAATTGCCTCGTTTGTAACTCGCGCGGTTCGGTTCGGTAACGTTGAGTAAAAAAAAAAAAAATTAAAAAATTTGTAATTTTTCAAGTGCAAGTAAGTGTTTTATATTGTATATAAAGTGATATATATCGGTTTTAACCAAATTTGGCGGGAAAGCCATATATATATATAACTTTATGTACAAGGTTCCTTGAACTTGAGACAAGCTTGCGAAGAATTATTTTTCATTTATTTATTTATATAAAAAAAAAAAGTTTTTGTGCTCACGGTTGACTTAAATAAAAAGTCAAACTTGTGTTTTTTTGTAAAACTTACAAAAACAAAAATATCAGCACACTGGGCTGAGTTAATATTTTTGGAGCCAAAAACAAGCAAAAATTGTACGGAGCAAGAGTCTCAGCAGCATTTCTGCACTCTTGTTCAACAATTTTTGCATTCCTATTTGTGCGGTGTCTGCAGCGATCGACGTCAGAACCGTGCTTTGTGCTTGCTAATAGCAACCCCAAGTTGTGTTTAAAGAGTTTTACTCTCTCACGCACTAAATTAAATTGTTTGCGTTCAAAGCAAAGACTGCATCTCGTGCCTGCTGCACTTGATACACAGCTCTTTAGCCGGCTGCATATACTTGTAGTGAGAAAGTAAATAAGCTGCACAGTGGGACTAAGACATCAATTTGCAATCAAAATTGACTTAGTCTATTTTCATAGGAAAATTGCACTGTGGGCTAAACAACAAAATATTAGAAATTCAACAAAATATTTTTATTGTCAATATTGACTTTTTTTTCTCATTCAGACAAAATAAAAATTTTTTAGTTTTCTTCTTTTATTAATTTTTTTTAAGGTTCTTACTGCAATATGTATTGACAGATATATATTATTTATAATTATATCTTGTATTTATAAAAAAAAAAAAAAAATTTTTTTTTACTTGTTATTGTTCACATTTCTATAGAATTTATAGATTTTTGTTTTTTTTTCTTTTAACATATATTAAAAAAATCTTAATATATAAAAGGCAAGCGTCCTGCTCCGTGCTCTATATCGTAAAACATGTTCAGCCTGGACCATGACCAGTTATAAATAATTCATTTGAAATGTTTGTACTTACTAAACCTTTTGCTCTATATCGTAAAACCTGTTCAGCCTGGACCAGAACCTATTGTAAAATTATCTATTTGAAATCTTTGTACGTACTGTACTTTTTAAAACCTGTTCATCCTGGACCAGAACCTCTTCTAAATTATCCATTTGAAATCTTTGTACGTACTGTACTTTTTTAAACCTGTTCATCCTGGACCAGAACCTGTTGTAAAATTATCTATTCGAAATCTTTGTACGTACTGTACCTTTTAAAACCTGTTCGACCTGGACCAGAACCTGTTGTAAAATTATCTATTTGAAATCTTTGTACGTACTATACTTTTTAGAACCTGTTCAGTCTGGACCAGCAACTATTCTTAAATTATGTATTGGAAATCTTTGTACTTGAAGACTATCGTCATTTTCCTCAACTACTATACATCAAACATCATGTCTTGCTATTACAGTACTTCTTAATTAACAGAACCAGAACCTATTCGGTCTGCATAAACTATTACATTCAGTGACGTTGGTGTCAATTGGAATTGCTAGAACTAAATCACAATGTTCGGTCTTCTGATCCAAGTTTTAGCGATTGGCTACTCAAGTTAGGAAATGGAGATGAAGACATCATAGAAATTCCCGATCATTTTGTTTGTAAAGGTTCGCTTATTAACCCTTTCAATGGCTTGCCTAGAATAATCGTGGACAATTTTTTTGAGCTTATATTCCCATCATTTAACCAATAAAAAGATTAAAAAACATCCCTCTGATTTTTACATGAGCTGCTTTGCTTTTGGCAGGCTGTCTAATATAATGGACAAAACCATGATAACGTTGTATTATAATATTTTAGTTCAACTAAAACAATCGGAGACAAATGCAAATGCGTTATTTATGCAATTGTTATTATAAAAAAAAAATTATACTTTGCACACCAATCACAATAATCACTTCTCTTTTGCAAAATTTATTAACACGCGATATAAAAAAATTGAAGGCTTCTGTTGGGCATAAAATCGAAAATCTAACTAACAAGGAAAGGTCCCCAGGTGACAGTCTCCGATTTGAATGATTTTCGGATATGTGATAGAAGACAAAAATCTAAGGTCGACGTATTTTTTTATACGTGCTCAATCGATGGTTTAGGGTTTCAAACTCGCGTTCGAAAATCAGCGAAAATTTCGTTTTTTTGCAATAATTTCGCTATTTTCCATGGAATCATTTAAAAATTTGGTACCAAACGAAAGCTCTTACAAAACCACACATGATGACATCAATTTTTTATAAGAAAATTTTGTTGTAATTTTGTTGTTGTAATTTTTAGTAATGTTTAGTCAATATCAAAGAAGTATGTTGACACAATTATTTCAATTTAATATATGTTGGACTTAAGGCAATTTTTAAACTTACCTTTTTTTTGTTTTTTATTTTTTTTTAATATTTATAATAAAATTTTTGTTTTATTGAAATGCATTTATTTACTTTAGAGAAAAAATTTTATTGCATTAAAAGTACCCAATATGGGTATCAAAAGTTATATTTTTTTATGGCCTATCCTCATGTTTAAATATTTTATCGAAAAAGTTTACATTTCTTAGGGCTTCCATACAAAAAAGGTGCTTTTTCTTGTAAGTCTCATTGCACCAGTAAACAATAGTTTTAATCATCCAAAGTAGCAAATATGGACATTTTTACGATATGCAAAAGAAATGGAATGCATTTTCTCATATTTCTGTAAAAAATTTTTTTTTTTATTTTTAGCAGGAAAAATCATTAAAATCTTCTTCTAATTTCAATACCTCAACTTTGTGAATGAATAACTCATCAGATATGAAAATAATTTTTTTTATTTAAATTTTATAATAAAAATTATTATTTTTAAAATAAGTCCACGTCCTTCAAAGTGCATTTCTTCTTAAATTCGTGTTGATATGATTTTTTAAAAAAAACATTATATTTTTGATAGATCTTTAAAAAAGTACCACTCAATGCAATTTTTTATAAATTATTTTTTAATTAAAAATTTTGAATTTTACCCTTCTTTTGCAAATTTGAAATTTCTTTTGCATATCGTAAAAATGTCCATATTTGCTACTTTGGATGATTAAAACTATTGTTTACTGGTGCAATGAGACTTACAAGAAAAAGCACCTTTTTTTTGTATGGAAGCCCTATGAAATGTAAACTTTTTCGATAAAATATTTAAACATGAGGATAGGCCATAAAAAAATATAACTTTTGATACCCATATTGGGTACTTTTAATGCAATAAAATTTTTTCTCTAAAGTAAATAAATGCATTTCAATAAAACAAAAATTTTATTATAAATATTAAAAAAAATAAAAAACAAAAAAAAGGTAAGTTTAAAAATTGCCTTAAGTCCAACATATATTAAATTGAAATAATTGTGTCAACATACTTCTTTGATATTGACTAAACATTACTAAAAATTACAACAACAAAATTACAACAAAATTTTCTTATAAAAAATTGATGTCATCATGTGTGGTTTTGTAAGAGCTTTCGGTTGGTACCAAATTTTTAAATGATTCCATGGAAAATAGCGAAATTATTGCAAAAAAACGAAATTTTCGCTGATTTTCGAACGCGAGTTTGAAACCCTAAACCATCGATTGAGCACGTATAAAAAAATACGTCGACCTTAGATTTTTAACTTCTATCACATATCCGAAAATCACTCAAATCGGAGACTGTCACCTGGGGACCTTTCCTTGTAAGTTAAACGTTATATATCTCCCTAAAATTATTTTTGTCATGTTAGCACAACTTCATTTCATAGTACCAACCTATTTGATTTTAGAAAAGACGTTGGAAAATAAAAAATTTTTTTTTCTGAAGTGTCCAATATAATGGACAAATCCATTAAATATATTTCTGGCGATACTTTGAGTCCGAATAACATCAACCGTTATTCCAAAATTGCTATCCTGTGCACAAAAAATTCCGATGTGAACGAAGTCAACGAGCAAGTTCTAAATATTTTAGTTGGTGACACAGTGAGAGATCTGAGCACGGATTAAATTGAAGACAGTGATGATAACGATAAACAAAATTACCCTGCCGAGTTTTTGAATGAATTTTATCCTTCAGGAATGCCACTGCATAAGTTAAACCTCAAAATTGGAAGTATTATAATACTTCTTCGAAATTTCAATACCAAAAGAGATATCTGTAATGTAAGATGGTTAGTTTTGAAAAACCTAAAAACTTAATTAATCATCGCACAGGTATTGACAGGCGCACTGGCGAACATGAAATAGTTTTCATACCTACAATTGATTTGGCCCCGACAAACTCAGATTTGCCTTTCACTCTCCGGAGGCGACAATTTCCAATTAAACTGACATTTTCAATGACCATAAATAAATTGCAAGGTTAAATATTGCAAAAATTAGGAGTTTTTCTAAAAGAACTGGTATTTAGTCATGGGCAGTTTGAGCGGGCTGATGATGTAAAACTAAGCATTATAGATGGCAAGGGACAAGGTTAAAAATTCTAAGAATTTTTTTACTAGAAATGTTGTATATAAAGAAGTTTTATCAAAATAATTTAATAAATATGTTTTCAAATAAAAACCTTTGTATATAAATCTAATAAATTTTTTGTCGCATTTTGTACTCTTAATGTTTCCTTCCCGTCGAAGGACGGGCTTTTACACTAGTTAAATTATAACCAGACAAAATAAAATGTCCGCTTTAAAAGCATTTATTCGTCTGTCTGATGCGCTGGTCGAGTTTGAAACGGACTTTAATGCCGTTGAAACTCATGACGTTTCTCCCTGGAGGCACAAAGTGAAGAGCTAAAAGTCCAGTGGAGAAAAGTTAAAGCCGCATATGATGCTTGTTTGTACAAAATGTCCAATGACGAGGATTCAGATCTTGAATCAATTAAAAAAAATATCGCGCCTGCTATCAATCTTATATACGGGTAGCAGGAAGAATTTCTGAGTTTTCTCAAAATAAGCCCTCGAAGCAAACAATTGCTTCAGAGCCGGCGGCAGTCATGGGCCACAGCATGCCTGTGCCACCATGCGATACTGAGGTTTTCAGTGGTGATTACCTCTCATGGCCGTCCTTTAGAGACATGTTTACGGCCATTTATATAATGAACTCGCGGCTAACGTCAGTGGAAGAGTTATTCCACTTAAATCAAAAAACACGGGGAGAAGCAAAAGAGATTGTTCGAAAATCTCCTTCAACCAATGATGGTTTTGCAAAAGCTTGGTAAGATTTATCTGACCGATACGAAAACAAGCGTATCATGGTCAACAGCCAATTAAAAATATTATTTAATTTGCCCCATGTAACAAAAGAATCTGGCACAGAACTTAAAAAACTACAAAGAGATATCAATGGTTGTATTTTTGCTCTAAAAATGCACAACATTGATATCAATAACTGGGATGCAATCTTTGTTTACCAATGTTCGACAAGATTGCCAGAGGTCACGCTCTCCTTATGGGAGCAGTCTATTTCAAATAAAAACGAAATTACGAATGGACTGATCTCTATTCCTTCCTCACGAGTTGGTTTCAAACTCTTGAAACCGTGCAATAAACCAAACCAGAGCAATTCATCTGGTAAAAAATTAAATAACTACCAAGTTAAAATTACTTCAGCGAAGTGTAAGCTGTGCTCTAACGAACAGCACGCACTTCGCTTTTGTCCCCGTTTTCTGAGAATGGATACTCAAAATCGACTAGCAATGATTTGCAAAAATAAGTTTTGCCTCAATTGCCTAGCCTATTCTCATGAGGTGAAAGAGTGCAAGAGTCAGTATTCGTGTGTGATGTGCAAACAACGTCATAATACTCTCTTGCATCGAGACTCGACTCCACCCCAATCCCCTACTTCGAGTGTAGACGCAAGTAGGTCGAGCTCTCGACCCAACCCCCCGGGCTCTAACACACAATCCCATTCTACGCAAATACAGTCCACTAGCAATGACGTTCAATCATGCTTCGCTACCACTACCAAGCACGTATTGCTTGGTACCGCAATGGTGACCGTATGTCACCTAGGATCAGCGTACACAACCAGAGCTCTGATCGACTCTGGCTCTGAAGGTACGTTCGTATCTGAAAGATTGCAGAAGCTATTGAAGTTACCCACAAGAGCCATAAGCGCTCAAGTTTCAGGGCTTAATAACGCAGTTTCAGCGCAAGTGACGAAAGCTTGCGAAATAATTCTCAGTTCGCCTATTAATAGGCAATTTCAAATAGAAGCTACAGCATTTGTGCTGTCACGCTTAACTGGGAATCTTACGTACTTATCGGTGGCATTCAACGCAATATTCTTGGATCACTTTTGGCGCAAGAAACAGTTTTGGGCTGGATTTTCACAGGCCCTATGCCTTGTAACGAAATATCCAGCTTTACAACATGTTTGAGCCATTATAGTGAAGTTGCGATCGATCAACAGATCGCACGTTTTTGGGAGTTGGAGCAACTTCCTAAAAACAATTTTTATCCCAGTCTGATAAGTTTTGTGAGGAAAAATATCAGAAAACCACAAAACGCGATAACAAAGGTCGACACATAGTTACCTTACCATTTAAAAATGAATTCCCTGATGATATTAATCTTGGATTTTCTCGAGGTATAGCTTTCAAGCAGTGGGCTAGAAGTGAAGCTCGATTGAACAAAA
This sequence comes from Tetanocera ferruginea, assembly GCA_958299015.1. NCBI lineage: Eukaryota > Metazoa > Arthropoda > Insecta > Diptera > Sciomyzidae > Tetanocera > Tetanocera ferruginea. The sequence goes on along the minus strand of OY282641.1, from coordinate 82,437,881 downwards.
ATCCAGAGTTAAAGACGCAATACAAAGAAGTGGTGAATGAGTACCTCAAATTGGGTCACATGGAAAAAGTTGCAGCTCCAAAATTTGAAAAGTCCCTTTTCTTCAAGCTGATTTGACGCTCCTGGTATTGAAATGGCGGTTTTTCAAATACGTTTTTAATGGTGACATCCAGCAGATGTAACGCCAGATTCTTGTTGATCCAAAACATTCTGCTTTTCAACGAATTCTATTTCGAAGCTCACCTGATGATATGATTCAGGATTATGAGCTCAAGACAGTTACGTTTGGCCTAAACTGTACTCCATATTTAGCCATTAGAACCATGCTGCAATTAGCACATGATGTTCAGCAGCAATATCCCCTTGCTGCTCAAATTTTGCGAAATTTCACATATGTCGATGACGCTCTTGCTGGAGCTCACGGTGTGGAAAGCGCAATAAAGGCTAGAAATGAGCTTATCGCTGCTTTAAACTCTGCAGGTTTTACTATGCGAAAATGGACTGCAAATGCTTCAAGCATTTTGGTAGACCTACCTACAGAGCATCTTTTTCATGAAGACTTTTTAAAGTTAGAAGATGCAAGTTGCGCCAAAGCGTTAGGAATTCGTTGGAGTGCCACTTCAGATCTTTTCTACTTTACCGCTAAGCGTCTTGAGACTAAATCATCGTATACAAAACGTGAAGTATTATCAATGATAGTCCAACTATTCGATCCTGCAGGTTGGCTGGCACCCATTGTGGTGACAGCAAAAATTCTAATGCAGCGCATCTGGTTGGATGAAATTGATTGGGATGAAAATCTCCCATTACACAGTTTTCAATCTTGGCAATCTTTTTTGCTAGGTTATGAAAACATAAATAAAATTCGCATACCAGGTTTTGTTGGGTTTTCACCTGATTCCGACGTTGAGTTTCACGCCTTTTGCGATGCTTCTGAAAAAGCATACGCAGCGTCGATTTACATTCGCGTAAGACAAAATGATTGTGTTGTCAGTCATCTGCTTTATGCGAAAAGTAAAGTTGCCCCAGTCCAGACGATCTCACTACCGCGTCTTGAATTATGTGGTGCAGCACTTCTCGCGGATATGGTAGACACCTTATTATCGCACCTTGAAATTGAAAGGCAAAGCTTATATTGCTGGACTGATTCCACAATAGTGCTTGCGTGGCTTTGTAAGCCCCCCTGTTCCTGGACGACCTTCGTAGCCAACAGAGTTTCGAAGGTGGCAAAGAAGGTCGGAATTCACAATTGGTTTCATGTAGACACACATGAGAACCCTGCAGACTTAGCAACGCGTGGAGTTACGCCACAAGAGTTAGTCGATAATACTCTTTGGTGGCATGGACCTTCTTGGCTCCCGCTCGAACGATTGGCTTGGCCAAGAATGACGCAACCTCCTGCTCTAGAAATTTCGCTTGAGCGCAAAGCTGTTAAGATACACTTTGCATATTTTTCGAAATATGAAGATATTTTAGAGCGGTTTTCCTCGCTATCGCGTGGATTGAGAGTGTTAGCGTTCGTGTTTCACTTTCTGCATCGCTCCCACCCCAAGTATCGTGTGTCTTTTTCAAAAAAATCAACATGCCTAGAAACGGCAGAAATCAAATTTGTGAAAACACGATTGGCACTCTTATGTCAAAAAGTATTTTTTCCAAACGAATATCACTGTTTGGAAACAAATCAGATAATTGGAGCAAAGAGCCCCATTCTTGCTCTAAATCCATTGTTGAACAACAACAAGTTAATGCGTGTTGGTGGACGGCTAGCCTCTTCACCAATCCTATCATATGATGAAAGGCATCCAATTATATTACAATATAATTGTCACTTTTCACGCCTTTTAGTACGTTTTGTCCATGAGGTCTCACTTCATGGAGGGAATCAATTAGTGCTTCGACTTATTCGGATGCAATATTGGATCCCGCGTGCTAAAACCCTTATAAAATCACCTTTGCACAATTGCAAAACTTGTGTAATCCACATGAAACGCCAACGAACGCAAATAATGGCTGCGCTGCCAGCTGAGCGAACTGTCATTTCAAGGCCATTTGCTGCGACTGATATTGACTTCGCAGGCCCATTCGACATTAAAAGCTACATTGGTAGATCTTGTCGAATAAGTAAGGGCTATGTTTGTTTGTTTGTGTGCTTTTCAACTAAGGCAATTCATCTTGAAGCCACTAGCGATCTATCGACCGCTACTTTTCTGGCAGCTTTCTCTCGATTCACTGCGAGACGTGGCTGCCCAGCTAACGTGTACTCCGAACGGTGCAAACTTTGTTGGAGCGTCAAACACGTTCAAAAAGGATTTCAAAGCCTTCTTAACTGCGTCACATGATGCAATACTATCCCAGTATTCGCATCAAGAAATTGCATGGCACTTCATTCCCGCTGGTGCTCCCCATATGGGAGGCTTATGGGAAGCTGAAGTAAAAAGCTTTAAGACGCATATCAAAAAGATGGCCGGAAGTATGAAGTATACTTTCGAGGAATTTTCAACTTTACTGAATCGAATCGAAGCGTGTCTTAATTCGAGGCCTCTTTCCGCCATGTCCGAAAATCCTTCTGATTTTCAGTCTCTTACTCCAGGTCATTTCTTGGTCGGTGGCCCACTGCTATCTCCAGTGGAGCCAGAAATAAATGATCAGCCTCTGACTCTTGTCAATCGTTGGCAAAAAATCAAGGCGATGCATCAGCACTTTTGCCACCGATGGAAAAATGAATACCTGAAAGAGATGCATCGCCGTTCGAAATGGAAAACTCCTCAATTAGACATCAATGTCAACGACCTAGTTGTTGTGAAAGATTATAATTTACCCGCGAATGAATGGCGAATCGGTCGAATTTGCGGACATCCGCACCGAGAGAGGTTGCATAACACGACCTATAGTGAAGCTGGTCGCAATACCGCTTACATGTTTCTTTTCTTTTTTCTTTTCTTTTCCGTCTCGTTTCAGGATGTCAACCACCAACATCGTGCGTGACCTGCTGGAAGAGATGCTTCTCCAAACGGACTCCGAGATGGCATTGAGCGAGACCGACACGGTGCGAGAGCGTGCACCAGTCCCCGCAGCCAGTGCTCTTTCGCCATCGAGTCCAGTGCGAAGTGTGCTTTCCCGTGTGGTCCCCGTGGTGACGCGCAGCGACATTATCCCAAAGTGTCGCTTGTGCTCCATGGAGCATAATCTTATGTCGTGCCGGCGGTTCATAGCTATGAACCTGGAGGAGCGGTTGAGAACAGTACTACTCCATTATTACTGTTCCAACTGCCTTTCAGCCGTTCATATGCGAAAGGACTGTCGGAGCGATGTGAGATGCCGTCACTGCGGTGAAGATCACCACAGCATGCTGCATTCGCACACTCGGGCCCGAACAGGTCGAGCCCATTCAAGAAGGCGTGAAAGACGTTCTCGCGTAAAGCAGCCTAAACTGCAGCCTACATCCGCAGCTGCTCGCGAAGCAACGAGGTCTGGGGTGGAACCGAAGAGTTCATCTGGGAAGAGACCGCAGTTGCCTGTTACGTCTGCGTTGGCTTCGAGGGATCACTTTCCGAAGCGGTCTCCTTCCCAGAAGAGACCGCAGTCGATGCTTCCAGTTGCGACATCGTCGAGGGACCAATTCCCGAAGCGGTCTCCCCCCACAAGTCCAACAACGACGAGCCTTCAACGCGTTGTCTCGCTGCTCCCCACAGCGGTCGTGAGTACCTGGGCTAATGGTGGCCTAGTGCAGGAACGTGCTCTCCTCGATGAGTGCCTCCCTCAGACCAAAATCGCCATCGAGTTGGTAAGAAAATGGAGGCTTCCAACGAGCATGGTAGATGGTTGGGAAGTATGTACGCTAGCGCTGCGAGGTCGTTATGGATCGAGCGTCCAGGTACACACGACAGCTCTGGTTAAGCGCCGGTTGGAGGTCGTCACGCCGGCGAAAGACATCGACGAGAGGATCACCCAGAGCTATCCGAACATCAATCTGGTTGATCCTCACTTTTACAAGCAAGCTCCACTGCGACTCATTCTAGGTGTCGATGTCTACACGCGAATAATGCAGCCTGGCAGTCTCCCGGCTGGGTTTAGCATGCCGTTGGCCCAAAACTCCATATTTGGATGGGTCTTATCAGGGCAGGGTTCCTGGTAGCGTCTTGCACTCGTGCAAGGCGGGCGGCATGTTCGGTCCACCGGTGAACACCCTGTAAATTGTCGATACAGCGGTGTTCAATGAGCAACTGCGGCTCTTATTCTTTATTTTCTTTTGAGCAGCGCTTCTCGCTGCTCTTTTAAAACTTTGTTAGTTTATATGTTTTTATTAATAAAAGCGACATCGGTCGAATAACTTGTTTTTTGAAAACCTTCCGTGTTTTTATTTATATTTCGGCAACTCCCCAGTTATTATTTAAAGATTAATTACTCCCCCTCGATATCAAATTTACACATTTGGACAGTTACATTAAAAAATTTAGTGTCAGATCATACGTTTCAAGTCAAAGCATTCAGATAATGATCTTTTATATCATTATTGAGACTGAATATATTGTTATTGAGGAAAATAGCTTCTTGAATAGAATATCATATATTAAAAACTAAAAATAATTAAACTAAACATGATTTAGTATAAGTATCACATTTTTTAATTTTTCTTTTGGAACACTTTGCCTTTAAATTTATTATTTTAATTTTTGCGCATAGGAGAACACCTAATGTGTGCAAAATCATGTGATCTTCATATTTCGCAATAGAACAGTAAAGTGAACTTTTTATTTCGGACTTACATTTTGCTCGAAGCAATGAATTCCAAAAGTTTTTTCAAAAAAATTAATGAATTCTTTAATTAATTCCGCAAAATTTGCTATTGGTGTTGTGAGACCACCATTTCAAGTTCCTTCAAATTCTCGAAATTCAATTAACTTTGAAACATTGGTATAATTTTTGAAAATAATTTTTTCATGTTTATTTATAATTATAATTTGAGGAAGGCCGCTTTGTCGTTCGGGGCGGAGAATGTTCAGTTCCGAACAATACAAATAAATTAAGTTATTAATAAGTAGTTGTAGTCATACAAATATACAAGCATAACAGCAAAACACAAAACAACAAAGCATTCCAGTAACTACCAAAAAAGCTGAGCCTGCAAAAAACGACACATGAGTCTCAGTGCAATGTTCTGGACAAAGTCAAGGCCAGTTTGGCTATGTTTTAATATGAATAGAATTTTGTAATGCAATGTGCTGAACAATTATTTCAAGGGCAGCTTGGCCGTTTTTTGTTGTGTGTGCATTTTGTTGTTATGCTTAATCATATGCTAAATCAATATATATACATATATACATATTACATATTAGTTTTATATATTCTTTTTCTATGTAAAATTGGAACAACTTTTGTATAAAAGAAATCTAAATAGTAACAATAAATGAATATTAAAAGTCAACACCTTTGAAGCGGTTCCTTTTTATTCCTCTGGGTTGAACAGGTTCAAGTGCCTGGTTAGCCAAAGCAAATAAAACAAACTATCGTTAGTTGAACAGGTTCAAGTGCCTGGTTAACCAAAGCAAAAAAAAAAAAAAACAAAAATAATTATCCTTAGTTGAACAGGTTAAAGTGCCTGGTTAACTTTTGAATAATTATTTAAACAACTATTCCTTAGTCAAGTTAAGACTAAGGATTTGCAGTTGCGCCCATTAAGACGCAACATTCTGGTGACCCCGACGTGATCTGCAACACTTCTTAGGCAGATTCAACATATCATTCTGGTGGTTCAGTTTCATCAGCATTTATCATGGAAGATTTTTCATCATTGGTTGCCTTGCAAAAGTTGGCGGGCAATGAAATTCAGCAAATTGTGAAGAATTTCAAAAAGGATTCTCCAGATCGAAAGACGACATCAATCTATTTTGAAGAGCGACTGCAGCGTCTAAATAAAGTGTGGGATCAATTTGAAGAAAATGACACGAAGATTCGTACGATAAAGGATCTATCATTAGATCATGAATACTTTAAAACAGACTACTATAACAACATTTTGACTGTGGCCAATAAGTACAAACAGATTTTTACAACCGAGATACAAAACCTGGAATCGAAGTCATCATCCCAATTGGAACCACCTACAAAGGCAACCCCAAGAGACATACGAGGATTTACAAAAGATGCATCCTCGGTCGCACCAACAACTCAGCAGGATCAGTCGTCATCAATTTCTCCAGTCCAAGTTAGTTTTGAGGCCATGTGTAGGAGACAAAAGGCGATGATGTCATCACTGGAACGTCTACTAGCGGGCAATTCAATACAAGAGGCTCCTTCACAGTGTCTGATCGTGTTAAGCAAGCTGTGGAGCCAAGTTGAAGAAATTCACTTTAAATTATGGGAACTGTTCGAGGACCCGGCAGCAAAAGGATATGACATACTGGCATACTCAGAACTCGAAGCCAGAGTCATACACCGACAAGAATTGTTAACAAAACATAAGAATATCAATGATGAATTCCAGGCAATAAATCACCAATTGGTGCATCTACCAAAAATGTCAGTACCGAAGTTTGACGGAAACTACTTGAAATGGCAAACTTTCGCAGACATATTCACGCGAATGATACATCAGCAACAAATTCCAAAAATCCAGAAAATGTGGTACCTCAAAACCAATGTATTCGGGGAGGCTGAACGCGCGATTGGTCATCTCGAATTGACAGAAGATAATTACGACATCGCATGGGAAGCTCTACAAGATCGTTTTAGCAATAAGAGAATGCTTACATCAGCTATAATACAACGGCTGATATCCCTTCCAAACCTCACACCAGAAGCCAAGACTATTCGAAACTTTCATAACACCATTCATGAAAGCTTAGCCGCACTCAAGAATCTTGGAGTCGAGACAGATAGCTGGGATCCTCTGCTGTTGTACATTTTAATAAAGAAATTTGATCACCAAACCCATATGCTCTACGAGCAATCACTTCAAGACCCCAGAAAGCTTCAAGAAATAAGCACCTTTCTCAAATTCTTAAAGAATCGGTTCCAAGCATTAGAAGCCATAGGATGTAATATCAAAAGAGTGGTAACATCGACAGCAGTATCCAATCACAACAGTTGCAAGGTTTGTAAGCAAGGTGGCCATCCTCTTAACTATTGCCAACAGTTTCTCAAGATGTCCGCCGTAGAACGACTGAAATGGATACAGAAACAAAACCTGTGCGTCAATTGTTTCAAAGAAAATCACACAGCCAAGACATGTAAATCACGAAGCTGCACAAAATGTTCAGCAAAGCACAACACACTACTGCATTTACAGGGAGATGCTAAAATTCAGAAAACAACAGTAAATCATCAAGTTCCTGATCAGTCAAATAACAACACTGTGCCTTTCACGGTAGCTGCGGCTCAAAATGAAACTAACAAATATAACTACGTTCTACTAGCATCAGCAAAAATTAAAATCTCAGCAAATAATGGAAGATCGTGTGAAGTTCGAGCAATTCTGGATTCCGGCTCTCAGATTAATATCATAACTGAAAGACTGATTAAGAAATTATCGCTATCAACAACATCATCATCGCTCTGTATCGAAGGCATTGAAAAGGGTACTCATAAATCAACTCAGCGAGTAAACGTAGATATGCATTCAAGAACTGGAAACTTCACATCCAAACTCGAAGCAGTCGTCCTGTCTCACATCGTATCACCTCAACCAAGACTAACATTGACATTTCAACCTGGTCACTCCCAGAAAACATTAAGTTAGCAGATCCTGAATTCTTCAAATCTGACAAGATCGATGTTCTACTGGGAGCAGAACTGTATTATCACTTGATCCGACCAGAACAAATCAACATCGGTGAACAGTTGCCCATACTGCAGAATACGGTGTTTGGTTGGATAGTAGCAGGAATGGTGGGATCAACAAGCTACGATGCTGTCACATGTGGTATATTCAGTCAAGAAGAAGAAACCACGAATGAACTGATAAAAAATTTTGGGAAATAGAAGAAGTTGAAACAAGTAAGAAATATCTTTCACCAGCAGAGCAGCGATGTGAATCTCACTTTGCTCAAAATGTTCGTAGCAATGAGGAAGGCCGCTTTGTCGTTAAACTCCCCTTTATCGAAAACACATCAGCCTTAGGGCAATCACAAGCCATTAACCACAACAGATTTATGAGTCTAGAACGCCGACTTCTAAAAAATGATACCGTACGCAAGGAATACATTCAATTTATGAAGGATTATGAAAGACTTGGGCACATGAAAGAAGTGAATCTCGATTCTGTACTAACTCCGAATTATTTCATTCCACATCATTGTGTATTCAAGCCCGACAGCACGACAACGAAACTTCGGGTCGTCTTTGATGCCTCAGCCAAGACATCATCAGGATATTCACTAAATGATCTAATGTACACTGGACCAGCGAACTTTTTTCAATTTTTCTTCGGTTCCGGCTACCACGCTACGTGTTCACTACAGACATCGAAAAAATGTATCGTCAAATTTTAGTAGATCCAGATGATCAACGATACCAATTAATTATTTGGAGAGAGAATCCAGCCTTTCCAATCAAATATTATCAATTAACCACTGTGACGTATGGAACAAGATCAGCACCGTATCTCGCCACAAAATGTTTACAGCGAATTGCAACTGCAAATGCCAATAATTACCCGTTGGGAGCTCAAATTCTACAAGATAATTTTTATGTAGATGACGGTCTGGGAGGTTCTGATAGTTTGATAACAGCCATTGAAGCTCAACAACAACTGATATATATATTAAAGAAGCATGGTTTCAATTTGCGAAAACGGTGTGCAAACCATTTGCAGCTCCTAGAGAATATACCACAATGTGATCAAGAAGTGAATCTGGACTTTACGAATCTCAACAACGATTCAATTAAAACTCTGGGATTGCTATGGCTACCAAAAACTGACTATTTTTGCGTTAAGGTAAAACTGGACCCAGTTAAAGTAGTTACAAAGCGAACCGTCAGCTCTGATCTGGCCAAGTTATTCGATCCACTAGGATTATTGGCACCGGTAATTGTCAAGGCGAAAATGTTTATTCAAAAGTTATGGCAACTTAACTTATCATGGGACGAACCGTTACAATCAGAACTGAAGGAAAAATGGTCCATATTTCGAGATAATTTGACAAACCTAAACAACCTCCAAGTTTCTAGACACATATTTTGAGGAGAAGTACCAACCTCAACTCAGCTTCATGTATTCGCTGATGCATCTGAAAGGGCTTTCGGTGCTGCAGCATATATTCGAGCAACTCTTAAGGATGGTAGAGTAATAGTCCGACTATTGTGTGCAAAAACTCGGTTAGCTCCACTCAAAACGCAAACACTACCACGGCTGGAACTGTGCGCTGCAGTATTAGCCTCACAGCTCTCAATTCGCCTCAGGGATGACATGAAAACCAAGGATCAATCATTATTTCTGTGGACCGATTCAGAAATTGTGCTAAGTTGGATCAATGCTCAATCTTCAACATTCCAAACATTTGTGGCTAACCGAATAGCAACAATTCAAACGCTAACCCTGCCGGAGCAGTGGCGACATGTCAGATCAAGAGACAATCCAGCAGACGTGCTGTCAAGGGGATTAACAGCGAAAGCTCTCGCAGCATGTGACCTATGGTTTCAAGGACCATTTTTCTTACATGGGAGACAGGACTTGTGGCCTCCACGTTTTTTAGCTCAACTTCAAATTCCAAACGACCTGGAAAAAAGGAAGCAATTGGTAGTATTGCCCAGTAACGACGTCGCTATTGCTACAACAGAGATTGAAAAAGGATTGCTGCAACCACATATTAACGGAGAATTAGTGTATACAATAAGGCATAGAAACTCTTTCCGAACATTACAAGGAATCCTAGGGTATATTTTGCGATTTATAAGCCACACAAAAGTCAAAAAGAATCTGAGGCAACAACAAATATCGCTTAACCCCAAAGAAATGGATGATGCACTTTTTGTTATCATAAGAAGCATGCAGATGTCTGACTTTAGTTGCGAGTTAAAACAATTAAAAAATCATCAAGGACTTGACAAATCAAGTTCAATTAGCAGTTTGACTCCGTTCATTGATGATAAAGGCATCATTCGAGTGGGTGGACGGCTGGAAGCATCAACACTAAACTACGACTCTAAGCATCCAATGCTAATTCCTTACAACGACCCGTTAGCAAAACTTTTGTTCATTATGATACACAAGGACAACAAACACTGTGGCTCCCAGACATTATTAGCAACAATAAGGCAACGTTTTTGGCCAATCAAAGGAAAGTTAACAGCCAGAGCAACTGTACAACAATGCATACGATGTAGCAAGGCCCGTCCAAAATTATGTCAACAGATCATGGGTAATCTACCACACACCCGAGTGACTCCAGCAAGACCATTTATTAACAGTGGCGTTGACTACTGTGGACCATTATGGATTCATTATAAAATCAGAGGAAAAAGAGCAACAAAGGCTTATATTGCTGTATTTTGTTGCTTCGTTACGAAAGCAGTCCACCTCGAATTGGTAAGCGATTTAACAACGAATGCGTTCATTGGCGCATTGAAACGTTTCATCAGCCGTAGAGGACATTGTAAAACCCTCTACTGCGACAACGCTACAAATTTTGTTGGAGCTCGAAACCAACTCCATGAGCTTAATGAAGCAATCCACTCCCAGAAAGCCAATGAATCAATAGTAAGGTTATGCAGTGATAAAGGAATAGATTTCAAATTCATTCCACCTCGGGCTTGTCAAAATTTTCAAGCTGATTCAAGGATATGCACGTCAACCGAAAGTGAGCACTATCTTTGTCAACAAATTCACCCACTTTATAAACGAGGATCCAACATAGCAATATGTGAGTTAAACTTGCTTAATCACATTGAAACAAACACGTCATGCTCCATCGAACATGCGGAAGCCGGCCCCCATTGGCTTCAACTACACAATCCTAACACATGGATATATTCTGTCAGGAGCGAAGTCGTGGTAAATGCAGTTTGTGAAGCAGTTCTAACGCAATTCACCATTCAAGACTCAGGACTTCTATCTATGAATGAAAACTGCGTCATTAAACAGCCACTGATAACCATTCAAGGCCACAAGACATTAAAGTCAACCAATCACAGATCATATATCCCAACCGTTCAGACATCTGATTTGGTGTTCTCGTCAACAGAACCTCCAGCAGTCAACATTTCCCTTCGTTACAACTCCCATCAAGAACAACTATCCGCTATCCAAAGTGAATTATCTAAGCTACAATTGAATCTTCCTAACGAAATTCGACCACATGACATTCATCACTACTCAATAAGTTATTTATGTCTCTTCTTGGTTGGTTGCATTATTTCATTCTTTGTTTGGAAACGCATCAGGAGATCTCACAGCATCAATTGCTTACCACCACAACCCACGCCAAAAATTCATGTCATCGCACCTGATACAAGCCATAAAAGAGATTCGGATTTTACGATTGAAGTTTAAATTTCAGCTGTTGAACCCATGGTTCAACGGGGCGGAGAATGTTCAGTTCCGAACAATACAAATAAATTAAGTTATTAATAAGTAGTTGTAGTCATACAAATATACAAGCATAACAGCAAAACACAAAACAACAAAGCATTCCAGTAACTACCAAAAAAGCTGAGCCTGCAAAAAACGACACATGAGTCTCAGTGCAATGTTCTGGACAAAGTCAAGGCCAGTTTGGCTATGTTTTAATATGAATAGAATTTTGTAGTGCAATGTGCTGAACAATTATTTCAAGGGCAGCTTGGCCGTTTTTTGTTGTGTGTGCATTTTGTTGTTATGCTTAATCATATGCTAAATCAATATATATACATATATACATATTACATATTAGTTTTATATATTCTTTTTCTATGTAAAATTGGAACAAATTTTGTATAAAAGGAATCTAAATAGTAACAATAAATGAATATTAAAAGTCAACACCTTTGAAGCGGTTCCTTTTTATTCCTCTTGGGTTGAACAGGTTCAAGTGCCTGGTTAGCCAAAGCAAATAAAACAAACTATCGTTAGTTGAACAGGAGGTTCAAGTGCCTGGTTAACCAAAGCAAAAAAAAAAAACAAAAATAATTATCCTTAGTTGAACAGGTTAAAGTGCCTGGTTAACTTTTGAATAATTATTTAAACAACTATTCCTTAGTCAAGTTAAGACTAAGGATTTGCAGTTACGCCCATTAAGACGCAACAATTATTATGTATAGAGGTTTTTACTTTAAATTCAACTTTTTCCATTTGAAATTGAATTTTTTCCAATCAAATTAAACTTTTTCTCATGGGAAAAAACTCAGGGTGGATGACGCCAATTTTGCTAATAATAAAATACATAAATACCGATTTTTATTTTTGTGGGTTATATATTAAGTGTTGTATAGGAAGTGGGCGTGTTATTTGGCGGATGACGCCCATTTTTCTAACACGCCTTAGTTTTGATATAAATCACGCAAATTAAAATTATTATTTCTGTTGCTTAAGTACTGCTGCTACCACGTCTTAGTTTTAATATAATCTAATGGGAGCGGGTCGAAATTTCCCTTACAAAAATTGCCCTTGACAAAATTCACACTCACAAAATTTCCATTTCCAAAATTGTCCCATTTTGAAATTTCCCTTTTTTAAAATTGTACTTTACAAAATTACCCTTTACAAAATTGCACCTTTACAAAATTTTCCCTTTACGAAATTTTCCCTTTACAAAATTGCCCATTAACAAAATTGTCTTCTTTGAACTTAATACTGAGAAAATAATCAAACAAAAGTTTTATACAAAAATTAATTTTATACAATTATGCAAAAAATTATCATTTAAATCGAGTTGGGGTCGATATTGCCCTTGTACAAAATTTTTCCCCCCTTGATTTGCTTCCAATACAAAAATTTCAGACATGACCGACAATTAAAATGTGTTTTACCTTTACAAAATTGTACAAAAAATAAATAAAAAAATAATATGTTGATACTGTGCAAAAGCGCGCTCTTTTTTACAATTTTGTAAAGGGAAATTTTGTAAAAAGAATTTTGTCAATGAAATTTTGTATGAGGGCAATTTCGACCCCAACCCTAATCTAATAGTTTTGGGGTCTCTCAACTCGAAATCGCAAAAAAAAATTGTTTTATGGCACGCTTTCTTTTAAACAATTTTTAAAGTTTTTCTAGCTGTTTTCAAATATTGTCACATATATTGAAATATATATTTTATACTACTTCCTCGATTTTAATCAAGCTTATGAAGTTTAGCCCAATTAAATTTTCTAAATGTTTGTTATATAAATTTTTACAATTGGATGAACAGTTTTTGCGCTATTAAAAGAAATATTTTGAAAAAATTATTTTTTCACATAAAAATGCAAGCCAAGACTGTCTTTAAAATTCATAAACAATCGAAAACTTAAAAAAATTGGCCATTTTACCTTTTGATCTTAAAAATATTTATTTAATAAAGAATATAAGTTATCGCTGAAATAAATGCACGCATAAATAAGCCAGGAAAATGATTTGAATGTAGATACTAAGACTCGACATTGTACTGTGTTTTACATTTTTCGTCAAACGTAAAAATTAATTCAAAGTAAACTTAAATCAATTATATTAAAAACCAGTACAATGTCTAATCGTAGTATCTACACTCAATCATTCTCCTGAGCTTATTTTTGTATGAATTTCTTTCTGCGATAGCTTATTTTCTTTAAAAAAAATATATTTTTAAGATCAAAAGGAAAAATGGCAAATTTTTTTTTAGTTTTAGATTTTTTTATGAATTTTTTAAAAACACTCCTGACTTGCATTTTAATATGAAAAATATTTTTTTCAAAACATTTCCTTAAATAGCGCAAAAACTGCTTATCTAAATGTAAAAATTTATTAAACTAACATGTAGAAAACTTTATTGGGCTGAATTTGATAGGCTTGATTGTTAAAATCAAATACGTAGAATACAAGATATATATCAATATATGCAACTATATTTGTAAAAAGCGAGAAAAACTTTAAACATTTATGTTAAAATAAAACGTGCCATAAAACAATTTTTTTTGCGATTTTCGTGTTGAGAGGCCCCAAGTCTATTAGAAAAAAAAGTAAGATGCCGCGTACAGAAATTGTTTCTGATTTTGGCGCATAGTGTTATTAGAAAGAAGCTCAAATATCGAATTTCATTACGATAGTTTAAAAATTACGGCCGTAATCGTGTCGACAGACAGACGGACATGGCTAAAGCAACTCAGGTGGTTACGCTGATCAAGAATATGTATACTAGACCGTATCACCTTGTATGGCAGAAAAATATACCTATTTTGATCCCGCCTCAATCGTTAGATATTTGAAAGACATTTTCGAAAAAAATATTTTTTTTATTTTAAAGTGGTTCCTATGGTGCTATTTTGGTTTTTTCGTTAGATCTTTGGTGTTTCTTGTTCGATCCGAAAGATTTTATATCTGTGTGTTTGTTGATGTTATTCAAATATTTTCTGATGTTTTTTTTACCTCAAATGTTTGTTTTTCGACTGATTATACAATCGATCTTTTTTCCTACCATATTATCCTGCTCCAAAAAGTTCAACAAGTTATAGCTTTGAAAAAATCATTATAACCATGGGAAGAAGTGAAATCAAAAAAATGGATTTTAGGAGCACTTCCGACCTATTTTGCAAAGAATAACACTTTGGATCATAATAAATTTTTTTTAATTTTCGAAATCGGAAATTCGGATTTAAGATTTCGGATTAAAGGTGGTTGTAGCGGTCACTTCATATCAAAAAGTAAATCGGTCTTTTTCAGTGATCAATAAAATCGAGCTTTAGTTCAAAATCGAGCAAAATACATTTCCGTAAGCGCGACTTGGACAGAACAAAATTACCAACAAAACGAAATGTGGTGGAATACGCGTTGTTTCTTCAGCATAATTAAAAAGTCAAACGCAGTGCAATCACAGAAAATATATACGACGAAAGTTCAAGATCCACCAACCCAACCACCAACCCCACATCAACTATAGCAGCACAACTTACACTGAAATGATCGACTGGTCAAGAGTTCAGATCACTGAGCCGCCATGTCTCCAGTTTTACAAGCAAGACCAACTGTCTGATCTACAGTATTCAGACGAAATCATTAAAATTCCAGGTGAGCACCACAGAAAACATTAGTTAAATAATTGAATGATGTAATGTTGACGTCATAATTTAATTCGTTTGTATCACGTTTTAATTTCGACAGATAATCTTTGCCACCCGCAAAACACGGAGCGTTTCGTTCAAATAGTGCATAAGTCGGCCACAGCAGTCACTGACGAAAATCGATTGGGGCACATTTTCGCGAAACTTGACAGTTGCGAAAGTTAAATCCCGCCTTAAATCCCGAAAAGATTTCGAAAATTCAAAAAAAAATTTATTATGATCCAAAGTGTTATTCTTTGCAAAATGGGTCGGAAGTGCTTCTAAAATGCATTTTTTCGATTTCACTTCTTCCCATGGTTATAATGATTTTTTCAAAGCTTTTATTTGTTGGACTTTTTGGAGCAGGATAATGTGGAAGGAACAAAGATCGATTGTGCAATCAGTCGAAAAAAAACATTTGAGGCAAAAAAAAAAAGAAAATATTTGGATAGCACCAACAAACACACAGATATAAAATCTTCCGGATCGAACAAGAAACACCGCAGATATAACGAAAAAACCAAAATAGCGCCATAAGGACCACTTTAAAAAAAAAAAATATTTTTTTCGAAAATGTCTTTCAAATATCTAACGATTGAGGTGAAGTCAAAAATAGGTTAGTTTTGGTGATACGCTCTAATATATACGTTTCTTTATGTACGCCTCCTTTTAGGCGTTACACACGTCGTGACAATATTAACATACCCCTTACGCAGTACGCGTAGGGGTATAATAAATAAAACTTTTACACGCTACCGATGCATATAAAAAGGTGACAAAGTGCTACAAATAAAAGTTGTAAAAGTTGACAAAGTGTAAATAAGCTAGCAAATGGCAATAGAAACAAAAAATTCCTCAGAAAGTAACGTATACATCAGAAAAGAACTATAACAATAAATTTTTTACATATAAGCGAAGACAATTCATTTGGGTTATAGAACTGGATAGTTATGTGTAGTGCAAATATCTGCCACATTGCTCTTATGTCGCTTCATCGTCGGCGGTGTCACCTTCTATTTGTAATTATTCAATGGTAAAACCACTAAAATTATTTTCCAAAAATTTATTAGGCACACAATTTCTTTCGATACTGCCGGAAGTCTTGTTCGATGCTTACGGTCCGCTATAAGCCCTAATATGGCTAATGGTATCCACTGTGCCCTTTCAACCTTGCCGGATATACAAAAAACCTTTGATGTTGGCATTTCCTGGCGTTAAATTTGTCCATACCGAACACATTGTTATTGATTTAGTGAAAAAATCCGATCAGCTTGAAGCAATAGCAACATAGCATAACCGAGCTCATCGCGGAATACATGTAAATTATCAACAAATCTCTCGAGAATACTACTTATTTTCCAAAATTCGTTGAAAACAATTATTGCAAACTGCAAGGTATGCTTGGAAAATATATACAAACGTAAACCTTTAAGTTTATAATTCTTACAAAACATATTTTTCAAGAATTATTTTTAGAGCTTGATGGCAAGTATTTTATTGAAGCCTTACAGGTTGCTACAACAACAATGTTTGTAATTAACACTTATCGAGGGGGAGGAACTTAAAACACTTTATTAAAACTGGTTAGTTGCCGAAATAAATATATAAATAAAACTCGAAAGGTTTAAATGAACTGCACCGACCGATGTCGTTTTTATTAATAATGATCTTAAAACTAACAAAGTTTTAAAAGGGCAGCGAGAAGTGCTGTCCAAAAGAAAGTACAGAATAAGAGCCAAAGTTACTCATTGAACACCGCTGTACCGACAATTTAC
The DNA here is from genome assembly GCA_958299015.1 of Tetanocera ferruginea. Classification (NCBI taxonomy): domain Eukaryota; kingdom Metazoa; phylum Arthropoda; class Insecta; order Diptera; family Sciomyzidae; genus Tetanocera; species Tetanocera ferruginea. Next base: position 82,420,924 of record OY282641.1, on the reverse strand, counting down.
AGGGTGTTTACCGGTGGACCGAACAATGTTCTTTGCAGAACAAACCGAGCAAACCATGGTTTCATCGGACGCTACTCCGACTGTCTCTGTGGTTTATGCAGTTCACTTACTTTGATAAGCTAAAAAGCTCAACTGCAGTAAAACCAAAACGGAATTACCCAGAAGCTTTTAACTTGTTCAAGCAGTGTTTTTCTACTCTTTTGCTAGTTGCAAAATTTCAAAAAATTGACTAAAGATTTCTGCAAAGATTTTGTTGTTGCGCTTTTTGTTTACTTCTTTGTCACGTGTCTATCTAGGTTCCAACATTTTGTTGGTATTTAACCAAAGAAGGCGTGAAAAAGGTTTATTTAAGCAGATGTTTATGATATGCGCAAGCATATAATTTTTCATCATGTTTTCGTAGGTTATGCTCGCAGTTTACATGACTTATAAAATTGTGGCATAAGCATAAGAGTAATCTGCGTTAAATGATTTTTCTTTAATAATACTTGCAAGTTTAAAATTTTGTCACTGATGTGTTATAAAAAACTTTACAGAAATAAGGGAAAAGAAATGAGTAACAATTAGACGCACATATAACCAAAACATGCCATAACACTCCACTTTGCAATTTTCGTCTAAATTTAATATATATAATATTTAAATTTATTAAGTTTCATATATTTGTAACTTTTGCTTATTGTTTAAGTCCTGCGATATAATCAATTATTGAAATTTGTAAATATTCATAAACTGCTTACTTTTGCTTTCTGTTTAATTCTTAAATTGTATTCAGAAACATTTAAACAGTTAAAAAAACCATAAAAAATCATCAAGTAATCAAATTTGAGCCAAGTAAATTCCTAATTCTACGAAGAAGAAACTCAGCAAAAGTTGTATGCTCAAAACATATTAAGTTGCGAACGGACGTTTCGAGCTTAAGAAGGGAAAGAAGGGGAAGTTAACGATGCAGGTTAAGCTCTGTCACTAATCCCCCTGTATTTCATTTTGGGTACATTTCTTAACGTTTTTGCGTTAACGATAAGAGTATGTTGGAGCACACCGAAGAACAACGCGTAAAGCTAACGTTACCAAAAGTCGTTTCGAATACGTCCGTCCACACCAGTATTACCAGTATTCATGACCAATCGTGAGGCGAGAGTGATGCGCTGAACTCATTACGCAACAACAATGAACAAAAGGCAGAGTTTGATCTTTCGTAATTGATCTATTTGAGAGACATTAAGATTACACTGGCTCTAATGTTATGGTAGCAGCCGATCTAGAAATTATGTAAGCAGGCATTAGAAGATCAGGAGCAATAAAGGCGAGTCGCTTCGCAAAAAAATTAAACTTTGTCGTGCTATTTAATTTGTACAAGCGAGGTTTGATTATCTTGTCGAAATTTCAGATAGGATTTGGACTTAGTAATGATGGCAGTCAATCAATTACAGCTATGTCTTTCACTATTAATAGCGTTTTGTTGCTCTTGATATATATTATGCAAGTTTGTTGTAGTAAATCACCCACTAAAGTAAAACGTACTCCTCAGTTTAAAGTAACTTTAATTTTCAACAACAATATTGTGTCGTGAAACTTTCCCTTAAACATATTATTTTTTGGCTCAAGCCCTGACCAAAGTAAGATAAGAAAGTTTCAGTCAATTTGAAAACAAGTATGATTTTACCGTTACACCCATTTAGACAATCTAAGACACCTATATTAAACAAACTTTTTAAGGCAGTGATTTCCTGAAAGAAAAAATGGTTTTGCTGGTATACAATCTTACTAAACCATATTTTACCTCTAAGCGAATGTTTAATGAGTTGAAGTCTAAATTGAAATATATTGGATTATAATTGAAATATATTTCCCTTAGGAAAATAAAATTACTTTTATAACTTGTAAGTGTAAATTAAATTAAAAGAGAGATAGTTTTTCAAATGAAGTTTTTCGAGGTGATCCTTTTGAGCTGACATCTGTAATTTTTTCATTGCGTTATTAGCGAATAAATTATAACTTATTATTTATTAATAAAATAATAATAATTGATACACACATTTTATAACTTTTTGATGATTATTTACTACAATGTGTATAGTTCTTATAATGGTGTTTTTTTTATCAAAAGGATATTAAATATCAAGAAAAACTACAAAAATTAAAGATAACCAGTAAGAAGGAATGAAAAAAATGTAAATCTATTATAAACATAATATACATAATATATATAGATATCATCACAGATGTTCAGACTTAATTGAAAAAAGTACCGAAATAATGAAAATAATCCTTAAACAATCGTGCAACTCGTAAAGTTACGAAATTTTATGAAATTCATATAATTCATATAATAGAGTAATAGAATCTTCAAAAACACAATTCAATACTCTTCCTAAAGAACTCCACGCTAAAATTAAAATAAAAGCAAATAAAATTTATAAAGAAAACGATAAAAAATTATAAAATACTAGCGGATGTAACCCGGTGTTACACGGGGTTGTGCCTCGAGCACAGAAAGAGAACGATTTTCAAAACTGCTCTCATTTTTACGTTTTTAAAATTTTCAATTCAATTTTAAAATTTTTTAAATAATCGTTTTTTGCGGTTTTGCCCCCTCCTTCCGTCGAAAGTGTTTAGTCAAATTTCCGTAAAACTGTACCTACCAGACATGATTAAAACAAAAAATGACATCTTCAATGTCTCGATCTGACGTCTGGTTTCTGAGGAAAATGGACACCCGCATTCAGAAAAAAAACACATATCTTCCTCCGGTGAAAAATTTCTCTATTTTCGATAAAAGCAATTTTCTCTTTTCAAATAAAATTTTCTTCAATTAGAATATATTTTCACATTTTCGAAGAAATATTTCTTCACTTCTAGGAAATGGAAATATTTTAATGTCTCTTAAATGACAAATATTTTTCTCGCACAAAAAAATTCTCATTTATACAGAAAAATTTGTTGATAATGAAAATTTGTTCATATATTTTGATAAAAAATTCACTATGAGAAGTTTTTTCTTCAATAAAAACAAATGTTTTCTCAAAACTAAAGAGTCTTTCTCTCTAAAATTGATTTATTTTTATATATTTCTCTTTTTCATAGAAGGTTTTAATAATTTTTAGAGAATTTTAGGATCGCATTTAGAGAAAAGCATTCTCTGGAGCAAGGTCAATACCATTTTTCTCTATATATGATGCCTTTTGTATCATATTCCGAGAAACTATTTTCTGAGTGCAGTTTGAAAAGTCATTTCGAGAAAAATGCGTTTAAAGTTTTTCTAAGCATGCATTTAATATGCAATTTTATCTCAAATAAATTCCATTCAATTTTTGGATTGTTTTCGTTCAACTTCGGTTTTGGTCGATACTGTTCGCTTAATTTTTTTTCATCTTTATATAGCTTCTGCTGGTATTCGTTAAACTTATTTTTTTTCGTTCGTTCTTGGTTCTTGACTTCGTTTGCCTTCGGCTCATTCCTTGTTTTTTGTCGAAAGAACTTTTAAAAGCATAGGATCTATTTCAGTAACAGATACAAATGCTTGCCAAGTTTCATCGAAATCGGTTCATCCGTTTTGACGTGAATGAGCCGAACATAGTTGATTGAATAAAGCCCTTCTAACGGAAGTTTTCTGAAATTTAAAAAGCCTCAATTCTGTTGCAGAGTCAAGTATTTCATGTACCAAATTTCAGTAAAATCAATCAAGTCATTTAGGAGTTATTGAGTCTTAACCATGCACTACTTAAAGCGCTCTCTTTCGGAAGTCTTTGGAATTTTTTATGGCTTATGTTTTACTTTGTGAGCAGTTGAACCTTCATACCAAATTTCATTGAAATCGGTCCAGGCGTTAAGAAGTTATTATAGAGTGCCACGCCCACATACTTCCGCCCACTATTGTACACCCCTATGTTCTTTCTCACTATGAAAGGTACTCGGTTTCCAAATTTCAGCGCAATCGGATAAACGGTGCGTGAGCCTATACGGAACAGACAGACAGACAAACATTTGATTTTATATATTAGACTAGCGGATGTAACCCGGTGTTACTCGGGGTTGTGCCTCGAGCACAGAAAGAGGACGAAAAAACTGCTCTCATTTTTAAGTTTTTAAAATTATCATTTCAATTTTAAAACTTTTAAAATTATCGTTTTTTGCGGTTTTGCCCCCTCCTTCCGTAAAAAGTGTTTAGTCAAATTTCCGTAAAACTTTACCTGCCAGACATGATTAAAACAAAAAATGACATCTTCAACGTCTCGATCTGACGTCTGGTTTCTGAGGAAAATGGACACCCGCACTCAGAAAAGAACACATATCTTCCTCCGGTGAAAAATTTCTCTATTTTCGATAAAAGCAATTTTCTCTTTTCAAATAAAATTTTCTTCAATTAGAATAAATTTTCACATTTTTGAAAAAATATTTCTTCACTTCTAGGAAATGGAAATATTTCAATGTCTCTTATAATGACAAATATTTGTCTCGCACAAAAAAATTCTCATTTATACAGAAAAATTTTTTGAAAATGAAAATTTTTTCATATATTTTGATAAAAAATTCACTACGAGAAGTTTTTTCTTCAATAAAAACAAATGTTTTCTCAAAACTAAAGAACTTTTTCTCTAAAATCGAATTATTTTTATATATTTCTCTTGTTCATAGAAGGTTTTTATAATTTTTAGAGAATTTTAGGATCGCATTTAGAGAAAAGCATTCTCTGGAGCAAGGTCAATACCAATTTTTTCTAAATATGATGCCTTTTGTATCATATTCCGAGAAACTATTTTCTGAGTGCAGTTTGAAAAGTCATTTCGAGAAAAATGCGTTTAAAGTTTTTCTAAACATGCATTTAATATGCAATTTTACCTCGAATAAATTCCATTCGATTTTTGGATTGTTTTCGTTCAACTTCGGTTTTGGTTGATACTGTTCGGTTAATTTTTTTTCATCTTTATATAGCTTCTGCTGGTATTCGTTAAACTTCTTTTTTTTCGTTCGTCTTTGGTTCTTGACTTCGTTTGCCTTCGGCTCATTCCTTGTTTTTTGTCGAAAGAACTTTTAAAAGCATAGGATCTATTTCAGTAACAGATACAAATGCTTGCCAAGTTTCATTTAAATCGGTTCATCCGTTTAGACGTGAATGAGCCAAACATAGTTTATTGAATAAAGCTCCCTCTAACGGAATTTTTCTGAAATTTAAATAGCCTCAATTCTGCTGCAGAGTCAAGTTATTTCATGGGGCAAATTTTAGTAAAATCGATCAAGTCATTTAGGAGTTATTGAGTCTTAACAATACACTACTTAAAGCGCCCTCTTTCGGAAGTCTTTCGAATTTTTATAGCTTATGTTATCTTGGGCGCAGTCGATTGAAATCGGTCCAGGTGTTAAGGAGTTATTATAGAGTGCCATGCCCACATAACGCATTTTCAGGCGAAAAAAACGAGAGGCGGAAATGCGTGAGTGCGAGAAAATTGAGATGCATGGCGACAGGAATGAGACTCGAAAATTTTTCGAAAAAATAAGACGCCTGGCCGATGGTTTTAAGACCGGAGCCTCTTCCTGCAAGGACGAGAATGGGAATCTAGTGACAGGTATCCAGAGTACACTGATGTTATGGAGGGAGCACTTCTCTAGACTTTTAAATGGCGACGCTGACAACAATCCCGCCAGTGGAGATGATATCCCGGAAACCCCAATTATGGATGACAGCATTGAAGTTCCGCTGCCCGACTATAACGAGGTCTTAACAGCTATAGCTTGGCTTAAAAACAACAAAGCCGCAGGAGCCGATGGTTTACCGGCTGAGCTGTTTAAGACCGGTGGCGAAGCTCTGTTTAAATGCATTCACAGACTTCGACAGTCCAATAAGGAGTCACCTATATGCCATCATGTCTGAATTTGATGTTCCTGCAAAGCTAATACGTCTTTGCAGGATGACACTGAACAACACCAGCAGTGCAGTGAAAATCGGGAAGGACCTCTCCCTTCCTTTCGATACCAAGCGAGGTTTCAGACAAGGTGATTCCTTATCGTGCGACTTTTTTAATATAGTCATGGAGAAGATCATCCGAGCTGCTGACCTGAGACGCAGCGGCACAATTTTCTATAAGAGTGTTATGCTACTGGCGTATGCTGATGAAATTGACATTATTGGTCAAAATACGCGCGAAGTCAGTGCAGCATTCTCCAGGCTAGAAAAAGAGTCGAGTCGAATGGGTCTTGCAGTGAACAAACAAACAGTCCCAGCGTCTTGGAAACCACGTCACTGTTGACAACACCTCCTCTGAGGTAGTGAAGGACTTTGTTTACCTGGGATCCAGCATTAACTCCTCCAACGATATCAGTATTGAGATTAAACGAAGGATAACTCTTGCCAACAGGTGTTACTTTGGGCTCAGTAGGCAATTGAGAAGCAGAGCTCTCTCTCGACGAAAAAAACTGACGCTCTATAAGTCAATAATCATGCCCGTCCTACTATACGCATCACAAACCTCGACGTTGAGCAGCTCTGATGAAAGGACATTGGGAGCGTTCGAGAGAAAAATCCTTCGCAAGATCTGTGGTCCAATCTGCGTCAATGGCGAGTACCGAATACGATGGAACCATGAGCTGTATGAGCTATATGCCGACATCGATATAGTCAAGCGTATTAAAATTGAGCGGCTTCGCTGGCTAGGTCATGTCGAGAGAATGAACGACGAAGCTAGAGCGAACAAATATTGGATTTGGTACCTAGCGGTGGCCAACGCAGACGAGGAAGACCGCATATCCGTTGGAAAGACATTTGATTTTATATATTAGATTTTTTATATAAGCTTTATTATTTCAAGCTTATTTTTGTGTTGATAATCATCGGTAAATTTGCAGAAAGCACTACTTTGAAAAGTATTACTACAATATCAAAAAACAATGAATATAGTGTAAAAGCATTGACCTGCTTTTTTAGATCAACGAGAAGAGCACTGTTTAGATCAACGTTATGTAATTTTTTTTTTAGATAAAACCAACGCTCAGGGGATACCCCCTATAAACGCGCAAGCATTGCGTTGGTTTCGATGAGAGGTGATAGTTTAGTAGGAGAGTGGAAAGGTGGAGTAATAACGGTGAAGACTTGTTTTAAATTTTCACAGCTTGAGTCGGGAAACACAGACGCAGGGAGACTTTTCCACAATCTTACAGTGCGACCAAAGAACGAATTATCTCTGAAATGCGAAGTTCTGTTGGACTCAGTGTCAATGGTACGGGGATGGGCTTGGAGAGCTGCTCTAGTGGAATTAGGAAACACACGTGCCGGTGGCGACAGGCCAATTATTTCCCTTGAACACTTCCCGTGGTAATACCTATACAGAAGGCTCAGGCAACCAACATTGCGTCGATGTCCAAGAGAGTTGAGGGACAAGAAATGTTTTCATCCCCTATCTAATGTATCGCACATCGTTGAACATCCCCTGCCCAAATGTGCGAATTGTACTCCATTTTAGGCCTTATATATGTGATGTAGATAGTGCGGAGATCAACTGGAGTGAAGAATTTCTTGCACCGTTTTAAAAAACCTAGACATTTGGCCGCCTTTTTTCGGCACATCGAATATATGATCATTCCATCGACGATCGGATTGTATCGATATGCCCAGAACGTCAAGAGCTGCTGGCTCCGCAATATCTACACCGTTCATATTAAGGGGTGCTAAGGGACAATAAGCATTAGGGACTCTATTAGCAAGATTCATATTATGACGTCGAAACCTCGGTACAGTTTTTTAATGATACTTTGCAAAGGTGCTTCTTATTGTGCGTCCCAACAAAGCAAAATAATTCTAAACCCTTAAGTCCACCCTGGCTAACAAGTGAACTTAAGTCACTAAAAAATTTAAAAAATCGATTATTTAAAAAATATAAAAAATCTGGTTCTAATACTGACTTTGCTTGTTATTCATCTTGTCGTTGCAGATACCAGCTATTAAATAAACAGTGTTATACTGCTTATATAGCCAACATCAAATCTCAATTTAATGATAATCCGAAACTCTTCTATACTTTTGTTAATTCAAAACGTAAGGTTTCCAACTTTCCACCCCTTATGAGATTCAATCAAGAGGAATCGTCTTGTGACAATGTTATTTCTAACATGTTTGCAAGCTTCTTCAAATCAACTTACTCCAACATACCATTTAATATGTGTTCTGAGCATCCTTATTTACCTCCAGTTAGCTCTTTTGAAACTCCAGTAATAGACTCAATTATTGTTATGCATAACCTTCGTCAAGTTAAATGCTCTTTTTCGACTGGCCCTGATGAAATTCCGAGTTGCATTCTAAAGGAATGTGCTAGCAACCTGTGTGCTCCTCTATCAAACATATTTAATATATCCCTGCAAAGTGGTCATTTTCCCATTATATGGAAAGATTCATATATTATACCCCTTCATAAATCTGGCTCCAAAATTGATGTCACTAACTACCGAGGCATCGCCAAATTAAGCGCAATCCCTAAATTATTTGAGAAAATCATAACTGAACAACTAACCCACTTCGTTTCATCTTCCATTTCTGTCACTCAGCATGGTTTTTTAAAGGGTAAATCAACTTCAACAAACCTTTTGGAGTTTACAACTCGTGTAATAAAAGGTTTTACTTTGGGAAAACAGACTGACGTTATTTATACGGACTTTAGCAAAGCTTTTGACAGTGTCAATCATAATCTTCTATTGAATAAACTTAAGCTAATTGGGTTTCCTGTAAAATTGCTAAATTGGATAGAATCTTATTTATCGCGACGTTTTCAAAAAGTTTTATATAAAAATTCTCTTTCACAAAATATAATGGTTACATCTGGTGTTCCGCAAGGAAGTCATCTTGGACCGGTTTTATTCTTACTATTTATTAATGACCTTCCCTCGGCAATTAAACATTGTGACGTCTTAATGTATGCTGACGATGTGAAACTTTTTCTTACCTACAAGTCACTCGACGAACAACACCTTTTACAATCTGATTTAAACAGACTAGTGGATTGGTGTAACTTCAACCTTTTAAACCTTAACTTAAAAAAATGCAAATCAATGACCTTCTCACGTAGAACTGCTCATAGTACAAATTACACTATAAATAACATCCACTTAGAAATTGTTCATAGTTTTGTTGATCTTGGTGTAATTATGGATCCAAAACTTCGCTTCAATCTCCACGTTAATTTGGCTGTAAATAAGGCTAGAGGTGTCCTTGGTTTCATTAAAAGATGGGCGAAAGAATTCAATGATGCCTTCACTACTAAATTACTGTATATATCTCTCGTAAGGCCTATTCTTGAATATGCTTCCGTAGTATGGAACCCTCAATATAACGTCCACATTGATGCAATAGAATCGGTTCAAAAACAGTTTTTACTTTTTGCTTTACGTCATCATCGTTGGAACCCAGATATTATTCTTCCTTCGTATGAAACCCGCCTTAAGCAAATTTTACTACCTTCCCTGAGAAGCAGAAGGACGGTGCTTAATGTCACTTTCCTATATAAATTACTTTGTGGTGAAATTGACTCCCAATATATTCTCTCATCTCTTAACTTTAACATCCCAAGAAGAGGATCTAGACATTTTGTGCTTTTTAAGTTGAGCCAGTGCACTTCAAATTTTGCCCTTCATGACCCTTTACGATGTATGTGTAGTGATTTCAATAATAGCTACAGCTTAATTAATTTTTGTGAGTCGGTGGATGCCTTGAAACGGAAAATGATTTTACATTTAAATAATTGATACATTTTAGAATTTTGTTTCAAACACTAACTCGGTTAATAATATTGTTATATTCTGTTAAAATGTTGGCTGAAGTTATTCCATATATTCGATATCGTTTCAGTTGTTTTTCCTTTATAATATTGCGTTTGATGAAGTAAACACCATCGAATACGATATGTATGCTTTAACTTTTTTGTTTTTAATCAAAAAATTTTAAAATTTTTCTTATTCAGTTGACTTATTAGTTACTTAGTTTGGTGCGCAAGAGTTTATCTCTTTTCCATGCAAGTTTATGCCTGCGTTGGCCCAAATACATATCCAACTAATAACATTAGCACGGTGTTCCAAAATTACATAGTGACCCGTATATATATACACATATATGTTTGTACATATTTACACGTATATATCTCTGTTATAATTGGAATTGGTTTGGTGTTTAAGAGTTTACTCTCTTTTCCACGTAGGATCTTGGGTTGGATAGTTGCCGCAAACTTACTAATATTCATATTATTTATAGTTACTTTGGTCTCTTTGTTTTAGAGATTTATGTAAAGTTTACTACTTATTTGATGTTGTTTACTTTTTTAAATTCAAATATTCTTAATAAATTCGTGTTTTTGTATAAAATTTTTAAGTTCCGCTGAAAAGCCAGTTATGTGCTTAGTGGAAATTCATACTTCGCCAACTGGGTGTGTTTTTTAGTACGTAGGTGCATTCTATCTCTCCGGTTAATCCGGACTGTTGTAGAATGTAAGTCGTGCATGCGTATAGTACGGGCTATACGTATTTATGAGATTTCTCACTCCTTTGGCGAATCCAAAAAAAAAAAAAAAAAAAAAAAAAGACCCCACTCGGAGATTTTTTTTCAAGTCGCTAATAAGTGTGACATTCATATTTTGCCTCTTTCTCTCAACCTCCAAAGAGCTCGGGCGTTTTGCAAAGGATTAAGAATGACAAATGCTGCTGTCATCCGCAAACGAATGAATTGGGTTAGGTGTCAACGACGGAAGGTCGTTGATAAAAACCAAGAACAAAGTTGGCGAAATGACTGAACCCTGAGGTACTCCTGCATCGATGGCGTGTTTATTTGACGAAATACTGTCGATCACGACACGAATTGATATTTTCATGAGAAGACATGTGATCCATCGAGCAAAGTTACTACCGACACCATATGCAATTAGTTTTGCCACGAGTGCTTTATGCCACACTCGGTCAAACGCATTTGAAATATCCAGAGTGACAACCTTACTCTCACCAAAAAAGTGGACACAATGGTTCCAATTCTCTGTCAGATACGCACATTAGGTCACCAGAAGAGAGAGCCTTACAAAAGCCATACTGACGGTCACTGAGCAATTCATTGTGTTCCAGATAGTTCATCAGGTGGAAGTTTATTACACTCTCCATGACTTCGGAAAGCGCAGAGCATATTGCAATGGAACGATAGTTTGCAGAGTTCGTGGTATCACCCTTTTTGGGTATTGGCTGGAAATTCGCAACCTTCCAACAAGATGGAAATATTCCTGTCCTGTAGGAGATGTTGAAGAGGTTACACAATGGCCGAGCCAATGTAGAAGCACACGTTTTAAGCACAATTGGCGGTATGCCATCGGGACCAGAGGCTTTTTTGATATTCAGTGTTGCGAGAACCCTTTCAACTGGTCTTGTTCGAAAGTAAATCTCCTGCATTGCAGATGATGTGATCTCAACAAGAGGCAGAGGCTTATTCTAGCCGGGATTGTGGAGTTCTATGCAAAAAATCCAGCTAACAGGTGCGCTTACTCAGCCGGGTCAGTGAAGATAAGGTCATCTTTTAAAAGAGCTGGGATAGACGAAAACGTCTGATTCTTTACTCTTTAAAAAAATGTCCAAAAGTTTTTGCTCCCTTTGGGACAGAGAAGAACCTGTTATTTGACGCGAGTTTCTAGCAGAAACTTTTCGCGCTTTAAAACTGTATTACAGCGATTCCTAGCCTTAATGCGAAGTCTTTTGGTATCAGCATTCTTATTAGAGTGCCAATTCTGAAAGGCTTCCTCTTTTGACCTGACTGCAATCCTGCAAGTCTCATTAAACCAGGAGTGGTCTTTTGGTTCAATGCTACGCATTTTATTGGGTATAAAAGACCTCATACCCAATATCAGCGATACATAATTTCCATTTAAAGTTGCGGTAAAAATTGTTTAACGCAATCCAATTTGCCCTTTCATAAAACCAGACTGTCCTCTTCGGGGCTTAAGGCGTAGAGGGGTGTAGGTTAGAATATGAAAATGCAGCTGATATGGTACAGTGGTCCGAATAACCAAGAGGTGCGTTGACACTCACATCATATTTTTCATGATGATAAGTCAGAAAAAGGACTAGAATTTTTTGGCTTTGCAGACCAACTCTGGGAATGTAGGTTGGTTCTTTCACTAATTGAATCAATGGTTTCGATTTAGCAAAAAGCTCAACATATTGTCCTTCTAAAGTTTTTTGGCCCGAGTGACATAACCGGGTTGTGGACATTAAAATTACTGGCAACAACGATTTCACTGTTCACTCCAAAATATGCGTAATCGAATCAGGGAGAGATTCCAGTTTGTTAAAAGTGGACTCCTTCCCTAAATTCGGACTTCTATATACGTAGCAGAAGTGTAGCAAATGCGATTGGACCCTAAGCTCAACCCACATAGAGCTAAACTCTAGATCGGTCACACTCAGACCCGGTTGGGATCGGTACGCTTCATCTGCACGAATGTAAAGGGTGATGCCCCTACGCAAAGAAAACAATGGCAGTAAGTGATACCCAGTTATATGAAAATCAAGTGGATCTGCATCCTCGCCCACCTAGGGTTCACTTCGTGCCATTATTTGAGGTCTATTCAGAGTACAATATGCATAGACTGAGAAAAAATTCGTTCTCAGTCTACGAAAATTGCAAAAATCTATGCAAAAATGACTCGACATTTTCGCACAGTGCAAATTTTAAACAAACAAGGGCATAAAAGGTAATTAGTTTCTTCTGCAAAAAAAATTAAGCACTGTGAGTATAGAAAAAATATGCAGAGGCAAGTGTTCTGCCTTTACCTCATCACAATTTAGCACACAGTGCAACCTCTCTCACAGACGCAACTAATCGGTGAGGATAGGGGAGTTGACGGACACCAAAGAAACAATAATTACTTACGGAGCGAGGAGAACAGAAAAGCCCCTCGCGTGGTTGTCAAAAAAAAAGCACAATATCGCGACGGCTGTAGCTGGATTGTTGTTGCTGCTAGCTGCTTCAACTAAACTGGTTTTAATTTGTTGTTGTTGTTGTAATGCAGCTGTTTTTTTTTATTTGTTTTTTATTTTTTGTTTTGTTTGTTTATTTATTTGTTTGTTTTCGTTGATTTTGTTTTTATTGTTGAAGTAGCCTGAATTTACGGGCTAAAAAAAGCTAAAAAAAAAATAGTTTTTATAAAACAACATAAAACAATATCGGAAGTCGATAGGAAAGCGTGTTTCACCACCAAACATGGTTTTGTGTTCGAGTCCGAGCAAGCCATGGCCTTACGCGTTTCCTTCCTTTATTTCTTTCAACTGAATTTAAAAATTCATTAATGTATACGACTTTGAAATTGTAATTGATCGTAGAGAAGTTTGAAGATGGCACTGCTTAATAATTAATTCGCAGTATTTTTAGATTTAAAAGGATATTTTATAATTTTCTTACAACATATTTTAAACTAAAAAAAATCATTATTGCTCGTTTATTTAAAGAATTAAAACTGAAAATTTGACATTTTCATTGACAAAATTATCAAATTTATTATATAATTACGGAAGTGTAGCTTAAGCTTCAAATATTAAAAAAAAAAGATTTTTAGACTTGACAAGAATAAAAAATTAATACCTAGTCTTTTTAAAATGCTAAACATGGATCAAGGCGAATTTTTTGACTAAATACATAAAAAATGTAAAGATAATAAACATTAAGAGCACTGAAGTTCAAAAATTGTAGAAGAAAAAAAAAACACGACAAAAGAACAAAAGAAGAAAATGCAGAATTTTGAACCAGTGACACATGATTATTCTAGAAATAACTGCTGAACAATAACTGTTTTATTTTTTTACAAAATCGGAGTAGGATTGACACTTGAAATCTTAACTTTAAAAGCTTTAAAAGATTTTGGCTTTGGATTCTCGAAAAAAAAATTAAAATAAAGAATGACATGTAGCGTTTTAACAGCGTTTTCACAGATTTTATAAAAAAACTTGTTTGCAATAGGTTAAATTTTGTATATATAAAATTGTGAAGAGTTGCATATTGTTATAAAAAATATCGTAAATTGGAGTTTAAGAACATGCTGAAAATTGTGCGATTAATAATTTTGTACAAGTTTAAACACATTAATTACTACTTTTAGCTATTGACTAAAGTTAAAAAAAAACCCAACTGTGCAAAGTGTGAATTTAAATCAAAAATAACTAAAATTTTTGCAATTTGTTGCATTATCATTTATAATACAATTATAAATTTATAATACAAAAATCATCGGGATCACACAAAAGGGTAATCATGAAAACAATAGTATGAACAAATTTTAAATTTCAGCTTTGAGTGAGCATTATTTTTTTTCAAAAATTTCTTATAAAAAAACGGTTTTTTTTAGCAGAACAAGGCCGGTTTCGACAATTCTTGAACTTTTAAGAGCTCAAACTAGTTCATTAGTTACAATAGTTTATAATTCCGCGGGCACGCAAAATCTCAAATACTTAAGCATTTGACACAGTCTAATATACATTGTTGTTGTTTACATACCAGAGAACTGCAATGAGTATCCGACAGAAAAAGCCTTACAAATAATGTCACCAATTTCACGCGCCATTCTCAATCTATAAACCACGTTAATAAAGTGAAACAACAAAATCAACAAGTGCATTTACCGGGTTTTATAAATAAAATGCAAACCTTGGACGCGAAAAATGATCTCGAATTAAGAAATGAAGTATCAATGGTGATGTATTGCATGTCAAATTATCTGCCTTTTACTATTATGGATTCGCTGCCCGATCTATTAAATACTTTAACAGGAAACAAAGAAGTGAAAATCAAATGCTGTGCTAGAAAAGCAACAGAACTTTCAAATTTAATTGCAGAGTTTAGTAGAAACGAAACTGCAAGAGTGCTGCGAAATACACGTTTCACTTTAATATTGGACGAAAGCACTGATAAAAGTTGTAAAAAATGTTTAGTCATAGTTGCACGATATCTTGATAAAAGTCGTATTAAAGATCAATTCTTTGGATTAATAGAACTAGAGGAGTAAAATGCAAGCACTATAGTACAAAGAATTAAATACCTTTTTACTGCTTTGAAAATTCCTGGTTCTAATATGATTGGACTAGGAACAGATAACGCCTCCGTCATGCGATAACTGGCGTGAAAACCCAACTTAAAGCCTTAAATGAAAAATTATTTTATTTGGGATGCACGTGCCACTCACTAAATTTATGTTCCAAAGCAGCAGGCAAAACAATCCCAGTGGAAGTAAACGATATGACAAAAGCTGTATTTAACTACTTTTCTAAGAGTTCGAAGCGTCAAGCTGATTTCCAAAAATTTCAAGAACATTTTAGAATAGCTCAGCATAAAATTTTGAACTATTGTACGACGCGTTGGCTATCACACAAAGAAGCTATTGATAGACTTTTAGAACAATGGACTGCTTTAAACCACTATTTTATGCCATGTTCACACAGAGAGTTTAGTTTGCGTTTCCAGTACAAAGTTGCGTTTTGCCCTTAAATTCAATTTAAACGCTGGCGTTTCCAGTACAATTTTGCAGGAGAAAACGCAACTAAACACAACTTGCTTTCTACGTTTACCACAACTCAATTTGATACATGCCTAAAAGTATGCTAGTGTTTGATAAAAACATTCGTTCAGTTAGATTTTAGCTGTGTTCGATTCGATTGAACGATAAAAAATGCCAACAACAGCTGATTCTCAATTGTGCAAGTTTCTATTTGTATTTTATTTTTAACAAAAATAAGCCAAAAAACAAATAAAATAACTTGGGAAAGTATAGAAGATGAGGGTTTCTCATCAGTCAGTCAGTATGGGCCGAAAAAAGCTGAGTTTTGAGCGAAATTCCAAAAATTGGCGATCATTTCAATCCACCGTAAACTCAATTCTGCCGACGCACCTCTGTGTGAGCAGCTGGATTTAAACTCAAACGAAACGCAAACTAAACTCTCTGTGTGAACATGGCATTATGCTACTTAGTTTTGAAAACATAAAGAAAAATTACCTACTTGTCGTTGCAGATGGTTTTAATAATGTTACGAAGGCATATTTTTTGTTTCTGTCTTATGTTTTAAGTTTTGCAAATACAGCAAACAAAATATTTCAGGATGCAAAACCAAAGCTGCACTATTTGTATCCATTTATCAAAAACTTTTTCCTCAAATTGCTCCAAAATTTTATTAAAACAGAATTCGTGGGAATTGACTGCGATTATAAGAACAAAAATTGTCAAATTGACATTGAAAAAATATATTGTGGTGTTGAGTTTGAAATCCTTGAAAAAGAAATTGAAAAAAATTCTTTATTAGAAATTAAGAAAAATATTTCCAAATACTATATAACACTATGTGATGAGATAAAGCAAAGATTCCTTTTGGGAAACGATTTACATTTACTTCAATATATTAATCCTAAGAAAATACAAACAGGAGAACTGCCTTCCATTCTCAGTTCGGTAAAAGCATTCCCTTTTAATGAATGCAGTGCTGAAATATTGAATGAAGAGTGGAGGTCTTCTTTACTCTTTGATATAAAAAATACGATGACGGACGATGTTGTTGAATTTTGGTTGAAAATTAAGAACGAAAAAATTTATTGGAAAATTTGATGTTTGAGAACCTTTCTCATTATATGTTAAACTTAGCCATTTTGCCACACAGCAGTGCATCTGCGGAAAGAAAGATCTCAGAAATGAATTTAATAAAGACAAATTTCCGCAATAAACTCAAAGTTTCAACAGTCAGCAACATAATGTTTGCTAGAACACATCGAATATATTCAGTCGGTCAACTGAATTACTAAAACACTAGTTCTTTCCCGTCAAAAATGACGGGCCCATTTCTACTTATTCGATTTTAAATTATTCAAATAATAATTTTTAGTTCCAAATACTTATAAAATGCCTCAAAGTAAAAACGCAAACCATAGTAGGTACAACGAAATATGTTTCAAAGTTTTTTGTAAAACTGAAACTTTCAAAATGAAAAATAAAAAATATATAAAGTTTTTGAAGTTTCAATAAATCACAAAACAGAAAATGCCTAAAAATATGCTCTGAATTTTTTTCAAAAAATCAAGCGTTCCGCACTCACATTTTACGGAATTATGTTATAGTAATAATATTAAAAAGTACAAATTCCTACTTGGAAAGTACATATTAGCTTAAGTACAAAATAGGCGTATTTTTGTTAACACTTAAGTAAGTTGCTTAACACTCAATCTTATGGAAAGCTAAGCGACGAAGTTTACAATCGCTTAATTGTTCAAGCAACTTGCTTAAATTTGTGCACAAGCAACTTGCTCAATTGTTATCAAAAACACGCCTAATATTATTAATTATCTTAAGATAAGCTTAAGGTCCTGAAGACTGCTACTTTTTTTGTATTAAAAATACATTTTTTGTTTTGTTATATTACTTTTAAGCGACAAAATAAAGGAAATTGAATTGGAAATGGTATTTTTATAAAAAAAAATATTTGCTCCGAAAAATTTCTATCTGCACCACTTTTTTATTGCTTTTGCTCCGCTTTTCTCTCCGCGGGGTCCGAACCCTGGTATGAGTTCATACTTATATCCGAGAATGGCGGGATCCGAACCACTTCGATTTGTTTTCAATGAGTGTGTTGAATTAGTGTATAGCAAGGAAGCTCGAGCAGTGTATTTTAAGTGTATCTTGAGTTCTGCTCTTTCTCTGCCAACGTCTCTATTTTGTTTAGACTTGTTTTTTGCGTATGTTTTTTCGTTAACGCACTGCAGGCAATATCAGCTGAAATTTTTTTATTGTGTTTTTGTAGGAATTCTGTTGTTGGTATTTTTCTGTTGCACTCTAGGAAGAAAAGAAAATAACAACAACGCTTGTGAGTTTTGTTTTTTTTTCGCTGTTACGCGTTCGTAGGTGTAAGCTGAATACATAAAACAAACAAAATAACACTTAATTTAATTTAATTTTTAATTTAATTTAATAAATATTAACATTAAAATACAAAGATTCTAGATCTTTTTAAGTACAATCAATATATATATAGTCAACAACTGATAGTTAAAACTATAAGTATGATTAAATTACAAAAAGTTAAGAGGAGCATTAAAAATAATATAACAATACATGGTCTGTTTAAGCCGCAACCCTAAAAGATAAAAAAAAGTAGTTATTTACTCATATGAACTTACTATTTTCATACCTACTTATCGGCCGTTCGGGTCTCGACTTTCCAGTCGTGATCCTCGTCCGATGCGCTTGTCGGCTTATCCAGCGAGCGCTAATTCGTTGTAAAATCAATCACTTATTGATTATCGGCAACTCTAGTGTGAAGCTAAATTAAAAATATTAATAAATTTCGAAATCAACATTTAAAATCTCCATCTTTAGTTTTTACCATCGGCACAAATTGCAGATCGCACCAAAGTAAGTTTTTTAAAATATATGCGAAGTGTTTATCAATACTTTGCTTAATTATTTCTTATATATTTTTTGTTCTCATTTTCTCCACTTCTGCATCCAACTTGCTGAGCACAAATTGCCCAACAAGTTGTATGCCAGAAAATTAAAGCTACACATATTGTAGCACAACCAGAGGCATCGCGAGTAGTAAACTCAAGAACAACGAATCTGTTCATGGTCCATTTGAGCCCTGGATTTGGAGGAGAATAAATTAAGAAGAATTAAGCAAATTAAAGGTTAGTTGATTGATTCATTTTTTTTTTATAAAGTCTCAGTGTTTTTTTATGGAGATCACAATTTTAAATTAATCAATATTAAATTTTAAAGTGCAAAATAAAGTGCGTGTGTTAAAGGTACAAGAATATAAAATATCAAATTTTTAACCAAGTGCGCCATTTTAATGCCGGTCACGAAGTTTTACGAACTTCGATAAAAGTTTATTTTAATATTAATAAATTAATTAAAGTATTTACTTTCCAAGTGTTCAATGTTAAATTTGTTAAAAATCAAATAAAACAAAAGAAAAAACAAAACAAAAAATTATTAAAATAACTTGGTAAAAATATTTTTGATTTTTTGTATTCATACTCTATATACAATAGCAGTGCACACACATACACACACCCACGCGTACAATTGTTAAGCAAAGCAATTCAATTTTTCAATTTCGTTTCCGTTTTTATAGAAAGTGTAACTATTAAAAGTTGAAGTAGAAAAAATTTACCTTTAAGTGCCGCACTCGGACAGTTAATAGTGTTTTTGTTTTACGCGTTTAAACAAATTATCAAATTTAAAAATTTAATATATCATCACAAAAGAGTTCAGCTACTACAGCTTTTTCGCACTTTCTCAGCATTAACTCATTTGAAGCCACAATCCAAAGCATCAAAAATTTTTAATGAATAAGATTCCAGTGGCACAAAACAAAGTTAATGTGGAAAAAATTTACCCACCAAAAATTGGGTTGGGCTCAAGGACAACACAGGACGTAACTACTAACCATGCAAACATAGATCTAATTACAGAATAGCTTTTAATCAACTTTTGAGTTGACCTTTTGACAAGTTAACATCAAAAACGCTACAGTTGTTAACAAAGGTACTCATGCGGTTTAAAGGAGCAGTTAACATATAGTTCGTTCTACTAAAAAGTTAATAAATTAAAGTGTTAGCGTTTCTACTGCTTCTACGGTTAGAGTTAAAGTTTATAAGAGAAAGTAATTCCGGACAATCGAATACACCGGTTATGAGTTGGTGTAAATAGACGATATCCGCAGACCTCCTTCGCTCACTTAGTGACTGCAATCTTAATAGTTTTAAACGATTCTCATTATGAGGAAGGTTTCAAATGTCTGTTCCACTTAAGCCCCTTACAGCAAACCGAACAAAACGTTTTTGGATCCTCTCTATTCGTTCAACATACAAGTTAACAGATCAGGTTTTCCCAGTATAAACGAAGATCTGGAGTTCTTTATTAGTATGTAATTTATTTGAGCTATGCTCAACTGTTTATAACAACAAGAAATTCGGAACTGAAACAATGAACTTTTACTAGCAATAACAGAACTAATTTTATCATTAGAAGAGGAAGAAGAATAATAATAATAAGAAGAAGATTAATATTAAGAACATAGACTTCTGGGAATAATTTGGTGAGCTCTAGATCCTGAGAAAATGCATCGTTCTGCATTTCTCACTGTTGCATGGTCTGAATTATTTCGCGAGCAGCTGGAAGTTAAATTGTCACGTACAGCGCTCATGTTACTGTTGGCTATTGTTGTCTGTCGCTACCGCTATTGTTGAATGTTAATACGTGGTCGTTTTAGCATGCAGCGCTCAGGTTACAGGTTGGCTAATGTTGTCTGTCGCTGTCATTATTGTTGACTGTTAATGTGTGGGAATATTAGCATGTGACATTAACTCCTCCCTCTGTTAAATTCAAAACGTCCCTGTTTTGATCACTGATTCTGTTTAGAATTTCCCTAAGGCCCTGCTCTGCGTTTGCTGATAATTTCTTTTTCCTGTATTGTTTAACGAGAAAAGTTACTAGTATGCTGATCATACCAATGGTCGTCACAAAGATCATTATTAACCAATATGTTTTGTGCGATTGTACGTCTTCATTAATTGATGCGATGTAGTTTGTGTTATCTAAATGAATTTTGTGAAGATACGGCAAGGATAACTTCAATTCGTGCTGTAGAAGCTTCATGTCCATGGTTTTTGGAGGATGTGGTTGTGAAAATGTAGAATTCAGTTTAGTTGTGAAGGTTGATCCGTTAATTTTTACGGATGCTGAAGTAAATGTCAATAGGAATGTTCCCGAAATCGTTAAATTTTGCTGATCAGTGATGGTAGTATTAACGACTTCATTCAAGATAATGATTACTTCATCGATTTCTTGGACTAATGGTAAGTGATATGCGGTCTCTGTTGGGCATGCTGCCGAGTTGTTATTCAATAGTTGCTGCAAACATGGTGATGTTGTCGGTTGGAAAATTTGGGCGACTGATATATCGGTGCAATTTTTAACTGGTCGAGTTATGCCATAACAATTAGCTGCTTCATTAATATCTAATTTAACAATAGTTCTATCATGACTTGCAGGAAAAATTTTTATAAAGTCACAAAATTGGATAAGCTTAGGAGTTTTCACAATATAAATAATAAGTTCATTGTTTTGTAATACTTTTACAGTAGCAACACTTAAAATATTACTAATACTAAGAGGTACGGTTTCAGAGTCGGTTAAATGATTGATTTCAATATTGTCTAATATGAGCGGATTAATTATGTTATCTCTTGCAAGAACTATGGACAAGACAACATTGTTAAAGTGATTAATGATGGCTATATTTCGGTTTTCGATGAATTCTAACAATAACTCTTCCCTGTTTCGAAGAACTTCGTTAGTTATATGCCCCTTTTTGAGGATATTAATTCTCCCAGTCAATTCATTGATTTTGTCTTGTACTATCGAATTAATTCTTGTTTGTCTGTTGTTGTTTTCTATCAAAATTTTCTGTTTCGTAACTAGCAATTCCCAATCCTCATGGTCAGGAGTACCGGCTATGAACTTAAGTGCTGAGCCTAAGAAGTCTATTGACCTAGCAAATCTTCTATTTACACGAATTGCACTTATTATTCGATCTATTTCTTGTAATTGTGAGTCTATAGTTTGCAGATATTGCGAATTGTTTCCGACTTGTGTCAGTGTGTCCTTTATTTGTGTAATAATCTGCTGATAGTCCGTCAGGTTTGTCTCGTGAATAAGGTAAGTGTATTCGTCAAACACTTCTACTTTTCCCTTAGTGAGTGCTATAAAATGTGCAGATGAGTAGTCAGTTATTCGGGTTGCAGTCAGTCGGAATAGATGTATAACCCTAGAAAGAAAAAGAAAAAGAGAAAAAAATATTTAGAAAAGAGAAGAGTGAAGAAAAAAAAAAACAAAAAAATGTTATCTTAAATTATTTTTGTGCACCCTTTTCCCATTGATTAGTACTGTTGTACCCAAATCTTCTTGTATAATGGCTTCTACAAAAACTTTGTCAAATTTGTTTCCTAATCGTCTATTTCTGCGAATAAAAACTTTATCTCCAGGTTGGTAGGTTTTATTAATACTTTTGTCGTTAGATCTACGTACTGTTTTTTGCTGAGCCGTAATTAATTTATTCTGTATTATTTTTAGTTCGTCTTCCGAATAACTGTGGAGTATATCTATGGGTTTTTTGCCTGTAACGGAATGGATACTGTTGTTATATTTAAGCGTTGCTAATAGAATTAATTCCATTGTATCTGTTACGTCATACTGCGATTTAAGGCAACGGGCTATTTCTAGCAGCGTTGAGTTTATTCTTTCAACTTGTCCATTGCTCTTGCTGTGCATTGGGGCCACGAAATATTGTTCTATGTTGAAGTGATCTCTAAGAAATGTGGATATAATGTTGGATTGAAATGCTTTTTCGTTATCCGAAACTAGAAGTCTTGTGTTTTAAAATTCAAAAGAATTTGGAAAAGAGCTGCTTTGATATCTAAAGAGGATCGAGAGGTAATGGGTATTGCCACAGTAAATTTCGAGAACTTGTCCACACAAGTTAAGAAATACTGTTTACCTGTAATGAAAATGTCTATATGTAAAATTTCTCCTGGAAAATTCGGAATGGGAGTTTCTGCGATTGCAATGTTTTGTGGTTTCCGTTGGTACTTATTTTCCAAGCAAATTCTACAGTTTGCAATGATGCCTTTAAGCATTTTTTTTATCCCCGGGAAATAATATTCACTAATTATTTGCTGAAAGTTCTGTTGTAACGATCTGTGCGCTTGATTATGCTCTGTAATTGCTGTTTCTAATTGGTCATCTTTATTTATAATATCGATAACTGACGCTCCGTATGGATAAACTTCACCGAAGGAAATGCTGTCACTAATTTGTCCTGGATGAATGCCAAAGTTTGTAAATCACAATGAATGGCGTTAATGGTATTAGGGTTGATGGTGTCCGTTAGGTATTTTATTAAGGTGTCAGTAGTGGCAAAATTTATGGTGTGTCGGATAAATTTTTGAAATATTATTTTTGTACCTTTAAAGCTGTGGGTTGTTCGAGATAGGATAAACTGGTTTTTAAACTGGTTTATTGGGAATTTAATTGTCTTGATAACTTGCGACGAAGAAAGTTCACTGTGTACTGTTGTGTCGACCGAGATGTCCGTCCTTGCGTTAAGGTATTGCCTGCTCAAAGCATCAGCGGCCTTGTTTTCTTTTCCTGGTTTGTAGTGGAAGGTGGGTGCAAATTCTTCAATAAGCGCGCGCCATCTTTTAATTTTGGAATTTGGGTTGCGATCGGAAATCGCGAAAGTCAGTGGTTGGTGGTCGGTAAAAATATGAATATTTGTTATTCCATACAGATAATGCCTTAAAGCCTGTAGAGCCCATACTATAGCTAATAACTCCTGCTCATTAGTTGCGTAGTTTTCTTCTGTTTTCGCAAGTGTGCGTGAAATCATTGTAATGGGTCTACCCTCTTGTGACAGCACTGCTCCCAATGCTACACTTGAAGCGTCTGTTGTTAGTTCGAATGGCTTAGTATAGTCTGGGTGTGCTAAAAGAACATCTTCAGAGGCCAGGATATTTTTTAATTTTTCAAAGGCAAGACATGCTTCTTCGTCAAATTCTATTTTTTTTTTGTGTTTCGAGTGTTTGGTTCCAATATGACCATTTTCACCGCGGAGGTACCTAGTAAGAGGCTTTGCTATTTGAGCATAGTCCCTAATAAATCGTCTGTAATACCCTGATAACCCAAGGAATGAACGCAGTGATTTTAATGTTTTGGGTTTTTCGTAGTTAAGGATAGCGTGAACCTTATCGGGGCATGTTTTTATACCGTTTTCGGAGACAAGAAATCCAAGAAATTCTACTTCTGTTTGAAAAAATTTGGATTTTTCGGGTGAGACTCTCATTCCTGCTTTTTCGAGTTTCTGAAGTATTTTATTTATGTGCTGTAAGTGTGCATTTTCATCTGGGGAGTAAATTATGATGTCGTCAATGTTAACATGACATATCTTTCCTATGTCTTCCCTTAGGATGTCGTCTTTTGCCCGTTGAAAAATGCTAGGTGCATTTTTCAGTCCAAAAGGCAAGCGACAAAATTCGTATTTGCCGTTATTAACATTGAAGGCCGTTTTTTGTCTATCGGCTTGGGCAAGTATGATTTGATGGAAACCAGATTTCAAATCAAGGGTGGTAAAAAATTTTGATTTGCCTAGATTAGCTAGTATTACAGATGTATCTGGTATCGGGTATTTGTCGGAGATCGTACATTCGTTAATTTTTCGGAAGTCAATTACCATTCGTAATTTTTGCTTACCGTTTATGTCAGTTCCCTTTTTGTTAACTACGTGTATAGGGGAGTTGAACGGAGAGTTTGATTTTTGGATTATACCATCGCGCAGTAAAGATTTTATTTCTTCATTGACAAATTCAGCTGGGTTTTCTGTTTTGGTTTTGATGGAAGCTTGCACTGCAGTGCTATAAGGTAGAGCTCTATCGGGGTCTGCAAAGGCTTTTGCATTTAATGAAATTATAGATTGGAGACGATTGAGCAGATGTGGTGGAACTAAATTGAAATTTTGGTCAATTGAGTTAATTTCTTGATAGCTTTGATGCGACAAAAATTCTTTGCCAGTTTTGTGGTAAAGAATACCTTTTTTTTGCGTCTAGCCTCGATGTTTCTGAGAAAATCGTAACCTACAATACCGTCGAAATTTTTAAGAACGGGTAATAGATAAAAGGTTGCTGTTTGGTTCAAAATGTTTACTTTACATTCCTGTTCTATAATGTTCGTTCCATTAACGGAGCTTACTTTAAAAGGTTTCACGACTGCTTTAATATTGTTTAAAAAACTATGTGGCTTAATGTAAGTCTTGGATGCCCCGGTATCTATTAGAATACGAAGCTCTTGACCGTTTTTGTTTTTTTTTGTTATGAAAGGCAAGAGCGACGTTAGCCTAAAAAATTTATTTCTTCGGTTTCAGTCTGTTCGTCATTTTCATTGACACTTCCTTCATTTTCCTCGCCATAAACAGAATCTTCAACATCAGGGTCATTCAAAGGCTCTCCCAGCTCGTTCTCGCTTAACAGCGCGATTATGGGAATCGTACTGTTGCGATTGATATTGTTGTTGGTATTGTTGTTGCTGTGGCAGCCTGTTGCTTGAATTATTGTTATTTTTTCTGAAACCAGACGAGCCTGGGTCAATTTCCATTGGTATAGGTTTATCCCCTGACTGCTTTGGTCTATAAGATGGGTGAGAGTTGTAATTAAGGTTTTTTGGAGGTAGTAATTGTTGTTGTGGTCTGTTACTTTTGATTGAATTGCCCGCAGCAAATATTTTGGCAAAATCATGTCTTCTTTGATTTGTTTCCAACTCTTGAGCGGTTGCCAAAGCCGAAGGTAGATCAGCTGGCTTTGCTGAAAACAAAATATCGCACAATGGTCGTCGCAAACCAGAGATAAAAACTCGAAGGGAGTATTCTCGTGCGCGTTCATTAAGTACACTAACTACGTCTTCGTTATAACTATGTGTCATCTTATTTTTGTCCAGTATTAAAGTCAGTTGCTTGTCCACGTTGTCATAATAGTCAATAAGAGAACGGTTACCTTGGCGAAGAATGCTTAGTTCGTTTTCCAGGACATGGATTGGTCTTCTGTCCGAGTAACATTGATCTAGCCTTGCAATTATGGCCTTAAAACTAAGAACTGTATTAAAGGAGGAAAGCGTTGCGTTAGCAGAACCGGTAATTTTGTTTCTAAATATTCCCATTGCTATATAGTAGTGTTCCGAACCTTCCTTATAATAATTCATGGCGAAATGCGCTGCTTCTCGCCAAGCTGGATATGCTGAAGCATTTCCGTTAAATTCTGGTATAGATTTAATAAGATCTAAAGTTGTACTTTTGTTTTGTACATTTGGTATAATAGTAACTGGAGCATATGACTCCACACTTGGTAAGCTCAATTGGCTAATAGCGTTTGTAATGCCTTCCAGCTGTGCTGTAAGGCGACCATTCATTGCCTCCACAGCTGCATTAACTATGGTAAGTAATTGTTCTCTAGTTACTTCCATTTTTTTAAATTTAATTGAGACGAAAGGGAGAAGAGGAAAAACAAAAAATTTCGAAATAGAAAATTAACTGTTAACAAACAACCAAACAAAAATTAACTGTTTATAACAAAGATTCAATGAAAGTTAGAAAACAAAAATCTCACACTGATATTTTTTTGCAATAATCACACAAATAAAATAAACCTTAAATAATTGAAATCAATCACTTTCACACAAAAATTTCTTGTTTATTTATTTTATATTTTTATATATGAAGACTCTGATCCGTACTTACATAAAAATTATTATATTCATCTTAATAAATTTTGAATACAGGAATGTTTACAAAAGATTGGTTCTCTGTTGCTTTGGGATGTTGCTTTTTTTGGTTAGTTCGTTTCCTTGGTTGCTTCGCCTTTTCTCTTTGTAAGATGCAATGAATTGTTTTTCTTCTGATTTTAGTAGATGTCTTTAATTGCTTTTGGCATTTACTTGCTTAATTTTTCTTAAACACTTTAAAAATTTTAATGCTTCTTGCATTTATTTTAAGTCACTTTTCAATGTCTCTCGAATTTACTTGTTTGATTCATAAAGTTAATATTTTTTTAAAACTTTTTTGAAGAACTTTAAGTGCTTTTGAATTTATTTTTTTTAATCACTTTTCAATGCTTTTTGCATTTTAAAAATGTTTGTTTTGTAAGATTCAATCACGTTGGGCGCCAGTTAACAGATCAGGTTTTCCCAGTATAAACGAAGATCTGGAGTTCTTTATTAGTATGTAATTTATTTGAGCTATGCTCAACTGTTTATAACAACAAGAAATTCGGAACTGAAACAATGAACTTTTACTAGCAATAACAGAACTAATTTTATCATAAGAAGAGGAAGAAGAATAATAATAATAAGAAGAAGATTAATATTAAGAACATAGACTTCTGGGAATAAGTTGGTGAGCTCTAGATCCTGAGAAAATGCATCGTTCTGCATTTCTCACTGTTGCATGGCCTGAATTATTTCGCGAGCAGCTGGAAGTTAAATTGTCACGTACAGCGCTCATGTTACTGTTGGCTATTGTTGTCTGTCGCTACCGCTATTGTTGAATGTTAATACGTGGTCGTTTTAGCATGCAGCGCTCAGGTTACAGGTTGGCTAATGTTGTCTGTCGCTGTCATTATTTTTGACTGTTAATGTGTGGGAGTATTAGCATGTGACATTAACTTGCACATTATAACTTGGGGACCAGAAGTGACTTGCGTACTCCAAGTGAGGACTCTCAATTGCATAATACAACGTTGTAGTTGTAATCATGCTATTGAATTCTTTGGCCCAGCGTTTTATAAATACAAGCATTGAAGACGCTTTTTTACATATATTATCAATATGAATGTTGAACGATAACTTAGTTTCCATGCATACACCAAGGTCTTTGACCACCTCTACACGACTTAAATCAGTATCTTTTATATTGTAATCAAATAATAAATTATTCCTTTTTCGCGAAAAGGTCATAGTTTTGCATTTACTAGGATTGAGAAACATATTATTTTTAGAACACCAAACTTCAAAGGATTTCTGATCAGCGTGGAGTAGGTTAGAATCATCTTTAGTATTTATTTTTCTGAATATTTTCATATCGTCTGCATAAATCAGCAGACGAGAGTGTTCAATGACGTCTGTGACGTCATTAATTGCTAAAATAAACAGAAGTGGACCAAGGTTGCTACCTTGAGGAACACCTGATTCAGCAATAAATTCAGAAGACAACACCCCTCGGAAACGTATTTGATAAGATCGTTCAATCAAATACGATTTTATCCAGCATACAAAATATTGTGGAAATCCCATTAATTTTAGTTTGAATAAGATTAAATCATCAATTTATCACATGCTTTACTGAATTCAGTGTAAATACAGTCGACCTGGTTACCAGATTCCATTGAATTTAAGCAGAATGTTGTAAAATCGAAAAGATAGTGGATCTTCCTTTTAAAAAAAACCATGCTGACGAGTTGTTATGACTTCTCCACAATGAATTTTAACACGATCGTACAGAATTCGCTCAAAAAGTTTGGAAATAGACGAAAGTTTAACGATGGGCCTATAACTATTAACATCATTCCTGCAACCTTTTTTATATATAGGACTTATAAATGATTTTTTCCAAAAAACTGGAAAATAACTTTCTGTAATGTATTTATTAAATGATTTAGCAAGTGGTTGACACAAAACGGATCCGCATTGAGTTAACACTGCGGCAGGAATTCCATCAGGTCCAGCGCTAAAATCCTCATCGATTGTCCCAATATACTTTAAAATATCCTCAGAGGTAAAGGATATATATTCCAAAGAGACCCTGGATGAAGAGTTCATGTAGTCAAAGTAACCTTCATCAGGATAAAATGAATCTGAACAAAAAGATTCTTTGAAGGGATTGGCAAAAAGGCCACCAATTATAGAAGGATCGTCCGTAAATCCATCAAGAGTTTTGAAGGATGAAGGAAATCCATCAGATTTTTTCTTAGTATTTATGAACCCCCAAAATCTCTTTGGATCAGACCATATTCTCAGCTTAATTTTGTCTAAATATTCATTACATAAAACAGCTGAAAGATTTTGAAAATCCAGAAACAAACGTTTGTAGGTCAATTGAGTCCAAACTGCAGACATAGCTCTTCCATGCCCTATTCCTGTTATTGCGAAGTGTTTTCAACTCTTTTGTGTACCAAGGGTACGCCGAGTTCTTTGCAAATTTGAGGCTATATGGTACAGACTGAGAAATTACAGCAAAGAGTTATACATAAATATATTCTAAAATTACGTTTAGTTTATTGTTAAGTAAATGATTCAACCTCAAAAAGTCAGCTTTTTTGAAATTGAATTCATAAACTTCATCCATTGAACTAGAATTAACTTTATTCTCTCTATCCAATTTATACCAAATACTGAATGGTGGATGATATACATCAATAGTAGTTAGAGCATGGAAGGCCCTCTTAACAATGACATTGTTACTGTCCGTAATTAAGACCAGGTCAAGAAGTTTTTCCTGACTATTATAAATACAACTCACTTTTTGTAAGTCAGAACATATACTGTCAACGAATATATGCTCTCATGAATACGTATCTCATCATGAGATGAATATGTATAGCCCGTACTATACTCATGCACGACTTACATTCTACAACACTCCGGATTAACCGGAAAGATAGAATGCACCTACGTACTAAAACACACAACCAGTTGGCGAAGTATGAATTTCCACTAAGCACATTAATTGGATTTTCAGCGGAACTTAAAAATTTTATACAAAAACACGAATTTATTAAGAATTTATGAATTTGAAAAAGTAAACAACATCAAATAAGTAGTAAACTTTACAATAAAACTCTAAAACAAAGAGACCAAAGTTACTTTAAATAATATGAATATTAGTAAGTTTGCGGCAACTATCCAACCCAAGATCCTACGTGGAAAAGAGAGTAAACTCTTAAACACCAAACCAATTCCAATTATAACGGAGATATATACGTGTAAATATGTACAAACATATATGTGTATATATATACGGGTCACTTTGTAATTTTGGAACACCGTGCTAATGTTATTAATTGGATATGTATTTGGACCAACGCAGGCATAAACTTGCATGGAAAAGAGACAAACTCTTGCGCACCAAACTAAGTAACTAATAAGTCAACTGAATAAGAAAAATTTTAAAATTTTTTGATTAAAAGCAAACAAGTTAAAGCATACATATCGTATTCGATGGTGTTTACTGCATCAAACGCAATATTATAAAGGAAAAACAACTGAAACGGTCTCGAATATATGGAATAACTTCAGCCAACATTTTAACAGAATATAACAATATTATTAACCGAGTTAATGTTTGAAACAAAATTCTAAAATGCATCAATTATTTAAATGTAAAATCAATTTCCGTTTCAAGGCATACACTGAATCACAAAAATTAATTAAGCTGTAGCTATTGTTGAAATCACTACACATACATCGTAAAGGGTCATGAAGGGCAAAATTTGAAGTGCACTGGCTCAACTTAAAAAGCACAAAATGTCTAGATCCTCTTCTTGGGATGTTAAAGTTAAGAGATGAGAGAATATATTGGGAGTCAATTTCACCACAAAGTAATTTATATAGGAAGGTGACATTAAGCACCATCCTTCTGCTTCTCAGGGAAGGCAGTAAAATTTGTTTAAGGCGGGTTTCATACGAAGGAAGAATAATATCTGGGTTCCAACGATGATGACGTAAAGCAAAAAGTAAAAACTGTTTTTGAACCGATTCTATTGCATCAATGTGGACGAGATATTGAGGGTTCCATACTACGGAAGCATATTCAAGAATAGGTCTTACGAGAGATATATATAGTAATTTAGTTGTGAAGGCATCATTGAATTCTTTCGCCCATCTTTTAATGAAACCAAGAACACCTCTAGCTTTATTTACAGTCAAATTTATGTGGAGATTGAAGCGAAGTTTTGGATCCATAATTACACCAAGATCAACAAAACTATGAACAATTTCTAAATGGATGTTATTTATAGTGTTATTTGTGCTATGAGCAGTTCTACGTGAGAAGGTCATTGATTTGCATTTTTTTAAGTTAAGGTGTAATAGGTTGAAGTTACACCAATCCACTAGTCTGTTTAAATCAGATTGTAAAAGGTGTTGTTCGTCGAGTGACTTGTAGGTAAGAAAAAGTTTCACATCGTCAGCATACATTAAGACGTCACAATGTTTAATTGCAGAGGGAAGGTCATTAATAAATAGTAAGAATAAAACCGGTCCAAGATGACTTCCTTGCGGAACACCAGATGTAACCATAATATTTTGTGATAGAGAATTTGTATATAAAACTTTTTGAAAACGTCGCGATAAATAAGATTCTATCCAATTCAGCAATTTTACAGGCAACCCAATTAGCTTAAGTTTATTCAATAGAAGTTTATGATTGACACTGTCAAAAGCCTTGCTAAAGTCCGTATAAATAACGTCAGTCTGTTTTCCCAAAGTGAAACCTTTTATTACACCAGTTGTAAACTCCAAAAGGTTTGTTGAAGTTGATTTACCCTTTAAAAAACCATGCTGAGTGACAGAAATGGAAGATGAAACGAAGTGGGTTAATTGTTCAGTTATGATTTTCTCAAATAATTTAGGGATTGCGCTTAATTTGGCGATGCCTCGGTAGTTAGTGACATCAATTTTGGAGCCAGATTTATGAAGGGGTATAATATATGAATCTTTTCATATAATGGGAAAATGTCCACTTTGCAGGGATATATTAAATATGTTTGATAGAGGAGCACACAGGTTGTTAGCACATGCCTTTAGAATGCAACTCGGAATTTCATCAGGGCCAGTCGAAAAAGAGCATTTAACTTGACGAAGGTTATGCATAACAATAATTGAGTCTATTACTGGAGTTTCAAAAGAGCTAACTGGAGGTAAATAAGGATGCTCAGAACACATATTAAATGGTATGTTGGAGTAAGTTGATTTGAAGAAGCTAGCAAACATGTTGGAAATAACATTGTCACAAGACGATTCCTCTTGATTGAATCTCATAAGGGGTGGAAATTGGAAGCCTTACGTTTTGAATTAACAAAAGTATAGAAGAGTTTCGGATTATAATTAAATTGAGATTTGATGTTGGCTATATAAGCAGTATAACACTGTTTATTTAATAGCTGGTATCTGCAACGACAAGATGAATAACAAGCAAAGTCAATATTAGAACCAGATGTTTTATATTTTTTAAATAAGCAATTTTTTAAATTTTTTAGTGACTTAAGTTCACTTGTTAGCCAGGGTGGACTTAAGGGTTTAGAATTAATTTGCTTTGTTGGGACGCACAATAAGAAGCACCTTTGCAAAGTATCATTAAAAAACTGTACCGAGGTTTCGACGTCATAATATGAATACGGTGGTTTAATAGATAGAATCGGTGACCAGTCAGTCTGCGAGAGTAAGGCAGATTAAAATCGCCCAACAATAAAATGTCGTCATTAACTCAAGAATATTAAGAATATAGTCTAGACAATCTGTGGTGACCGTGGCATGCAGGTTAAGTGTGTGGCTTAGCATGTTCGGAGCCCGGGTTCGATCCCCAGCCGCGGCGAAAAGTTTTTTTCAATAAAAAATTTTTTCTGATCGGTCACCACCTCTCTGCAGACAATGGCAAACCTCAGAGAGTAAATAATGCCATGTAAAGCTTCTTGAGAACATGAACTTTAGCCGTTCGGAGTCGGCATAAAACATGTAGGTCCAGTTCTCGGTCAGTTGTGTGCAAACATTTAATAACACACACAGCACAATTGATAATAAGAAGCTCGGTCAAATTCCTTTCAAGGGCTGAAATGTCCAATTTATTTTTTTGTTTTTTGTTTTTAGTCTAGACAATCTGCCATACTTGTATATTACTCTGTACTACTGTTTGGAGGAACATATGCATTAATTATGTATACATTTCATGTATTCAGTTCAATATTAGAAGTGCAGGGTATATCAACAAAGGAACTAACAAAGCAATTCCCTACAGCTATAAGAACACCACCACCAACAGAAGAAATATTGCTGGAGTATCTGTCCTTTCTAAATACTTGGAAACTATTGTCAAACAATTAGAAAGAAATAAGTCTCGCTTTTTGGAGCGGAATCCCCTTACATTTTGACAGTAAAGGGATAGCCTATTTAGTTTTTTTGGTTCCGACGAGCTTTATTATTTGAGGTCCTTGACTTGTTTTTAGGTATAAATTCTGAAACGAGGATATTATCGGCCCACATATTAGAATTGAGAACAGTTGAAAAATCTTCGGCTGCAACTGTGAGAATAAATGAGGCGTGGGTGGGCTTATTGCCAATATTCTTACATGAGCGAAAAGCATTTTGGGATATCAAACTTCGTTGTTCGACAAACGTCAGAATATTATTAGTTGATGTGTCGGGTTGTAATCTCGAAATGAAAACGTTCTTTGTCTTCGAAACTGCTCTTAGAGTAGTTGGCTCAGTTGAAGGTTGAAGTGCAATGGATGCCGCAGTAACCAAATTATATATGATAGGAATATCTGAAATTTCAGATACAGCATTATCATTAGTCAAAGAAATAACTGGCACTTTAGATAAAGGGGCAAGCAACTGAGGTACTACAGTAATATTATTATTACTAACATTATTGCACTTAGTTTGCACAGAAGTTTTGTTTATATTCAGTAAAACAAAACAAAACACACAAAAGTGAAACAAATAAATTGTCCGTCGGCACTGTAGTTTTCTACTTATTAGAAAACAAAAACATTCACCCTTATCATTGAACCCGCGCTCGCTCTCAAAACAGCGTCGAAACAAATATTTTCAATTTTTGAAAGTTTAAATTTCGACGTCGAATGAACTTTTTTATCGATTGTGAATCTCACTCAATTATTGAACAAACGTCGTCGAACAAAAATACAAATTTTTTGTCGACAAAAATTTGAGAACGGATTCATTTCAGCATATTGAGCAAGAAGGTATGTGCGATAATTTTCGCTTCAATTATATTATAACAAAGAGCTAGTTGCAAAACAAACTCTTTTGGAAGAACCTCGTCCAGAATTCAAAGAATGTTAATTGAGTAATTGTCAGGTAATATTCACCAATAGATGCACCAATTTAACGCACTATTGTAAATTTAAAGAAATTCTGTGCTGTATTTTCATGTCACAGCATTGACTATGCAAGTTAAATTAATTTTTTTAAGGACCTTCAAAAGGACCCTTTGTTGATGTACTAAGCTTTGCTATCTAAAACTACAACTTATTTTTCGTAAAAAATTTTACGGACTCATTGATCATAAAGCATCAACGAGTACAGATCTTTCAAGGGCACAGGTGATGGTCATAGGTGGTCTAAAAGTAGCCAATCAATTTGCAACATACAGTTGGTGACTAACATTTTAAGGTCGATCGATATTGTCGAGGACATTGTGCATGTATAAGCACATCTACTGCCCAATACCATCACCAAGCTTAGTTATTGGACATGTTGGTCGTGGTATAGCCGACCAGTTTGTGAATATTTAAGTATAAGCACAGCAACGTTCAAATCACAATTTAAGCGTAATCGCTAAATATTCCAAGAGCGATAAGTTTCGCGGAAACGTAGCACAGTTGAGCGAACGAAAGCCGCAACGGTGACGGAGTACACCTAGGCGCCACCGGCAACAACAAGCCTGCAACGCTTGCAGAACCTGACATCAATGCAGCCTTGCTTTGTGGAATCCTTGCTGCGGAAGGTACTTGTATATTCGCTGTGCTGGATGTTTGATAGGCTTCCTTCTTGAGGCAGCACGTTTTATTTAGATTTTTTTTCGTACAATTTGTTTAAATTACAAATTTTTTTGAAATATAATTGACAAGCTTCATAAAATTGAGAGTACCGATAAAGAAGTTTTATCGCGCGTTTTCAATAGTAGGGTGAAATTCTATTGTCGGAAGTGAAAACTATCGTCGAAATTCTGTTCGACGACGAGCTGCTAGTGAAAGTGAGTTCTCGACGACGATATTTACTCGACGCGTTCAAGGATAGGGGTGATTGTTTTTTTTTCTCTACTTTTTGTCTACTTTTTTGCCGAGAAGAATTTTCTTTGCTTAAGGCAAATTGTATTTTTTTGATACACACACACGACACTTTGGTTTCTTGCTCGCTAACAACTTGATTGTTTATATTTGTATTATATACTTTTATATTATATTAAATATATTAGGGGTATTCACACTGCCTTGGGTAGTTGGGTAGATTGGCAAATGCCATGCATTTTGTTTTTATAAAAGTGCCATTCTACCCAAGTACCCATTTACCAATCTACTCTAGCTGACCCCCTGACTTGTTTGGGTAGATTGATGTAGTACTTTTTTCATGGATTGCCACCTTTTCCAAAAGTCGGCAATAATTAAATTGATAAAAACTAAAACAAAAGAAACAAATTACAAGTGAATAAAATAGACAAATGTGTTAAAATGAGTTATATTAAAATTTTGGAGACAAAAATTATTAAATGCCGCAAAGTTCACGTTAGAAATTACTCCTTTGCTCTCATAAAATTACATGAATAATATGTTGGCAACTCTTTTCTAGCTGTCACTCATCTCTCATCAGCTGTTATTCTATAAGTGCTCAAATGCAGTTAATGGTGCTCGCAGTTATCAGAAGTACTCAATCTACCCGTTATCAACTACCCAAGTCAGTGTGAATACCCCTATTATATTATACAAGTTCTATTGAACTTCGTCACTTGTTACGCGATTGTTTCGATTATTTTATTATTAACGCGAGTGTTATTAAAATAAAAGAATAAAAAAATAAAAAAAAAAAAACAAAACAAAAACACAAATAAAATGCAAACACGCAAACTGCAAGAGGCGGAGAGCGGAACAAGTGTCAAGTGGAGGACAAAAGAAAAACCACAAACTGGAACGAGTTCGAAAAAGAGCTGCCAATTTGACAAAAAATTTATCGCACGTACAGAGATTTTTTTGTTTGTGGCCTATTTCAAAAAATTTGACAAGCAATTGTTAGAGTTGGATTTTTATTGCCGATTGTCGCCGAAAATTATTTTCAAGTCTGGACAACGCCTGTGGGATTTTGAAAATTTAAATTTTATAAATTAAAAATTTTTAAGTCACAATTGTGATATATTGTTAAATAAAAAATCATTAAATTAAAAACAATATTTGATGTTAAGTGATTTTATTTCTAAATCACTCCGAAAATTCTTTCGCCGAAAATTATTTTCAAGTCTGGACAACGCCTGTGGGATTTCGAAAATTTAAATTTTATAAATTAAAAAATTTTTAAGTCACAATTGTGATATATTGTTAAATATAAAATCATTACATTAAAAACAATAGTTGATGTTAAGTGATTTTATTTTTTAAAGAATAAAATAAATTTTTGATTGGAAAAAAAAAAATAAATTTAAATAGTTTTTCTACATATTGGAAAAATATAAAACAAAACAAAACTTTTCTGCATATTAGAAAATATTTTTGTAAGTTTATTTAACTTTTTATAAAAAAAAGAAGAATAAACAATGGCGGAATTAACCTCGTTTATGAGAAATGCCGATACCATTTTTGATATGGAGAGAGACTTCAATGAGAATCCTCAGGAAGAGCACACAACTTTTGCTCTAAGAATTCAAGAGGATGAATTGAAGTCTCAATAAACTAATTTAAAGACGTCATAATATGACGCATGCTTGCTGAAATTAGTGGCAGCGAGTGGTGATGCTGATGGATATGTCATCCTAGTAAGGTGAACGAACTAAGCGATGAATTGTTGATGGCGAAAAAAAGTAATAAAGCGGATATTTCAAGTTTTGTTATGCCGATGTCTGGCCACAATATAAATTTACTACCATGTGATACTGAAATATTTCATGGTGATTACGTAACATGGCCATCTTTCCGGGATATGTTTTCGGCTATTTATATTTCAAATAGTCGGCTAACACCCGTGGAAAAATTATTTCACTTGAACCAGAAAACCCGCGGAGAGGCAAAAGAGATTGTTCAAAAACCTCCACTCACGCATGAAGGGGTTGCAACAGCCTGGCAGAACTTGACAGGCCGCTATGAGAATAAGCGGATTTTGGCGAACAGCCAGCTTAAAGTTTTATTTTAAAGAGTCTGGAAGTGGAATTAAGAAACTTCAAAGAGACATAAATAATTGTATATTCGCTCTCACAATACATTAAGTAAATATTGACAATTGGGATGCTATTTTTACGTATTTGAACTCTACAAAATTGCCTGAGACTACGCTCACCTTATGGGAGCAATCGATTGAGAACAAGGCAGAAATCCCCAAATGGGCTGACCTTGATAAATTTCTCACAAGTCGTTTTCAGACACTAGAAACGGTGTCCAGCTTTAGAGGCGCGGTGCCAAAAGGGCAAAAACCAAACGCACCTCCACAAAATGTGAAGAAAGTTTACACCTTTCAGGCAAACGTGGCGTACAATAATTGCAAGCTGTATAAAAACCAGCAGCATGCATTGACACAACAATGTCAGTAAATGACAGATCATCGGCTGCAAGACGGTTGCATTGCTGTCTCAACTGTTTATCAACCAGCCATGTTTCTAAAAATTGGAAGAGCGGCTACAACTGCTCCTCATGTGGACAACGACATCATTCGTTGCTTCATAGAGATTTTAGAGGCGCAAATAGTCATCCAAATGCGGAAGGTCCAAGCACGAGTATACAGTCCACTCAACATGTCGCAGCGCAATCGCAAACATCTGCAGGCGCTCGCTCAAATTACCAAGCGTGTTTTGCCTCAAGCAGCAAAGGTATTCTACTGGGAGCCGCGATGATAAATATTTGCCATCGAGGAGCCGTGTTCAAAGTACGCCTTCTGGCTCAGAAGGCTCGTTCATTTCTGAGAGGTTGCATCGACTTATTCAGCTTCCTACTCATCGAGTTTGCGCTCAAGTCTCAGGGCTTAATAATGTGGTGTCAGCCAGAGTGCAAAAAGCGTGCACTTTGGTCATAGGATCACCTATTGATCCAACCATCCAACTTACCACAATCGCTCTAATTCTATCAAAGATTACAGGAAATCTTCCCACATGCTCAGTGGACCCTCTAGTGCAGCAAGCTTTCACAGAGCTTGTACTTGCAGACAAACACTTCTACTGCAGCGATCAAATCGATGTGCTACTGGGAGGTGACTTATACTCACAAATTCTGCTGGACGGTATTCGTCGAAATATTTGTGGCGGTACCTTCAGTCCCGTCACTTCCCCGTTACATTATTTAGCAGTTGTAAGCTATTTTTCGTGTTTCGGCTCTTCGAGCTTTTGGTGACACTTTGTCGTAATCAAACACCCTCATGCTATCGCAAAGATTTCGGTTAGCGCTGCTTGGTTCTCCACACAAGTGATGACCCAAGCAAATTCCTAACCGCTTGAAACTTTGTTGCCACTGTTGGATCTGCAGCCAACAGTTTAAATTTCATAATGTAAACTTTGTACATTGTTGCTGTTGTTATCACACAGCAGTCATTTGAGAAGGCAACCTTTTTATTCTAAGCATCGAGTTGTTTATACAATTCCGCTGTGCTGACTATCATGACGAATCGCCACCCGTCTGACTAACAGAACGTCAGACGTGGCGATCGCGCTAATACTTTAGTGACGAGTCACAGTAGTGCAGTCAGCGCAGGCAAGCTTGAGTGTTGTTGTTGTACGAACGTTTGTTGTACAACAACAATCGCTTGCTGTGCGCCACTCATAGCGAGCGCTGCCTGTGAATTGGAGTAGCTAACCAACACACAGACAAGCACGCCGCCAGTAACATTGACTGGCGTTTGTGAGTCAGCACAAGCTATGCTTTGAAACGCTCGCCCGTCGCTAGCGCTGGTGACGGAGCGTTTCGATATAAATATTGGCTCCTCTGCAAGCAGGCGGAGTCAGTTTTTAATATGAAAGAAATCACGGTAGTATTATTGGCTATGGGGTGTGCTGCAGCGCTATATTGTGCGCTGCAGTATATTTTCAATGCACTGTGGTGGCATGGACTATGGTCCATGTTACCATGACTTTTTAGTCGATTAACAACCTCACGCGCGCGCGGTAACAAATTAAGATTTTATGTCATAGTTAGTAATTAAATTAGTTAAGAATAATAAAATACAAAATAAACAAAAACATTGTGAGTTTATTCAGTAACCCCACAAATTGGTGACCCCGACGTTTCAAATACAAATTTTTAGTTTTGCCGCGTTTTTTTAAAACTAACTGTATATATAAAAAAACAGAACTATCTAAAAATGGCCGAAAACAAAAGTGAAATTGTTATTAACGAAAGCGAAGTGCCATTGCGCGTGGTTGAGGTCGAGGAAGGTGCAGTCGGTGGTGCGGTCACCGCTGCACCAAGTGCACAGGAGAGTGTAGAGTTCATCGCCGGGATGAACAGAGTGACGGTGCACACACCTCAGTTCTGGCACGATGTGCCAGATCTGTGGTTCCTCCAAATAGAGGCTCAATTCGCGAAATTAAAAATTCGTGGTGACTCAGAAAAATTCTACACGGTAGTGGGCGCCCTTGAAAAAGGCGTCCTTAGACAAGTGAGTGACTTAGTGCGCGATCCGCCGTCCACAGAACGTTATGACACAATAAAAAATAAATTGTTGTCCATCATCAGTGCTAGTGAGCCAGAAAAGCTCAATCAGCTTTTGTCGGACTGCGAGTTGGGCGACCGGCGTCCAACTCAATTGCTGAACGAAATGCGCGAACTCGGAGGTAAAAACCTCCACGAGAAAATGCTAGAAAATCTCTGGCTCGCGCGTTTGCCTCCGCAAGTACAAGGGTTGCTCCAGACCGTGAGTGTGGAATTACCGCAACGAGCGGCACTCGCGGATAAAATTATGGAGACGGCAAATAAAGCGGCAAATAAAGCGTCGCTTGAAATCAATACTGCGTTGGAAAAACGCCTTAACAGATTGGAAGACGCCCTGTACGACAGGGACCATCCACGCCAGCATGGCCGACGTGGCCGAAGCTACGTGGATAAGAATGTGCCACCAGCGGAACTGTTACAGGACTCCGAAGATGAGATGTTATTCGTCCCCTCTGGCATTGGCCGAGGGTCAGCAGTGCGACAGCTGCCGCCTCAACGCTTTGGGTCGAAATCTAGAGCGGATTCTCGCGCAAACAAGGACGCGCATACAGCAGTCAAAACAAAGAAACATCCTTGTTGTTATTTCCATCGTTGTTACGGTAGGCAAGCGACGAAATGTCGCGGCTCGTGTACGTATCCGTCAAAAAACTAAGTGAAGGGCTGCCGTTCGCAGACGACAAGGGTGGCCATAAAGATGTACGTCGTCTGTACATTACTGACACGGCGACTAGCAGGCAGTTCCTGGTAGATACTGGGGCTGACGTGTCAGTAATCCCACCCAGCGGAAAGGAGCGTTACAATGGCCCGCATGAGTTCCGGTTATACGCAGCCAACGGTGCACACATCGAAACTTTCGGATCCAAAAAAATCATATTAGATCTCGGATTTCGACGAAGGTTTACATGGGATTTCATCATTGCTGAAGTGAAGTCACCACTAATCGGAGCTGATTTCTTGAAGCATTTCGGATTGCTGGTCGACATGAGGAATAATCGACTCATCGACCAGGTTACAAACCTTCAAACCGTGGGCATTTCGGCACAAAAGGGTGAGTCAAACGTTTTTACTTATATTATTAACGACCCTTTTGCCAGTATCCTGGCTCAGTTTAAAGAAATTACGGTGATGCAGCAGGGCGGTAACTCGGTCCCTAAGTCAGGTGTGACACATCACATCGTAACTAGAGGCCCACGCATGCACGCCCACGTCGGCTCGCACCAGATAAGCTGAAGGCAGCAAAAGCAGAGTTCCAGTTTCTCATCGAAAGCGGTATATGTGAGCCTTCTGACAGCAATTGGGCAAGTTCGTTACATTTAGTGAAAAAGAAGGATGGTTCTTGGCGTCCGTGCGGGGACTATCGGGCCCTTAATGAAAGGACATTACCCGACCGATACCCTATTCCGTACGTGCACGATTTCACGCACATACTGCACGGAAAGACCATTTTCTCGACGATTGACCTACAAAAAGCTTATCATCAAATTCCAGTCGAACCTGCTGATGTTCCCAAAACCGCCATTACGACCCCTTTCGGTCTATTTCAGTTCATATATATGACTTTTGGACTACGAAATGCGGCTCAAACATTCCAGAGGCATATTAATAAAATAATGGCCTCAGAATCCGACCACGTATTTGTATATATTGATGACATTTGTATAGCGTCCAAGAACAAAGAGCAACATGAAATTCATCTGCGAAAGGTCTTTCAGCTTCTACGCGAGAATGGGCTCGCAATCAACATGGCTAAATGTGATAAAGGTAAAACTGAGATCAGGTTTCTTGGACATACTGTCAACAAGTACGGCATTAAGCCAGCGGCGGACAAGGTGCAAGCTATAAAAGAATATAGCAAGCCTACAACCGCCCGTGATCTAAAAAGATTTTTTGGAATGGTAAATTTCTATCGACGTTTCATTCCAAGCGCAGCAGAATGTCTTCTTTGCAGACAATGATTGTTGGCAACAAGAAGAATGATACTACGCCCTTAAATTGGTCGGCTGTTACGGAAGCGGCATTCGAGAAATGTAAGAAAGAGTTCGTGAACGCCACGCTTCTTTTTCACCCTGCTCCTGAAGCAAAATTGTCACTCAGCGTGGACGCTTCGGATTTCGCTGTTGGAGCAGTACTGCATCAACAAGTAGGTAACAATCTTCAACCACTGGGTTTTTACTCAAAGAAGCTCACGGACACACAAAAGAAGTACAGCACCTACGATAGGGAACTGTTGGCGATTTTTCAGGCTGTGAAGCATTTTAAATACATGGTGGAAGGGAGAGAGTTCACAATTTTCAGCAGAATTCCGACAAGGCGTCGCCTCGACAGGCACGACACCTTGATTATATTGGGCAGTTCACCACTGACATCCAACATGTATCTGGAAAAGACAACGAGGTAGCAGACGCGCTGTCTCGCATCCAGCAGTTAGCGGCAGAGTGCTGCATCGATTTTGAAAGACTAGCACGAGAGCAAGTAACGGATTTTGAGACACAACACCTGGTGGCTAATAGGGAAAAGGCTTCATCACTCTTGATTCAACAGTTCAGGGTACCCAACACAGACGTCAGCATATTTGGTGATGTGTCGCAAGGAAAATTTCGACCGTTGGTGCCCGTAAAGCTACGCGCGGAAGTGATGACCAAAATTCACGGAATTGCTCATGCAGGCGCCAAAGCATCAACTAGGCTGATCAAGGAAAGGTTTGTTTGGCCGAACATGAAAGGCGATGTCCACGAGTTTGTCCGATGCTGCATTCCATGTCAACGCAGTAAAGTGACCAAACACAACAAATCAGAATTGGGTCATTTTCTTAATCCAAGTGAACGTTTTGAACACATCAACATCGATTTGGTCGGACCACTCGCTGTCTCACGTGAAAACAGGTATTGTTTAACAATTATAGACAGATATACTCGCTGGCCAGAAGCTTTGCCGATTCCGGACATGACAGCAGAGACAGTTGCCAGAAATT
Source organism: Tetanocera ferruginea (assembly GCA_958299015.1). Lineage (NCBI taxonomy): Eukaryota > Metazoa > Arthropoda > Insecta > Diptera > Sciomyzidae > Tetanocera > Tetanocera ferruginea. Next base: position 82,378,742 of record OY282641.1, on the reverse strand, counting down.
TGCTATCAGGTTGGATAGCTCGTTTTGGAGTTCCAGTAAAAATCACAACCGATTTGGGACGGCAATTTGAGTCTGATTTGTTTCGTCAACTCAACAATCTGCTCGGTATAAAACATTACCGCACCACGGCCTATCATCCTCAAGCAAACGGAATGATAGAGAGGTGGCACCGAACTCTCAAGGCAGCGATTATGTGCCATGAAAATGAGAATTGGTGCGAAGTTTTACCACTGGTCCTTCTTTGCCTTCGATCTGTTGTGAAAGAAGACATCGCAGCGACACCAGCCGAGATGGTTTTCGGCACAACACTAAAACTGCCTGGTGAATTTTTAAACCCGTCGCCAGTAAAATATAACGAAGCAGAGTACGTGTCTACGTTAAGAGAAGCCATGCAGAAAATCGCTCCAGCCACGGTACGACATCACGATAAACCTACAGTTTTCGTTCAACCAGAGCTGAAAAGTTGCACACACGTTTTCGTCAGAAGTGACAAGGTGCAACGTCCTTTGCAACCACGGTATGACGGTCCTTATGAAGTCGTTGAGCGAAACGACAAGTATTTTGTCATCACTGTCAAAGGCAAACCAGCCAAATTGTCAATCGATAGGCTGAAAGCCGCTTTCATCGCAATACCGAGAGGTGAACCCGAGCCAGTACACATCACAGACGACGCCATGACATCATCTGGCGCGCCGATGGACAACGCGGGACCTAAGTCAAAAAAAGTGACTTCAGAAACAGCCGTGTCAATTTTTACCGGCTCACCGGTGGACAACGCGGGATGCACAGCTGAAAAATCAAAATCATCACGTAAGGTCGTGACTTTTTCCGACCCGCCGTTGGACAACGCGGGATTTGACCGCAAGAAACCAGATTCTAACAGTAGAGCGCAACACGCCAAACCGACCGTGACAACTTTTTCCGGTCCGCCGTTGGACAACGCGGGATCTTCGACCGAAGGTCATAAGTCGTCAAAGAATGCCGTGACATTTTCCGGCACACCGTTGGACAACGTGGGACTATATAGTAAATCGTCCCACCCGGTCCATTCGAGAAAGCATCAGTCAAAGACATCGTGTCAGCCACCTTCGCCGGTCGTTACAAGGAGTGGCAGAAGGGTTAAAGTTCCAGCCAAGTATCTTAAGAATTTGTAACTTATTCGAAACACTAGGGGGGGAGTATTGTGGCGGTACCTTCAGTCCCGTCACTTCCCCGTTACACTATTTAGCAGTTGTAAGCTATTTTTCGTATTTCGGCTCTTCGAGCTTTTGGCGACACTTTGTCGTAATCAAACACCCTCATGCTATCGCAACGATTTCGGTTAGCGCTGCTTGGTTCTCCACACAAGTGATGACCCAAGCAAATTCCTAACCGCTTGAAACTTTGTTGCCACTGTTGGATCTGCAGCCAACAGTTTAAATTTCATTATGTAAACTTTGTACATTGTTGCTGTTGTTATCACACAGCAGTCATTTGAGAAGGCAACCTTTTTATTCTAAGCATCGAGTTGTTTATACAATTCCGCTGTGCTGACTATCATGACGAATCGCCACCCGTCTGACTAACAGAACGTCAGACGTGGCGATTGCGCAAATACTTTAGTGACGAGTCACAGTAGTGCAGTCAGCGCAGGCAAGCTTGAGTGTTGTTGTTGTACGAACGTTTGTTGTACAACAACAATCGCTTGCTGTGCGCCACTCATAGCGAGCGCTGCCTGTGAATTGGAGTAGCTAACCAACACACAGACAAGCACGCCGCCAGTAACATTGACTGGCGTTTGTGAGTCAGCACAAGCTATGCTTTGAAACGCTCGCCCGTCGCTAGCGCTGGTGACGGAGCGTTTCGATATAAATATTGGCTCCTCTGCAAGCAGGCGAAGTCAGTTTTTAATATGAAAGAAATCGCGGTAGTATTATTGGCTATGGGGTGTGCTGCAGTATATTTTCAATGCACTGTGGTGGCATGGACTATGGTCCATGTTACCATGACTTTTTAGTCGATTAACAACCTCACGCGCGCGCGGTAACAAATTAAGATTTTATGTCATAGTTAGTAATTAAATTAGTTAAGAATAATAAAATACAAAATAAACAAAAACATTGTGAGTTTATTCAGTAACCCCACATATTCTTGGGTCACTTATTGCTCAAGAAACCATTTCAGGCTGGATCTTAACAGGTCTTTACAGGTTTCAACCACATCGCAAAAACCTGCCTCCTCGTCTGTTGTTTCATATTTCAGTGAAGTTTCAATTGATCGGCAGCTAGCATCCTTTTGGGAGCTTGAGGAGATACCTGAAAAGGTTGTGTCCAATATCACACAAATTTTGTGAGGACAATTATGTTAACACAACCAGGCGCAATTCTGATGATCGGTATGTGGTGACTTTACCGTTTAAGGAAAGTTATCCGCAGAAAACCACTTTAGGTGATTCACGCTACATTGCGGTCCGACAATTTCTGCGCAATGAGATGAGGCTTAATAAAAACATAGCTTAAAAGAAGGAGTATGATGCTGTTCTGAACGAATATCTGGTATTAGGCCATACGAGAGAAGTGTCTTCTTGTCTTTCTCCGAGACAAAATCATAGTTATTACCTTCCTCAACATGCCGTCATGAAACCAGATAGTACCACTACAAAGGTTCGTGTGGTCTTCAACGCGTCAAGCCCTACATCCAATGGTGTGAGTTTGAACGATGTTCTGCATGCGGGGCTAGTCTTGCAAAGTGATTTTACTTTGCTTACCCTGAAGTGGCGATTCTTCCATTTCGTATTTAATGGTGACATCGAAAAGATGTACCGCCAAGTACTTGTGACTGAAGACCACAATACCACAGTACTCGTTCATCTTCTCGTCGCGAAAACAAAGGTAGCGCCGGCTAAGACGGTGTCGTTACCAAGGCTGGAGCTGTGCGGTGCACTCTTGCTAGTAGAAATGGTTGACGCGTTTCTAACAAATTAAGAAACTTATAATAATGAGCTGTTTTTATGGACAGACTCAACCATTGTTCTGGCTTGGTCGCGCAAGCAGCCATGTGCCTAGACTACCTTTGTTGCCAACCGTGTCTCGAAGATAGGCGAGAAAGTGGGGACTGAAAATTGGAGTCACGTGGATTCAGCCGATAATCCAGCGGATCTAGCCAGTAGAGGATAAGAACCACAAAACTTAAAAGATGTGGTGGCATGGCCCTCATGGCTACAACAAGAGGCTAGTTTTTGGCCTCAATTAAGCGATGAATATGACACAACGATGGAAGCTATAGCTATCAAGGCTCATGTGGCGTGTTCTCAAAATATGGACATTTTAGAACGATTTTCTTCGTTGCCTCGTGCCTTGCGTGTTCTTTCGTATGTCTTACGATTCTTTCACAGAACTCACAGGTCACACAAAAGTAATTTCTGTTTTAAGTCTGCTGAAATATCAAAGCCAGAAATTAAAGAAATAACCAAACGACTCGTTATTGAGAGTCAAAAATTGGGCTATCCATCTGAATATGCCCAGTTGTCGAAAAAAAGTTTGATTGATTCGAAGAGTTCAATTTTAAATCTGAATCCTTTTCTCGACAGTCAAAAAATACTTAGAATTGGCGGCCGATTATCGGAGATGGAACACATGTTATGATGAACGTCATCCGGTAATTCTCCCGTATTATTGTCAGTTCTCTAAGTTCCTCGTGAAGTTCACCCATGAGATTTCAATTCATGGTGGGAACCAGCTTGTATTGCGACTTAATCGGATGCAATACTGGATTCCCAGAGTAAAAAACATGATAAAATCTATCATTCACAATTGCAAGGTTTGTGTTATTGACCGAAGGTGGTTGCAGACTCAAATGATGGCATTCTTACCTCCAGAGCGAACAAAATTATCTCGCCCCTTCGCCCTTTCTACTGGAGTTGATTTCACAGGGCCATATGACATTAAAAATTACACGGGACGGGCTGGTCTTATAACCAAGGGTTATATTTGTGTCTTTGTCTGCTTTGCTACAAAAGCTATTCATTTAGAGGCTACAAGCGATCTCAGTACGGTTACTTTTCTGGCGGCATTTTCGAGGTTCGTTGCACGTAGAGGGTGTCCAGAGAATTTATACTCCGACAATGAAACCAATTTTGTTGGTGCCTCACGTGCATTTAAAGAGGATTTTAAAGCCTTTCTTAATGATTCTAAGGAGAAAGTGGTGTCAAAGTTTGCACATCAACACTTTACTTGGCATTTCATTGACGCAAAGAAGCGTAAGACTTAAAATACACGTTTGAGGAGCTCTCGACAGTGCTTTCGCGTATCGAAGCATGCTTGAATTCACGTCCTCTGAGCCATATGTCATCTGATCCTAATGATCTAGCGCCCCTAACTCCAGCTCACTTTTTAGTAGGTGGGCCGTTACTTGCTCCCATTGAACCAGATATCACCGAAAATCCAATGTCTATCATCAATCGTTGGCAAAAATTGAAGGCATTGAACTAGAAGTTCTGCCAAATTTGGAAAGATGATTATCTGAAAGAACTCCACAAACGAACTAAATGGAAACGTCCATGCGTAGACTTGAAAATCGACGAATTGGTTGTTATTTAAACGGATAATCTTTCGGCTAACGAATGGCGATTAGGAAGGGTAGTTAAAGTGTACTGAGGTTCAGACAACCGAGTTCTTGTGGCCGACTTGAGCACTGATCACGGTATTATTTCTCGCCCAGTGGTCAAACTAATTATCCTGCCCGCCGAAAATAGTTTATTATCTTCATTCGTCGTCGTCCATCGTTGTTGTGTGCGTAATGTCCTCAAATAGACATCTCAGCAGGAATTAACGTATTTATTTTTTTTTTTTCAGTTACCTAATGTCGTCAAACGAGCTGCCGATCAAGTGTCGTGTGTGCCTGTCGCGCCATATCTTGCAGGCATGTCCAGTTTTTATGGCTGGAAACTTTGCAAAGTTGCTTCGGCTTGTGTGTCTCTTCCGATACTGCTCCAAGTGTCTCTCCCCAGACCACCTCACTAAAGAGTGCACCAGCAATGGCCGATGCCTTCATTATTCCAGAGAACACCACAACATGCTGCATTTCGGGCCGCATGAGCGCTCGAAAGAGTCCCTACCGACCCAAGCGATTCCTCTCGATGTAGCCAGATCTTTTGTGTCTCGGTCTTCACGTCGGAGAAGGTTGGCCGCCGAGGAGGAGTCTGCTGCCCGGCCTCGAGTGTCGGATTCAGCGGTTACCGTAGAGAGGAAACCGTCGCCTGAAGGAGAAGAGTAACGGACGGTTACCTGCCCAGCTGACCATCAGGGTGAACTTTGCGAACTTGATGCTTGCTGACCCGGACTTTTTCGTATCGTCCTCCGTCGGCATGGTGTTAGGTGCAGATGTGTGTGCAAGGATCATGCAACCTGGGTTTTTTTCCGAGTGGTCTGGGGGTTCTGTTAACACAGAACTCAATTTTTGGATGGCTTGTGTCCGGTACTGTTGCCCAATAATTGCGCTCAAAAATGCAAGGGGGCCGGCATGTTTAGGCCACAACCCTAAACGATAAAAAAGTAGTTATTTACTCATTTGAACTTAATATTTTCATACTTACTTATCGGCCGTTCGAGTCTCGACTTTCCAGTCGTGATCCTCGTCCGATGCGCTTGTCGGCTTATCCAGTGAGCGCGCCTTCGTTGTAAAATCAATCACTTATTGATTATCGGCAACTCCAGTGTGAAGCTAAATTAAAAATATTAATAAATTTTGAAATCAACATCTTAAATCTCCATCTTTACTTTTTACCATCGGCACAAATTGCAGATCGCATCAAAGTAAGTTTTTTAAAATATATGCGAAGTGTTTATCAATACTTTGCTTAATTATTTCTTATATATTTTTTGTTCTCATTTTCTCCACTTCTGCATCCAACTTGCTGAGCACAAATTGCCCGACAAGTTGTATGCCAGAAAATTAAAGCTCCACCTATTGCAGCACAACCAGAGGCATCGCGAGTAGTAAACTCAAGAACAACGAATCTGTTCATGGTCAACAATGCACATATAAAACATATTTTAATTAATTATTTTTGCAAACGCATTAATAATTATATATAATTAGACCTTAATAATTAACAGGCTTAATATAAGGGTTATAATAACAACGGAATGATATTAAACTAAATTATAATAACTTAAAAGTAAACCAGGAAGTAAAAGAAAGAAGTTAAGAGAAATAGATCAAGAAGTATTATGTGATAGAGTCGGAATAGATTGATTTAAAAGTTATGCTTAGGTGTTTGAAAAAAATGAAATAACGGAGGATTTAAATTTATTCGTACTGACAGTAGATTTAATGAAGTGAGGTAATGAATGCCAAAGTTTAATGGCGTTGATGAAGAACAAACGTTTAGTGTGAAGACAGGAGAATTTGGGGATAGTTAAATTACATGTCTTTGAAGAAGTGCTAAATTGAAGTTTTTGATATAAATAGTTGGGAGTCTTAGAATTTATCAACATATGTAAGAACAGGCAGTTTCTAAACTTAAGATATTGCATTATGGTGCATCCTAAAATTTTCATACTTAATATCGATATGTGTTCAAAGCGTCTCATGTTGTAAACATATCTTGTTGCATCATTAAAAGCGACCTGTATTTTGTGAGTCTCTTTTTAATTTCTACAGGAGTATACTTTGCAGATAGTCGGAGGCAGCGTAATGTGCAATAAATTTTTCTAAGAACACTTTTTATATGATCTGAGCACGACAGCATTGAGTTTACATAAAAACCTAAGTTTTTTACCTTATCAACAATCTTAAGTTGACTACATTTAAATGTACAAGCGAAATGTCAAGAAGTTCTAAGTTATTTCTTAAAATTGGCAGAATGTATGATTTATTGGCGTTGAGACAATTATCATTCCTTAAAGCCCACTTAGAAACTGCATCTAAATCTTCGTTTAACCTGCAACATAAATCTTCAACGAGTCCTACACGGTTAAAAATGTATAACTGAATGTCATCAGCATAAGCATGAATTTTAACATTCTGACAGATGCTGAAAATATCATTAATGAAAATGCTAAAGAGTAAAGGCCCAAGAATTGAGCCTTGAGGGACACCCGAATTAATGTTCTATATTCAGAAAATATATTATCTATCCCTTTGTTCTCTCCTATCGAGATAACTTGATATTAAAGAAAGCGCGCTGTTATTGAATCCAAATAGATGCTCAAGCTTACGGACAAGTAACGAATGGTTAACACAGGCAAAGGCCTTCGAAAAGTCTAAAAGGCAAACAAGAGTGACATCTCCTTCATCATAAGGCACTCGAATATCATCAATAATTTTAAACATGGCAGTTGAACAACTATGTTTAAATCTAAATCCAGAACGATTTGGTGATAAGAGTTTGTATTTAGCTAAATGCTCATTAATTTGTTTTAAAGACTCGCCTATTTTAGGTAACGATGAAAGAATACTTATGGGTCTATAATCTTGTATAGTGGTTGCGTTTGCAACTTTCGCAATTTGTATAATAGTGGCAAGCTTCCACGTGTTGGGAAAACATGAAGTGGCAAAACAATGATTAACTAGATGTGTTAGGGGACTCAGAATATAGGGTAATATAATTTTAATAAATCTTAATGAAATACCATCATCACCGACAGCATATGATTTTATTTTCATGATTTTCATTATAACATCACTAATAGCAACATGAGAAAACGAGAATTTTCTCATCTCCAGTAGAATTGAAAAGAAAGTAATTGTTTAGGGTGTCAGGACCAATTGAACACTTCTGCTCATTTTTACTGAGAACACCAAGACTACGCATACTGTTCCAAAGTGTTTTGGTTGGCAGTGAACAATTCAGTTTACGCTGAAAAAAACGTTTTCTTTGCTTGTCTGATTTTATAAACAGCTTCATTTCGAGCATGCTTGTATTGCTCCCAGTTAAAGTTTGAGCGTGCTCTTTTCCATTTATTGTAAAGCTTGTTTCTTTTATTAATAGCTAATTTTACACCCGTGGTAAACCAGGAGCTCGATTTATTAGCAACAATAATATTACGCAGAGGAACAAAATTTTCGAAGGCATTAGTGATGTGAGATACAAGAACATTTAATTTGTCATCAACAGATGGACGAGACCAACAATCATTCCAGCAAATTTGAGACAAAAATGTATGTAGTAAGGAATAATTAATAGAATTGTAATCACGATACGAAGTTGACAAAGGAACATTACTAAGACAAGTATTAAAATTTAAGGTAAAAAATAGAAGGTCATGATCGGAAATAAAAGAGATTTGGTCAAAAAGTAAAAGCAGTGAAACATCAGATAACATAAATACATCAATTAGACTAGGTCGAACGTGAGGGGCATATCGAGTTGGAGTAATCGAATTGATAATTGTCATTCCAGCTGAATTAACTTCATCTCGAAAACTATCAGAGATGCTGTCATTTGTTAACAAATTGACATTAAAGTCACCACATCTATACTATTATATAAAATTGAAGTTGAAATTTAAGTGCGCCATAGACTCCAAAACTACTGGACCGATTTTTATGAAAAAAATTGTAAAATATCATATTTCTGCTACAGAATTACATAGGCGGACTTTCTTTAAGAAAATTAAACAATAAATATATTTAATGAAAGTCTTAAGTTTCTTAGAAAATTACCAGCGATGCTAAATATTGCTTGGTCGCTTGCTTTTCACGCGTTTGCGTTACGAGAGGTTCAACTTCATGTTGCTATCAACCCTTCTCTTTCAAGTTTTTTGATCTCGCTCTCCACACTCATTCGAAGAGTAACCAAAAGCAGTTAGCGCTCTTTGACGTGATGGGAATACAAGTTAAATAAAGCTTGCTGTGCTGTTGTTGCTATAGAATGGCTGCAAACCAATATGTGCTATTTGTTTCACCGCATGCAATTTCTTTACACATATTTTTATTGTAGTTTTCCAATTTTTTAATTTACACTTGAGAAAGAAAGATATTTTAATATTTCAAAACGTCGCATTCACAGTGATAGCATATTTTGTATAGATTAAAGATAAATTAAAAGTTTGAAAAATGAAGTGTTCGTATTTCTCTTAACTACAAATAAATGCCTCGACGTAAAACAAGTTTGATAAGGTCAACAGAAAATGCAAGAGCGATGCTCCGCGCTAGGAGAGCAAGAGCAGCGGCTCAAAGAGAAAATTGTTGGTAAATTATGCATTCAATTATTTGCTTACACGACTGCGATTGGAGTGAGGCAGTGGCGTAGCTAGGGTTGCTTGCATCCGGGTCGGAAACTAAATTGTTCACCCTTTAAGAAGATTATACTTAACCTCATAAAAGCAATGATTAAAAAGTATTACGAAATTAATATAATTTTTTTAAATAATAGTTTACTGTTATGATTATTTTGTTAAGAGCAAATGAGTAAACATATATATATTAATTCATTGTAGTTTTTATTAAAGTCGGTAACAATATACAAAATTAATCTCATCGATATTAATATATTTGATATCATTTGAAAGATAATTTGGTAACTTATACAAAACTGAAAAATTTTCCGCAATCAAGGAATTTTTCAAAAATGTTTTGTTTGCGCAAAATTTTGACTTGCAATAGTGAGTAAATCCCCAAAGATCTATTTTGAATAATTTTGCATAATTGAGGAAAAACCATACTTAATTGTGGAAAGGACCGGGAAGTAAAACGTTAACAAATTTTCCCTCAGTGACCCTGAATATCAGCTATCAATTTAAATTTTTTTTCGAAATCAATCCACGTCTTCTATATAAAAGTAAAGTGAAAATTAGAACAAAATATTAAAATTAATTTATAAACTTTTTTCCTAATTTTTATAAATTTCTTTATAGTACTCTATATACATTTCCGATTCGACTTAAATAGACAAGACTGAAGTCTGTAACATTTGACTGCCTTATTCTCTACTATAAATATCATAGTATCACAATATTACAGTGATACCAAATTGATATCGGAAATTTGTTTCATAGTCATTATCTACATAATTCCCAAAGCAAACTTGCCCTAGGAGAACAAGGTCAAGAGTCATGAAAATTAGAATAATTTTTAGAATAGTTTTTTCTTAAAAACTGTATTTTTGACAGTTTTTGTTGGTTGATTTGAACAAAATAATAATTATGTATTTTAGTAATTTAAAGGAGTTAGGAAACCATCTTAGAGTTTTAAATAGACATCTTCAAAATAAAATAAAAAACATAAGAACGCCATAAAATTGTTATAAAACTCCATTTATTTAATTTAAATAAAAAATTTAATGAATTTTAATCAATTTATTTTTTTTTTAGAAATTTTAAAGCAAGTAATAAATTGAGCTTTGAAAGTGTTATGTAACAGGACACCCAAAAACTTATTTCTATTAAAAATTATGTTCCAGCAGGTTAAGAGCTGCAAATAAGGTTTGTTTGTCGAAGAATAGTCTCAGAAGTCAGATTCCTGATATTTATGACATGAGCACGTTTTTCTAAAAAGCTCTGGAGAAATGTATTGCTGGAGAACATCCCAGCAAAATCTTCGCTTACATATAATCGAAAAAGTAATCCAGAAAATTCCATTCATAACCGTCTTACCCTCTCGCTAACAGAACCCATTATTTTTATATAGCCATGTCATTAGAGGTAATCGAAAGCGATGTCACTTGAAAAGATAAAGCGCTTAAACCGGTTGGTTTATAACTGATTTCACGAAATTATTACTTGAATAACAACTTTCAAGTTGATGTGAATGCATTGCCGTGAATTTATTACGGATTAAATTTAATTTCTTGCATTAGCATTTATGTAATGCATTTTAGAATCGATTAAAAACTAAGACCTAACGATAAATTTTGCTGGGATATTGGATGAAATGTCTACTATACTAGCATGTTTGAACACTTCTTAAGATGAATATTTGAAGTACAAAAGCTTTTTTAAAAAACTTTATGGAATATAAAGTGAGGAATATATACATTAAGCCGGATCGAAATTTAGATATCGCCGGACACCAACTCAAAAGTTAGAGGGACTCTTAAAAACTATTTCTGCATCATTTTTTTTTGGATCGGAGAAATCCCCATGGAGCGGTTTTGGTTCTCCTAAACCCTTTTTTTGGTCAAAAAATCAAGTTTTTTGCCTATAACTTTTTTTTTTCTTCAGAATGCATACCCAAGATAAGCAAACAAGTTAAGATTGTGATAGTACACAAGTATTGGTTAAAAAAAATTTTGAAATTTGTTGTCCTTACAAACTCTTTTGAGAATGTTTAAAAAAAACACCTTTTCGAAAATGATGAAAAATCGATTTTTTGGGATCTCAAAAGAGTTTGTAAGGACAACAAATTTGAAAATTTTTTTTAACCAATATTTGTGTACTATCACAATCTTAACTTTTTTGCTTATCTTGGGTATGCATTCTGAAGAAAAAAAAAAGTTATAGGCAAAAAACTTGATTTTTTGGCCAAAAAAAGGGTTCAGGAGAACCAAAACCGCTCCATGGGGATTTCTCCGATCCAAAAAAAAAAATGATGCAGAAATAGTTTTTAAGAGTCCCTCTAACTTTTGAGTCGGTGTCCGGATGACTTTTTTTTTCTCCATACAAAATCGATCCGGCTTAATATACATAGGAATATACTTTAATGATGAATAAGAGACAAATGAAAAATAAAACCATTAAAAAATTATCTTCGACTTGCCCGAAGTCAAAATACTCAGGTTGAAGTTTATTCGAATTTATTTAGTTATATTAATTTGATGACGTCACTTTGTAAGGGGGATAGGCGTATTTTTTCCAATTTTTTATATTTCTTTTTGTTGAATTTCAACTTCGGCGTATATGTTTCAAATTTAAGCATTACAGTGGAGCTCCAATTTAGCGAACACCGATTTAACGAACTTCCAATATAACGAACCCTTATTTAAAGTTCATTGCTGCCTCTGTATTGCGAACATTTGAAAATGTAGGTATTCTATTTAATAAACATTTGCTTCTCTGAGCGTGCTTCGTTTGTTTTTGAATTTGTAATAACATTAATATGTATTAACTTATCTAATTCTCAAATTGTCACCTCGGGTTTATTTACATATTGTAGGGTTTCATTTTTAAAAAACATTAAAGGAATTTATTGACATAATCTTGGATTTTTCATTTGGAGTGTGAACAGATTTAAACCAGCAGCTTTCTAAACATTTAATAATTTAAATTAATTATACCTAAAACAAGTTCAAAAATTCAACTTTATTGGAGTGCATAATTAAAACAAAACATATAAGGATATTTGTTTCAAGTTGACAAATTTATTAGCTTTGTGATAAAAATTTATATTTTTATGTGATAAAAAACTCGAAAACAGTATTACCGATTTAATAAACTTTTCGATTTACCGAACGATCCTGGACATTATATCTTTCGTTAAAGTGGAGCACCACTGTATGCAAAATCTCAAATCATGAAAATTATTCCGTTATGGACTTTAAAGAGATTTGCAATAAAGAGAAGGCTGTAATCGTGCGGACAAACGAATAAACAGACAGACAGACGGACATGGCTTAATCGACTCATGGTCGTGAAAAATGTTCGTGACAAAATTATTGTACCCGCTACGCTTGGCGAGTGGAGTATAATAAATATTTAATAAAAAACTTTGAAAAACGCAGAAGTAGATTACGGTAAACGAGTCGGTACAGCAGGAAATCCGATTTTTCTTATTCCTGGTAATGCCAATGAATTAAAAACCGTTGTTTATACAGAAGTATTAAATAACTAAAATGGAACTATCTTCTCTTTATTATCATGATACTATTTAATATAATTAGATTCCAAATACAAATAATATGCAAATATTTTAACGTTTTTTATTATTGAAATTTTTCAAATAAACAAAGGTATTATTGATAAAGAGAAAATGTCCGTGGTGAAGCCTCGGACGACTGTGGCCTGCTAGTATAGTATAAAAGTCGAAGTCAGTTATACGTCGTTTTAAATCACAGAAAAAAAGTTCCAAGCTGTTGCACCGATTAGGATTATAGACACAAGAAATAAGAACTTTATGATTATTAACCGAAATTTCAACATTTAAAAGTTTAACATTAAGGCCAGAAGACAAATTAATAAGCTTAGATATAAGATAAGATTTGCAGTATCCACCACCTCTCTTATCAATCCTATCATTTCTAAACAAGGTATAGCCACAAATGCTAAAAAAGCCATCAGGAATATCAGGATTAAACAAAGTTTCTGTAATACATATAACATCAACATTTGAATCTTCTAGCACGTGTCTAACATGATCTAACTTTAATTTATTTAAACTTCTGCGTTAAAATGAACAACAGATAAGCCATTTTTACGTTTACATAAAATAATAATTAATAGTTTATGATTTGCACCGATGCCACCAAAAAAATTAGAATTCATAAGCGAAATCAATAAAATAGTCAGACGAATAAAATAAATTAAATTTTAATGTAAACAGTATAGTCAACAAGAAGAAAACAAAAGCATAACAGACAAACATCGAAAGCAAGGAAGACATGAAAAATAAGAAGTAAAAGATGAGGGTTGAGAGAAAAATAATAATAAAAATACTAAAGGAAATAAAATCGTTTACATTTTCATCTTAATTTCAGGCAGTCTAATCTGGATTTGATGTTTGATTAGAATTAGACGCAAGAGCTTCGACATCAGCTTCGCTATGAACAACAATAGCAACATCACCCTTGTTAACTCTAACATGAACTGTCCCACGCATAGAGAAAACATTGAAGACTTGGTTGAGTCGTTTAAGCTTAATCCCCGCATAAAGAATTTTTCTGGCTTCAGGAGACAAGCTTTCAAAAATAAATATGTTGCTATCTACATCAAAGCCAGCTCCTCGTAAATTCACTGCAGCCTTAGCTCGCTGTCTATAATCAGCAAAGCCCCTTAGTACACGCGATCTGTCAAACGGAGTATAAAAGTTGACCACTACTGCACTGTTCGCTTGATGAAAGCTCTTTTTGGTGCGGAAAATATCTCGAACTTGCGGTGCCAACAAATCGATTGAACGGCAAATTTGATTAAAAGTGATCTTTAAATTCTCACTTTCAGAATACGGAATTCCATAAATAAATGAGTCAGAAGTAAAATCCTTCGGTGTCGGTTTACTGGATTCGGCCTTAATCTTCTCAATTTTTGCCTTAAGCTTACTGACTTTGCCTAATTCTGCATCTATTAGTTTTATTTTGTTGTTGAGTTCTTGGATGCTCGAGTTTATTTCTTTGACTTCTGCCTCAATTTTTTGATTGACTTTAATATCAAGAGCGGCAATTTCACTCGAGAGGCGGTAAACTTGCTGCACAGTGTGTTGCTGAAGTCGTGCTTCCATAGACTTCATTTGAGCTAAAATAGATTAAGATTCACTATCTTCCAGCGCTTCGAAGCGCTATTAATAGAGCACGGCGATGTTTTCGACATAAAGCGCAAAAAATGTAAACAAAGCAAAAAAAAAAAAACACAGAGACAACTCAAAGACAACAAAAATCACAGAAACAACAATAATCACACAACAATAAACTAAAGACAACAAAACACACGAAAACAATAAATGAGCGATTAAGCAAAGGAAAAACTGCAGTAAAAACCGGTTTTGAGTGCGATGATTTAATGTTGTAGGTGGTGAAAAGTAGAAAGAACAAAGCACTTTGTTTATATTTTAATGTTTATTTAACAGAGATTATTTATATATTTTTTATTTATGCAATGTTTTTTTAAGTTGGCATATTTTATTATTTGGTAACAAAAACGTTAACAGACATATAAGACGTAAACTGATATTTTTCGACGATTTAAAACAAAGATATCGCACAGAGAAGAAGAGCAATCTCGCGGCACGTCTGATTGCGTCGAAAGCTTACGTGAATAAAAAACAAAACAGAACACGTGTTGCTGTTACACACAAAAAACTCGTTCACTTTTCACTGCTGCGATCATTTGCGCTCTGCTTCACATCAGTGGCAGAATGAACCGAGTGATTCGGGTGTTTGCGTGGATTATGAGTTCTTGGGTAAGTATGATGAGTATCAGCAAGACGATATATAAGTATTATAAGTATTTATCCTGCTTGTGATTGAGTATTTATTTTCATATTTATTTGAGCCGCCACATTGCAGCTTCCTGAAAGTTAGTATGAATAGGGTTGTGTGCAGTGAGGGTTGAGAAGGTTTGTGGACTCATTTTTTTTCGGATCTACTCAGAGTCTCAAAAAAGCTACCCGCGCAGTTCTCTGTTACATACCCCAAGCTCAACTGAAACAATTTATAATGAACTTTGTGAAACAATCTCATCAATAACCTCGGGCTTAAATGAAGACGATAAGATCATAATTTTTGGAGACTTTAACCGTCAACATTTTCTTTGTCACTGATAAAAAGGTTGAGTACCTTCTTCCAGTTAACCGCTCTAATTCGATTAATTGAACATTACTCAGTCTCTTCTAGACTATAAACTTGAGGGGTCTCTACAAGACTTTAAAAATGGAATGTGCGTAGGGTTTTGGTCCCAACCAAATTATTAATTCCCAATGAAAACTAAAACAGCCTCGTGTATGAACTCCTACTACGTTGACGACCACCGCAAAGGCAAAACGGACAATGATTTACGGATATGCACCTGAAATGTCCGGACCCTTTACAGGGAAGGTGCCTCTGTCCAACTGGCGGAAGCCCTCGAAAAAATAAAGGCCGCCATCCAGAAGATGCGATGGAAAGGACAAGGCTGCTCTAAGAGAGAATACTGCGTAATCTACTACAGCTGCCATGCGTAGCTGCGCGAATTTGGATGCGGATTCGTCGTAAGCCGGAAACTACGCAATATTGTTTCCCAGTTCACACAAGTGAACGAAAGGCTGGCAACAATCCACATCAAGGCGAAATTCTTCCACATAAGCCTAATTTCCGCACATGCCCCGACGGAGGAAAAGGACCATGTTGTCAAGGACACCTTCTACGCGAGCGTAGAGGATGCGTTTGATCGCTGTCCGGCCCATGACGTGAAATAGTTCTTGGAAAAGATGGCCGTGGCTGTCGCGAAAACGTGAAACCAAGTTGATCATGTTGAGATCGACGGAAGGCACGCTTCAAGTGGTCTGGATGTGCCCACATTTCGGGGGTCAATATTAGCTGCGACCATTATCTTGTTGCAGCCAAGATCCGCATGCGATTGTGCAATGCGAAGAATATAAGCACAGGTATGAAACGAAACCTTGATGTCAATAAGCTGATATCACTCCGGACCGCCGAGGCCTACTCTGCTCAACTACCGGTTCAGCGCAACCAACCTTACTCTTCCCCTGGAGACAGAATTTTTAGAGACGGTTGGAATCTTAGAGTGCTTTGTCCTATACTTAAGAAAGGAGACCCGGCAATCTGCGCCAACTACCGAGGTATGAGTCTTATTTCCATCGCATACAAGGTTCTTTCGAGCGTATTGTGTGAAAGATTGAAGCAGCATACCAAAACACTGATTGGACCTCATCAGTATGGCTTTCGTCCTGGCAAGTCCACCATAGACCAGATTTGTACACTATGCCAAATCCTGGAGAAAACACTATGCCAAATCCGTTCGATAACCCGATTTGGGCTATGAGTTCAATGTCTGCGTTCGGTATACCTGCAAAGTTGATAAGGCTCTGCAGGATGACATTGAGCTACATATGCAGCTCCGTCACGGTAGGAAATGACCCCTCTAAACCTTTAACACCGAACGAGGTTTCAGACAAGGCGACCAGCTATCATGCGATCTCTTCAATCATGGAGGGGATTTTACGAAAGGCAGGTGTATATCGAAAGGATACCAATTTCTACAAAGGTGTCCAGCTCCTTGCGTATGCTGATGATATCGATATTATCGGCAGAGCCAAGAGAGATGTAACAGCTGCCTTCACCGCTATCGAAAAGGAATCAGCCAAAGTAACGGTAAACGAGGGCAAAACAAAGTTTATGCTACAGCAGGCAAATATAAATTTGAAGTTGTCAAGGAGTTAACATACCTTGGCACCACCGTAAACAGCAACAACAATGTCAGCCTGGAGATAAAGCGAAGAATAACAATTGCTAATAGGTGCTACTACGGGCTAAGTAAGCAATTAGGTTCCAGAGCCCTCTCTCGATCGACAAAACTAACACTCTACAAGACGCTCATCATACCTGTGCTTCTCTATGGCGCTGAGGCATGGGTGATATCGCCAACAGATGCAGCCGCTCTTGGGGTGTTCGAGAGGAATGTTCTTCGCAAAATCTGTGGATGAAGAAGCTCCAGCGAAAAAGGTGTTTGAGGCGAAAGCCGAGGGTCGACGACGAAGAGGAAGACCATGCCTCCGATGGATTGACCAGGCCGAGGAAGCCCTTACCGCGCTTGGTGAAAAAGATTGGAGACGGCGTGCACGAAGCAGAGACGCCTGGCGAGAGCTGATGAAGTCGGCCATAACCCGACAACGGGTTGTCATTGCCACCTAAGTAAGTAAGTAAAATAAACTTAAGTTTTACTTGGGGAATGGCACATTGAGTGGACCCCCTAAGAATAAGTTGATATAAGTTTTCTATTCAAGAAGACTTAACGCGATTAATAAATGCGATCCTTTAGTTCAGTTTTCTTTACAAACGAAAAAATTTAAAGGTCAACTCAAGGTTACAAGCAGTGTACCACTCAAGGTAACATACTCGATTTTAAGTTAGCCACCAAAAATTTTTTCTCTAAAATTTTTCTCAGCATCGAAAATTTCTGGTCGTGTTTTAATTATTTTTCAATTTATAATTTCTGTTATTTAATAAACGGTTTAAATACGTAATTTCGGTCTTTTAATTGTTTATAGAATTGAGTGTTTCTGTGCCTTTAATAATTGTGCACAGTTTCCGCGAATTGCAATAATTTCCGCGTTTAAAATTGTGTACATAAGTGCATAAGTGCTTGACACTGGTGCTTATTTTTATAAGCAGTGAAAAAAAATCAATAAAAACAAAAACATACAAACATTGTTGTGCTTTATTTTTATTCTTTCAATTCTGTTCTTGTTGTTCTTTTTATTTTTTGACATTTCACTATTTTATTTCTTAGCTTCTCTTAAGTTAAGTAGAAAGCGTTGCATACCTGTAGGCACTTCTTTTAGCTATTCCCACAGGGTGTCTCAGAGTTTTTATCTCTTTGATACAACAGATAATGATATAGATTTTTTCATTAAATCAAAGTTGAAATGTTCATCGACTCTTTCTATTTCTATTCATAAATTCAAATACGTTAACGCACGTCCGACTACTTCCTTTAGATTGACAGTTCCAGAAAATTTATTTAATACTATTGTTGATGTAAGTTTCTGGCCGCGAAATACAATTGTACACGAATTCGAATTCAAAAATAATCCGCGATTAGTAAATGTAGTACACTTGCCTCGCCCGCGAAATAGCCCGCAATCTCATCCAAAAAACGATTAACAAATCGCAAGTCTAAATTAGAACTTGTGTACCAAAACGTAAGAGGTCTTAATTCTAAACTTTCTGCAATGTTCATTAACAGTTTTGATTTCGAATATAACATGATTTCGAATATAACAACATTATAATTTTCACGGAGACTTGGCTTCGCTCTAATATTCTAAATTCTGAAATAATGTGTAAAAATTATCAAATTTTCCGTAAAGACCGTTATAATAAGATCGGTGGTGGTGTTCTAATAGCTGTTCATATCTCGTTTGCATCTGATGAATTAACAATTCTCGACACAAGTGAACTGGAGTTTATTTGTGTTTCAGTTAAATTAAATAATTGCATTGCTTATCTTACCTGTTCTTACATTCCTCCTAATTGTGACATATCAATTTACTTAATACATATAAACGCCATCGAGCAAGTTCATAATATGTTAAAAAATAATGATGTTCTTATTGTGTTGGGCGATTTTAACCTACCCTTTGTGTCTTGGAATTCGACAGATGACTCTTCATTTCTTACACCTGTTTCCACTAGTAATTGGATAAATGATTTTTTAGATAAGTTATCTGACCTGTGTCTTCAACAAGTCAATAATATTTTTAATAAAAACCATAGAACGCTGGACCTTGTGTTTGCAGATAGATGCACTACTGTATATCTCAATCGCTCAAACCCTGTATCTTTTCCGGAAGATGAACATCATCCAACTCTTGAAATAACAGTTTTACTTGCTCATGAAAATGAAAATAAACTTACACCTGATAAGCGAAATACAAAAATATATAATTTCAAAAGTACAGACTATGTTAAACTCAATGCCTTACTCTCGCAGACTGACTTGTCAGCGATTCTATCTATTAAACCACCGTATTCATATTATGACGTCGAAACCTCGGTACAGTTTTTTAATGATTCTTTGCAAAGGTGCTTCTTATTGTGCGTCCCAACAAAGCAAAATAATTCTAAACCCTTGAGTCCACCCTGGCTAACAAGTGAACGTAAGTCACTTAAAAATTTAAAAAATTGCTTATTTAAAAAATATAAAACATCTGGTTCTAATATTGACTTTGCTTGTTATTCATCTTGTCGTTGCAGATACCAGCTATTAAATAAACAGTGTTATTCTGCTTATATAGCCAACATCAAATCTCAATTTAATGATAATCCGAAACTCTTCTATACTTTTGTTAATTCAAAACGTAAGGCTTCCAACTTTCCACCCCTTATGAGATTCAATCAAGACGAATCGTCTTGTGACAATGTTATTTCCAACATGTTTGCTAGCTTCTTCAAATCAACTTACTCCAACATACCATTTAATATGTGTTCTGAGCATCCTTATTTACCTCCAGTTAGCTCTTTTGAAACTCCAGTAATAGACTCAATTATTGTTATGCATAACCTTCGTCAAGTTAAATGCTCTTTTTCGACTGGCCCTGATGAAATTCCGAGTTGCATTCTAAAGGCATGTGCTAACAACCTGTGTGCTCCTCTATCAAACATATTTAATATATCCCTGCAAAGTGGACATTTTCCCATTATATGAAAAGATTCATATATTATACCCCTTCATAAATCTGGCTCCAAAATTGATGTCACTAACTACCGAGGCATCGCCAAATTTAGCGCAATACCTAAATTATTTGAGAAAATCATAACTGAACAACTAACCCACTTCGTTTCATCTTCCATTTCTGTCACTCAGCATGGTTTTTTAAAGGGTAAATCAACTTCAACAAACCTTTTGGAGTTTACAACTCGTGTAATAAAAGGTTTTACTTTGGGAAAACAGACTGACGTTATTTATACGGACTTTAGCAAAGCTTTTGACAGCGTCAATCATAATCTTCTATTGAATAAACTTAAGCTAATTGGGTTTCCTGTAAAATTGCTAAATTGGATAGAATCTTATTTATAGCGACGTTTTCAAAAAGTTTTATATAAAAATTCTCTTTCACAAAATATTATGGTTACATCTGGTGTTCCGCAAGGAAGTCATCTTGGACCGGTTTTATTCTTACTATTTATTAATGACCTTCCCTCGGCAATTAAACATTGTGACGTCTTAATGTATGCTGACGATGTGAAACTTTTTCTTACCTACAAGTCACTCGACGAACAACACCTTTTACAATCTGATTTGAACAGACTAGTGGATTAGTGTAACTTCAACCTATTAAACCTTAACTTAAAAAAATGTAAATCAATGACCTTCTCACGTAGAACTGCTCATAGCACAAATTTCACTATAAATAACATCCATTTAGAAATTGTTCATAGTTTTGTTGATCTTGGTGTAATTATGGATCCAAAACTTCGCTTCAATCTCCACGTAAATTTGGCTGAAAATAAGGCTAGAGGTGTTCTTGGTTTCATTAAAAGATGGACGAAAGAATTTAATGATGCCTTCACAACTAAATTACTATATATATCTCTCGTAAGACCTATTCTTGAATATGCTTCCGTAGTATGGAACCCTCAATATCACGTCCACATTGATGCAATAGAATCGGTTCAAAAACAGTTTTTACTTTTTGCTTTGCGTCATCATCGTTGGAACCCAGATATTATTCTTCCTTCGTATGAGACCCGCCTTAAGCAAATTTTACTGCCTTCCCTGAGAAGCAGAAGGATGGTGCTTAATGTCACCTTCCTATATAAATAACTTTGTGGTGAAATTGACTCCCAATATATTCTCTCATCTCTTAACTTTAACATCCCAATAAGAGGATCTAGACATTTTGTGCTTTTTAAGTTGAGCCAGTGCACTTCAAATTTTGCCCTTCATGACCCTTTACGATGTATGTGTAGTGATTTCAACAATAGCTACAGCTTAATTAATTTTTGTGAATCGGTGTATGCTTTGAAACGGAAAATGATTTTACATTTAAATAATTGATACATATTAGAATTTTGTTTCAAACATTAACTCGGTTAATAATATTGTTATATTCTGTTAAAATGTTGGCTGAAGTTATTCCATATATTCGAGACCGTTTCAGTTGTTTTTCCTTTATAATATTGCGTTTGATGAAGAAAACACCATCGAATACGATATGTGTGCTTTAACTTGTTTGTTTTTAATCAAAAAATTTTAAAATTTTTCTTATTCAGTTGACTTATTAGTTACTTAGTTTGGTGCGCAATCTCTTTTCCATGCAAGTTTATGCCTGCGTTTGCCCAAATACATATCCAATTAATAACATTAGCACGGTGTTCCAAAATTACAAAGTGACCCGTATATATATACACATATATGTTTGTACATATTTACACGTATATATCTCCGTTATAATTGGAATTGGTTTGGTGTTTAAGAGTTTACTCTCTTTTCCACGTAGGATCTTGGGTTGGATAGTTGCCGCAAACTTACTAATATTCATATTATTTATAGTTACTTTGGTCTCCGTGTTTTAGAGTTTTATGTAAAGTTTACTACTTATTTGATGTTGTTTACTTTTTCAAATTCATAAATTCTTAATAAATTCGTGTTTTTGTATAAAATTTTTAAGTTCCGCTGAAAAGCCAATTAATGTGCTTAGTGGAAATTCATACTTCGCCAACTGGTTGTGTGTTTTAGTACGTAGGTGCATTCTATCTTTTCCGGTTAATCCGGACTGTTTTAGAATGTAAGTCGTGCATGCGTTTAGTACGGGCTTTACGTATTCATGAGATTTCACACTCCCTTGGCGAATCAAAAAAAAAAAAAAAAAAAAAAAAGTCAATTATAACAAAAAATTTTTCGACTGCGAAGATCAATGTCCAAACTAACAAAAAAACATAGGTCTCCTCTTAAAGAAGTATATTTTTACAATATCTTTACACAAAACAAAAAGGACAATATTAAAAGAAAGAACTATTTTTTATATATTTTTTTGTTAGCGCTCGTTGGCAAACAAAAAGAAGTCTGCTCAGCTTGAAACTTTTTAAATTATGGTTAACGAAAGCAGCGAAGCTGCCTATGCTGTTAGTTTGAGGTTTTTACTTTACAACATACAAAACTTTCAGGTGGTCCACTCAAGGTGACAGTCCATTCAAGGTGACATTCCCCTATATAAAAATTTTGGTGACAATTGATATCTAAAACTTGCAAACAATTAGTGTTTAATACATGTAAGTCGATTCGACTTATAAACCTGTTCAACAAAATCATTTTTTTCCAAAATAATAGGTTCCGACAACGGATTCTGGTAAAGAGAGACAAAAAAAAATTATACATGTTTCGGCGTTTTGAAAGTTTTCACCTGAGTTTTATTTTAGAGGGTTTTAATTTTCCCCCTTTTTGCAAGTTCATATGGTGAATCGTATAAGTAAACCATGTCACGTTTACATTTACATGGTTTAAGTACCAATGTCCAAGGAATATTTGAGCGAATTGCTTGTGCATCGCAAAATCGATTTTTTTGCCAATCGGCTTCCAAATGTTTGCAAGGAAATTTTTAATAGCACACATAACACAGTAAGAAACTCGGTCAGTCCTTTCCAGGGTCCAAATGGTCAATTCGGTTTTGGTAAAAAGGAGGACATTTGGAGCTGAAAGGAAGATATTTACTTTTTAATTGACAAACGAGGACATGTCCTCCTTTAGGATATCATCTGGTACCATCAGCTTTTCATCATACTATAATATTTATTAATAAGGAGATGAATGCAAATTTGGGTAATTAAGCAACCATTTATTTTTTTTGAGCCTTAGGCAATTCTATATCGTTATCAAACAATGTTCAACAACGTTCAGCTAAAAGAGAATGAATACTTTTGCCTCTTTAGCGTTCTTCAATAGGTACACATAGGTGCACTTACAATAGGTGTCAAAAATAAACGAAAAAATATGTGCTGCTTTCAAAGAAGATGTCAAGGCGTTCGATCGGAAACTTGTTTTTACAAATTTCAGTTCAAATACCTTTTCTGCTATTTTCTCTTTGCGAAATTTTGAGGTTTTTTGTTCATAATTTTTTTTCTCTCTCTGCAAGTTTTACCTGGTAAAATACGTGAACAACATTTCTTTTATATATACCAACGTTGAAAGTGCCAAAATGTAAGGCTTTCTTCAGTTGGGAGTAGTTCAGAAAGCATAAAACATTTTTACTGTTATCAGCAATTTGATCCTCTCAAATAATTTTCTGTAATATATTAGCACCAATTCTCAATAAGTGCGAAATTAACCCTTAAGTAAGTTTTCACTTATTTCTGGCGTTTAAGTTGAATTTTGAGCTTTGGTGTATTCAAAGACTTATAGTAAAATTTAATATATTAAATTAAATTAAATATTTTTGTAGTACATTTGAACACTCTATGACCCTGTTTGGTGGGTATTTTTTTACCTTTTTCAGAAAGGGACAAAAAAGACCCATACTTACAATGAGGAGCTAGAGGGTTAAAATATTCTACAAAAATATTCCTCGTAGTTTTTTACATAAATCTCTGAAACACATCTTATAACTAAAATGTAAAGGTGACATGGTTTCCTAATACGCAAAAATAGGGAAAATTAAAACCCCCCTAAAATAAAGCTCAGGTGTAAACTTTCAAAACGCCGATACACGTGTATTTTTTTTTCCTCTCTACCAGAATCCGTTGTCAGAACCTTGTCATTTTTTTTTTGTGTTGAACAGTGTAATTAGTGTTCACGCATGAAAAATAAGATTAGCACTCTAGGGTTAAAGAAAGTTAAAACAGCCCTACCTTCGCTGAATTTCAGACTTTATCGTAAGCAAACTGGCATGAATAGCAATACAACCTATCGTAAATTAAAATGCAATATTCTGAAATAAAACACATGCAGCACGTCAAATTAAACATTATTTTTTTCGAAGTTGCAATATTTTATTTATAAAAAAGTAAGAGAAAAATAAGATTAGGTTTAACAATATCTATTACACCTATATAAATATCTATTATTAAAAAAAAACTATTTATCATTAACAAAAAACATATAATAAAATTAATTTGTCACTTCTTAAGCGATTCAGTCACAATATTTTTATGGCATTTAGATCTGCAATAGTCATGGCATTTGCTAAACTCTTTTGCAAATGATGAATCGCAGCTATTCTAAATATATATAAAAAACAATGAATTTGTTTAAATAAAGCTATCTTGTCTTATAATCTGAAGCATAATCTGCTTCCAAAAGCTAACTTCAAATATGTGTAGTGTCATAGCACAGCCAGCCCACGGTACAATAAATATTTGAGTCGATGACAATCAACAAACTAATTTTCGTTTTTGTTTATGTTCATTTCTGCACTGGGTCAAATGATTCATATTACATCGCGACTGGCGCAAGTAATGTTGCTGCATTAAAATTGCAAGCGCAGCAATAGTAATTATTTGAAGTGTAAGAATGAAAGAAAACAAAGAATTTGTAAATGTAAAGAAATTGCTCAATATATTAATTAATTGGTTTTGGCTACTTTTAATTTCAATGTATGTGAAAATATGGGGAGGAGTTTTGGCTGCAGTATAGAAGAAAAATACTGGTATTTTTAATTTATAAAGATCTGAAAAATTGAATAAAGAGTTAGTCTTGTGCTAAGTCCAAAAGTCTAAAAACAAACAAAAACAAAATCTCTTTCCTTTTTCATAAGTACGGCGTAAAGCCATCAATAGGTTCAGCCGTTACAGTGGCATTCTAAAAATAGATACAGCGTGTAGAAATATACCACATGGCGATCCTGCAAACCGATCCTGCAAACCGATCCTGCACATTGTTTTGATCCTGCAAACCGATCCTGCAAACCGATCCTGCACATTGTTTTGATCCTGCAAACCGATCCTGCAAACCGATCCTGCACATTTTTTGATCCTGCAACATCTGATCGAGCCAAAATTTCAACCTGCTCAACACAGCCCT
Organism: Tetanocera ferruginea; assembly: GCA_958299015.1. Taxonomy (NCBI): domain Eukaryota; kingdom Metazoa; phylum Arthropoda; class Insecta; order Diptera; family Sciomyzidae; genus Tetanocera; species Tetanocera ferruginea. The sequence continues at coordinate 82,353,441 of OY282641.1, read as the reverse complement.
AGCGATTCAGCTTTTTGATCCTGTGATCCTGTGATTTTTTTTTTTTCAAGCCTACAACATCAATGTCAGATGACGATTTCAACGCGCTATTTGAGAGAGCAGCAGCAAACGCAAGGAAATTCGAAAAAGAATACTTCCCACAAGCATTGGCAGAACAACGTGAAACAGCTGTGTATATTCCAACACCTAAGACAGCGGGACCACAACCTATAAGCATTGAAAAATACAAAGAACGACAACAACGGCGGAAGGGAAGTAACACCACACAAGAAACAATCGACAAAACACGAAAAAGAGTTAGAGGTGGTAAGCGAGTAATCGCACGACAACGGGTAGCAGAAATTTACAACATCCTACCACTGGTTAACGATCTGGCCCAAAAGCAGCGTTTACTACAACAAATAGAGTTGGAAAAACTCAACTACGGTCCGAGTAACAGACACCAAAATGGGTTGGTTCGGCACCAAAGAGGTAATCAACAACAACAATAATAACAGCAGCAGCAGCAACAGCGGTGAAAGTGGATTTTTAAACATAATAGGAATCATTAGTGTTATTTTCATGACTATTACTATATTTTATATAATAAATAGATATTATAAGAACTATGTACGCAAACAGATGTTGCGCAATATAAACAATTCAGTCTAAAATAAAAACAATTTAATGAAAAATTTATAAAATTTTTAAGCCGGATGCAAAATCAAAAATAATGAATAAAAATTTGATAGAAAACATTAAGATATTGAGTATAGTAATTGTAAAATTTTTATAAAATATTACTATGCCAAAATCAGCAACAAATTGTTTTTACCAAGGGTGTTTCGGCATTCTATTTGAAAAATATTGTGCCAATTGCAAAGAAAAGATTATAGATATAGGTAAGGTAAGGTATTTAGCATATGAAAAGGAAAGTTTTCATTATAGATGTTTCAGATGTGAAATTTGTAAGAAAAAAATTGGGAAAAATATGTTTGAAAAACGTAACTCTAAATATATCTGCAACAAATGTTTGTGAAATAATATCAAACTTGAATGGAATTAGATACAGTTCAAAAACTTTTAGCAAACTTGCGTAAGGCTCCAAATAGAAAATATTCATTGACATTTATAGAGAAAACTTAAAAGCATTTAGCAGTACTTAGAGAAACACTAGTAAAAAATACGACTAGCAAAAGTGAGACAGAAACATTTGATAAGATAGTGAGTACAATAGACCAGTTTTTGAAGCCTAGACAAGAAAGTGAAAGTTCAGGAACAGAAATAGAAGAGGAAAATAGTTACTCAAACAACATGTTAGCTTTCAATCTAGAAACAGCCCTTAAGGCCATACCAATATTCAACGGACAATATAAAGAACTGGAACCATATTTGAAAATCATAGAATTATTACACAGATCTTACACAGCTGACGCAAGAATAAGCCTAATAGAATTTGTGACTAGTGTAAAGCTTAATGCGGCAGTTCGAACAGCTTTAGGTCCTGATGTAACAACACTCGAAGAACTCAAGAAACGGTTACAAGAAAGATACAAGAGCAATTTTACAATCGCTCAGGTACACACACAATTAGCATTAACAACTCAAAAGAATAACACAGTAATAAATTTTAAAGACAAGATTTTAAATTTAGTATCAGAACTTAATAGGTTACAAATAAATGAACTAGGCAACACTGCAACGAGCGAGCAAAAGGCAGTATTAGGAAAAATGAATGAAAAATATGCTCTGACAATTTTCAAAAACGGTTTAGAGAATCGTTTGAAAACCACATTATTTGCAGCTCAGCCTAAGGATTTCAACACAGCCGTGGATATTGCACAGGAAATCGAACGAGACACTCAAAACAGTAGCTCGCACATTTTTAGCTACCGTGTACACCACAACAGACAACAACATCGACAGTTCAACAACTATAATAACAGAAACAACCCTCAGAATATAAATAGATATAATAACACTAGAGGCAATAACACTTTCAGATACAATACATATCAACGAAATAACCACACTGACTACAGCAATAACAGAAATGTTGTACATGACAACAATAATTACAACAAAAGGCATTCGTCATATAACAACAGCAATAGAAGAAGATATGCTAATAACAACAATAGAAATAACAATCAGAGGAACTCCAATCAAGGAAGTAACCGACACTATATGCGTGTAATAAGCCACCAGGGAAACATGGATGGCCCGGAGGAAGATTTCCAAGCACCTCCGGAAGGCCAACAATAAATAAAAAGAAAATTTGCCTAATATCAGAGAATCTCACCAATAACGTAACACTAAGATGCGCACAAACAAATCGTGCTTTAACATTTCTATTAGACACGGGAGCAGACATTTCGATATGCAAAGAAATAAACGCAAATTTTGAAATAAATTTTGATAACAAATGCAAACTAACAGGCATAACTAAAGATGAAATATACTCTTTAGGCGTTACAAAATTAACATTATGCCTAGGAGATAACCGTGCTAACAATGATTTTCACGTAGTGGATAACGATTTTCCCATCACTACAGACGGAATTCTAGGTAGAGATTTCTTTGTAAAATACACATGTAAGATAGACTATGAAACATTCACTATTACGATTCCTATAGCCGAAACGGATTACGTAGTACCTATCTCAACAAGACTACCAAAGCAAGAATATTACACAATACCACCCAGAACGGAAATGATCTTTCCAATAAACCTTGAAATAACGGAAGACTGTGTCATTTTGAATCAAGAACTCGTAGAAGGCGTATTTTTATCTAACTCCTTAGCATCTACCAAAGGTATCTGCCACATCAAGGTTATCAACGTAAACGATAAAGAAGTAATTTTGAATGAAGTTAAGCCAAAAACAGAAAAACTAACAGAATACACAATCTTGACAACAAAAAAATGAACACAATGAAGAAATAAACGAACAACGTTTTAAGAAGTTAATGATAGAATTGAAATTAGACAACAGTACCGAGACCGAATTAAAAGACATATTTAGAAGACATCAACCTATTTTCTATCTTGAAGGAGAAAATTTAACGACTTATAATTTTTATACACAAAAATTAAACTTGTCAGACACAACACCAGTCCATATAAAAAATTATCGACTTCCTCATTCACAATATGAAGAAATAAACAAACAAGTAGAAAATTTAATAAACAATGACATTATTGAGCCCTCGGTAAGCCCATACAATGCACCATTGCTACTAGTTCCAAAGAAAAGCAATGATGACAAAAAAAAATGGCGCTTGGTAGTAGATTTCAGGAAATTGAACGAAAAATTAGTCAACGACAAATTTCCACTGACAAGGTTAGAGGACGTCCTAGACATGTTAGGAAGAGCCAAGTACTTCTCAACTTTAGACATGACAAGCTCTTTTCATCAAATACCACTAGACAAAAATTCACAACCATTAACTGCATTTTCTACACAAGACGGACATTACCATTTTAAACGTCTACCATTCGGTTTAAAGATCTCTTCAAACAGCTTCCAAAGAATGCTTACAATAGCTTTGAGCGGTTTGAATTCAGAAGCTTTCCTCTATGTCGATGACATAATAGTATTTGGATGTTCACTTAAGCATCATAACCAAAATCTAGTAAAAGTTTTTGAGCGCCTGCAAAAATACAATTTAAAGCTAAACGCGGGCAAATGCCAATTCCTCAGACCGGAAGTAACATACCTCGGCCATTTAATAACAGACAAAGGTATTAAAACAGATCCAGCTAAATGTGATGCAGTTTTAATATACCCAACACCAAAAAATGCAGACGACGTACGAAGGTTCGTGGCTTTTTGTAACTATTACAGACGTTTCATACCGGACTTTGCGGCCGTAGCAAAATGTTTAAATTCCCTACTCAAAAAAGGGACACCCTTCATCTGGTCAGATGAGTGCGAAAAAGCATTCTGTAGCTTAAAACATAAACTTGTTGATTCACCAGTCCTACAGTACCCAAATTTTGAGAAGCCATTTATCGTAACTACTGATGCATCCGATTTTGCATTAGGGGCTGTTCTCTCGCAAGGAGAGATTGGACATGATCTGCCAATATCATAGTATGATATTATTATACAAATAGATATTATCATACGCTAGTAAGTCATTACAAAAGCATGATATAAACAAGCCGGTCATAGAGAAAGAACTCCTAGCAATACACTGGAGCATAAACTTTTTCAAACCCTACCTATATGGAAGAAAATTTATAGTAGTGACTGACCACAGACCACTAGTCTCTCTATTTTCACATAAGAACCCATCGTCCAAAATGACCAGAATCAGATTAGATTTGTCTGATTATGATTTTGAAATTACATACAAACAAGGCAAAATGAACACTAACGCAGATGCATTATCCAGAATAAAATATGACAGTGAAATTTTAAAAAATATGATTCCTATGAGCAGTGAAAAAGAAGTATTAGACATAACAAGGAGCAAAACAAAACAAGTAAGTAAAAGGAGCAATAACGAAAATGAGGAAAGAAATGACAATCAAGCGAGTGAAATGATTATGGGTACCAAAGAACGTGTTAACAGGAACAGCACATCTCATAAAGAGACTGATCACCTAAGATGAAATGTAAGAAGGGCAATGAAATTAAAATTTTTTATTAAAGAAAAGAGTAACGTTACTATGAATATAAATAATAATGAAGTGCACATAACATGTAGCGATGACCCTTCGAAACTAGATTCGATGTTGGAGAAACTACATTGTTTATTAAGTGGATCACAGATAAAGGAGCTAGCCCTTTGTGACAAAGATTATATATTTGAGAATTAGTGTCCGACCGAAACCAAAATTTTGGCCGAAACCGAAACCGAAACCGAATTTCGGCCATTTTTGTAATATTCGGCCGAAACCGAAACCGAAACTGAATGTCTACATGAAAATTGTTTTAAAAAACAAGTTTTTTTTTAATTTTTTTGTTTAAAGCTTTCAAAAACATAACAATTGAAACAGATTATAAAAACGTATATATACGATAAATATTCTTTTGCCTTTATTCGTAAAAATTTACGAGCCTCTTATAAAGCCTTTACAAAAAAAATTTCAAAAACAGTATTCATAAACGTCCAATAACGAGAAAAATCTCTTACAAAGGCTTCTTAAATTAGTTACCTTCAATAAACCCTTGATAAAGCCTTTTTAAAATTTGTACTCTAATGTGAGCACAAATATTGTCAAAAATACTTCAAACTGTTTCAAAAGGTATGAAAACATGGCAAAACATTTCAAAATATTGAACATAAAAATTATAAGTGACAATTTTTCAGAGAACATAGATTAAACAGTTTTTTGACTGTTTGCTTGTCAAAATATTGATAAAATTGTGACAAATAAATAAAAAATTATTGAATTTATCAAATTCACAAACCATTCTTGACGCTGTTCCCATTTCAAATTGAGTGTGTTCCTATTTTAGTAAATAAGCTGAGACAATATTTTTATGAATAACAAAATTTTAAAAAGCATTTTATCTCTAAAAAGCTTTTTGACTATTGAGCACTTTAAATCTATTTCAAAATATTTTAATGAATAAGACCGTTTGAATATAAATGTTCAACTTTGAAATAATAAATAAAGAGAAAATTTTAATACCACTTTAAGGAACTTTTTAGTATTTAAAGTTAAATAACTTCATATTATAATCTAAAAAAAAAAATTATCGTTTTGTGCTGGACCCAACCCACACGGTCAATCAAATGACTAAATTTCACGTTTTTGTTATACTTAACACCATTAAAAATTTTGATGAAAGCGAACTCACATCTACCATTGAAATATATGTAAGAACCGAATTAGTAGTGTCCGATCAAATATTCGGTTTCGGTTTCGGCCATATTGATGCCGAATAGCCGAAACTGATTAAAAGGGCCGAAACTGGCCGAAACCGAAACCGAATATTCGGTCGGACACTATTGAGAATATTAAAATGAATGCATTCAAAGAAAAGTACAACAAGTTGAAAATGAATAAATCCTCGCCTATAAAGATATTAATTTACAAAGCTCCACGACATATAGAAAGTACACTGCAACAATACAAATTGATAGATGAATATCATAATACTCGAACAGGAGGACATTTAGGAATCAGAAAGACAATTTTAAAATTGAAGCAACGATACATCTGGAAGAATATGAGAAAAATGGTTAAAGATTACATAAACAACTGCGAAAAATGTCACAAAAATAAAGTAAACAGACATATTAAAGAAGGTTTAATAGTTACGAATACACCGACAACAAGTTTTGAAAATATATCTATAGACACAGTAGGCCCGTTAAAATTTTCTAATGGAAATCGATACATTTTGACTATCCAATGCGACCTTACAAAATTTATAGTAGCACATCCTATTGAGACAAAAGAAGCAAAGACTATTGCAAAAACTCTAGTAGAACAGTTCATACTTAAATACGGATGTTTCAAGATCCTTAGATCTGACTGCGGCACAGAATTTAAAAATGAGTTAATGGCAAACATATGTAAATTACTCGACACGCGACAAATTTTCTTAACTCCGTACCATCATCAGACTATAGGAGCTTTAGAAAGAAATCATAGGGTTCTGAACGAATATTTATTATCATTTGTGGATGACCAAGAATGGGATAAATGGGTTCCGTACTACACATTTGCGTACAATACCACACCACATGTAGATACATCATATTCCCCATATGAACTTATATTTGGAAAATTACCATCACTTCCGAGTGATATTTTAAATGAACATGATAAAATATATAATTTAGAAGACTATAGTAATGAATTAAAAATAAGGTTAAAGACATCTGTTGATAGAGCTAGAAATATGATTAAAACAGTTAAACATAAGAGAAAGATAGAGTATGATAGAAATAAGAATGAAGCTTCATTAGAAATAGGTGATTTAGTTTTTATAGGTTTAGAAAATAAAAATAAATTACAAAGCCCATATCATGGACCATATAAGATAATTGATAGATTAGGTGTAAATTCACTAGTAGAGGTTAACGGTAAAAATAAGTTGTTGCACAACAATATTTTAAAGAAATACATAAGAAGTAACTAAGAAGATAAATATAATTTAAGTAAGTAATTCCCTAATAAATGAAAAAAAAAAAAAAAAAAAAAATAAAAATAAGAAGTTCTTGAAAAACAACTTGCATATACATATAAAATATATATTTAGAAAATAGAGGCATATTTATTAAGTAGGTATATATAAAGAAAAATAAATTTAGAACTAAATATCTTATCTATTTCTCCTTAGTAATAATATAAGTAATAAAAAACATTTTTGCAAACTACATATGTAAACTGCTCCAAACATCTCTCCAATCTTTAAAAATTCTTGCAAGTAATAATTTTTCGCTGAAGGGTAAGGGTGTAGTGTCATAGCACAGCCAGCCCACGGTACAATAAATATTTGAGTCGATGACAATCAACAAACTAATTTTCGTTTTTGTTTATGTTCATTTCTGCACTGGGTCAAATGATTCATATTACATCGCGACTGGCGCAAGTAATGTTGCTGCATTAAAATTGCAAGCGCAGCAATAGTAATTATTTGAAGTGTAAGAATGAAAGAAAACAAAGAATTTGTAAATGTAAAGAAATTGCTCAATATATTAATTAATTGGTTTTGGCTACTTTTAATTTCAATGTATGTGAAAATATGGGGAGGAGTTTTGGCTGCAGTATAGAAGAAAAATACTGGTATTTTTAATTTATATAGATCTGAAAAATTGAATAAAGAGTTAGTCTTGTTAGTCTTGAATTAGTCTTGTCTCCAAAAACAAACAAAAACAAAATCTCTTTCCTTTTTCATAAGTACGGCGTAAAGCCATCAATAGGTTCAGCCGTTACAGTGGCATTCTAAAAATAGATACAGCGTGTAGAAATATACCACATATGCTTCTATGGGGTTTTAAGCATGAAGATTATTTAAACGAAAATCAGGTTTATATTCAGACGTAGGGTGTCTTAAAAGAAGTCTTGAAAATACACTTTACTTCTTACAGTGTAGATATTATATGTAAAGGTTTCCTTTGTGTGGTGAGTTGTAGTACCTATAATTTTATGCAACACATTTTGTTCATACAAAATAGTCCTCTCAAATGCTTTTTTGTGAGGTATTTTAGCACCAATTCTAAATAAGTTCGAAATTAACCCTAAAACAGATTTGAAGTTTTCACTTATTTCTGACGTTCAAGTTGAGTTTTAAGCTTTGGTGTATTCAGAGACTTATCATAGAATTTTGTAACAAATTTTTTGTGGTTCATTTTAACCCTCTATGGATCAATAGGCCCCCACGGAAGCACCACTTAGGTGCACGACCCTTCTAACCTAACCTAACCCTCTATGGTCATATTTTTTGGGTCTTTTTTGTACGTTTCTTACAAAGGGACAAAAAATACCTTTATACTGAAGAGTTGAGGGTTAAATCTTGTCCAAAAATATTCCTCGAAAATCTATATTCAAACAAATCTTCAAGCTAAAATGTAAGGATCACATGTGTTTCTATTACGATTCACCATAAGAATGTGGAAAAACCGGGAAAATGAAAACCCCTAAAATAAAATTTAGACGTAAAATTTCAAAACGCCAATACATATACATATATATTTTTTGGTCCTCTCTACCAGAACCCGTTGTCGGATTTTTACTTTTTTGGAAAAAATTTGATTTTGTTGAACAGTGTTATAGAGGATTAGAAATTTTTCAATCCTGTCAAAATTTTAATTATTCTTCGAATTTTCAGTAGCAAGTTACCTCAGCCATTAGGTTGTCAGAGAAAGCATTCTACCTGTCCAAGCTAAGTCCCACATTACCTACGGAAAAGCTATGGCATAACTAAAAAAGTATCGGTATTTCCAATAAAGACATTGAATGTTATAAAATTGATCCCAATATCCTGAACGATTTCTTTGTTTCAAGCTCGGAGACTGGGGAATCTTTGAATTCGGCATATTTCAGCAGATCTGCTGTAGACATTCCGTTACATTTTAATTTTATCGCGATAAATGAACTTGATGTCGCTCGCGCTATAGCTAAAATAAAATCAAATCAAAGCACTATGGAAGGTAGCAACTATTATTCCAATTCCAAAAAAACATAATGCAGTTGATCCGGTTGACTTAAGACCCATTAGTTTGTTGTCATCAATATCAAAGGTGTGTGAGTATCATATATTCACATTCGCTCTTATGTCAAATCATCAGTCTGGTTTTCGTCCTGGTCATAGCTGTTCTACACTATGGTTAAAATAATGGACGATGTTAGAATACCGTTCAATAAGGGACATGTGACTCTACTCTGCCTACTAGACTTCTCCAAAGCTTTTCATACGGTGAACAACAGCATACTATGTACGAAGCTCATGCATATCTTTGGATTTTCTGAAAACTCAGCTCGACTGTTAAATAGTTATTTATGCGGTAAAACACAGAGAGTGAAAGTGGGCAATAGTTTTTCATTAAATAGGCATACTTCTAATGGAGTTCCTCAAGGCTCGGTTCTTGGCCCACTTCTATTCTCTATGTTCATCAATGACATATTTAAAAAGTGCAATTACTTCACAATGCATATGCTGACGTCCTTCAGCTGTATTTGTTGAGTCCTGTCGGTTTACTCGAAGATCTATATGCAAGAATGAATGAAGATTTGTGCAATGTAGCAGAATGGGCTAAAACTAACCAACTTAAGCTAAATCCACTAAAATCGTACGTCTTACCGATCTCTAATACCCCCTTATCAAACCTCGATTTTTCCGCAATCTTTATAAGCAATGTTGAATTAAAAGTTTTAAGTAAGGTTAACAATCTTGGCTTCCAAATAAATACTTCTCTGTCCTGTGAAGATCACATAAAGTCTTGCGTGAACAACGTCTATTTTGTATTAAGAAACCTGAGAATGACTGCAGCATTTGTTCCCGTCGAAACGAGGCGAAAATTATTCTTGCAGCTGATAGTGCCTATAATCACTTACTTATAAGTCGTTTATAGCAATCTTGACTCACGGTCATCTCACAAGCTGCTATTTGCTCTGAATAATGCTACCCGCTATGTTAACGGACTGAAGAAGTTTGACCATGTGTCATATTTCAGCAGAAACTTGCTTGGTCGCTGCTTATTTCGATATCTTGAAGCCAAAAATTTCTTATTCCTGCATAAGATTATTTACTCGCCCTGCCCTCATTACCATTTTGAAACACTTCAGTTTTGTAGGTCAATTTTAAGTATGAACCTCTTGATACCAAGTCATTACTACAAAAACTCTAGCAGGCTGTTTTTCGTCAGTGCAATTAGACTGTGGAATTCGTTACCGAACAACATTAAAGTTAACTCCAACCACAGAGCTTTGAAGCATTTAATTTTTGAATACTTCTCATAACTCGAATCTATCTTCTTACTTTCTATATTCTTGCTTTCTATCTTCTCCTATTCTGTCTTCTGTACTGCATAATTTTGAATTTTTCAAATTTATCATATAATACATATTTTATCAATAGCTTTTTCTCAATAGTCTTTTCACATTAAATAATTATTTTGTGTGTACTTTTAAGGTTTCACAAATTTATTGAATATTATACTGGCTTACAGCCAATATGTACTTTGAATGCCACTATCCTTTTCTCATGTAAAAAAGGTCGCTAATTCCGAAAAAAAAATTATTTTTTTTTTGTCACTCCGTTTTCGCGATATTGCCCACTGGGTTTTCAACGAAAAAAAAAGTTGGTTCCAATTAATTGCATGTATCTCCAGAACCAACAACAGTAATCAAACAAATGATATATCAAATAAAAGCTAATAAAATTTCTTACAAACAATGCAGACATCATTTTTTGGTCGAGTCGTTAGTTTTGGCGGAATAAATTTTTTTTATTTTTCAGAAAAATTTCCAAAAAAAGACATAATAGTTGCAAATTTCGTTAAATAATCAAAATATTTTATTACTTTTGATATTTTTTACTAAAAGCCCTTATTTTTCCAAAAAAAATAAGCTATTGTTGAAGAAAATCTATTGAGAAATGAAAAAGTTGTGTTTAATGGAACGAAATCACCCAAATTGTGTGATTATCAATTTATGCATTTGGACTTATTTTATTGCCATAAAAAAAAAAATGAGAACTAAAGGTTGTTGTAATAAAATCATATATGCTTCATTTTTATTGTTCTTTTAATAATTTACATTATTTTTACATTATTTAAATTGTATATAATTATTATTAATAATTTTTATTGTTGCGTTAAATCATTTATATTGTTATTTACATTGTAAATGATTTTTATTTATCATTCAGAAATTCAAAATGACTAGAATTCTTGTTATGTCGTTTATTTAATTCGGGATCGGTTTCTCTGATGAGAAACCAACAATAGTCGCCCATCATTCCTTCGTCCCAAAATCCTTGGTACCGATTCTCAATTGCTTTCATCTGTTGGTGGAATCTTCTCGTATGCAACAATTCAACTTTTTGAGACCCAATGTTAAGGTGACATACTTCAGAAATCGTGAAAAACCGTTTGCTATACACTTTACTAAGAATGACAATATCTGCTATTGCGTAGTCATTACTGGCTTATTTAATACCTTCGGTCAGCCGTACATTCCCAAAGAGTGGCGTGTGTTTATTGATATCAGTATTAAATATGAATAACACGACTGGAAAATATGTTCTGATATCAAAGTCGTTGGTACACCACGTCGTTGGTAAACCACTATTACAAAAAGGACTGGCCAGAAAGAATTGAGTCGAAAGTTGGAGAGAGCAACGTCAAAAACGTTCCAATCGTCAAAAAGAAAACATAATTCTCCCACCGCTGCACATCAAACTTGGACTTATGAAAAACTTTGTCAAGGCGTTAGACAAAGAAAGCGAAGCATTCACATATTTGAAACGATTTTTCCAAATCTTTCTGATGCCAAGATAAAAGAAGGTGTCTTCGTTGGATCGCAAATAAAAAGGTGTTAAGCGATCTTCAATTCGCAGAACTATTGTCAACAGTTGAGGTAGCGGCGTGGGATTCTTTTAGGACGACTGTTTCTAGCTTCCTCGGGAACAATAAAAGTGAATCTTACGAGAAAATAGTCAACGAGTTGCTCAAGAACTATATAAAAATGGGCGTAAATATGTCTCTGAAAATTCACTTTCTGCACTCCCATTTGAATTTTTTTCCGAAGAATCTCGGTGACGTGAGCGACGAGCATGGGGAAAGATTCCACCAACAGATGAAAGCAATTGAGAATCGGTACCAAGGATTTTGGGACGAAGGAATGATGGGCGACTATTGTTGGTTTCTCATCAGAGATACCGATCCCGAATTAAATAAACGACAAAACAAGAATTCTAATCATTTTTAATTTCTGAATGATAAATAAAAATCATTTACAATGTAAATAACAATATAAATGATTTAAGGGAACAATAAAAATTATTAATAATAATTATATACAATTTAAATAATGTAAATTATTAAAAGAACAATAAAAATGAAGAAAATATGATTTTATTACAACAACCTTTAGATTTCATTTTCCTTTTTAATGGTAATAAAATAAGTCCAAATGCATAAATTGATAAGCACACAATTTGGGTGATTTCGTTCCATTAAACACAACTTTTTCATTTCTCAATAGATTTTCTTCAACAACAGCTTATTTTTTTTGGAAAAATAAGGGCTTTTAGTAAAAAATATCAAAAGTAATAAAATATTTTGATTTCTTAACGAAATTTGCAACTATTTTGTGTTTTTTTGGAAATTTTTCTGAAAAATAAAAAAATCCCCGAAATTTGAATTTATTCCGCCAAAACTAACAACTCGACCCAAAAATGATGTCTGCATTGCTTGTAAGAAATTTTATTAGCTTTTATTTGATTTATCATTTGTTTGATTACTGTTGTTGGTTCTGGAGATATATGCAATTAATTGGAACCAACTTTTTTTTTCGTTGAAAACCCTACAGTGGGCAATATCTCGAAAACGGAGTGACAGAAAAAAAAATTATTTTTTTTTCGGAATTAGCGACCGATTTTACATGAGAAAAGGATAGTGGCATTCAAAGTACAAACAACTTTTCGTTATTTGTAAGCCAGTGTTAACTTCTCATTTGTAATAAATTTAATTTCTAGTTTTTAAATTAAGTTAAACAAAAGTTAACATGATTGTAAACAACCTTATTTGCGGCATTCAAAAGACTTGGTCTTATATGCCAACATATTCGCTCAATAAATGAAATGAAAAATTAAAATGAAAACAGTTCGGTAGAAAATAGTCCCTTACTTGTTATTTTAGAAATGAATTAGGATTTGACCAAAAAAATCAATATATGGTTGAACTTGCATAATGAATGCACATTAATTGCTTAAGTTTACAATGCGTATTTCAAGATATTACAATAAGGAAACACAGCTTAATTTCTTTTTATTCAAGAAATTTACTTACTTGAAGAAATCATCTTTACAAAACAGAAGTCCATGCCTTGAGAAGCATTTATCGTTGAGTTGATTGTTGCATTCACTACAGAGGAGACATTTAGCGTGCCAAGTTCTCTCCATTACTTTAAGTACAAAACGATCTAAAATAAGTTCTTGGCAACCACCGCACTTTGGAATTGTTGCTAAAATAAAATAATAAATAAGAAAAATAAAGAAATTGACAACATAGCAACCTTCAACTTAAATATAGGTATGTTTTGCATTGTATATTTATATATTTTTTATCTATAGTAATATATAAAACAAAATTGTAAAATATGTTTGAAATTCCATAACTCGAGAACGGAGCGTCCAATTTTCATGGGAATTTTGCTGTTGTATTCTTCTTGACCATCACATTCTACAAACATACTTGGCCAGAGGCCACACCCCACGGTGTAACGATCCCATATGGCAAGCGACCAAAAATAGAATGAGTTACCGTGGAATCATGAAACTTTGTGGAAATATGTTCTTTGATAAGAACAGTGTTCTCACACAAGTGAGATCAAATTAGACAACTTATACACCCACCTTTCATATAACCGAAATCGGTTATCTGGTAGGGTAAACTGGGGTACCTTTGACTTTGGGGCACATTTTACTTTGACGTTTTCGGTATGAACGAACCGTTATTTTTCAATAATTTGTTTTATAAATTTTGCATCATAATATTTTATTAATCGTCACGAAGTTTGACGATTCTTGCATTACATGAAAAAAAGTAACAGGTGTTTTTGTGTTTTTGCACGTGTTACTGTTATTTTCCGGCTTTGATACGTAAGGACCTCCTGGTCAAGTTATAAAAGTTAATCAAAGTATCTTTTGCAAAAGGTAAAAACAACTATTTATGTTTTTGAAAATATAAGTGAATTTCAATAAAACTAAATATAAACTAAAAAAAATTTTAAAAAAAGAAGCCGAGAGCGTTTGGGGTACATTTGACATTTTTGATTGGGGATCTTTTGACATCTGTTGGGGCATCGGTAGTCGAGCGTTTAGCGTGCTCGACTGCCAACCCAGAGGTTCCGGGTTCGAATCCCGGTCTAGCCATGGTCCTACGTTTTTACCTTTCTTTAATTCGTTCCTCATTTCTAATCAACATAAGCTAAAAATTCATCAATATGTTCGGCTTTGGAAGTTGTAGTTGGAGGTCGAGATGTTTGTGGAATGAGATTGCTTAATAACTCGAATTGACTGGGGTAAAGCATAACTTCGCATGGATATAGCGCTCCGCCACACATTCAACATTCTACACTTGTTGTCTTGATTCCACTTTCCCTCCTACTTATCTATCTCCCCATTTACCAGCCAAGGCAGACTTGACTGAATAGGTATGCCACTTGAAATCCTTGGTTTAGAGCTAAAAATCATGTTCCAATTTTTTTAATATATTTCTAGATTTGTTTTAATAAAAAAGGTGGTTTCAAACATCAGAAAAGGACTATAATTAGCCGAAGAAATAAAAGGACAATAAGAGAACAGAACGTTGGTTAACGAATGAAGAATGAAAGTCTAGTGATTAATAACATTCTATTGATATTAGTAATTCTGGTAACAACTATAGCTTTGATTCTTTTGGGTTGTTCTGTGATGCTTGTCTTATTTTTTCAAAGTATTCAGCCACTTCACTTTTAATTATTTTTTATGTAGAGCATTAACATCAGTGGAATTCCCAAAAGCGTTAAAAACACTTGTGGTTATCGATAACTGGCCTTTAACTACCTAACCTGTTAACTCGTATCCATTACATCTTTGCTAGCAATGTTTATTCCTAACTTTGGCAGCTCGTTAAAGAAAACTGTTGCTCGCTTTACTACTCTCTAACTGAAATAATAATAAAGTTAACAGTTTTTATTCAAATTGAGTGAATTCTACTATATTTAATTAAGACATCAATTGTATCGAACTAATCTTGTTACATTCGATATTTTAATTCTATCCTACTCTTACAAACACGAACTAAAGAGATATTAAATTTTTGTATGAATAAGGCTGGTTTTTCGATTTCTTAAATAGTTAGGGTATTCACTTCACTGCTGAAATTTCAGAAATCGCAAATTTACGAAAATTTCAGTGCAATTGTTGTTGTTTTGGTTTTCCGAAGTTTGCTTAAATTTAATCATCTGTTGAGTTGATGAAAATTAATCGTCGTAAATTTGCGAAGAAAAGATCTGTTCAGTAGTCGTTAGTAGACCAGTTCGATTGATGTGAGTCATTGTGAACATGCAAAATATGATAAGAAGAAGAACATTTTGTCTGTTCCCATATAAATTCGTCAAATTAAGCATCGTATTTAGTTTATTATGCAATAACTACATTATTAATGAAGAATAATTAAGACGGCAAGCAATATTTTTTTTAACAAGAGGTAGGCACGATTAATTGTTTTGTTGGCGTCCGATAAAAGCCAGCTATGGCGACTTTCATGCTGACAGAATCATAAAAAAATCAAAAACGGTCACTCACTTCAACTCGTCGGAAATTTGCGATTTCGGAAATTTCAGCGTTGAAGTGAATACCCTAAGTGTAAATATTCATGTCAAATGTGCCCCTTCAAATGTCAAGGGTGCCCCGTGGTAGGGCACATTTGACAAAAGGACTTTTTTTAGAAAATGTTTAAAAAATATATGTTAGGACGTTAATAATACAATTTCCTATTTAAATTTGAAAGTTTAATAACACAGTGCAACACCAAAAAAAATAACCATATACGGACACCACTACGTGATAAAAGACTAAAAAAAAAGACCCGTGTCTCCCAATTTTCCCCAAAGTCATGCACTTTTTGTTTTATGGGCCACGCCTACCTCCCATACAACACAAATAATGAAAACTCTATAAAGAGGCTAATATCAAAGTTACAAAACTGAAACTCGGTATTTGTGTGTTCTATGTCAAAACTTAAGTGTGTTAGAAAAATGGGCGTTATCCACCCACTCACACGCCCACCTCCCATACAACCCCAAAATTTAAAACTCTAAGAAAAATGGGTGCTATCCACCCACCAACATTCCCACCTCCCATACAACCCCAAAATTGAAAACTCTATAAAGAGACTTATATTAAAGTTACAAAACTGAAACTCGGTATTTGTGTGTTCTATGTCAAAACTTAAGTGTGTTAGAAAAATGGGCGTTATCCACCCACTTACACGCCACCTCCCATACAACCCCAAAATTTAAAACTCTATAAAGAGACTAATATTAAAGTAACAAAACTGAAACTCGGTATTTGTGTGTTCTATGTCAAAACTTAGGTGTGTTAGAAAAATGGGTGTTATCCACCCACTAACACTCCCACCTCCCATACAACCCCAAAATTGAAAACTCTATAAAGAGACTAATATTAAAGTTACAAAACTGAAACTCGGTATTTGTGTGTTCTATGTCAAAACTAAGGTGTGTTAGAAAAATTGGCGTCATCCACCCACTAACACGCCCACCTCCTATACAACCCCAAAATTTAATATTTTATAAAAAGGCTTATATTTATGCTTCAGAAAAACAATTTGATATGTTTGTATTTTAGACACATAAAACTAACAAAATTTTCTAAAATCTCATACAAAAAGCTCTCTAATTTAAGATAATTTAACCCTTAAGAATCATCGAAGATATACCTTACTAGTTTTTTAATATTTTTGTAATAGATAGCATAGTAACTCAATGTTGAAGTCAATAAAAAACAAATGAAATTAAAAAACGGTGTTAAGAATCATCTCTAGGAAGTTTATATGTTTTAGAAATTAGTTTATTGAGATCTTAAGTACATTTTTGTAGTTGATTGTTTCCTTGAATTTTGAACGGTTTGCTACCTATGGACCTGAACACGGGAAAAAAGGTAAAAAAAAATCGAAATTTTCATATCTTGGCTCATATCTAGGCTCATATCTTGTAAACCGTTCAGAATTTCGATTTACTCTCAGAGGCAAAGTTGTAGCTCTTGTCATAAGGAACAAAAATTGCCAACATATAAAATCCAAAAAACTTCACCTTCCAGGTCAAAATCGAAAAAAACTTAAAAAATTTCGATTTTTTTTACCTTTTTTCCCGTGTTCAGGTCCATAGGTAGCAAACCGTTCAAAATTCAAGGAAACAATCAACTACAAAAATGTACCTAAGATCTCAATAAACAAATTTCTAAAACATATAAACTTCCTAGAGATGATTCTTAACACCGTTTTTTAATTTCATTTGTTTTTTATTTACTTCAACATTGAGTTACTATGCTATCTATTACAAAATATTAAAAAACTAGTAAGGTATATCTTCGACTTGGCCGAAGTTAAAATGCCCCCACGACTGATTCTTAAGGGTTAAATAATCTTATATTAGAGAGCTTTTTGTATGAGATTTTAGAAAATTTTGTTAGTTTTATGTGTCTAAAATACAAACATATCAAATTGTTTTTCTGAAGCATAAATATAAGCCTTTTTATAAAATATTAAATTTTGGGGTTGTATAGGAGGTGGGTGTGTTAGTGGGTGGATGACGCCCATTTTTCTAACACACCTTAGTTTTGACATAGAACACACAAATACCGAGTTTCAGTTTTGTAACTTTAATATTAGTCTCTTTATAGAGTTTTCAATTTTGGGGTTGTATGGGAGGTGGGAGTGTTAGTGGGTGGATAACACCCATTTTTCTAACACACCTAAGTTTTGACATAGAACACACAAATACCGAGTTTCAGTTTTGTTACTTTAATATTAGTCTCTTTATAGAGTTTTAAATTTTGGGGTTGTATGGGAGGTGGGCGTGTAAGTGAGTGGATAACGCCCATTTTTCTAACACACTTAAGTTTTGACATAGAACACACAAATACCGAGTTTCAGTTTTGTAACTTTAATATTAGTCTCTTTATAGAGTTTTCAATTTTGGGGTTGTATGGGAGGTGGGAGTGTTAGTGGGTGGATAACACCCATTTTTCTAACACACCTAATTTTTGACATAGAACACACAAATACAGAGTTTCAGTTTTGTTACTTTAATATTAGTCTCTTTATAGAGTTTTAAATTTTGGGGTTGTATGGGAGGTGGGCGTGTTAGTGGGTGGATAACGCCCATTTTTCTAACACACTTAAGTTTTGACATAGAACACACAAATACCGAGTTTCAGTTTTGTAACTTTGATATTAGCCTCTTTATAGAGTTTTCATTATTTGTGTTGTATGGGAGGTAGGCGTGGCCCATAAAACAAAAAGTGCATGACTTTGGGGAAAATTGGGAGACACGGGTCTTTTTTTTTAGTCTTTTATCACGTAGTGGTGTCCGTATATGGTTATTTTGCCGTGACTTAAAAAATTACACAAATTTTTAGAATCGGTCATCAATTTTTGGAGCAATAACACTTTGAAAAAAAGGTGTCAAATCTACCCCAGCTTACCCTATATTGTTGCAAAGTTCTGTTTGCGATAATTTTCGGAAAATGGTATTCAGTAAACATTTTTTTTCGATATTTCGGTAGAAGTAAACTTAATTACATCACCCTGGATATATCGCATGAGGTCATTGATTAATTCAAGAAAATTTAAAATCAAGAAAATATTGGAAAATGAAGTTTGATTACTAATTATAATTTTTGTTTAAGCATTTCATTTTTTTTATTATTATTTTAGTTTGAATTTTTATTGAAATTTAGTATTTAGAAAAATTGAATTGTTAGTCTTAAGCTTCCTTTTCAATGCAAGGTTTCAATGCACGACACGGAAGTGTCGCACGGTTTATAAAATTCAATAAAGTTTCGTGTTAAAACTTCAAAATAATTCACGTCATTTCTTGTGCCAAAGCGACTCATACCCGCGTATTCGTCGAAAGTTCATTGGCCGCGAAAGCCGTTGTTCTGCTGATACTTGCTGCTTCCGACCACCCTTGCTGCAAGCGTCACTTCTTTTTGACGCTCCATAGACATAGCCGACGTTGCTAGTGCCGTCCGCTGCCACTGCTACTGCTGCTGCCACATCGCTGCTGTATTTCTGTCCTAATGGTCTGCAGTTGCTGCTCATGAAAAAAGGAAGTTGCGAGTTCTGAGGTATTTAAATGCATTTCATTTAAAAAAGTGCTATAGTTTAAATCTGTTTATTAAACAAGGCGTATAATCGCTTAATATATCCGGAAAAACTTATAAAGTTCCCGAGAATTTTCTTTAAATTAACTTAAACAAACGAATTTTAAATTAAAAAATTCGTTTTGTGCACAATTAATTGCATTTCTTGTTGACATACACATACATACATATACAGACGTGAAACAACAAGTGCGGTGCGCAGAATTTTATTGAAAAATTTTATTAAGTTTGTCGCGCATAATTTTATTGAAAATAATTCAAGTCACTTTTCGTAAAGTCGCCATTATAGTTTCCGAAATAATCCCGAACGTCCCGTCGCACATAGGGGAATTTGGCTCGAAAAACCGCTCATTAATCAATTTCTCAAAATGTAAAGTTGAGAAGTAAAATTCTTTTCTAGCTTTTGTTAATACTCATTTAATAAGTTACCGTTTGTTTTTTTAATTTTAATGCACACACTTCGTCGCAGCATCAGTTGAAAGTCATCGATCGCAAGCTTGCATTGTTATTGAGTTAATTTGAGTGAAAAAGATCACACCTAAACATATATTATTTTTTTGTTATTAATATTGTGAAATAAGTTTGTTGCTATGGAAGATTTTGCTGCAGGTATGTACCTTAAAATACAAATTTTTTTATGAGTATTGAAGCTTTATTTATATAGATATATAATTTGTTATGAAGGTATGAAAATGGGAAATTTTTTTAATATTTTTTTTTTTAGTATGTACCTTTTGTTACATTATTTGGTGTTATTGGGTAACATTTTTGGTATAGGCTAATGAAGAAAGATGTCAAAAAGCAAAATCCGAAAAAAAATGCTGCCCGAAACCGCCCCCCTCCCCCAGATTTCATTGTCCCTGATAGGTGTCTAGTTTGATGAAAGAGAAAATTTGAAATGAAAGAGAAAAGGGACATGACATTGGTCGTTTTTTTTTATAATTTTGTATTTTAGTAAATATTCTTAAAATTCAAAGAAAAAAATGTCATGGAAAAATGTTAACGAGCTCAAAAGTTACAGCCGGATTAGTGAGAGCGCATTTTTATTTTTCCTTGCATTTTTTTTTGTTCACAAACTTTGAACGCGTTTATCTCGAAACCCTGTTTTTCGTGCTGGTTGCGGCACTAGCGGGTTCATTTTTTTTACGATTTTTTTTTTTGTATTTTTTTAATCTTGATTCGCTTTCGTATGACACGAGCTTTTTTTAATTTTTTTTCGATTTTTTATGAACTTTAAAGTCAATATTTTTTTCGAAAAACACACTTTCAAATTTGGAACATCACCAAAAAGTGAAAAAAATGTAAAAAAAAGTCATACACTCCTGTCATACGATAACAAATTTTGTTAAAATTTAAAAAAGTGCTTTTTTTTCCAGATCGGACAATTTTTGCGACTCCCAGCGCTGAAACCGCGAGGCACCGTTTTTTTCTCTGCCGCCAGTTTGGAGCTCTACAAAATCATGTTGGAGTGAAAAATATATTTTTTTGAATATTTTTTTTGTAATTTGTTCAATTCTCTACAATAATAAAAAAAATTTTGGAAAATGTTTGTTTTTGACTGAGTTATGAATTTTTCAAAAAAAGGTTTGTTTTCTCTGCCGCGAATGTTATGAGAAGAAAACTCCTTAAGAAACTTAATTTACACATTTATTTGGTCGAAACAAGCTTTATAGCCCTTTTTAAGTTCATTTAGACAAGTATCATTTACTTAGGACGAACAAATATTTTTGAGCGATTTTTCGAGCCAAATACCCCTATGTGCGTCGGTTACTTGTTAATGTACAATCAAAAAGTGCTGTCGGTAAAGAGGTCCAATTTATTGAACTGAGAATTCGCGTTTTTATTGAAAAAAGCGAACTAACACCCTCGCGACTTGAAATTATTTATTAAAAATAATTAATAGTGCGTGTGTGAAAAACAAGTTGAGTGCTAATTTTCGTTGTCGTTAGTGGACCATTTGTATGTGCAAAATACATACGTACATTTATACCACATATACTAAGCACTCTCTTTGTTTACCTTCTAAGTCACATAGAGTAAGGTTGCCATCACTTACGTTGGCATCACTTATCACCTGCGTTCGCGGTATTTTTATTTTGTCTCTTTTTCCGGTTTCTGTTACAACTTGGAATTTCACACAATTGATTGTTTTAACAAATATTTCCACTGAAAATAAATTAATTTGACATAATTTATAATTAAAAAAAAATTTTTTTTTTTCGGCACACATTTTATTGTTCATTAAATTAACAATAAAAAATTCTGTGTGAGGCTTTATTAAGAAATAATAAAGATTTGTCTGCGAATTCAGTGCTTTTTCATTGATTCGAATTATTTCCTGGATAATATCGAGAAAATTCTAAACATTAAGTTTGAATAAATAATTGTAACAACAACTACTTAAGTTGGTCGTAAATTTATTGCAATTTGCGTTTGAGTTAAATTAACTGCTTCTCAAATTCGCAGCAATGGCTCCAAAACGCCAAAATCCACACAATGATGGCACTGATATATTAATTAAACAGAGAGAGACTGTATTGGCTAATATTCTAAGAATTTAGAGAGCAATACACGATAAAACAATTTCTTTAAATCCTCTCGAAGTAGAATATCGCTTTGACATTCTTAATTCATACATTGAGCAAGCTATGAGTTATCAAAGAAAGAAAGAGTCAACCGATGCCACCGATGACTTCCGCTCAAGCCTTGAAGATGCATGAGTCTCCACAAAATCGTTGTTTTTGCAAATATTAAGCAAACACAGGAAGTCTAGTATCCCAGAAACTTCGTTTGGATGTAGTCAACATCAATCTAGACTTCCCAGCATGCGTCTTCCCAAATTTAGTGGAAATATGCTGATTTCAAGAATTTTATCAGCCTTTTTGAAAATCTTGTGGACAACGATCACACTTTGACTGATATTGAAAAATTCAATCATCTGCTCTCATGCTTATCGGAGGAAGCCCTTGGTACAGTCAAGGCCTTCCAAGTTACGGAAAGAAGCTATCCGAAGGCTTTAGCTTGTCTGAAAAAAATTTATGACAACAATTGTCTAATATTTTTCGATAGCATTTCGAAGCTTTTCAATAAACCATCTGCTTCTGCCTTACGTACCATGATCGACACGGTATCAGCGCTTTACGAATCCCTATTATCGATAGGAGATGATAAGAATATCACAAATGCGATTCTTATTCATTTAGTAATGTCGAAAGTCGATTCAATCACGAAATCCAAATGGGAAGAACAGCTAGACGACGATAAGCTGCCCCTCTGGAGTGATTGTGAAAATGCGCTTAACTACAGATACCAGCATATTTCTGCTGATGAAGCCTCCACGTCAAGAGCAAGGTCAATCAAACCAAAGCAAGATGATGTGCCTAAAAAGAACGTTAAATCATCATTTGCGTGCAACAAAAACACTTCTCAGGAAGATGGCAAGTGCTTATTCTGTAAGTCGAAAGAGCATGCGATAATTACTTGTCCACCTCTCGCTGCACTACCTGTATCGCAAAGATTTGACACAGTTAAATCAATACCAGCCAATAAAGCTCAACGGTGTCGAGTGTGTAATAGGTCACGCCACACACTGTTGCACCAATATTGTACAATCCTTCCTCAATTAACTTCAAGTTCTGATTCTGGTCATCCATCAACCTCTCGTGCCTTTGTAAACCACAGTTCAGCAAGCGATGACCAAGTCATTCTAGCTACAGCCGTAGTTAGTATACAAAGCAAATCTGGTGAGTATCAACTAGCCAGAACTTTGCTTGACTTCGGTTCCCAAATCAATTTTATAACCGAGGAACATGCGCAAAGGTTGCAATTAAGAAAGGAAGAGAGGAATTTAAATTAGATCGGCATTGGTAAAACAAATTCCACAGCTTAGCATAAGCTACATGCTACTGTAAGATCTCGTGTTAACTATCATGAGTTTTCAACAGATTGCTGGGTAATGCGATCTATATCCACTTACCAGCCGGATCATAAGGTTTCCACACGTAATTAGAACATTTCTTCAAATATTGAACTTGCAGACCCATATTTCTTCAAACCACAAAAAATAGATATGTTGCTTGGTGCGGAAACGTTCTTTGAGTTACTTTTCGTCGGACAAATAAAACAAAGTCCAGATCTTCCGACACTCCAAAAGACCTTACTGGGTTGGATAGTGTCTGGAAAGTATAAGCATACTGAAACTCCTAAGACTCAAATTTGTAATTTGTTAAGCCTAATTGAAGAAGAAAGCTGCTCACTTGATTCTCTAGTTCAAAAATTCTGGGAATTAGAAGAAATTCCCAAGGAGTCGACTTCGAGCAATATCACTCCAGAGCAACAGCTCTGTGAAGATAAATTTCTCGACACGATGCAACGTACACCGTCTGGTCGGTTCAAGGTATCGCTATCTTTCAAATCTGATCCCAGCTCACTCGGACTTTCATTTGAGACAGCGAAAAACGTTTCCTGTTCTTGGAACGCAAATTATTAAAGGACTTAAAGCTGCGGGATCTATATATGAGCTTTATGAAAGAGTACCGTGATCTAGGTCATATGACCCTGACAAAAAATAACTTCTCGGACACTCCACACTATTTTATACCGCATCAATGGCTGCTATCGTTACGGGCTGTTATCGTTGCGGGTGAGCTGAAGGAAAATGTTGAGGATGATAACAATATGTAGCGCGAATAATTTAAGTCTTATTTCTCTCAAAATTACTTCACCTCTTTTTCTACTATCTATCTCTGTTTCTCCCCTATACCTTTATTCTATGTTATTAGTGACAACGTATGTACAGATATCTGGTTACTTGGTTCTAATTCGTATATAAACTTACCTTTTCTTTATGTTTTTAAATGTTATTGCTTGCCTATAGTTCCTTTTGCCTGTTTTTTCTTTAATGATTGGTACACATAGTTATCTGCATGGCATTAATGAAAATAATAAATCACTTTTTAATGTTCTTTGTCTAAAAGAATAATACTAGGAGTCTTAATTCCAACAAGCTGGATTACATCAAATTTGTTTTTGGGGAATCTTCTATTGATGTGATATGTGTGTCCAAAACCTGGTTCTGTCCTGAGGTGAATGAATCATCCTATGCAATTAATAAGTTTAATTTATTCTGAAATGATAGGTGGAATAGGAGAGCAGGCGGGGTCGCCATTTATTGTCGAAGCAATTTGAAAGCTCAAGTTGTAAATAAATCGAATGAGGGTAGCATCGAATATATTAATCTTTGTGTGTCAGATAACTCCACAAAGATATTTTTATCTTGCGTTTACAATCCCAATAAAATGCATAGCTTAAGGAGGGATATGACATTCGCGGCAGAGAAAACAGACATTGTTTTAAAAATTCAAAACTCAGTCAAAAACAAATATTTTTCCAAAATTTTGAACAAGAAAATTGAACAACTTACAAGAAAAATAATTCTAAAAAATATATTTTTCACTCCCACATGGTTTTATAGAGCTCCAAACTGGCGGCAGAGAAAAAAACGGGGCCTCGTGGTTGCAGCGCTGGGAGTCGCAAAAATTGTCCGATCTGGAAAAAAATGACTTTTTCAAATTTTAACAAAATTGGTTATCGTATGACAGGAGCTTTTTTTCAAATTTTTTTTCAATTTTTGCCGATGTTCCAAATTTCAGTGTGTTTTTTCGAAAAAAATATTGACTTTCAAAATTCATAACAAATCGAACGATAGCGAATCAAGTTTAAAAAAATAAAAAAAATAAAAAAATTTCGTAAAAAAATGAACCCGCTAGTGCCGCAAGGAGTACGAAAAACATGGTTTTGAAATAAACGCGTTCAAAGTTTGTTAACAAAGAAAAGAAAGGTTGAAAAAGAAAAATTATCTCTCACTAATCCGGCTGTAACTTTTAAACCCGTAGGAATTTTTCCATAAAATTTTTTTCTTAGAATCTTAAGAATATTTACTAAATACTAAACTATAAAAAATTATTCAATTTCAAAAAACGGCCAATGTCATGTCCCCCGGTAAACTATTTTTTCACTGAGCTATCTGAATTTGTGGTTGATTATAATTTCTTTATTTTATGTGGAGACTTTGTTGTTAACCTTTTGTGTCTTGATAATGCGTCCAAATCTTTGTATGATAATGTTTCGTCTGTCGGTCTGTCAGTTGTGAACGAAATTATGCCCACGCGATTCTGTAATAATGATGTTCCTAGTCTCCTTGACTTCTGTATTGCTTCGGATAGTACATCAGTTTTATTGTTCGATCAAATTTACTTTCTCTCTGACCATGATTTAATTTTTTGTACCTTCGACATAAATCTAACTCCAACTGCTACCTCAAAAATTATATCCTGCTCGGACTTCAAATCCATTGATCTCCAGGCCCTGAACTATGACGTCTGCCTCACCTACTGGAAAGAAATCTGGTTCTGTGTGAGTGTTGATGAAAAAGTTACATCCTTTTCAAACAAACTTAACAACCTTTTTGCAAGACATGTTTCTACCAGGACAGTTGTTATTAAAAATGTTTCGTGCCCCTGGTATTCAACAGTTGTACTAAATTCAATAAAAAAACGAAATAAACTTCACAGAATCTGGAAGAATAATTCTACACCAGAAAAATGGGAAAACTACAGGTTGGCACGGAATGCTTCAGTAATAATAACTAGGCAAGCAAAAAAAAGTATTTCTCTAGCAAACTAAAAGCTTCGCTTCCATCAAAGGTGCTTTGGAGAAACTTAAAAAATGTTGGTATTGCTAACCAGTAGCTGAGTGTCTTCTGGACCCTGATGTTTTGAATGATTCCTTCTGAAGTAATAACCAGATTGTTAGTAGTTCTGAGGAATTACCAAATATGCTGATGCAACCTAACTTCCAGTTTTCCACTATAAGCGAATATGAGGTCTTTAAACGCATTATGAATGTAAAATCAAATGCCATTGGTGAAGATAGAGTTTCGATTAAGTTTATAAAACTTATTCTAGCTCACGTAGTTAGCCCGCTTACGCACATTATAACCCATTGCTTCACAACATCATCCTTTCCTCAGCTCTGGAAAATAGCAAAAGTATTGCCTGCCGCAAAAAACTATCTGCGTGTGAACCTAAAGATTTTAGACCAGATTTCTGATTATCTAACTGCTAATAGCCTCTTATCTCCACTACAATCTGGCTTCCGTTGTGGGCAAAGTTGCTCAACTGCTACTCTTAAAGTAATAGACGACATACGAACGCCATATGATATAGGCTTAATTATCCTACTTTGCATGTTGGATTTCTCCATAGCATTTGACACTGTAAATCACTCCTTACTCCGTCAAAAGTTTGGGTACAGGTATGGTTTTTGTTATAATGCTGTTGATCTCTTAAGGTGTTTTTTGTCTAACAGAGTACAAAAGGTTTGTTTTGGTGATAAATGTTCACAACTTAAGCCGGTATGCAGTGGAGTCCTTCAAGGCTCAGTTCTTGGTCCCTTACTATTTTCAATCTTTATCAAAGATATTTTTTCCATCTGTAAATACGCCTCTATACATGCCTTAGCTAATGATGTGCAATTATGCCTCTCTCGCAGGACTGGTCTCTTGGACGATTTAAGCTGCAGGCTAAATGAAGGTTTAAGTAGTATAAGTGAATGGGCCATAAAGAATGGGCTTACATTAAACGCCCTCAAGTCTTATGTGCTGCCTTTAAGCAAAACAAACTTTTCTTCGATGATGTTCCAGACTTGTTTATAGGAGACAAGAAATTGAAATTAGTTAGCAATGTAAAAAGTCTTGGGTATCACATTTACTCGTCCTTAACATGCACAGATCACATCAATAGCACGGTGCGCACCATTTACTTTATCCTGCGTAAACTTAAAATGAAAGCAGAGTTTACTCTTGTGGAAACCAGCCGCAAGCTTGTGATTCAACTTATCGTTGCTGTCATAACATATTCGGAACTCATTTATAGTAGGATAGATTCACGATCTGAATACAAACTGCTAGTTGCGTTTAATCACGCTACTCGGTATGTCTATAACCTTCTCAGATTTGACCACATATCGCAATTTAAGAAAAGTATTCTTGATTGCGACATCATTAGTTACCTCAACGCTCGTAATTGCATCTTTTTGCATAAACTTATATATACAAAAAACTTATATATAAACTTATATATACTCCTGGATATCTCTTTGTGAAACTACAATTTTGTCAGTCGACAAGAAGCAATATTATGATAATACCTAACTGGAAGTATTTGAACTCGACCAGGCTTTTTTTCATTAATGCGATTAGATTATGGAATAGTTTACCCAATGTAATTAAATGTATTTTTTAGCAAAGGTGGCTTTAGGCAGGCCGTTTTAAAACACTTTTCCTAAAACTTAAATACCTAATTAGATAAGAAACCAAATTTCTACTTTAATTTTTTTTTCTTTTTATTTATGTATTTCTTTTTATATATTTTTTTCTTCCCTTTTCTTTTCTTTCTCTTCTTTTCTCTTATATTTATTAATGCCTAAAAAAATATTTTTGCTTTTGTTTTATTTTCTTGTTAAACTATTTAAGCTTTTTAAATTCAATTAACTGTATATTTAAGTAATGATTACTTAAGCATTCTTAAGTTATAATTATAATATATCTTAATTAATATATAATACTATATCCTAATTATTTAAAACATAAACCTACTCATCGCTTAAGCTATTGTCTCTGTACAGAAAAAGAACTTATTCTTATTGTACTGATATGTTGCATCAAATAAATCAGTGTGTCTTGCGACCACATAGCACTTCAACGAAACTTCGCGTAGTTTTTTATGCGTCTTGTCGAACATCATCCCAAATGTCATTAAATGACATTTTATAAGTTGGGCCAACGATACAAGATGAATTGTATTCAACTTTGATCCGGTCTCGTTTGCATAAATATGCAATTACTGCTGACGTCACTAAAATGTACCGTCAAATCCTAATTGACGAGGCTGACCGGAAATTCCATCTAATTCTCTGGAGAAAGAATTCATCAGATGAGCTACAAGTTTATCAGTTGGATACTGAAACGTAAGGTACGTCACTTGCACCATTTTTAGCTATACGCTGCCTTGCTTACTTAAGCGATCTGTACAAAGACACGCATGCAGTTGGATCAAAGTCACTATGCAAAGATTTTTATGTCGACGACTTGCTTACTGGTGCCGACAATTTTGAAGATCTCGAAGTTATTCGAAGGCAAGTCACTCAGATTCTCGATTCAGCGGGATTCCAATTGACTAAATGACTCTCAAACCATTCGTCATACAATAACCAAGAATCGTTAGAAAAATCGTTGCAATTTAATGATACCGATTCCACACAGGCGCTAAAATGCATTGGGTTCCGAAGAATGATACATTCAAGTTTCATTTGGAAGAAAACTTTCATGACTTACGAGCCACAACATGAAATATATTGTCTGTGTCAGCTCGCCTTTTCGATCCTCTCGGACTTCTTTGCCCAATTGTCACCAAAGCAAAAATCTTATTGCAAGAGCTTTGTCTACAAAAACTCAAATCAATCCCTATGCGCCTCGATACTAGTTGGCAAAACTTTAAAACGAATTTGAGTCAGTTGGATTCCATAAGTATTCCACGCTACGTGAACACTCAGCCAAATTCGAAATGCCAAATTCATGGCTTCGCTGATGCTTCAATTAGGGCCTATGGCTGTTGCATTTATGTTCGAACCAATGACTTTAACGGTGTCCATTCAGAGCTTTTAACTGCAAAGTCAAAAGTCACTCCCCTTAAAACAAAGTCTTTGCCCAGACTTGAACTATGTGCAGCGCATCTGCTTGCAACTCTGTAGACACGAGTTCAGCAGTTCTTGAATAGTGGAATTGAGAATGTATATTTCTGGACGGATTCAGAAATTACATTACATTGGATTAAAACACATCCATCTACACTTAGTACATTTGTGGCAAATAGAGTATCTGAGATACAAGAGTGGTCCCATGACGTTTCTTGGCGACATGTGCCATCAAAGAAAAATCCTGCAGACAATGTCTCGAGAAGATGTAATGTGAACGAGCTAAATGACTCAATTTGGTTCAGAGGTCCATCATATCTGCTTCAAGGCGCCGCTACGTGGCCTAAAAATAGCCATTTCGATCTGTCGCCAGCACAAGAAACTCTGGAAAAGAAAATTACCGTGCTTCTAATATAACGTGCTTCTAAAAACTGTGCTTCTTGCAGTCGAAGAACCTCCAGATGACATTCTTAAATTAATTGTAAGCCAGTCTTCTTATTTAAGATTACCGAGAATTTTCGTTGATATATACCGGTTTTTGAAAAGATCTAGAAAAAACGAAGAAATTATGTCACATATTCCAACTGCAAAGGAATTAGAATGGGCTTTTCTGAAATTGATTTAAATCGTTCAGAGAAATGTATTTGCAGATGAAGTTCATAAGTTAAATAAGTCCCAAGTCTTACCGTCCAGTATTCAAAAACTGACTCCGTTTATTCACGAATTCAAAGACGGAAATCGAGTTTTTAATCTACTTCGTGTGGGCTTCTACTTAATGCACCAATATCGTACGAATCGAAATTTCCACTACTTTTGCCTAAAAAATCGCACTTCTTCGAAATATACCTGCAGTTTATACACATCACTTATTGTCATGCGGGTCCAAAGGCTTTAGTATCGCTTCTGCGTCAGAAAATCTGGCTAATAAATGCACAAGAGACCTGTAGTAAAACCGTGAGAAGTTCCACTGTTTTCATTATAAGCCTAAACTCCAAAATCAGATAATGGGTAATTTACCTTCTGGTCGTCTGAGGGCGCTACGTCCTTTTTTAGTAAGCGGCGAAGACTTCTGTGGTTCCGTATACGGAACTCTAAAATTTCGCGGTCGACCACCAGTTAAAATGTTTATTGCTGTGTTTGTTTGTTTGACGTCTAAAGCCGTCCATTTAAAACTTGTCACAGATTTATCTTCTGACTGTTTACCCTTTCTTTTAAAAGTTTCATCGGACGCCGTGGGCTCCCTCAGAATATGTACTGCGACAACGTGACGGTCTTCGTAGGAGCGAGTCGGAAGCTGCGACAACTACAAGAGGCGTTCGAAGATCAGAAAGAAAAACTCGTTTCCTACGCCGCAGAAGGCGGGACCGAATTTGTCTGCATACCTCCCAGAGCCACGCACTTCGGAGGACTGTGGGAAGCAGCTGTGAAGTCTGCCAAGCAGCGCCTAGAGCGAACAATGGAAGCGCTCTATTGACGACCGAAGAGCTGCAAACGATGCTCGTCGAAGTCGAGGCCGTGCTGAACTGCCGACCCATCGCGCCGCTGAGTTAGGATCCCAACAAAAACGAGACTCTATTGGCCGATGTCGCCGGTCAAGACGGCAAGATCCATGTTGCGGACGTCAAAACCAGCAAAGGAGATTTTAGGCGGCCAATACACAAACTGGCTGTATTGCCTAATGAGAGTGATTGAAGACAGTGGAGTCCTTTAAGGTGGCCGGTGTTTCGGCATTTCATTTTTTTTATTATTATTTAAGTTTGAATTTTTTATTGAATTTTAGTATTAAGAAAAATTGAATTGTTAGTCTTAAGCTTCCTTTTCAATTCCTTCAGCAACCCTTTTTTCGTTAAGTCTCTCTTCGTCTTTTCTATCCTCAATTTTGTAGTAGCTTTTAGTATTGAATTTATTAAAAGCACCCTTGAAATCAGACACCGACGCGTACAGAAATCTTTCCTTCAGCTCCTTAGTTAAAACCTAATTTAAATAATTAAGTGCGTAAAATTAAAGAGTGTAAAATATTTGAGTTAAATTATTGCAACAAATTAAAAAAGTCATAAATTTAAAACTAAAATCAACTCAAGTTAAAAAACAAAAGAGTTGAAATTCTTAAAAACTATTAAGATTACTTTCATTAAGGTTACTTTTGCAATGAAACTAATTTGAAACTTTTGCAATGAAACTAATAGTAGAGTATTAAACACATTTTATATCGATTGTGTTTTATTAAAAAACACGACTGTGTACACCGCCTTTATCAGGTTTTGCATTGACGTTTATGCTTTAACTTCATCCATTTTTTTCCATTTTCACTTCCAATCTTCTCTTCTCTTTTACTCATGTCCCCTTTGGCATTGGACCCTTCATTTTTCATAGTGTGTTTTGACCTGTACAGTGTTTTAATGGTATTCAATTACTGGTTTACAGCCAATATGTACTTTGAATGCCACTATTCTTTTCTCATGTAAAATCGGTCGCTAATTCCGAAAAAAAAATTTTTTTTCTGTCACTCCGTTTTCGAGATATTGCCCACTGTAGGGTTTTCAACGAAAAAAAAAGTGGGTTCCACTTAATTGCATATATCTCCAGAACAAACAACAGTAATCAAACAAATGATATATCAAATAAAAGCTTATAAAATTTCTTACAAACAATGCAAACATCATTTTTTGGTCGAGTTGTTAGTTTTGGCGGAATTAATTCAAATTTCAGGGATTCTTTTTATTTTTCAGAAAAATTTCCAAAAAAAGACAAAATAGTTGCAAATTTCGTTAAGAAATCAAAATATTTTGTTACTTTTGATATTTTTTACTAAAAGCCTTTATTTTTCCAAAAAAAATAAGCTATTGTTGAAGAAAATCTATTGAGAAATGAAAAAGTTGTGTTCAATGGAACGAAAGAACCCAAATTGTGTGATTATCAATTTATGCATTTGGACTTATTTTATTGCCATAAAAAAAATGAGAATTAAAGGTTGTTGTAATAAAATCATATATTCTTTATTTTTATTGTTCTTTTAATAATTTACATTATTTTTACATTATTTAAATTGTATATAATTATTATTAATAATTTTTATTGTTCCCTTAAATCATTTATATTGTTATTTACATTGTAAATGATTTTTATTTATCATTCAGAAATTAAAAATGATTAGAATTCTTGTTTTGTCGTTTATTTAATTCGGGATCGGTTTCTCTGATGAGAAACCAACAATAGTCGCCCATCATTCCTTTGTCCCAAAATCCTTGGTACCGATTCTCAATTACTTTTATCTGTTGGTGGAATCTTTCCCCATGTTCGTCGCTCTCGTCACCGAGATTCTTCGCTTTTTTTGTCTAACGCCTTGACAGTGTTTTTCATAAGTCCAAGTTTGATGTGCAACGGTGGGAGAATTATGTTTTCCTTTTTGACGAGTGGGACGTTTTTGACGTTGTTCTCTCCAAGTTTCGACTCAATTCTTTCTGGCCAGTCCTTTTTGTAATAGTGGTGTTCACGTGCTCGACTATCCCACTTGCATAAAAAATAGCAGTGCTTTGTGTAGCCACTCTGTAAACCACAAAGCATACCAACGACTTTGAGATCAGAACATATTTTCCAGTCGTGTTGTTCATATTTAATACATGTCAATAGCTTCGCCATTGTTTCGTTCGTTTCCTTTGTGTTGACTGCATGTGCGATCGGAATCGATGGCTTTTTGTTTCCTATATGAACCGCCTTCAAGCTCACTTTGCTGCAATCAATAAACAAACGCCACTCTTTGGGAATGTACGGCTGACCGAAAGTATTAAATAAGCCAGGAATGTCAACGCAATAGCAGATATTGTCATTCTTAGTAAAGTGTATAGCAAACGGTTTTTCACGATTTCTGTAGTATGTCACCTTAACATCGGGTCCCAAAAAGTTGAATTGTTGCAAACGAGAACCATGCAATTCCGATTTTTCCTTTGACAGTTCCAAATCTCTTATCCAATCATTCAGCTGCGCTTGCGATAAAAGGTGAGTTGTGTTTTCAGTTATAATAGTACTACCACCTGTGGTTCCTTCCGACTCCACTGAATCTACGGATTTTCGATTGTTTTCACGTGTTGAATCGGGACAAGTAGGATATGGAACATCGTCAGAATGAGATACTGGCAATGAAACATTCGGGACAGTGGCGTATATCACTCGTTTGTGTTTTCCAACACCAGTCACTTTGGCCAGACAAAAATAGCAATCGTTTAGGTGGCAAAACGGTTGTTTCCAGATCATCGGAGCATCGAATTTCATGTATCGTTTTTTACCCGAGCTCCATTCAGACAATATTAATTTGCACGACTGACACAAAATACTTGGCGTCCATGATTTGCCAATGTTCTTAGCCGCCATACCAAAATAATGAAGATATGACATTTGCAATAAATTCGTAAAATTGACTGGTTTCTTTTCAAAAGTAAGTTTTTACACTGGAATTTTCGTAGTCTTTTACTCATTTTATTTTATTTTTTTAAGTATGTTATAGTATATCTTATTTTTTATTTTTTCCTTTCGTTACAAATTATGCGTCCGTTTGTTTGCCACGTTTTTTAGTATAATGCATGAATGTTTTTGCTTTTATACATCTCGAAAGTGTTGCAGGTACATTAAAGGAAGGTAGGTCCACGACTCAGAGAGCGACCGCCGAAACTGTCAAAAAAACACAAAATAAGTATGCGCATTAAGCCGGGTCACGAAAAAAAAAATATCAATGTTACCGCCAATGTTACAGTTATATGAAGAGAACTTCGGTGGTGGAAAAGTTTTTTTTTTTGTGGGCGTGGCAAATATGCCGGATTCGGTTTTTATCTTGTAACTTTGTTATTTGTAGTCCGATTATTAAGTTTTATATGTCGACGAAAAGGTCATAATAAGAGCTTTGTTTGTGCTTTAGAGTTTTTGAAAAACAACGTCATTTTAAACTAGTTCCTAACAATATGTTTTGAAAAACTCCCCTCACCATAAAATTTTGTGATGCAGAATTGAAGCCATTGGAAAACTATTAAAATGACGTTGTTTTTTAAAAACTCTAAAGCACAAACAAAGCTCTTATTTTGACCTTTTCGTCGACATATAAAACTTAATAATCGGACTACAAATATCAAAGTTACAAGATAAAAACCGAATCCGGCATATTTGCCACGCCCACAAAAAAAAAATGTTTCCACCACCGAAGTTCTCTTCACATAACTGTTCATATAAGGCGGTAGCATTGATCTCTTTTTTTTCTCCATATAGTGTGACCCGGCTTAATGCACATGGCATAATAAAAACAGGTAGGCTCTCTTTCTTATAGCCATAAGTGTCGAAATCAGACGTTTTGCTGTGGTTTCGACGGTTGCATTCTCAGTCGTGAGCCTACCAAACCCTTGACTTGATTCATATGAACAATAAAATGAAAAAAAAAAATTATAGTACAATAACCCAATTTATTTATATGACAAAAAAATTTGTATAAAAAACATAACTTGGATGCTTTCGTTCCATTGAACACAACTTTTTCATTTCTCAATAGATTTTCTTCAACAATAGCTTATTTTTTTTGGAAAAATTAAGGCTCTTAGTTAAAAAATTATCAAAAGTAACAAAATATTTTGATTTCTTAACGAAATTTGCAACTATTTTGTCTTTTTTTGGAAATTTTTCTGAAAAATAAAAAAATCCCCGATATTTGAATTAATTCCGCCAAAACTAACAGCTCGACCAAAAAATGATGTTTGCATTGTTTGTAAGAATTATTAGCTTTTATTTGATATATCATTTGTTTGATTACTATTGTTGGTTCTGGAGATATATGCAATTAAGTGGAACCAACTTTTTTTTTCATTGAAAACCCTACAGTGGGCAATATCTCGAAAACGTAGTGACAGAAAAAAAAAAAATTTTTTTCGGAATTAGCGACCGATTTCACATGAGAAAACGATAGTGGCATTCAAAGTACAAACAACTTTTCGTTATTTGTAAACCAGTGTAATTAGTCATTTTAAAATTTCGTTTCAAACATTAAACTCTGTTAATATTGTGATTTTCTGTAAAAATGTTGGCTGAATTTACTCCATATATTTGAGATCGTTTCAGTTCTTTTTTTCCTTTATAGTATTGAGTTTTATGAAGAAGGCCCCATCAAATATGATATGCATGCTCGCAAAAAGTTTGATTATTTCTAAAATACACAAAATAGCACAACAAAATTAAACACTTAACAACAACAGTTTATGTTAGGAGAAAATCATAATTATATGATAAAAAACAATCATTTATAGCAAAATATCAGAATTTTTTGACACATCTTTTTTTTTTTAAACAAACAAAAATATTTTCCAACACTTTATTTGATAAATTTTTGTTGGATTTGAACAAACATAACCTGAAGTTGAAAGTTGGATTAAACAATTTTGCATAAAAAATTTTTTTTAAAAAAAATATTTTATATAAAACTTCTGAAAAATTGCTATTCTCCACAACGTGCGAACGAAAGCAGAAAAAGTTAAATTTGACAGCTTGTAACTTTTGAACTAGAACACTTAAAGTATTAATTTTTAGTGCAAGTGACGCAGAATTTCATTAATTTAAAAGTTATCCAAAAAAATTCTTACCTTCCAATTGATTTTTTGAATTTTAAGCCAAAAACCCAACTCAATCCCCTCTGTGCACCGTTTTCACGATAGTTGTAACTGTGCCTGAAAATCAGAATACAACGACTTTTCATCATCTGCACCAATATATATTGTCCTCACGATAGTTGCAGTTACACCTGAAATGTTAAAATCCCAGTTGTACAACACCTATACCAACCTCGAAAAAAATCATCTACAGCCGCAACTCTTCTTGAACTCAACACATTCTTGTTGACAACAAATCTACTCAGCATACACATCTTGGTCATCACCTACGCAACCATCACAACATTTTGAGCAAGAAAACAAAATCACTCATAAGTGCTCTATGTACTTTTTACGCAACAAGGTGGCAACGTCATAAGCACTTGTTAAATGCAACACATCAAACTCAATTACGTAAGTGACAAGGATGGCAATATTGCATGCAACAAGTGGTAACTTCAAATACAAAATTCAAATTAGTAAATAGCATTGCAATTTCAACCGTCAGCGGCACAGCAAACTAAAGACAAAGTTTTCCAATACTATTTAGCAAGTGGTTCTCATTTATAGTCTATAGTATTATATAAAAGGAGACGTATTTGGTGACGAGTGTTCTCAATAACCGCGTAACCGATTTTTATAAATTTTTTATAATATATATAAAAAATTGTATATATTTACAGTCAAGGAATTTTTTTCTGTTATGCCTGATATATAACCGAATTATTATATTGTTATTAATTGCTAATATTCTTCATCGCCAATAACGCAATCTTGACGGAATGAAAGCTTCAGTCGAGAAAAGTTCAGATTTAAATTTGGTTTTTGACACTAGCTACTTTAAGGCCTCTGCCCACTTGTGGCACGTAACGACACTACTGTCGAACGGCGACGGTAAGGCAAAGAAGTGTTTCATGCACACTTAGCGTAACGGCTGCAATAACAAATCCAAACAAATCTATATGAAATATGATTTGTATTTGATATGTGGGGTATTCTACCCTGAAAATGTTGAAAAGAACTTTGACTTTTTTTTAGGTAGAATATGTTCAAATAATAACATAGGGAAAATGATTTCAGAAAATACGAACGGGCAAAATGGTTTTTGATATATCCCAATAAGCTACAAAACTGATTGATCCGCCAAAACGTAGCTAAAAGCGGATGCGCCCGCTTTGCTGGTATGAAAACGACATGTACTCGTACCTTCAATTAGTGCTTTAACACAGCACTACTCGACAAC
The DNA here is from genome assembly GCA_958299015.1 of Tetanocera ferruginea. Classification (NCBI taxonomy): domain Eukaryota; kingdom Metazoa; phylum Arthropoda; class Insecta; order Diptera; family Sciomyzidae; genus Tetanocera; species Tetanocera ferruginea. The sequence goes on along the minus strand of OY282641.1, from coordinate 82,316,266 downwards.
TGTTTTTTGAAGAAAAAAACTAAACACAGTTGGCATAGAAAATATTTTCATTTGGAAATAATTTTCAGTTTTAATATGATTTTATAAAATAATTACATATAATATGAATATAATATATTTAATAGCAATATTTTTGTAAAAAGTTAAAAAATATTATGAGATATGGTTAGAAATATTAAAATATAATTAGAAATATATATATATTAAGAAAAGGCACACTTTTATGCTTTAACAAAATATACGTTTTAATGCCAACAAAGCGGTATGCTTTAGTAGTATTTTGAAGTGTGCGTTCTCATGTTGTCACAAATGTACGTTTGTGTTCCGTTTTGCAGTTATGTTTATGTACCATCTTTCCTGCGTAATAACGGGTTTTCATTTTCTATGTAAAAAGTACCGTTTTCATGCCGTTTTCAGTAGCAGAAACGTGTGTACACACACGACTTTGCGGTAGTAAAACGTACCGTTTGTGACAACATGAGAACGCACACTTTAAATAGTGCTAAAGCGTACCGCTTTGTTGGCATTAAAACGTATATTCCGTAAAACCATTAAAGCGTGAGCGTAATTGCATAATACAACGTTGTAGTTGTAATCATGCTATTGAATTCTTTGGCCCAGCGTTTTATAAATCCAAGCATTGAAGATGCTTTTTACAAATGTAATCAATATGACTGTTGAAAGATAGCTAAGAATCCATGCATATACCAAGGTCTTTGACGACCTCAAAAGGAGTTAAAACAGTATCTTTAATATTGTAGTCAAAAATTAAATTATTCCTTTTGCGAAAAGGTCATAGTTTGGCATATAACAGGATTCAGAAACATATTATTTTTAAAGCACCAAACTTCAAAAGATTTCAGGTCAGTCTGTAGTAGGCTGGAGTCGTCTTTAGCTTTTATTGTTCTGTATATTTTCATATCATCGGCATAAATTAACAGGTGAGAGTATTTTATAATAAATAAAAGTAGACCTAAGTGACTGCCTTGAGGAATACCTGATTCCGCAACAAATTCAAGAGACAGAACCCCTCGGAATCGTATTTGATAAGATTGTTTCGTCAAATACAATTTAGTCCAGCAAATAAAATATTATGGAAATCCCAATAACTTGAGTTTAAATAAAATTAAATTATGTGGTAATTCATCAAACGCTTTACTAAAGTCAGTATAAATACAGTCGACGTGGTTACCTGATTCAATTGTATTAAGGCAGAAAAATGTAAAATCGAGAAGGTTTTACACAGTGAATCTGCCATTAACAAAACCATGCTGACGAGTTGTTATGACTTCTCCACAGTATCTCTTAACCCGATCATACACCACTCTCTCAAAAAGTTTTGGAATCGATAATTGTTTAGCAATGGGTCTGTAATTAGTAACATCATTCCTGCAACCCTTTTTATAAATGGGACTTATATATGATATTTTCCAAAATTGAGGTAAATGGCTTTCATTAACAGATTTATTAAATAACAAAGAAAGTGGTTGACATAAAAACGAACTGCATGGTTTTAACAAAGCGGCAGGAATTTCATCAGGTCCAGCGCTGAAATCTTCATCTATCGATCCAATATAATTAAAAATTTCCTCAGCGGTAACGGATATAGATTCCAAAGAAACCTTGGGTGAAGAACTCAAGTAATCAAAATACCCAACATCAGGGTTGAAAGAATCGGAACAGAATGATTCTTTAAAAAGAGTAGCAAATAGGCCACAGATTATGACGGATCAGTGAATCAGTGGATCAGTGAATCCGTTTAGAGTTTTAAATGATGAAGGGAACCCATCGGATTTCTTTTTTGTATTTATGAATCCCCAAAATTTCCTTGGATCAGACAATACTCTCAGCTTAATATTGTCTAAATATTCATTATATAGCGTAGCTGAGCAATTTTCAAATTCCAGAAACAAACATTTGTAAGTTTTAAGGTCATTTGGGTCTAAGCTACAGACATATTTCTTCCATGCTCTGTTTCTGCTGTTGCGAAGTGTTTTTAGTTCCTTTGTATACCAGGAGTACGTTGAATAATTTGAGGGTATATAGTACGGATTGAGAAAACATAGCAAAGAGTTCCAAATAATAAAAACCAATGGAATTATTAAGATTATTTTCATTTATGTATTCTTAAATAACATTGAGTTCACTTCAAATTATTCAAATCAAATTATTCAAGTTGAAAAAGTCAGCTTTTTTAAAGTTGAATTCATAAACTTTGTCTATGGAATTGTAATGAACTCTTTCCGATTTGTACCAAATACTCAATGGTGGATGGAATTCATTAAATCCAAACAAATCTATATGAAATATGATTTGTATTTGATATGTGGGGTATTCTACCCTGAAAATGTTGAAAAGAACTTTGACTTTTTTTAGGTAGAATATGTTCAAATAATAACAAAAACACAATCAGTTAATTTCGTTTGGTGAAATTTTTTTGTTTTTTTTTTAAGAAAAACACACTTTGTATTTAAATTCCGAGGTGATTTAAATTGAAATATTAATTTTAAATCAGTGGCGTTTGATACAACTCCATCATATGGATAATGAAAATCGATGTCACAATTTTCCCCACTCCCTTCATCGTAATCTTCATCGGTTTCATCAGTATCTTCACCGTTTTTTTTCATTTGTTGGCACCAATGCTATTACAATCAAATTTACAGCCTTTTGTGGAAACTTTTGCAACTTCTTTTGAAGTACTTGCCTTTTGCTTGAAACTATAAGATCAGAAGTTTTCAAAAACGTATTGAAAATATCCTCGAGCGATTTTCTCGGCTGAATTTTCGTGAAAAATGCTCCCTGAGCGTTTTGAAGTCTTTATTGCGAGATTCTTGCGCTTCGGTGGACAGTTGACCAATCGGCAGTAAAGCACATTTGATGACTTCAGGCCCATAAATTAAAATCGTATGCATAGGGAAAATGATTTCAGAAAATACGAACAGGCAAAATGGTTTTTGAGATATCCCAATAAGCCACAAAACTGATTGATCCGCCAAAACGGAGCTAAAAGCGTGTTGCGTGCCAAAATCTGCTTCACAGCTTTGTCTAAGTGTTCCTTGGAGGGCCACAGCACTGCTGGGTGTAGTTTTAGAACAAAATCACTCTTCACTATTATGATAATAGTGATGGTTTTAATATCAATATCGGTTATTTGCGGTATTCTGGTTGCATAATGTGTGGGATAGCACTGCTGTGTAAAATACTCCTATTCAAGCCAGAGGCTTGCTGGTCATTTGTGTTGCTATTTTGCCAAACAGAGCAAATATTGGTTCAACTGTGTTAGCTGGGGCTGCTCCTGTTGGCTATGCCGTGACAAAAGGAAAATCCCATTATCCCACGAGTGACTGAACGCACTGAAAACCGCGACTTTCGAAACGCACTCAACCTGAACGAAACTTGCGATTCAACTGTCAAATCCCTCGGCTCATTCACGATGAGAGACGGCCATTTTGGAATGTAAGAGTGGAGTGGTGCCACACTAATATGTTTTATTTGGTGGGTAGGGAGGTTTTTATTTAAATTTACTCAAATATAAGCCTGGAAAATCCTTTAAGGCATTTCTAAAATAGGTGTGAGTAAAGCTTCCCAGGTTGAATACCGGTTTCTGCGAAAGTCGCATCTGCGTTGGCAAAAAGATGGCTGAGTTTAGGTTCCCATTGTGTAGAACCTCAATAGCGAGATCCGCAATGTTGCCGGCGAGTTCCGTTCATTCTGAATAGTGAAACTGAGTGGTTAAAAAAAAAAAAGGAAGAGTGATAAGTGAATGAGTCGCGGGATAAAGACCCGACTCCGGAAAAAAACATTTTACATAGCCGTGTACGTGAACGACGTGATCACGGGAAGCGAGGTGCGGAGGACACCAAGGAGCAGCGCAGGAACCTGAACCAAGGATTTATCAGGGAGTATTTTGGTGTTGTGTGGTGCTTACCCACTACGTGTAGTTAGATTTTATAGTTAGTGTGGTTGATAAAATTGCATGGTTATTCGGTTTGATAGTCCGTGTGGCCTCGATATATTTCTCTTCATCTTCTATACCCAGTAGAGTCTTAGTCCTAAGATACGTCCATTCGTGTTCGTCCGTGTCAGGCCCCCCGCACTCGAGCCTAGTTCGTCCGAACAGGTGAATTATTGATTCCAATCGGTGGAGTCGTGTGAGGGTTCTAATCTCAACTTGAACCCACAATAAGAGTGCACCCCAAAACCTGGGCTTTGTGTTGTCATATCTTCATCTAAATTTGTTCATTTTGGTGTTGGCTGATTCATTTTAGGTTTTGCTCAGGTTGATAAGACTTAGAATAAGTCTTATCAAACGTCGACATTTACTTTGTATTGCTCAGTTCAGTATCCACTTAGCTTTATTTTGTGTGAACCCGCCCATCTCCGACTGAGCAGGTGGCAACATTGTCGCTATACTTTTGTAAGATCTATTGTGAATAGTTTCTGTGCTTGTCGTGGTATTTCTAGCTGCATACAATTGAAAAATATTTTGTTAAAATTAATTTTAGTTGAATTAATACTCTAATTTATTTCATTTTAAATAACAAACAACTGCAGCAGTGCAGTATTAAGTTGGGTAAAGTTAGAGTTGCTTAAAGTAGAAGCTGCCAGAGTGAGGCTAAAGTATTTGAATAAACCAAAATATAATTGTAATTGATCATCATCAAATAAATTAAAATTTAAGAAGTACGCGACAAGTGGATATGCCCGCTTTGCTGGTATGAAAACGAGATGTACGCGCGAGAAAATATTGCTATTAGATGTACTATTTAATAGCAATATTTTTGTAAAAAATTAAAAAATATTATGAAATATGATTAGAAATCTAATATATAAAATTAAATGTTTGTCCCTCTGTCTGTCTGTCTGTCTGTCTGACCGTTCCGTATAGGCTCGCGCACCGTTTATCCGATTGAGTTGAAATTTGGACACCGAGTACGTTTGATAAGGAGAATAACTCCTAAATGCCTGGACCGATTTTAATAAAATTTGATATTAAGCTTCAACTGCGTCCAAGGTATAACAAAGGCTAAAAAAAATTCCAAAAACTTCCGCAAGAGGGCACAAACGCCTGGACCGATTTCAATGAAATTTGGTATGACGGTTCAACTGCAACCAATATAAAGCATAGGTTAACAAGTGGGTGGAAGTATTTGGGCGTGACTCTTTATAATAACTCCTAAACACCTGGACCGATTTCAATAAAATTTGGTATAAAGGTTCGACTGTGCCCAAGATAAAACATAGGCTATAAAAAAAATCCACAGACTTCCGCAAGAGGGCGCTTAAAGTAGGCGCTTAAAGACATAATAACTCCTTAACGCCTGTACCGATTTTAATGAAATTTGGTATGAACGTTCAACTCCATCCAAGATAAAACAAAACAATATAAAAAATTTCAAAAACTTCCGCAAGAGGACACTTTAAGTTGTGCATTTTTAAGACTCAATAACTCCTAAATGCGTGGACCGATTTCAATGAAATTTGGTATGAGGGTTCAACTGCAACCAATATAAAACATAAGCCATAAAAAATTCCAAAGACTTACGCAAAAGGGCGCTTTAAGTAGTACATTTTTAAGACCTAATAACTCCTAAACGCCTGGACCTATTTCAATGAAATTTGGTATGAAGGTTCAATTGCAACCAATATAAAGCATAGGTAAAAAGTGGGCGGAAGTATGTGGGCGTGGAAATCTGTAATAACTTCTAAGCGCCTGAACCGATTTCCATGACATTTGGTATAAAGGTTCAACTGTTCCCAAAATAAAACAAAGGCAATAAAAAATTCCAAAAACTTCCGCAAGAGGGCGCTTTAAGTAGTGCGTTTTTATTAAGACTTAATTACTCCTAAACTCCTGGACCGATTTTAATGAAATTTAGTATGAAGGTTCAACTGCACCCAAGATAAAGAAAAGGTAAAAAATTGGGCGGAATTATGTGGGCATTACTTACTTACTTACTTAGAAGGCGCTTACAACCGTTGGTCGGTTTTGGCCTGGTCTAAGAATTTGCGCCAGCCTCTTTTGTCGTGCGCTTGCTGGCGCCAGTTGGAAACTCCAAGCGTTGTCAGGTTATCCAATGCCTGGTCTTTCCAACGGAGATGCGGTCTTCCTCGTCTGCGCTGGCCACCGCTGGGTACCGAATCCAATATCTTTTTCGCTGGAGCTTCGTCGTTCATTCTCTCGACATGACCTAGCCAGCGAAGCCGCTCAATTTTAATACGCTTGACTATATCGATGTCGGCATATAGCTCATACAGCTCATGGTTCCATCGTATTCGGTACTCGCCATTGACGCAGATTGGACCATAGATCTTGCGAAGGATTTTTCTCTCGAACGCTCCCAAAGTCTTTTCATCAGAGCTGCTCAGCGTCCAGGTTTGTGATGCGTATAGTAGGACGGGCATGATTATTGACTTATAGAGCGTCAGTTTTGTTCGTCGAGAGAGAGCTCTGCTTCTCAATTGCCTACTGAGCCCAAAGTAACACCTGTTGGCAAGAGTTATCCTTCGTTTAATCTCAATACTGATATCGTTGGAGGAGTTAATGCTGGATCCCAGGTAAACAATGTCCTTCACTACCTCAAAGGAGGTGTTGTCAACAGTGACGTGGTTTCCAAGACGCTGGGACTGTTTGTTTGTTCACTGCAAGACCCATTCGACTCGACTCTTTTTCTAGCCTGGAGAATGCTGCACTGACTTCGCGCGTATTTTGACCAATAATGTAAATATCATCAGCATACGCCAGCAGCATAACACTCTTATAGAAAATTGTGCCGCTGCGTCTCAGGTCAGCAGCTCGGATGATCTTCTCCATGACTATATTAAAAAAGTCGCACGATAAGGAATCACCTTGTCTGAAACCTCGCTTGGTATCGAAAGGAAGGGAGAGGTCCTTCCCGATTTTCACTGCACTGCTGGTGTTGTTCAGTGTCATCCTGCAAAGACGTATTAGCTTTGCAGGAACATCAAATTCAGACATGATGGCATATAGGTGACTCCTTATTGGACTGTCGAAGTCTGTGAATGCATTTAAACAGAGCTTCGCCACCGGTCTTAAACAGCTCAGCCGGTAAACCATCGGCTCCTGCGGCTTTGTTGTTTTTAAGCCGAGCTATAGCTGTTAAGACCTCGTTATAGTCGGGCAGCGGAACTTCAACGCTGTCATCCATAATTGGGGTTTCCGGGATATCATCTCCACTGGCGGGATTGTTGTCAGCGTCGCCATTTAAAAGTCTAGAGAAGTGCTCCCTCCATAACATCAGTGTACTCTGGATACCTGTCACTAGATTCCCATTCTCGTCCTTACAGGAAGAGGCTCCGGTCTTAAAACCATCGGCCAGGCGTCTTATTTTTTCGAAAAATTTTCGAGTCTCATTCCTGTCGCCATGCATCTCAATTTTCTCGCACTCACGCATTTCCGCCTCTCGTTTTTTTCGCCTGAAAATGCGTTTTGTGGGCATGGCACTCTATAATAACTCCTTAACACCTGGACCGATTTCAATCGACTGCGCCCAAGATAACATAAGCTTTAAAAATTCGAAAGACTTCCGAAAGAGGGCGCTTTAAGTAGTGTTTTGTTAATACTCAATTACTCCTAAGTGACTTGACCGATTTAACTAAAATTTGATACATGAAATAACCTGCCCCTGCAACAGAATTGAGGCTATTTAAATTTCAGAAAACTTCCATGAGAGAGCGCTTTATTCAACCAACTACGTCTGGCTTATTCACGTCAAAACGGATGTTCCGATTTTCATAAAACTTGGTTAGCATTTGTATCTGTTACTGAAAAAGATCCTATGTTTTTAAAAATTCTTTCGACAAAAATCAAGGAATGCGCCGAAGGCAAACGAAGTCAAGAACCAAAGACTAACGAGTAAAAAAAAGTTTAACGAATATGAGCAGAAGCTATGTAAAGAACAAAAATCAACCGAACAGTATCGACTAAAACCGAAGTTAAAACCGAACGAAGACAATCCAAAATCGAATCGATGCCAAAAGGACTTTTTAAAGTTGGAATTTTTTTTGAGATAAAAATGCATTTTAAATGCTTGCTAAGAAAAACTTTAAAAGCATTTTTTACGAAATGGCTTTTTTCAAACTGGGTGACCATTTTCCTCAGAAACCAGACGTCAGATCGAGACGTTGAAGATATAATTGTTTTTGTAATCGTATCCGGCAGGTACAGTTTTATGGAAATTTGGCTAAACATTTTCGACGGAAGGAGGGGCAAAACCTCAAAAAACTATCATTTTAAATTATTTAAAAAATTTAGTTGATAATTTAAAAAAAGTTAAAATGGGAGCAGTTTTAAAAATCGCCCTTTTTCTGTTTCAAATTTTTGTCGTCCTGTCTGTCTGACTGTTCCGTATTGGCTCGCGCACCGCTTATCCGATTGAGCTGAAATTTAGACACCGAGTACCTTTCATAAGGAAAAAGAACAAAGCGGGTGTAAAAAAGTGGGCGGACATATGTGGGCGTGGCACTCTATAAATACTTCTAAACGCCTCGACCGATTTCAATGAAATTTGGCATGAAGGTTCAACTGCTCCCAAAATAAAACATAGGATTTAAAAAAATCCAAACACTTCCGCATGAGGGCGCTTTAAGTACTGCGTTTTTAAGACTCAATAACTCCTAAACTCCTGGACCGATTGCAATGAAATTTGGTATGAAGGTTCAACTGCACCCAAGCTAAGCAAAGGTAAAAATGTGGGCGAAAGTATGTGGGCGTGGCACTATATAATAACTCCCTAACACCTGAACCGATTTCAATAAAATTTGGTATGAACGTTCAACTGCGCCCAAGATAAAACATAGGCTATAAAAAATTCCAAAGACTTCCGCAAGAGGGCGCTTTAAGTAGTGCATTTTTAAGACTCAATAACTCCTTAACGTCTGGACCGATTTCAATGAAATTTGGCATGAAGGTTCAACTGCAACCAATACAAAGCAAAGGTTAACAAAGTGGGCGGAAGTATGTGGGCGTGGCACTCTATAATAACTCCTAAACACCTGGACCGATTTCAATGAAATTTTGTATGAAGGTTCGACTGCAACCAATATTAAGCATAGGTTAAATTGTGGGTGGAAGTATGTGGGCGTGGCACTCTTTAATAACTCATAACGCCTTAACCGATTTTAATGAAATTCGGTAAGAACGTTCAACTGCACTTAAGATGAAACATAAAATATAAAAAAATCCAATTACTCCGTAAGAGGGCGCTTTCAGTAGTCCATTGTTAAGACTTAATAACTACTAAATGACTTTACCGATTTTACTAAAATTTGGTACATGAAATAACCTGATCCTGCAAAAGAATCGAGACTATTTAATTTTCAGAAAACTTCCATGAGAGGGCGCTTTATTCAACCTACTATGTCTGACTTATTCACGTCAAAACGGATAAACCGATTTTTGTGAAATTTGGTTAGCATTTGTATCTGTTACTAAAAAGATCCTATTTATGGTTTTAAAAATTTTTTCGGCAAAAATCAAGGAATGAGCAGAAGGCAAACAAAGTCAAGAACCAAAGACTAACGAGTAAAAAAAGTTTAACGAATATGAGCAGAAGCTATGTAAAGAACAAAAATCAACCGAACGGTATCGACCATAACCGCAGTTGAACGAAGACAATCCAAAAATCGAATCGATGCCAAAAGGATTTTTTAAAATTGGAAGTTTTTTGAGATAAAAATGCATATTAAATGCATGCTAAGAAAAACTTTAAACGTTTCTTCAGAAAGCAGACGTCAGATCGAGACGTTGTAGATGTAATTTTTTTGCTGTCGTGTCCGGCAGGTACAGTTCTATGGAAATTTGGACTTTTGACGGAAGTAGAGGCAAAACCCCAAAAAACGATAGTTTGAAAAATTTAAAAATTTTATTGATAATTTAAAAAAAAAAAAAATGGGAGCAGTTTGAATATCGTCCTTTTTCTGTGTTCGATACATAACCCCGAGTAACACCGGGTAACATCTGCTAGTATTAAAATATATTTAGAAATATATATATAATAAGAAAAGGTACACTTTTATGCTTTAACAAAATATACGTTTTAATGCCAACAAAGCGGTATGCTTTAGCAGTATTTTGAAGTGTGCGGTCTCATGTTGTCACAAATGTACGTTTGTGTTCCGTTTTGCAGTTATGTTTATGTACCATCTTTCCTTCGTTATAACGGATTTTCATTTTCTATGTAAAACGTTCCGTTTTCATGCCGTTTTCAGTAGCAAAAAGTGTGTACACACGTACGTATATAACGTACCTTTTGTGAAAACATGAGAAGGCACACTTTAAAAAGTGCTAAAGCGTACCGCTTTGTTGGCATTAAAACGTATATTCCGTAAAACCATTAAAGCGTGAGCGCCTCCAAGTGAGGGCGCACTATTGCATAATACAACGTTGTAGTTGTAATCATCCCATTGAATTCTTTGGCCCAGCGTTTTATAAATCAAAGCATTGAAGATGCTTTTTACAAATGTAATCAATATGACTGTTGAAAGATAGCTAAGAATCCATGCACATACCAAGGTCTTTGACGACCTCATAAGGAGTTAAAGCAGTATCTTTAATTTTGTAGTCAAAAATTAAATTATTCCTTTTGCGAAAAGGTCACAGTTTGGCATATAACAGGATTTAGAAACATATTATTTTTAAGCACCAAACTTCAAAAGATTTCAGGTCAGCCTTTTGACCTGAATCAAAAGACACAAAAGAACAAAATTCTCAGCTTAATATTGTCTAAATATTCATTATATAGCGTAGCTGAGCAATTTTCAAATTCCAGAAACAAACATTTGTAAGTTTTTAGGTCATTTGGGTCTAAGCTACAGACATATTTCTTCCATGCTCTGTTTCTGTTGTTGCGAAGTGTTTTTAATTCCTTTGTGTACCAGGGGTACCTTGAGTTTTTCGCAAATTTGAGGGTATATGGTACGGATTGAGAAAACATAGCAAATAGTTCCAAATAATAATAACTAATGGAATAATTAAGATTATTTTCATTTGTGTATTCTAAAATTACATTGAGTTTACTTCAAATTATTCAAATCAAATTATTCAACTTCAAAAAGTCAGCTTTTTTAAAGTTGAATTCATAAACTTTGTCTATGGAATTGGAATGAACTATATTTTCTCTTTCTGATTTGTACCAAATACTCAATGGTGGATGGTATTCATCAACAGTTGTAAGAGTATGGAAGGCCCTCTTAACAATGACATTGTTACTGTCTGTAGTTAAGACCAGGTCAAGAAGTTGATTAAGACTATTATAAATACAACTCACTTGTTGTAAGTCACAGCATATATTATCAACAAATATATGTTCTTAGAGGGTCTTCGAATTAGATACACATAAATATGTTTCATCGTCAGAAGAATGCCATTTTAAGTCAGGCAAATTAAAATCACCCAACAACAAAATGTCATCATTAACGTTGTACCGAGTGTTTTTGTTTCGAAGGCTGAGGTATGCTCAGCCGCTCCAGGGTCCGTCCAAGGGATCTCGCAACCCTTGGGCAAAAGTAAATTTTTCTAAATTAGAAATTAAATAGATTAATTAATCGCAGAATTAGTCACGGTTGACGTTTAGGTCAACACAATCACTAAACCTCAAAGGTTTTAGCTCGGCACGATTAATAATCTATTTTGTTCCCTTTTTTTATATGTATGCTATTTTTTTTTTGTTTTATATAAAATATTTATTACAAACTTAGTGCATACCTAAACTTAGTGCATTAACGTTATTATCATTAGTGGCAAAGTGCGCACGGTGGCATAGGGCGAACTATTCATGCGGAGTGTATACTTAAAATTAGTTCATATACGATATAAATATTTTTGGCAAAGTGCGCACGGGGGCAGAGGGCCAAACGGATTCAGGCGGCAGACGGCGGACGGCAGAGGGCCGACGGCAAAGCAGGCCTTCACAACGCAGATCTACTCAGAATACGGTGGGTTGCTGAACCCAGCAAGCCGAAGCTTAAGTTTTGACCGGATTCGTTAAGCCGGAGCTTGAGTGTGACCGGAGTCAAAAAGCCGGAGCTTGGGGTTAGGTGGCTTGATTACAGAAATCTGTAATCAATTTAAATTCCCTGGCTTTATCACCACCCGAAAATTGACTTATAATTAAAAATTTTCATTGAAATCAATTGAAGAACTCAACATGCCTAAACCGACATGCTAACTGCATGCGAATCATATCCTTGTTATCATGCTAGAAAGTGATACAATGCAACGTCGCTATAAACAGCTTGGCTGTTTACATTGCTGCTAAACGAGGTTTGTGTGTATGTGTGCTGCACTGTGATTGATACATTAAGCAGCCTTCACTGCGGTTAGTACTTAGATGGGAGATCACATTGGATCCTCGCTTGCAGTTTTTTTTTTAAATTTTTTTTTTTATTCTATTTTACTTCATTTATTAATTTTTCTTTTCTTTTTCTTTGTTTTTTTTGTTATTCATTGGTATCTTTTTAGTTTTAATTAAATGTTTGGCTTTGGCGATTCCGTGGTAAGCCAAAGCATGCAGTTGTTGGTGGTGGTATACAATTCGGCAGCTGCATGATTATTAAAGTGTCGCATGGAATTGCCGTCGGCATTTAAAATTACTCTTTTTTTTTTTTCTTACATTATAGGAATCTATATATATTTATTTTAATATTTATTTGTAGCGACTTCAGTGGTTACATTCTTCTCTTCTAAGCGGGTAAAAAAAAAATAAAAGAAAATAAGAAGAAAGAAGACGGCAAAAAAAAAGTATAGGAGGATAAAAAAGAATGTATTTTGTTATTCGGCGAATTAGACACGAATTAGACGAATAAGGTTGGCCATGTAGGTTCACTCTATCACTAAACCCAACGGGTTGTAGCTCATAGGGCGAAAACACTTTTCTTTTTTTTTTTCCAATTCATAAATAAAATAAAAAAATTCATATGTACAATTCATTAGCAAAGTAAAAAATGCTCATATAAAATAAAACAATAGCTAAATTAATTCAATTCAAAAGAAATTCAAATGCAATCGTAAAAACAATCACAAAACAGCAGCTACATGCCATTTTAAAACCCGGTCGGCGGCGTCTTGGAGCAATTTTTGTTGGTCGTAATAACCTTTTTTGCTTTACCATACCGCAGTCTGGCCCAAATGTAAATGTAATGTGAATCTTCGTTTTCTGCAGAAAAGACGTTCAGAAGAACCAAAACCGCTCCATGGGGATTTCTCCGACCCAAACAAAAGTATACAGAAATTGTTTTTAAGAGTCCCTCTAACTTTTAAGTCAGTGTCTAGTCTAATTTCAATTTCGATCTGGCTTACTACACATGTTTAATTTTTGTTATATTCTGATTCTGACCACTTGAAGGGTTTCTGGCAATACTTCGATTTGAGTTATCTTTTCAACTTCTAGCATGGAGGAAACTTGAAATATTTGGAAACAAATTAATTCAAAAGTAAAAAAGACATAGTAAAAAAGCCTAAATTTGAGTAAAATCGGTTGAGTCACTCGCCACTGAAAAAATCAAAGTAATTTCCCGTTAACTTGTTATTTTTCGTCCTTTTTTAAGTCATTTTTAAACATAGATAACACAAGCTCTACAGAATTAAGTTTATAGTGAACTCATGTGATTCATTACAAAAATAATTCCGAAAATGCAGAAAAAAATTCACAATTTCTAATTTTCCATCGTATTTTCCAAAATCTGTATCATTAAAATTTCTCTAAATTGTTAAATATCTGATATTCAGTAATAATGTCTTATTAGGTAAAAGATGTTGGTTTGCTTTTTCTTATGTTTGCCCATCTAGTGACATATTATAGTTATACGGTATTACTTATCCAATGAGCAAATGCTGACTTAAATCGAAATAACATAGTTTTAACGATAGCTCTTTACTTCTTCTTTTAACGGTAGGTCTTTTCTACATATTTCTAAAATCGGATAATATTTGCGCAATTTTGAGGGATTTTCATGAAACTGATTTTGAAAATTCAATGGAAGACTTTGAATTAGGCTATTAAAGTTGATATAAGAGGTAATTTCACAGGCTATTTTCGTAGCGAGGGACTCAAACGATTTTTTTCATATTCAGACTCTTTGTTTTTCATCCCAAAGTGTTAGAAATTTAGCGTTTTTTACTTTCGGAACTGAGCATAATTAGTACTCAGTAAACGACGAATTTTAAAGCTAGTGCCAGCCAATTGGGTATTTTTACAACGAAGTGAAGTATGGATGAAAAATTTTCACTCAAAAGGCATAATATTTAGAGAAAAATGTTATATAGTATGCTCTAGAGAATGCTTTTCTGTAAATGATATTCTAAAAATAATAAAAAGCTTCCATGAAAAAGAGAAATATATAAAAATATATCGTTTTTAGAGAATAAGACTTTTTATTTTTGAGAAAAGATTTCTTTTTATTGGAGAAAATACTTCGCATAGTGAATTTTTTATCAAAATATTGGAACAATTTTTCATTTTCCATAATTTTTTTTTTTGAATAAGAACTTTTTGCACGAGAAAAATACTCATCATTATTAGAGACATTGAAATATTTCCATTTCCCTCAAGTGAAGAAATATTTCTTTGCAAATGTGAAAATTTATCCTTATTGAAAAAAAATTTATTTGAAAAAGAGAAAATTGCTATTATCGAAAATAGAGAAATTTTTTATAGTAGAAAGATAGGTATTTTTTTCTGAATGTGTGGGGAGAAATATATTGAATTTTTGCTGACCCTATTGGGACACGAGTAAAAATTAAAATATTTTAGATCAGGCCTTACAACCTTCGTACAACTGCCGAACAAGAAAAAAATCCATAAAACGGCGTACAACTGGTGGTTGCAAAATATTTTGGCCGAACAGACCTAAACAACGCTACAGCAAGTTTATTTTAAAACGACTGCTACCACTGCTGTTTACCTTCTGCCTGAAGGTGAACAAGGAACCATAAGTGCAAAAATTGAACGCACTAACCGTAACAACACAGCTGTTATAATTATGTAAAATCATTTTTATATATAAGTTCTACATTTGATAAAACCCCCTCAAAAAAATTCCTGGTTGCGCCCCTGGTTCTACAGATATATAAATTGATCGTTTGGGACGAATGCATGATGGCCCATAAGAGATCATTGGAGGCGCTGGACAGAACGCTAAAAGATCTTCGTGACAACCAAAACATTTTTGGTGGAGCCACGATTCTGTTGTCCGGTGATTTTCGTCAGACTCTTCCAGTTATTCCACGGATTCATCCACTACCCACTGATTTTTGTCAGTTGACCGATTTTAAGGAGAAGCTCATTCGGCGTCTTTTTCCGAACGTAGAGCAGAACTTCAAAAATCATAATTGGTTAAAGATTGGCTGCGAAAAACAAAGATGTCGATGACCTCAACGCGACTATTCAAAATTTCATTCCGGGACACCTGTTGTCCTTCAAATCGGTTGAAACAATTTTCAACCAAGATGAGGTTGTCAACTGTCCCATAGAATTTTTGAATTCACTGGAATTGCCTGGATTACAACCTCACAAAGAAGGCTCTCAGTCATCATCATGTTGCGTAACATCAACCAACCTCTACTATACAATGAAACGAGACTAGCTGTCAAAAAACTTATGAACAACGTAATCGAGGCGACGATAATCAAAGGAAAGTACAAAGGAGAGGATGTTTTGGTTCCGCTCATCCCGATGGTTCCAACGGACATGCCCTTCGTCTTAAACGGCTGCAATTCACCGTGCGTCTGGCCTTTGCTATGACCATCAACAAATAGCAAAGCCAATCGTTGGAAGTTTGCGGAACCAAACGTGGAGCTTCCGTGTTTCGCACATGGGCAACTGTATGTCGCCTATTCGCGAGTCGGAAAGCCATCCTCATTGTTTATATACGCGCTGTACGGTTTCGTCGCCTCAGCAACCCTGGTATTCAATCAAACCAACTTGATGCTGCTCAATAAAAAAAAGAGGTAGTTATTGTCAAGAGACGGAGCTAAGCGGTCTTATTAATTGTGTCGTTCAATATCAACAATAAGTTTTTTTGCTACGCGAACTGCAAATTAATTGTAAACGCAAATTTCTATTTAAACCCATAAAACTAACTTCAAACATTAAATAAAATAAAATAAACCAAGCACTAAATAAAACAACTACTGAGTTCCCCTTTATTTCAAAGAATTCATTTGGAGCAAAGAATCTCGATTCAAAAGTTTAAATAATCTTTATTTAAACTACACATATTTATGGTGGCCCATGGGGGGAACTCTATATTCTCAAAAAAAAAACTACAGTGTTAATTAAAAGAGCTAGTAAAACACAAAACTTTTGGACCATTAAGTGACTGTACTTGTGCAAGGGTAAAAAAAAAAAAAAAAAAAATCAAAGTACATAGTGCACCGTTCTTCATCTTTGCTGCCGACAATTGACATCGACGCAGCTTATATGCATTTCGTTTACACTGCTGCTGCTGCTGCTTCCTTGTCGTCGTAGCTACTGCGGCCCAGCGTCTTCTCTCTGCTGCCATCGTTCATCACAGCCGCTCCCACGAACTTGTCTCTGCCGCTGCTTCGTATGCGTCTACGCCACAACTGCAATTAATCATCTGGTTCGACACAACTTCATTTACGCATCTGCTTGAAGCATCAAACGAAGAGAACAAGAGAATCGAACATCGAACTTGAGAAAACGTCAAAAAGACAGCCAGCAACGCAGGTCAAGAAAAGGGAAAGGTAAGTGTGTGCAGTGTTTTTTTTATTTTATTTTATTTTGTTTGATTTGACTGTGACAAAAACAACACAACATGACCGATCTGGGCAAAGAAGATACAGCTGCTTTAGTTAAACTTCAATTAAATCGCTTATCATCGATTGAAAAAATTCTCACGAATTTCAACAAGGATTCGGCAAATAGAAAAACAAAGTCTTATTTCGAACAGCGATTTAAAAGCGTTGATCGGCTCAATGAGGAATTTCGTGCAACCAATATAACTTTAATTTGTTCTGACAGTATAGATAAAACTGATTACGTCAAAACCGATGTGGCTTCGAAGTTTGAAGAGAAATACTTAGAAGTTTTTTGTACTGTATCTGAACGACAAGAGCAACTTTTTCCTCCTCCGCCTCCACCTATACCCGACACAATTCCTTCTTCCGTGCTACATCAATCACCATTGCGATCTGCTCCTTCAATTCAATTGCCGCAGTTGCCAGTGCCCTCCTTTTCGGGAAAATTCACCGAGTGGCCGAGCTTCTTCGATGCATTCCATACCCTTATCCATCTTAGCAGTGATTTAAGCTGCATTCAAAAATTTAATTATCTAAAACAGGCTCTCCCGACTGATCGAGACGTCGATATTCAGCAAATGCTACTTACTGAATCCAATTACGCAACAGCGTGGGATTTACTGATTAAACGATATAATAACCCGAGAATCCTATTCGCACATCATATGAATTCCTTATATAGTTTGCCAGTTCTCCTGAAAGAAAAGTCAAACGATATTAAAACTATGTTGAATGCAGCAAACGTATGTATAAATGAGTTCAAAAGATTGCAGCTCCCCATCAGTAATTGCGATCATTGGATAGCTCACTATCTGGTGACAAAACTGCCAAATGAAACTCACCAAGCTTGGGAACGTCATTTGGGCAACAAAACGGAAATCCCTACGTTTCATGCGTTAGAAGAGTTCTTAACCAATCGTCTCTTCACAATCGATGCGATCGAAAATCGAAATGTAGCACACAGTGCAGTGCCGTGTCAACGAGCTGCGACAGACAACAAATCTAACTCACGTGCAAATCTAAAACGATGCACACACAACACTAAAAATTTTCACATGACCTCAAAACCTCAAATCAGTCATGCTGAATCCTGCGTGTTTTGTGGTGATGCTCATATACTTCGTCGATGTCCATCTTTCTTATCCAAAGACTGCTTTGAACGCAAGAGCATAGCTGATAAGGATAAGCTGTGTATCAATTGCTTGAGTAAGTCTCATACAGTTTCACGGTGTAACAGTACCAAGAACTGTCTCCAATGTGGGCAGCGTCACCACACACTCCTACATTTTCCTATCGCTCCAAGGACTACTCTTGCAAGTACGGCTCCACCGTCTACAAATCAACATCAACCAACAAAATCAAACGTTTTATCCACGAGTCATTATGGGAATCCAAACCAACTGCTTGAAGAAGCCTCAACTTCTACCAATGCATTCGGTACACATCGTTATACGAATGCTCATGCCTCTATCGGCACATATCAAAATCAAATTCACACCGATACGAGTGAACACTCGCCTTCATCGATTTTGCTAGCTACCGCTTTAGTTAACTTATACAATGAGGATAACGAGAAGTCAGCGTGGGTGTATGCACTGATCGATCAGGGTTCCGAGGCGCATATTATATCGGAACACGCAGCACAATGTTTGGGTCTTAAGCATCGTCCCACCACCGCTGAGATCTGTGGCGTGAATCCAAGCACTCACACAAAATCTAAATCGGTAGTCAGTTGCACACTACGCTCCTGTACTGATGAATCATTTTCAGCGCACATTGAACACGCGTTCGTCGTAAAAAATCTGTCAATAACATTGCCAAGTCAACATGTGGAGCAACAAAATTGGCCGCACTTGCAAGGTCTGGTTTTAGCAGACCCAACATACTCCAAATCGAAGAAAATCGATCTTATTATCGGTGCTGGCATGCTTGCACAAATTTTGTTGCCGGAGATTCGGCTTGGTCGGCAAAATCAGCCAATAGCGCAAAAAACACATCTTGGTTGGATTTTATCCGGCCACGCGAGTTCTACGCAACCGCGATCGGTCAAAGTGCGCTGTCATCATAGCACTATCGAACTAGAAGATCTAGTACAAAAATTTTATGAATCGGAACAAGTTCCAACGGAAAACCCTATTTCAAGTCAAGAGCAGTGGTGCGAAGATTTTTTCTGCCAAACCCACATTCGACAGAGTAACGGTAAATACCTTGTTCGTTTGCCATTGAAGTCTATTTATGACGCCAACTAAACTCTTGGAAAATCGAAACAAATCGCACTAAGCCGATTCCATCAGCTAGAACGCAGGCTTAAACAGGACCAAAATTTACATGACCAATATGTGGAGGCCATGAAGGACTATTTTCGTCTTAATCAAATAGTCCCAGCTGTAACCAGCGAAGCGCAACATTGCGTTCTCTCATCTTCTAATAAACCCACAACAACATGTTGTGTGCTGCCACATCACGCTGTCATAAAAGCTGACAGCCAATTGACAAAGGTGCGCATCGTTTATGATGCCTCCTCTAAAACATCGAATGGACGCTCGCTGAATGACCTGCTATGCATAGGCCCGCCATTGCAAAATGATTTGACTGGTGTCATTCTAAATTGGCGTATGCATCAATATGTTTTTCTGGCAGACATAGAGAAGATGTATCGCTGCATCGATATGCATCCAGACGATGCACAATATCAACGCATATTATGGCGAAACGAACTAGGGCAGCTTCAAGAGTACTGCCTCACTACGGTGACTTTTGGCACAGCATCAGCACCATACACTGCAATTAGAGTGCTGCATCAAATCGCCGAAGATGAAAAGGTCCTATTTCCATTAGCTGAAAAGATTATAAAACATGACATTTACGTTGATGATGTACAAAGTGGCAGCTACTCCATTGACCACGCTCTGGAATTGCGCGATCAACTCATTGCTGCCTTGAAATCAGCTGGCATGGAGCTAAGAAAGTGGTCCAGCAACACACCAGAACTACTTCAATCAATTCCTGCTTCGCACCAATCGTGCAGCTCAGCATTACAGCTTAATGAGAACGAAACTGTAAAAACACTGGGCTTATACTGGAAGCCTAATCTTGACTGCTTCACCTTTAAAATACATTTTTCACTGGCGTTGATAGCAACAAAAAGATCGGTTCTTTCAATAATAGCTCGTCTCTTCGATCCACTGGGACTCATCGCGCCAATAACCATTGCGGCTAAAATCATTCTTAAAGAAATATGGACGACGAAACTCAAACGGGAAACCGGGGATTCATCAACTTTAGGTTGGGATGAAAACCTGCCCGAGCCTATCAATTCCACATGGCAACACTTTATCGATAAATTACCCAACATACAGCAAATTCATGTACCGCGATGGTTACAATACCAACCGCAACACATAAAATCTTTCGAACTTCACGCGTTCTGCGATGGATCATCAGCTGCTTACGCTGCGGCAATATACTCCAGAGTAGAATTCGATGACGAGCAAGTGTACACACATCTCGTGGCTGCAAAAAGTCACGCCCACTAAGCCTGAGACCATACCACGCATCGAGCTATGTGGCGCCGTACTCGCTTCAAGGCTTGCCACTTGGGTGCAGAAAAATATCCGAGGAATCGATGCTGATGTTAATATAACTTATTGGACTGATGCCACTACTGTACTGTATTGGATACACGGAGACATCAATCGATGGAAAGTCTACGTAGCAAACAGGATCAGCAAAATTTTGACAGTTAGTGACGCTTGTCAGTGGGGTCATGTACGTTCCATAGAAAACCCGGCTGACTGTGCCACTAGAGGCTTGGTTCCTGATCAACTACTCAATTTTCAACTGTGGTGGGTCGGTCCATCGTGGTTGCGTCTACCTAAGTCAATGTGGCCACGATTCCATATCGACGAATTGGAGCTAGGAGGCGTGAACACGGAAGAAAAACCACAGAGGGTCAAAATTAATTTCACCATACAAAAAGATTCCATAATTCTAAACTATTCGTCGTTCAACAAATTGCTCCGAGTACATGCGTATCTCCTTCGATTCCTTCATAATTGCCGTGTCCGAGAGAAAGAAAATAGAATCCTAGGACCTGTTTCCGCTAGTGAACTGCAAGCAAGTCTATTAAAAATTGTTAAACAAGTCCAAAACGAAACATTTGGCAAAGAAATTCAACTTATACAATCCAACGAACCGCTATCAAATAAGAGTAAACTCAGCAGTTTGACACCATTTTTAGATAACGATAAGTTACTTCGAGTTCGAGGCCGATTGCAGCGCTTAATTTTATCATTTCGTAGAAAACATCCCCTGATTTTGCCTAGTCATCATCATATCACCAAGTTGATAATTGATAATGCCCATCAAAACACTCTACACGGGGGTGTGCAGCTTACCCTGGCGGCTATTCGTCAGCAATTTTGGATAGTAAATTCCAGAAAGACAGTACGCGATTATCTACGACACTGCATCACCTGTTTTCGAAATAAACCAAAGGTGTCTTCGCAACTAATGGGTGATTTACCTGCTCATCAAATCAATCCTCCAAATCGAGCTTTTTTAGCAACAGGAGTGGATTACACTGGAGCGATAGAGCTAAAATCATCGAAATATCGCGGCAATACTGTTTATAAGGGTTATATCGCAATCTTCATATGCCTGGCTACCAAAGCTGTACATTTGGAGGCAGTAACTGGCCTGGCAACTGAAAACTTCTTATGGGCACTTCAACGCTTCATCGGACGTCGTGGGATATGTCACGATATTTACAGTGACTGCGGCACAAACTTTATTGGGGCGGAGGCAGTGCTAAAATTAAATCAAAATAAATTCATCGAAGATGTTAAACGTGAAATTCTACCGAAACTTGCCGAGCAGAATATTCAATGGCATTTTAACCCACCATATTCACCAAATTTCGGTGGCCTCTGGGAGGCAAATGTCAAATCGATAAAGTATCACTTAAAGCGCACTGTCGGTAGCACTCGGCTTACCTATGAAGAACTCTCAACCGTGTTGGTGCGAATCGAAGCCTGTCTAAATTCGCGACCACTATGCCCTCCCACATCGGATTCAGACGATCTGTTCGCCCTCACACCAGGCCATTTCTTAATTGGCGACGCGCTACTAGCACCACCTGAAATGGCCCCAGAAAGCAAATGCATTTCGAAACAGTTTTTGGATATGCAACGACTGATCCAACTATTTTGGTCACGATGGTCTTCAGATTGGCTCTCCCATTTGCAAGCACGCCCTAAGTGGAGGCGCCTAGAACCAAATCTTCAATCGAACGAGTTAGTTTTGGTGAAGGACGACCGACTTCCACCAAATCAATGGTTATTGGGACGAGTCATCGACGTGCATCCGGGTTCTGATCAACTTGTCCGCGTGGTCACCGTCCGCACCAAACACGGTACTTATAAGCGATCAGTATCAAAACTATGCCGGTTGCCAATACCCATTCTGACTGATGACCAGACTGTCACTCAAGCAATATAATCTAACTTAAATTTTACTATCTGCACCCACGCACCATTTCTTTTACTACTTCTTTGTACATCATAACAGAAAGTCTCGTTCGCGCCTTTAATTTCTATACTGCATCTGGAAGCCAATACCAGAACGTCGGCAGATCATGCTTGATTCCAGCATTGGGGGCGGCATGTACGGTTTCGTCGCCTCAGCAACCCTGGTATTCAATCAAACCAACTTGATGCTGCTCAATAAAAAAAAGAGGTAGTTATTGTCAAGAGACGGAGCTAAGCGGTCTTATTAATTGTGTCGTTCAATATCAACAATAAGTTTTTTTGCTACGCGAACTGCAAATTAATTGTAAACGCAAATTTCTATTTAAACCCATAAAACTAACTTCAAACATTAAATAAAATAAAATAAACCAAGCACCAAATAAAACAACTTCTGAGTTCCCCTTTATTTCAAAGAATTCATTTGGAGCAAAGAATCTCGATTCAATAGTTTAAATAATCTATATTTAAACTACACACGCGCCGAAAATACAAAAAAAAAAAAAAATAGTTTATCAAGAAGCTTTAAATGTTTCATTTCCATTTTTTCATTTATTTAGACAATATTAGTACAATAAGATGCAATGAGATCTTTTAATAGTACAATAACAATGGAGAATTATAATCAAAAAATTACACATTCAATATGTTTTTGAGCTTAAATAAAAAATAAAAGCTTAATAATATTAGGAAAAAAAAAAAACTTAATAACTTGAGATTAAATATAATCTGAGAATAAATATAAAAGAAAAAGAGCTTAACTTATAAAAAAAATGATATGAAAAATATAGAAAGATTAAGAATATGAAGTGTAAAACAAATAGTAAGTGGAAGTTTGATGTTTGAATAGTAGGACATAAGAGATTGCTTCGAGATTGTGATTCGAATAAATGGTTGATTTTATTCCATATGGTAGTGAATTCCATAGTTTAATGGCAATGACGAAAAATAACCGATTTGAGTGCAGAGTCTTAGGTATTATAAGGTTCTAAGTTCGATTTGAAACACAAAAGCGTAATTTATTATAGAGAAAAGATGGAGTCCGATTGTATATTAAATTATGTAAGAATAAACAATTTCTTGCGTTTAAATAGTTAATAATGCTACATCCTAGAATTTCTTTACTTTTTATTGAAACATGCTTAAATCGTCTTAGTCGAAATACATATCTTGCTACATCATTGAATGCAACCTGAAATTTATGCGTAGAGTGACAGTCAAGATTACTATAGACTAACTCGGAATAAGTTATAAGTGGTACTATTAATTGAACTGCAAGTATTTTCTTAGTCTCGATGGAAACAAATTGTGAAGACAATCGCAGACATCGTAATGTGCAATAAACGCGTTTAATAACATAATTAATATGGTCAGAACTGGAGAGTTTACAATTGACATAAAATCCTAAGTTTTTAACCTTAACAACAATTTGTAAACAATGTTAACTTTATTTATTTTTTTTTTTTTAATAAAAAGCATTGAATTTATTTAAATTATAAACGAGTTTCATTTTATAACCAAACAAAATTCAAACCGTACACGATGCCGCCAATATAATCGATCTCAACAATTTCATAAGCAAATCGCTTACCCAATTTTCTACAATTTCCTACAGAAATTATTAAATTCTACGTCATTTAGGCAAAAATAAAATTTTCCTAAACTCGCATAGAGCCATCTATTGAAAAAATGGATACATTGAATATTTAGTTTTGGAAAAACAACGTTTGCCGGGTCAGCTAGTAGTATAATAAAAATTGACAAAGACTGATTAATAGTCCAAATGAGATCTTAGGATAAAGCTTAAAATTAGGACTTATACTAAAAAAACATATTTACATTAAACAAAAAACAACAACAAAACATTTATCCCCTATTGGAACGTGGAATTGAATGAGAATAAAACTCTGGTGGATGGTATTCATTTGTGATAAGTAGAGAATTTATATCCTTTATATCCAATAAAATCCAACTTGAGAATGAAGAACTCTTGTCATTAAACAGTTCTCGTGGTTTTAAGATGTTTAATAAAATATTAAGACGGACTAAAGCATACGAAGTAAAAGGTTGCGCTTCAGCTTTTTTATATATAACTGTGTTGGAAAATCTCTTTACATAACTTTCAAAGTTCGCGTTAACACAAAGTCTCAAGCATCCTCATTCCATGGACTCTAATTCCAGCATTACAGTTGGAGAGATCGAAAACCATACTGGGAAGCCACATATCAACGCATAACGGGTGCATACCAGGCATGGCATTTTACGCACAATTGTGCTTTTTTCGGCACTTTCGAGACTATACGGCACTTTCGGCACGTGCTTTTTCATTTCGGCACAATTTTAATACCCCAAAATTGAAAAAAGTTGCAACGAAACTCAAAATGATCATTTAGCATGTAAATGCAAATAATGTAATTTAAATTTTTCATTCACCCTGTTGTTTACATTCATATTTTGCCAAATTTTATTTTTTAAAATTTTTTAAAAGCTTTCAAAAACATAACAATTGAAACAGATTAAAATAACGTTTATATACGATAAATATTCTTTGGATATTAAAGTTAAACTTTAAAATAATAAATAAAGAGATCACTTTAGAATTTAAAGTTAAATAAATTATTATTATAGTCTAAAAAAATGAAACCTGTATCGTTTTGTGCTAGGCCCAACTTTCTCGAATAAGAATTCGTCCGACCCAATATTCGGTTTCGGCCATATTGATGCCGAAACTGATATAAAGGGCCGAAACCGAAACCGAATATTCGTTCGGACTCTACTAAAAATGTACTAATTTTCTTATAATAATTCAATTTCGAATTATTAGAGTAACAATTTTTGTGCTATTAACGATATCGCATTGTTTCCCTAAAAAAAGCCTTTAAAATTCACATTTAGGTTAAGTAATCATAATGTAAAAGGTTACATTAACTTCCACACTCGTAAAAATTTGCACTGAATTTTCAAACTTTCGCGAACTTTTATCTCCTAAACCAATCGAGACGACAATTTTTTATTTCATCATTAAGCATAGAAGTCCATATACGTTTAATAAAAATAAAAAAATATTCGGGCCAGGACGCAAAAGTTAAAACAATCCTTGCATTGCTTTATTTTATAATCATTAAAAACTCCATTAAGAGTTGCCTACAATGAAAAATGTAAAATTAGCTTACATATCTGCAAACATTTTCACTGAATTTTTAAATTTTCGCGAATATAAGAATTCTCATAAACCAACCGAGGCCGACAATTTTGTTTATACAAAAACAAAAAAAAAAACAAATTGGTCATTTCAGCCCTTGAAAGGACTTTGACCGAGCTTCTTATGATCAATTGTGTTGTGTGTGTTATTAAATGTTTGCACACAATTGACCGAGAACTGGACCTACATGTTTTATGCCGACTCCGAACGGCTAAAGTTCATGTTCTCAAGAAGCTTTACATGGCATTATTTACTCTCTGTGGTTTGCCATTGTCTGCAGAGAGGTGGTGACCGATCAAAAAATTTTTTATTGAAAAAACTTTTCGGCGCGGCTGGGGATCGAACCCGGGCTCCGAGCATGCTAAGCCACACACTTAACCTGCATGCCACGGTCACCATTTTGTTTCTACAATTGGCTATTTAATAAAAGTTTGAAAAAATATTCAGGCCTGGGACCCAAACTGAAGCCATGCAAATCAATATGCTAAAGGCAGTGTCGATGGATTTCAAGTTGAAATCTCGTGAAGGGGTCTCGAAAAATATGTTAAAAATTTCAATTTGAATTCTTTTTGGATGTAACACCACCATATCGCACCCCTCTTCAAAAGAGGCACAACTCAACTTTGAAATTTTGACTTGTTAAAATCAATGATTTGTAATCGACTACCAAAATTTGTAATTTAAAATATGTAAAACTACCAAGATTTGTAATTCCTTCTTTTCTTAAAGTTTACAAATCTTGAAATAAATTTAAGTCAATCCTGTTCTGCTTATATGATGACACCGAAACTGTATTCAAATTTAAACCACGTCAAATACTAAAACTATGTTTAGTCACGCAAGGGTTTTTAAAACCCTTATATATAAAGTTCTGTTATTATTCTCTTCTTTTCATACCAAAAGGTCCTTTTAGATTTGTTATTAACATTTCAAAAGTGGGCGTGTTTGTTCATTAACCTTTCATACTTCGTTTCTGCGCTTAATAATTGTATTTTGTATATGCTCCAATGTTTGATATATATTTTTTTTCATATACAAGTCTTATACAAGTAATATTATAAAATATATTAGACCTCCAAAAGGTGTTTTTAGTGAATTAAAGTTCCACACTATCACATTAATCGCATGCGATGTCTTTCGATGATTTTCAACTAGCTTCACGCCAAAAAAAAAACTATTAATGCTGTTATGACACTAATGCTGTTATAACACACTATTTGTAAATAAAAAAAAAGTAAAGAAACTCTCAAGTTGGTCTAGCCCGACTATGGACTACCCGAAAATCTCCTTCTCAGAAAACGAACACATTCATATTTATTGAAGTTTGGATAGGACAACGTCTGTCGGGTCTGCTAGTATGTATATATACGGAAGACAAGATTTTTGGAGGTTTTTGCAAAATGATTTAGCTCACTGACGGATTTCGGTATAGCCAAAATATATTGGGAATAATCATAAAATACATCAAGGTTCATTTAAGGATGGGTACAAATGGAACTTTTTTTTTCAAGGCACCTTAATATATATATTTATAATATATTTATAATATGAAAACTTTTGAATTTGAAATTTGTATCAAGACCTTTTTTTACTTTTTAAATTTATCTTCCATATAGAAAGCGAGTTAAAACTGTTTGCAAAACCGTTATATCAATGCGAATAAGGTCATCTTGAAATATGCAAAAGAGCTCTCTGGTGTTTTTTTCTGTATATTTTCCTTAAAAATGATAAATTTGAGTTTTGACAGTTTTTTACGAAATAAGCGCGAATTTTAAAATTCGGCACTATTTTTTTCTAAAAAGCACTATTTTTCTCTCTGATTCGGCACAATCAAAACAGGTCCAATTCCATCCCTGGTGCATACTTTGTAAATTAATAATTTTGCTTTTCGGCTCAAGTGTCTGTTTATTAGTAACTTCAAAAACATGCCCTTTATGCGCAATCCCTATTTTTGGCTATTCTTCCATGCTCATTAAACTTAAAAAGTTTTTTTAAAGTTATCACCAGGTATTTTATTCGATCTTTAAAGGCAATACTCGAATCACCCAAAGACAGATTCAAGCCTTTACTTATTCTTACAACATTACGGGGACTTTTTCCCGTAGCATTCCTAAAACAAACAGCTTCTGATTTTCGAGTGTTGATTTTAATACCCCAATTTTTATAATAGTTTTATAGAGTTGAAAACAGTAACAAACACTTCGGCTGAAACTGTTAGAATGAAGGAAGCGTGAGAAGGTTTTATTTTTGCATGAACAGAATGCATTATGACGTATTAAATTATTTCGTTTGACAAACGTCAAAACATTTTCAGTAGTTGTGTCGGGCTGAAGGCGTAAAATAAATATTATTTTTGTCCTCGATACTGCCCTTAAATTGCAATTTAGTTCATTATTGGTCTGAGTTGAAATTTGACTGTTAGTCAATGGAGGAATATTTGATGGCGATGGTGTATAGACTTCATTATTTAATTCAGAGGGAATTGCTGAGGATTGCATAGCCTGAGAAGTGTTTGAAGACACCTTGCGACGCTTGTTATTTTGATTTTTATTTTCCTTTTCTTATTTTTATTTTTTGGTTTATTTAGGTGTTTTTTAGTTTGGGCATTGGGAGTAGGGGAGATATTTTCCGGTACTGAAATTTCATCGTAAACGCTGGTACTGGCTGCGCTACTAACTTCGCTAAAAAATCCAACAATTTTTCTAAAATTGTTATTAAGCGAGTAAAGATTTCCCCAAATAGTTTTATTTTAGAATAAAGTTCATCTGGAGAAAGGGCTCTGCACGAAGCACAGTACCAGCGAAAACCTGATCGCACTGACATTAAGTCGTCAATGCACGACTTAGAAATACTAGCACAAGATGCGTGGAACATTCGCCCACGTGGACCAGAACAACTAAACATGGGATAGAGAATATTCTTGCTTTTGCATAGTTTGTTTAAAGAACAAGTAGCAATATTTTCTACAGAAAAATAATTCATGTTTACGATATTGCTGATGAGCGAATGGTTAAAAAAGTAAGGTATATCTTCGACTTGGCCGAAGTTAAAATACCCCCACGATCAATTCGTAAGCGGCCAAAATCTTAAATTGTAGCTCTCTTTGTAAGAGATTTAAAAAATTGTACTATTTTAATGATGTCTAAAATACATTTATATCAAATTATTATCCTACAGCGTGAAGACAAGCCTCTTTATAAAGTTTTCAATTTTGGCGCTGTATGGGAGGTGGGCGTGTTCTTGGGTGGTTGACGCCAATTTTACTGACACTTCTTAGTTTTGATATAATAATAATACACACATACCCAATTTCAGTTCTAAAGCTTAAATATTATCCTCTTTTATGGGCTGTGTGGGATGTGGGTGTGTTCGCATGCGAATGACGCACACGTTTCTTCCACAATTTAGTTTTGATATAAAATACAAATGTATCAAATTATTTTCCTGTAGCTTTCCTGATGCCTTTTTATAGAGTTTTAAATTTTTTGATTGTATGGGAGGTGGGCGTGTTTGTGAGTGGATGACGCCCATTTTTCTAACACGTCTAAATTTTGATATGATATTGATAAATATCTAATTTTAGTTGTGTTGCTGTGACAGAAGCCTATTGACATAGTTTTCAATTTTGGGGTTGTATGGGAAGTGGGCGTATTCGTGGGTGGATGACCCCCATTTTTCTAACACGCTTTAATTTTGATATAAAATGAATAAATATTGAGTTTTATTTTTGTAGCTTAAACAGAAGCCTGTTTACATAGTTTTCAATTTTGGGGTTGTATGGGAGGTGGGCGTGTTCGCATGCGAATGACGCCCATTATTCTTACACGCTTTAATTTTAAAATAAAATGAATAAATGTCAAATTTAATTTTTGTATCTTAAAAAGAAGCCCATTGATATAGTTTACAATTTTGGGGTTATATGGGAAGTATGCGTGTTCGTGAGTGGATGAAGCATTCTTCAAAAACGCCTTAATTTTGATATAAGTTAAGTAAATATCCTTATAATTAATGATGCCAGTTCAGTAATTATAAGGTTCTTACCTTGTTGTACTGGTATATAAAATAAGTAATAAATACAAATACAATACAAAATATCTTAATTAATTTTTTTAGCTTAAACAGAAGCCTATTTATATAATTTTCAAGTTTTGGGTTGTATGGGAGGTGGGCTTGCTAGTAAGTGGATGACGCCAATTTTTCTATCACATCTCAGTTTTGACATAAAACACACAAATACCAAGTTTCAGTTATCACTTTAATATTAGCCTCTTTAAAGAGTTTTCAATTTTGGGGTTGTATGGGAGGTAGGTGTGGTTTTCATCCAATTCAGCCCATTCACGAACTTGATCTTAGTTTTTTTGAAAAAAGCTTAAATATTGAATTTCTTTACGATAGCTTGAAAATTACGGCTGTAATCGTGTCAACAGACAGACGGACAGACAGACGATCATGACTCAATCAACTCAGGTGGTGATGCTTATTTAGAATATATATACTTTTCTATACCTACCACGCCTCCTTATGGGCGTTACACACGGCGTGACAAAATTAATATACCCCTTACGCAGTACGCGTGGGGTACAAAAATGCAAAATGTGCTTCTGGGTTTAATTTCTATTAAGCAGTGAGCGCAACAGTTAAATTATAATAACAACAATCACTACAAGAAATAAACAAAACACCGCACAAAGAGGAATGGCAAAAATAACAACAAAAAGAAACAAGCAAGCTAGCATGCAAATGTAACAAATTTAACACTTAAGAGAGTGAAATTATTTTTAGTAAAGAAATAACTAAAAATTAGTCTTACTATTAATATTTATATATTAACTAATAAATAATAAAAAAGAAATAAAGTAATATATATATATGAAGACACTCACTGTTATATTCACGAAAATTTTACACAAACCAAAACAAAACAAAATTATCACTAGACAATGACTAAAAGACTTCCGACACTGACTAATGGACGAGATCAACTGAACGTAAGAACCCAACAAAAAAAAAACAAAAGACATAAGCGAATGTAAACAAATGACAGCTAACTGAAAATATGGAGACAACTATGACAATGTGTTGACATACCTTACGTTGTTTTGCAACGTCATCTAGCTGTGATTAGTTTACAGAGTTGCAAACCAAATCAAAATTCAGATTAGGATGTTGGAAAAAACACAGCTATTATATTATATATATATATCATATTAAATCATATTAAAACTGATATAATTTCATCGTTTTAATATGATATAATATCATCTATATCATACTAAAACTGATAATTATTCCCACATGAAAAAATTTTGTATGCCAACTATGTTTTAACTTCAAAGAACATTTACCAAGCAGTACGAGCACTAATAAAAGCACTAATTGAAGGTACGAGTACATGCCATTTTCATACCAGCAAAGCGGGCGTATCCGCTTTTAGCTCCGTTTTGCTGGATCAATCAGGTTTTTGGCTTATTGGGATGTTTTGAATGTTAGCTCCTCAATAACTTTTAAGCTTTAACTATGAAAATATCAAGTCAGATATACAGCCTGTAGGGTATAGCTACAAAATTGAAGACAAAATAGGAAAAAACTTGAAATAAAACATAACCACAAAAAAAAAACAGTGCAGTGACAACAAGAACACTCTTTAGGGGCTGCACTTGCTTATTTTGATAACAGCGACTGTAGTTCTTTCGCAAAAAGTTTGATTATTTCTAAAATACACAAAATAGCACAACAAAATTTAACACTCAACAACAACAGTTTATATAAGAAGAAAATCATAATTATATAACAAAAAAATAAACACGTATAGCAAAATATCAGAATTTTTTGACATATTTTTTTTAAAAAAACACACAAAAATTATTTCCAACACTTTATTTTATAAATTGTTGTTGCATTAGAACAAACATAACCTGAAGTTGAAAGTTGGATTAATAAATTTTGCACAAACAATTTTTTTAAAAAATAAATATTTTATATAAAACTTCTGAAAAATTGCTATCCTCCACAACGCGTGAACGAAAGCAAAACAAGTTAAATTTGACAGCTTGTAACTTTTGAACTAGTACACTTAACCCTAAAACGCATAACCGGGTACCCGTGTGTCCACCAACAATTTGGAACTGCTGTCGCTGAAGAATCAATCATAGTAGAGCATTGAAACTTCCGTTATGTCCAATATGTTGAAAAATAGTGAAAGTTGCCAGCGTTTTGTCTTTCGCTTTGTTGTGTACTCTGAGTACAACTGGTCCATAATATCGACATAATATCAAACGAGTGCGGCCGCGATATGGAAAAAAAATGTTCGTCAATAGTCAAATGTTCACTTGCCTTGTAGAAAGAAGCCAAATTGCTGTTCATCATCTCATGTCCGTTATCGGTGCAGCTTTATCCGTTTGTATGCGTGCAGCCCGAGTGTCTGCGTTATCAAATCGTATAAATTGCAACAATGCACAAAAGCGGTTGTTTCCCATTACTGCGCGATACAGTGGGTAACTTCTGGCCCTCCATAAGTGCCGAACGCTATCATTGTTGCTGCGATTTGTGCCTGCCATAATTAATATTCCAAAAAAGGCATATAACTCTGCTACCGTCACTTCTTTCCATACCTTTGAAGTTGCATTGAGGTGGCTTGCATTCCATGCGTAGTAAAAATTTCTTGCCTTTTTGTTGGTATGACGCATAATAATGTCCACCATCTCTAAAATCACGAAACACTTGAACGTTTGTTCCATGGACAACATTTCGGTGTGCCTCGATGGACCATAGCGTTGTCGAAGAATGTTTTGCGTCAATGCTTGAGGAGCGACATTTGGTTGCGAATTCCATTCAGTGCCGTCACGCGCCACAAATTTATTGGCCACCAGATTAATCGGTGCCGCTTCTTCTTCTTCATTTTCATCATCTAATTCGTCTTCAAATACTACTTCATCTAATTCTTCATTTTCAGGAGGCGTTTCCGCATCAAACATATCGACATTCCTTGCATTGAGCTCCTGCTCTTCTTCGTCCTCTGAAAAAGAATCTCCTTCCTCCTTCATCATCCACAACGTTGTCAAAAATAGCCTGAATGTAAGCCTCTTTCTCTGCATCACTTAATCTGTAAAATAAAAAACATTAAAAATTAAAATTTGTGGGACTATTTCTGTTATGTTATCTTTTATAAGCACTCGAAGATAGGTTTTCATTATATTTTGATGCCATTTTTATATATATTAATTTTAATCGTAGCGATTTTACGATTTTTTTAATCGTAGCGTAAATTTTATGATGTTCACTTGCAAAGCACTCAAGAAGTAATGATTTGAATAAAAGATGGGCGCGTGCAACATATTTGAGGCACGGACAAGACGACCAATTGCATACACGACACGAACACTATATTACATTTTTCGTACTTGCAGAAAAACGCACGTAAAAACACGGAAAAGCACGCATGACTTTGCTTTTCTCAAGCTCGGGCACGCACGTGCACGCACAAAGTTATTTTTTGTAGGCACCTCGTGTCACGGAAAAAGTACGGTACAAAAATAAATAAATAAACAAAAAGTTTTTGAGTAGTTCGTTGACAACTAGGTTCCATAGAAGGGATGAGAGGACTCCTCCTTGGGGTGTTCTCCTACTCACTTCTCTTACCATGGCTGTAGAGCTCCACTCGGCTTGGACCCTTTTTCATTTTAGTAGTTTGCCTATTCAGAGGTCGATTGCTGGTGGTGTATCAATCGCACGTTATCCTTTTAGGATAGGCTTAGTTGACACATTGTTGAATGCACCTGAGATGGCTAGGAAAGCCTCTAGTGCGAATTCTTTGTTGTGGAGCGCTTTCTCTACATGGACAACTAGGTTGTGTAGTGCTGTCTCCACTGATTTTCCTTTCGTATATGCGTGCTGGTTGGCTGCAAGAATCGGCCGGATAGTGCCGTTTCTTATGTGCAGTTCTACTAGCTTCTCGAGTGTTCAGCCTAGTCAGCTGTCTGAACCGATTTTCCTTTCGTATATGCGTGCTATTTGCCTGTAGTCCGATGTATACTGGTGGCTACTACAACCTGATTTTGGTATGAAGACCACCCTAATTGTCCTCCAGGTTACAGGCACGTAGTTAAGTCTGATACATCCTTTTTATTTATCTCAAGCCATGGAAGGACTTGCAAAGTGGTCGCTTTTAACGTGGCTTGGAATATGCCGTCAGGTCCTGGCGATTTAAATTCTGAGAAAGAATTTATAGCCCACTGGATTTTGTCTGGTGTTAATAAGTTCTGCGTAGTCTGTGACGGGATTGTCCAGTCTCTCTCTGTGACGTAAGTGTTTGAGACTTTAGTGCAGCCCTTTTAGAAGCACATTTTCCGATTTCTGACTGCCTACCCTCCATTTACCGTTGTCTTTCTGGACGTGACTCTGAATGGAGGGCTGTTTTGTGGGCTGCAGTTTTCTCAATGCTCGAGCAGAAGTCCTTCCACAAGGATATTTTTGCTCGCCGGACATTGCTTTTGAAAAGTTTGCATTTGCATTCCCCCCATATTTCTTCTTGGTTGGCTTATTTAGCCAGTTTGAAGAAGAAATCTTTTAGGTCGCATCTTTGCTCTGCAAGATCAGGACTCCACATGGTGGTCTGATTTTCCTCTTCATTCACGTGGCTCTACAAGAGGAGTGTTAGGCTTTTGTTAGTAGGTTTGAAAGAGTCTTAAGGGACCTTTCGATGTCAGACTCTGTGCTTATGCATTGTGGGGAAGGTAATCTGGTCTCAATGATTCTTCTAAACTGGTTCCAGTTTGTGTTTCTGGGGTTCCTGAAGATCTTTTGAGCCTGTGTGTAGTTAAATTTTACACTAAAGCTTATATATTTGTGGTCTGAGAAGGAAGGCTGTTCAAGCACCCTCCAATCTGTTACAAGAGTCTTAGAATTTGACGTTTACGTAAGGTCTAATAACATAGAGGAGGTAGGACCCACATATGTAGGTTCCTTACCTGTGTTAACTACGCTTATGTTAGTTTCTAGAATAAAGTAAAGCATGGACTCACCTCCATCATTTATGTCAGGGCTTCCTCACACTGAGTGATGTGCGTTGGCATCTGTACCGATGACAATCGCCTGTTTCTTGCTGCTGTTGGCGTTTGGCGGTGCACTGATGTCGTGCTTCATGTAGCAGGATGCGACCAAGATCGAGACTAGAGGTGTGTAACACTGTGCTGTGCTTCGACACTGTGCTGACGCTTAGTTGTGTGCCATGTGTGCTA
The DNA here is from genome assembly GCA_958299015.1 of Tetanocera ferruginea. Lineage (NCBI taxonomy): Eukaryota > Metazoa > Arthropoda > Insecta > Diptera > Sciomyzidae > Tetanocera > Tetanocera ferruginea. Next base: position 82,281,520 of record OY282641.1, on the reverse strand, counting down.
GCACACTATGTTAACACACACAGTGGCACAGTAGCACACAAAATGGAAGCAGCGCTTAGACGCACTCACAACAAGACACACTGAGTGTTAAAGCACTTTTGTGTTCTGTAGGGATATAACACACTAATGTGCTTATCAACTTCGCTAGCACATTATTGTGCGGTGCAATACATTGCTGACTGTGTTGCTATACGCCCCTTTGAGGTAGAAATATTTGCTTAAATTTCTGCATATTGTTATATGTATAGATTGCATGCATATTTATAGATATCAATAAATTGATATCTTAAGATACAATATAACAAAAATTAATTTACATTAAATTTCATAAATCTATTTTTGACACTTTTTAGTGCACTATTATCTAGCAATTTACTAACAAATAAACTCATCTCACAAATCAGTAGCGATGGTTGTTAGCACTTTTTATTGTGTTGATATTTTGAACGGCGTTATTAAAGGAATTTTTAAAATGTGTCTTGGCACAATTGTGCTAACACAGAGTGTTGACACACATGGGTGCACATGTGCTAGTGTGTCAACACTCCAAAAATTGTGCCATTACCCACCTCTAATCGAGACATTATTTAATTATAGATTAAGGATGTTACTGAGGTGACTTTATCGGAACCGGAGTCGGAGCCGAAGTTGGAGTCCAAGAAAGATGTGTTAGTTAACTGTAAAGGTTATTAGTTATAAAAGAATAATAAACAAAGTAGAGTATTCACTATCTATAATCAGCACTGAAAATTTTATGTAAATATTACACACATGTACGTATATACGCAACAATAGGAAAATATCTACTTTTAAGTTTTGTTTAATCCAAATTGTACTTAATGAACAAAAGCTTGTCAGCTTTCTCCCCGTCCAACCGATTTCTCAGAGGACCATATATGAAACCGACACTACTAAAAAGTTGCCAAAGTTGTTCAAAGCGTGTCACCTGGTTTGTGGACATAGCTAAGAAAATACTAAATTGATCCCAAAACAAGCAGAAATAATATCCTCCCTTGTTCAAGGTCAGTAGCTAATGCATCGCTGACAAGAGTTTTCGTTTGTGTTATTTGATTTTTATGCAAATTGCCAAATTGTGTTAAATGAAAAAAAAATTATTTTTGAATACTCAATATAATAATCACTTTTATCAGTAAAGTAATGTCAATTTATTAAAACTGCATTCATAGTTAATGTTTTCATGCGCGTAGGAGAACACGTAATGTGTGCAAAATCATGTGATCTTCATGATCCGCAACAGAACAATAAAGTAGAATTTGCCAATACCATTGCTAATTTTAGTCGTTCGTTTTTATACCCTAAACCTGAAAGGTCATGGTATATTAACTTTGTGCAAACGTTTGTAACGCATAGAACGAAGCGAGTCCGGTATAGAAAAGTATATATATTCTTGATCAGCGTCACCACGTGAGTCGAGCTATCCATGTCCGTCCGTCCGTCCGTCCGTCTGTCCGTCCGTCTGTCCGTCTGTGTGTTGTCCGTATACACAGGATAAGAAGAAGGAGTTGAGATAGTTGGATGAAACTTGGTACACATGATCACATGAACCCAAGGATCTGCACTATTGAATATTTTTGGAATCCGCCTACAAACACGCCTACCTCCCATACAACGCTAAAATTGAAAACTGCATAAATAAGCTCATAATTAACCTACAACAATAAAATTTGGTGTGTGTGTGTTTTGTATCAAAAGAAAGATGTTTTTGAAAAATGGGTGTCGTCCGACAACGGACACGCCCACCTCCCATACAACTCAAAAATTGAAAACGCAATAAATAAGCCTCTGTTTAGCCTATACAAATAAAATTTGACACGTGAGTTTTTCATAACAAAACAAAGATGGTTTGGAAAAATGGACATGGTCCGCCTACGGACACGCCTACCTCCCATACAACGCAAAAATTGAAAACTGCATAACTCAGCTCATAATGAGCCTACAACAATTAAATTTGATAGGTGTGTGTTTTATATCAACACAAAGATGTTTTCGAAAAATTGACGTCATCCGCTCATGGACACGCCCACCTCCCATGCAACCCAAAAATTGAAAACGCAATAAATAAGCCTCTGTTTAACCAACAAAGCTAAAATTTGGCACGTATGTTTTTTATGACAAGACAAAGATGGTTTTGAAAAATAGACGTCATCCACCTACGGACACGCCTACCTCCCATACAACCCAAAAGTTTAGAACTCAATAAATAAGGCTATGTTTGTCATAGAGAAATTAAATTTGGTATGTATTTATTTTATACCAAAACTAAGGTGTGTTCAAAAATTGGGAGTAGTCCGTCGATTAACACGCCCACCTCCCATAGCGAAAGCATAATAAAGGCATTAACTGTGAGCTACAGGAATAAAACTTGGTATGAGTAAATTTTTCATCAACATTTACATGCATATAAAATATAGGCTTCATCCGCCCACGGACACGCCCATTTACAATTAAATTTTTTTTTTGTTTTTGAAAGTGGGCTTAGGGTATTTCATAGTCGGCCTAGACCGACTTTAGACTTTCTTTACTTGTTTTATTTTGGGGAAATAGTTTTAATTTTATCACCTAAAAAAATTATTTTTTTTGCCAAAAAATCGGGTTTTTTACCACCAGTTTCGTAAAAATCAGTACTTTTCGCAAATCTTCGAGATTAAAAGCTCAAATAGTTTTTGAGAACAAAAGTGATTAGTCATTTTATTTTTTGGATGAACAAGCTCCGAAAAATCGTGTTCACAGGGGCGTACCGAGACCATGTTGATTGGGGGCGGATTATGGTATTTTGGCCGACTGAATGCCCTTAAATCCCGACTTTTAATACAACATAGTTAAATTAACCAAAATAACTCATTCTTTCGATCAGTATGTGTGAACATTGTACTTTCCCAGTGTGCCATACGGATCCGTCTTGAATTCGAAACGGACTCACTTCTTCGTACATTTTTTTCGAAACGGATTGCGTTCCGGATCCGTTAACGTATTCCTCTCAAAAATTCGAATCGTTTTTACCGTTTCCCCGGATCAGTCTCGAACTCGGAACGGACTTCATATACGAGTTTTGTAATTATGCGAGTCCGCGACGGACTCGTTTTTTTAAATAATATAAATCCGCGACGAACTCATTTTTTTAAATAATGCGAATCCGCAACGGACTCGCTATTTTAAATAATGCAAATCCGCGACGGACTCGCTATTTTTAACAATGAGAATTCGCGAAGGACTCGTTTTTTTAATAATACGAATCCGCGACGGACCCGTTTTTTTTAACAAAACGCATTCAAAGTGGAACATTCTGAATTTATTGAAACATTTTGCAAAATTTTAAGTGTATGATTTTTTTATTTAAATTCGTGGAAAATTATTGTAGTTTTAATTACATAACATGTTAAATATGGATATGAAAATGATATAAAAATGATATGAATATATAATATAAAGATATGAATATGAAAATAATTTTATAATTCAATATTAACTATCACTTTTCTTCTTCTTCGTAATGCGATCATTCGCATAGTGGAAGAATTTCTTTGCAACGTCCTCCACTGCAGATATACCCACTTCCGATTCCATATTTCCTTTAAAATGCACTTGAGGAAAATTAAATAAAAGATTTATAAATTTAAAGGGTACATAAAATGCTATTAAAGTACATAGCATTAATTTGTGTGCATAAGCGTAAAGTCATTGAAGAATGAAAAGTTGGAATTTTTCTTCGTTTTTTTCTCCTTTGCCCAACCAGGTCATCTTTTGTGCTAATTCATCACAGAAAACAGGAAGCAGAAACTTCCTCAAGTGGCAACTTTGAGCAACAGTGAGAAATATAACAACTACAAAACAACAACGCCAAAGCAATGCAAGTGACGCCGTTTTTTCATGGGGGGGTGCGATAAAGCCATGCGAGATAACGCCATATGGCTTTATAACTCAATTCGAAGAGTGATAAAGCCATATTTTTGTCAAAATTTCTGTATGGCTTTATTTCCCATCACAAAGAGCGATAAGGCCATATGGCGTTATCTCACATGGCTTTATATCTCATTTGATATTTTATTTTAAAAGGCTTATTTTGGTAATGTTTCTTATAGCCGAGAATCTGAGAGCCAATCTAATAACAATTTTCTCTGTAAAAGAAAACCTCAAACGTTTCATTGAGAAAATCCTCAGTTTTCACTGAAAAAACAAAAGCTAATGATTTTCCCTTTTACAGAATGTTCTAATTGAGGTGTAAAAATTCTGTAAAAGGATAAATAGCTAATTATATTTCACTGACAAAAAAAAGAATTGTTATGATTAGAAATCATTTGAAAAGGTAATAATTGTTGTGAAACCATTTTTTAAAAAGAAAAGAAAGTTTTAGTTTTTTTTAATGTTTATTTCAAACTAAAAAAACACGTGGATACAATATGACATTCATACAGGCGCGTATTCAGGGGGGGGTTTTGGGGGTTGAAACCCCCCCCGAAATCCAAAGAATTTTTTTTAATTTATATAATCTACATACACATACTTAGGAAGAGTTTTTATATGAATATTAAAAGCAAATATTAACAAGTAGCACGAGGAACAAAGAATAGCAGAATCACCCAATAAGTTTTTTGTTGTTTATCACTTTGGCGCCATTCGAAAGACAATTGTCGTGGCGCGTGCACACAAACAACAACAATGCTAAGCAAAGAGAATATATTATAATAAGAGATAACATGAGCCTCTGTTAAATCTTTTTCTGTTAATTTCATGATGTCAACAAGGGGCCCATAGGTTGAACGCGTTGAAAGCTACGAGTTGAAAGCCAAACAAGTTGAATGTCAAAGCAGAAGAGCATGAACAACCAACAGAACAAAAACGATGAGCTCGATTGTCTATGCATAAACCAGTTTGTTTGTTTCTACCCCCATTCCCCTTGCCAACATCTACACAATCGACAGAGAGCGAAGTTGTTGTTATTCTTATGAGATGTAGTTGTTGTTGTTCTTCTTATAAGATGTCGTTGTTTTTGTATTTGCTTAGGATACATTTGCTTATATTGTTCATATTTTGGGTTTTTCATATTTTGCAATTTTCATCCGACTGGAAATTATCTGAAGTTTCAATTGAAAAAACGTTGTAACTTTTGTGTTTTCATTCGGATTTAGATGCATCCAAGAACAAAATTACATAGAATTGATCGTTTATTAATGTGGCATCAAAAATAAATTTTGAGAAATATTAATCAATTACTTTAAATATTATATTTTATATTTTATATTTTATATTTTATATTTTATATTTTATATTTTATATTTTATATTTTATATTTTATATTTTATATTTTATATTTTATATTTTATATTTTATATTTTATATTTTATATTTTATATTTTATATTTTATATTTTATATTTTATATTTTATATTTTATATTTTATATTTTATATTTTATATTTTATATTTTATATTTTATATTTTATATTTTATATTTTATATTTTATATTTTATATTTTATATTTTATATTTTATATTTTATATTTTATATTTTATATTTTATATTTTATATTTTATATTTTATATTTTATATTTTATATTTTATATTTTATATTTTATATTTTATATTTTATATTTTATATTTTATATTTTATATTTTATATTTTATATTTTATATTTTATATTTTATATTTTATATTTTATATTTTATATTTTATATTTTATATTTTATATTTTATATTTTATATTTTATATTTTATATTTTATATTTTATATTTTATATTTTATATTTTATATTTTATATTTTATATTTTATATTTTATATTTTATATTTTATATTTTATATTTTATATTTTATATTTTATATTTTATATTTTATATTTTATATTTTATATTTTATATTTTATATTTTATATTTTATATTTTATATTTTATATTTTATATTTTATATTTTATATTTTATATTTTATATTTTATATTTTATATTTTATATTTTATATTTTATATTTTATATTTTATATTTTATATTTTATATTTTATATTTTATATTTTATATTTTATATTTTATATTTTATATTTTATATTTTATATTTTATATTTTATATTTTATATTTTATATTTTATATTTTATATTTTATATTTTATATTTTATATTTTATATTTTATATTTTATATTTTATATTTTATATTTTATATTTTATATTTTATATTTTATATTTTATATTTTATATTTTATATTTTATATTTTATATTTTATATTTTATATTTTATATTTTATATTTTATATTTTATATTTTATATTTTATATTTTATATTTTATATTTTATATTTTATATTTTATATTTTATATTTTATATTTTATATTTTATATTTTATATTTTATATTTTATATTTTATATTTTATATTTTATATTTTATATTTTATATTTTATATTTTATATTTTATATTTTATATTTTATATTTTATATTTTATATTTTATATTTTATATTTTATATTTTATATTTTATATTTTATATTTTATATTTTATATTTTATATTTTATATTTTATATTTTATATTTTATATTTTATATTTTATATTTTATATTTTATATTTTATATTTTATATTTTATATTTTATATTTTATATTTTATATTTTATATTTTATATTTTATATTTTATATTTTATATTTTATATTTTATATTTTATATTTTATATTTTATATTTTATATTTTATATTTTATATTTTATATTTTATATTTTATATTTTATATTTTATATTTTATATTTTATATTTTATATTTTATATTTTATATTTTATATTTTATATTTTATATTTTATATTTTATATTTTATATTTTATATTTTATATTTTATATTTTATATTTTATATTTTATATTTTATATTTTATATTTTATATTTTATATTTTATATTTTATATTTTATATTTTATATTTTATATTTTATATTTTATATTTTATATTTTATATTTTATATTTTATATTTTATATTTTATATTTTATATTTTATATTTTATATTTTATATTTTATATTTTATATTTTATATTTTATATTTTATATTTTATATTTTATATTTTATATTTTATATTTTATATTTTATATTTTATATTTTATATTTTATATTTTATATTTTATATTTTATATTTTATATTTTATATTTTATATTTTATATTTTATATTTTATATTTTATATTTTATATTTTATATTTTATATTTTATATTTTATATTTTATATTTTATATTTTATATTTTATATTTTATATTTTATATTTTATATTTTATATTTTATATTTTATATTTTATATTTTATATTTTATATTTTATATTTTATATTTTATATTTTATATTTTATATTTTATATTTTATATTTTATATTTTATATTTTATATTTTATATTTTATATTTTATATTTTATATTTTATATTTTATATTTTATATTTTATATTTTATATTTTATATTTTATATTTTATATTTTATATTTTATATTTTATATTTTATATTTTATATTTTATATTTTATATTTTATATTTTATATTTTATATTTTATATTTTATATTTTATATTTTATATTTTATATTTTATATTTTATATTTTATATTTTATATTTTATATTTTATATTTTATATTTTATATTTTATATTTTATATTTTATATTTTATATTTTATATTTTATATTTTATATTTTATATTTTATATTTTATATTTTATATTTTATATTTTATATTTTATATTTTATATTTTATATTTTATATTTTATATTTTATATTTTATATTTTATATTTTATATTTTATATTTTATATTTTATATTTTATATTTTATATTTTATATTTTATATTTTATATTTTATATTTTATATTTTATATTTTATATTTTATATTTTATATTTTATATTTTATATTTTATATTTTATATTTTATATTTTATATTTTATATTTTATATTTTATATTTTATATTTTATATTTTATATTTTATATTTTATATTTTATATTTTATATTTTATATTTTATATTTTATATTTTATATTTTATATTTTATATTTTATATTTTATATTTTATATTTTATATTTTATATTTTATATTTTATATTTTATATTTTATATTTTATATTTTATATTTTATATTTTATATTTTATATTTTATATTTTATATTTTATATTTTATATTTTATATTTTATATTTTATATTTTATATTTTATATTTTATATTTTATATTTTATATTTTATATTTTATATTTTATATTTTATATTTTATATTTTATATTTTATATTTTATATTTTATATTTTATATTTTATATTTTATATTTTATATTTTATATTTTATATTTTATATTTTATATTTTATATTTTATATTTTATATTTTATATTTTATATTTTATATTTTATATTTTATATTTTATATTTTATATTTTATATTTTATATTTTATATTTTATATTTTATATTTTATATTTTATATTTTATATTTTATATTTTATATTTTATATTTTATATTTTATATTTTATATTTTATATTTTATATTTTATATTTTATATTTTATATTTTATATTTTATATTTTATATTTTATATTTTATATTTTATATTTTATATTTTATATTTTATATTTTATATTTTATATTTTATATTTTATATTTTATATTTTATATTTTATATTTTATATTTTATATTTTATATTTTATATTTTATATTTTATATTTTATATTTTATATTTTATATTTTATATTTTATATTTTATATTTTATATTTTATATTTTATATTTTATATTTTATATTTTATATTTTATATTTTATATTTTATATTTTATATTTTATATTTTATATTTTATATTTTATATTTTATATTTTATATTTTATATTTTATATTTTATATTTTATATTTTATATTTTATATTTTATATTTTATATTTTATATTTTATATTTTATATTTTATATTTTATATTTTATATTTTATATTTTATATTTTATATTTTATATTTTATATTTTATATTTTATATTTTATATTTTATATTTTATATTTTATATTTTATATTTTATATTTTATATTTTATATTTTATATTTTATATTTTATATTTTATATTTTATATTTTATATTTTATATTTTATATTTTATATTTTATATTTTATATTTTATATTTTATATTTTATATTTTATATTTTATATTTTATATTTTATATTTTATATTTTATATTTTATATTTTATATTTTATATTTTATATTTTATATTTTATATTTTATATTTTATATTTTATATTTTATATTTTATATTTTATATTTTATATTTTATATTTTATATTTTATATTTTATATTTTATATTTTATATTTTATATTTTATATTTTATATTTTATATTTTATATTTTATATTTTATATTTTATATTTTATATTTTATATTTTATATTTTATATTTTATATTTTATATTTTATATTTTATATTTTATATTTTATATTTTATATTTTATATTTTATATTTTATATTTTATATTTTATATTTTATATTTTATATTTTATATTTTATATTTTATATTTTATATTTTATATTTTATATTTTATATTTTATATTTTATATTTTATATTTTATATTTTATATTTTATATTTTATATTTTATATTTTATATTTTATATTTTATATTTTATATTTTATATTTTATATTTTATATTTTATATTTTATATTTTATATTTTATATTTTATATTTTATATTTTATATTTTATATTTTATATTTTATATTTTATATTTTATATTTTATATTTTATATTTTATATTTTATATTTTATATTTTATATTTTATATTTTATATTTTATATTTTATATTTTATATTTTATATTTTATATTTTATATTTTATATTTTATATTTTATATTTTATATTTTATATTTTATATTTTATATTTTATATTTTATATTTTATATTTTATATTTTATATTTTATATTTTATATTTTATATTTTATATTTTATATTTTATATTTTATATTTTATATTTTATATTTTATATTTTATATTTTATATTTTATATTTTATATTTTATATTTTATATTTTATATTTTATATTTTATATTTTATATTTTATATTTTATATTTTATATTTTATATTTTATATTTTATATTTTATATTTTATATTTTATATTTTATATTTTATATTTTATATTTTATATTTTATATTTTATATTTTATATTTTATATTTTATATTTTATATTTTATATTTTATATTTTATATTTTATATTTTATATTTTATATTTTATATTTTATATTTTATATTTTATATTTTATATTTTATATTTTATATTTTATATTTTATATTTTATATTTTATATTTTATATTTTATATTTTATATTTTATATTTTATATTTTATATTTTATATTTTATATTTTATATTTTATATTTTATATTTTATATTTTATATTTTATATTTTATATTTTATATTTTATATTTTATATTTTATATTTTATATTTTATATTTTATATTTTATATTTTATATTTTATATTTTATATTTTATATTTTATATTTTATATTTTATATTTTATATTTTATATTTTATATTTTATATTTTATATTTTATATTTTATATTTTATATTTTATATTTTATATTTTATATTTTATATTTTATATTTTATATTTTATATTTTATATTTTATATTTTATATTTTATATTTTATATTTTATATTTTATATTTTATATTTTATATTTTATATTTTATATTTTATATTTTATATTTTATATTTTATATTTTATATTTTATATTTTATATTTTATATTTTATATTTTATATTTTATATTTTATATTTTATATTTTATATTTTATATTTTATATTTTATATTTTATATTTTATATTTTATATTTTATATTTTATATTTTATATTTTATATTTTATATTTTATATTTTATATTTTATATTTTATATTTTATATTTTATATTTTATATTTTATATTTTATATTTTATATTTTATATTTTATATTTTATATTTTATATTTTATATTTTATATTTTATATTTTATATTTTATATTTTATATTTTATATTTTATATTTTATATTTTATATTTTATATTTTATATTTTATATTTTATATTTTATATTTTATATTTTATATTTTATATTTTATATTTTATATTTTATATTTTATATTTTATATTTTATATTTTATATTTTATATTTTATATTTTATATTTTATATTTTATATTTTATATTTTATATTTTATATTTTATATTTTATATTTTATATTTTATATTTTATATTTTATATTTTATATTTTATATTTTATATTTTATATTTTATATTTTATATTTTATATTTTATATTTTATATTTTATATTTTATATTTTATATTTTATATTTTATATTTTATATTTTATATTTTATATTTTATATTTTATATTTTATATTTTATATTTTATATTTTATATTTTATATTTTATATTTTATATTTTATATTTTATATTTTATATTTTATATTTTATATTTTATATTTTATATTTTATATTTTATATTTTATATTTTATATTTTATATTTTATATTTTATATTTTATATTTTATATTTTATATTTTATATTTTATATTTTATATTTTATATTTTATATTTTATATTTTATATTTTATATTTTATATTTTATATTTTATATTTTATATTTTATATTTTATATTTTATATTTTATATTTTATATTTTATATTTTATATTTTATATTTTATATTTTATATTTTATATTTTATATTTTATATTTTATATTTTATATTTTATATTTTATATTTTATATTTTATATTTTATATTTTATATTTTATATTTTATATTTTATATTTTATATTTTATATTTTATATTTTATATTTTATATTTTATATTTTATATTTTATATTTTATATTTTATATTTTATATTTTATATTTTATATTTTATATTTTATATTTTATATTTTATATTTTATATTTTATATTTTATATTTTATATTTTATATTTTATATTTTATATTTTATATTTTATATTTTATATTTTATATTTTATATTTTATATTTTATATTTTATATTTTATATTTTATATTTTATATTTTATATTTTATATTTTATATTTTATATTTTATATTTTATATTTTATATTTTATATTTTATATTTTATATTTTATATTTTATATTTTATATTTTATATTTTATATTTTATATTTTATATTTTATATTTTATATTTTATATTTTATATTTTATATTTTATATTTTATATTTTATATTTTATATTTTATATTTTATATTTTATATTTTATATTTTATATTTTATATTTTATATTTTATATTTTATATTTTATATTTTATATTTTATATTTTATATTTTATATTTTATATTTTATATTTTATATTTTATATTTTATATTTTATATTTTATATTTTATATTTTATATTTTATATTTTATATTTTATATTTTATATTTTATATTTTATATTTTATATTTTATATTTTATATTTTATATTTTATATTTTATATTTTATATTTTATATTTTATATTTTATATTTTATATTTTATATTTTATATTTTATATTTTATATTTTATATTTTATATTTTATATTTTATATTTTATATTTTATATTTTATATTTTATATTTTATATTTTATATTTTATATTTTATATTTTATATTTTATATTTTATATTTTATATTTTATATTTTATATTTTATATTTTATATTTTATATTTTATATTTTATATTTTATATTTTATATTTTATATTTTATATTTTATATTTTATATTTTATATTTTATATTTTATATTTTATATTTTATATTTTATATTTTATATTTTATATTTTATATTTTATATTTTATATTTTATATTTTATATTTTATATTTTATATTTTATATTTTATATTTTATATTTTATATTTTATATTTTATATTTTATATTTTATATTTTATATTTTATATTTTATATTTTATATTTTATATTTTATATTTTATATTTTATATTTTATATTTTATATTTTATATTTTATATTTTATATTTTATATTTTATATTTTATATTTTATATTTTATATTTTATATTTTATATTTTATATTTTATATTTTATATTTTATATTTTATATTTTATATTTTATATTTTATATTTTATATTTTATATTTTATATTTTATATTTTATATTTTATATTTTATATTTTATATTTTATATTTTATATTTTATATTTTATATTTTATATTTTATATTTTATATTTTATATTTTATATTTTATATTTTATATTTTATATTTTATATTTTATATTTTATATTTTATATTTTATATTTTATATTTTATATTTTATATTTTATATTTTATATTTTATATTTTATATTTTATATTTTATATTTTATATTTTATATTTTATATTTTATATTTTATATTTTATATTTTATATTTTATATTTTATATTTTATATTTTATATTTTATATTTTATATTTTATATTTTATATTTTATATTTTATATTTTATATTTTATATTTTATATTTTATATTTTATATTTTATATTTTATATTTTATATTTTATATTTTATATTTTATATTTTATATTTTATATTTTATATTTATTATATTTTATATTTATCTTATTATAATATATTCTCTTTGTGCTAAGTACAGACAGATAATTTTCGATGCTCTGTATATGAAGCTTGGAATTTTTTTTCTGTCGAATTATTTGTTGGTGACTTTTCATTTTTTTTTGTTTTTGCTTTTTTCATTCTGTTGTTATGAAGTCAACAATAATAATTGTGTTTGCATCGTGTAACCAGTTGACTTCTAGTTACGATCGGCAATACTACAAATAATTCTAAATATTATGAGTGAAAATTCAATAAAAAAATACTTTACTAAAACAGTTTTAAAACGTGCAAATGAAGTTACTGTTTCTGAGAGTGATGATTGTGCTGTTTCTAGTGGGGATATTTCAATTCAACCCGAAAAACGGCCTAGAGAAGTAAAATTCATTTAATTTTATTTTTATACCCTAAACCTGAAAGGTCAGGGTATATTAACTTTGTGCAAACGTTTGTAACGCATAGAACGAAGCGAGTCCGGTATAGAAAAGTATATATATATATTCTTGATCAGCGTCACCACGTGAGTCGAGCTATCCATGTCCGTCCGTCCGTCCGTCCGTCCGTCTGTGTGTTGTCCTTATACACAGGATAAGAAGAAGGAGTTGAGATAATTGGATGAAACTTAGTACACATGGTCACATGCACCCAAGGATCTGCACTATTGAATATTTTTGGAATCCACCCACGAACACGGCTACCTCCCATACAACGCAAAAATGTAAAACTGCATAACTCAGCTCATAATTAGCCTACAACAATAAAATTTGGTATGTATGTGTTTTATACAAACACAAAGATGTCTTAGAAAAATGGACGTCATCCGCTTACGGACACGCCCACCTCCCATACAACCCAAAAATTGAAAACGCAATAAATAAGCCTGTGTTTAACCTACAGAGCTAAAATTTGGCACGTATGTTTTTTATGACAAGACAAAGATGGTTTTGAAAATGGACATCATCCGCCTACGGACACGCCTATTTCCCATACAACCCAAAAAGTTTTAAACTCAATAAATAAGGTTATGTTTGTCATAGAGAAATTAAATGCATGTATTTAATACCAAAACTAAGGTGTGCTCAAAAATTGGAAGTAATCCGTCCATGAACACGCCCACCTCCCATAGGGAAAGCACAATAAAGGCATTAACTGTGAGCTACAGGAATAAAACTTGGTATGTGTTAATTTTTCATCAACATTTAAATGCATATAAAATATAGGCTTCATCCACCCTTGGAGACGTCCATTTACAATAAAAATTTTTTGTTTTTGATAAGTGGGTTTAGGGTATTTCATAGTCGGCCTAGACCGACTTTAGACTTTCTTTACTTGTTTTTTATGCATAATTGCATACTAAAATGTTTTCTTAAACTAACGAATTTTAGGCATTTGTTGATGATGTTGCTAATTTTTGCCGTCGTAATCTGGATGATAGAGAAAAATATCAACTACTCACAAATGTATGGGTACCTGATACTCATTTTAAGTTTCCAGCATCAAGCGAACGGAATTTAAAATTTCAAATGTCGTGGCTGCAGTCATTTTCATGGCTCTCGTATTCAGCATCTGAAGACGGCGCTTACTGTCTATTTTGTATTGCGTTTGGTTGCAGCACTACTGGAAAAGGCAACCATCAAATTTTAAACACTTTTGTGAAATCTTCATTTCGGCTGTGGAAGAAAGCCATTGAAAAATTTAAAGAACATCAGGATAAAGAATATCATAAGACTTCAGTGGAACGAGGAGCAAATTTTAAACTTATTCATGAAAACCAGAAGAACTCTGTCATATGTGAGATCGACACTGGTAGGAAAAAACAACAACTTGAGAATAGAAAAAAAATCATTCCTATCATTCGAACTGTTCTATTATGTGGGCGGCAAGGTCTATCTTTAAGAGGTCACCGCGATCATGGTAGTCTGTCATTGGATTTGCCTATTGAAAATGATGGCAACTTTCGGGCTCTTTTGCGTTTTGCAATAGATAGTGGGGATATTTCTTTAAAAAAGCACATAGAAAATACAGGCCGCAATTCTTTATATATAAGTCCACAAATTCAAAACGAAATTGCACACATAGCAGGAGGAGTTATTCAAAGAAAAATCATCGAACGCATAAATAAATCACAATGTTTTTCTATCATTGCCGACGAGACAACCGATGTGAGTGGAATCGAGCAGTTTTCTATATGTATTCGTTATGTTGACAAAGTTGAAAAGGAACATAGTCTTCGAGAAGATTTTTTATGTTTTGTTCCAGTGGAAGATACCACTGGCGCCGGACTTGCAAATACATTGGTCAATGAGTTGAAGAATCTTAAACTCAATCTCGAAAATATAAGGGGTCAAGGTAAGTCTTTATTGTTGTATTTTTCTTTTCTAGTTTTTTCACTTTGAAGGCTATGATGGTGCTCGTTCCATGAGTGGAGAGTTCAAGGGTTGTGCGTCGAAAATAAGGAGTTTTTATCCGGATGCTGTTTATGTTCACTGTGCTAACCATAGCCTCAACCTTGCAGTATCACATTGTTGCAAAATACCATCGATAAGAAATTGTATTGGTACAATCAAAGATATAGTCAATCTCTTCCGACTATCAACTAAATCAGGAGCAGTATTGAAAAATTGTATTAAAAAATCGTGTCCAAACGCGAAACAAACTAGACTTCTAAAATTTTGCGAAACGCGCTGGGTAGAACATCTCGAATCCCTATCTTTGTTTTCAGACGTTTTTCAATACATTTGTGAAGCGTTGGAGGAGCTTGATGACAGCAACGTCAGATATGATTCAACAAAGCCACATGCCCTTTTAGCGGCAATTCGGACACCTCAATTTATTATTGCGTTAGGAGTAATGAAACCAGCATTCTCTTTATCAAAAAATATAAGCCAGTATCTGCAGGAGGAGCAATGCGATCTTAGTAGCTGTGTCAATTACATCGATAATTTATTTGCAGAATTAAAAGAAATGCGCGCAGACGCAGATCAATCTTTCAAGGCAATATTTAATTCAGCTAAGGCTATAGCGACGGAAATTGGAATAGAAATTAAAGTGCCCCGAGTTGTAGCCCGACAGGTCAATAGGGAAAATTACGAAGGATGTCCAGAAGCGTACTATCGTCGGTCAATTTTTATACCCTTTCTGGACCACTTTTTGGAGGAGCTAAACGAACGATTTTTAAGGCACCGTGACTTGCTTATAAAAATACAAAACATATTACCTAGCAAATCTAAACAGCTCAATGAAACGCAAATGGAGGATACAGTCCGTACTTTGGAAAAACAGTGGCCAAGAGACACAGAATCCAGGGACAATTTTCTTGCTGAATTTAAATTATGGCGAAGGTAACAATTAAAATTTTATAATTATTTGATCGCATTTTAATTCAAATCTTATATAAATAGACACAACCTAAATCAAACAAAAGATCCTGGGACATTTATTGATTGTTTAAATTTGTGCGACAATATGATATTTCCGACAATACATCGCTTCCTGCAAATTGGAGCTACGTTACCAGTTTCAGTCGCGTCAAGCGAGCGTTCTTTTTCAACCCTCCGTCGATTGAAAACTTATTTAAGAAATAAAACTGGGCAAGACAGATTGAACGGATTAGCATTGCTTAACGTACATAGAGATATAGCAGTAACAGAGCTAGAAATAGTAGAAATTATGTCAAAAAACAATAGAAGATTAAATTTTTAATATTAAAAAATAAATGTCTTATTTTAAATGAAACCCCCCCCGAAATTTTTTTCTGGCTACGCGCCTGCATTCATAAGCAGAGTTACGGAATATTATGAATAACAATCAAATCAACAATAACAATGCAACAGCAATGAATTGAGAGATAACGCCATATGGTTTTGTCTCTCAATTGCCAAAAATAAAATATGTTATTATCTCTCAATACGATGGGAGATAACGCCATATGGCTTTATCTCTCAATGCGATGGGAGATAAAGCCATATGGCGTTATCTCGCATGGTTTTATCGCACCCCCTCTTTTTCATGTGCCTTTTTTTTGCATTTGTTTTGACACGAACAGAAGCAGCCGATAAAAATACCACAGTTACAAAGCGGCAACAACAACAACAAAACGAAGCAAGGCACGCCGTTTCAAGTGCGTTTCTATTTGCGTAATAATTTTTAACACTTTAAATTGTTTTACATAGTTCTATCAAAAACTATACAAGACCGCACTTTTTTACCATAATAATAAACACAGCACAACACAATGCACTTATTTGTTATTTATTATTTTATTATTAAAATATATACATATATTAAAATAGTGCTGTCCACTTCAACACACAACCGATTTGATCAAAGGCAAGCGACAAACAAAACAAATTGAAACAAAGCCTGACTGATGAGAGAGAAGAAACAAAAAAAAAAAAAGAACAAGGAAAATTCAACCTTTTTCTCTCCTTACTATAGATATGAGTCAGTTTGTTCGATTTTTTTTTTTTTACGATTACAGCCGTAATTTTGAAGCTATCGTGCTGAAATTCGATATTTAAGCTTTTGTTTTAAAAGCTAAGATCAAGTTCGAGAATAGGCTAAATCGGATGAAAACCACGCCTACCTCCCATACAACCCCAATGATGAAAACTCCATAAAGAAACGAATATTTACGCTACAAAACTTAAATTCGGTATTTGTATAGTCTATAACGAAACTCAGGTGTGTTAGAAAAATGGGCGTCATCCACTCACTAACACGCCCACCTTCCATACAACCCTTTTATTGAAACCTAAATATAGAAGCTTGTGTCGAAGCTATCAAAGTAAAATTAAATATTTATTATTTTTATATAAAAACTAAGAAGTAAGAGACAAATGGGCGTTATCCATCCACGAACACGACCACCTCCCATACAACCCCAAAATTGAAAACTGTATAAATAGGCTTCTGTCGAAGCTACAAAAGTAAAATTAGATATTTATTCTTTTTATAATAAAACCAAGATGTTTTCGAAAAATGGGCGTCATCCACCGATGAACACGCCCACTTCCCATACAACCCTTAATATTGGAAACTCCATAAATAGGCTAATATTGAAGCTACAGACCTGAAATTGGGTATTTGTGTATATTATATCAAAATGGAGGCATGTTAGAAAAATTGGCATCAACCACTCAATAACACGCCCACCTCCCATTCAACCCCTAATTGAAAACTTTATAAAAAGGCTTGTCTTTACTTTGCAGGAAAACAATTTGATATGAATGTATTTTAGACGTCATCAAAATAGTAAAATTTTTTGAAATCTCATATAAAAAGATCTGCAATTTACGATTTTGTACCATTGCGAATCGCCCGTGGGGGTATTTTAACTTCAGCCAAGTCGAAGATATACCTTACTAGTTTTTTTTTGTTTTTCAATAACCAAGTAACTTTTTGCTTGAATCAATTCAAAATTTGCTATATCAATTTATAATAACTAAGTAAATTTTTGCAGACATTGAGCACAATTTTGCTTTTCCTGAACACAATAACTTTATAATAACTTAGCAAAGTTTGGCTTGAATCAAATCAAATTTGCTCTTTGAATTTATAGTAAGTAAGCAAATTGTTGCTAAAATTTATCCAAATTTTGCTTTTATCAAATTATATGACAAGTAATTTCAATTTATAAAAGTTTTCTAAAATCAAATCGCGATGATTGATTAATGTTCACGTTCTAAATATTATTTAAAAACATAAAAAATCGATTCCGCCTTAACGGACTCGTAACGGGCTCGAAACGAGTCCGTCAAAACATAAAAAAACTATTCCGCGTCGACGGACTCGTAACGGGTTCGAAACGGATCCGTCAAAACATAAAAAAACGATTCCACGTCGACGGACTCGTAACGAGTTCGAAACGGGTACGTCAAAACATAAAAAATCGATTCCGCGTAGACGGACTAGAAACGGGTTCGAAACGGGTCCGTCAAAGCACATAAAAGCGATTCCGCGTCGACGGACATGTAATGGGTTCGAAACAGATCCGTCGAAACATAAAAAAAACAAATTCCGCTCTGACGGACTCGTAACGGGTTCGAAACGGATCCGTTTTTGTACAAATTGGGTTGTCGTACGCTTTTTTAGTATGAATAAGAACTCAAACCATTGAATAATTACAAATAGAAGGTGACACTACCGACGATGAAGCGACATTAGAGCTATGTGGCAGATATTTGCACTCCACATAATTATCCAGTTCTATAACCCAAATTAATTGTCTTCGCTTATGTGTGAAAAATTTCCCTTGGTTTTTTTCTCACTTGTTTTGTTATTGTTATAGTCCTTTTCTGATTACCAGTTACTTTCTGCGATATTGTTTTGTGTCTTTTGTCAATTGCTAGCTTTTTGACCACTTTGTTAACTTTTTTATATGCATTGGTAGCGCGTAAGAGTTTTATTTATTTAAATATTTTGAAAGATCTTTTAGTGTGATGAAGTTTTATGATTGCGTCGGGTGTGAAATTAAAAAAAAATGGATTTCTAGATTTCTTATGCCAAAAGAAAGCTTTTCTTCCAAGTTGATAGAAGATGAAAAATTGTATATATGCTTTGAACACTTTGAAAAGAAGTTCGTAAATATTAGTGGCTTTAAGGAGGGACATAACATTCGCTGCAGAGAAAACAGACCTTTTTTAAAAAAATTCATAAATTCGTTATTAGCTATCGCAAAATATTTGTAGAAAGCACTACTTTAAAAAGTATTGCCACAAATTGCAGTGATATAATAAGTTTATATACAATTATAATAATATAGTATAATAGTAATATAGTTTTTATATAATAAGTAGTTAACTGATTTCGATTGATTTGCGACTCGGGCTCCAAGCATTCTAAGCCAAACACTTAACCTGCATGCCATGGTCACCAAAAATAATTGATAATGGGTTTAAAAATACCCAATGAATATCTCAACAACGCATTGAGGTATGGAGCTGAATGTGTGAATATATATTTTAAAGTTGAAATTTAAACACGTTTGCTTTCAATTTTGTTTGTAGAGACGCAAATGCGTTAAATTAGCATGCTCGGAGCCCGGGTTCGATCCCCAGCCGCAGCGAAAAAAGTTTTTTCAAAAAAAAATTTTTCTGATCGGTCACCACCTCTCTGCAGAAAATGCCAAACCTCAGAGAGTAAATAATGCCATGTAAAGCTTCTTGAGAACATGAACTTTAGCCGTTCGGAGTCGGCATAAAACATTTAGGTCCTGTTCTCGGTCAATTGTGTGCAAACATTTAATTACACACACAACCCAATTGATCATAAGAAGCTCGGCCAAAGTCCTTTCAAGGGCTGAAATGGCCAATTTGTTTTTTTTTTTTTTTTTTTGACCCTGAATAACTATTAATATAAATATTTTTTCGAAATCAACCCCCATTTTCTACAAAAAATTTAAATGAAAAGTTAAAATAAAATATTAAAATTTATTTATAAACATTTTTCATAATTTTTATTAATTTCTTTATAGTATTTATTAATCTCTACTTGGACTTTTATAGACAAAATTGAGGTCTGTAACATTTTACTGCTTTATAAATATCACCATAAGTACCACTATAAATATCTCAGTATCGCAATATTACTGTGATACCAAATTGATATCAGAAATTTTTTTCATTCTCATTATCTACATAATTCCCAAAGCAAACTTGCCCAGGTTGGACAAGGTCAAGAGTCATGAATCGCTCAAAAAGAGCTGGCAATTCCAAGAAATCTGTTGATTCTTCGCATTCGGTGATTGAGAACAAAATTCAATTTCAATAATTAGAATAATTTTTAAGGAACTGTGCATTTTATCTTCTATTAAAACTGTATTTTTGATAGTTTTTGTTGGTTGATTTAAACATAATAATAATTATTTTAGTAAAATCAAGGATTCAGAAAACCATCTTAAAGTTTTTAATAGACATCTTCAAAATAAAATAAAAAAAGTCAGAATGACATAAATTGTCATAGAACGCCATTTATTTAATTTAAATAAAAATGTAATGAATTTAAATCAATTTAATTTTTTAGACATTTTTTTAGCAAGTAAAAAGTTCATTAATGATTTTTAAACTAGTAGTTTTATGTAACAGTACTTATACCCAAAACATATTACTATTCAAAATTATGTTCTAGCAGGATAAAAGCTGTAAATGCGATTTGTTTCATGATTTATAGTCTCAGAACATAGTAATCACAAAATCATAATATATTTTTATTTTTGACGTTTATGACATGAACATGCTTTTATGAAAAGTTCTGTAGAAATGTACTGCTTACAAAACAATTGACGCCTCCATTCATCATACTCTGAAAATCATGCAGGTTTTCGGAACTTAATGGTTTTAGAAATGTCTATGCTAGCAAGTTTGAACAAGTGCTTTTTTATAAAACTTGATGGAATATAAAAAAATGTTTTTACATTTTTCCTTTTGTACTCCATCTTATTATCACGAAAATTTTAATATAATTTGTTTGGGAATTGTACCCCTAACCACCGGTTTCCATTGTGAGCGTTAATATTGAACAAAATTAAATATAAAATTAAAGTTTGTTTCAATAAAAACCAAGTCCTGGTGATGGTAAAAAATATTTTCATTCACATTCGCACCCTCTTGATATTCAAATATAAAACCGAAGTCATTGAGGTGTGTTCTTTTTATTAAAAAAATCAAAAACTATGTGGTAAAAAGTTCTTTTGCCAAATTTTGCACCCCATTTTGACGTGCACCCGGGGCGCACCGCCCCACCTCGCCCCCTTGCTACGCTACTGCATGAAAACATTCATTTTGAATGTGATATTTATAAATCGACATTATTTTGCTTAATTAAAGAGGTTATTTTACTGAAGAATTATTTTAAGCCTCAAAACTCATTCTATTAAATTTTCATTTTACACAATTTGCTTAAAAACCAAATAACACAAATAAAACCAAAACACTTGTCAGCAGAGCAGCAGCTACTGACCTTGAACAAGGAGGGAAATTATTTATCTCTATTTTGAGATCAATTTAGGATTTTATTAGCTTGTGCACAAAGTAGGTGAAAATCTTTGGTGATATGAAAAACGATACTAGAGACATGTGAACGGCGTAGCGGCGAATGTTGGCGGTGTCCATTCTATATTATAATTATTCAATGCTCAAACTTCTTCTCCTAACCTTATTAGAAAGAAATTAACTTTTTTAGCAAAAAACTCACTCTTTGGTCAAAATGCAATTTGGTTAGGATAGAGCTATTGGATAAAGAAATTGGTTGGTTGAATTTGAGTCTTTTTCAATAGTAAAAATTTTCTTAAAAAAATTTATTTATAAACATGCATCAGTTGTCAAATTGCCAGTTGCCTAGTAAAAATTCTACTCTCCATGTCAATATCTTGGTGAAATTTTAACGGTTTTTCAATTTTTCTAATTATTTCTAAAAGTTTGTTAAATTTTCCTTCAAATGTGATAAAAATCACTGTGAAGCTCTAACCAGAAGTATTTTCAATGAATCTTCTTAATATTGTCGTAAGTAATTTAGAGTGTATTTCAAAAAAATGATAAGAAAGAGAAAAAAACCCTCTCAAATTGAATGTTCTACATTGGGAAAGAAATATCTCTGCCATCTTTGAATAGATTTTAATTATTTCTTTTTTGTATTTAAAGCTGATCAGTTACTTATTTCAGTTAACGTTCATTTCTTGTTTATATTTAAATTATACCTTTTTGAAAGAGACAGCAAAATAAAATTTTTTCTCAAAATATAAGGTAAAATGATTTTTGTTGTAAAAGGAGAAAAACTCAATTTTGCATTTTTGATTTTTTTTTCAAAGTCTATAGCACATTAAAGATGAATGTAATAAACAGGGCCCGGATTTTGTTGCCTTGTTTTTGTTTGTCGTTATATTAATTCGGTGATAAAAGAATCACACGTTTTGAGTGGTTCTGATTCCAAATACAAAATTTTATTTTGCCTTTTTTGCACTATTTAAATTTTGTTAATATTTCTGTGTTTAAATTTGAACTTGCCTCACCAATTTAAACTGCGATTTTTTGAGATAAGTTATCGGCGTATGCGCAGGCTAGGGCATTTTAAACTTTGTTTAAGCTTACCTTTGTTTAAAATTGAGATCAGTTAAAGGCCTTAGTTTTTTAATTTTTTTAAGGAATTAATACTCTTTTTTTTTTTGTGGCATCATTTCAATAAATACACTGTTCAACATTTTGGAGGTCATGGAACTCAAACAACTTTTTGACTGTTGTTCCTTAAAGTTGGGGACGTAAATAGAAAAACCCTATCTGGAATTTGCTAGTTTGGCTACCGATTGGATTTTATGGTACCTGAAAGATATCGGTTGAAACTTGATTTTTAAAAATAAATGTTTTATTTTCTCAAAGCTATATCTCGTAAGCTATTTGGAATATTGTTTTCCTGTCTTCAGCAAAGTTGTAGCTATTGGCAAGGAGAACAAAAGCTCAGAGCAAACTAACACGATAAAACTTCACCGAAGCCTCAAAATCGCGAAAATGAAAAAAATTTATTTGTTATTTTTACCATTTTTGGTCCATATCTCTCAAACCGTTTTGAATTTTGGCAAACAACATACAACAAAATTGTAGGCAAGCAAAAACTAAACAACTATTTCCAACATGTTAACTGCATCCGAGTACTCCTTGACACCGTTTTGGCCCTGTAAATGTGACATTTTTTAATAAATAACCATAAAAACATTCATGCTTGAATTTTCACGATTAAAAACCCACGAACTCATACAGTTTTTGCGTTATAAATTTTATTTTAAAGAAATTTATAGTTTTTGTTGTTTTTGCGTCCATTTTGTTATGTTTCCCGAAAAAATTTTGATATAAAAAGAAGTGATGTTGCTTTTTAATGGAAAAAAAAACATTTAAATTTTCTTAGTCGATTCCGGGGTTTGAACCCACTACGTTTCGCCTACAAATGAAAAGCTCAAACTTGGCACCACGTAGGTTCTTAAAATACCCCTACAATATTCCAAATAGCTTACGAGATATAGCTTTGAGAAAAAAAACATTTTTTTTTAAAAATCAAGTTTCAACCGATATCTTTCAAGTACCATAAAATCCAATCGGTAGCCAAACTAGCAAATTCCAGATAGGATTTTTCTATTTACGTCCCCAACTTAAAGGATCAACAGTTAAAAAGTTGTTTGAGTTTTACGTGTTGCACCGTGATATTTTAACAGTCTGTTTTCCGAGAAAAAATATTTTAATTTTTCTTATTTTCTTATTTAAAGTTTCTTATTTTATATCTTTTATCAAACGTTTTAATTTGCTTGCACTTATTGAAGCAATTTCACGTAAGCATAAATAAATAAACAATTTGTCTATTTTATACACGAAACTTATTCGCTTTATTTTGTTATGCTCTTCTTTTCTTTGATGCAATAAAACTTCGAGCACATATTGCACGAAGTTTTATATGCGGCTTAGGTGCTTACACAACCCACCCTTATTTACAGCGAGCGTCAACCAGCTATAAATTGTGACTTCACCATTTCCAAGGAAATCACACGGAACAAACTGCTGAACGTTTGTTTATGATCTTTCGAGCCGTCCAACTAAAGAAGAGTTGAACTTCCTGAACGTTTCGTGTCACCATCAACCATCTATAGCTTTCATAAAAAAAGAAAGGTTAGTTGATGAATTCTTTGTGGTCTCTTATAAATAAGTTCATGTGCAAGTGTGTTGAAAATTTGAAACAATTTATTTAAAAAGTGTGTTAGTGCGCGATTTTAAAAAAAAAAATATATATATATTTTAAATCAAAAGAAATTATAAATATTTTCAGTAAGTGCGCCATTTTTTTTTTCGGGTCGAAGTAGCACGAATCAAATTTGTAGTTGATTCGTTTAACGTAATTAATTGCATTTTTTTGTTTTAACGCTTCTGTGGCAAAACTTTTAGTTAATTTTAAAAGTGATTTTGTGCCTAGAGAAAGTTTAATAAAAAAGAGAGGAAAAAAAAAATTTGTTAAAATAAAAAGGAATACTTCTGAAGAATATAATTTCTTTTTGTCAATCAGTCTACCGCACTCACACACTTACACACAAGCGCACAATTCGTTCCACGAAATTTGTGCTTCTTTTTTTTGCTTAAAAATAAGAATAATTTTTTTAATAATAAAATAATAAATTCGGCGTCTCTTGGGTTAATTTTACTAACATAAAGAATAAAAAGTTAATTTGCCGACGGCAAAACGTAGCCAAACGCGAAATCGAAACAACAACAAAAAAACAAATATTAATAATAAAAACACACATACACACACGCACACTCGTTATTTTGCAATTTTTTTTAAGAAAATAGTAAATCAGTTTTCTGCATATTGAGGAAAGCTCTCTAAAAAGTACATGCAATTATTTGTTGTGAAGCAATCACAATTTGATTGTTTACCAAATAATTGATTAATTAACAAGTTTTTTTTTTCTCTTTCCTCAATATCTTGTTAATTTTTTTACGCGAGTCAGCTGGACTAAACCGAATCAAAACAAAATAAGAACACACATATACACACGCGCACTGGTTCTTTTGCAATTTCTTTGTTTTGACTGCTATTATGCTATTTATAGCATTAATTAATTAATCTACCGATATGTGCGATTATATTAGAATTATTAAAGATTATTTGATTGTTTTTTTGTGTTATATTAGCTGTGTTTTTGTCGTAATTAAGTAAAACACTGATTTTTCACGAACGAGATATACACGCATACCACAAACAACATAGCGAGTCAAAAAGATTTTCTACCATTTAGAAAATTTTTAGCAGAATTGTTTTTGAAAATTCGTGCAGTTTCTACACATTAGAAACAAAATTAAAAAATAATAAAATAAAAAAAATTTACTATTATCGATTTTATTGGCTTTTAAGCAAATTTTTAGCTCACGTTAACCTTTTAGTAAACCATTTCCACGTATTAGAAAACATTTTTTGCTATTTTTACTGGTTGTTTTCCACCTCTCATCGCCAACCAAAATTTTTTAAACAGCAATGGCGTAACTAACGTCGTTCATGAGAAATGCTGACACCATTTTTGATATGGAGGGAGACTTCGATGATATTCCTCACGAAGAGCATACAATTTACGCTCTAAGAATTCAAGAGGATGAGTTGAAGTCTCAATGGACTAATCTGAAGACTACATATGACGCTTGTTTGCTGAAATTAATGGCAGCGAGTGGTGACGATGATGAAAACGTCACCCTAGTCAAAGTGAAGTATCGCACATGTTATCCAACATATGTTCGCTGTCTATATAAGATGAAAGAACTGAGCGATAAGCTGTCCATGGCGAAGAAAAACAATGAAGTGGATATTTCGAGCTTTGATATGCCGATGTCTGGGCACCATATCAACTTACCACGATGCAATGCTAGATATTTCATGGAGATTATATAACATGGCCGTCCTTCCGGGATATGTTTTCCGCTATTTACATTTCAAATAGTCGGCTAACACCCGTCGAAAAATTATTTCATTTAAATCAGAAAACCCGCGGAGAGGCAAAAGAGATTGTTCAAAAATCTCCCCTCACGCATGAAGGGTTTGCAACAGCTTGGCAAAACTTGACTGACCGCTATGAAAATAAGCGGATTTTAGTTAACAGTCAACTAAAGGTTTTATTCAACCTGCCAGCTGTTGCAACTGAATCTGGAAGTGGCATCAAAAAATTACAGAGGGATATAAATAATTGTATCTCGGCTCTCACTATACACAAAGTAGACATTAGCAACTGGGATGCTATTTCTAAATATTTGTGTTCCACAAAATTGCCAGATGGGCTGACCTTGACAAGTTTCTTACAAGTCGTTTTCAGTCGTTAGAAACAGTGTGTGACTTCAGAGGCGCGGTACCAAAAGTACAAAAACTGAGCGCACCTTCACCAAATGTGAAGAAAGTCAACACATACCAGGTAAAAGTGACGAATAACAACTGCAAGCTGTGTAAAAACCAGCAACATGCATTGAAGTTCTGTCAGAAGTTTTTGGCAATGAACGTGAATGACAGATCATCGGCGGCAAGACGCTTGCATTGTTGTCTCAACTGTCTGTCAACCAGCCACGTTTCAAAGAATTGCAAAAATGGCTACAACTGCTCCACATGTGGGCAACGACATCATTCGTTGCTCCACAGAGATTTTAGAGGAGCAAGTGGCAATTCAAATGCGGGAGGTCCAAGCACGGCTATTATACAGTCCACTACCGAAGTCGCAGCGCCATCGCAATCATCTGCACAATCATCTGCAAGCGCTTGTGGTAACTATCAAGAGAGCACTTATTGATTCTGGCTCAGAGGGCTCTTTTATTTCGGAGAGGTGCCTACTCAACGCGTGTCCGCTCAAGTCTCTGGACTTAATAATGTAGTTTCGGCTAGAGTACAAAAAGCTTGCACTTTAGTCATAGGATCACCTATTGATCCTACCATTCGCCTTACAACAAACGCGCTCATTCTATCAAAAATCACCGGGAATCTTCCTACTTGCACAGTGAATCCTTTGTTGCAGCAAGCTTTTCCAGAGCTTGTTCTTGCTGACAAACGTTTTTACTGCAGCGACCAAGTCGATGTACTTTTAGGTGGTGATTTATATCCACAAATACTTCTTGATGGTATCCGTCGAAATGTTCTTGGGTCACTTATTGCTCAAGAAACTATTTTCGGCTGGATTTTAACCGGCTCTGAGCGTAATCCTGATTGGCGATATGGGGTGAGTTTGCCTTTTAAGGAAAACTTTCCCCAGACAACCTGACTAGGAGATTCACGCTACATTGCGGTTCGTCAGTTTCTTCGCAACGAGGTGAGGCTAACTAAAAATTTGGCCTCCAAGAAGGAATATGATGGAGCCTTAGCAGAATATTTGGAGCTCGGCCACATGAGTGAAGTGACAGCAAGTGAATTTAGAGACCGTCTCAGAGTTACTACCTTCCTCATCACGCCGTCATGAAGCCTGATAGCACGACTACAAAGGTTCGCGTGGTTTTCAATGCCTCAAGCCCTACATCAAATGGCGTTAGCCTTAATGATGTTCTGCATGCGGGGCCAGTTTTGCAAAGTGATTTGACTTTGCTTATACTGAAGTGGCGGTTTTTCCGGTATGTTTTCAATGGCGACATTGAAAAGATGTATCGCCAAATACTGGTAAAGAAAGAGCACCAACGATTCCAGCGCATAATCTTCCGCGTGTCATCAGAAAATGAACTCCAAGATTTTCAGCTCAACACTGTAAAGTTTGGCGTCAACTGTGCTCCGTTTTTAGTACTTCGGACCCTTTTACAGTTGGCTGATGATGTCGAGCCTAGTTTACCGCTAGCGTCAAAAATTTTGCGTTACCATATGTACGTAGATGACGCACTGGCGGGAGGTCATGACATCAAGTCAGCAGTACAAGCTCGACTTGAACTTGAAAAAGCTGCGGAATCAGTCCTACGCAAATGGACGTTCAACTCTGCTGATGTACTTCAAGGAATTCCTAAAGCTCATCGGTTACGCGATGATTTTCTGCAGTTGGAAGACACGAGCAACGTTAAGACGTTAGGAATTCGATGGAACGATCGGTCTAACCATTTTTATTTTCATGCGCGACCGCTAGATCAAGAGGGTAGCTTCTCTAAAAGGGAAGTGCTATCTGCGATAGAAAAACTTTTTGATCCTGGGGGATGGTTGGCTCCGGTCGTGGTCATCGCCAAAATTCTAATGCAGCAAGTTTGGCTAGATGGCATTGGATGGGATGATCAGTTGATCCCTGCTACCTTGCAACGTTGGCAGTCGTTTCTTCAAAATTTCTCCCACATCAGCAGCGTGCGAATTCCTCGTTGGGTTAATTTCTCGCCTAAAGGCGATGTGCAGTTCCACGGATTTTGTGATACCTCTGAGAAGGCATATGGAGCCGCAGTTTACATTTGCGCGAAATTTTTAGACCAAATGAGCGTCCATCTTTTAGTCGCGAAGACGAAAGTGGCACCTGTAAAGACAGTGTCGTTGCCCAGGCTTGAGCTGTGTGGCGCTCTTCTGCTGGCATAGATGGTCGAAGCGTTTCTAAAAAATTTAGAGACATACAATAACCAAATATATTTATGGACAGATTCGACCATTGTACTGGCGTGGTTGCGTAAACAGCCATGCGCCTGGACCACTTTTGTCGCCAACCGAGTCACAAAAATCAGCAAAAAAGTGGGGATCAAGAACTGGAGTCATGTGGATTCGGAAGATAATCCAGCGGATCTGGCCAGCAGAGGAGTGGAGCCGCAACATTTAAAGGATAGTTCGCTGTGATGGCATGGACCTGGATGGCTGCTACAGGAGCCCCGCGCGTGGCCAAATCGAGGCGACGAGTATGAAACAACGATGGAAGCAAAATCGATAAAAGCTCATATAGCTTGTGCGAAAAATATCGATATCTTAGAGCCTTTTTCGTCATTGCCTCGAGCCTTGCGAGTTCTCTCGTACATATTACGATTTTTCTACAGAACTCACCGGGCTCATAAAAGTAGTTTCTGTCATCGAGCTGTTGAAATATCACAGCAAGAGATTAAAGAAGCCACTAGAAGACTCGTTATTGAGAGCCAAAAAATGGGAAACCTATCTGAGTATACCCATCTATCAAACAAAACTTTGATCGACTCGAAGAGCTCGATTCTAAATTTAAATTCTTTTCTAGACAGCCATAAGGTGCTTAGAGTTGGCTGACGTTTGTCGGAGACAGAACACATCTCTTATGATGAGCGTCATCCGGTAATTTTATCGAACGACTGTCAATTCTCTTAGTTGCTCGTGAAGTTCACCCATGAAATTTCCATTCATGGTGGAAACCAGCTTATGTTGCGACTTATTCGGATGCAATACTGGATTCCCAGAGAAAAAAATATGATAAAATCGATAATTCACAATTGTAAAGTCTGTGTTATTGACCGCAAATGGTTACAGACCCATATGATGGCATCATTACCCCCAGAGCGAACAAAATTATCTCGCCCGTTCGCGTCTACTGGAGTGGATTTCAATGGGCCATACGACATTAAAAATTATACGGGACGAGCGTGTCTCATAACTAAAGGCTATATATGTGTGATTGTCTGCTTCGCTACGAAAGCTATTCATTTAGAAGCTACCAGTGATCTCAGCACTGTCACTTTTCTGGCAGCGTTTTTGAGATTCGCTTCACGCAGAGGTCGTCCGGATAAAATGTATTCGGACAACGGAACTAACTTTGTTGGTGCTTCTCGTGCGTTTAAAGAAGATTTTAAAGCCTTTTTGAATGATTCAAAAGAGAAAGTGGTGTCTAAATTTGCACATCAACACTTAACTTGGCATTTTATTCCAGCAGGTGCTCCCCATATAGGAGGTCTGTTACACTTTCGAAAAGTAGCGTCGGACATGAAATACACATTGGAGGAACTCTCAACATTGCTGTCGCGTATCGAAGCATGTTTGAATTCACGCCCTTTAAGTCCAATGTCGTCCGATCCTAATGATCTAGCGCCTTTAACTCCAGCGCATTTCTTAGTAGGCGGGCCTTTGCTTGCTCCGATCGAACCGGACATTGTCGAGATCCCAATATCAACTATCAATCGTTGGCAAAAGTTAAAGGCATTGAACCAGAAGTTCTGCCACATATGGAAACATGATTATTTAAAAGAACTTCACAAACGATATAAGTGGAAGCATCCCCGTGAAGACTTGCAAATTGACGACTTGGTGGTTATCAAAGCGGACAACCTGTCGGCCACTGAGTGGCGATTGGGGAGAGTCGTGAAAACTTATTTAGGCTCTGATAATCGTGTCCGTGTCGCCGATCTACGTACCGAACGTGGTATTATTACTCGGCCGGTGGTAAAATTGATTATCCTGCCACCACCTCCGTAGTTTAATGTCTTCGTCCATCAACTTAGTAGCTAGAAATCTTTGTCCGTAATAATTGTGTCCGTGTTGTTATCAGGTCGGTTTCGAGGGAATTCGAGGGAATTAACAAATTTAATTTCTATTATTGTTTTTAGCTACCGAGAAATGTCGAGCAGCGTTAAATCGTCCTTCGAAGTCGTTTTCAAGTGTCGAGTTTGCTTGGCTCGACACCCGCTGCGCTTTTGTAAAGCGTTCGTAGCTGCAAGCGTTGCCGATCGGCTGCGGTTGGTATTTTATTTAAGTATTGCTCGCGGTGTCTCTCCCCAAACCACACCACCAGCGCGTGTTCTTGCGATGGTCGTTGCAGTAGATGCGATGGGGAGCACCACACCATGCTGCATCTTGGCCGGATTAAGGACGCAGAAAAGTCGTCACCGCCCAAGCCGCAAGATGTAGCCAGGCCTTGATTGCCTGAGTCCTCTCGTCAGCGCGGGACAGGCGACGCGGGGAGTTTTGCAGACCAGCCTAGTTTGCCACAGGTCGCATTGAGCGTTGAGGGGGATCCGGTGCCTGAGGAAGATGACGATGTGAGGTTGGCTCAATGCATCCGAGACGCCGAAGAGTCGCGCGCATTCCGACCATCTTTGTTCGGCAATGCGAACAAAACCTCGCGTTAGACACGGCGCTCCGGAAGACGGACCCGTGCCTCAAAATATGAGCACCGCAATCGTGGTCAAGGTCGAACACGACCAACTCACCGCCGCTCAAATAGTGGCACTCAGCGCCTGCCCTCGCCATCACCACTGCCATGTCTGCAGATGGTGACTTCGCTCCTCCCTACGGCGGTCGTCAAGGTGATCGATAAGGGTCACATGCATCGGGTTCGTGCTCTGATAGATCCGTGTGCTGAAATGTCCATCGTCTCACAGCGTCTCGTGCGCCAACTTGGGCTGCCATCGAGGATGGTTGGCTCTCAAGATGTTTGCTCAATAACCCTCCGAGAAAGTTATGAGTCGAACCAGTCGGTGACAGCCCAAGCGAAGGTGTTACGTCACCTTACACGCGTCACGCCCCGGCAGAATTTGGACTCTTCTATAAGAGCACAGTTTTCAAATCTGATGCTTGCTGACCCCGACTTTTTGGTGTCGTCTCCGGTCGGCATGGTGCTTGGGGTAGATGTTTGCCCGAAAATAATTCAGCCAGGAATTTTTCCGTGTGGTTTGGGGGGGTTCTAACCCAGAAAACCATTTTTGGATGGGTGCTATCAGGCACCATTGCCCATCAGGGGCAAATTATTTATTTGCAAATTTTATGAAAAAATTATTATTTTATTATTTTGAATTGTTAATAAAAATTCTTGCACATGAATATTATGAATATTATATATATTTTAAAATACATATCATAAAATAAAACGATACACAAATTGAATTGATCAACTCCTTCCTTTTGTTTATACACTTAAGGCATTTTTTAAGTATTTAAGTTTATTTTACAGTAATACTGCAAGGGGCCGGCATGTTTAGGCGGCAACTCTAAAAAGTAGCTAACTCTAATAGCTAGAAAAGATTATTTTAACAACGTAAAACGATTATATGCTTGCTTATCGATCGCGTTATATACTTACTTATCGACTCGTTCGAGAGTCGATTTCTATTCAGCCCCGAACGAGTCGATCGCAATCGGGTCTCCGAGCCTGCCTCCTTGCCGCCGAAAAACTCAATCACTTATTGATTACCAAATTGGAGTGTCTTAAATTCTAGCTGCAAAGTTTCTTATTTTATATCTTTTATCAAACGTTTTAATTTGCTGCACTTATTGAAGCAATCTCACGTAAGCATAAATAAATAAACAATTTGTCTATTTTATACACGAAACTTATTCGCTTTATTTTGTTATGCTCTTCTTTTCTTTGATGCAATAAAACTTCGAGCACATATTGCACGAAGTTTTATATGCGGCTTAGGTGCTTACACAACCCACCCTTATTTACAGCGAGCGTCAACCAGCTATAAATTGTGACTTCACCATTTCCAAGGAAATCACAAGGAACAAACTGCTGAACGTTTGTTTATGATCTTTCGAGCCGTCCAACTAAAGAAGAGTTGAACTTCCTGAACGTTTCGTGTCACCATCAACCATCTATAGCTTTCATAAAAAAAGAAAGGTTAGTTGATGAATTCTTTGTGGTCTCTTATAAATAAGTTCATGTGCAAGTGTGTTGAAAATTTGAAACAATTTATTTAAAAAGTGTGTTAGTGCGCGATTTTAAAAAAAAAAATATATATATATTTTAAATCAAAAGAAATTATAAATATTTTCAGTAAGTGCGCCATTTTTTTTTTCGGGTCGAAGTAGCACGAATCAAATTTGTAGTTGATTCGTTTAACGTAATTAATTGCATTTTTTTGTTTTAACGCTTCTGTGGCAAAACTTTTAGTTAATTTTAAAAGTGATTTTGTGCCTAGAGAAAGTTTAATAAAAAAGAGAGGAAAAAAAAAAATTTGTTAAAATAAAAAGGAATACTTCTGAAGAATATAATTTCTTTTTGTCAATCGGTCTACCGCACTCACACACTTACACACAAGCGCACAATTCGTTCCACGAAATTTGTGCTTCTTTTTTTTGCTTAAAAATAAGAATAATTTTTTTAATAATAAAATAATAAATTCGGCGTCTCTTGGGTTAATTTTACTAACATAAAGAATAAAAAGTTAATTTGCCGACGGCAAAACGTAGCCAAACGCGAAATCGAAACAACAACAAAAAAACAAATATTAATAATAAAAACACACATACACACACGCACACTCGTTATTTTGCAATTTTTTTTAAGAAAATAGTAAATCAGTTTTCTGCATATTGAGGAAAGCTCTCTAAAAAGTACATGCAATTATTTGTTGTGAAGCAATCACAATTTGATTGTTTACCAAATAATTGATTAATTAACAAGTTTTTTTTTTCTCTTTCCTCAATATCTTGTTAATTTTTTTTTACGCGAGTCAGCTGGACTAAACCGAATCAAAACAAAATAAGAACACACATATACACACGCGCACTGGTTCTTTTGCAATTTCTTTGTTTTGACTGCTATTATGCTATTTATAGCATTAATTAATTAATCTACCGATATGTGCGATTATATTAGAATTATTAAAGATTATTTGATTGTTTTTTTGTGTTATATTAGCTGTGTTTTTGTCGTAATTAAGTAAAACACTGATTTTTCACGAACGAGATATACACGCATACCACAAACAACATAGCGAGTCAAAAAGATTTTCTACCATTTAGAAAATTTTTAGCAGAATTGTTTTTGAAAATTCGTGCAGTTTCTACATATTAGAAACAAAATTAAAAAATAATAAAATAAAAAAAATTTACTATTATCGATTTTATTGGCTTTTAAGCAAATTTTTAGCTCACGTTAACCTTTTAGTAAACCATTTCCACGTATTAGAAAACATTTTTTGCTATTTTTACTGGTTGTTTTCCACCTCTCATCGCCAACCAAAATTTTTTAAACAGCAATGGCGTAACTAACGTCGTTCATGAGAAATGCTGACACCATTTTTGATATGGAGGGAGACTTCGATGATATTCCTCACGAAGAGCATACAATTTACGCTCTAAGAATTCAAGAGGATGAGTTGAAGTCTCAATGGACTAATCTGAAGACTACATATGACGCTTGTTTGCTGAAATTAATGGCAGCGAGTGGTGACGATGATGAAAACGTCACCCTAGTCAAAGTGAAGTATCGCACATGTTATCCAACATATGTTCGCTGTCTATATAAGATGAAAGAACTGAGCGATAAGCTGTCCATGGCGAAGAAAAACAATGAAGTGGATATTTCGAGCTTTGATATGCCGATGTCTGGGCACCATATCAACTTACCACGATGCAATGCTAGATATTTCATGGAGATTATATAACATGGCCGTCCTTCCGGGATATGTTTTCCGCTATTTACATTTCAAATAGTCGGCTAACACCCGTCGAAAAATTATTTCATTTAAATCAGAAAACCCGCGGAGAGGCAAAAGAGATTGTTCAAAAATCTCCCCTCACGCATGAAGGGTTTGCAACAGCTTGGCAAAACTTGACTGACCGCTATGAAAATAAGCGGATTTTAGTTAACAGTCAACTAAAGGTTTTATTCAACCTGCCAGCTGTTGCAACTGAATCTGGAAGTGGCATCAAAAAATTACAGAGGGATATAAATAATTGTATCTCGGCTCTCACTATACACAAAGTAGACATTAGCAACTGGGATGCTATTTCTAAATATTTGTGTTCCACAAAATTGCCAGATGGGCTGACCTTGACAAGTTTCTTACAAGTCGTTTTCAGTCGTTAGAAACAGTGTGTGACTTCAGAGGCGCGGTACCAAAAGTACAAAAACTGAGCGCACCTTCACCAAATGTGAAGAAAGTCAACACATACCAGGTAAAAGTGACGAATAACAACTGCAAGCTGTGTAAAAACCAGCAACATGCATTGAAGTTCTGTCAGAAGTTTTTGGCAATGAACGTGAATGACAGATCATCGGCGGCAAGACGCTTGCATTGTTGTCTCAACTGTCTGTCAACCAGCCACGTTTCAAAGAATTGCAAAAATGGCTACAACTGCTCCACATGTGGGCAACGACATCATTCGTTGCTCCACAGAGATTTTAGAGGAGCAAGTGGCAATTCAAATGCGGGAGGTCCAAGCACGGCTATTATACAGTCCACTACCGAAGTCGCAGCGCCATCGCAATCATCTGCACAATCATCTGCAAGCGCTTGTGGTAACTATCAAGAGAGCACTTATTGATTCTGGCTCAGAGGGCTCTTTTATTTCGGAGAGGTGCCTACTCAACGCGTGTCCGCTCAAGTCTCTGGACTTAATAATGTAGTTTCGGCTAGAGTACAAAAAGCTTGCACTTTAGTCATAGGATCACCTATTGATCCTACCATTCGCCTTACAACAAACGCGCTCATTCTATCAAAAATCACCGGGAATCTTCCTACTTGCACAGTGAATCCTTTGTTGCAGCAAGCTTTTCCAGAGCTTGTTCTTGCTGACAAACGTTTTTACTGCAGCGACCAAGTCGATGTACTTTTAGGTGGTGATTTATATCCACAAATACTTCTTGATGGTATCCGTCGAAATATTCTTGGGTCACTTACTGCTCAAGAAACTATTTTCGGCTGGATTTTAACCGGCTCTGAGCGTAATCCTGATTGGCGATATGGGGTGAGTTTGCCTTTTAAGGAAAACTTTCCCCAGACAACCTGACTAGGAGATTCACGCTACATTGCGGTTCGTCAGTTTCTTCGCAACGAGGTGAGGCTAACTAAAAATTTGGCCTCCAAGAAGGAATATGATGGAGTCTTAGCAGAATATTTGGAGCTCGGCCACATGAGTGAAGTGACA
Organism: Tetanocera ferruginea; assembly: GCA_958299015.1. Taxonomy (NCBI): domain Eukaryota; kingdom Metazoa; phylum Arthropoda; class Insecta; order Diptera; family Sciomyzidae; genus Tetanocera; species Tetanocera ferruginea. The sequence goes on along the minus strand of OY282641.1, from coordinate 82,244,690 downwards.
GCAAGTGAATTCAGAGACCGTCTCAGAGTTACTACCTTCCTCATCACGCCGTCATGAAGCCTGATAGCACGACTACAAAGGTTCGCGTGGTTTTCAATGCCTCAAGCCCTACATCAAATGGCGTTAGCCTTAATGATGTTCTGCATGCGGGGCCAGTTTTGCAAAGTGATTTGACTTTGCTTATACTGAAGTGGCGGTTTTTCCGGTATGTTTTCAATGGCGACATTGAAAAGATGTATCGCCAAATACTGGTAAAGAAAGAGCACCAACGATTCCAGCGCATAATCTTCCGCGTGTCATCAGAAAATGAACTCCAAGATTTTCAGCTCAACACTGTAAAGTTTGGCGTCAACTGTGCTCCGTTTTTAGTACTTCGGACCCTTTTACAGTTGGCTGATGATGTCGAGCCTAGTTTACCGCTAGCGTCAAAAATTTTGCGTTACCATATGTACGTAGATGACGCACTGGCGGGAGGTCATGACATCAAGTCAGCAGTACAAGCTCGACTTGAACTTGAAAAAGCTGCGGAATCAGTCCTACGCAAATGGACGTTCAACTCTGCTGATGTACTTCAAGGAATTCCTAAAGCTCATCTGTTACGCGATGATTTTCTGCAGTTGGAAGACACGAGCAACGTTAAGACGTTAGGAATTCGATGGAACGATCGGTCTAACCATTTTTATTTTCATGCGCGACCGCTAGATCAAGAGGGTAGCTTCTCTAAAAGGGAAGTGCTATCTGCGATAGAAAACTTTTTGATCCTGCGGGATGGTTGGTTCCGGTCGTGGTCATCGCCAAAATTCTAATGCAGCAAGTTTGGCTAGATGGCATTGGATGGGATGATCAGTTGATCCCTGCTACCTTGCAACGTTGGCAGTCGTTTCTTCAAAATTTCTCCCACATCAGCAGCGTGCGAATTCCTCGTTGGGTTAATTTCTCGCCTAAAGGCGATGTGCAGTTCCACGGATTTTGTGATACCTCTGAGAAGGCATATGGAGCCGCAGTTTACATTTGCGCGAAATTTTTAGACCAAATGAGCGTCCATCTTTTAGTCGCGAAGACGAAAGTGGCACCTGTAAAGACAGTGTCGTTGCCCAGGCTTGAGCTGTGTGGCGCTCTTCTGCTGGCATAGATGGTCGAAGCGTTTCTAAAAAATTTAGAGACATACAATAACCAAATATATTTATGGACAGATTCGACCATTGTACTGGCGTGGTTGCGTAAACAGCCATGCGCCTGGACCACTTTTGTCGCCAACCGAGTCACAAAAATCAGCAAAAAAGTGGGGATCAAGAACTGGAGTCATGTGGATTCGGAAGATAATCCAGCGGATCTGGCCAGCAGAGGAGTGGAGCCGCAACATTTAAAGGATAGTTCGCTGTGATGGCATGGACCTGGATGGCTGCTACAGGAGCCCCGCGCGTGGCCAAATCGAGGCGACGAGTATGAAACAACGATGGAAGCAAAATCGATAAAAGCTCATATAGCTTGTGCGAAAAATATCGATATCTTAGAGCCTTTTTCGTCATTGCCTCGAGCCTTGCGAGTTCTCTCGTACATATTACGATTTTTCTACAGAACTCACCGGGCTCATAAAAGTAGTTTCTGTCATCGAGCTGTTGAAATATCACAGCAAGAGATTAAAGAAGCCACTAGAAGACTCGTTATTGAGAGCCAAAAAATGGGAAACCTATCTGAGTATACCCATCTATCAAACAAAACTTTGATCGACTCGAAGAGCTCGATTCTAAATTTAAATTCTTTTCTAGACAGCCATAAGGTGCTTAGAGTTGGCTGACGTTTGTCGGAGACAGAACACATCTCTTATGATGAGCGTCATCCGGTAATTTTATCGAACGACTGTCAATTCTCTTAGTTGCTCGTGAAGTTCACCCATGAAATTTCCATTCATGGTGGAAACCAGCTTATGTTGCGACTTATTCGGATGCAATACTGGATTCCCAGAGAAAAAAATATGATAAAATCGATAATTCACAATTGTAAAGTCTGTGTTATTGACCGCAAATGGTTACAGACCCATATGATGGCATCATTACCCCCAGAGCGAACAAAATTATCTCGCCCGTTCGCGTCTACTGGAGTGGATTTCAATGGGCCATACGACATTAAAAATTATACGGGACGAGCGTGTCTCATAACTAAAGGCTATATATGTGTGATTGTCTGCTTCGCTACGAAAGCTATTCATTTAGAAGCTACCAGTGATCTCAGCACTGTCACTTTTCTGGCAGCGTTTTTGAGATTCGCTTCACGCAGAGGTCGTCCGGATAAAATGTATTCGGACAACGGAACTAACTTTGTTGGTGCTTCTCGTGCGTTTAAAGAAGATTTTAAAGCCTTTTTGAATGATTCAAAAGAGAAAGTGGTGTCTAAATTTGCACATCAACACTTAACTTGGCATTTTATTCCAGCAGGTGCTCCCCATATAGGAGGTCTGTTACACTTTCGAAAAGTAGCGTCGGACATGAAATACACATTGGAGGAACTCTCAACATTGCTGTCGCGTATCGAAGCATGTTTGAATTCACGCCCTTTAAGTCCAATGTCGTCCGATCCTAATGATCTAGCGCCTTTAACTCCAGCGCATTTCTTAGTAGGCGGGCCTTTGCTTGCTCCGATCGAACCGGACATTGTCGAGATCCCAATATCAACTATCAATCGTTGGCAAAAGTTAAAGGCATTGAACCAGAAGTTCTGCCACATATGGAAACATGATTATTTAAAAGAACTTCACAAACGATATAAGTGGAAGCATCCCCGTGAAGACTTGCAAATTGACGACTTGGTGGTTATCAAAGCGGACAACCTGTCGGCCACTGAGTGGCGATTGGGGAGAGTCGTGAAAACTTATTTAGGCTCTGATAATCGTGTCCGTGTCGCCGATCTACGTACCGAACGTGGTATTATTACTCGGCCGGTGGTAAAATTGATTATCCTGCCACCACCTCCGTAGTTTGATGTCTTCGTCCATCAACTTAGTAGCTAGAAATCTTTGTCCGTAATAATTGTGTCCGTGTTGTTATCAGGTCGGTTTCGAGGGAATTCGAGGGAATTAACAAATTTAATTTCTATTATTGTTTTTAGCTACCGAGAAATGTCGAGCAGCGTTAAATCGTCCTTCGAAGTCGTTTTCAAGTGTCGAGTTTGCTTGGCTCGACACCCGCTGCGCTTTTGTAAAGCGTTCGTAGCTGCAAGCGTTGCCGATCGGCTGCGGTTGGTATTTTATTTAAGTATTGCTCGCGGTGTCTCTCCCCAAACCACACCACCAGCGCGTGTTCTTGCGATGGTCGTTGCAGTAGATGCGATGGGGAGCACCACACCATGCTGCATCTTGGCCGGATTAAGGACGCAGAAAAGTCGTCACCGCCCAAGCCGCAAGATGTAGCCAGGCCTTGATTGCCTGAGTCCTCTCGTCAGCGCGGGACAGGCGACGCGGGGAGTTTTGCAGACCAGCCTAGTTTGCCACAGGTCGCATTGAGCGTTGAGGGGGATCCGGTGCCTGAGGAAGATGACGATGTGAGGTTGGCTCAATGCATCCGAGACGCCGAAGAGTCGCGCGCATTCCGACCATCTTTGTTCGGCAATGCGAACAAAACCTCGCGTTAGACACGGCGCTCCGGAAGACGGACCCGTGCCTCAAAATATGAGCACCGCAATCGTGGTCAAGGTCGAACACGACCAACTCACCGCCGCTCAAATAGTGGCACTCAGCGCCTGCCCTCGCCATCACCACTGCCATGTCTGCAGATGGTGACTTCGCTCCTCCCTACGGCGGTCGTCAAGGTGATCGATAAGGGTCACATGCATCGGGTTCGTGCTCTGATAGATCCGTGTGCTGAAATGTCCATCGTCTCACAGCGTCTCGTGCGCCAACTTGGGCTGCCATCGAGGATGGTTGGCTCTCAAGAAGTTTGCTCAATAACCCTCCGAGAAAGTTATGAGTCGAACCAGTCGGTGACAGCCCAAGCGAAGGTGTTACGTCACCTTACACGCGTCACGCCCCGGCAGAATTTGGACACTTCTATAAGAGCACAGTTTTCAAATCTGATGCTTGCTGACCCCGACTTTTTGGTGTCGTCTCCGGTCGGCATGGTGCTTGGGGTAGATGTTTGCCCGAAAATAATTCAGCCAGGAATTTTTCCGTGTGGTTTGGGGGGGTTCTAACCCAGAAAACCATTTTTGGATGGGTGCTATCAGGCACCATTGCCCATCAGGGGCAAATTATTTATTTGCAAATTTTATGAAAAAATTATTATTTTATTATTTTGAATTGTTAATAAAAATTCTTGCACATGAATATTATGAATATTATATATATTTTAAAATACATATCATAAAATAAAACGATACACAAATTGAATTGATCAACTCCTTCCTTTTGTTTATACACTTAAGGCATTTTTTAAGTATTTAAGTTTATTTTACAGTAATACTGCAAGGGGCCGGCATGTTTAGGCGGCAACTCTAAAAAGTAGCTAACTCTAATAGCTAGAAAAGATTATTTTAACAACGTAAAACGATTATATGCTTGCTTATCGATCGCGTTATATACTTACTTATCGACTCGTTCGAGAGTCGATTTCTATTCAGCCCCGAACGAGTCGATCGCAATCGGGTCTCCGAGCCTGCCTCCTTGCCGCCGAAAAACTCAATCACTTATTGATTACCAAATTGGAGTGTCTTAAATTCTAGCTGCAAAGTTTCTTATTTTATATCTTTTATCAAACGTTTTAATTTGCTGCACTTATTGAAGCAATCTCACGTAAGCATAAATAAATAAACAATTTGTCTATTTTATACACGAAACTTATTCGCTTTATTTTGTTATGCTCTTCTTTTCTTTGATGCAATAAAACTTCGAGCACATATTGCACGAAGTTTTATATGCGGCTTAGGTGCTTACACAACCCACCCTTATTTACAGCGAGCGTCAACCAGCTATAAATTGTGACTTCACCATTCTCAAGGAAATCACACGGAACAAACTGCTGAACGTTTGTTTATATTGAATAGGTACAAATAAAATAAAAATACATATTAAAAAGTTCGGGCACTAAACTATTGCGTTTATCCGATTTCTATGTTGAAAAAACAGGTAGCTAAGAAATGGAATAATTTGGTTAAAAACTTGAATAAATGCCTTTTTTTTTATTTTTTCCATAATCCGTTTTGCCTTTTTTTTTTATTTTTTAGTGCTACAAAATCCGGGCCCTGGTAATAAACTGCCCGTGCCAAAAAAAAATCAAGGCATGATTTTTTTGACGAAATTATTTTTTTTAAATGATTTTTTTCTTTTTTTACAAATTTAATAAAATTCTAAAATAATTGATTTGAAGGAAATAAGGAAGGAAGGAAATCAATTAATAGTTATAGCCACGAACTTATTTCAACCATCGCAATAATTCTTCATATGTGCTAAAAATACAAAGAGCTTTACTAATTCCGCAACTCTTTTTCTCTTAAATATTGAAATTAATAATAATGCAAATTTCTCATTTTCTGCAACTGTAACTTTTGAGGCATTAAGGAATTTTTTTAATTGCTTTCTGAAACATTAGCTACACCCGTCAGAGACTCTACGCCTTCGAATAGATGATAGAATACTTCTAAATCCGCTTTCAATTGAAGTGAGTCCACCAAACAATTTTTTAGTAACAATTTGATTGATTCTAGTACTCACTTTTGGGTCAACTAACTTGAAGATAGAATTGGATTAAAGAGTTCATGCAAAGGCTTTTTTGCTTCTAAGAAACTGCTTAAACTGTCTGGATTCGTTCACAAATATCCAAAGAAGGAGTTACCGTTTTTTATCTATGCATTCAGAAATTATACATCGGCCTAGTTCTTATACGACGTAAGTCAACATTTTGAAAATAATGGTTTTTAGCAATTTGGATAGATTCAACAAAACTATATCTATGCCTTTGGCACGATTACGATTTCCGGGGCGCCGCGATTTGAAGATGTTTTCTGGTAGAAAACAACAAAAAAACATGATTCACCGAACAAAAAATCGATAACTCTATTAGTTATCGAGTTATCGATTTTTTTTAAAAAATTTTTGTTAAAAGATCTGTTCAAAAAAACATCTATATCTTTGTCGTTACTCAATGGATCTTTAAGATTGATATGTCATTTTAAAGGTCATTAAATGACCTTTCAAATATATTTGTTATAAATATCATTGCCATAATATTTTTAATTTTATAAGCGAATTTATTCCAAAGTTGAATTATTTAATAAAAAGAACCGTTATTTTATAAAAAATTTACGTTATTAAGTTACTAAAAATATATTTTTTTTGAAAAGCTTACAGTTAGACCTTTTGTTTGACATATAAAAATATACATTTTTTATTTAATTTTACACTATATTACATAAAATTTAAATTTTCCAAGTGTTTTCTTTGTTAAAAAATCTGTTCACAAAATTTTCTATATCTTTGCCGATATCCAATGGATCTTAAAGATTGACATGCTATTCGAAAGGTAATTAAATGCCTTTTCAACGATATATAATACAAATATAATTTCAAAAATGTTTTTAAATTGATAAGCGAATATATATTAGATTTGAATTTTTTAATTAAAGGAACCGTTTTTTTTCTGCAAAATTTTCTTTTTTAAGGTACTAAAAATATATATTTTTTGATAAGCTGAAAGTTTTACCTTTTTTTCGATAGATAAAAAAAATTATTTTTTTATTAACTGATCGACCAAAAAATACAATTTTTTTTCACTGACTCGAAAATCCCGTTAATTCATAAAAATGTTGTATTGTAATGGCGATATTCGTAAATATGGAATAAGAAAGAAAAACATCTAAGGTAAATATGAGTGAAATAAGCAATTTTCCGTACAAGGGCAAATCATTGTATCATAAAAAACACGACAAAAAGTTAAATAAATTATATATATTATATACCAAATGAAAGATAAATGTTCAAGCTTTAATAATTTACTCTTTATAATTCATAGTAATAACGGAAATTTTTGAGAAAATAACGGTTTTATGTAAGAAAATATATTTGTATTGCATAAAAATACCTATAAAATACAAAGTACTCAACAGATTTCATTAGTTTAAAATTTTTCTAAAAGCCTTACATATAACCTTTTAAATTTTATCTTAATCATTAATATCGGTTATATATTAAGAATAATACAGCCGGTTTTCTTCATAGACCTTATAGCAAAAAAAAAATTTAAAAAAATCGATAACTCGGAAGCAAATCGATAACACAACATTTTCTTTGGCTATTCTTATTTTTATTAAGAGTACTCTTCGAATCCATCGTCAAATCGCGGCGCCCCGGAAATCGTAATCTCCCCATGCCTTTATTTAGTTTTTAACGTTTGTATGAAAAAATGGCTATAGAACGTATAAAATAATACATTATAGTACGAGTATGATAGTTTTGAATTACGTCTTATTAGAATTAGGCCGACGCACATAAGGGTATTTGGCTCGAAAAACCGCTCATTAATCAATTTCTCAAAATGTAAAGTTGAGAAGTAATATTCTTTTAGCTTTTCTAGCTTTTGTTAATACTCATTTAATAAGTTACCGTTTGTTTTTTTAATTTTAATGCACACACTTCGTCGCAGCATCAGTTGAAAGTCATCGATCGTAAGCTTGCATTGTTATTGAGTTAATTTGAGTGAAAAAGATCACACCTAAACAAATGTTTTTTTTTTGTTATTAATATTGTGAAATAAGTTTGTTGCTATGGAAGATTTTGCTGCAGGTATGTACTTTAAAATACAACTTTTTTTATGGATATTGAAGCTTTATTTATATAGATATATAATTTGTTATGAAGGTATGAAAATGGGAAATTTTTTTAATATTTTTTTTTTTAGTATGTACCTTTTGTTATATTATTTGGTGTTATTGGGTAACATTTTTGGTATAGGCTAATGAAGGAAGATGTCAAAAAGCAAAAACCGAAAAAAATGCTGCCCGAAACCGCCCCCCTCCCCCAGATTTTATTGTTCCTGATAGGTGTCTAGTTTGATGAAAGAGAAAATTTGAAATGAAAGAGAAAAGGGACATGCCATTGGCCGTTTTTTTTATAATAAATTTTTACGACCTCAAAAGTTACAGCCGGATTAGTGAGAGCGCATTTTTATTTTTCCTTGCATTTTTCCTTGTTCACAAACTTTGAACGCGTTTATCTCGAAACCATGTTTTTCGTACTGGTTGCGGCACTAGCGGGTTCATTTTTTGACGTTTTTTTTTTGTATTTTTTAAACTTGATTCGCTTTCGTATGACACGAGCTTTTTTTTAATTTTTTTTCGATTTTTATGAATTTTTAAGTCAATATTTTTTTCAAATTTGGAACATCACCAAAAAGTGAAAAAAAAATGTAAAATAAGTTATTCACTCCTGTCATACGAAAGCAAATTTTGTTAAATTTTAAAAAAAGTCATTTTTTTCCAGATCGGACAATTTTTGCGACTCCCAGCGCTGTAACCGCGAGGCCCCGTTTTTTTCTCTGCCGCCAGTTTGGAGCTCTACAAAATTATGTTGGAGTGAAAAATATTTTTTTTTTAATAATTTTTTGTAACTTGTTCAATTCTCGACAATAATAAAAAAACGTTTTGGAAAATGTTTGTTTTTGACTGAGTTATGAATTTTTCAAAAAAAGGTCTGTTTTCTCTGCCGCGAATGTTATGTCCCTCCTTAAGAAACTTAATTTACACCTTTATTTGTTCGAAACAAGCTTTATAGCCCTTTTCAAGTTCTTTTAGACAAGTATCATTTACTTAGGTCAAACAAATATTTTTGAGCGGTTTTTCGAGCCAAATACCCCTATGTGCGACGATATGTATTTCCGAGCAAAATATTAAAATTAATCGACTAAAGTTGGTTTAAGGCGCGAGTATGTGTCGTTAACAAACCTACCAATGAACTACTAAAAGCCGTTAAAAAAGTTTTGGCCGACTGAATTGCTCTTAGAGAATTTTTCATAGAGCGCAGCTTTAAATAATTTCAAACGAGACTGAACGATAGTACTACTGAAATAATTTAGTATTGCTATAGAAATACCCGACTGAAAAAGAAAAGATAATGGCATTTGGGGTTTGGGATTAAATGCAGTTGGTTTTGCGCACGAAAAAATGCAAATTTGGCCGACTGAAGTTCATTTTAGGTACGACTGAAAGTGAATTGGCTGACTGAAGATTGTTCTGGATGTCTTGAAATGAAATAGCCATCTCAAGTTGGTTTTTGGTATGGCTGATGGCGAACATGGAAACAAATGGTATAACTTTTTTGTTGCGTTCATAGTTATTGTAAATAAAAATCAACATTTTAAAAAAATTTCAGTAAAAAGTAACAATTTGGCCGACTCTAAAAAACATAGGGGGTAGCTTACCCCTTTCGCTCCTGCGTGTCCACCTTATATTTAAGGTGCTTTACTAAATTACGGATTCTGGGTATATTTATTTATATTTTTTATCAAAAAAAATTAAAAATTTTCTTAAGACAGTAGATAATTAAAATTTAAAACAAAAATTACCTGAAATAAACATTTGCCTTACAATAAAACTTTTAATGTAGGGTTTTTTCGTTAAAAAAAATTGACTGGGCCCTAAAAACGGTACGTGTTTCCATGAATAATTTATACCTCGTAGCATTAAAAGATGTGAATGGCTTGTAAGGGATCGATTTCTTCCAAATTCACCAAAGTCCTCAAATCCATATATTGCACCATCTTTTGAATTATATTCCCACCAAAACCAAGTATGCATTTTTGTCTCTATTGGGCAGCAAATCAAGTTTGGTTTTAAGCATTTATAAAATGTCATATGAAATCCCTGTTTGAAAAGGCAATGTTTATACCATCGCACCATTCTTGCATTACAAATTTTTAAGAAGATGGGGACACAAAGAAAAGATAAAGGAAAAGAAAGGAAAAAGATAAAGAAATTTTAAGAATAAATCCTTTGATGAAGATTAAAATGGTTTTAAAATGTATTTAGCATATTATGCTAAATACACCACCTGAAAGATATTAAAAAGGTCAAAAAAGGTCAGTTATCTCCAATAACACTGGTTTACAAATAACGAAAAGTTGTTTGTACTTTGAATGCCACTATCCTTTTCTCATGTAAAATCGGTCGCTAATTCCGAAAAAAAATTTTTTTTTTTTCTGTCACTCCGTTTTCGAGATATTGCCCACTGTAGGGATTTCAATGAAAAAAAAAAAGTTGGTTCCACTTAATTGCATAAATCTCCAGAACCAACAACAGTAATCAAACAAATGATATATCAAATAAAAGCTTATAAAATTTCTTACAAACAATGCAAACATAATTTTTTGGTCGAGCTGTTAGTTTTGGCGGAATTAATTCAAATTTCAGGGATTCTTTTTATTTTTCAGAAAAATTTCCAAAAAAAGACAAAATAGTTGCAAATTTCGTTAAGAAATAAAAATATTTTGTTACTTTTGATATATTTTACTAAAAGCCTTTATTTTTCCAAAAAAAATAAGCTATTGTTGAAGAAAATCTATTGAGAAATGAAAAAGTTGTGTTCAATGGAACGAAAGCACCCAAGTTATGTTTTTTTTACAAATTTTTTTTGTCATATAAATAAATTGGGTTATTGTACTATAATTTTTTATTTTTCATTTTTATTGTTCATAGTGTTGTGACTCATTCGTCACAAGCGAAGTTGAGTTGTTTTTATATTATAAATTACAAACACTGACCTACCTCAATAATAATGAAGCGATCAGCGTTTTTGTAATGCTTGCCAATTTAAGTTTACCGTCAAGCACCCAACAATTAAAAAGTGCAACGGTCAGCTTAAAATACCAAGTAAGCACGGGTCAGCTACTTGAGCTGAGCTTCTGTTACCATAGCTTATAAATTATATTGCGGAAGTAAACAAAGAATGTATATTTGTAATATGTTTGTTTGTATATTTAAAATACGAAGTATGTATATTTGTATGTTGTTTAGCAAAAATGTCTAGGTTAATGTCTAGGTTAATTGTATATATGTAACTATTATGTAATTGTCATCAAGTTTCATTAGGGAAGTTAAGATAATGATCTTGAGACCAAGTAGATTTTAAGATTCAAATCTGTGATATAAATAAGAGTAAAATAAATAAAAAGAAGAGAGTTAATTAAGCAATCAAGAAGTGAAGTCTCATTTTAAAGTTTCAGGTACCACCAGCGCAGAAAAACATTTGGTGAGTATACATTTAATGATGTAACAGGTAATACATATAACGTTACACAACAGAGTTGTGTGGGTTCGACGGAGAACTCCACACAACATTATGGCGCAGCCGGTAGGATTTCACTGGGCCTGCACACAACATTATGGCGCAGCCGGTAGTCCTTTTTAAAAAAGGGTAGTCCCTTTTAAAAAGGATAGTGATTCGAACTCGGTTACCCGTGTTCAAATAAATAAATAATAATAACTTCCCAAAGATTCTGCGATTCCGTAGCCAATTCCTTGTAGTTGACCGGACCCTCCAGAATATAATTAAAAAGGTTTAAAACCAGTAAAATAAAAATTTGTAGATAAGATTACAGAATTAAATTCCCAGAGAAACTATAGTATAGGGTGAGAGTTGTTGTTGAACACAGAAAATATTAAAGGCAACGAAAAGATCATGAAATCATAATAAATAAATTTCAGAATGAACATATGCGAGATAGCGAAAATAGTATAAATATATAAAATATATAAATACATTCCAAAGGCTTATGAATCACATACTTACAGGACTACAAGGGATAGATTGTTTTGTATATTTAGACGATATTGTAATCTATGGTAAAAATTTACAGCAACATGAGGAAAGACTTGGAAAAGTTTTTCAGAAATTTTGGGAAAATTGTTTTAAGTTAAATACAGAGAAATGCCAATTTTTACGTCGTGAGATAGCATATTTAGGGCATAAATGTTCGGAAATGGGAGCTTTGCCAGATCCACAAAAACTGGAATGTGTGAAAAGTATACCAGTTCCGAGAAATAGAAAGGAAGTTCAGGCATTTTTAGGTTTAGCAAATTACTATAGAAAATTTATAAAAAATATGTCACAAATCGTGTTACCAATAAATAATTTGCTTAAAAAGGACGTAAAGTTTCAATGGACAGATAACTGTCAACAAGCTTTCCAGACGTTGAAGGAAGCAGTTACCTCGTCTCCAGTTTTAGCTTATCCAGATTTTGAAAAACCTTTCTTATTAACTACAGACGCCAGTGGAGAGGCACTAGGTGCGGTTTTATCACAAGACAAAGTTGGCGAGGATAGGCCAATTGCATTCGCGAGTAGGGCATTAAATAGCGCAGAAAAACGCTATTCGACAATAGAAAAAGAATTTTTAGCAATTGTTTGGGCAACGAAAAATTTTAGGGCTTATCTATTAGGAAGGCCTTTTAAGATATATACGGATCATCAACCATTGAGGGGAATAGCAAATCTGAAAGACCAAACGTCGCGTTTAGCACGATTCCGGCACAAACTTTCAGAATACGAGTATGAAATTATATATAAACCAGGTAAACGAAATTTAAATGCGGATGCGCTTAGTAGGATACCCCATCAAGAGCAGGATATAGTAATAGTTCAAACAAGATCAAAGGCTAAAGAACAAGAAAAGAAAATTGAAACGGAAGAAACTGCAGAGAAATCTAGTGAACAATATGATGAGGTGTTAGACCAACAGAATAAAGAAATAGTAATTCTAACCGATCCAAAAGACATTAAAAGAATTTTGAGAGATTTTCATGATCTACCACTAGGTGGGCACCAAGGAGCTCTAAAAACCTATTTCAGAATAAGGCAAGAATATAAATGGAAAGGGATGCAAAAGCAAATCAAGGAATATGTTAAGAAATGTCACAAATGCCAGGTTAATAAATGTTCTAAATTAACAAAAATGCCAATGGTGTTAACAGATACACCGACGCGTCCATTTGATAAAGTTAACATGGACATAGTGGGTATCCTGCCAGAGACTGTGTCAGGAAATAAATACATACTTACTTTTCAAGATGATTTTTCGAAATACATGGCATGTGTCGCAATACCAGATGCTGAAGCTAGTACAGTATCAAAACGGTTCTTCGACGAAATTATAACTCGTCACAATACTTCGAAAGTTCTGATTACCGATAATGGTTCAAATTTTGTGTCGAAATTATTTTTGGATGTGTGTAAAATGTAAGGAATTAAGAAATTACACATAACTCCATACCAACCACAGGCTAATGGCTCATTGGAAAGAAGCCATCGTCCATTAGCAGAATACTTACGAAGTTTTGCAAAAGAAGATGGGTCAAATTGGGACCAGTGGTTAACATTTGCCATGCATGTGCACATAACACACCGCACATGAGCACCAAACAAACTCCGTTCAAAACTTTATATGGGTTTAATTCAGAAATGCCAACTAATCTCAAACGTAAATGTAGTCCGGTGTATAACACCGAATATCCTTCAAAAATCCTTAAATACCAAATCCAAAGAACTCACGAACTAGTGAGACAGAACCAGGAGCGAGCAAAAGAATTATCAAAAATACAGTATGATAACTCTTTACATCCTGTAGAATTTAAAATTGGTGACAAAGTACTGATGAAAAATCAGGCTAGAAAAAATAAATTTTCACCAATATGGATAGGCCCATATGAGGTCATAGCAATAAAAAGTCCGGTTACCACTGAGATTTTAATAAAAGGAAAAGCTAAGACAATACATAATAATTTACTGAAGTTGTTTAACAGTAATTAAATTATGTTATAAAAATAAAAATTAAATTAAATTAAAATTAGAATTACATTAAAAAATTCAATCAAACATTAAATTAAACCAAAAATATGAAAATAAAATCAAACGAAACTAAATAAGTATCATTAAACAGAGATATTGAATTTTTGTTTTGAGATGAAAAAAATTTTTTTTTTAAATTCGTTGAGATAAAGGTATTCATTAATTTTTTTAAGTTAACAAAGGCATTTGAAAATGAAATTTTTAATTTTTGAAAAGAAGTTTTCAAACATTAAATAAAAAGAAAATTTGTTTTAATCAATAAACAATTTCAAATTAATTATATGTTAATAGAGGGTTAAAATACAAAAGATTAAAAAGTTGTAAGAGATATTTAAGAAATTAAATTAAAATTATACAAGAGAAAACTCACAAATTTAATTTACCATACTACAAGATAAAAATTAATATTTACGATAAGATTTTTATAAAAATCAAAACTACACATTTATTACACGAAACTTTTCCGTATCAATACTCGTGGTCCTAGTTCTGGTTCGAGTTGGCCGTAGCAGCAATAAAACTGAGTCGATCAGGTGGACAACGCTATACAAGAGAAAGGAGCTATTCTGACGAAGTTCGAGGCCTCAGACGTTAATGAGTTAAAAGTATCAAAGGCTAAGTAATGAAGCAAAACATGTTTCAAGTAAAACATATAAGAAAGCAGTTAAAAAAAAAAAGAAAAAATACAACAAGAAAATATACAGGCTTTTAAATGTTTGTGGAAGGTTACAAAGTGTTATTAAAAATTTGAAATTACAGCGACAGATTGTATACACAACGAATCAAAAAATTTTCCATTTAAACGAGAAAATCAATTAAGTCGTAAGATTTTTTTATGATTGAAAGGCTTACAAGTACAACAATTAAAAATGAATTCGGATATGCATAATTTGTTATTACAAAATGCATTCTGGTTTAAGAAAACCACGAAAGTACGTCTATAATGTGAAATACCTGCATTTAGTTAATACCTTTCTAAGAAAACGCTTAACCAGAACGAAACCAAAGTGTTTGATAAATATAAAGAGTCGCTTCCCAATTAACAATACTAGCAAACATAGCTTGTCAAAACTAAAAGCAAACTTTAATATAAACTAACGAAAATATGAACAACACAAAACACGAAATAAAAACGAAATTTGGCATCTTTTTCGTAACTTCAAGACTTCAACTTCAAGACTTCACAAAAAGTAAAGTAGTTTAGATACTTCAATAGAGAAGAAAAGGGGTGACATATACTTGTCAGTAACGTTTATCAAATGATCATCAAAGACAGAACATCAGCAGAGTCCTCATAATAATGCCAGGAAGAAGAACAACTTTATCGAAAATCAAATAAGTAATCATCAAAATTACTAGGACCCACGAACAGATACACATAAATAAAGTAAAGAATATAAGATAGCTTATACAAAACTTATTTAGCACACAATATTACTAAACAATGTAAACATGCAAGAAATTTTAAAAAATTAACTGTAAAATGATGCCTGTCTCTTCTGACATATAAGTACTTTAAGATTGAAGAAAATTAAACCTCTTCAAGGTAAAAATTTTCTTTCATATGGGGGAAGGAAACCTATAATAACTTTGTCACGTAATAATCAAAAATCCTAAATTTAAGAGAACATACACAACAAATAAATAGAAAAGAGTGTAAAAAATAAGAAAAATAAATGTATAAAAGGAAAATATAAGATACAAATTGCTATTAAGAAATATTTTTATTAAAAACAAAATTAAGAGAATTATTATTATAAGACAAAAAATTCAAAAGAAAAAAAAACACTGCATATAAAAACTGCATATAAAATTCAAAGAAATCTTCATTCGAAAAATTTATTAAATATTAATGTATTAATGTATTAATGATTAAAATGAACCTTATATACTTACATTATGCAAAATTCTGATAAATTCATGCGACGAAAAATTATTGCTAAATCAATAGAATAATTTTTCTTTGTCAGAGGGGGGAGGAATGTTGTGACTCATTCGTCACAAGCGAAGTTGAGTTGTTTTTATATTTATTTATTTTTTTATTTATTTATTTATAATTATTATTATCACAAAAATTTAGCTTTCTTAAATAACATTATAACATTTTAACAATAATAATAATAATAATGCCACATTCTATAGAACACAAAGGAACTAGAGACGAATGTGGGTTAGCTTAAACAAATATGATATTTGTGTAAAAAAACTTAAAATACAAGAAGTACAAGAATTACAAGAAATACATGGGGTCATCAGACAGAGTATTGACATTATAAATAAAATAAAATAAAATAATAAAATTTTATAGCAAGAACAAACAGACAAAGTTATTTATGGTTTGATAATATGAAATAAAATTAACGGATAGATAGAAACATAAATACAAATGATTAATTAATTACATCAATAAGCGCATAAATATTTTCATAGGATTTATTAAAAAGCCAAGTTTTCACTTCCCTAAGAAAAACATTTTTATTACGAAGACATCTAACAAAATATGGAAGACAATTAAACAGTCTAGGACCAACCGAGGTAAAAAAGTTCAAGAAGTGACTTAAATTGTGTGGTGGAATCAATGCCAGTCTTTGATTGTTGATTCTCAGATTATAATTCAAATGACATCTATTGATTAAATATCCGGACCTAATAAAAAACATTTTTAGCACTTTAAAATAATACAAGTGTTTCAAAGGAAGAACATTTAAACTTCTAAATAGAGGGAAACTACTTTCACGGGTAGTTTTTTTACATATTATACGAATAGCATGTTAGTGCAAAGTAAGTAAGGGATTTATTTTGTTCTTGTGTGTACCACCCCAACAAGGCAAGGCATATTCCAATTTGGAGTGAAAAATACCAAAATAAATGCATTTAAGCAGTTTTG
Source organism: Tetanocera ferruginea (assembly GCA_958299015.1). Taxonomy (NCBI): domain Eukaryota; kingdom Metazoa; phylum Arthropoda; class Insecta; order Diptera; family Sciomyzidae; genus Tetanocera; species Tetanocera ferruginea. The sequence continues at coordinate 82,227,981 of OY282641.1, read as the reverse complement.
CTGTGCAAAAGGACCGCAAGTGAAAGAGCTGTCTTATAGCTGCCAATAAGTATTTTTTTAGTGCAGTTGTATGATCAAGCCAATTCATTTTCCAGTCCAGCAGCACACCAAGATACTTAAATGTTTTAACACAATTAATAGAAATACACTTAGTGGAACAGGTATTAGAGGGGTCATGGGTGTGCAAATAATTTGACTCATTACAGACTTTATTGCTAACTAAAAACCTTGCGCAGTCAGCTGAATGGAAAATACAGTCTGGAATTTCAATGGTTTTACCGGCCACATTAAAAAACATAATTTTAGTTTTGTCGCTTAAAACAAGTTTATGCGTAGTAAACCAATGCCTCAGAATTTCCAAATCATTATTAATTTCAACTAAAGTCTCAAAAACCGAATCGCATGAAAAAGTGCATGCTAAATCATCAGCAAATGCCACAGTATTACTTGAGAAGCTTTGGGAAAAGAGTGAATTAATGAAAACTAAAAATAGGATGGGACCTAAGACTGAGCCTTGAGGAACTCCAATGTTAATACTAGAGTAATTACTAAATATATTGTCAATTTTAACTCTTTGAACTCTATTTGTCAAATAAGATGAAAACCAATCAAAAACAGAGCCCCTAAAACCACATTTAAAGAGTTTTTTTAGTAGGATTTTATTATCAACAGTATCAAATGCCTTCGTTATATCAACAAATAATGCAGCTGATTGTTTGTTGCAATTCAAGCTGTTGTAAATATATGAACAAAATTCTAAAAGAGCTTTTTCAGTAGAGAGTCCTGTTCTAAAGCCAAATTGACAGTTGCTAAAAAATTTAGATTTATTTAAAAAGTCAACCATTCTAAATTTGACAATTTTTCAAAAATTTTTGAAAAAGTAGACAGAAGCGAAATTGGTCTATAATTGTTGACTAAAGATTTATTACCTTTTTTAAAGAGAGGAATAACTTCAGCTTTCTTAAGTTCATCCGGAAAAATTCCACAATCTATGCTTTTATTAAACAGATGACATAGAACATCCGTAACATTGTAAACAATTTTCTTTAAACAATTACTAGAAAAACTATTTTCTAAGCACGAATTTGAATTCTTGAGCGACATGATAATTTTGTAGATTTCAAAAGAGGATATGGGCTCAAAAAAAAGCTATTTGGATTTGATATTTCTCTGTCTAAACAATTACAAGATGAATTTGCAAGACCATTTTCGACAACGACGTCAGTACCTATTTTGGAGAAAAACGAATTAAATAAGTTAGCCAAATCACAAGAAGAAGTGTATATTGTGTCGCCGGCTTTTATGTTATCGATTTTCGAACTTTTGTTTTTGTTGTTTAAAATGGTATTTACTAGATGCCATTCCTTTCTAGCATCACCTTTTATCTTATTGAACTCATTTTCAAAGAAACAATTTTTTGTTTTGGAGGTCTCAATTAGGATTTCCTTACACAATTTTTTATATCTTTCTTTTATACTCTCATTCAATGGATATTTTTTTAATTTTCTATAAAGCTTATTTTTTTTATTAACTCTAGTAAGTAATTCCGGAGTCATCCACAGTTTCAGCCTTTTTTTCTTGTTGGAGGAGGTAACTTTAATTTTTCTTGTACATCGACTTACATGGGATGATAAAATGTCAATAAAGAGATTAAAAGCTGTTGATGGATTTGGCTCATCATATACACATTCCCATGACTCAACGACAAGGATATTGTTTAATTCTTCGAAAGCGGTTATTGATCTGTATAAATCATGTGACGAGTTTACACTATTATGCACTACAATATTTTCAAACCTTAGGCATGTAAGGCAATGATCCGATATATAAAGATTGCAGACAGAGCTACTAAGTGAAATATTTCTTGAATAATTTAAACGAGCAAAAATATGATCAATACAAGTTGCTGAGTGGTCAGTTATTCTAGTGGGCTTATTAATGCAGGATTCGAGTCCATAAGAAGCAAGCAGAAAGAGGTAGTTATCCACAGCAATGGAGTCTTGTAGAATATTAAGATTTAAATCACCTAATAAGACAACATTTTCAGATTTTTCAGTTCTAAGTAAATCATCTAAATCACTTAAAAAAACTTCATGGGATGCGATTTCATGAAATTTATATACGCAAATGAATGTAAAAATCTGGCTATCAATGACACTTTTAACTCTGATCACGTCAGAACTTCTGAGATTAAAACTTGAGAATTCACAGCTTAAAGAATTCGTTATAAAAACAGCCACACCACCAGCCGCATACTGGTTATTGCAATTAGCGAAAAATTTATAGCCCGGTATGCCAAAAAGAGACTTTTCGCTATCGTAAATCCAAGTTTCAGTTAGGAAAATGAGAGCTGGCTTCGTTGAAAAAGAATCAATATGTAATAGAAAATTATCAAAATTTTTACGCATACTTCTGATATTTTGAGAAATAATGTAAAAACTGTTACTGTTGCTGTTGTTCGGGGTACAGAAAATATTTTGAAAATCTACATAATTACAATTATTCAAAGGAAGATCGTACAAATTGTCACGCAAATCATCGTAACTATTAAGTAATGAATTATTCATAATGTGGTATTTAAAATTAACAAAATAGAATAAAATCAATTGTATTGACACAAATCCTCAATTGCATTGACAATGATTATACGATCTCCCTCCTTTTTACGCATTAACACTTTACCATTCCTAACCCAAACAAACTTGAAATTATTTTCTTTTTTGAATTTCTGCGCAGCTTTTAAGAGATTTCTCGTAGCAGTAGGCAAATTTTCGTTTATATAAATTTTACGGTTGCTATCACCGCCAAATAATTTAGCATTTAACTTTTTCAGGTTGGCAAATTTGCTTCTCATAATTTCTTTTTTCCTATAGGAAGACACCAATTTAACGCATAAGATGTTTAAAGATGAATTTGAAGAAGTTTTATCAGCATTTTTATTAATAGTTTTAACGTAGCAGTCATCAATTTCAGTCTCATACATATTTATATTCATTCCCTCAGTAAAGAGTGTCATTGCAGAATTAAGAGCATTGCTGTTGTTAATATTCGGGACACCAACAATTTCAACGCACTTTTCATTATTCTTATGTTGAAGGTAGTTGACTTCTTTTTGAAGCTCATGACCAGCTGGTTCGAGTTGCTATGCATTTTGCTTTGTTGATGTTCTAGATGATGTTGTTGTTGAAGCTGCTGCGTCTGATTAGAAGCAGAAGAACTAGTTGCTAGTTGTTGAAATAGATTTTGATGATGATTTTGTTGTTGTTGTTGTTGTTGTTGTTGAAGTTGCTGATTTTGTTGTTGTTGTTGTTGAAGTTGCTGACTCAGAGCAGCTGGCGACGATGAAGATGAAGAAAGATTATTGCAAAGAGGAGATTTGTCTATTGCTGTTGTTGCTACATTTAAGGTTGTTGATGTAGAATGTGGTGGAGAACGAAGTGAAGCTCGCCTTGCCACAGAACAAGTGTTACAAAAAAAGTCTTTGTTAGATTTTTGCATAAAATCGAATTCGCACTGATTTATTTTTACACAGCTCCAGTGAAAGAAATTATTGCAATTAACGCATTTTATTTTGTCTTGATTGCGTTCGACTTTAAGTTTACAAATACACGGCATGATTAGAAAATTAAAATTGTATAAGGTACAGAAGAGAAAGAAGGTTTTATGTTATCTTATTCTTTCTTAAGTACAGAAATATAAAAAATGTTTATTGTGTTTTTCTTATTTGTTATTTTATTATTTTATTGTGCTTTAACAAGAGCGCGAAAAAGGTGATTGTTATTCTTTTGATTTAACAAGAGCGCGAAGTATTTGGCTGTTGACCCCACGACAACTGCACGACAACTGAAGTTGATTATAAATTACAAACACTGACCTACCTCAATAATAATGAAGCGATCAGCGTTTTTGTAATGCTTGCCAATTTAAGTTTACCGTCAAGCACCCAACAATTAAAAAGTGCAACGGTCAGCTTAAAATACCAAGTAAGCACGGGTCAGCTACTTGAGCTGAGCTTCTGTTACCATAGCTTATAAATTATATTGCGGAAGTAAACAAAGAATGTATATTTGTAATATGTTTGTTTGTATATTTAAAATACGAAGTATGTATATTTGTATGTTGTTTAGCAAAAATGTCTAGGTTAATGTCTAGGTTAATTGTATATATGTAACTATTATGTAATTGTCATCAAGTTTCATTAGGGAAGTTAAGATAATGATCTTGAGACCAAGTAGATTTTAAGATTCAAATCTGTGATATAAATAAGAGTAAAATAAATAAAAAGAAGAGAGTTAATTAAGCAATCAAGAAGTGAAGTCTCATTTTAAAGTTTCAGGTACCACCAGCGCAGAAAAACATTTGGTGAGTATACATTTAATGATGTAACAGGTAATACATATAACGTTACACAACAGAGTTGTGTGGGTTCGACGGAGAACTCCACACAACATTATGGCGCAGCCGGTAGGATTTCACTGGGCCTGCACACAACAATAGGAATCAAGTCAAGGGTTTGGTAGGCTCACGACTGAGAATGCAACCGTCGAAACCGTCACAGCAAAACGTCTGATTTCGACATTTATGGCTAGAAGAAAGAGAGCCTACCTGTTTTTATTATGCCATGTGCATACTTATTTTGTGCTTTTTTGACAGTTTCGGCGGTCGCTCTCTGAGTCGTGGACCTACCTTCCTTTATTGTACCTTCAGCACTTTCGAGATGTATAAAAGCAAAAACATTCATGCATTATACTACAAAACGTGGCAAACAAACGGACGCATAATTTGTAACGAAAGGAAAAAATAAAAAATAAGATATACTTCAAAATAAAATGAGTAAACGACTGCGAAAATTCCAGTGTAAAAACGACCCAGATATTTTCTGCTACGTGTGCGGTGAACTTACTTTTGAAAAGAAACCAGTCAATTTTACGAATTTATTGCAAATGTCATATCTTCATTATTTTGGTATTGCGGCTAAGAACATTGGTGAATCATGGACGCCAAGTATTTTGTGTCAGTCGTGCAAATTAATATTGTCTGAATGGAGCTCGGGTAAAAAACGATACATGAAATTCGATGCTCCGATGATCTGGAGACAACCGTTTTGCCACCTAAACGATTGCTATTTTTGTCTGGCCAAAGTGACTGGTGTTGGAAAACACAAACGAGTGATATACGCCACTGTCCCGAATGTTTCATTGCCAGTATCTCATTCTGACGATGTTCCATATCCTACTTGTCCCGATTCAACACGTGAAAACAATCGAAAATCCGTAGATTCAGTGGAGTCGGAAGGAACCACAGGTGGTAGTACTATTACAACTGAAAACACAACTCACCTTTTATTGCAAGAGCACCTGAATGATTGGATAAGAGATTTGGAACTGTCAAAGGAAAAATCGGAATTGCATGGTTCTCGTTTGCAACAATTCAACTTTTTGGGACCCGATGTTAAGGTGACATACTACAGAAATCGTGAAAAACCGTTTGCTATACACTTTACTAAGAATGACAATATCTGCTATTGCGTTGACATTCCTGGCTTATTTAATACTTTCGGTCAGCCGTACATTCCCAAAGAGTGGCGTTTGTTTATTGATGGCAGCAAAGTGAGCTTGAAGGCGGTTCATATAGGAAACAAAAAGCCATCGATTCCGATCGCACATGCAGTCAACACAAAGGAAACGAACGAAACAATGGCGAAGCTATTGACATGTATTAAATATGAACAACACGACTGGAAAATATGTTCTGATCTCAAAGTCGTTGGTATGCTTTGTGGTTTACAGAGTGGCTACACAAAGCACTGCTATTTTGTATGCAAGTGGGATAGTCGAGCACGTGAACACCACTATTACAAAAAGGACTGGCCAGAAAGAATTGAGTCGAAAGTTGGAGAGAACAACGTCAAAAACGTCCCACTCGTCAAAAAGGAAAACATAATTCTCTCGCCGTTGCACATCAAACTTGGACTTATGAAAAACACTGTCAAGGCGTTAGACAAAGAAAGCGAAGAATCTCGGTGACGAGAGCTCCCAAGGATTTTGGGACAAAGGAATGATTGGCGACTATTGTTGGTTTCTCATCAGAGAAACCGATCCCGAATTAAATAAACGATAAAACAAGAATTCTAATCATTTTTAATTTCTGAATGATAAATAAAAATCATTTACAATGTAAATAACAATATAAATGATTTAGGGGAACAATAAAAATTATTAATAATAATTATATACAATTTAAATAATGTAAAAATAATGTAAATTATTAAAAGAACAATAAAAATTTAGAATATATGATTTTATTACAACAACCTTTAATTCTCATTTTTTTTATGGCAATAAAATAAGTCCAAATGCATAAATTGATAATCACACAATTTGGGTTCTTTCGTTCCATTGAACACAACTTTTTCATTTCTCAATAGATTTTCTTCAACAATAGCTTATTTTTTTTGGAAAAATAAAGGCTTTTAGTAAAAAATATCAAAAGTAACAAAATATTTTGATTTCTTAACGAAATTTGCAACTATTTTGTCTTTTTTTGGAAATTTTTCTGAAAAATAAAAAGAATCCCTGAAATTTGAATTAATTCCGCCAAAACTAACAACTCGACCAAAAAATGATATTTGCATTGTTTGTAAGAAATTTTATAAGCTTTTATTTGATATATCATTTGTTTGATTACTGTTGTTTGTTCTGGAGATATATGCAATTAAGTGAAACCAACTTTTTTTTTTCGTTGAAAATCCTACAGTGACCAATATCTCGAAAACGGAGTGACAGAAAAAAAAAAAAAATTTTTTTTCGGAATTAGCGACCGATTTTACATGAGAAAAGAATAGTGGCATTCAAAGTACATATTGGCTGTAAGCCAGTGTAATTGGTCAGCGATAGAAAATTTTTTATGAATTTTTTAAGAAAATTTCAAGGTCATACACTATTTGCCCCATTGTGCAGTCCACAAGTCGAATATCAAAAAAATACATGTCCGAACAAAATGGTACAAAATCTTAAATTGTAGTTTTTTTGTATGGGATTTCAAAAAAATGTTCCTATTTTAATGAAGTCTTAAATAAATTCATATCAAATTGTTTCCTTCAAAGTAAAGACAAGCCTATTTATAAAGTTTTCAATTAGGGGTTGTATGGGAGGAGGGCGTGTTCTTGAGTGGTTGATGCCAATTTTCCTAACACGCCTCAATTTTTATATTATATACACAAATACCCAATTCCATGTCTGTAGCTTAAATACTGTTCGTAGGCGGATGACGCCCACTTTTCTTCCACAATTTAGTTTTGATATAAAATACAAACGTACCAACTTATTTTCCTGTAGTTGAAAGAGAAACCTTTTTATAGTGTTAAATTTTGGGGTTTTATGGGAAGTGGGCGTGTTCGTCGGTGGATGACGCCCATTTTTCTTACACGTCTTAATTTTTACATAGAAATAATAAATTTCAATTTTACTTTTGTAGCTTCGACAGAAGGCTATTTATATACTATAGTTTTCAATTTTAGGATTGTATGGGAGGTGGGCGTGTTCGTGGGTGGATGGCATCCATTTTTTCTCACGTCTTAATTTTTATATAAATGAATAAATATCTAATTTTATTTGGATGACGCTCATTTTTCTTACATACCTCAGTTTTGACATAGATTTGCTTTTTTATGGAGTTTTCATTATTGGGGTTGTATGGGAGGTTGGCGTGGTTTTCACCCGTTCATTAATATTATATAAGTACAATTAAAATTGTACATACAAATTAGTATTTACGCTTAAATATGTACATATAAATAATAAGATAATTAAATTATAAGATAAGAATATTAAACAGCAAAAAATTGGGGTAACAAGGCAAACATTTTTATATCCCCCCTCCCCACTTAAAATAGCTTGGTGTCGGTATAGAACGGTGGGAGGTATCAATACAAACAAAGTCTGTACGCCACACTGATAAGTATATGCATATGTGGTGCTCTCACAAGACACACAATCATTAACATATAGAAATACACGTACACTTTATACACTTGTTTTAAAATATTTATTATTAAATAAGTTATCCAAAAATTGTATATGAAAAAAGATTCAAAAATATTTTATTAGAAATAAAAATTGTTGGACAAAATAAGACGTATAAAAATAAATTGTTCATAAAAATATAAAATATAAGAAATATTGTAATACTATTCAACCTATAACTGGCGATCCTGCCTAAAACAAACGAAGAAACATAAAGCACAGACTTCAACAGCCAAGCCATTGCCAAAAACTAAACCATCGTTTTCAACAAAACCATCACCAACAACCAACCCCGAACAAACAATTGAACAGGCCCAACGAAATCTTTGCCAATGAAAATAATAGACCGCTCATACGCTCCCTAGTGCGTCACCATAAATCGAACAGTCTCCACTCGTCTATGAGCTCGCCAATAAAGTGCAACAAAACTTTCCGCATAGATCGACACCCTTACGACCAACCTGTGCCAAATTCATCACCACCAATTCACACGAGACCAGCTTCCTTTACCATAACAAGCAAAGCCCTATACCTGCCAGTAACGTAACGCAACAAAAAACAACAACAACAGCAGCAACATCAACAACAACCTCAGTCATAACAACAACGTCAACCATAACAACGACAACAAGCAAAACCCTATACCTGCCCGTAAGGTAGCGCAACTGTAACAACAACAGTATTGATAACAACAGAAACAATATCAAAAACAACCAAAACAACAACAACAACTACTACTATTACTACAACAACTACGAAATCGGCACATCCATAATTTAAAAATTTTATAAAATTTTATATACATTTTTTTTTTTCATTTGACATTTTATAAAATTTTTTTACAGGTTGCTTTTTTAATTTAGCTTATCACGAGGCACACACATATATTAAAAACGCATGTATTACGATAGGGACGGAGGAAACCGATCGTAATACATTCGTAGGCACTACACACCACTGGGAACACATTTGAGGAACACACTTTAGCATTCACAATGAGCCTACAACATACCCCCCTCACTCTTCTTACCGTGGAGAAGGAGACAACCCGTTGATAACGCTTGACACAGACGCACTTCCAAAACCTTTCGATATATCTTACAGTACGGAAATACACGCGACATCTTAAAAATTACCACAATTTTGGACATCTTGTCCTGAAGCATGGTTGGTCCACGCCGAAATTCAATTCCAGTCAAAATCAATAACGACAGACAAAACTAAGTACGAATACTTAGTTACAGCTCTTCCAGAGGATGTCATCATGACAGTCCTTGGTTTCAATCAAAAACCTTCACAGACCAATTTGTACGAAAATTAAAAAAAAAATTTGATCGAACGTCATTCTCTAAGCGAGAATAAAAGAAATGACAAAATTCTTTCCGACTGCGAGATTGGAGACCGACAACCATCCCAGTTTTACAGATCGCTCTTACTCCTAGCCGGTTCTTCAGTGGAACCAGATTTCCTCTTAAAGTTATGGCTTAGAAAACTACCCAAAACATTAAACATAGCGTTGACTGGGTAAGGCCATAAAACGATCGAGGAACTGCTAGCGATAGCTGACAATCTTTGGGAAGTCATGACCGAAAACGAAGTCAGTGCTTTCGGAAAATCTCCCAACACGATTGAACTTACAAATATGGTACAATTTTTAACAATATCCACTTCTAAAATTATAGAATCTTTTTTATAAATTGACGTTAGAAGTGATCACCCTTAACTCAGAAAACCGATTTCGTTCGAACTCACGAACAAGACGCAGGTCAAACTCAAAGCATAGGCCTCAAAGCAATACTTCTTGGGAATGTAAATACCATTATAGAATCGGTAATCAAGCACGGAAGTGTGAACAACCATGTTCATTCGATCGAAACAACCATTCTACACAACACAAACTAAAAAACTCTATTATCGCGACTACTGATGATAGACCCGTCACATTAACACGTCGTCTTTTCGTATTTGACCCGTCAAATAAATTAAATTTTCTTATCGACAGCGGAGCGGAAGTATCGGTTCTTCCTGCCTCAAAATTCAAAATTAACCTACAGAAATCTGATTTAACTCTTCAAGCTGCTAATGGCACAACAATATCTGCATTCGGAAAAAAATTATTAACTTTAGACTTAAATTAATGACGCGAATTACCATTCACATTTATTATAGCAGACATTTCTTAACCGATTATTGGTGCAGATTTTTTAACCAAATATGGACTTCTTGTTGATCTCAAATATAAACGTCTCATCGACCCATTAACGAAATTATTAGTTAACACAATAACGGCGTACACTGAAACAACATTGCCAAAATTATTTTCACTATACAACAAGTATACACAATTACTCAAACTATTTGCTTCACTACTAACAGAACCCGACTATACTACACCGGTAAAACATCAAACAGTTCATCACATCGTAACAGAAGGACAGTTACCATTCACGAAGCCTCGACATCTAGACTTGTCCAGAATGAAAATAGCTAAACAAGAATTTGATTTCTTAGTTAAATCTAGCGTTTGTAGACCGTCGAAATCGATGACATCTTCTCCACTACATCTCGTTCCTAAACGCGAACCAAACGACTGGAGACCATGCGGTGACTACAGAAGAATCAATGCAATTACAGTACCTGCCGCTACCCATTACCACATATACACGATTTTTCAAACAATTTACACAACACAATCATTTATGCGAAACTGGACTTGTTCAGAGCATTTTACGAAATACCTATGGCTCCCGAAAACATACACAAGACAGCTATCACGACACCAAAAGGAATGTTCGAATTTCTCCGAATGCCTTTTCTGAGCTTCAATATCTCAAGACATGGCATACGGCCATCGGAGGAACGAATACAATGTATAAGAGATTACCCACAACCAAATACTGTCAAACAAATGCAAAAATTTATCGGTATGACAAACTATTATCACAGGAGCATTCTTAAATTAGCGCACATGCTAGGTCCAATATACGAAATGGTCACAAAAGCTTCAAAAACAAAAAACAAACTTTTTACATGGACAAACACAACCTCTGATGCATTCACAGCAATTTAAGATAGTTTTTCTACGCAAACACTACTTAACTATGTTAATAGTAAAGCAGAATTATCGATTGCTGTAGATTCATCAAATACAGCAGAAGGTGGAGTATTACAACAGAAATACAACAATAAATTAGAACCACTTGCATTATTTTCCAAAAAACCCACAGAATCTAAATACAGCACATTCGATAGGGAACTTTAAGCTTTATTCTTAACAATCAAACATTTTAGACACTACCTTGAAGGTAATATTTTTATAGTATACACAGACCATAAACCGGTTATAAATGCACTCAATTCTAAAAAAGAGAGAAGTCCAAGACAAACACGGCACCTAGAATACATAGCACAATTCACTTACACGATACTACACGTCAAAGGAACAGATAACTCAGTAGCAGATGCATTCTCAAACTATTGCATTGTGAACAGAACACAGATACAGAACGCAAAGACATTGTAGATCAAACGTTATACAAATTTGAACAAATCAAAATTCAATTCATGAGCATTGAAATTTGGCGCGAATACTCCACAGAGAACACACGCCCATATATTCCACAATCTTAACGTAAGGAAATTTTTGACCAAATACACAATATTTCACATCCAAGGACAAGAGATACCCGACGACTTATAACAGAACGGTATTTTTGGCCAAACATGAACTTACAAATTAATAAATGGACTCAGGAATGTATTAGTTTTCAGAAACCTAAAGTACACCGACATACAAAGACATTACCAAACAAGATACACACTCCACACGGCCGTTTCGAACACATCCACGTTGACATCGGAAACATTAGCGGAACTCAAACAAAACATTCAAAATAACGATTCACACATTTCACATCATAATACAAATACTGGTCAATACTTACCACAAGCCTTGAAGAGTTGTAAATACGTATTCGTACGAAACGACACAATACGACGTCCACTAAATAATCCATACGAAGGACCGTTCAAATTACTCGACAGAACACAAAAAACTTTACAATTCTTAAAAATAATAACACAGTTACAGTTCACATCGACAGAGTCAAACCAACATTCATGGACAGAGACACTACAGAGACGCTATCCTCCTCACACAGACCGAAAAAAAAGGTACATTTTAATCTCTTGGCCAACTCAATTAAATTCTATGGGGGGGGAGGGGGGTAATAATGAGGTGCTCTCACAAGACACACAATCATAAACAAATAGAAATACTCTTACTCTTTATACACTTTATACAAGTATGCAAGTATAAAGTATCCGCAAGCGCTTCTTAGTGGTTCATTTTGTAAGTAACACTGGTATACAAATAACGAAAAGTTGTTTGTACTTTGAATGCCACTATCCTTTCCTCATGTAAAATCGATCGCTAATTCCGCAAAAACAATTTTTTTTTCTGTCACTCCGTTTTCGAGATATTGCCCACTGTAGGGTTTTCAACGAAAAAAAAAGTTGGTTCCACTTAATTGCATATATCTCTAGAACCAACAACAGTAATCAAACAAATGATATATCAAACAAAAGCTAATAAAATTTCTTACAAACAATGCAAACATCATTTTTTCTTCGAGCCGTTAGTTTTGGCGGAACAAATTCAAATTTCGGGGATTTTTTTTATTTTTCAGAAAAATTTCCAAAAAAAGACAAAATAGTTGCAAATTTCGTAAAGAAATCAAAATATTTTGTTACTTTTGATATTTTGTAATAAAAGTCTTTATTTTTTCAAAAAAAAATAAGCTATTGTTGAAGAAAATCTATTGAGAAATGAAAAAGTTGTGTTTAATGGAACGAAAGAACCCAAATTGTGTGATAATCAATTTATGCATTTGGACTTATTTTATTGCCATAAAAAAAAAAATGAGAATTGAAGGTTGTTGCAATAAAATCATATATTCTTAATTTTTATTGTTCTTTTAATAATTTACATTATTTAAATTGTATATAATTATTATTAATAATTTTTATTGTTCCCTTAAATCATTTATATTGTTATTTACATTGTAAATGATTTTTATTTATCATTCAGAAATTAAAAATGATTAGAATTCTTGTTTTGTCGTTTATTTAATTCGGGATCGGTTTCTCTGATGAGAAACCAACAATGGTCGCCCATCATTCCTTTGTCCCAAATTCTTTGGTACCGATTCTCAATTACTTTCATCTGTTGGTGGAATCTTTCCCCATGTTCGTCGCTATCGTCACCGAGATTCTTCGCTTTCTTTGTCTAACGCCTTGACAGTGTTTTTCATAAGTCCAAGTTTGATGTGCAACGGTGGGAGAATTATGTTTTCCTTTTTGACGAGTGGAACGTTTTTGACGTTGCTCTCTCCAACTTTCGACTCAATTCTTTCCGGCCAGTCCTTTTTGTAATAGTGGTGTTCACGTGCTCGACTATCCCACTTGCATACAAAATAGCAGTGCTTTGTGTAGCCACTCTGTAAACCACAAAGCATACCAACGACTTTGAGATCAGAACATATTTTCCAGTCGTGTTGTTCATATTTAATACATCTCAATAGCTTCGCCATTGTTTCGTACGTTTCCTTTGTGTTGACTGCATGTGCGATCGGAATCGATGGCTTTTTGTTTCCTATATGAAGTAATACCGCCTTCAAGCTCACTTTGCTGCCATCAATAAACAAACGCCACTCTTTGGGAATGTACGGCTGACCGAAGGTATTAAATAAGACAGGAATGTCTACGCAATAGCAGATATTGTCATTCTTAGTAATGTGTATAGCAAACGGTTTTTCACGATTTCTGTAGTATGTCACCTTAACATCGGGTCTCAAAAAGTTGAATTGTTGCAAACGAGAACCATGCAATTCCGATTTTTCCTTTGACAGTTCCAAATCTCTTATCCAATCATTCAGCTGCGCTTGCGATAAAAGGTGAGTTGTGTTTTCAGTTGTAATAGTACTACCACCTGTGGTTCCTTCCGACTCCACTGAATCTACGGATTTTCGATTGTTTTCACGTGTTGAATCGGGACAAGTAGGATATGGAACATCGTCAGAATGAGATACTGGCAATGAAACATTCGGGACAGTGGCGTATATCACTCGTTTGTGTTTTCCAACACCAGTCACTTTGGCCAGACAAAAATAGCAATCGTTTAGGTGGCAAAACGGTTGTCTCCAGATCATCGGAGCATCGAATTTCATGTATCGTTTTTTACCCGAGCTCCATTCAGACAATATTAATTTGCACGATTGACACAAAATACTTGGCGTCCATGATTCACCAATGTTCTCAGCCGCAATACCAAAATAATGAAGATATGACATTTGCAGTAAATTCGTAAAATTGACTCGTTTCTTTTCTAATTTATGAGATTTCATTTTATATTAAAAAATAGTTAATAAAAATTGCATTGAGTGGTAATTTTTTAAAGATCTACCAAATATATAATGTTTTTTTTAAAAAAAAACATATCAAAACGAATTTAAGCCGAAGTGCACTTTGAAGGACGTGGACTTATTTTAAAATTAATGTTTTTTATTATAAAATTTATATAAAAAAAATTATTTTCATATCTGATGAGCTATTCATTCACAAAGTTCAGGTTTTGAAATTAGAAGAAGATTTTTATGATTTTTCCTGCTAAGAATCCAATTTTTTTTTTAACCCTCGAGAACTATCGCCTGGGTGGAATCCACCCATAAGGCTGAATTTCTTGGAGAAGTATATAATTTTTCATGAAAATCATTACTAAATTATAATGTAATCCTCATTTGAATGTTTATTGATGTTAAGAAGCATTATTTATTCGTTTAAGCTTAGGTGATATTTACATAAAGCCAGTTTATTAAAAGGCTTGGGTGGTTTACACCCTCGATAGTAATGGCGTTTCAAAATTTTGGGTGTGTTTTACCCACGATAGTAATCAGTAATGAAATATTTTATGTGATTGCTAATATAAAATCAAAAGAAATCACTAATATTTGCAAAAGTCACACCTTCCCTCTCTTTACGTACTGCTATGAATCAACTTTTCCAGATACGAACTCAATCTATGATGATATGTTTAGTAGCTGTAATGAGTAACTAAAATTTGTAAGTTTTTAGTTCACTTTTGAACAAAAATTGAAAATTAAATAACTTTTTCTTATATATATTTTCAGCTTTCGAAATCAGTTAACCAAAGGCCCATGGCGTAAAAACTAAAAAAGTTACAACTGATTATGCAGAATGAATTTTTTAATTTTTTTTTTTTTCTCTAATTGCTATGTTCCTAAGTAAACCATTATATAAAAAAAATAAAATGAATGACATATAAAATATCGTTATTTTTCAGTAGTTGGGTTTTCATTCTTAAAAACAAATTGATTATTTTTATAGTTTCATTTGACAGACGAGAAACGCAGATACTATCTGAGTATGGGTGGATTACACCCAACGATAGTACTGACGTAAGTGAAATAGACGATAGTTCTCGAGAGTAAAAGAAATATGAGAAAATTCATTCCATTTCTTTAGCATATCGTAAAAATTTTCATATTTGCTACTTTGGATGATTAAAACTATTGTTTACTGGTGCGATGAGACTTACAAGAAAAAAGCACAAATTTTGTATGGAAGCCCTATAAAATGTTAAGTTTTCCGATAGAATATTTAAACATGAGAATTGGCCATAAAAAAATAAAATTTTTGATACCCATATTGGGTACTTTTAATGTAATGAGGAAAGGAAAAGGAAAATAAAGGAAAATAATTCATATCAAAAGAATACAAATTTTACTATAAACAATTACAAATTTAAAAAAAACAAAAAAAAAAGTAAGTTTACAAACTGCCTTAAATCCAACATAAATTAATATGAAATAATTGTGTCAACATACTTCTTTGATATCGACTAAACATTACTAAAAATTACAACAAAATGTTCTTATAAAATGTTCTAAAAACTACAACAAATGTTCCAGTCCTTTTTGTAATAGTGGTGTTCACGTGCTCGACTATCCCACTTGCATACAAAATAGCAGTGCTTTGTGTAGCCACTCTGTTAACCACAAAGCATACCAACGACTTTGAGATCAGAACATATTTTCCAGTCGTGTTGTTCATATTTAATACATCTCAATAGCTTCGCCATTGTTTCGTACGTTTCCTTTGTGTTGACTGCATGTGCGATCGGAATCGATGGCTTTTTGTTTCCTATATGAAGTAATACCGCCTTCAAGCTCACTTTGCTGCCATCAATAAACAAACGCCACTCTTTGGGAATGTACGGCTGACCGAAGGTATTAAATAAGACAGGAATGTCTACGCAATAGCAGATATTGTCATTCTTAGTAATGTGTATAGCAAACGGTTTTTCACGATTTCTGTAGTATGTCACCTTAACATCGGGTCTCAAAAAGTTGAATTGTTGCAAACGAGAACCATGCAATTCCGATTTTTCCTTTGACAGTTCCAAATCTCTTATCCAATCATTCAGCTGCGCTTGCGATAAAAGGTGAGTTGTGTTTTCAGTTGTAATAGTACTACCACCTGTGGTTCCTTCCGACTCCACTGAATCTACGGATTTTCGATTGTTTTCACGTGTTGAATCGGGACAAGTAGGATATGGAACATCGTCAGAATGAGATACTGGCAATGAAACATTCGGGACAGTGGCGTATATCACTCGTTTGTGTTTTCCAACACCAGTCACTTTGGCCAGACAAAAATAGCAATCGTTTAGGTGGCAAAACGGTTGTCTCCAGATCATCGGAGCATCGAATTTCATGTATCGTTTTTTACCCGAGCTCCATTCAGACAATATTAATTTGCACGATTGACACAAAATACTTGGCGTCCATGATTCACCAATGTTCTCAGCCGCAATACCAAAATAATGAAGATATGACATTTGCAGTAAATTCGTAAAATTGACTCGTTTCTTTTCTAATTTATGAGATTTCATTTTATATTAAAAAATAGTTAATAAAAATTGCATTGAGTGGTAATTTTTTAAAGATCTACCAAATATATAATGTTTTTTTTAAAAAAAAACATATCAAAACGAATTTAAGCCGAAGTGCACTTTGAAGGACGTGGACTTATTTTAAAATTAATGTTTTTTATTATAAAATTTATATAAAAAAAATTATTTTCATATCTGATGAGCTATTCATTCACAAAGTTCAGGTTTTGAAATTAGAAGAAGATTTTTATGATTTTTCCTGCTAAGAATCCAATTTTTTTTTTAACCCTCGAGAACTATCGCCTGGGTGGAATCCACCCATAAGGCTGAATTTCTTGGAGAAGTATATAATTTTTCATGAAAATCATTACTAAATTATAATGTAATCCTCATTTGAATGTTTATTGATGTTAAGAAGCATTATTTATTCGTTTAAGCTTAGGTGATATTTACATAAAGCCAGTTTATTAAAAGGCTTGGGTGGTTTACACCCTCGATAGTAATGGCGTTTCAAAATTTTGGGTGTGTTTTACCCACGATAGTAATCAGTAATGAAATATTTTATGTGATTGCTAATATAAAATCAAAAGAAATCACTAATATTTGCAAAAGTCACACCTTCCCTCTCTTTACGTACTGCTATGAATCAACTTTTCCAGATACGAACTCAATCTATGATGATATGTTTAGTAGCTGTAATGAGTAACTAAAATTTGTAAGTTTTTAGTTCACTTTTGAACAAAAATTGAAAATTAAATAACTTTTTCTTATATATATTTTCAGCTTTCGAAATCAGTTAACCAAAGGCCCATGGCGTAAAAACTAAAAAAGTTACAACTGATTATGCAGAATGAATTTTTTAATTTTTTTTTTTTTCTCTAATTGCTATGTTCCTAAGTAAACCATTATATAAAAAAAATAAAATGAATGACATATAAAATATCGTTATTTTTCAGTAGTTGGGTTTTCATTCTTAAAAACAAATTGATTATTTTTATAGTTTCATTTGACAGACGAGAAACGCAGATACTATCTGAGTATGGGTGGATTACACCCAACGATAGTACTGACGTAAGTGAAATAGACGATAGTTCTCGAGAGTAAAAGAAATATGAGAAAATTCATTCCATTTCTTTAGCATATCGTAAAAATGTTCATATTTGCTACTTTGGATGATTAAAACTATTGTTTACTGGTGCGATGAGACTTACAAGAAAAAAGCACAAATTTTGTATGGAAGCCCTATAAAATGTTAAGTTTTCCGATAGAATATTTAAACATGAGAATTGGCCATAAAAAAATAAAATTTTTGATACCCATATTGGGTACTTTTAATGTAATGAGGAAAGGAAAAGGAAAATAAAGGAAAATAATTCATATCAAAAGAATACAAATTTTACTATAAACAATTACAAATTTAAAAAAAACAAAAAAAAAAGTAAGTTTACAAACTGCCTTAAATCCAACATAAATTAATATGAAATAATTGTGTCAACATACTTCTTTGATATCGACTAAACATTACTAAAAATTACAACAAAATGTTCTTATAAAATGTTCTAAAAACTACAACAAATGTTCCAGTCCTTTTTGTAATAGTGGTGTTCACGTGCTCGACTATCCCACTTGCATACAAAATAGCAGTGCTTTGTGTAGCCACTCTGTTAACCACAAAGCATACCAACGACTTTGAGATCAGAACATATTTTCCAGTCGTGTTGTTCATATTTAATACATCTCAATAGCTTCGCCATTGTTTCGTACGTTTCCTTTGTGTTGACTGCATGTGCGATCGGAATCGATGGCTTTTTGTTTCCTATATGAAGTAATACCGCCTTCAAGCTCACTTTGCTGCCATCAATAAACAAACGCCACTCTTTGGGAATGTACGGCTGACCGAAGGTATTAAATAAGACAGGAATGTCTACGCAATAGCAGATATTGTCATTCTTAGTAATGTGTATAGCAAACGGTTTTTCACGATTTCTGTAGTATGTCACCTTAACATCGGGTCTCAAAAAGTTGAATTGTTGCAAACGAGAACCATGCAATTCCGATTTTTCCTTTGACAGTTCCAAATCTCTTATCCAATCATTCAGCTGCGCTTGCGATAAAAGGTGAGTTGTGTTTTCAGTTGTAATAGTACTACCACCTGTGGTTCCTTCCGACTCCACTGAATCTACGGATTTTCGATTGTTTTCACGTGTTGAATCGGGACAAGTAGGATATGGAACATCGTCAGAATGAGATACTGGCAATGAAACATTCGGGACAGTGGCGTATATCACTCGTTTGTGTTTTCCAACACCAGTCACTTTGGCCAGACAAAAATAGCAATCGTTTAGGTGGCAAAACGGTTGTCTCCAGATCATCGGAGCATCGAATTTCATGTATCGTTTTTTACCCGAGCTCCATTCAGACAATATTAATTTGCACGATTGACACAAAATACTTGGCGTCCATGATTCACCAATGTTCTCAGCCGCAATACCAAAATAATGAAGATATGACATTTGCAGTAAATTCGTAAAATTGACTCGTTTCTTTTCTAATTTATGAGATTTCATTTTATATTAAAAAATAGTTAATAAAAATTGCATTGAGTGGTAATTTTTTAAAGATCTACCAAATATATAATGTTTTTTTTAAAAAAAAACATATCAAAACGAATTTAAGCCGAAGTGCACTTTGAAGGACGTGGACTTATTTTAAAATTAATGTTTTTTATTATAAAATTTATATAAAAAAAATTATTTTCATATCTGATGAGCTATTCATTCACAAAGTTCAGGTTTTGAAATTAGAAGAAGATTTTTATGATTTTTCCTGCTAAGAATCCAATTTTTTTTTTAACCCTCGAGAACTATCGCCTGGGTGGAATCCACCCATAAGGCTGAATTTCTTGGAGAAGTATATAATTTTTCATGAAAATCATTACTAAATTATAATGTAATCCTCATTTGAATGTTTATTGATGTTAAGAAGCATTATTTATTCGTTTAAGCTTAGGTGATATTTACATAAAGCCAGTTTATTAAAAGGCTTGGGTGGTTTACACCCTCGATAGTAATGGCGTTTCAAAATTTTGGGTGTGTTTTACCCACGATAGTAATCAGTAATGAAATATTTTATGTGATTGCTAATATAAAATCAAAAGAAATCACTAATATTTGCAAAAGTCACACCTTCCCTCTCTTTACGTACTGCTATGAATCAACTTTTCCAGATACGAACTCAATCTATGATGATATGTTTAGTAGCTGTAATGAGTAACTAAAATTTGTAAGTTTTTAGTTCACTTTTGAACAAAAATTGAAAATTAAATAACTTTTTCTTATATATATTTTCAGCTTTCGAAATCAGTTAACCAAAGGCCCATGGCGTAAAAACTAAAAAAGTTACAACTGATTATGCAGAATGAATTTTTTAATTTTTTTTTTTTTCTCTAATTGCTATGTTCCTAAGTAAACCATTATATAAAAAAAATAAAATGAATGACATATAAAATATCGTTATTTTTCAGTAGTTGGGTTTTCATTCTTAAAAACAAATTGATTATTTTTATAGTTTCATTTGACAGACGAGAAACGCAGATACTATCTGAGTATGGGTGGATTACACCCAACGATAGTACTGACGTAAGTGAAATAGACGATAGTTCTCGAGAGTAAAAGAAATATGAGAAAATTCATTCCATTTCTTTAGCATATCGTAAAAATGTTCATATTTGCTACTTTGGATGATTAAAACTATTGTTTACTGGTGCGATGAGACTTACAAGAAAAAAGCACAAATTTTGTATGGAAGCCCTATAAAATGTTAAGTTTTCCGATAGAATATTTAAACATGAGAATTGGCCATAAAAAAATAAAATTTTTGATACCCATATTGGGTACTTTTAATGTAATGAGGAAAGGAAAAGGAAAATAAAGGAAAATAATTCATATCAAAAGAATACAAATTTTACTATAAACAATTACAAATTTAAAAAAAACAAAAAAAAAGTAAGTTTACAAACTGCCTTAAATCCAACATAAATTAATATGAAATAATTGTGTCAACATACTTCTTTGATATCGACTAAACATTACTAAAAATTACAACAAAATGTTCTTATAAAAAATGGATGCCATCGTGTGTGGTTTTGTAAGAGCTTTCGTTTGGTACCAAATTTGTAAATTATTCCATGGAAAATAGTGAAATTATAGCAAACAAACGAAATTTTCGCTGATTTTTTAACGCGAATTTGAAACCCTAAACCATCGATTGAGCACGTATTAAAAATACGTCGACCTTAGATTTTTGTCTTCTATCACATATCCGAAATTCATTCAAATCGGAGACTGTCACCTGGGGAAATTTCTTTGTTAGTAAATATGGACTGTCTAACTTACATTTAGCATAGCTCTCCTATTTTTTAAAGAAGGAAGATTAATAAGCTATAATCGATATTCATAAGAAGGTAGGTAAAGTTTGAGGGCACCAAACAATTGACGCGTATTCTAGAATGGGCCTTACTAGCGATGTGAATACGGTTTTAGTTATAAAAGGATCATTAAACTCTTTGGACCATAGTTTAATAAATCCTAGAGTACTATTAGCTCTGCTGATTGCTTTATTAATGTGAATGCGAAAGCGAAGTTTGGTGTCCATAGTTACTCCAAGATCATCGAAAACCTCTAAGAACTCAAGTGGATAGTCACCTATATTGTAATAAGTTCGAGAAGGTTGTCTTCGAAAAAAAGTCATTTGTGTGCACTTCCCCATGTTGAGCTTCATGCAACTAATTTCGCACCAGTCACAAAGATGGTCAAGATCAGTTTGTAGGAATAAATCATTAGTCTTGCTCATTATTATATGACAGGCTTCCTTGAGGTACACAAGAAGTAACAAGAAACTCATTGCAACGATGCTTTAAAAAGCATTGTAACTGGAACTACAAGTTCTTCACAGCAATATTTCAATATACAAGAAGAAATATAGTAAGAACCGCTTTTATAAGATGTCTTAAGATTTTTCAAGTAGGTTGAAACCGTGTTAATATCAATTATTGGAGAACATATAGCGCCAGGTTGCAGATTTAAAAATATCTTAAACTATCGTAAGAAGCAAATGAATAAGTTGTCTTAAAAAATCTGCAAAAAGGTTACATATAGTAATATCAACATCCGACTCAAATGTTTTATATTTCACAAGAGATGGATATGAATTTATCTAACGTTTAGTATTAACGAAGTTCCAAAATGATTTTACATCAGACTTGATGTTTATTTTGACTTTTGTTAAATATTTGCTATAAGATTGCCTACATAAAGAGTGTCCGAGAAATAACTGTCCTTTTGTTTTTAGGTTATTTATAAAAAAGTGTTACCTTTATAGCAACATATTTGGTGCCTGAATAAAGTATAAATATTACAGATTAAAAAAAATTACTCATTAGTAAAATAAAAGAGATACTGAAAAGATGTCGTCTCAACAAGAAGAAAAGCGGAAAGCAATTATTTGCAAATACCTGGAAAATCCAAACACCACTTACAAAAAGATCGCTTAGGAAGTTGGCGTGTGCGTAACAACTGTCAAAAGGACCATAAAACGATACAAACAGTTTACTCCTTTATCAAAAACGCCTGGCTCAGGGAGAAAAAGTGGTCCGGCGAACCAAGCGGTGGCCCAGAACGTTAAGCGGCTGTTTACTCAGAATCCAGGCACTTCGGTTCGTGATATTGCAGCAAAAGCGGGAACATCGAAGTCAATAATTTTAACGGATTATAAAATTTTACAACCTAAGGAGGTATTAAGTACAAAAAGTACCTGATAGGTCAGAAGAAAAGGACGCCGAAGCCAAGAGCACGGCTCGAAAACTGTATCGTGATTACCTGCCCAAATTTGATTGCGTGATCATGGACGATGAAACGTACTGCAAAGCGGATTTCAAGCAGATATTATACTGCGGTTAGAAGGGGTGAAGCATCCTCTAAATTTACCAATGAAAAACATACCAAATTTCCAAAGAAATACATGGTGTGGTTGGCCATTTGCAAATGTGGCCTTCAAAGTAAGGAATTTGTGACAGATCGCACAATAACCGAAATTTACATCAGAGAGTGTCTGGAGCGGCGTTTGCTGCCTTTTATACGTCAGCACCAAGGTTCAGTACTATTTTGGCCTGACCTAGCAACATGTCACTACGCCCAGAGAACGATGGATAGGTACCAAGCCAATAATGTCACTGTGGTACGAAGAGAAGCCAATCCTCCGAATTGACCCGAACTTCGTCCAATCGAAAGATATTGGGCTTTAATGAAAAGAAATCTTAAGGAGACCAAACAAACTGCGAAAAACATCGAAATATTTCGACGTAAATGGCGTCGGGCATACACTATGGTCAACGAAAGGTCGGTCAAAAACCTAATGGAGGACCTTAATCAAAAAGTGCATATTTTTTTTAAGTGTATTTGTTTCAGTGTAAATAAAAATTCCATTTATTTTGTAATGTTCACTTAATAATAAACTGAAATAATTTTTAATAAAACATCACTGGGTTTTTTACAATAAAAAAAGGACAGCTATTTTTGGGACAGTCTTAAATTGACGGTACTTATATTTAGTTGAGGTATAAGAAGCAAAATTAGAAATATTATGACATTTTAAATATATGTTATAATATTTTGATTTTATGTTCCTCATATTTTTCAGGCTTTTCTCTGAGGAACTGAAGTTGAAAAGAATTTTTAAGAGCATTGTTAAAGGCACACACAGCAGAATCAAGAGTTTGTGGCAATATTCTTGTAGTCTTGATGTTAAGTAGTGATGAGCAGTTGATAATTGACAAATTATTTATTAACTTAAATTAAATTTAAATTAAATTAAATTTCTATAAATATTCAACCACCCAACATCAAAAATATACACCGCATTAAGCAAAGAAAAACATCGCAGCAAAACCACAATGATAGCACAATCATAGCAAAATTTAACACGCCGTTTGATAGAAATTTTGTGCTTAACTCGGTAGCAAAGTTCTGGCGCGAAAACAATGATTTTATGCGCTTGCACCACGCGGGGTTCCAGTCAACTAAATCTTTCTACGTCAACGAAGGGCTCAGCAAAGAAAACTCTGTTATTCTTCAATCTGCTCTTCAATTCAAAAAACAAGAAAAATTCTCAGCTGCCTTCACCCGTCGAGCCATCGTACATGTAAAACTGAAACCAAGCGATAACCCGATCTACATTGACTCTATACTTAAGCTTAACAGTATCGCAGAATCTGTCAATACAGTCTCAGAGCAGTACAACAACAACAACAACCAGCATAACTCTACAAACAATATGTTTCGCAACAATGAAGACAACATCTGCACAAGCAATATGTTTCACACTAATGACGTCAACAACTCCACATCTTAAGATGATGCTTGCTAACGTTCGTTTTAAAACTTATCTGTTATTTAATATATATTATGTTATGTTATGTTATATTATATATTATATCTCTAAAACTTTCAAATTAATTTATGTTTGTTAAATATTATTTCAATAACCGCTTATAGAACAAGCACGCATTGCAGCAAAAATACACCACTTCTCACATATGTCAAACTTGTTGATTAACGATCGTCTTCGTTCCAAAGACAGCGTCCCGGGTACACCTACAATGGGGTGCAAAATTTGATTAAAGAACTTTTTACCACATAATTTTTGATTTTTTTTAATAATAAGAACACTTTAATGACTGCGGTTTTATGTTTTGAATATAAAGAGAGTGCAAAAGTGAATGCAAATATTTTTTACTTCGTTTTTATTAAAACTTTAACTTTATATGAAATTTGTTTCAATATAAACAAACGCTCATACTAAAACCCAAGTCAATTCGGAATTTAATTTGTCATTGGTGAGGGGTGCAATTGCCAAACAAATGCAATTCAAATTTTCATGACAGTAAGATAGAGTACAAAAAAAAAAAATGTTATATTCTAATGTTACATTCTTTTTTTATTCCATAAAATTTTATAAAATATCGTTTTTTTGCTTCTTATATTCAGGTTAAGAAGTGTTCAAACTTACTCGTATAGTATACATTTCTATTACCATTATTTTTCGCAAATCTGCATGATTTTCAGAATGGAAACGTCTGTTATTTTGTAAGCAATACATTTCTCATGAACTTTTCAGAAAAACGTGCTCATGTCATAAATGTCAAGAATAAAAATATGCTTTATGATTTTGTGATTACTAAGTTCTGAGATAAAACTTCATAAAACAAACCTTATTTACAGCTCTTAATCTGCTAGAACATAATTTTTAATAGTAATATGTTTTTGGGTATCTTGTAACATGAAACAATTTAAAAATCAATACTCAACTAATAACATGCTTAAAACATTTCTGAAAAAATTAAATTATGATTTAAATGCATTCAATTTTTTATTTAAATTAAAAAAAATGGCGTTTTATAACAATTTTAAGGCGTTCTGAAGTTTTTTTTTATTTTATTTTGAAGATGTCTATTAAAAGCTCTAAGATGGTTTTCTGACTCCATAACCTTACTAAAGTAATAATTTTTATGATTAAATCAACCAACAAAACTGTAAAAAATACAGTTGTTAACAGAAGATGCACAGTTCCTTAAAAATTATTCTATTTAAATTAAATTTTGTTCTCTGTCACCGAATGTGAAGCATCGACAGATTTCTTGTAATTGTCAGCTCTTTTTGGACCATTCATGACTTTTGACCTTGTCCAGCCAGGGCTAGTTTTCTTTGGGAATTATGTACATAATGAGTATGAAACAAATTTCTGATAATAATTTGGTATAACTGTAATATAGTGATACTGTGATATTAATAGTCGAGGATAGGGCAGGCAAATCTTACAGACCTCAGTTTTGTCTATCAAGGTCGAAGCTGAAATGAATATAGAATACTATAAAGAAGTTGAATTTAGGAAAAAAGTTTATATATGAATTTTAATACTTTATTTTTATTTTCACTTAACTGTTATATAGAAGACGTGGATTGATTTTGAAAAAATATTTAACTTTACAGTTATTCAGGGTTTATGAGGGAAAATTTACCAAGGGTTTGCTTTCAGGTGCTGTTTTTTCTTCAATTATGCACAATTTTTCCGTAAAATTTTCACAATTTTCTATAAAAAACTAGCTTAAGTTTTTATAACTTCATAAAGTTGGTTCTCCAATTATTTAAAACTGTTATTGTGTGGTTTACTGATAGTAAATTGTTCTTGCATAAATTATAAGCCCTTATAAGCTTTTTTCCAAATCTTTTCTTAAATATGTCATTTTTGTAGAGGTTGATTCAAAAATATGCAGTCGGATTTATCGACATTGTAAAATAAAAACAGAAATAGTGAAAAATGTTATTCAATATAGATCTTTGGGGATTTACTCACTGTAACAAATCAAAATTTTGCGTAAACAAAACATTTTTGAAAAATTCCTTGATTGCGGAAAATCCTGCTTAAAAAAAATGAAGATATGCTTCAAATTTGAAATTAAATTAAATTTTTTTAAGTTTTGTGTAAGTTACCAAATAACATATCTTTCAAAAGATATCAAATATATTAATATCGATGAGATTATTTTTAAGTTTTGTCTTTTGTAACCGAATTTTATAAACTATACAAATAATTTAAATATTTATAACGTTATTTGTACTTTAACAAACTTATCGTAATAGTAAACTATTATTTAAAAAAATTATGTTAATTTCGTGGTATTTTTCAAAACATAACTCTTTTGAGGTTTACTATAACCTTCTTAAGGGGTGCACAATTTAGTTTCCGCCCCGGGTGCCACCAACCCTAGCTACGCCACTGGTCCTATTGAATATTTGTTTATTGCTATATCCAATGCAAAAGAAAAGTTCCTTTTTGGTAATGTCTACCGTCCCAATCAAACTATCGATATGACAAACCTTATTCAACTCATTGAAAACATCTCTCTTGGGTACTCACAAATTCTTATTGCAGGCGATTTTAATAGTAATCTTTTAAAGGAAAATCACTTAGCTCTCGAAATGCAGGCCTTAGGACTTTTTCCAGTTAACACTACTATGCCAACGCACTATACCAAAACTAGCAACACACTGCTTGACTTATTTCTTGTTAACGATGAAACAAAAATTGTACTTTATGATCAGACAAATTATCCCTCATTTTCTAAACATGATATAATTTTTGTGTCGTACGGCTTTCAGTTGAAAACGAACCCAAAGTCATTTTTGTTTCGCGACTTTTAAAATATTGATTACCATCGTCTTAAGTCTGCACTTTCAAATCTCAACTGGAGCAGTATATTCAGTATGACATCACCTGATGAGCAAGTTAATTTTTTTCCAAAGCAACCTCAGTAATCTTTTTGAGGAGTTCGTCCCACTCAAAAATAAAATATTTTAACCTGTTCAACGCCCATGGTTTAATGACAAAATTAAAAACTTAATTTTGCAACGTGATACTCTATACAATCGATGGAAACGTTTAAAGACACCAGAGATTTATAGTGAGTTCAAAAATTTTATTGCGAAAAATTCTCTTCTGCAATAGATAGTAAAAAACATGGCAGGAAATAAAAAACATTGGAATTGGTAAGTGTGAAGGTAGGAAAAGTGAGGATGTTGATCTGGACGATTTGAATTTAAAGTTTCTAG
The DNA here is from genome assembly GCA_958299015.1 of Tetanocera ferruginea. NCBI lineage: Eukaryota > Metazoa > Arthropoda > Insecta > Diptera > Sciomyzidae > Tetanocera > Tetanocera ferruginea. Next base: position 82,200,322 of record OY282641.1, on the reverse strand, counting down.
ATTTTCCATTGCCATCAATCTCTCAGGAATCTTTCGCTAGCCCTAACAGCGTGCGAAGTAACAACGATTTTAGTTTTGAATGCGTTGAGCAAACAGATGTTCTCGAGTGTTTTTTGGCTATAAAGTCGAATGATGTTGGTTTTGACAATATTCATTTTGTATTTTTCAAGGCCCTGCTTACAAAATTACTACCTTTTCTAACGTACATTTTCAATTCTATTCTCACTAATTCTATCTCTCCTGCCATCTGCAAACAGGCTAAAATAATACCGATACCAAAAACGAGCAATGAATACCGTCCTATAGCCATATTGCCGTATGTATCGAAAGTTTTAGAGCTAATAATATATAGGCAAATGTGTAAGTTAATTTATAGGAACCATTTAATAACCGAATGTCAGTCTGGATTCCGAGTTAAGCGAAGCTGTGTAACAGCACTAGTTGATGTAATTGAAGACCTTAGAGTAGGTGTTGATGATAACAATATTAACTTTCTAGTGATTTTAGACCACTCAAAAGCCTTTGATTTGGTAAATCATTTTGTGTTGTATGATAAGCTGGTGAATCTTTATAATTTCTCCTCCACTGCTGCTAATTTGATATCATCTTATCTATCAAACAGATCACAAGCAGTTTGTTCTAATGGCATTGTATCAAAATTTCTACCAAATGCCAGCGGTGTTCCTCAGGGCTCTGTGCTAGGTCCTCTTCTCTTCTCTTTATATATAAATTGCCTACCTAAAGTGTTGAAGAATTGTAATATTCATATGTATGCCGATGATGTCCAATTGTATGTTAGTTGTTCCCGTGAGTCTATCATCCCTTGTGTCTCGAACCTAAATGATAATCTTCGACGCGTTAGCGACTGGGCCACCTTAAATGGCCTATGTTTAAATCTCAAAAAATCGAAATGCATTATCATCTCAAAAAAACCAGCAGACTATTCACTTTTCCCAAAAATTAAACTAAGCAATTGTGCCATTGAATTTGTTGATAGTTTAAAAAACCTAGGCATAATATTTAATAGAACATTGTCGTGGAACACTCATATAGGTAGCACTATCGGTAAAGTGTATGGTGCATACGGCGCATACAAACCAACGCCGATTCTCGCAATCTTCAAAACGATCTGGTCAGCTTTTCCACTTGGTGTCAAAAAAATCTTCTGGAGCTCAACGTCAGCAAATGTCAAGCTATAACATATTCTCGTAAGCGACTCCAACTTCCTCCGCGAACGTATTACATTCTCGGCAAGCCAGTTCCTTCTGTAAACTCTTTACGCGACTTAGGTGTTATTTGTGACAAGGAACTTAACTTTAGACCTCATATTGATAATATCATTAGTAGAGCCAACTCTGCACTTGGTTTTGTGAAACACTGGTCCAGAGAGTTCTCCAATCCTTACGTCACTAAATCGCTCTATCTTTCCTTTGTTAGACCCATCCTCGAATATGCCAGCCAGGTTTGGTCTCCCATCTACAACACCCATTCAATGCGAATCGAAGCCGTTCAACGACGATTCATTCGTTTCGCTCTTCGTGGTCTTCCTGGTTCTGACAGTTTCAACCTACCACCTTATGCCAACCGTCTTATTTTGCTTAACATGCAAACACTTGCAAAGGGAAGGGAAGTTGCCGATGTTCTCTTCATTCATCAACTTGTATGCGGAACCATTAACTGTCCAGAATTACTCCAATTAATATCTTTTAATACCAACCCACGCAACCTTAGGTCTATATCTCTCTTCCACCTTAACTTTCACCGCACCGGCTATGAATGCAGTGAACCCATAACCAGAATGCTTCGGGTAACCAATAGTTTGATCAACGAATTCGATTTTCATCTGTGCAGACCACTACTCCGAAATATCCTCCTTAACTCTCCAACACCACTTCATCCGCCTCTCTAATGTATTCTTCCAGTACAAGATATGATACAATTGTAAATTAAGATACTCCCTGTTAATAATAAGTTTTAGTTTTTAAGTATTTAAACTGCTTGTATTAAGCTTATCCAAATAAATAAATAAATGTTGCGTGTTCAATGGACAACTCAATATATTACGCCTTTAAAAACTCGTATCTTACTGGCTAAGTCATACACAATTTTTTGTGAATTCAATCCGTCTTTAGAACGCTCCACCAACTGATCTCAGAACAATTCCCAATGCTGTGCAATTTAAATTTCGATTGAGTATCTTTTTCTCCTTATTGCAATAATATTATATTAATTTTGAACATTATCCGTAATTTATTTGTAATAATTGTAAGTTCTTCTTTGAGATATAATCGTCGGCTTTTGTTCAAGTTTTAACATTTGTAACTGTAGTAATTTATATTATCATGATTAATTTTAAGCAATTTTTGAGTTAAAATATCAAACAATACTTTAACTTAATTTAAATTCAAACATTATAGCCAATATTAGTTTTTATTATTTTCTGTTTTTTTTTAGTAACTAGTATAAGTATCACTGCTATCAAACCAACTGATGTTTCTAGAGGTTAATGCTTTAATTATAAGACTTGTTGCATTAGCATGTAAATTAAATTAAATTAAATAAATAAATAAATAAATAAAAAAATAAATAAATAAATAAATAATAAAATAAATAAATAACATTATTTGTTCTTTTAAAGTTGAACTCTGAGGGAGGATTCAAACGATTTGATATAGATTGCTTGGGGAAATTCAGAGTGATTTCAACAGTCGGATGGTGTGAGTCCTCAGGATACACAAGTGGATCAGACCTATTAACTGAAACAATATTACTATCATCAATATATATAAGGTCTATCAAACGGTGATTTCTATTATAGTGATAGCTGATTTGAAATAGTCCTTGATTCGAAAGCTCATTTAAAAATGAGTCAACAGATGAATATTCTGAAGATGGCAGGAATACTGCAGAGTTTTTAGCTCAACGGTTCCAAGAAACATTAGGAAGGTTGAAGGCACCAGTTATTAAAATGTTGTCGTGAGGCTGAAGTTGTGAGCAAACTTAACTTATCGACGCCAGATGTTTCCCAAACACCTCAACATTGGAAACTGGAGGAATATAAGAACATGTAATAGAAATTCTCAAAGAACCACACTTCACAAGAAAACAGCAAAATTCAATATCTAAGGACTCAAATATTAATATTTCTTGTGAGAAGTGTGAAGACTTAACGGCAATAAAAACGCCACCACCACTACAAAAATTACCGGCAATAGAATTTCTTTCTTTACGGTATTTATTAAAATTGGTAGACAGAATTTCAGTTATTAAAATATTAGGTTTAAGCCAAGTCTCACTAAGGGCCGTTTTGTTCACAGAGGTATAAATTTATCTCTGAGATAATTTCATTTTTTCATTTGTTCACAGAGAGTTAAGACTTTTAACTCCTGAGCGGGAGATAAAAATGGCGGCGAGATAGCTTAACCCCAGAAATATTTATCTCGTACATATTGGGGAGTTAAGCTTTTCTACTCGCTCTTATCGCTCGCATTTTACTAGTTTTTCATTTATTTATATGAAAATTTATATTGAATACATATGCGAGAGCGAATTTATACTTTAAGCATAAAGCTGGGATAAAATGTGAACAAAACCATTTTTTTAATCTCCCGATGTATACTCTTGGTATAAAATTAACCTCGAGATAGTTATCCCAGAGTTAAATCATATTTATTCCTCTTGTGAACAAAATGGGGCTAAAAGCAATAATGTCAAAGTGAAGATTATGTCTTAAAATGAACAAATCTGTTAACTTGGTATTTAAACCTCGGACATTCTGGTATACGACTAGGAACTGATAGCAACAATCTAGTTTTTTGAGTGGTGTAGGCAGGTATAGTAGCTAGAGACATTTTAGGTGTTGACCTTTGTAGGAATAAATTCATGAACCACGATATATTCAGGTCAAAAAGTTGATCCATGACTTTACCAAAGAGATCACCTCGTAAATTAATTTTAAAACAAGAAAAGAACCGCTCATATGAAAACTTGAATTTGTAAATCCAAATATTCTTATTAACACGGTTTTAACTTTGAATTGATGTGATGTAAAACATCTTCTTCGGATGTGTCAGAAGCAAAGCGTGAGGCAAATATAGACCTAACAGGCTGAACAATAACAAGTTCCTTATATGTAGGCTGGTTACTGTTTTGTAGTAAGGGGACGAGACACCTTCAAACATTTTTTATTTTAATGTTTTAGAAGTTGCTTAAAAAATTAGATATCATTTTGCAAAATTTAATATGTATTTTTTTTTATAAAAAAAACTACGCAAAAAAATTTTTTATTATTATTTGAATCACATTTATTGTTATTACAAATTTTTTAAAAAAATCATTAAAAAAACCATGGCGGGCGTGATAAAACAAAAACCACTCGACCAATCGTACTGAAATTTTAATATATTGTTTTACACTTGTCGATGCATGAAATGAACTGCGGACAGAAAAATCGGTTTTATAATTTTTGAGGTTTTGGCCGATTTGGTCCATTTTTGTCGAAAAAATGCCGCCATTTTGTTATTGTTCAACAAAACTTGTTTCTTCTAGTTCATTCCATGGCGGTTTTCGTGTTAATAAAAACGCCGTTTTTTTTCCGGTGTCCCAGTGAATTGTAATCACGCCCGCCATGTTTTTTTGATGTTTTTTAAAATAATTCCAGTAGCCATATGTGTAAATAAAAAAATCAAATACATTTTTTTTTGTGTATTTATTTTACTAGAAAATATATATTTAATTTTTCAAAATGATATATTTTTTCTTATTCAACTTATATGCATTTTAAAACATTAAAATAAACTTTTTTTGAAGGCGTCACGTCCCCTTAATATCTGGTTAGGTAAAGCACCAGTAAAACTAGAAGCGATACAAGAAGACGAAGGAGCCGAAATTGGAGCAACACAGGCTTCGGCGTATTTTTTTTCCTACCAGAAGGACTTGGAGCATCACTTGCAACAATAGTTGGTGCCATTTCAGGAGCTTCAGCTGTTAGTAAAATAATGTCTGCTGTTGCAGGCACATTTGAAGAGACAATCTTATTAGTATTTTTGCCATCACTGAAAGAATCAGTTGACTGCGCTTCTTGTTCTACGTTCAAATTAGGTGAAAGCAAGATTAAATCATTGTAAGTAGAAGGAGGTATGGCTAGATCAAAAGGTTTTGAGGTATTTTGAAGATTCTTCTATGGTCGCTTTCATTTAGGAGAAAAAGAGGCTTCATCCATAATTTTAAACTTCTTAAATAAGTCTTCAAAATCAGTCAATCTGGCTTGAGCAGCCGCTTAATCCTTCGAAACCTCTGAAAAGCCTTTACGAGATTGTCGTATAAGCTTTAAAATATATACAGTCCTTTACCTTCCTTAAGTGCATCAAAAATTCTCGCAGTCAATGCTGCACACTTTATATGAAACTAGTAAGGTATATCTTCGACTCGGCCGAAGTTAAAATACCCCCACGGCCGATTCTTAAAGGTAAAAGAATCTTAAATTGGAGAGCTTTTTTTATGAGATTTTGAGAGATTTTATTATTTTTGTGTGTCTAAAATACATACATATCAAATTATTTTCCTACAGCTTAAATATAAGTAATTTTATAACGTTTTCAATTTTGGGGTTGTATGGGAGGTGGGCGTGTAAGTTTGTGTATTACGCCCATTTTTCTAACACACCTCAGTTTTGTCATGGAATACACGAATATCGAGTTTCCGTTTTATACCTTTAATATTAGCCTCTTTATAGGGTTTTCAATTTTGGGGTTGTATGGGGGGCGTGTTAGTGGGTGAATAACGCCCATTTTTCTAACACACCTCAATTTTGACATAGAATACTTAAATACCAAGTTTCCGTCTTGTAACTTTAATATTAGCCTCTTTATAGATTTTTCAATTTTGGGGTTGTATGGGAGGTGGGCGTGTTTGTGGGTGGATGTTGCCCATTTTTCTTACACACCTTATTTTTGACATAGAATATACAAAAACCGAATTTCAGTATTGTAGCAGCAATATTAGCCTCTTTACAGAGTTTTCAATTTTGGGGTTGTATGGGAGGTAGGCGTGGTTTTCATTCGATTTTACCCATTCTCGAACTTGACCTTAGTTTTTTTAAAAAAAGCTTAAAGATCGAATTTCAGCACGATAGCTTAAAAATTGCGGCTGCAATCGTGTCCACAGACAGACGGACAGACGGACATGGCTAAATCAACTCAGGTGGTGATGCTGATCAAGAATATATATACTTTTCTATACCAACCACGTCTCCTTTTGGGTGTTACACACGTCGTGACAAAATTAATATACCCCTTACGCAGTACGCGTGGGGGTATAAAAATGCTTCACATAACAAGCAATTGACTAACCTATCTGATTCACCCTTAACAGTGTTAGGAAAATTGCAGAACATTTTTGTAGTTAAAATAAATAAATACATAAATAAAAAGTTAAAAGAAAAAATAGAAAGTTAAGACGTTAGAACTCAAACGTTTCTATAAAGAATTTTTCTGATCGGCCACCACCTCTCTGCAGACAATGGCAAACCTCAGAGACTAAATAATGCCATGTAAAGCTTCTTGAGAACATAAACTTTAGCTCTTCGGAGTCGTCATAAAACATGTAGGTCTAGTTCTCGGTCAATTGTGTGCAAGCATTTAATAAAACACACAACACAATTGATCATAAGAAGCTCGGTCAAAGTCCTTTCAAGGGCTGAAATGGCCAATTTGTTGTTTTGTTTTTTTTTATGAAAGTAATTCAACACCTCAAGCAATGAGTTTAATTTAAACTATCATTAATCAATAGATGTTTTAAGTTTTAAGTTAAATATGTTAAAAAACGTTTAAAACGCGGCTATTAATTTTTGTTTATAAATATTTTAAAAACCCCGCCTATTAATTTGCCGGCGCTTAAAAACGCCATTGGCTCTATTTTTCTGTTTTATGCCTGAGCAGATGAATGCTCTAAAAATTAAAACTCAGATAATGGAAGCTATAGAAGTAATTAATTTATTTCGAAGTTTGCACCACATTAAAAACTTAAATAACAGGAGTGGATAACTCTCAAATTAATTTAAAAATAACTAGGTCGTAGCAATCGCTTAGCAAATGCGTAAGCTGGCCACATAAAAATGTTCGTTAAGGATAAAAATTAGTTGGGTCGCTCGCTTTAAGCAATTTTTTCTCAAAACTGTAAAAGCAAAAATGTTATTTCTTCCGTTTCAAATAAATAAACTTGGATAATAAACTTACTTAATAATAAATTAAGTAATGAACTGTCCTCAGGTTGTGAATTCCGTAGAATTCTCATTTTTGAAGTCACGTCATTCCTTCGAGCTGCAGGTCCACCTGATGTTTCAGCTTGAAAAGCACGGTGCATGTAAGATTCATGACATGATCTCTAACCTTATCTTGATATTTTTCTTGGAGGGATGAGCATTTTGAAATCTATGTTAAAACAATAAAAAAGAAAAAAACTTGTCAGACGTCGCATAGTGGGCAAATATTTTTTAGTATTATTTTTTTTTTTTTGCTGCAATGGATTTGATCATTTAAAACAAAAACACTTATATTTAATAATTTCATGATTTTAATTTTCACATAAGTCGACATAAGTCGACTTACACTAGTATAATTGTTTAAACTAAAACTAATACAATAATCCTTCAAATTATTTTACTTTCAAACTGTTCAAAGCTTAAAAAAGATGTAATTTAAGTGAATTCGATTGGCTTCTTTAAAATATAATTTGCTTACCACTCAAGTCCAAAGATGTTTTTTAAGAAACACTTTAAAGCAGTAAAAATCCAATTAGATTATTTCGATTTTTTACACAACAATTACGAACGTTTTTTGTAAAAGCTTATTCAAAATGAGCGTTTGAATAAATAATTCAGGAACTTTATTCTCAACCGGCACTTTATCATCTCAATGTTTCTTCCTGACTGATTTCCTTACTTTCTTTTCGTATTTCTTATTGCTTTCATTTGCCACAATAACGCAAAAACGAAAGCATGTAATATACAATTAAAATAAAAACCTTTATTATAAAATTTCATTCAGTAAATTTATAAACAAAAAGTTTCAATTTGATTGCTTTTTTAAAACTGATTAGACACATAGAAATAAGTTGTTCTTAGTTTCCTAGACACAACTGATGCACAGATGTGCAAAAAGTGAGTTTTTTTGGCATTTGGCTGTCAAAAACCGAATGGAAATTTTTTAAATTAGTTTCCGTCATATGAAAGAAAAAACGTAGCCCTTTAATATGATGTATCGAAATAGTTCCTGAAAATTTATATTTTTTTTGGGTGGGTAGTTGTTTTTTTTTGAAAATGTTTATTTATGGTATTATTATTATTATTATTTATTTATTTGCTAAGCCTTGTTAGACTTTTTAGCATCATACAAAATTTACATATTTATATAAATACAATTCAAATTGTACATAGAATTTAAATTTAAAAATTACATTAAAATATGTACACATAAATTATAAGATTTTATAAGAATATTACACAGCAAAGAACATTGTGGTAACAAGGCAAACAAGGTTATATCCACCCACACTTAAAATAGCTTGGTGTCGGCATAGAACGGTGGGAGGTAACAAGACAAACAAGGTCTGTGCGCCACACTGATAAGCATATGTATATATATAATATAAATCGTTCTTCTAATCAAGGTGGTATTTCGACAAACTAGGTCAAATACACCACACCAATTTCATTCTTTAACAAGAAATGGTTGCGAACGCAGGCACTAGACAACTAGGTGTCATTGGCCAGTTATATTATTATAAATACAATACAAATCGTTCTAGCATGGTTGAAGAAAAAATATACAACCAGCATCAAGCGAAAATTGTGTTAGTACAGACTCAGCGGCGATACTGCAGATAATCTAAAATTTTAAGTTTAATTGAGTACATGGATTCATTTAATGTTATAACATCTGAAACGGAATTAAAATCACCGCAAGCGCATCTTAGTGGTTCATTTTGTAAGTAATAAGTTCTACAAAAGTTCATAAAAAGTAGCTCAAAAGATCTTCTAGGTCGAAGAGGAACATTTAAGTAAATTTTACTCAGTAAATATGGACTGTCGACATATCCATGTAAGAGTTTTAAAATCCAACTAACATTTAGCATAGTTCTCCTATTTTTTAAGGAAGGCAGATTAATTCGCTATGATCGATATTCATAAGAAGGTAAATTAAAGTTTGAATTAAAATATAGATCACGTAAGCAGAACAGAAGAAATTGCTTTTGAACAGATTCTATATCATAAATGTAACACCCATAACGAGGTCACCAAACAATTGACGCGTATTCTAGAATGGGCCTTACTAGCGATGTGAATAAGGTTTTAGTTATAAAAGGATCATTAAACTCTTTGGACCATAGTTTAATAAATCCTAGAGTACTATTAGCTCTGCTGATTGCTTTATTAATGTGAATGTGAAAGCGAAGTTTGGTGTCCATAGTTACACCGAGATCATCGAAAACCTCAAAAAACTCAAGTGTATAGTCACCTATTTTGTAATTAGTTCGAGAAGGTTGTCTTCGAGAAAAAGTCATTTGTTTGCACTTCCCCAAGTTGAGCTTCATGCAATTAATTTCGCACCAGTTACAAAGATGGTCAAGATCAGTTTGTAGCAATAAAGAGTGTTGCACATCTTTGTATGACAGAAAAAGTTTAACATCATCAGCGTATAGCAAGATATTGCTATGCTTTACTACAGATGGAAGATCATTTACATAAAGTAAAAACAATAAAGGACCAAGATGACTTCCTTGAGGTACCCCAGAAGTAACAAGACACTCATCTGACTTTATGAGGTTAAATATAACGCTATGTGTTCTATTTAATAAATATGATTCAATCCACCGCACTAAATGCGTTGGAAAATCAAGAAGTGACAGTTTTATAACTAAAAGCTTATGATTTACAACATCAAAGGCTTTACTAAAGTCTGTATAAATAACATCTGTTTGTATACCTTTTCCAAAATTCTTAATAGTTTTAGATGTAAATTCTAGAAGATTAGTAACAGTAGATTTTCCAGATAAGAATCCATGTTGAAAAGGAGATATTAAAGATTTAACGCTATGTGATAGTTGTGAGGTTACAATAGCCTCAAAAAGCTTAGGAAGGGCGCTGAGCTTTGCAATTCTCCGATAGTTGTCTATCAAAGACCTATTGCCAGATTTATGCAGCGGAATAATGAAAGAAGATTTCCATGCCACGGGGAAAATAGCAAGATTGCAACGATGCAGTAAAAAGCATAGTAATTGGAACTTAAAAGGACCGCTTTTATAAGATGTCTTAAGATTTTTCAAGTAGGTTGAAACAGTGTTAATATCAATTATTGGAAAACAAATATCGCCAGGTTTCAGATTTAAAGAATAAATTAAACTATCGTAAGAAGCAGATGAATAGGTTGTCTTAAAAAAATCTGCAAAAAGGTTACATATAGTAATATCAACATCCGACTCAAATGTTTTATATTTCATAAAAGATGGATATGAATTTATCTTACGTTTAGTATTAACGAAGTTCCAAAATGACTTTGCATCAGACTTGATGTTTAATTTGACTTTTGTTAAATATATGCTATAAGATTGCCTACATAATTGACGGTACTTATATTTAGTTGAGGTATAAGAAGCAAAATCACAAATATTATGAGATTTTAAGTATTTTTTATAATATTTTGATTTTAAGTTTCTCAGATTTTTCAGTTCTTTGGTATACCAAGTGGGACCAGATATTAGAGAGGCTTTTCTCTGAGGAACTGAAGTTGAAAAGCAATTATTAAGAGTATTGTTAAAAGCAAACACGGCAGAATCAAGGGTTTGTGGCAATATTCTTGTAGTATTGATATTAAGTAGTGATGACCAGTTGATAATTGACAAATTATTTCTTAGAATTACATAATTTGTTCTTTTAAAGTTGAACTCAGAGGGAGGATTCAAACGATTTGATATAGATTGTTTGGGAAAATTCAGAGTGATATCAACAGTCGGATGGTGTAAGTCCTCCGGATACACAAGTGGATCAGACCTATTAACTGAAACAATATTACTATCATCAAAAAATATAAGGTCTAACAAACGGTTATTTCTATTACAGTGATAGTTGATTTGAAAAAGTCCTTGACTCAAAAGCTCATTTAAAAATGAGTTAACTGATGATTGTTCTGAAGACGGCAGGAACACTGCAGAATTTTCAGCACAACGGTTCCAAGAAACATTAGGAAGGTTGAAGTCACCAGTTATTAAAATGTGGTCGTGAGGCTGAAGTTGTGAGCAAATTTTACCAATCGACAATAGATGTTTCCCATACACCTCGACATTGGAAGTAGGAGGAATATACGAACATGTAATATAAATTCTCAAAGAACCAAACTTCACAAGAACACAGCAAAATTCAATATCTAAAGACTCAGATATAATTATTTCTTGTGAGAAGTGTGAAGACTTAACGGCAATAAGAACGCCACCCCCATTGCAAAAATTACCAGCAATAGCGTTTCTATCTTTACGGTATATATTAAAATTGTTAGACAGAATTTCAGTATTTAAAATATTAGGTTTAAGCCAAGTCTCACTGAAAGCAATAATGTCAAAGTGAAGATTATGGCTTAAAATGAACAAATCTGTCAACTTGGTATTTAAACCTCGGACATTCTGGTATACGACTAAGAACTGATGGCAACAATCTAGTTTTTTGAGTTAATGGTGTGGGAAGGTAAAGTAGCTAAAGACATTTTAGGAGGTGATCTACGAATAAATTCATGAACCACGGTATTTTCAGGCCAAAAACGTTGATCCATGACTTTACCAAAGAGATCACCTGGTAAATTAATTCTAAAAGAAGAAGAGAACCGCTCATATGAAAACTTGAATTTGTGAACCGAAATGTTCTTATTAACAAGTTTCAACTTTGAGTTTATGTGATGTAAAACATCTTCTTCAGATGTATCAGGAGCAAAGCGTGAGGCAAATATAGACCTAACAGGCTGGACAATAACAAGTTCCTTATATATAGGCTGGTCACTGTTTTTTATTAATATCTGTTTAGGTATAGCACCAGTAGAGCTAAAAGCGATACTAGAAGACGAAGGAGCCGAAATTGGAGCAACACAGGCTTCGGCGTAAGTTTTTTTCCTACCAGAAGGACTTGGAGAATCACTTACGACGATAGTTGGTGCCACTGCAGGAGCTTCAGCTGTTTGTAAAATAATATCAGCTGCTGCAGGCACATTTGAAGAGACAGTCTTATTAGTATTTTTGTCATCACTGACAGACTCAGTTGACTGTGCTTCATGTTCTATGCTCAAATTTGGTGAAAGCAAGATTAAGTCGTTGTTAGTAGACGGAGGTATGGCTATAGCAGAAGGTTTTGCGGTATTTCGAAGATTCTTATATGGCCGCTTTCGTTTTGGAGATACTGAAGCTTCCTCCATAATTTTAAACTTCTTAAATAAATCTTCAAAATCAGCCAATCTGGCTTGAGCAGCCGATAAATCCTTCGAAACCTCTAAAAAGCCTTTACGAGATTGTCGTATAAGCTTTAAAATATCCACATCGGTAGATCTGCAATTTTCGCACGCCCAACGAAGTCCTTTACCTTCATTAAGTGCATCAAAAATTCTCGCAGTCAACATTGCACACTTTATATGAAAGAATGCGTCACATAACCAGCAATGGACTAGCCTATCTGATTCACCCTTAACAGTGCAGTTACGAGAATTGCAGAACATTTTTATAGTTAAAGTTAATAATAAATAAAAATTTAAAAGAAAAAATACAAATTTAATATTAAATAATTAAATTGAAAAAAAGCTCAATGGCAACCCTATTTACAATGATGGTTTGAGGATAGGGTAAACTAAACGTCAAACAGTTTGAACAGTTTGAGAAGCGCTGTGGTGCAAGAATCAGCAAAAGTAAACAAAGAAAATGACAAGAAATGAAAAAGAAACTTCGCTCTCACTTCACGAGTTAAAACAAAAAAATTGTTGTTGCTAACGCAAAAACAATTTATGTAAACAAGTTAAGCAAATAATTATTAAAGCATATAACAATAAATAAAAGCAAATATGCAAATAAGTAAAAGGATTATTTTAGCGCTTTCTTGACGAATCCCAGCAAAAATTGATGATCAGCAAGTTTAGGAGACCACGGAAAATTCAATTTAAATTTTTTAATTAAGCAAATCTTCGAAATGATTAATAAATTTGAAAGAAACTTTTAAAATATCGCGATTGAAAAAAAGAACGTCTTGACGCAAACAGTGTTGGCAACGAGGAGTGAAATGCGTATGTCGTGCATCGCATTGCAGGCGTGGTTCATATCCGATTTGAATTCATTTCAATCTTTAATTTTTAAAGATAATCTTTATTTTGTAAAGGAGATTTTTATTTTGGAGGTGTGTGGCAAGTTTCAAGGCAATATCTCAAAAACTATGGCATTTATAAAGCTTTTACCATATAGATGACGCCACTTTGTATGGGAGGTAGCAATTGGTATATAGCATTTTTTTTTTTTGTTTTTGCAACTTAACGATAAAATATGTACTTGCCTTTTGTATGAGAACTTGATATAATTTCTGTGATTTTCTCTTCTCTATTTTTTTTAATCCGGTTTTTTGAAATTTTCAAAAGTAACAAATTTGTACATATAAAGGTTTTAATTTGGTATAGAATGTTTTATTGAATTGTTTTAACATTTTTTATGTATAAATAAAAAGTATAATTTATCTAAGTATTTATAATTTGATTTTAGATATCAATTTTCTTCAAAAAATTCATCAGTTGGTTGGTCAATTAAATCTCTTGCTTCATTACTTAAGGAGCTATGTGCATTTTCTTTGAATTTCTGAAACTAGATATAAATGGATCAGATGATATCATAAGCATTCCAAATAGATCCTCATTTGTTTTTGCCATGAAAACTTTCGGGTGTTATGTTCCCTATGGAGCCTATAATCCTTATTTCTTTCCTCTTGCGCTTCTTCAGATAGGTCTCCAATAGTAGGATATGATAGTTTATGATTTGTTCACCATACATTAAAACCTTTTGCAGTGTTGGAGACATGGCATGCCAAGGATATAATTAAATATATAATTCTGTTGTTTCCTTTGCATTCTGTCCAAAACTCTGCTCGTATAAGCTCATTGCAGCTAATAACCTATAAGGTGGTTCGCAAACTTCATATGAAGACCTCATCAATTCCAGTGATTTTTGATGTAGTGTGGGGATTAAAAATCTCCTGACTGTGTTACCATCGTTGCTGCTGCCAGTTCCAAGCTTCGGGGTGTCAACAATTAGTCGGGGTGTCCCACTTTGCTTAACTCAGCTTTAATATGTTTTTTTTTCTTCCCGCATAGTTTTGCATGCAGAGTTTTTAATTGTGTCCTTGCCACCAAAATCCAAATCATACAAGACTTTCAAAATGGGCTCCATAAAGCGAACACTGTTAAAAGTAAATCTTCATATTAGGTGAAAAAACTGTCTTAAAATAAGCTGCAACAGCATTAAGGCAGCTTTTGCTGAAATTACTTTTGCCTTTTTTTACTGTAGAACAGCATTCAATGATGTCTTACTTAAAGGCAGTTAAATGGTAAATATAGCCTTACCTTCGCTGAATTTCAGCCCTTATCGTAAGCAAACTGGCCTGAATAGCAATGCAAACTATTTTAAATTAAGACCCATATGATAAATTGTAGCCATTTTTAATATTAAAACACATAAATTTGTTTAATTTAAGCTAGCTTGTCTTAAAATCAACTTTCAAAAGCTGACTTCAAACATGCTTCTTTGGGTTTTTAGCATTTAAAATATTAAAATGCAAATCATGCTTAAATTCAGACATATGTTGATTTAAAGACAGTCTTTAAAATACGCTTTACTTTTAAGAGTGAATTTGGCATACAGCGGAGAAAGACCAAATGTATTTCCCAGTTTTTGGCACATCAGTTGAAGGTTCGTTCAATTTGCTTCCATAAGCGCCGCAAATAATTTACGACCGAGTGTATTTCGTGTCAGTTAATACCTGCGTTACCTTACCATAGACCATTGTGAGAAACAATTTATGGTGAATCGTGATATTTTCCTCGTTCAAAATGAAGATGGAATCTTCCAAAGTGTCTATTTGCATATTAATGGCCGCTATTTCTTCCTAAATGATTTCCGCAGTTGCATTGTGAAAGGCGAATCTTACTGGTCGGCAGTATTTTGTAGATGAAGGATTCGGATTTTTTCCATATGTTCGCAGTCTGCCTGTTCGTACGTGCTGCTTTGCAAGTTGATGGATCTTCATTGGCTCCTTATGTAGTAATGCAGTCAACCAGCCGAAGGGGTACTAAAGACACCATAAACATATGCGCGTCGCTTACGCCTTCTTCAAGAGTTTGCTTGTACTCTTTTTGTGCCGATGAGCCATCGCAGCCCAAAGGTGCCTACCTTATTTTGTAAAAAGTTCTCTCCGGCGGCGAATGGCGGTTATAGTAAATTTAGGAAAATGTTTTGAAATACTTTCAACTTCCTAAAACATAATATGTTATATTATAAGTTATATTATAACTTAGCTCTGCCGCACAGTACTTTGAGCCCATACAAAAGTGAGGAACAAATACGAGGAGTCGTTAGAGTGATATCAAATTTTGCATGTTAATGAATTTTTGGTTGCTGATTTCAAATGTCGAATCAGATTTTACGTAAATAAAGTATTTGCTCCAAAAAGAAGTTTTTTTAAAAAAAAAAGAAATTTTTTATATTAAATTTAATATTAAAGTTATAAGAACTGGTAGAAAAAACAAAACAAAAAAATTTAAACGATTAAGCTTTAAGTTCTTAATACTGAAAACCGTGTGGCAATATCTGTTTTTTTAAAAGATATGCATATAGTTTCCTATGCACTTTTTCGACAAAAATTCTACTCTACATGTAAAAAAATATGTTTTGCAAAATATAAAAAAAAATATTCGTGTTGGTGTTTTTTAATCAAGTTAATAGGAGTAAATAAAACTAAATAAAAAAAATATTTTAACTGCATTAATGAGCCACATGAGTATTTTTAATTCATATTTTCGTTTGTTTCACTCTCAATATAGTTCATGAAAACGAGATCTTCTTCATGTAACTTTTTCTTGAATTTAATATTTCTATTTGAAGACAGGTAAGGGTCTGTCAAAGAAAAAGCTGCACTTCTTCCGCTTTATTTGTAATTTGTACAGAAGCAAACTAATTTTTTTGTTGCCCAATTCATTAAAAAGTTGGTCACCCACTTTATCTTTTACAAAACACTATCAAATCGAGAATTTATCACGTGGATCAGCAGAAATCCAGCAATCAAATAAATCTTGATTAGATTCTCATAAGTGTACTTGAGAATAAACTAAAAATATGTTTTTATAATAATAAATATAATTGTTAATACTTAATTTGATAACATAAGCATAATTTTAAATAGTATATTTAAAAATAAACATTAAGAAATGAATTCATCGTTAGTTTTTTTTAACATAACTAGAGTCCTACCGAATATTCGGCTTCGGCCAGTTTCGGCCCTTTTAACCAGTTTCGGCAATTCGGCATCATTAAAGCCGAAACTGAATTTTTGGCTCATTTATTTCAATCGTAAATGTGAGTTCGCTTTCATCAAAATTTTTAATGGTGTCAAGTAGAACAAACATGTGAAATTCAGTCATTTGATTGACCGTGTGAGTTAAGCCCAGAAAAAACCGATAAATATATTTTGTTTCGTTTTGAAAATGCAGACAAGCTTTTTTTTTTAGATTATGTTATTAAGTTATTGAACTTTTAATATTAAAAAGTTCCTTTAAGTGTTATTAAAAACGATCTCTTTATATATTATTTCAAAGTTGAACCTTAATATTCAAAGAATATTTATCGTATATATACGTTATTATAATCTGTTGTAAGCTTTAAACAAAAAATTAAAAAAACAAGTAAGGTATATCTTCGACTTGGCCGAAGTTAAAATACCCCCACGACCAATTCGAAAGCGGCAAAAATCTTAAATTGTAGCTCTTTTAGTATGAGATTTAAAAAATTTTACTATTTTGATGATGTCTAAAATACATTCATATCAAATTATTATCCTACAGCGTGAAGACAAGCCTCTATATAAAGTTTTCAATTTTGGGGCTGTATGGTGGTGGGCTGTTCTTGGGTGGTTAAAGTCAATTTTACTGACACGCCCCAGTTTTGATAAAATAATAATACACCAATTCTCAAATACCCAATTTCAGTTCTGTAGCTTAAATATTATCCTCTTTTATGGGCTGTGTGGGATGTGGGTGTGTTCGCAGGCGAATGACGCACACGTTTCTTCCACAATTTGGTTTTGATATAAAATACAAATGTATCAAATTATTTTCCTGTAGCTTTCCTGACGCCTTTTTATAGACTTTTAAATTTTGTGATTGTATGGGAGGTGGGCGTGTTCGTGAGTGGATGACGCCCATTTTTCTAACACGTCTAAATTTTTATATGAAATTAATAAATATCTAATTTTACTTTTGTAGCTTTGACAGAAGCCTATTTGTATAGTTTTCAATTTTAGGGTTGTATGGGAAGTGGGCTTATTCGTGGGTGGATGACCCCAATTTTTCTAACGCGCTTTAATTTTGATATAAAATGAATTAATATTGAGTTTTATTTTTGTAGCTTAAAAAGAAGCCAATTGATATAGTTTCAATTTTGGGGTTGTATGGGAAGTAGGCGTGTTCGTGAGTAGATGAAGCCCATTTTTCTGACACTTTTTAACTTTGATATAAAATCAATAAATATCTAATTTTATTTTAATAGCTCAAACAGAAGCCTATTTACATAGTTTTCAATATAAATAGTCCCAGAACGTTAAGCGGCTGTTTACTCAGAATCCAGGCACTTCTGTTCGTGATATGGCAGCAAAAGCGGGAACATCGAAGTCAATAATTTCAACGGATTAAAACGGTTAAAAAATTTTACAACCTAAGGAGCTATTAAGTATTAAAAGTACCTGATAGGGCAAAAACCAATAGGAGGGCTTGAAAACTGTATCGCGATTACCTGCCCAAATTTGATTGCGTGATCATGGACGATGAAACGTACTGCAAAGCGTATTTCAAGCAGTTACCTGGACATGGATATTATACTGCGGTCAGAAGGGGTGGAGCATCCTCTAAATATACCAATGAAAAACATACCAAATTTCCAAAGAAATACATGGTGTGGCAGGCCATTTGCAAATGTGGCCTTCGAAGTAAGGAATTTGTGATAGATCGCACAATTAACACCGAAATTTACATCAGAGAGTGTCTGGAGCGGCGTTGGCTTCCTTTTATACGTCAGCACCAAGGTTCAGTACTATTTTGGCCTGACCTAGCAACATGTCACTACGCCCAGAGAACGATGGATTGGTACCAAGCCAATAATGTCACTGTGGTACGAAGAGAAGCCAATCCTCCAAATTGCCCCGAACTTCGTCCAATCGAAAGATATTGGGCTTTTAATGAAAAGAAATCTTAAGGAGACCAAACAAACTGCGAAAAACATCCACATATTTCGAATTAAATGGCGTCGGGCATACATAATGTGACCAACCGTTCCGAAAAAATCGGAATCATTCCGAAATTTAAAGGTAAGTTCCGGTGAAGCTAAGCTTCGGAATACCGAAATTTGTTTGGTCTTTTCCGAAATATACCAAAATTGTTTCCGAAATATACCTCAGATAAAAAAAAAAACAAAATATTATAATTAAGTAGAACAAAGAAAAAGCCGTCCAACTGGCGATAAATCGCACAATCCTGCAAGGTGGCAATCGCATACTTTTGGATGAGTCAATTGATTTGTGAACGCAGATTGTTATATATTTTTCTTCTCTAGCGCATATTTACGAAAAATATAGGAAACTTCGGTTGAAAAGGGATAGCCTTATGTCCTGCCTATGTCAAATTAAAGACAAAAACTTCCCCGGTTTAATGTGATCCAACAATGCTTAAAAGCTTTGATCAAAAAACAAAAAACAAAACAAATTGGCCATTTCAGCCCTTGAAAGGACTTTGACCGAGCTTCTTATGATCAATTGTGTTGTGTGTGTTATTAAATGTTTGCACACAATTAACCGAGAACTGGACCTACATGTTTTATGCCGACTCCGAACGGCTTATGTTCTCAAGAAACTTTACATGGCATTATTAACTCTCTGAGGTTTGCCATTGTCTGCAGAGAGGTGGTGACCGATCAGAAAAATTTTCTATTGAAAAAACTTTTCGCCGCGACTGGGGATCGAACTCGGACTCCGAGCGTGCTAAGCCACACACTTAACCTACACGCCACGGTCACCACAAAAGCTTTGATCACCACTTTTAATATTTTAGACTGACAGCACTGTCCACAATACGTTAGTTTCAATAAACTACACACAAATTGGGCTGAAAATAAATCTTTCTTGCGAATGCTTTGTATTCTTTGGCTTAATCGTTTTTTTTTAACTTAGTAGTCTGTCTTTTAATATCGAATATTTACTTTCAATCGAGAAATTTTTTTTGCAAGAAAAATATAAATTTCTTAAAAAAAAAACATGAGCGAAAGTGATGTTCGCTGCGATACTTGTAATGGCGAGTTCAGTCTTGCTCACAGCAGCAAGGCCGACATCGAATCGCATTTAAAATCAGTTCAGCATAAAAATGCTTTGCAAGCCGCTTCGCAAAGCAAAGATGTGTCATCGTTTTTTAAAAGTGCAACCTAAAGTGCATCCGATTTAAAAATTTAAGCTTGTGAAGTTGTTTGATCCTATTACATTGTCAGGAGAAATCATAGTCGTTACAGTACTAACCGATGCTTCAAATCATGGAAATATTAACATGTGTCCCATTCTCGTCCGCTACTTCCGCCAAACTGAAGGCGTAAAAGTTCGAATTATTGAATTGTCGTCGGAAAAAGGCTCTTCGTCAGAAATTATATTCGATCTGTGAAAAAATCATTGGTCGCTTATAACATTGAGGAGAAACTGGTTGGATTTTGTGGCGACAATGAAAATACAACTTTCGGTGGACTTGATGTTGAGCTAGTTGAGCTAATTGTTGTAAAAATTAGTTCACACTTTTACTTGTGCACTGTGCGAGTTACAAAGTTGAAAGAATTTTGCGATTCTGTCGAAGAGTAATATGAAAAATTGCTTGACTACAGAAAAACTCGGTTTTAAGTGTTGTTGCCATTTTTCGAATCTTTGAAGGTTTAAAGGAATATTTTCCTAAACCCCGCCAACAGCCCATTAGAACTGAAAATTTCCTTCCGCGATCCTGTATCAAAAATTTTGCTATGTTTATTTTCGCATATTGATTTTCATTTTCGTTTGTGTTTATTTCTCTAGTCATCGTTTTTTTCACGAACAATAAAATTAATAGAAGGCGACAATGTTTCGGCGATGGAAGCTGTCTCCCTCACCATATTCATTGAAGCTCTTAAAACTTCAAAAAGCTGTACTGAGAGAAATTCAAACAGTTGCGAGCGGCGATGATTCTGTTACAAAAGATTGGATTTGATGATTCCTCTTGTTTTTTCGTATTTAAGTTTACTTTTTATCTTCAGAAATAGCCATAAATTACATATCCAAATGGACAGCGCAATTCGATCACATCATGTTGTTTGCCTGGACTGCGCTTGACATTATCCCAGGATGGGAGCATATTCACGCCTTAGAAATATAAAGCGGAAAGAAACAGATTCGAATTTCTTTCAAGCTACAGCGATTTATTCGACCAATTTGCTTGCTGATGAAAATATGTCACGGACGCAAAGATTCAATGTTGGGAATAGAATTGCACTGCAGTCGATCAACGTTGGGTGGAAATTTTCAATTATTTTGCAAAAAAAAACATTCCTTTTAATCATTTGCTATGCTTAGTCAGCTTTGTCTTGTGTTTGCCAGTCACTTCTGCGACCGTTGAGCGAGTGTTCGCTATCATTAAAAAATATGGACCATCGAGAGGACAACTGCAAATCAATACGCTGAAAAATATATTGTAAGCTGATTTGTTTTACATTTATCACAAAATAAAAAAAATAAAAAAAAAAGTTCAACTTGTGAGTTTCATGCTTGGAATTTTTTTAATTGTTGAAATCAAGCCCCAAATTACTTGAAGAAATTGCTAACAAAGAAAAATACGCCTTTAAAATGATAAATGAACCCGATGCCAATCCTAGTACTAGTACTTTTTCTTCAAATATGGGTTTGTCAAACGCAGGAAATTGTAAATTTTAATGTTTGATAATAATGTACTTGCACTATTTTTTCAACTGTCTTTCATCCATCGATAAGTGTGTCTTTTAAACTATATTAAAAGCACAAAAGTTGTCAAATTGACGTATTGCATATCATTCCGAAATTTCGAACCAGATTCTGGAATCCATTCCGAAATTTCACCAAATGTAGTTGGTCACATTAGGCATACACTAAGGTCAACGAAAGGTCGGTAAAAAACCTAATGGAGGACCTTAATCAAAAAGTGCATATTTTTTTTAAGTGTATTTTTTTCAGTGTAAATAAAATTTTCATTCATTTTGTAATGTTCACTTAATAATAAACTGAAAGAATTTTTAAAAAACATCATTGGTTTTTTTACAATAAAAAAAAGGACAGTTATTTCTGGGACAATCTTTAATACAAATAGATATAGGTAAACAAATTAAGTCAACCTGCCTACATATCCCTTTGATAGTGTCGTTCGAGGCATTTACGGTGGGGTGTTCAAGCAGTTCAAGCTCGTTGCCAACAGAACATGATTAGAGTGAAATCTCTTGAAATATTAATACTCGTTGCCTGTTGCTTATTGATTTATTTGGCTTTAAAGCTCAAAATATAACTCTTGAAAAATATTTTTTTTAAGAATTATTAGCTTAATTTAACAAATCAAAATGCCACAGTTTTGTTATTCATTCACTTAGAAATTGTACATAGTTTTGTTGATCATGGTTTGATTATGGATCCAAAACTTCGCTTCAATCTCCACGTGAATTTGGCGGTAAATAAGGCTAGATATATTCTTGGTATCATTAAAAGATGGGCGAAAGAATTCAATGATCCTTTCACTACTAAATTAAGATATATATATCTCTCGTAAGCAGTGCTGCCAGATTTCGGTAAGGACCATTCCCGTTTTGTCCATGCATTTCAAGAAGTTTTTCCCGTTTTTACTTTTTCATTTTCCCGTTTTTCCCCCCTTATTTGAAGATACATGTATAAAAGGCAATAAAATCAAAATTTTTTATTTTCTTGATGTTTTATTTATTTATTTATAACAATTAATAGCTATAAAAATAATTTTTTTACCCACTTAAAATCTGCCAGATTGTTATTTTTTTTTTTCTTTACTTATGAATTTTTTGTCCAATCTTAGGAAATGATGTAACGTCAAAAAGGACTTGCTAGAACTATATATTCCTCCCAGGGCTATTTTACTTCCGAAATCATATTCGAGTGGTAAACCCAACTACCTCGATTTAACCTCACTTGAACTTGAATTCTTTGCTCATAAAATTAAACTTCTTTAAAATTTTTGCACTTCTTTGGAAATTAATAGAATATTAACTATTTTAACGATATGTCATTTAAGCTCGGACATGAAATGTAAGTCATGGAAAAAACAGTTGATGATTTTCGGAGGTCCAAAACATTTTTTTTTAGCTGTCTCTAGGCCATCTTTAAAATAAGGAGTTCACTTTTAAGCTTTTTTATGGAGACCGACCAACTTATGGTGGGGTGCAATAGCGCCTTGTGAAATTACACCTTAAAGGCCTTATTTCACTTTGAGTTGTGAAATAAGGCTTTTAAGGTGTAATTTCACAAAAAAAAAGACATTTACATGATGCCGTGATTTAATAATTTTCCCTTTTACAAGATGTTTAGTCCTTCATGTCAACATTTTGTAAAAGGGAAAATTAGTAAATTTTCACTATAATTTTCTCTATAGTGAAAAACTATTAATTAATGTACCTTTTTAATCCACTGCCTCTCGAAATATGCTATGAATGGTTCAAAAATACTATTAAAATTATTACTCATAGCCTGATTTTTCAGATTTTGATATCCAATAAGTATATATGTTTGGTTTTAATAGCGGTAATGTTAATAGCGGTCAAAAAGGCTTTATTGCACAATTGGGTAAATTTTAATAAAGGCCTTATTTCACTTTGAGTTGAGAAATAAGGCCTTTATTTCAAAAAAGGCTTTATTACACTTTCAATTGTGAAATAAGGCCTTTAAGGTGTAATATCACAAGGCGCTATTGCACCCCACCCCAACTTATTACTCATATAACTTGAGTGCAACTAAATGTATTCCTTGTCTATTTCTTAACATATTTAATTTTGATTTTTCATAAATATATTAGCATGTGGAATATGATTTTTTAATTGTGCGTTTTCCTTATTTTGCCATAAAAAATAAATAAACAAAAATTGCATTTCAGCTAACGTTTGACGAAAATCCTCATAAATACATGTGAAGTTTCGGGGCCTTTCACATAATTCTGAAATGTTTTTAAAAATTGAAATATACGAAAAGAAAAATGCAGAAAAATGTAAGGACATTTTTTGAAAAATATAATTTTTCATCTATAAACGCGTCCAATCTAATTTTTCCCATTTTTACGACTGTTTTTCCCGTTTTCCCTTTTAGGTCAGAAATTCCCGAAAAACGGGGAAAATCCCTCTTCTGGCAACACTGCTCGTAAGACCAATTTTTTAATATGCATCCGTAGTGTGGAACCCACAATATAATGTCCAAATTGATTCAATAGAATCGGTTCAAAAACAGTTTTTACTTTTTGCTTTACGTCATCTTCGTTGGAATCCAAATATTATTCTTCCTTCGTACGAAACTCACCTAAAGCAAATTTTACTGCCTTCTTTAAGAAGCAGAAGAATGATGCTTAGTGTCACCTTCTTATATAAATTACTTTGTGGTGAAATTGACTCCCAATATATCCTCTCATATCTAAACATTAACATCCCAAGGAGAGGGTCTAGACATTTTCTGCTCTTTAAGTTGAGTCAGTGCACTTCAAACTTTGCCCTTCATGACCCTTTACGATGTATGTGTAGTGATTTCAATGATACCTATAGCTAAATTAATTTTTGTGATTCATTGGATGTCTTAAAGCGGAAAATTATTTTACATTTAAATAATTAATCATTTTGAAATTTCGTTTCGAATTTAAAATTTTTCATTCTTTTTCACTTGGCTTATTACTTGGTTTGGTGTGCCAGAGTAAATCTCTTTTTCATGCAAGTTTTATGCCTGCGTTGACCCAAATACATATCCAATTAATAACATTAGCACGGTGTTCCAAAATTACATAGTGACCCGTATATATGTACACATATATGTTTGTACATATTTACACGTATATATTTGCGTTATATTTGGAAGTGGTTTGGTGTTTAAGAGATTAATCTCTTTTCCATGTACGTTCTTGGGTTGGATAGTGGCCGCAAACTTACTAATATTCATATAATTTATATTTACTTTGGTCTCTTTGATTTGGAGTTTTATGTAAAGTTTACTATTTATTTGATGTTGTTTACTTTCTTAAATTCAAAAATTCAAAAATATTGAATAATAAATATTGAATATTGAATAATAAATAAGTATTGAACACAGTTGCAGGTTGGGCATGTCGAGCCCGCTTGGCATAATCAGTTGACTAGCTGATTATATTAAATTATAAATATAATTGTGGGTCACCTTTCTGGTGGTTATAAAAATCTGACTAACCAAATATGGCTACAAACTAGTGTTGAGAAAAACTGTTCTTTTTCAAATAACAGTTGCGGCTGAAACTGTTCCAGATAAATAACAGTTTAAAATAACAGGTATCTCAAAGGCATGCATTTGCTCAGGTTGTTAAACATAAAGAAAATAGAGCCAGTGGTGTTTTTAAGCGCCGGCAAACTATTAGGCAGGGCCTTTAAAAAAAAAAACTATATATAAAATATATCGTCGCGCTTTAAACATCACACGTGAATACACTTCTTCTTGCGTAATTAAACCCGAACACTACAGTGGGACCCAAACGCAAAAGAGGCAAGTCAAAAAATCAAATCGAATGGATGATTACGTGATGCCCTTGGTGTTCGTCCTTGAGAAAAAATATACAAGACCAGCTATTTAAATCTCATTATTTTGAAACGTTAAACATTCTAATAGCTGAATTACAAAAACCAACGCTTTTTTAACAACGACGGTCTTTTGAATTCTATAACGAGTCTCAATGAGTTGGATGTAAACTAGACATCTGCATGAATGTAAAAAAAGCTACCCATGAGACACTCACCAATACTGACAACATAAACTCATTCAATTCTGTCGCAGTGAGAAGCAGAGAACAAATGAAAAAGAGGCATGAATTCTGCGGAACATGAGAGAAGCAAGTTCGTTATTCTCGCACGATTTGGACAATTCACGAACAACATTAGGCACAGTTCGGTATACGTTGGTCATTGGTGTGTGGGATGAATCAATGTTGTACTGAAAAACGATGGTATGAAAGAGACATGTTCGTGTTGAAGCTTCAGCGAAGTTAAAATACATGAATTGTAATGGATCATTCGAATAACTCGAGTTATTTTATAGAAATTTTTAAAAGAAAGACCGTAGAATTTGTGAGAACTTATTTAATGTATTTCTATGCATTTTTTCGTCACACAAATGATAGATATAATAATTTATAATCACTTTTTAGAATTCAATTGAATTTAATAATTATAATAATTATTTATAAATTTTTAGTTTCAGTATTTTTAAAATAAAATTAATATTAGTTAATAACTCACTATTAATAATTACTCGTTAATAACATAACTAAAAAAAGAAATCAGTTATTCATTTATAAGTTTTTTATCGCCATATAAGTTGTATGGAAAGTTTTTAGCTTTTTTGTCATATCTTTGGCTAGAATAAGACTAGAAACTCCAGATTTTGTGTGTTTGACACGTGGAACACATTAAAGAAATAACTAAATTCTATGTTACGTAAACTTAGATTATCTGTTAAGGGACTTGTTCACAATTTAAGTTCACTGTAAGGTCTATAAGGTTAAACGATCGTTATTAAGGGCCTATTAAATTTTTTAAAACTTTTATTCTAAAGCGACAGTTTATAGTGTATCAGAGACAGTTTCTGATTTTGTAGGTTTGTAGGAATTTGTAGGTTTAATTGAAGTTCGGCATTAATATATGGTGCACATATTTTCAACATATCTTTAGAACACCTTGCACCTCTAACGTTTTTTTCATTTTAAAACCGCACTTTCAAAAATGAGCTTCTAAAACGTTCGTTGGATTTTCTATAATAAAATTTTTTAAATGAACTTTTAAAATGTTTGTTCGATATTTTTAAATTAAATTTTAGAAGAATTATCAAATGAACGTTTGAAAAGCTCATTTTAAAATGTTTTTTATAGAAAATCAAACGAGCGCTTAAGAAGCTCATATTAAAAAATGTTTTCAAAATGAAAACAAGTAAAGAAAGTCTAAAGTCGGTCTAGCCCGACTATGAAATACCCTAAACCTGCTTTTCAAAGTACAATAATAATATTGAAAGGGCTTTTCCGAGGGTGGATGAAGCCCATTTTTTATATGCATTTCAATTTTGATGAAAAATGTACACATACCAGTAGCCATCCTGTAGTTCATATGTTAACGCCTTTATAGTGTTTTCGCTATTGTGGGTTGTATGGGAGGTGCGCGAATTTTTGAACACATATTAGTTTCGGTATAATACATATCATATTTTATCTCGGTACGTTAAACATAAGCTTATTTATGGAGTTTTTAATTTTTTGGGCTATATTGCTAGGCGTGTCCGTGGTCGGATGACGTCCATTTTTCAAAAACATCTTTTTTTCGACTAAAAATACATATGTATGTACCAAATTTTATTGTTGTAGGT
Organism: Tetanocera ferruginea; assembly: GCA_958299015.1. Taxonomy (NCBI): domain Eukaryota; kingdom Metazoa; phylum Arthropoda; class Insecta; order Diptera; family Sciomyzidae; genus Tetanocera; species Tetanocera ferruginea. The sequence goes on along the minus strand of OY282641.1, from coordinate 82,173,372 downwards.
TAATTATGAGCTTATTTATTGCGTTTCCAATTTTTGAATTGTGTGGGAAGTGGGCGTGTCCGTAAGCAAATGATCCAAAATCATCTTCGGTTTGGGAGGTGAGCGTTTCCGTAGGCGGGTGACGCCTATTTTTCGAAAACATCTTTGTTTTGATATAAATTACAAACGTACAAAATTTTATTATTGAACGTTAATTATGAGCTTATTTACGCAGTTTTCAATTTTTAAGTTGTATGGGAAGTAGGCGTGTCCGTTTGCGAATTCAAAAAATATTTAAAAGTGCAGATCCTTGGGTTCATGTTACCATGTGTACCGAGTTTCATTCAATTATCTCAACTCCTTCTTCTTATCCTATGTTTACGAAGAACACACAGACGGACGGACACATATACATAGCTCGACTCACGAGGTGATGCTGATCAAGAATTTATATACTTTTCTATACCGGACTCACTTATTTCTAGGTATTACAAATTATGGTTCGATGTTCAGGTTAAGGGTAAAATAAAATTCAGCAAAATCTATTTTCGAATTCTGTAATATCTTATATTTTTAAAAAGCAAACAAATTGGCCATTCTAGTCCTTGGAAGGATTTTGACTGAGCTTCTTATGATCAATTATGTTGTTAAATATTTGCACACAATTGACCCACGTTTAATTTATTAGGCGCATTTTTAATTTTCACCTTTTTTTTTCTTTGTTGACAAACTTTGAACGTGTTTATCTCGAAACCATGTTTTTCGTGTTGCGGCCCTAGCTAGTTCATTTTTTGACGAAATTTTTTTTCTTTGTATTTTTTAAACTTGATTCGCTATCGTATGACACGAGCTTTTTTTCAAATTTTTTCGATTTTTTATGAATTTTTAAAGTCAATATTTTTTTTTTTGAAAATTGAAAAAAAAAACTTAAAAACAAAGCTCCTGTCACACGATAACCAATTTTGTTAAGATTTAAAAAAGTAATTTTTTTCCAGATCGGTCAATTTTTGCGACTCCCAGCGCTGCAACCACGAGGCCCCGTTGTTTTCTCTGCCGCCAGCTTGGAGCTCTATAAAACCATGTTGGAGTGAGAAATATATTTTTTGTTCAATTCTCTACAACAATAAAAAAAAAAATGTTGGGAAAATGTTAATTTTTGACTGAGTTATAAATTCTTAAAAAAAGATCTGTTTTATCTGCCGCGAATGTTATGTCCCAGCTTAATTCATCAATTTTACCACATTTTCAAACATATATAACATAACATAACATATATAACATACGACATAAGCTGAACAAAAAAAAAAAGTAAAACATAATTCTTAACTATTCAGAAAGCTACACACACTTAAAAAATTTCTATATAAGCCGTTTAAAAATAATGTCCTAAAACTCGATTAAAGCGGCACCTACCGGGTCCAATTGCAAATAGAAACCATTTAGGAACACAATTTAACATACACACAAAATTTCATCACAATCGGTCCAGCCGTTTAGCATTACTTCTGTGGCAAGCATGCGTACAGAATATTTGTGTTTTTTAGTAAACAAATTGTTTCGATCAACTCGGGTAACTCGAATTCATTGAAAAATTCGAATGATCTCTTGCTAGTCTCTGTGTTTACAGCACTTTTGTAGAATAGAGAGAACTTCAAATGAAATGCTCATCGTCACTCTCTGCGACTCGTGCTTGGTGGCTCTTGCTTTACCTGCTCTCACCGTCGGTGGCTTAAGTGAGATTGCTTAGGTTTGTTGTATGAGACGAACGTAAGCAGACTTTCGTCAAACGAGGCATAACCAGAAATCAAACAGCTTTAGTGGCTGTATACGTGAGCATTCATTCATAGTCGGTGGGTAAGCATGGTAGCGAGAAGTAGCCATGAATTATTGTTGTTCATTCATTGAATGAATGAATTCATGCAGATGTTTAATGTAAACCAAATGATACAAATCCTAGATTTTAAAGTAAGAAGTAAGAAAAAAATGAAACAAAATCTTTTTGTTTTTTAATTATTTATCTCCAATTCATAATTTCAATAAATTTCTCAGGTCTTAAGATCCCATCAAGAGAAGAAGTTGCGGTAGTCAAAGATTATTTGAGCCGTTGAGAGGATAAAACTGAAAGCACAATGCAAGTTTTGTACAAGCAGTGAGGTGCATTTAGAGATGCATGCGTAAGCATTTTTTGCATCTGTGCTGACTATAGGATGCAGCACTGCTGAGTGCGAATCTACGTTTTCAGTGTTGACTTCAATCAATGCCTCACGAAAGAATGGTGTTTCAAGCCTCTGAAAAGATAATAATGAAGTCAGTTGATCTATATCCAACATTCCCACGTACTTGCCAATTGGCCCGCGTGGCTTTTAATACAAATTTTTTTCTATCATGAATTTGTCTTTGCGCAAATCCAAAAACTGAGAACAGCTGGTCAAAACATTATTTCAAACCGTACTCGTATTTTCCAAAGCGATTTTCCAGCCAGCCTCGGTAGTTGAGTGGCAAGCCTGCTTGACTGCCAACTCAGAGGTTCTGGGCTTGAACCCCGGTTAGGCCGGAGTCCTACGCTTTTACCTTTCTTTAATTCTTTCCTCATTTCTTATCAACTAAAATTCATCATTATATACGACTTTAGAAGTTGTAGTTGGTGGTATATATGTTTGTGGAATAGGATGGCTTAATAACTCAAATTGACTGAAGCAATGCATAACACTTGTATCAGATTCAAATTTGTATGTTGATATAGCAATCCGCTACACATAAAACATCCTACACTTGTTTCACTTTATTTCCCTTTCTCTTCTATCGCACCATTTCCGAACTCAGGCTGACTTGACTGAATAGGTTTGGCACTTGAAATCCTCGAGTCAAAGCTAAAAAATTTAAAAAAACGCACACTCGACGAAGTCGATGCTAAAGCTGATTGTCGAATTTTGTATACAAGTTTTGTAATTGTAATAAAAATTAGGTCTTGACGCAGAGCACAGGCAAATACAATTTTTTTTTGGCGAACGCAACGATGTGTAAGAGTTTATGTTTCTTTTTATTGTTTTTTAGAGCATTGGCACACGATTAAAATTTCTTGGGCACCACTGATATAAATTAAGTACTTTGTATTTTTAATTGGGCTCTCGATATTTTTCAAGCTTATTTCGGGTTTCTTTTCGAGTGCTCGATATTCGAAAAAAACCCAGGTAGCTCAAAAGCCCGGATAGTCGGCAATTACCCGGTTAATTTGATAAACAATACCCTGGTAGTTTCTAGCTTTTGAGCTATCCGGGTAGTAAACATTTTTTAAAAATTATGATTAGGAAATTAAGCTTCTTAAGCCGCATTTTTGTTGTACTTTGTTGCACTGCATGATCTTCATTAACAAAACAAACACAACAGCAAATGAAACAACAAAATACAACCAATGCTCAAGAAATAGGTATAAAACGAGTAAAACTCTATTTTTTCTCAATATCATTGAAATCGCACTCATATAAAACATACAGTGTGACAAATATGTGTTGATACAAAAACAAAGTAGGTCTTTTCAATAAAGCTTAATTTTATTTTAAGAAATATGAATGCACAAATATAAAATAAAGTTTAAAGAATCTCTTATATGACAATATGGCCTCTATGCTATGCTTCAGATTCTTCTGCAAGACTTCTTTTAGGTAATACTGAACGTTTATTTTCACACCTTGTCAATGAAGACTAGCGGCAGTTTACCTTTTCTGGATATCGCACCCCAGACCATAATGGAGTTTTGGTATCTAAGCACATGCTTTTTGTCTGTCATTTTTGTAATCTGTCATTTTGCGTGTGGTGCGATGCCTACAGAACGAAAAGTTTTCGTCGGAAAAAAAGATTTCATCGCCAGCGTGCCAAGAAAGGATAAGTTTCAATCTTTGCAATCGCTTGTCCACAGTTGCGTTAGTAAGGCCATGCATTTTCTTCTTTTTAAAGGCTATCATATTGAGGTCGCAAGGCAAAATGAGCCTAAAAGATTCGCGGTTCATTCCAATATTTTTGGCCATCTTTCGTGCTGAACAGTCACAATTTCGTCAAATTCGTTCTCTCACTATTTGAATCTCATTCGCGGTACGGTCGTTCCGTTTTCTCCCACTTTTCTTACGGTCTTGTATGGAGCCAGTATCCAGAAATCGATTGATCGTATATTATACGTTTTTTCTCTTCACTCCTAAATGTGACAAATCGCGGAAGATTACTCCACAACTGAAACCACTTTTGTATTTATTTACAATTAAGGAGCGTATATCAACCATACCGAATAACTTTTTACCGTCGCGACTTAAACAATGTAAATGTATTTTCTATATAACTGAAATTTTAGCGAATATTTTGCAATGCAAATATTTATAATGTTACTATGTTTCCAAAAGATACAGTCGTACAGTTTTGTATGGACACATATTTGTTACACTGTAAATAAATTTAAAATATAAAAGCTCGAAATACTCGAAAAGCTGGAAACTACCCGACTAGATCAAAATACCCGTTAATACCCGAAACTGCCCGGGGATGGCCCGGGTAATTATAGCTATCCGGGTACTGGAAAAAACTTTTTAACAAAAAAAAAAAAACCTTCTTCAAAATCACTACAAAGTAAAAAATAATTTTAAACTACTTTTCCTTTTAATCGTGGTAGAATTTGATAATTTATTTATATACATTATTATATTGGAAATCTTATTATTTTAATTTTTCCTTATTTATTTTATTTTTATCATATATATATTATTTTGTTTTACGATGATAAAAGCTTCGAAGTCGGCGCTAATAAATCATTTTTTTTGTGAAGCTGCAACACACAATAGCATATTCAATGTCAGTTTTCCAAAGTTTTTGATACGACTTTTTAGCTAAAATGAACAGAAAAAAAGTTGAAATTAGGTCAGGGATGGTAAAAATATCATGATTTAATGGCAAAGATTAGCGCCGACTACAAAGCTTTTATCATCCTAAAAAAAATAATATATATATGATAAAAATAAAATAAATAAGGAAAAATTAAAATAATAAGATTTCCAATATAATAATGTATATAAATAAATTATCAAATTGTACCACGATTAAAAGGAAAAGTAATTTAAAATTATTTTTTACTTTGTAGTGATTTTGAAGTAGGTTTTTTTTTTGTTAAAAAGTTTTTATTATCATATATATATTTTTTTTTTTAGGATGATAAAAGCTTTGTAGTCGGCGCTAATCTTTGCCATTAAATCATGATATTTTTACCATTCCTGACCTAATTTCAACTTTTTTTCTGTTCATTTTAGCTAAAAAGTCGTATCAAAAACTTTGGAAAACTGACATTGAATATGCTATTGTGTGTTGCAGCTTCACAAAAAAAATGGTTTATTAGCGCCGACTTCGAAGCTTTTATCATCCTAAAAAAATAATATATATATGATAAAAATAAAATAAATAAGGAAAAATTAAAATAATAAGATTTCCAATATAATAATGTATATAAATAAATTATCAAATTGTACCACGATTAAAAGGAAAAGTAATTTAAAATTATTTTTTACTTTGTAGTGATTTTGAAGAAGGTTTTTTTTTTGTTAAAAAGTTTTTATTTCTTCCTTTTTAGAGAATTTTAGTAGTTTGTACACAACGTTAACACAATTATTTAAGCTCATAATTTTGAAAATGCTTTTTTTCTGTCGATTGTTATTCTTTACTCTTTTAAATTTTTTTAAAATATTTGCAAGAATTATTGAGGAAAATTTCAAATATAAAACTTTATTATTAAAAATGAAGTTTTACTAATTTCTGGTTTGTTAGTTATTTTCAATTTCTGCCTTTTTACAATTATTATTAACGTGTCATGCCCTCTTTTAAATCCCGCCTATGTACTTTATTGATCATACTTTATAATAATTCACCCTTTGTACAGAGTTTTTCTAATATTGCCAAACCTCTTTGTCGAATAACGTCCACTTAATTGACCGCAATTTTTTATAATTGTACCGAACCTTGCATTTTTGCTGTAAATGTCAGTATCGTAGTGTCAATATTTACTGAGATACAATGTGTTTCTTAAAGTGACACGCCCATTTATCGAATACCGCCCACATTATTGGCAGTTACTTGTTATACTTGTGCGTACCTCTGTACTAAATTTTAGTATCCTAGTAACAATAGTATTCGAGACAGTGTTTTTTAATTATTGCCACACCCCTTTTTCCACTAAAGCCCATTTTTTTTACAAAAAATTGTTGTTATTGTGCCTACCGCTGTAGTAAATTTCTGTACCCTAGTGTCAATATTATTTGAGATACAGTAATTGTATTCTATTGCCACACCCCTTTGTCGAATAACGCCCACTTTTTTATAGTAATTTTCAATAATTGTGCCAACCTTTGTACTTAGTTTCAGTACTCTAATGTCAATTTTATTCGAGATACAGAGTTTTTACAATATTGCCACACCCTTTTTTAGAATTACGCCCACTTAAGTGATCGTCTTTTTTAATATTTGTGCCTGCCCTTGTAATTTTACTGTGAATTTAATTACCCTGGTGTCAATATATACTGAAATACAATGTTTTTCTTATATAGACACGCCCCTTTGCCTAATACCGCCCACTTTCATAGTCGGGCACCTTCGCGTTGATAGTCTCTATATGTTGCCAAAAAATTGCGGCAATCGGGCTAGTACTTTAGGAGTAATCGATGTACATACATTCACAAAAAAAAAAAAAAAAAAAAAAAAACTAACCAACTTGAGAACCTCCTCCTTTTTGAAGTCGGTTAAAAATTAAGAGCCCTAATTTTTAATGATGCGACGAATCGAAGAATTCGATTGGTTAAAGGAAGGACTTTTTATTATTTTTAGTTTTGTTTTCATTCTGTAATTTAAAATTATGTTTGGTACCTAATATAAACAATAATACTTGTACAAATATTTATTAACTACCTGGTGAAAGAACACAATGTAATCTTTGATCATTGGAGAATAAATAAAACTTTAGAGCATCCCATTCCTAATAATTAAGTACTGCACGTGTACATGTACGACGAAATCGATTCACCAAATCATATCAAATTCAATATTTACTTGCGCCCTACCTGCATTTACCGGTGTCGTATCTTTAAGGTACTATTACAGTGTGAAGCTATTAAAAACAACACCTTTTTTATTAATTTTTTTACATAGTATTATTAAACAATTTAATTGAAATTTATTTACATTATGTACAGTTAAAGTTGAAGATATAAAAAAATGTTTTTTTTTGTTTTTGTATTTGTTGTTTATTTTCTAGAGGTCGTTGAAGTTGACGTGTTTAAAAAAAGGTTGTAAGTTGGTTTCTCGTCTCCAGCATTTTCAAGGCATTGGAAAGTAAAAAATCAAAGTGCTTTCTTCAGTTAAGGGTTGTATTTGAGCACTCTACCTACGCAAATAACAAAAAACGGAAAACAAAAAATATGGCATGCGTTGAAAAACAAATTTACAAAAAAACCCCTCTTTTTGGCAGAAATTCTTAGCCGTAAAAAACGGTTTTTTATAGGTTTTTTATAGGTAGAGTGCTTAGCAGAGTCTTTGAAGATCACAATGAATCAAGATTCATCGAAATCGATCAAGCAGAACTCGAGATATCTTAGAAACCAATTCGAAAAACTTGTTTCGAGAAAAATGCGATTAGATTTTCTTCTATGAACGATAATATATGAAAAAATGCGCTCATACGAATATAATGTATGTTATATCCTTTTTTTTATTTGATATTTTTTTCAAAAATTTCGTATACGCATTTTTAAGACCTTAAGAAACCAGATCCTAAAAAAAAAGAATAATTATTTGTAATTTTTTACACACTGTAATAGTACCTTAAATCAACTCTGGCTACGGCCCTGCCTGAAAGTGAAACATATGCTTCTTGCAAAATTTGCAAGCAAAATCTCTCGTTAAAATCATTAAATGCAAACCTGTTGTTTTCTACAGACAGGTATTTTTGCTGCTGTTATTTTTATCTACTTTTAATTTTTACTTGGTTGTTCTTTAACAGCGAACCTGTTATTTTATACATACATAAAAGATTGTTAAATAACAACCCATCTCTATTACAGACACTTGTAACCAAAACCACCAAAACATCAGTAACTCTGTTACTTTCGACTCCGTCAAAAATCAAGCTCCGCCTTTTCGGCTCCGGCCCAAGTCAAGCTCAGCTACGGGATGCTAGCACTTAATAGGTTGAATTTTAAAAAACTAATGATGCCATCTGAAAGCTGTGAAAAAGGTCAGTTGGTCCCATTAAAAGGTCAGTGATAGATAATTTTTTTGCATTTTTTAAGAAATTTTCAAGGTCATGCACAATAAGCTCTATTGTGGAAGCCAGGAGTGGAATTTTTAAAAACTAAATATACCACCTGAAAGATATTAAAAAGGTCAGTTGTCTTCAATAATTGGTCAGCGATAGAAAATTTTGTATGAATTTTTTAATAAAATTTCAAAGTCATTTTTTCCCCATTGTGCAGTCTACAAGTCGAATATCAAAAAAATACATATATCACCTAAAAGGTATGAAAAATATTAAAAAAGGTCAGTTATGTTCATTAGTTGGTCAACGATAGATAATTTTTTAGAAATTTTTGAACGATTTTCATATTTTAACTATTTTGTCCCATTGTGCAGTCCACAAGTCGAATTACAAAAAAATACATATATCACCTGAAAGGTATGAAAAAGATTCAAAAAGGTCAGTTATGTTCATTAATTGGTCAACGATAGATAATTTTTTAGAAATTTTTGAACGATTTTCATATTTTTACTATTTTGCCCCATTGTGCAGTCCAAAAGTTGAATTTCAAAAAAGTACATATATCACCTGAAAGGTAAGAAAAAGTAAAAAAAGGTAAGTTAACAGGAATTTATTTACTTATTTAATTTTTTTATGTCAATTATCAATTTTTTTTTTCCACTCACAAGTGGAATTCCAAAAAAATAATTTACGTCTTCAAAAGTTCGAACACTTCTAGCAACCAATTTTAGCAACAAAAAATTATATATGTTTTAATGGTTGTTAAGAATTAATTTTTATTTTTATTTTGGTAAAAAATTAATTTAACATAAAAATATTTTTATTTCAGTAACAAATAAAAGAATGATAACTGACCAATTCATTCATATTATTTTGGAAAGCTACCATTAACATCCCAGCAAAATTTTTCGTATTGCCTTGATTTGCATTTGATTATAAAACGCATTACATAAATGTTGGTTTATTACGCATTACATACGCATTACGCATTACATACCAATAATGCATTATATTGTATATTACTCGTAATGCAGTTAGTAATGTCAGCCCTTTTTGCTTTTGAAATGAGTGTTCTGTTTTTTTTATAATTGAAATTTTTTGTTTGACTTTTATTTTTGCTTCAAAAGTGTCAAATTTTATAATTTTGAATATGAAAAAAATGCCAGATTTATGAATGAAATACAGAAAAATGTGTTAAAGGTAAATATTATATAGATATTATATTAATTAATTAAATGAAACATATATCTTTTAAATAAAAGCATTTTTCTCATTTTAAAGAAGAAATTCTCTAGCTCTTGATTGGTGTTGTTGATCTGTTAAGCACTGTTAAGCAAAAGATGTACGAAAAAAAAATTATTTTTTCAATATTTGAATCGCTTTTCTAATTTGTGCAGAGAAACATCTTATTCAATAACTTCTTAGTTGTTAATAAATAAGTGATTATTGAGAAAAAGTTATTCATCAAGTTTAATTAGTGCTTACATAAGTACTCCCATGTCAAGCGAAAGCTTCATCAATTACCTCCAATGACATGCCTGTATTAAAATAATGGGTTCCGTAAGCGAGAGGGTAAGCGATGAATAAAATTTTCTGGATTACTTTTTCGATTATATGTAAGCGAAGATTTTGCTGGGATTTTTAACATATATAGCAGCGGATGGAGTAATATTTAAGTCGCTTCTGATCTGATTCCCGGGGCAAAATATGTAAAATTTGAAAAACTTAAAAAATTTCTTAAAAATTATCCATCGTTGACCAATTAACGAACTTAACTGAACTTTTTGAATCTTTTTCATACCTTTCAGATGATATATGTATTTTTTTGAAATTCGACTTGTGGACTACACAATGGGGCAAAATATGTAAAATTTTACAAACTTAAAATAATTTCTAAAAAATTTTCCATCGTTGACCAATTAACGAACATAACTGACCTTTTTTAATCTTTTTCATACCTTTCAGGTGGTATAATAATTTTTTTGATATTCGACTTGTGCACTGCACAATGGGGCAAATAGTGTATGACCTTGAAATTTTATTAAAAAATTCATAAAAAATTTTCTATCGCTGACCAATTATTGAAGATAACTGATTTTTTTTTATCTTTTTAATATCTTTCAGGTGGTATATTTAGTTTTTAAAAATTCCACTCCTGGCTTCCACAATAGAGCAAATTGTGCATGACCTTGAAAATTTCTTAAAAAATGCATAAAAATTATCTATCACTGACCTTTTAATGGGACCAACTGACCTTTTTCATAGCTTTCAAATGGCATCATTAGTTTTTTAAAATTCCACCAATGAGGTGCTAGCATCCCGTAGCTGTCAAGCTCCGGTTTTTCGGCTTTAGCCAACCTCAAGCTTCGGCTTTTCGGGTTCAGTAACCTACCGTATTTTAAGTAGGTCTACGTTGTGAAGGCCTGTTTTGCCGTCGGCCTACCGCCTGAATCATGTATTTTAAGTAGGTCTGCGTTGTGAAGGCCTGTTTTGCCGTCGGCCTTCCGCCATCTACCGCCTGAATCATGCCCTCTGCCACCGTGAGCACTTTGCCACTAATGTTTATACCGTTTATTAACTAACTTTAAGTATATAGTAAGTTTGAAATAAATATTGTTTTTATATAGAGAAAATAAAATTTTTGACTATATAAAATAAAAAATTAAAAAACTTAAATAGAAGCTAAAAAGATTGTAAATCGTGCCGAGCCAAAACTTTTTGGGTTTAGTGATCTGGGCCTCAACGTTGACCGCGACCAATTCGGTTTATTAGTTTATTTACTTTCTTGTTAATAAAACTTTAATTTTGCCCAACGGTTGCGAGACACCTTGGACGGACCCTGGAGCAGCTGAGCATTCGATATAAAAATACCGGACGTGGAGCATGGAGGACAACATTCGCCAGGTTATTGCCGATATATGTCCACAAATGTTGGAAAAAGTGATTGAAAATTGGACCTCCAGGTAAGGTTACGCCCGAGCCAGCCGTGGCGGTCATATGCCACAAATCATATTAAAATAACAATGCCAAAACATTGTCTTTTGAACAAAGTGAATTTCATGTAAATTTTAAAAATTCGTCCTTGTTTTATTTCATTTCAAAGTTCTACCCCTCTAAAAAACACCCTTTTTCTATGAACTTTATTTAGTTTTATACGATCCAATCACTTTTATACTTGAATTATTATTCTTTTCTAGTCGTTTCTTTTAATTTATTTTATGTAATGTTTTTATTTTACTTTTTTTAAGTTTGTATATGTGCTTATCAGTTTGTACCGTGACTGTCTGTCACGTCAGCAGAGGGTTGGCAGATTTTATTGATCTGCAAGCTTTCAGCAGCATTTGGTTGCGGCCCACCAACTTCGATTTATTATTGCGTTTGTTTGTGTTATTTTGCGATATGCTTGGCTCAGCGATTAGCTATTATTACATTAGATATTATTTCTTGGCCTAGCGACTTTGCTATCGCTGTGAACGACACAGCGGCAATAGGAGTCACCAATGCTTATTACGGTGTATCGAAATGTATGCACTTAAGTTAACACCCAATTCCACCCCTAAATAATGTTATAGGACGGAAAGACAATGCAGAAAATATATATATTTTTTTTTTTAAAATTAATTGGTTCCCCAAATAGTAGTTTTGTATAAAAATCGTGTATTTGTGTACTGGAGCCCATCAAACGTAAATTTTTTATAAAAAATACTGTAGATATCGATTCACTATTAAAAACCACTTATGCATGCAAATTTTCAGAGAATTCGGACTACGTACAAGAGTGTCAGCATAAAAACAAAAAACCATTATTTAACCTATATTCAACTAATTTTGTACTGGAGCACATCTTACAGTATAGTTTTTAACAAAAACCACCACAAATATTGATTAACCATTAAAAACAACTTATTCCACTTAAACAACAACTGGAGCACATGTTAAGGTACACTTTTTTACAAAAACCCTCATCGATCTCAATAAACCATTAGAAATAACTAAGGCATACAAATTTTCCAAATAATCAAGCACGTCCAGTGGTGTCAGCTTAAAAATTAAAAAAACCATTATTTGCACTATTTTCGACTACTTTTGTACTGGAGCCCATCTTAAAGTACACTTTTTTACAAAAACCCCCATAGATCTCAATTAACCACTTAAAATAACTCATGCATGCAAATTTTCCAAGAGATCAAACACGTACAGTTCAGTTTACCCTTCAATGAGGGTTCAGTTTAGCTTAAGTTTTTCAGAGTTATCTTATAAACCTGAATGGTTTACTGTAAGTGTATTTCTTTTCTCGTACAGAAGATTCTCGCCAAAGTTTTCCTTGTTTTTGTGTTTTATAAATATACTTTTTCATAAGGTTTTTTCAATTTGTTTCTCTGGATGTTCAAAGAAGGTATTCTCAGAAGTGTTGTGACTCATTCATCACAAGCGAAGTTGAATTGTTTTTTATATTATAAATTACAAAAACTGACCTACCTCAATAATAATGAAGCGATCACCGTTTTTGCAATGCTTTCCAATTGAAGTTTACGATCAAGCACCGAACAATTAAAAAATGCAACGGTCAGCTTAAAATAGCAAGTAAGCACGGGCCAGCTACTTGAGCTGTGCTTCTGTTACCATAGCTTACAAATTATTGCGAAAATAAAAAAAGAATGTATATTTGCACATAAGTTAATATGTTTGTTTATATATTTAAAATACGAAGTGTGTATATTTGTATGTTAATTAGCAACAATGTCGAGGTTCATATCTAGGTTAATTGTATATTTGTAACTATTATGTAATTGTCATCAAGTTTCATTACGGAAGTTAAGATAATGATCTTGAGACCAATTAGATTTTAAGATGAAAACCGTGATATAAATAAGAGTAAAATTAATAAAGAAAGAAGAGTGTTAATTAAGGAAGGACATTACATTTGCGGCAGAGAAAACAGACCTTCTTTTTAAAAATTCATAACTCAGTAAAAAGCAAACATTTTCCAACATTTTTTTTGATTATTGTAGAAAATTGAACAAATTACAAGAAAAAAATTCAAAAAAGATATATTTTTCACTCCAACATGGTTTTATAGAGCTCAAAACTAGTGGCAGAGAAAAAAACGGGGCCTCGTGGTTGCAGCGCTGGCAGTCGCAAAAATTGTCCGATCTGGAAAAAGATGACTTTTTTTAATTTTAACAAAATTGGTTATCGTATGACAGGAGCTTTTTTTAATTTTTTTTAAAATTTTTGGTGATGTTCCAAATTTGAAAGTATGTTTTTTTCGAAAAAAATATTGATTTATTTTATTTATTTATTTATTTATGTATTTAAATTAAGTCTACTGACCAAGATCTTACAGACTATATCATAATTACCATATCATATTATTTTAACATTTCAAAGACATTCCTTTTAAAAACATTAAATTCATTACTAAAATCAATGTTATTCGCAATGAAGTTACAATACATCAAACATCTAGATATTGGCTCATTCATGCCATAATTAGTTCTATGCAATGGAACGTAAAACAAAGCACTCTCCCTTAATGGTCTTATCAGAGCATAGAACGGAATTAAAGTAAGTAGTTCCGGACAACTTGTATTGCTATCTAAGATGCGCTTAATAAATAAAACGCTCTGTGCATGCTTCTTTGCGACAAGTGTTGCAAGAATAATAAGTTGCAACGCTCATTATAGAATGGCATATTCTCGAGAGGAAACCTCCGGCGTAGAGCGAATCTTGAAAATTTTTTTTGAATTCGTTCAATACGACTGATCTCACATTCATAAAAAGGGTCTCACACAATACTTGAGTATTCAAGTTGAGATCTTACTAAACATACATAAAGTGTTTTTGCCGTCAAAGGATCTAAAAATTCTTCCGAATTTCGTTTTAGAAATCCAAGTTGAGAACAGGCTTTAGATACAATGAACTAACGATGGTAGCTAAAAGAAAGCCTGGTATCAAAATATAAACCTAAATCTTTTACAATTTTGTCTCTCAAGAAAACGTTATTTTTTCCATAAGAATAATTAAATAAAATTGGATAGTTCTTATGGGAGTAAGTCAGAGCTTTGCATTTAGAATAATTTAAATTCATTCCATTCTTATTGCACCATAAGAGAAATGATCTTATGTCTTCCTGTAAATTGAAGCAGTCAGAAATATGCCCAACTTTAATAAAGATTTTTAAGTCGTCCGCATATAACAAGCATTCGCTGAACTTAAAAATTTGTGGGATATCATTTATAAAGAATTTAAAAAGCAGGGTGCCTAAGTGACTACCTTGAGGCACGCAAGTTACATATACAAATACTTACACCAAAACATCGGACAATGCACTCGATAAATTTGATGACTTTTTAAAAACAATAAAGAACGATCAAGCGTAATCCAAAATAGACTTCCTGTTGTTCGATTAAATTTAATATACAAAATTAATACAAATAACAATTTAAGTGCAATTCCAAGAAATCAACAACTGGTTGGCTTCAATAACAAAATAGTTTATTAAGCAAATTTGTAAATCTCGAATTAAGTTTCGTTATGTTAAAATTAATAAAGCAAAGTCAGTTTGATTCTGCACTATAACAGCGACAGTTCGCTGCACAAAAAATAAGCTTGGCTTTGACTTTTTTTTAAAAACCTGTTCGCCGCGATTAAATACGAAATTGGCGCAGTCGGTTGCCCTTTCTTCATTAAGAAAAGGATCGTGATTCGGACTTACGAAATCAATATAACACCCAAATATAATCCTGCGAATCCGTAGCCAACTCAGAAGTTGACCGGACCCTCCAGGGTATAAAATAATAAACAGTTATAGTGCAGTGATTACGAACAACTCAAGTCGTAAAGCACCACTTTAATTAAAAACAAGTAGCAGTGAATTTTTCTTTAAAAATCATCACCTACTTAAGTAAGGCAAAAACAGCAAAATTAAGTCAAAAAGGCAAGCCGAATACGATAGAAGAAGAATGAAGAATCAAACTCAAATACCACCAGTGCAATTGATAGAAGAACTATCCAAAAGAGAACAACAGCTGGAGCAACTAAGAGTGGCCCACGTAGAATTGCAACAAAGGCAATCAAATCAAAGCAGCAACATGGAAAGGCTGATGAAAAACATCAACCACTTACCAACGTTCACGGGAAGAGTAGAAGTAACAATCAACTCTTTTATGAGCAGCGTGGAATATCTTCTTTCTACAGCCCATGACGTAGAAACCAGACAAGAAGCTACCAGAGCAATCTATTACAGAATTATACAAGGGGAAGCGAAAAACGTTATTATAAATATTCTAAATCTCGAAGACTGGACTCAAATAAAAAAAGGCACTAAAATTTAGATACAAGCCAGATGTAGAACCACACGAAGTATACATAAGAATCTGCAACATCAAAGCTAATACAGTAAGTGAGTTAGCAATAGAAATTCAAAATATTAAATATAAAGCGGATGAAATTAATATATATTATAAAGGAGATGTAAGAATAGATTTAAATAATGTAAATAGTTTACTTACAAATACTGTAAAAGAAATGTCACAAGGAACGCTTCTCGACAAAATTTATGACGAAAATGACTTAGAGACAATTATAGAAATAATGACAAAAAGACGCTATGAAGACACTTGTATTCGACCGGAATTTAGGCGATTTAGAAAAATTGACGGACAGTTTAAACAAAATAAAGGGTTTTACGAAAATAGGCAAAATGAACAATTTAGACAAAATAAAGGATTTTATGGAAATAGACAAAATGAATTTCACAGGGAAAATAATTCAGGTCAATTCAGGCAAAATAACCAAAATTTTACACGATTTAAAGGAAACAGAGGAAATTATTCAGCTCAAATGAGACAGAACCACCAAAATTATTCATTTAATAGGGATTATAGAGATAGCAATGTAGGTCAAAACAGACAAAATCAACAATTTTATAGAAGCAATAATTCTCGCCAAGTAAGGCAAGACCGAGGAGAACCAATGGAAGTAGACAACATGGAAACATATTAAGACAGATGTCAAATCACAGGACACCCTAGATATAATAGCAGCCAAGATCGTTTGCAATCATCTAGGCAAAGTGATAGAGAATATGAAAACCACAATGAAGTAAATAACTCAATTTTTTTTATAAGGAAGCCTCGGAAGGATTACCAAGAATAGAAATAACTAAAGAAAATAAAAAATATAATGCTTTAATAGATACAGGTGCGAATATAAGTCTAATTGATTCAGAATTGAGCGAATTCCGCAAAATACCATTAAAAAATGAAATTATAATTAGTACAGTAACTAGCAAAGAAAAAATTAAGTACGAAGTACATACGAAAGCCCCAACAGAATTTAATCTACCTAGTAATGCACGAATAAGGTGGAAAGCAACATCATTAAGAGGTAGAAAATATAATTTTATAATAGGGGTTGAACCATTTAAATACCATGATAAATCTCGTAGACGGTAATACTACATTAAATCAAAACAAAACTATGTTTCTAAATAACCCATTCAATTTCAATGAAGTTTATATGCTAGAAACAACAGACGATAAAATAGAAGGCATCCATCTTAACCACTTAAATACAGAAGAATACAATGAAGTTACAAAAATATTAAAATCATTTAAAAAATTATTATTCAGAGAGGGCGAAAAATTAACAAGTACAACGGAAATACAGCATGAAATTAGAACCACTACAAATGAACAAATCAATTCAAAACTATACAGGTATCCACCACAACATGAAGAGGAAGTGCGTAGACAAATCAAAGAAATGGAAGTGCAGGGGATAATAAAAAAAGTAATTCACGCTATTCTAGCCCATTAATAGTCAATCCATAGAAAATGGATAACTCTGGAAAGAAAAAATATAGAATAGTGATAGACTACAGAAAGTTAAATGAAGTAACCATCGACGATAAATATCCTCTGCCAAACATTGACTCGATTTTAGACAAATTAGGACGTGCACAATATTTTACAACTATAGACCTCGCAAAAGGGTACCACCAAATTTTGATCAAAGAAGAAGATAGAAACAAAACGGCTTTCGTTACACCGCATGGTCTTTATGAATTCATAAGAATGCCGTTCGGGTTGAAAAATGCGCCCGCAACGTTTCAACGTCTCATGAATGAAATATTGCGAGATTTTATAAATAAAACATGTGTTGTGTATTTAGACGATATACTAATCTTCAGTACAACGTTACAGGAACATATGAAGGCAATTAGAGATATTTTTAAGGTCTTAGATGAGAAAAATCTTAAAATCCAAATAGACAAGTGCAATTTTCTCAGAAAAGAGACTGAGTTTTTAGGGCACATACTTACGAAAAATGGAATCAAACCAAACCCGTTCAAATTAAAAATAATAGAAAAATTAGACTTGCCGCGGACAGAAAAACAAATTAAAAGCTTTTTAGGCATTACCGGGTATTACAGGAAATTTATAAAAAATTATTCAAAAGTAGCCCAGCCGATTACAAAATATTTAAAGAAAAACGTAAAAATAAATACGAAGTTAAAACAACTAATTAGCTCACATCCAACTTTAAGATACTCCAATTTTGAAAAAAAATTCACTCTTACTACAGATGCCTCAAACTACGCAATTGGCGCATTTATATCACAGGAAGGACATCCCATATGTTTCGCAACAAGAACCCTTAACAACCACGAACAGAATTATTCAGCAACCGACAAAGAATTTTTGGCCATTATGTGGAGCATGAATTACTTTAGGCCATATTTGTACGGCAGAAAATTCAAAATTGTAACAGATCATCAACCTATAAAATTTTTGCATTCAAAGTATAGAGGGAAAGATATTTCACCAAGGCATCAACGGTGGTTGCTTAAACTTGGGGAGTACCAGTTTACAATCGAATATATAAAAGGAAAAGAGAATAGAGTAGCAGATTTCCTAAGCAGAATTCGAAATAACGAGGATGTTAATAAAAAAGAGGGGGAGGGTGAAAATCATTGCGGAACACAATTTCGACAAAATTACGAAGATAATGAATCTGATCTCAATATAATTGAAAACATAGATGATGGTGTGAGTATGGCAACAGTACACTCAACGGACGAAAATTTAGGTGACCATTTTTATATTAAAGAAGAGATAGTGAATAAGTACAAAACACAAATTATTTTGACGAATAATAAAGGGGAAGAATTAAAGATATTGCATGGTAAAAGGATAATATTTATATCGGAAAATGATTTCGATAATATGGGTGAAATATTTAGAAGATATATAAAGAAGGGAAAAATAGGAATATTTTCTGAGCTATCTGACTACAAATACAATTTTGTGCAAGAAAAACTAATAGCAATGTATTCAAACGATTATCAAATACAATTCCTTAAATGTACAATCAGAGCACAGGATATAGAAACTGAAATTGAGGCAGTTAAACAAATTTCTTTCTATCACGTCAGGAAAAGCATGCACTCCAGGAATCCAGGAAACATACAACCAATTAAAAAATAAAATATACTATCCTAAACTTATGGAAATAATACAATTAGTGATTAATCAATGCGAGTTATGTCAGGAGATTTAATAAGATAGGAAACCAATCAAACTCAAATTTTCACATACTGAAACACCCACAAAATGTAACGAAATTATTCACATAGATACCTTTGTTATGAAAAGATTTCACTTTCTAACGATCATAGATAAGTTTTCAAAATACGGGGTAGCTTATCCATTAAATGACAGGAATCATATCACAATTCTAGAACATATGGAAGATTATATCACAAAAATGGGGAAACCAAGAGAGATAATAGCAGATAATGAGTTTAATGCTGCAAGGATTAGAGTTTCTAAACAATGAAAATATTGAGCTACATTTAACTAAACCAAACATTTGCAATGCAGACATTGAACGATTCCACAATACGATCGCAGAAAAATTTAGAATGTTACATAAATTAAATAAGGACATATCTGTTAAACAGTTAATACAAAAAGCTTTAAGAAATTATAACGAAAGGTTTCATTCAACAATAAATTTCACTCCTATAACTAGGAGAATAATAACGAAGCTCAATAAAAATAGAAAAGATTACACTGAAACAAGAAAAGAAGGCTTTATAAAAAATTACAAAGCAGTTAGGCATAAGGAACAACCTAAATATAGAAAAGAAAAATTAGAAAGAGTTCACCCATGTAACATTAAAAAACAACTAAAATTTACAGGCAATGAGGATACTACTTCTAATAATGATATGGATATCGATGACTTAAGGGGAACTGACTATTAAGGAACTAACTGACCAATCAGGATTTATTGATTTAAAAGTACGAACAGAAGAAATAGTAAAGGATACTGACATAATTCTACACGTAATTGATTTGAAAGAATTGGATAATATTTTAAATGAAATGACTTACAATGTACACTTGATGAATATAAAAAATAAAGAATTGCTTCAATTAGAACTGTTAGAAGCCAGAAGTAAACTTTTAACTCTAATGCCAAGTGAAATAAGACAGAAACGAGGTTTAGTGAACGCTGTTGGTACTATGCCAAAATGGCTATTTGGGACCGTGGACGACGAGGAGAGACAACTAGTCCAGAAACATTTAATGAAAACAAATGAAATTCTAGAAAATGTAAATCAACAAGTTCAAATCAATGATTATTTTAATGTCACAATTGCATATTTAAAGGATATTGTTAAAAAAGATAGAGAAATTATTCAACATGAAGTAAATGCAATAAGTAAATTTGTAAATGAAGAACAAACATATACCACTTATTTGGAACAATTAAATAGAATCCAATTATTAAAAAATATATTAGATCACATACAAGACAATGTAGTATCTGCCAAATATGGCATAGTCCACCCGAATATTTTAATCGATAAAGAAATAAATAAATACAAAATAAATTTTAGTAAACTCAAACAACTACAATTCGGTACAGCATTTATGAATAAAACACTTCTAATATTTGGTATAAAAAATTCCTAAAAATCTTATCAATGTTAATATACGAACAATAATCCCAATTCCAAATAACGATAAAAATGAAATAGATTATAAGCTCAAAGAAGTATTTGAGTATGAAAATAAAACGTATTCATATGAAATAAACAAACATCTAAAATATCTAAAATTCAGCAATCATTGTATTTTGAGATCAAATTGTATGTATATAAGAAATAATTTTACAGAAATATTAGAAATAGACATAGACACAATCCTTATTAAAAATGCCAATAATCTTTTAATTAACCAAACATGTAATAGAAACCAAACGAACCTAAATGGAAACATTATAATAAATTTTAATAATTGTACTATAAAAATAAATGACTTCTTTTTTTCTAATCATCTTGAAAACATGGAAGAAAAAATATTGAATAAGTATGAAACTAATGTTAAAAATTATACAAGAAAATTATCGTTTGATGAAATAATTGAAGACAACCAGAGCAATGTGAACTAGTAAGGTATATCTTCGACTTGGCCGAAGTTAAAATACCCCCACGGCCGATTCTTAAGGGTAAAAGAATCTGAAATTGGAGAGTTTTTTATATGAGATTTTGAGGGATTTTATTATTTTTATGTGTCTAAAATACATACATATCAAATTGTTTTCCTGCAGCTTAAATATAAGCCTTTTTATAAAATTTTCATTTTTGGGGTTGTATGGGAGTTGGGCGTGTTAGTTTGTGTATGACGCCCATTTATCTAACACTCCTCCGTTTTAACATAGAATACACGAACACCGAGTTTCCTTTTTGTACCTTTAGTATTTGCCTCTTTATAGGGTTTTCAATTTTGGGGTTGTATGTGAGGTGGGCGTGTTAGTCGGTGAATGACGCCCATTTTTCTTACACACCTTATTTTTGACATGGAATACACAAATACCGAGTTTAAGTTTTATATCTTTAATATTAGCCCCTTTATAGAGCTTTCAATTTTAGGGTTGTATGGGAGGTGGGCGTGTTCGTAAGTGGATCACGCCCATTTTTCTAACACATCTTAGTTTTGATATTGAATACACAAATACCGAATTTCAGTATTGTTGCTTTAATATTAGCCTCTTTATAGAGTTTTCAATTTTGGGGTTGTATGGGAGGTAGGCGTGGTTTTCATCCGATTGAGCCCATTCTCGAACTTGATCTTAGTTTTTTTAAAAAAAGCTTAAATATCGAATTTCATAACGATAGCTTGAAAATTACGGCTGTAATCGTGTCGACAGACGGACAGACAGACGGACAGACAGACGGACATGGCTAAATCAACTCAGGTGGTGCTGCTGAGCAAGAATATATATACTTTTCTATACCTACCACGCCTCCTTTTGGGTGTTACACACGTCGCACAATGGGGCAGAACGACCCTATTGGTGGCAATAAATCGAAAAATGAAACTGCCCGTATGGGGCCATTGTTATTTTATTTTAATAGTCAAATACCCCACTGTTAATACTGTAAAAGTTTTAAACCGTTATCATAAACACATTTTGCATGATAAACATCGGCGCAAGCCATTCTTGTTCACAGATTAGCTTGAGTTGGGTGTGAAGAAATTTGTGAAGTGTTTTTAATTAAATAAAAAAAATAGAAATCATAAAATATTAAAGTTTTTGGTATGGAGCCTTCAAGTTCTGGTAAATGTTAATCTATTTAAGATTTTTTTTTTGTGAGAAAGTGCTTTAAATTATATAAAACCGTAATTATCATAAAAAAACTTTAAAATTACTTTTTTTTTGCTTCTTTGTGCAAACATCGATCGGTTTAGTTGTGTTGATAGCATGTCTTAACTTAATTAAGGAACTGCAAGAAAATTCAGCGGTTTTGTGTGGTTTTGATAAAAAAGTTTCTTTACAAAATGTGCTTTCTGACAAAAAAAAAAAAATTGTAAGAATTTATAATATTTGTTTTATCCTTTAGGTACTAGTTCAAACAGAATTTTTATAACCCGTAGGGAGCTTGTCAACATAATGCGGTCAGTTGAATATATTAATTTACAAGGGCGATTTGTGTTTCTGGAAGAAGAATTAAAAAAACGAACAGGAAACTTCGATAACAAAGGTTTAACTAAAACACTTTCTCGATTCAAATCTGAGTATAAAACTCGTTTTGAAAAGGCTTTTCGAAAATTAGAGACGTTTTTTAAAACAAATAATTCATGGCTTGAGACATCTGTTTCTTTTCTTTGTTGCCCTGAAGAAAAGCTTAAGCGTGGTCGACCAAGTGTTTCATTCGATGAAAGTAGTGAACGTACAAAAAGAATGAAAGCAGAAAAACTAAGAGAGTCTACATCGACTTCTATGTTGAGTTTTGCTACTCAAATGAGCTTGAGAGCAGTGGGACAGGTTAGTGCTTCTAAAGTGTTAAAAGATATAACAACAACTACCCCTGACCGAGCAAAAAAATATCGGAAGTCATATACGGAGTCACTGGAACCCAAAAGTTGTAAAATGTCAGGCCAAGAAGCACTAGGGGTTGCAGTTGAAGCGCAACTATCTCGACATCAATACAACGTTATCAGAATGAGTGCACTAGAAAAATTCCCTGCATATAAGGTCCTACAAGCTGCAAAACAAAAATGTTATCCACCCCCCGAATGCATCGAAGTTAGCGAAACTTTAGTAAAGGTTACCCTTCAGGCACTACTAGATTTAACCACAAAGCGTTTGTTGGAATCACAGATGGAAGTAATTGGTGTGTTAACAACATTTGAAACGGAAAATATGAGCTTTTTTTGCAAGTAGGGCTTTGATGGAAGTTCGGGACACAGCTCCTACAAACAAGCTTTCCATGGCCTTGAAGCAACTGTTTCTTCGGTCTTCATTACTTGTGTTGTTCCTCTTAGACTTTCTTCCAGTTCTAGGATTGTATGGAAAAATCCACGTCCAGGTTCTACAAGATACTGTAGGCCATTAAAAATAGAATTTGTAAAGGAATCTACACAAATGTCTATTGCAGAAAAGAATAGAGTTGAAAATGAGGTGAAAAATTTGCGAAAGACAACAATGTTAATTGAAGAAAGAGAAGTGCAAGTCAATCATACTCTACTTTTTACAATGATTGACGGCAAAGTCTGTAATGCTTTTACGGAACGTCATCAACACAAAAGTGTTTCATATGTGGTGCGTCATCTAGATGCTTTAATGATATAGATAGTATGTTGAAAAGGGAAGTTAAAACAGAAAACTTAGAGTTTGGACTGTCCATTCTTCATGGATGGATAAGGTTTTTTGAAAATTTACTTCACTTAGCCTACGAATTGCCTCTTAAGAAATGGCAAGCTCGAGGGGATGATGACAAGATAGTTGTTGCTGAAAACAAAAAAAGGATACAAAAAGAGTTTAAAGATCGTTGTGGTTTGATAATAAACCAAAGCCCGGATTCGGGAACTCGAATGATGGCAATACAGCCAGGCGTTTCTTTCAATATCCTGAAATTTCCGCTGAAATTACAAAAATTGATGTACAACTCATAAAAAAGATGCATTGTAAATTGTTGTGGCTAGTGGCTTTGAAATAGATGTAGAGAAGTAGAGAATAGAGAAGTAAATTAATGAAAAATCAATACATTTATGCAATTCTCAATTATGTTCTATTTTCTGCATTAAAATAAATGTTATGTGTACTTATTTTTTGAAAAGAACAAACATATAATTGTTTGTATTTATAGCCAAATTTGACAGCCTTAAATGTTTATATATTAAATACGGTGGGTATCTTCATTTGAAAATTTCTTCCGAAATTAAAAAAAGTGGGCGTTTTGGTGGACGTGGTCATTGTTGGGTTTTGAAATATCAATATATTGATTCTATAAAGAATTTCAGAAATTTTCAGGTTGCCAGCTCTATTCCCTGATTTATTGCCACCAATAGGGTCGTTCTGCCCCATTGTGCGTCGTGACAAAATTAATATACCCCTTACGCAGTACGCGTGGGGGTATAAAAATATTAGAGCACTTAAATTCCACAGCAAAATGTCATATGGGGTTAATGGATTGAAAATATTTGTAATATTTGTTTTAGTAATTATCATAATTTTTAAACATAAATACATACAAATTAAATTAACAAAACGAATTCAGGAGAATTCATCTCTATAGGGGGGAGTAGTTACATATACAAATACTTACACCAAAACATCGGACAATGCACTCGATAAATTTTATGACTTTTTAAAAACAATAAAGAACGATAAAGCGTAATCCAAAATCGACTTCCTGTTGTTCGATAAAATGTAACATACAAAATTAATACAAATAACAATTTAAGTGCAATTCCAAGAAATCAACAACTGGTTGGCTTCAATAATAAAATAGTTTATTAGGCAAATTTGTAAATCTAGAATTAAGTTTCGTTATGTTAAAATTAATAAAGAAAAGTCAGTTTGATTCTGCACTATAACAGCGACAGTTCGCTGCACAAAAAATAAGCTTGGCTTTGACTTTTTTTTAAAAACCTGTTCGCCGCGATTAAATACGAAATTCGCGTGAATTAACAACAATTGGGTTTGAATACTGGTTAACCACTCTAACAACTAATTGTCGATTCGATAAATAGGAAGAAATCCATTCCAAAAATACGGAATAAAACCCCAATTTTTCAAGTTTTAGCAATAGTATCGAATGAACCAAACTATCAAATGCTTTAACGAAGTCGGCATAGAGAACATCAACTTGCAAGCCATTTTCGACAGAATTGATAAAAAATTTGTAAAAATTGTTAGATTAGTGCACGTTGATCTACCCGCGAAAAAACCATGCTGTTGCGTTACAATATAATTTTTGATCTCCGAAAACAGTCTCATATAAACAATCTTGTCTAAAATCTTAGGAATAACTGATAGCTTAACAATCGGTGTATAGTTTTCTATTAAAAATTTTTGACCAGATTTAAAAATTGGAGATATAAATGCAGTTTTCCATTCATCTAAGAATATACCAGAAAAGAGTGATTTATTAAATAAAAGCGTTAAAGCAACAAAAAGTGTCGAAGCGCATTTCTTAAAAAACACCAGAGAAAGCAAATCAAAACCAGCACCTCTATTCGTGTGCAAACCTCGCAAAACTTCAAATACTTCTTCATATGAAATTGTCATACTTGACACATTTACAATTTGGGTAATGTTTGAGAAATCATCATAGTTATTTGGCAATGTAGCATTATTGAAAACAGACCCAAAGAAGTCTGGAAACAGTTCGCAAGATTCTTGTGAACTATTCGAAGATTTGTTTTTGTACTCCATAGATTTCGGAAGTCATGAGATTTACGTTTGGAATCAATAAATACCCAGAAAGATTTAGGATTTGATTTTATTCCAGATTCGATAGAATTCAAATATTTTTTATTTAAGAAGTTAGAAAGAAAGTCCAATTCCTTACGACGTAAAACAAAATTTGCTTTATCAACATCATTATTTGTTCTCTTAAATTTTGTATGCGCTCTTATTTTAAATTTTTTAGATGTAGTAATCGAGAATTATAGCAGGGTAGGTTAAATTGCCGATAAAATTTTTTGATTGGTACATATAAATATAAACCTTCTTCAAGAACTTTTTTGAATTTGAAATACGTCGCATATAAATCCATAGAATTGAAAACGATTATCCAATTTATAGAATCAAAATTATTATTAAGCTCAAGATAGTTAGCGTTCTTGAAATCATAAGATAAATTGGAAGAATTATTTAAAATATTATTTGGTTTATTAAAACTGAATTTCAGCTCGAGTGCTTTGTGAATTGACTCGCGAGAAAGCGGCACAAGACACATATTCATGAAGTATTTAAGATCATTTCTTATAAAAACTAAATCCAAAATTCTTTTCAATTCGTTTTCAAATTCATTGATCAGAAACATATCTAAGGAATAAAGGGAGTCACAAAGTAACAACTCGACATCTTTTTTAACATTAAAAGGCATTAATATTTTGT
Organism: Tetanocera ferruginea; assembly: GCA_958299015.1. NCBI lineage: Eukaryota > Metazoa > Arthropoda > Insecta > Diptera > Sciomyzidae > Tetanocera > Tetanocera ferruginea. The sequence continues at coordinate 82,147,187 of OY282641.1, read as the reverse complement.
CATCACTTCTATATTTCCATTCAATGTTACTTAAATTGAAATCTCCTAAAACACAAAGAGTTTGCTGAGAGCTTAAAGACGATACACTTACTTTACTTAGGTGGCCATGACAACCCGTTGACGGGTTACGGCCGACTTCATCAGGTCTCGCCAGGCGTCTCTGCTTCGCGCGCGCCGTCTCCAATCTCTTTCACCAAGCGCGGTAATGGCTTCCTCGGCCTGGTCAATCCATCGGAGGCATGGCCTTCCTCTTCGTCGTCGACCCTCGGCTTTCGCCTCAAACACCTTTTTCGCTGGAGCTTCTTCATCCATACGAAAGACATGACCCAGCCAACGTAGTCGCTGAATTGTTATACGCTGGACTATGTCAATGTCGTCGTAGAGCTCGTACAGTTCGTGGTTCATTCGAATGCGATAGTCGTCGCCAACTCGAACAGGACCAAAGATTTTGCGAAGAACTTTCCTCTCGAACACCCCAAGAGCGGCTGCATCAGCTTGCGATACCACCCATGCTTCAGCGCCATAGAGAAGCACAGGTATGATGAGCGTCTTGTAGAGTGTTAGTTTTGTCGATCGAGAGAGGGCTCTGGAACCTAATTGCTTACTTAGCCCGTAGTAGCACCTATTAGCAATTGTTGTTCTTCGCTTTATCTCCAGGCTGACATTGTTGTTGCTGTTTATGGCGGTGCCAAGGTAAGTAAACTCCTTGACAACTTCAAAGTTATATTTGCCTGCTGTAACATGGGAGCCTAGACGCCGCACTTCCCTATTTGCAGACAGCATATACTTTGTTTTGCCCTCGTTCACCGTCAAACCCACTTTGGCTGATTCCTTTTCGATAGCGGCGAAAGCAGCGGTTACATCTCTCTTGGTTCTGCCGATAATATCGATATCGTCAGCATACGCAAGGAGCTGGACACCTTTGTAGAAAATGGTGCCATTTCGATGTACACCTGCCTTTCGTAGGATCCCCTCCATGATGAAATTGAAGAGATCGCATGATAGCGGGTCGCCTTGTCTGAAACCTCGTTCGGTATTAAAGGTTTCGGAGAGGTCATTTCCTACCTTGACGGAGCTGCATGTATTGCTCAACGTCATCTTGCAGAGCCGAATCAACTTTGCAGGTATACCGAACTCAGACATTGTTGCGTACAGGCAATCCCGAATCGGGCTATCGAACGCAGCTTTGTAATCAACAAAGAGATGATGGGTGTCGATTTGGTTTTCGTGGGTTTTTTCCAGGATTTGGCGTAGTGTAAAAATCTGGTCTATGGTGGACTTGCCAGGACGAAAGCCACACTGATAAGGTCCAATCAGTGTTTTGGTATGCGGCTTCAATCTTTCACACAATACGCTCGAAAGAACCTTATATGCGATGGATATAAGACTGATACCTCTGTAGTTGGCGCAGATTGTCGGGTCTCCTTTCTTAAGTATAGGACAAAGCACACTGAGATTCCAATCGTCGGGCATGCTTTCCGCTAGCCATATTTTGCTGATGAGTTGATGCATGCACCTTATCAATTCACCGCCGCCGGTTTTAAACAATTCAGCAGCCAGGCCGTCAGCACCTGCGGCTTTGTTGTTTTTGAGTCGCTGGATAGCAACTTTAACCTCGTCATTGCTAGGTGGTGGAATTTCCACTCCATCATCGTCGATTGGTGGTGTCAGACTGCATTCTCCAAGGGCGGAATTGTTGGTATCGTCGCCTGCAAGCAGATTGGAAAAATGCTGTCTCCATAATCTCAATGCGCACTGCGTATCTGTTACCAGATCACCATTCTCATCTCTACAAGTGGATGCTCCGGGCTTGAAACCTTGGGTTAGACGCTTAACCTGCTGGTAGAATTTTCGAGCATCCTTCCTGCCCTGGTACACCTCAATTTTTTCTCGCTCACGCTTTTCCTGCTCTCTTTTTTTACGTCTGAAAAGGCATCTCTCTTCCTTCCTCTTATCGCGATAGTTTTCGTGCATGGCTCGCGTTGCAGCTGACTGCAGCGTCTTTTTATATGCGGCGTATTTTGCTGCTGTCGCGTCGCGACACTCCTGGTCATACCATTGGTTGCGAGGTTGCGGGCGCCGAAAACCAATGACTTCTTCAGCAGCAGTGCGCATGGAGTGGGATATATGCGCCCAAAGTCCACCAGCGTCGTCGAGGCAAGAGTAAGGTTGGTTGAGCTTAACCGAGAGTTGAGCGGAGAAGGCCTCGGCGGTCCGTTGTGATAGCAGCTTATCGACATCAAGCTTTCGTTGCACACCTGTGCGTACATTCTTCGCATTGCACAATCGCATGCGGATCTTGGCTGCAACAAGATAATGGTCGGAGTCAATATTGACCCCCCGAAATGTGCGCACATCCAGTACACTTGACGCGTGCCTTCCGTCGATCACAACATGATCAATTTGGTTTCGCGTTTTTTGATCCGGGGACAGCCAGGTTGCCTTTTGGATATCGAGGTGTTGGAATCTGGTGCTACTAACTACCATGTTTCGCGCCGCGGCGAAATCGATCAGTCTTAGACCGATATTCGAAGTGGTCTCGTGGAGACTGAACTGACCGACAGTGGAGCCAAAGATGCCTTCTTTTCCGACCTTCGCATTAAAATCGCAGAGAACTATTTTTACGTCGTGGGCCGGGCAGCGATCATACACGTCCTCTAGGCTCGCGTAGAAGGTGTCCTTGACAGCATCGTCCTTTTCCTCCGTCGGGGCATGTGCGCAAATAAGGCTGATGTGGAAGAATTTCACCTTGATGCGGATTGTCGCCAGCCTTTCGTTCACAGGTGTGAACCGGGAAACAAGATGGCGTAGTTTCCGACTTACGACGAATCCGCATCCAAATTCGCGCTTCTCCGCATGGCAGCTGTAGTAGATATCGCAGTCTGCTCTCTTAGAGCAGCCTTGTCCTTTCCATCGCATCTCCTGGATGGCGGTGATGTCAGCCTTAATTTTTTCGAGGGCTTCCGCCAGTTGGACAGTGGCACCTTCCCTATAAAGGGTCCGGACATTCCAGGTGCATATCCGTAAATCATTATCCGTTTTTCGTTTGCGGTGGTCGTCAACGTAGTGGGGGTTCATATCCGAGGCTGATTTTGTTTTCATTGGGAAGTTATAATGTAGTTGGGACCCAAACCCTACGCACATTCCATTTTTAAGGTCTTGAAGAGACCCCTCAAGTTTATTGTCTAGAGGAGACATCGCCGCTCAAATTGGCCGCCAAAGTTTATCGGGCGATAGTTTTTGACGTTTCCAGGAGACACCACGCGGAGGTTTTGAGTCGACTTGAGACGATTTCGACATGGATAATGCTGGCCTCGCCAAGTTGAGGCAGTCAGACACGTTGCCATGTGAAGATCGCCCCCTTTGTTAAAGACGATACAATATTAGAAATATTGAAAATATGGTCATTACATACATTATAATCGCTATTTGGTGGAATATAACTTACAATAAAAACAATTTCATTTATGCTGGTTGAAGGATCATTGGTAAATTTAACTGCAACACAAGTTTGTTCAATATTATCACGCTCGCGAGGTAAGCGAAGTACTCTGCTGGCATATTTTGATGAAACTGCTATTAATACACCGCCTCCTCTCGACATATCTGGGCAAAGTATGCGATCTCTACGGTATAATTCATAATCCGCGTCAAATACTTCTTCAGAACAAAAATGGTTAACAACTTGGTTAACGTCACAAGTTTCCACCAGAGTTATTACGTCGAAATCGTGAGCTGCTGCGGCAGAGAACAATTTATTGGTTTTAGTACGAATACCACCAACATTGTGAAAATAAAGAGAAAAATAGCTTTGATGAACAGATGACGCTGATTTGCTTAAAGATTTAGATTCTATTTTGTTTTCATATTTCTCGGTTTTGGCCGAAAATTTTTAAACACAGATACTTTTATGTTTTCTTGCCAAAGCGATGGATTGAGGATTGTTTCAATAAATTGCTCAGCAACACTGAGTTTTAACGATATTTGCTTTACATCTTCACGAGCAACGCCTTTTTTTATAAGTTTGTAGCACGCAAGATTTTTCTTTTCAATTTCCGTGTGTTTAACTATATAATTTTTAATATCACGCTCAGAGACAGTTGGCTTAAAAGCAGATAGGTGAACAAACCTCAGTTTAGGCACAACTTCTAACTCATGGTTGTTGTTAAGACCAACAACAAGTACTTCTTAAGAGTGTCGTTTATTTCTTTTTTTATGTTCAGGAACAACAACAGCATTAGAAACACCAGGTGTAGCGTGAACGATATGAGCGCCAGTAGATAAATCAGCTGTTTTCTCGATAGCAGAAACAACAGCAGCATAGGAAGCACCAGCAGCGCTAGTACAGCGAGACCGAGATGAAGAAATAGCAGGAACAACCGCGGTAGATAAGTCAGCTTTTTTCTCGACAGCAGGAACAACAACAGCATGTAAAGTACTAGCAGCAGCGTCAGCTCTGCGAGAGCCAGATAAGATTGCAGGAACAACAGTAGTAGACAAATAAGCTGCTTTCTCGACAGCGGGAACAACAGCATTTGAAGTACTAGCAACAGAGACAGCACTGCAAGAGCCAGATGATAAAACAGCGGCATTTAGAGCGCGACTAGCGTGAATAGAGTCGTCAATATCATCAATAACGACCACAGGCACATTCTGAGAGGCAAGCGCAGAAAAAGAAAAAGAATGACGCAGCATCTGTAGTAGGAGTGCTGCCACCAGAAACTGGTTTCGCGGTGCGCCCACGAGAGTGAGTTGCTCCACGAGACGCTTTGTGTCCTTCACCAACTGTTTTTTGCACATGCAGGCGGGGAAGATCCGAAGAAGCAGAATTCTCAGCAGGAGAAACAGCAACCTTTTTGACATCGCTATGAGAGAGATGCATTCCCAACCAGCAAGAAACGCTCTAAATTTGGCTTATACAGCGAATTCTCTAAGCTGCTTTGCAGTGTAAGCAGCCCAAAATTTAAGTAATTTTTCGTACTTTGAGGTACCAACAAGTACGTTGCATAGACTGCTAAGCAGCTTTCTAATCGAACTTCGAAAACTTTCAAAGATCTAAAATAGGCAAATCTTCTTTTTAAAAAAAAAAAATATTTTCCTTGTTTTATTTCTGATTTTAATTTTTTTATTTTTTAATTTTTTTACCATTATCGTGTTTGTTCTCAACTTGTACCACCTGATTCGCAGTGAAAAAACTTTTTTATTAAAATGTTGCCTTTGCCAGGGTTCGATCCCGTGTCTCGCCGATTTGTAGTCCGACGCCTTAGCCATTCTGCCATGTAGCTTTATATCGAAACGAAGATTTTTTCATTTATACAGCTTATTCTATCGTAGGTACCCATAAACAGCGTTAAGGTGCAAAATTAGGTTCAATCGAACCATTAAGCAGCTTTAAGTTCAAAATAAATGTAAAGAAGTCGCACAAGCGGCACTTCAGAACTCCTTTTGAACTTAATTATCTTAAACCTGAACGGAAGTATAACTTGTAACTTTCGGAACAACAAGGCTTATTGTCTGAAGTTGACACCATAAAGCAGCTTTAGGTGTGTCAAGTTCCACAACGTACCTTTAAGCAGCTTTAGGCGTGTCAAGTTCTACAACGGACCATAAAGCAGCTTCGAAGTGCCCTGGAACTTATTTTGCCTCTTAAAACAGCTTTAAAGGGAACTCATACGTAAATTTCTACTCATTTTGATGGTTGGGTTATTTTATTAATTCTTGTACTTTTCATTGAAATGTTTTTTTTATGTGGTTGGCTTCAAACCCAACGCACAACCTTTGCTTTTTGACCAAAGGAAGCCCACCGCTCAGATTAACCGCCAAAGTTTATCGGGTGATAGTTCTTTGACGTTTCCAGGAGACACCACGCGGAGGTTTGAGTCGACTTGAGACGATTTCGACATGGATAATGCTGGCCTAGCCAAGTTGAGGCAGTCAGACACGTTGCCATGTGAAGATCGCCCCTTATCTCCCGAGTCGAATGGGTCTTGCAGTGAACGCAGATAAAACGAAGTATCTCGTCACTGTTGACAACATCTCCTTTGAGGTAGTGAAGGACTTTGTTTACCTGGGATCCAGTATTAACTCCTCCATCGATATCAGTATTGAGATTTAACGAAGGATAACTCTTGCCAACAGGTGTTACTTTGAGCTCAGTAGGCAATTGAGAAGCAGAGCTCTCTCTCGACGAACAAAACTGACGCTCTATAAGTCAATAATCATGCCCGTCCTACTATACGCATCACATACCTGGACGTTGAGCAGCTCTGATGAAAGGACTTTGGGAGCGTTCGAGAGAAAAATCCTTCGCAAAATCTATGGTCCAATCTGCGTCAATGGCGAGTACCGAATACGATGGAACCACGAGTTGTATGAGCTATATGCCGACATCGATATAGTCAAGCGTATTAAAATAGAGCGGCTTCGCTGGCTAGGTCATGTCGAGAGAATGAACGACGAAGCTCCAGCGAAAAAAAATATTGGATTCGGTACCCAGCGGTGGCCAACGCAGACGAGGAAGACCGCATCTCCGTTGGAAAGACCAGGCATTGGATAACCTGACAACGCTTGGAGTTTCCAACTGGCGCCAGCAAGCGCACGACAAAAGAGGCTGGCGCAAATTCTTAGACCAGGCCAAAACCGACCAACGGTTGTAAGCGCCATCTAAGTAAGTAAGTATGAGAGAGATGCGTTGGGTCAGCAGCAGGAGCAGTAGTTGCAGTGGCCTTTTTAATAGTTACATTAGAGAGATGCGTCGGGTCATTGCCCTTGCAGTATATAGACTGCTTGCACATAATTTTTAGATCATTAACATCATGAACTAGTCTGTCAATAACTGAGTGAAGGTCACCAGGTTTAATTAAACAATGTTCACAATTAAAAAATATGTTAGAGTGATTTGATATCAGCTCGCATTGATAATCGCTTAAGCCGAAGCAATGTTTATGACACTCAACTGTACACGAATTGCAAGCAATGAACTCGCTGGTATTTATGCACTTGTTGCACTTATTATACAGCATGATGTACGTCTATTATACAGAATTGTGACTTAACATAGACTGATTTTACTTGACTTTGACTTTAAAAATTCATAAAAAATCGAAAAAAATTAAAAAAAGCTTGTGTCATACGATAGCGAATAAAGTTTAAAAAAATACAAAAATAAACTTTCGTCAAAAAATGAACCCGCTAGTGCCGCAACCAGTACGAAAAACATGGTTTCGAGATAAACGCGTTCAAAGTTTGTGAACAAAGAAAAAAAGCGCGAAAATTAAAAATGCGCTCTCACTAATCCGGCTGTAACTTTTGAACCCGTAGGAATTTTTCCATGAATTTGTTTAGAACTCTTTTTCTTAGAATCTTAAGAATATTTACTAAAATACAAAATTATAAAAAAAGCCGATTTAAAAAAACGGCCAATGTCATGTCCCCCCTTAAGCTATAAAGAAGTGCAGTTTTATTAAAACTATCAGGTACCACCGCACTATGGGTTATTTCGTCGATTTAGCTGGACAATATTCAATTTTGTCAAACACCGACTTAAAAATAAAAATATATATTTTAAGTATTTTTTACCTTGGCTTGCTCAAAAATTTTTTTTAGCTCTCTGAAGTGTGTCATTTTTAGTTGAACCTTTCTTTTAAAAATTGGTGTTTTTTGAGGATTTTTTTTTTTAAATTTCTTGATATCCGAAGGATTTTGTTATATGCGGCTGTCCGTGGCTGTACATTCTTCTTCATAAACTTAACACTACAGGTGTTAACATCTTAAAAAATAAAAACTCGTTGTCCGCTTCGTTCCGAAAAGTGCTGTATTTTTTTAAAAACCGTTAAAACCCATAAAAACCGGTAAGACCTTCATTAAACCTTAATTTTTCATGATATCGCCATGAAACTTGGTTAATAAGTTTATCTCTTCTATTTTATTTGCAGGTTTAAAAATGATCGGATGTGAAATGAATGAACGGAAATGAAAAAAAAATCGGATAAGAACTGCGCCTACTTACTTACTTACTTAGATGGCGCTTACAACCGTTGGTCGGTTTTGGCCTGGTCTAAGAATTTGCGCCAGCCTCTTTTGTCGTGCGCTTGCTGGCGCCAGTTGGAAACTCCAAGTGTCGTCAGGTTATCCAATGCCTGGTCCTTCCAACGGAGATGCGGTCTTCCTCGTCTGCGTTGGCCACCGCTGGGTACCGAATCCAATATTTTTTTCGCTGGAGCTTCGTCGTTCATTCTCTCGACATGACCTAGCCAGCGAAGCCGCTCTATTTTAATACGCTTGACTATATCGATGTCGGCATATAGCTCATACAACTCGTGGTTCCATCGTATTCGGTACTCGCCATTGACGCAGATTGGACCATAGATTTTGCGAAGGATTTTTCTCTCGAACGCTCCCAAAGTCCTTTCATCAGAGCTGCTCAACGTCCAGGTTTGTGATGCGTATAGTAGGACGGGCATGATTATTGACTTATAGAGCGTCAGTTTTGTTCGTCGAGAGAGAGAGCTCTGCTTCTCAATTGCCTACTGAGCCCAAAGTAACACCTGTTGGCAAGAGTTATCCTTCGTTTAATCTCAATACTGATATCGTTGGAGGAGTTAATACTGGATCCCAGGTAAACAAAGTCCTTCACTACCTCAAAGGAGGTGTTGTCAACAGTGACGTGGTTTCCAAGACGCTGGGACTGTTTGTTTGTTGACACGAGATACTTCGTTTTATCTGCGTTCACTGCAAGACCCATTCGACTCGACTCTTTTTCTAGCCTGGAGAATGCTGCACTGACTTCGCGCGTATTTTGGCCAATGATGTCAATATCATCAGCATACGCCAGCAGCATAACGCTCTTATAGAAAATTGTGCCGCTGCGTCTCAGGTCAGCAGCTCGGATGATCTTCTCCATTACTATATTAAAGAAGTCGCACGATAAGGAATCACCTTGTCTGAAACCTCGCTTGGTATCGAAAGGAAGGGAGAGGTCCTTCCCGATTGTCACTGCGCTGCTGGTGTTGTACAGTGTCATCCTGCAAAGACGTATTAGCTTCGCAGGAATACCAAATTCAGACATGATGGAGTATAGGTGACTCCTTATTGGACTGTCGAAGGCGGCTTTGAAATCGACAAAGAGATGGTGCGTGTCGATTTGTTTTTCGAGGGTCTTTTCCAAGATTTGTCGGAGCGTGAAGATCTGGTCAATGGTGGACTTTCCAGGTCTGAAGCCACACTGATAAGGTCCAATCAGTTGGTTGACGATGGGCTTCAGTCTTTCACACAATACGCTCGACAGGACCTTATATGCGATATTTAGAAGATCGCCTTTCTTGTGGATTGGGCAGAGCACACTGAGGTTCCAATCATCTGGAATGCATTCTTCCGACCATATTCTGCATAGAAGTCTGTGAATGCATTTAAACAGAGCTTCGCCACCGGTCTTAAACAGCTCAGCCGGTAGACCATCGGCTCCTGCGGCTTTGTTGTTTTTAAGCCGAGCTATAGCTGTTAAGACCTCGTTATAGTCGGGCAGCGGAATTTTAACGCTGTCATCCATGATTTAGGTTTCCGGGATATCATCTCCACTAGCGGGATTGTTGTCAGCGTCGCCATTTAAAAGACTAGAGAAGTGTTCCCTCCATAGCATCAGTGTACTCTGGATATCTGTCACTAGATTCCCATTCTCATCCTTGCAGGAAGAGGCTCCGGTCTTAAAACCATCGGCCAGGCGTCTTATTTTTTCGAAAAATTTTCGAGTCTCATTCCTGTCGCCATGCATCTCAATTTTCTCGCACTCACGCATTTCCGCCTCTCGTTTCTTTCGCCTGAAAATGCGTCTCTCTTCCCTCCTCTTTTCTCGGTATCGCTCCATAACAGCACGCGTTACAACCGACTGCAGGGTGGCTTTGTAGGCGATGTCCTTCTCTGCAGTGGCGTCGCGACACTCCTGGTCGTGCCACTGGTTTCGGCGAGGGCGGTGGTAGCCTATCACCTCTTCGGCAGCCGTACGCATAGAGTGGGATATGTGCGTCCACTGTCCGCATATATCGTCGATCGGAGGAGTGCTTTCTTGAAGCAGGAGTGAGAGTCGAGTAGCGAAGGCTTCGGCCGTCCGTTTTGACTGCAGCTTATCGACGTCAAGCTTTCTTTGTGTAGGATTGCGATTATTCTTAGCTGCGCACAGACGTGTGCGGATCTTGGCTGCGACAAGATAATGATCCGAGTCTATGTTAGCACCACGGATCGTGCGTACGTCTAGTACTCTGGAAGAGTGCCTTCCGTCAATCAAAACGTGATCAATTTGGTTGCATGTTTTTTGATCAGGGGACAGCCAAGTGGCCTTATGAATATTGAGATGCTTGAATCTAGTGCTACTAACGACCATGTTTCGTGCTGCGGCGAAGTCAATCAACCTCATTCCGTTATCGGATGTGTTGTCGTGGAGGCTGAACTTTCCGACTGTTGGACCAAATATGTTTTCCTTACCCACCTTGGCGTTGAAGTCACCAAGCACGATTTTTATGTCATGACGGGGGCAGCGCTCGTATGCGTCTTCAAGGAGCTCGTAAAAACTTTCTTTGGTCTCGTCATCTTTTTCTTCTGTCGGAGCGTGCGCACATATTAGGCTTATGTTAAAAAATGTTGTCTTGAAGCGGATTATGGCAAGTCGTTCGTTCACAGGAGTGAATCGCAGGACATGATGCCGTATTCTCTTGCCAACTACAAATCCGCATCCAAACTCGTGCTTCTCCGCATGGCCGCTGTAGTAGATATCACAGGATGCTTGCCGTAAGCAACCCTGTTCCTTCCATCGCATTTCTTGGATTGCAGTGATATCAGAATTATATCTTTCCAAGATATCAATCAGTTGAATAGAGGCACCATCCCAATTTAGGGTTCGGACATTCCAGGTGCATATCCGTAAATCATTATCAGTTTTTCGTTTGCGGTAGTCGTCATCAGATTTGGGGATCATTCTTTTATTTATTCTTAAACTTTTCATTGAAATGGTTTTATTACATGGTGGGCTTCAAACCCAACGCACAACCTTTGCTTGATGGCCAAAGGAAGCCCGCCGCTCAGATTCGCCGCCAAAGTTTATCGGGCGATAGTACTTTGACACCACGCGGAGGTTTGAGTCGACTTGAGACGATATCGACATGGATAATGCTGGCCTCGCCAAGTTGAGGCAGTCAGACACGTTGCCATGTGAAGATCGCCCCCTTATCTCCCAAGAACTGCGCCTACCTCCCATATAAGGTGACATCATCAACATGGTAAAATATTTATTAATTCCATAGTTTTTAAGATATCGACTTGAAACTTGACGCATACATGTAGTGTTCTCATACACACTACACATGCATACACACTACATACAGATAACACAATCATATACATACAATTCAATATACACTTTACACTTTTTACTTGCTTCAAATTTAATATTTTATTTATAAGTTAACACAATTTTGTATTCAAGTTTTTCAATTCTTATTTTCAGTTATGAAATATATTTTGTATAAAAAAGTTTAAGGGGACGTGACACCTTCAAATGAAATTTCTTTTAATGTTTTAAAATGCATATAAGTTGAATAAGAAATAAGATATCATTTGGAAAAATTAAATATTGAAACGCAGGTGTACATCGAAATGGTACCATATTCTACAAAGGTGTCCAGCTACTTGCGTATGCAGATGATATCGATATTATCGGCAGAGCCAAAATAGATGTAACCGCTGCTTTTGCCGCTATCGAAAAGGAATCAGCCAAAGTGGGTTTGACGGTGAACGAGGGCAAAACAAAGTATATTCTGTCTGCAAATAGGGAAGCGCGGCGTCTAGGCTCCCATGTTACAGCAGGCAAATATAACTTTGAAGTTGTCAAGAAGTTTACATACCTTGGCACCGCCGTAAACAGCAACAACAATGTCAGCCTGGAGATAAAGCGAAAAATACCAATTGCTCATAGGTGCTACTACGGGCTAAGTAAGCAATTAGGTTCCAGAGCCCTCTCTCGATCGACAAAACTAACACTCTACAAGACGCTCATCATACCTGTGCTTCTCTATGGCGCTGAGGCATGGATGGTATCGCAAACAGATGCAGCCGCTCTTGGGGTGTTCGAGAGGAAAGTTCTTCGCAAAATCTTTGGTCCTGTTCGAGTTGGCGACGACTATCGCATTCGAATAAACCACGAACTGTACGAGCTCTACGACGACATTGACTTTGTCCAGCGTATAACAATTCAGCGATTACGTTGGCTGGGTCATGTCTTTCGTATGGATGCAGAAGCTCCAGCGAAAAAGGTGTTTGAGGCGAAAGCCGAGGGTCGACGACGAAGAGAAAGACCATGCCTCCGATGGATTGCCATGCCTCCGAGGAAGTCTTACCGCGCTTAGTGAAAGAGATTGGAGACGGCGCGCACGAAGCAGAGACGCCTGGCGAGAGCTGATGAAGTCGGCCGTAACCCGACAACGGGTTGTCATGGCCACCTAAGTAAGTAAGTAAGTATACGCATTTTAAAACATTAAAATAAAAAAAAATTAGCGACCGATTTTACATGAGAAAACAATAGTGGCATTTAAAGTACATATTGGCTGTTAACCAGTGTTATTTGGTTTGTATATATATTGTGATGTAGAACGTACACAACAGAGATGTGAGGGTTCGATGGAGAACGCACACAACAGAAGAGACAGTTCTAATAATCTAATAATAAGAATGCAACAACAAAACTATTTTATAGAAAAATAAACCTTTTTAAAGATACAAAAGTTTGTTAAAAAATAAACCTAATAGATAGGACAGGTACTTGTAAAATTTTATAACAGGCAGATTAGGAACTTAAGCTAAACTTAACCCTCACTTAAAGAAAAAAATGTTCTACCTGACACTGTACTGTATGATGGGCTCCAGAACAAAATTAGTTGTATAAAGGTTATATAATGGTTTTTTGTTTCTATATGAGACTCTTGTACGTAGTCCGATCTCTCTGAAAATTTGCATCCATAAGTTGTTTTTTATAGTGAATCGATATCTATAGTATTTTTTATAAAAAATTTATCGTTAGATGGGCTCCAGTACAAAAACACACGATTTTCATAGAAAACCGCTATTTGGGGTACCAGGAATTAATTAAAAAAACTCTCCCACATAAGTTGATTAAAATAAACATTAAACCGCTTGATGTTTACATAATATTTCATTTGCTCAATTTCAACTTTGACCGTTGCTTGTATTCTATTTCACAAGGAATGGAAGCATTTCAAAAGCAATTCAACTTCCAGTGGAACTCCTTCTGAGTGCATGAAGCTGTTGAGCTATGATGTAATAATTTTAAGTTTAAGTGTAGGATAAAATCTGAACCAATAAAGTAATCTTGTCTTTAAAACAGAAAAGGGCTCAAATTAAATTTCCTATCCCATGGGATTGGAAGCAAAAAGCTGCTTGCGCGACGTCGACACATGAACAGTGAAAGCTTCTTCCTCTGGTTTACGATCGTGTGCATTCGGCTGTTGCTTTGTTTTTAATTTGGCAGCAAATCAAGTCAGTTGCTTTTCAGCATTTGTTGAAATAACATCTCTTTGTGCAATTTTTTAAAATATAGCGAGAAAATATGTAAAATTGATCTTCGTTTTTATCTGCTTTACACGCACTCAAAGAATGTGATAGTATATGTGTGCCCATCGCTGCTTTAAAATCAAATGAAGTAAAATCTTTTATTAAATAAAAAGGAAGTGAAACACAAAACTGGCGACGAGGATAACGGATAGTTCATATTAAAAATAAAATTTTCATTCTTAAAAAAATAAAATTTTCATTCTTAAATACAGTGCATAAGAAAAAATATAAATTTCATATTAAAGAGAAGTAACACTTACTGAAATAAAGTGAACATTTAAATTAAAAAAAATGATAAAAGAAAGCAGAATAAAATTTTGAAAAGTGAAACAGATGTTATAAATATAAAAACTTTCAACATCAATCTAACATTAACAGAAAGCTTAAGGGAGGCACGGAGTCTACACTCCTTTACGGTAGAAACCGATTATTCTCTTCATAATTACTTAAGGGTCGTGGAAAATATAATCGAATTAACTGCCTTGCGAGGCAGCCTTGCGAGCTGTCGAATATTTGCAGAGCCCAACTTGGGATAATATTATGACTAAATTGCGTGCAGAATTTGAAATAAGGAAAACTTTCTTCGCGTTAAGGGAGGATGCATTAAATGTAAGAGCGAAAAGTATCGAAGAAATTCACTTTAAATCAGAAAAAATAAAAAAAAAACAAAATTAATATGATATATAATATTAATTTAGAAAAAAATGAACTAACACACTAGACCGGATCATTCTTATATGGATACAAAAAATTTCAACCGGTCGGGGTCTCAAAAGTTAGAGGAACTCATTAAAATGATTTCTGCATACTTTTTTTTCAAATCGGAGAAAAACAGCCGAAGCAATTTTGATTCTCCTGAAGGTCCTTTTTGGTGAAAAAAACATGTTTTTTGCTTATAACTTTTTATTTTGCACAGAACGCATACCCAAATCTTCTTTAATGTTAAATTTCTTACTCATACTAACATTTTGACATAAAAAAAATTGTTAAAATTTTGTTTCATTATAACTCTTATTGACCATCAAAAATTGAATTTTTTGCTATTTTTAAAAAGGCATTTTTTTAAAACCGCTGTAAAAGACACAATTTTTATTAGATTTACGTGGAATTGTTATTGTTGGAAAGGTATTGAGTTCTTCTTTTGTTCTGTGTATCGTTTTTATCAAAGCTATGGGATTAAAAAAAAAAATTATCGAAAACTGGACGATAAAGCAGTGAACAAATTAAATTAATTGTTTGTATGAATAAGAAATGCTTCATTTTATCAGATTTCTAAAGTCGATTTCTCACATTCTGTCAGTTTTCGCACACAGCTTTGATTAGAGCGATACACAAAAAGAAAGAAGAACTTAATACCTTTCCAACAATAACAATTCCACGTAAATCTAATAAAAAATGTGTCTTTTACAGCGGTTTTAAAAAAATGCCTTTTTAAAAATAGCAAAAAGTTCAATTTTTGATGGTCAATAAGAGTTATAATGAAACAAAATTTTAACAATTTTTTTATGTCAAAATGTTAGTATGAGTAAGAAGTTTAATATTTAAGAAGATTTGGGTATGCGTTCTGTGCAAAATAAAAAGTTACAAGCAAAGAACATGTTTTTTTTACCAAAAAGGACCTTCAGGAGATTCAAAATTGCTTCGGCGGTTTTTCTCCGATTTGAAAAAAAAGTATGCAGAAATCATTTTAATGAGTTCCTCTAACCTTTGAGACCCCGACCGGCGGAATCTAAATTTCGATCCGGTCTATTACACACCAGAGAACAACGAAAAACTAATTTTTGATATATATTTAAATTTTATACATGTATACAAAATAGTATCACTACATTAACAAATGCACATAAGTATTATCTTCAAAATGACTTAATTAAGGATATAAAATAAATTTTAGCCAAAATTATACAAATTGCAACTCAAAACAAAATCAAATTTTTCCCAATAATAAAAATCATAATTCAGGAATAATTTTAACTCCACGAATACTGGTGTTCACCGATTTGAACATTCAAATAGATTTCCGAACCACAATAATAATAATAATACTAAGCAAGCTCAAAATAATTCTGGAATTAACAGAAACAAAAATTATAATTATAACAACGCAAATTTTAGAAATACTAACAATTTCAGAAGTTTTCCGAAAAACCAAAATTAGAACAATAACGCTAGAAATTTTAATCAACAACCAGTTGAACCAATGCAGGTGGATTCAATAGAAATGGAAAATTTTCAACAATGGCCTCAAATTATCGACTACCAATAGTACCCTTAACAATAAACAAAACTTAAGTTAGATGCTTAATAGATACAGGCGCAGCAACTACATTAGGAGATTAAAGAGTATTTGGACATTTAAAATCAGTACAAAATTGGAAATTTAATTTAATTTAATACATAACATACTATTTACATCCGTCAGCACAAGTAAACTTAATGTTAAGCAGATCAGTAATCCTATAAATACCGGGTCATTTCCTGGGGAAACTTACTCGTAGGCATAGAAGAGTATCCCCAGATTGCTAATTGTGGTCCGCGCAAGAAATCCTTCTTGCATCTCTTGTCTACGCAGTAGGCGTTCCCCTATCCACCACCTGGAGACGCGTCCGATATGAGATAAGCAACTCAAACGAAAGACATAATAATAATAATAAAAATAATAATAATAATAATAATAATAATAATAATAATAATAATAATAATAATAATAATAATAATAATAATAATAATAATAAAAATAATAAAAATAATAATAATAATAAGAATAATAATAATAATAATAATAATAATAATAATAATAATAATAATAATAATAATAATAATAATAATAATAATAATAATAATAATAATAATAATAATAATAATAATAATAATAATAATAATAATAATAATAATAATAATAATAATAATAATAATAATAATAATAATAATAATAATAATAATAATAATAATAATAATAATAATAATAATAATAATAATAATAATAATAATAATAATAATAATAATAATAATAATAATAATAATAATAATAATAATAATAATAATAATAATAATAATAATAATAATAATAATAATAATAATAATAATAATAATAATAATAATAATAATAATAATAATAATAATAATAATAATAATAATAATAATAATAATAATAATAATAATAATAATAATAATAATAATAATAATAATAATAATAATAATAATAATAATAATAATAATAATAATAATAATAATAATAATAATAATAATAATAATAATAATAATAATAATAATAATAATAATAATAATAATAATAATAATAATAATAATAATAATAATAATAATAATAATAATAATAATAATAATAATAATAATAATAATAATAATAATAATAATAATAATAATAATAATAATAATAATAATAATAATAATAATAATAATAATAATAATAATAATAATAATAATAATAATAATAATAATAATAATAATAATAATAATAATAATAATAATAATAATAATAATAATAATAATAATAATAATAATAATAATAATAATAATAATAATAATAATAATAATAATAATAATAATAATAATAATAATAATAATAATAATAATAATAATAATAATAATAATAATAATAATAATAATAATAATAATAATAATAATAATAATAATAATAATAATAATAATAATAATAATAATAATAATAATAATAATAATAATAATAATAATAATAATAATAATAATAATAATAATAATAATAATAATAATAATAATAATAATAATAATAATAATAATAATAATAATAATAATAATAATAATAATAATAATAATAATAATAATAATAATAATAATAATAATAATAATAATAATAATAATAATAATAATAATAATAATAATAATAATAATAATAATAATAATAATAATAATAATAATAATAATAATAATAATAATAATAATAATAATAATAATAATAATAATAATAATAATAATAATAATAATAATAATAATAATAATAATAATAATAATAATAATAATAATAATAATAATAATAATAATAATAATAATAATAATAATAATAATAATAATAATAATAATAATAATAATAATAATAATAATAATCATAATAATAATGTGGTGACCGTGGCATGCAGGTTAAGTGTGTGGCTTAGCATGCTCGGAGCCCGGGTTCGATCCCCAGCCGCGGCGAAAAGTTTTTTCAATAAAAATTTTTTCTGATCGGTCACCACATCTCTGCAGACAATGGCAAACCTCAGAGAGTAAATAATGCCATGTAAAGCTTCTTGAGAACATGAGCCGTTCGGAGTCGGCATAAAACATGTAGGTCCAGTTCTCGGTCAATTGTGTGCAATCATTTAATAACACACACAACACAATTGATCATAAGAAGCTCGGTCAAAGTCCTTTCAAGGACTGAAATGGCCAATTTGTTTTTTGTTTTGTTTTTAATCATAATAATAATAATAATAATAATAATAATAATAATAATAATAATAATAATAATAATAATAATAATAATAATAATAATAATAATAATAATTATAATAATAATAATAATAATAATAATAATAAAAATAAAAATAATAATAATAATAATAATAATAATAATAATAATAATAATAATAATAATAATAATAATAATAATAATAATAATAATAATAATAATAATAATAATAATAATAATAATAATAATAATAATAATAATAATAATAATAATAATAATAATAATAATAATAATAATAATAATAATAATAATAATAATAATAATAATAATAATAATAATAAACCGGAGGGAAGATAGCAACGCATGCATATTCGAATTCGAAAGTGTGGCTTCATCCAATGGGTGAAGATAGCGTCGGATTTTTTCGAACTCAGCCACGGTTTTTAAATTCACCACAATACAACACAGCAATTTCGAACACACTGCTTGCTGAAGCCAATGTTTGCAATTATTTATTTTAACTTGTGTATAATCGGTATGCAGGCGCTGCTGCACACTCTTAATGCTTAGGTTTTTATTCATTGCTTTACAGCACTTAAAATTGTTAAATAAAAAAAAAAAAATATGCAAAAAAATCAAGAACAATTTCACCAAATAATTTTAAAACTTTTTACTTTATAAAATATTTTTTCTATAATGTATTACATAAATAAAATATTTATATATTTACTAATATATAAAAATTAGTACATATGTATTGCTTTTAAAAAAAATATTTCAACACTTTTCTAACTGATCTTATAATAGTTCAGCAACGATTTTGAACTCACCACGTTCAATCCAGTGTTAAAGTATTGAAAAACAAACCAAACTCATATCATAGCAGAATAGTTAAAAAAATATTTTAAACAAATGTGTAGGTATTTAAGTGGTGAGGTATTAAGTGGTGGTGACCGTGGCATGCAGGTTAAGTGTGTGGCTTAGCATGCTCGAGAGCCCGGGTTCGATTCCTAGCCGTGGCGAAAAGATTTTTTCAATAAAAAAATTTTTCTGATCGGTCACCACCTCTCTGCAGACAATGGCAAACCTCAGAGAGTAAATAATGCCTTGTAAAGCTTCTTGAGAACATGAACTTTAGCCGTTCGGAGTCGGCATAAAACATGTAGGTCCAGTTCTCGGTCAATTGTGTGCAAACATTTAATAACACACACAACACAATCGATCCTTGGAAGCTCGGTCAAAGTCCTTTCAAGGGCTGAAATGGCCAATTTGTTTTTTTTTTTTTTTGTTTGTAGGTATTTAAGCGCATTTAAAATTAATTAATTAACGATTCTAACATATAACCGTGAATTAAATTTTATAAAACAAACATTGATAAAAAATATTGACCACAAATATTTAAAGATGGTACTTTCGTACGAAAAACTTTTTGAAAAGTATAAATAATAGTTAAGTTCCTTTCGCATCAAAATCATCAAGATTATTATTTTGTCATATGCAAAGCTAAAACAAAATTAATAATCCTATAACAATTTGGATTATTTTTGTTATAATTTTTATACACTTTACCTGTAAGGTCAGCCGATATTAGCTGTGTGCAAACGTGTGTAACACTTAGAAATAAGCAAATACGGTGAAGAAAATTATATATATTCTTGATCACCGTCACCTAATTCGATTTAGTCCTGCCCGCCTGTCTGAACGTCCGTCCGTCTGTCTGTCTGTGTCTGTAAATACAGGATAAGAAGGAGTTGAGATAATTGCATGAAACTTGGTATACATGTTCATAAGGAACCAAGGATGTGCTCTATTGAATGCTTTTGGAATCGTTCCACAGACACGCTTACCTCCCATACAACCCAAAAGTTGAAAATTATAAATAAACGTATGCCAAGTCACAAAAAGGCACACAATTCCAGCAACTAAGACCTAGCAACGTAAGCCTAGTCACAAAAGTCTAGCCACACAATTTAAGAAAATATGACTTAATAACAAAAACCTAGCTACAGAACCCAAGCAACGTAACAACGTAACGTAATAACATAACGTAAGCGTAGCCACAAGTGTCTAGCCACAAAAGTCTAGCCACAAAACCCTAGCCACAAAAGCCTACCCACAAAAGCCTAGCCACAAAACCCTAGCCATACAATTCCAGAAAGTAAGACTTAATAACATAAGCCTAGCCACAGAACCCTAGCAACGTAAGCCTAGCCACAAAAGCCCAGCCACAAAAGACTACCTGCACAATTCCAGAAACTAAGACTTAGGAACGTAAGCCTACCCACAAAAACCTACCAACGCAAGCCCAGCCAAAAGCCTAGCCACAAACGACAAGCCACACAATTCCAGCATCTATACAGGCGAAAATTTGAGTTTAAATTTAAAACCCTTAAAACTCTCTTTGAATTTATGACTCGTTTTTTAAACCTAAAAGTATATTTTTAAAAATTTTCCAGTCTTACATTCGAAAAATTAACGAATTTAAATGTTTGGGTTTCAAAATGTTTGTATTGTGAAAATTAAGCTCAGAAAGTTTATTATTTAAGCCGAAAGTTTATTTTTTAAAATTATCAAGTGTTAAAAATTAATCTAATAAGTTTTAAAATGTATGTTTTGTGAAATTTAAACCAAACAGTGTATTATCAAAACCGAAAGTTTATTTTTGCAATAATTTAAAACTTAAGGGTTTAAATAATAAACCCACTGAACTTCTTGCGACTTGTGACATTTAAGGCCAAAAGGGCCTTAATAAAGCAAACCCATAAAAGTTATATAAGCATATTTTTTTTTTATATATATAAATCCTGAAGGTTTATTATTTATACTTAAGTTTTACTTTCGAAATCATAGCACATAGAAAACTGTACAATTGAGAACAACAGAAAAAGCAATAGATTAGCTCGGGGTTAAGACTCGCGACTCTAATGCGATGGTTACCGCAGTCCGCGGTTCGATACTAGGATGTGACAAAAAAAAATGTTGCTCAATTCAATTTTTACATTAATTAAATAATCAATAATATAATATAATTATAAAAAATAACAAAAAAAAAAAAAACGGTTTTGCTGAGAATCGAACCAGGGTCACTCCATTCATCAAATCAAATCGATAAAATCAGCTGCTTAACCAACTGAGCCACGGAATAGAAATTTTTTGCCTGTGCTATATGTGGACTTAAATATGAAAATGATTGCATTGACAAGCAGACGCATAATATTTAGTTTAGCATTTGAGCACTTTTGTTTATGGTCAAAATCTTGTGTGTGGTGAATTTTTAGTTAAATGTTTTCGAAGTTCGAAACGTGTGGATGGGCGTGCGTTGCTATCTTCACTACGGTTAATAATAATAATAATAATAATAATAATAATAATAATAAAAATAACAATAATAATAATAATAATCTAATAATCTTATCTTATACATAAAATCAAATGTTTGTCTGTCTGTCTGTCTGTTCCGTATAGGCTCTCGCACCGTTTATCCGATTGCGCTGAAATTTGGACACCGAGTACCTTTCGTAGTGAGAAAGAACATAGGGGGTGTAAAAAAGTGGGAAGTATGTGGGCGTAGCACTCTATAATAACTTCTAAATGCCTGGACCGATTTCAATGAAATT